>CM046874.1:244846690-246130654 GCA_025667525.1 Glebionis coronaria | reverse complement strand
AACGAAGACCTCGACAACGATGAGGACTTCTCGATTATCAAGGATTTTCTTAACGATTTCCCATTTCCTCCACCCGAGGAAGTTATGAGTATCGAGCCCAAATCTTCAATTGAGGAACCACCAATCCTCGATTTGAAAGATTTACCTCCTCATCTTGAATATGTTTTCTTGGAAGGAGAGGATAAGTTGCCGGTGATTATTGCGAAAGATCTTTCGAATGATGAAAAAATCGCACTTATCGATGTTCTAAAGGCCCACAAAGGGGAAATTGCATGGAAATTATTCGACATTAAGGGTATCGATCCTAAATTTTGTACCCACAAAAGCTTAATGGATGATAGGTGTGTAAACACCCATCCTTTTACCACTTAATTCTGGCTAAAACAAGACCAAAACACGTATTTAATATCATTTGTTTGGAATTATGCGTGGTTTTTGTGTTTATTGTGTTTTCAGAGCTAACCGGATGAATATTAAAGAAAACATGGGATTGCACGGGTTTTATCAAGGAAAAAGACTCAAGACGAAGTCTATTGTCCAAGAGATGCAAAAGATTTGAAGTCAATGGGCCTATTTGAAGATTTATCGAAGAAAAGGACCAAAGATGGAAGATTTACATATGTCGAAGAAACTCAAGTCTATTAAACGAAGAAACTAAAAGACGAGTTGAATTTAATCGTCGACAAATCCCGGATCAGAATCGAAAACGTCAACTTTTCTGAAAAGACGAGAAGACAAGAAGAAAGGGAGATAGCCCACTCACCAACCAACCACTAGGACTATAAAAGGATTTTTCCTTCACACAATTAGGGAGTTAGTTTTTATTTTTCTTTCCCAGTTTTCTCTTTTGGTTCGTAGCATCACCAACACCATTAGGGTGTTTGGTGATTTTTAATTTTTCTTTCAATCTTGTAAGTGTTTGATCATTACTCTTGTTACCTTTACATTAATCTTTCAATTCCATCTTTTCATTCATCTTGTTCATCTCATTTTTATTCAAAGTTTTAAAAGTTCTTGTTTGATTGATTTTAACCTTGTGAAAGTTGTTGATTTAGTGTTTTTATTGTTGGGATTTGTTACTTATGGTATTTAAATGATTATTGGTTAATTTGGTAAAACCTTTTTGAGTATTTGGGTCGATTTGAATTAATTCGTATTCCCCTGTTCTTGAAGTTTCTGCTACTGTTCTTTATTCCCAGAACTTTCCGAATAGGCTTCAGCTTGATTTCTTACTCGGAATGTTCAGACTTTCCGATTAGCCATTTTATTTTACCTTTATTCGGAATATTTTAAATATTCCGAATAGGACCTACATTCCGCATAGTCTGCTTGATTTTTCCCTTATTCGGAACATTTTTATTATTCCGAATAGCATTTTTACTTTTTCCTTATTCGGAATATTTTATATATTCCGAATAGGGCCATTATTCCGCATAGGCCCTGTTATTCCGAATTGAGCATATTTTCCGCATAGAAGAATTTATTCCGCATAGTATTTTTATTCCGTATAATCTCATTATTCCGAGTAGGCTGATATTCCGCATAAACAAAGATAATCCGCATAGGTAATTGTTCCGAATAGCTCTTTTCTTCAGTAAGATCATTTCTCTGTTTTATCATTTAACCTTTTATATTTACTGCAAGATTAATTTCATTACTTCATTTATTTATCTTTTCAATAGAATAGAAAACCAAATCCACTTTTTGTCACCAAGAACAAATCATTCCACTTAGAGCCGAGATCAATTCGAGGAGATTCCGAGAATTATTTTGAACCCAATGAAATGCATGTATCAAATGGCACCGCTGCCGGCTCTTCTCGTTAAGATCAAAAGTTTTTTGTGAGAACTTGGATTTTTGGATCCGTTCCCCGTGAACGTTACTTTTTCATAGAAATTTTCAAAAAAAAAAAAAAAAATCCTAAAAAATATAAAATTTTCAAAAATACAAAAAAAATTAAAAACCATAAAAACCAAAAATATTTTTGCTTTGCTTTTCTTTGTTCGTTCTTTTGCAGGTGTATGCGCACTCGATCCACGTCTTATCAAGAGCCCGAGCCTCTCGATACCTTAGACATGGCCGGTGTACACAACAACAACATACCACCTCCGAACAACAATAATAACAACAACAACCCACCTTTCAACAACATGAACAATAACAACAACAATGAGCCCCTTCCGGATAATCGCCCGATGATTGAACTGCTGCAAGCTCATGTAGACGGCAACACTGATCCAATTGTCATACCTCCAATTGCCGCCAACAACTTTGAGCTAAAATCAGGCTTTATCCAGATGGTCTCCGCTCAACCATTCTTGGGACGCACCATTGATGACCCACACGACCACATCAAGAGATTTTTGCAACTCACCAACACAGTCAAATTCAATGGTGTTCCACAAGAGGTAATTCGGTTACAACTTTTTCCCTTTTCTTTAGAGGGACAAGCCCGGCATTGGCTTGCTAAGGAACCGCCACAGAGTATTCTCTCGTGGACGGATTTGGAGACTAAGTTTATAAATTACTTTTTTCCACCCTCTCGTACTACCGCTTTGCGGAATGAAATCATAAATTTTGAACAAAAGTACGATGAGTCGTTCAGTGAATCTTGGGATCGCTTTAAAGATCTTTTAAGAAAATGCCCACAACATGGTTTTACCAAAGTACATCAAATTAACACTTTTTACAATGGTTTAAACATGAGTGACCTAGATTCACTAAATAGTGCCTCGGGGGGTAATCTTTTGGCTAAAACTTCCAATGCTGCTTGAGATATCATTGAGAATAAGTCTCGTGTGCAAACCAAGAGTGTTAGGACCAATGTCGTTAGTGCTAGCACTAGTGACAGCGACAAGCGACTGGATAAAATCACTACGCTTCTTGAATCGCTTGTCACCCACACCGTCAGCAACAACAACAGCAACAACGCTAAAAACGCTCAAGTCAATGCTGTCAGCCAACCTTGTGAGATATGCGGTGGTCCTCACTCTTACACCACTTGTACCGCCACCCAAGACTACCCTGCTGAGAATGTGAATGCGGCATATGTCACCTATCCTTAACCCGCTTATCAAGCTAGACCTCAAGGTGACCGTAACTTGCTGAGATACCGTTCTAACAATTATCTGTCACCACCTGGTTTTCCCCAAAACAACCCAAACCAACAACAAAACCTCAACCGCTCTCCTCAACAACAACAACAACCTCGTACACCATACATCCCTCCTCACAAGCAGCAACAACCACCTCCACGTAACAACCAAGTTTACCAACAACCTGCTTATCAACCACCCGCATACAATGCTCTTCCAAACCAACCCACTGCATTACACCAAGAGGTTGCAACCTACATGAGGACCAATGATGTGATCGTGGAAAATCTCCAACAGGAAGTGCGCAATTTGAAAGCAGACTTGGTCAAACAAGGAAACGATTTGAGAGCCGACATGAGAAACACTCTGGACACCCAAACGAATGACTTGAAGAACATGATGGCTAGTTTCTTCCAAGGTAATCAACCCTCTTCTTCGGGTACTCTTCCGAGTAACACCATTGCGAATCCAAGAGGGGAGATGAAAGCAATCACCACTCGAAGTGGTAAAGGTACCAAGGAACCCGAGCTTCCTATACCTCCACCGGTGGTTGTGACTAAGGAGAACGAGTCACCTGCTCCTATTCCTCATCCTTCTCCTTCCCCAATTTCTACACCTCTTCCTTCTACCCCTCCTCCACCCAAGGATGTGAGTAATCCTATTCTTCCAAAGCCTTCCTCTTCTTCCAATATACCTTATCCTTCAAGGTTGAGGAAAGAGAAGCAAAAGAGCAAGGATGATATTCAGGTTTCGAACTTCCTTAAAATGTTCAAACAACTGAATTTCAATATCTCCTTCGCTGAGGCTCTCGCTCACATGCCTAAATATGCAAAAATGTTTAAAGATCTTCTGAGCGACAAGGAAAAGCTCCTCGATATTGCCAACACCCAACTTAATGAGAATTGCTCTGCAGTGCTCTTAAGGAAATTGCCAACCAAGCTTGGTGATCCGGGTCGTTTCTTAATTCCTTGCAATTTCCCCGGAGTAGAGAATTGCATGGCCCTAGCCGATCTAGGTGCCAGTATTAATCTCATGCCTCTAAGTGTTTGGAAGCAATTATCTCTCCCAGAGCTAGTCCCCACCAAAATGACTTTGGAATTAGCTAACCGTACGGTTGCTTATCCAGTGGGGATAGCCGAAGACGTCATTGTAGGAGTCGACAAATTCACCTTCCCAGCTGATTTTGTTGTCGTCGACTACGAGATGGACCCTCGTGTGCCACTCATTGTTGGTCGTCCATTCTTGAGGACCGGTCGCAGTCTCATTGATGTTGAAGCCGGTGAGCTTATCATGAGAGTGGGTGACGATAAAGTAGTCTTCAACATGGGAAAGTTGTCTAAACAGCCTTATTCATATGAGAGTGTTAATTGTATTGACGTTCTTGATGAGGCTTGTGAAGAACACTTTAATGATGCTTGCAAAAGTATTCCTACCTCTCTTCCCAATGTTGAGACCGTGTCCTCTATTGATTCATCATTGTCTCTATTTGGCGATAGTGATTTGTTTTGGAAAGATCTTGAAGACACCATGGGGGATGTGAACTTATCTACTGATGATTCTCCTACCGATGGGGACGAAGACATGCATTTCTTTGAAAGCCTTCTCAACAAAGACAATCCTTCTCCTCCATCTCCCATGGTCATTGCTATCGATACTCCGACTTTGAATACGCCTCCCGTCGAAAATCCTCCGGATTTAGAACTTAAGGAGTTGCCGCCCCATCTCGAGTATGTATTCCTTGAAGAAGAGAAGAAGTCGCCAGTCATCATTGCTAAGGACCTAAAGGAAGAAGAAAAAGCCAGACTTATCACCGTGTTGAAAGATCATAAGAAAGCTATTGCTTGGAAGATTTCTGATATTCGTGGAATTGATCCTCACTTCTGCACACAGAAAATTCTCATGGAGGACGACTTTAAGCCCACAATTCAAAGCCAACGAAAGGTGAATCCAAAAATCCATGAAGTCATCAAAACAGAGGTTATCAAACTTCTTGATGCGGGTATGATTTACCCTATTTCGGATTCACCATGGGTTAGTCCAATCCATTGTGTGCCCAAGAAGGGCGGAATAACCGTTGTTCCCAATGAACACAACGAGTTGATTTCCACTCGTCTCGTTACTGGGTGGAGAGTTTGTATAGACTACCGCAAACTCAATGATGCCACGAGAAAGGATCATTTCCCTCTACCTTTTATGGACCAAATGCTTGAACGTTTAGCGGGTAATGAATATTACTGCTTTCTTGATGGTTTCTCGGGTTATTTCCAAATACCCATCGATCCCCAAGATCAAGAGAAGACTACATTCACTTGTCCCTATGGCACATTTGCTTACAAACGAATGCCTTTTGGCTTATGCAATGCCCCCGGGACTTTCCAAAGGTGCATGTTAGCTATCTTCCATGACATGGTTGAACAAACCATGGAAGTCTTCATGGATGATTTCTCGGTCTTCGGGGATTCCTTCTCTTCTTGCCTTGCCAATTTGGAACGTATGCTTAAGCGGTGCGAAGACACTCGCCTTGTTCTAAATTGGGAAAAATGCCATTTTATGGTAAAAGAAGGCATCGTGCTGGGACATAAGACTTATAAAGCCGGTCTTGAAGTAGACCATGCTAAAGTCGATGTTATCGCCCAGTTTCCTCCACCTTCAACCGTGAAGGGTGTGAGAAGTTTTCTGGGTCATGCGGGCTTCTACCGTCGATTCATCAAAGATTTTTCTCAAATCGCTCGCCCGATGACCCACCTCTTGGAAAAAGATACTCCTTTTCTCTTTTCCAAAGAGTGCCTTGAAGCCTTCAACTCGCTTAAGGATAAGCTAACTAAGGCACCCGTCTTGGTTACCCCTAATTGGGAGCTTCCCTTTGAGTTGATGTGCGATGCTAGTGATTTTGCTATTGGAGCGGTTCTGGGACAAAGAGTGAATAAACACTTCCAACCAATCCATTACGCTAGCAAGACAATGACAGGGGCATAATTGCATTATACGACAACTGAAAAAGAGCTTTTAGCTGTTGTCTATGCCTTTGAAAAATTTCGCCCCTATCTTGTCCTTTCTACAACAATCGTGTATACCGATCATTCCGCGCTAAAGTACTTGTTGACAAAGCAAGATTCCAAACCAAGACTTCTTCGCTGGGTTTTGCTGCTCCAGGAATTTAAAATCGAAATTCGTGATAAAAAAGGAGCAAAAAACCTAGCCGCGGATCATCTCAGCAGACTTGAGGATCCTTACCAAGGGGATCATCCGAATAAAGAAATCAATGATTCTTTTCCCTTGGAGACCTTAATGTCTATAAATTCGAATTCTGATGAAACCCCGTGGTTTGCGGACTTTGCAAACTACTTGGCGGGTGGAATTCTCAAGGAAGGGTTGACGTCTCAACAAAAGAAAAAGTTCTTCACCGACATTAAGACTTACTTTTGGGACGACCCTTACCTATTCAAACAATGTGCCGACCTGATTATTCGCCGATGTGTTGACGGACCGGCAGCTTCGGAAATCCTTGATGCTTGCCACAAAGGACCCACCGGTGGTCACTTTGGTCCCAACTACACCGCCAAAAAAGTGTTTGATTCGGGATTTTATTGGCCCACCATCTACCGTGATGCTCACGAGATGGTTTAACGATGTGATGTTTGCCAAAAACAAGGCACAATCACACATAAAGACGAGATGCCTCAGAATTTCATTCAAGAATGTGAAATCTTTGATGTTTGGGGTATCGACTTTATGGGGCCATTCCCTTCTTCTAAAGGAAACAAATACATCCTTGTAGTCGTTGACTACGTTTCAAAGTGGGTTTAAGCCAAAGCTTTACCCACTAATGACGCAAGGGTGGTTTGTAACTTTTTGAAAGCTCTTTTCGCTAGATTCGGTGTGCCTCGTGCCATTATTAGTGATCGTGTGACTCATTTTTGTAATGACCAATTTGCTAGAGTCATGGCTAAGTACGGTGTAAATCATCGTCTTTCCACAGCCTACCACCCACAAACTAATGGCCAGGCTGAAATATCCAACCGAGGACTAAAGCGAATTCTTGAAAGGACCGTGGGAGAGCATCGTGCCGCATGGGCTGATAAACTTGATGATGCTTTGTGGGCTTTCTGTACTGCTTACAAGACCCCGATCGGCTGTACGCCTTATCGTCTTGTGTACGGGAAAGCGTGCCACCTCCCCATTGAGTTGGAGCACAAGGCTTACTGGGCCTTGAAGTGGGCTAATTTTGATATTAACAAAGCCGGTGACCTACGCAAGATCCAACTCAATGAGCTGAATGAACTTCGGAATGAGGCTTATGAAAATTTTTTGATCTATAAGGAAAGAACTAAGCTCATTCACGACTCCAAGATCAAAAACCGAGAGTTCCATGTTGGAGACAAAGTCTTACTTTTTAACTCTCGGTTGAAAATCTTCTCGGGAAAGCTCAAATCTCGTTGGTCCGACCCATTCACCATTGCCCAAATTTTTCCATATGGTACTCTCGAGCTCGCTCAACCTAATGGACCGAATTTTAAGGTGAATGGACAACGAGTGAAGTTGTACTTTGGTGAGGACACCTCTCAGGAGGTGATTCCATCCCTCACCACGTTCCCCATGAACTAATTTTGGGTCGAGTCAGGCTCGTGACTCGGTTATCAAAAACAAGCGCTCCTCGGGAGGCAGCCCGAGTATCTATCCTTTTATGTTTTTACCTCCTAAGTGTAGGGGGACCTCCATAGGTGTTTGTATTTGTGTGGTGATGTGATTACAGGGATAAATGCACTCTTGGAAACTTTGAAGAACCGCGCTCCCGTGTTATCCGAAATCCGGTTCTGTCTCTCAACTATCGTGATTCAATTTTCTTCATACTCACATTTGAAATTGATCACTTTAGTCGTCTCTTCCTTAACTCGAGTTAACCAACGTGCACAATGTCATAAGTGTAGGGGAGACTTTTCCCACATGCTTAAACATTGAGGACAATGTTTATCTTAAGTGTAGGGGGGACTTCTATCGAAGTTTTAAGTGGACTTTTCCTTGAAAATGCCTTCATTTAACCAGAAAATCCTATTTTTCAACATTTTTCAAATTTTTTATTAACTTTGGCCATTTAGTCGTAATTTTTAAATTTTCATCGTTGCTTTCATATGTATATATCCCGCAATATAGTCAAAAATATTAATAAAGTGGTGTAGCTAGTTTAGAAGTCTTTGACATATTAGGCCCGTTGCGTTTATTTTGACTCAACCCGAATAGACTTATCTAAGTTTATTCTAGCTAGTATCCTTAACCATGTAGACCTTAATTGGTTTATTAGGCTAAGTATCCACGAGTCTCATTACTTGAGATTTTAAATTGTGGAGAACGAGAAATGATAGAGTCAATTATAAGTCGGTATTCTTGCACAAGCTCACTTGGTGTAATTATTTGCCTATTCTCCCATCACTTGCTAATAATTTATCTGCAATAAGTAAGGTCGTACGATTTGAAAAGTTACTTAGCTTCTAGCCCAAGATCGTTTAAAAGTTGCTCGGTAATGATAAGAGATCATAGCCAAGGCATAACTTATGAAGCGGGGCGCGAAGATTGGCGAGTCCAAAAAGGCCCTAACAAGGCATGAGGATTCCATTTTATTGCTAGAGATCCAAGGTTATGTGAAAAGCATTATTCCCAAAATCAATATGAAGGATCAAGACTCACGACGAAAAGCAATCAACTCCCATAAAGATCATGGAGAAGTCTATCCGAAAAGACCCTAACAAGGTATGAGGATAAATAGATCCAAGTCCGAAAAGGAGGCGGATCGTTGTATCTCAAAATCCCAATTAGAGATTGAAGAAATAATCATGAAGTCGTGGTCAACAAAGTTGGAGTACCCCTCAAAAGTCTCCAAGTGAAGAAACTCTATTACGATGAGAAGACCATTATCTCAAGAACGTCTCTCAAGATATGAAGTATGAAGTACATGCCAAATATCGGCCCGAGAAAGGTCTCAAATCGTGAACCGAGTTATGCCAAGATATGAACTTTTTGATATCCCGAGAAGCAGTTTTAAGAGATTTTGTCCTTTAGCTAACTTTTGATCAAATCGTCCCACTTTGCTTTCAGCCTAAATAAACTATCGAAATAAGTCCAAAAATGCATCTTCATGATCATTCTAAGACAAAAATAAAATATAAGAGATACACCTAGGAATAAGGGAGTTTAAGCATATAATTAAGCCATGTGTGTAAGTGTTTGATTTGCTAACTTATAATAACAATGATCTCGTTTTCAAGCTTAGTTTGGGGAAAGTGAAACTTGAGGGTGATAAATCTTCGCAGCACCAAAGCCCTAATGTAAGTCCTTGATCTCTTGGCAAGTTATTTCCATATAACTATTTTCAAGTGAAAATGGTTTTCTATCCTTTTGTTTGCTTTAAAGTTTTAATTCCTCTTAGTACTTTAATTTTTGTTTAGTAGTATGTTAATAAGGCCAAGGTTGATTGATTATGAGAAAAGTGTAAATTTGCTTTATCACTAAGCATTGCATGAGGGCATGGCAATGGTTAAGTGTAGGGGATTTGATAGGTGTGTAAACACCCATCGTTTTACCACTTAATTCTGGCTAAAACAAGACCAAAACACGTATTTAATATCATTTGTTTGGAATTATGCGTGGTTTTTGTGTTTATTGTGTTTTCAGAGCTAACCGGATGAATATTAAAGAAAACATGGGATTGCACGGGTTTTATCAAGGAAAAAGACTCAAGACGAAGTCTATTGTCCAAGAGATGCAAAAGATTTGAAGTCAATGGGCCTATTGAAAGATTTATCGAAGAAAAGGACCAAAGATGGAAGATTTACATATGTCGAAGAAACTCAAGTCTATTAAACGAAGAAACTAAAAGACGAGTTGAATTTAATCGTCGACAAATCCCGGATCAGAATCGAAAACGTCAACTTTTCTGAAAAGACGAGAAGACAAGAAGAAAGGGAGATAGCCCACTCACCAACCAACCACTAGGACTATAAAAGGATTTTTCCTTCACACAATTAGGGAGTTAGTTTTTATTTTTCTTTCCCAGTTTTCTCTTTTGGTTCGTAGCATCACCAACACCATTAGGGTGTTTGGTGATTTTTAATTTTTCTTTCAATCTTGTAAGTGTTTAATCATTACTCTTGTTACCTTAATCCCCTACACTTGACCATTGCAATGTCCTCATGCAATGCATTAGTTACAAAGCACGTTTACACTTTTCATCAAAATTAATCCACGTTGGCCTTTATTAAAGAGATAGAAAATTATAATTATTCAAAATAAAGAAATCAAACGCATACCTTGGGTTTTGGAAATGTCATGAATAATCATCATCCTCAACTTTTCACTTTCTCCAAACCAAGCTTAAAAACGAGATCATTGTTATTATAAGTTAGTAAACTAACACGAACTCATATGGGCCAATTATTCACTTAGACTCCCTTATTCCTAGAGGTATCTCTTATATTTTATTATTTGTCTTGAATGATCACGAGGATGCATTGTTTGACTTATTTCGATAGTTATTTAGTCTGAAAATAAAGTGAACGATTTAATCAATAGTTAGCTAAAGGACCAAATCTTTTAAAACTGCTTCTCGGGACCTCATAAAGTTCATATCTTGGCATAACTTGCTTCGCGATTTGAGACCTTTCTCGGACCGATATTTGGCAGCGACTTCATACTTCAAATCTTGAGAGACGTTCATGAAATAATGGTCTTCTCTTCATAATTGGAATTTCTTCACTTGAACTTTTTGAGAGATTCATACTTGGACCACGACTTCTTCATTTTTCTCCAATCTTTATTTTGGATTTTGATATACAACGATCCGCCTCCTTTTATGACTTGGATCTATTTATCCTCATACCTTGTTAGGGTCTTTTCGGATACACTTCTCCATGACTTTTGGGGAGTATTTGCTTTTCGTCGTGTGTCTCGATCCTTCATATTGATTTTCGATAAATGATTCTTCACATCACTTTGGATCTTTAGCAACAAAACATAGCCCTCATGCCTTGTTAGGGCCTTTTCGGACTCGCCAATCTTCGCGTCCCGATTCAATAAGTTATGCCTTGGCTATGAACTCTAATCCATACCGAGCAACTTTTAAATGATCTGGGGCTAGAAGCTAAGTAACTTTTCAAATCGTACAACCTTATTTATTAGCAGATAAATTATTTAGCAAGCGATGGGAGAATAGGCTTATAATTAACTCACATAAATTGACGAAAGAATACCGAACTTATAATTGGCTCTATCATCTCTCGTTCTCCACAGTTTAAAATCTCAAGTAACGAGACTCGTGGATACTTAGCCTATTAAATCAAAGTTTTGGGTTTTCGAGTCGCCTATAGGATCTTGCAAATTCTTAGACTTTTTCAAGTTTAGAAATCGCGTTTTAAAGTTCCCTTGATAAACGACTCTCTAGGATCAATTATAGGAACTTGCGAAAAGTTCTTGTTCTTAACCCGTGAGAGTTAAGACTTTCGCGTTTTATAGCTCCCTATATAAAAGCCTAGCAAAACTTGACTTAAACACGTTAAGGATACTAGCTAGAGTAAACTCGGATTGAGTCAAAAGATTCACAACGTTTGAAAATTAAAACCACTTATTAAACATTTTTTCTAATAAGGAACGAAAATAACTATGCAAAAGGAAAAACTAATAGGCCAAAATAGATCAAAAATTTTGAAAAATGTCGAAAAATTGATTTTCCGGTTAAAATGAGGACAAATACAAGGAAAAGACCACTTAACTTCGATAGAAGTCCCCCCTACACTTAAGATAAACATTGTCCTCAATGTTTAAGCATGTGGGAGTAAACTCCCCTACACTTAGGACATTGTGCACGTTGTTTAAATCTCGCTAAGGAAAAGACAACTAAAGAGATTCCTATTTTAATATTGAGAAAATATATAAAATAGTGAATCGAAAAGAGTTTAGGATAGAACCGGGAAGAAGTAGAACACGGAATCACGGGTCGTCAAGAATCATCAAGAGTGGATCATTGAAGCTCGAATCCCTGATGAAGAAGTGAGGAGAGGAAATAGCAAACCAAAGGGTCTCCCCTACACTTATGATAAAGAAAGCAAAAAGATAGATGCATGGGTTGCCTCCCAAGAAGCGCTTGGTTTTTGTTAACCGAGTCGTGAGCCTGACTCGACCTTGATCATCAACGGAAGAAGTATAAAACATATCCACCAGGATCAAAGACATAGTTTTCATCCATCAAATAGCACAAGCTTAAGGCGCACAAGCTTAAGGCGAACAAGGCAAGCCAAAGAAGAGTAGGCAAGGTTCCCTTAAGCAGTGATGGAGCACAGTAGAAGCAAGGATGAAGTGGTGCAAGCATGTCTTCAATGGTTCCAAAGATTTTTCCTTTTATTTCATCAGGTGGATACTGAGATGGCTTAAAGACTTCAATACCGGGGTCAAACACCTTTTCCTTTAAGGGAAAATAGCACTCAGGCTCAGCCGAGTGTGAAGAAGATCTGCAAAGAAGCACAACCTCGTCCTCAGAAGTGGGACAAAGAGGTGTCAAATCATACGTGCAACGAATTTCGGTGTCGACCGGTTTCTTCTCCTTTGACAAAATGCTCTTCAAATCCAAAGTAGGATCAAGACGATAATCTTCAAAGTCATAAGGAGGAGCATCACTCTAATGAGGGAAGTAAGTATTAAGAAATGCAGAGAAATCTTCCTCAAATGAGTAATCGTCCAAAGTAGGATCGAGTGATGGCGGAGGATCTTCATCGTGAGAAGAATCGCTCGAAAGAGTATCGGCCTCATCAAAATCATCATATGTGGGCAGCTCGGGATACTCAGAAGTAAGGTCATCATAATCATCCGAGTCTGAGCTAGAATCATCATCATCATCATAAGCATCAAAGACCGGTGGAGAATCATAAATGGGAGGAGCTTCCAAAGTAGGGAGAGAATCATCCACATCATCATGAAAAAGTGGATTATCGATGCAAGAGTCGAATAGAGGATTGTCGTAGACGGTAAAGTCATCGAACACATTAATCATATTCACTGATTCTCGGCCTCCAAAAGTTGTACTAGTAAGCTTCCCCATTTTGAAAACTTGTGCATCATCCCCGACTCTTAAGATTAAATCACCTTCGGCAACATCCACTAAAGCTCGTCCGGTTCTCAAGAATGGCCGACCAAGTATTAAAGGAATACGAGGGTCCATTGCATAATCAACTACGACAAAATCGACCGGGAAAGTAAATGCGCCAACTTTAATGAACACGTCTTCGGCTATACCAACGGGGTAAGCGAGAGTGCGATTTGCAAGTTCAAGAGTCATCTTTGTTGGAGTGAGGTCGGGCAATGATAGTGTTTTCCAAACACTCAAAGGCATCAAATTAATACTAGCCCTGAGATCAACAAGGGCAGTAAATTCTTCAGTTTTGTTGAACACGCAAGGCAACACAAAACGACCGGGATCTCCAAGTTTTTCCGGAAGTTCTCTAAGAAGGACTGCAGAGCAGTTTTCATTTAATCGTGTGTTGGCGAGTTCAATCAGCTTCTCCTTCTTGTTAAGCAATTCCCTAAACGCTTTAACAAATTTGGGCATGTGGACGAGTGCTTCAAGAAAGCTAATGTTGAAGTTCATTTGAGAAATCATCTTCACATAGCGTGACACTTCGGAGTCCTCCTTGGTTAGCATTTTGGACTTGCCTAAACGAGAGGGATAAGGGATATTGGGTTTGGGTGGTGAAGGTGCAGGTGTAGGTAAAGGTTGAGATGTTGAAGGGTCCTTCGTAGGTACATCGTCATGACGAGGCGGAGACGGTAATGGTGCGCTACTACTAGGTGTAGGAGGAGTAGGGATACATGGTGGTGGAGGAGGTGTAGATGATGGGGGTGAGATTGGTGGTCCTACGATGGTGACTCCACTACGAGTAGTAATAGCACTCACATTGGCTCGCGGATTAGTGACGGTGTTTGAAGGTAGAGAACTTGAAGAAGGAGGTTGAGCGGCTGGCAAGAAACTAACAAGCATATTCTTCAAATCATTGGTTTGACTGCTGAAGGAGGATTGAATATCATTTCGAAGCTCGGATCTTATCTCATTTCCTTGCTTTGTGATATCTCCTTTAAGATTGATAATTTGGCTCTGCAGATTCTTGATTTGCTCACCTTGGGTTCTCATGATGGCCTCAACATCCGGATTACTGGGTGGGTTTTGTTGGGCGGGTGGGTGATAAGGATTAGAAGCTCTTGGTGGGATTTGGTTGCTTCTATTATAGTTGTTGGCGGGATTTTGGTTTTGAGGAGAAAAACCGGGTGAAAGGTAATTGTTGGAACGGTAGCTCAGCAGATTTCTATCCCCTTGTTGTCTAGCTTGGTAATTGTCCGGTGAATAATTACCATAAGCTGCATACACATTTTCCGGATTTCCTTGTGTCGAAGGACAATCGGTGTATGAGTGAGGACCGCCACATGTTTCACAAGGATTAGCAACCGCTTTAACTTGTTGTTGTTGTTGGTTTGAAGCGAGAAGCGTAATACTTTTGCTCATTTCAACCATCATGCGGGTGAGTTCGGTCATCTCAGGGTTTGCTGAGGTAGAAGAAACATTGACTCTCGTGTTGTTTCTAGAAGAAGCAGAGGAATCCCAGTTCTTATGATGAGTAGTCATGTTTTCAATTAACTCTCTACACTCCTCGGGTCTCCTTTTCATGAATGTGCCACCGGCGGCTGCATTGATCGTATCACGATCTCGAAAAGTCAATCCGTTGTAGAAAGTATCTATCAAAGTGACGGGAAGCATATTGTGGTTTGGACATCTATCGATCAAGACATTATATCTCTCCCAAGCGTCAAAAAGAGATTCATCAGGGTCTTGCATGAAACCGCTGGATTTAATAACTGGATTTTACTCAGGTTAAAAAGATTCGTTGTACCAATCTCTTCGAATTGAAAAACTTGTGTTTAATGTGTGACTCAGTTTTATTTTGGTGAAACAAATATTTTTGGTTGGTTTTAAATTTAAATGTGCAAAGACTTAAAAGTAAATGTCGTTAAAGTAAAGGGAAAGTATCAAAAGAGCGTGAAAATAAATCTAAGTCTAATTAAAAGAAAGGTGCGATATTTAAAAAACTTGATGGAAGGTAAATTAATTAAATGACTAAAAATAAAAGCGTGTGACGGAAATTTAAAATTAGACAAGTATAAAAAACATAAGCTAAAAATTAAGCAAGACAAAGTATGGAAAATAACCCCCCAATCGGAATATATTCCGATTGGTGCACAATCACCTCAGATCGGAATAACGGTCGGCCCCAAATCGGAATGCTGTCACTCACCCAATCGGAATAACCAACACCTTCAGATCGGAATGTTTGCCTTACCTTGATCGGAATAATGGTGGACCTGGTCGGAATGCTGATCGGAAAACTCTAATCGGAATACTGTCACTGGTCCAATCGGAATACTGAACATGCACCTCGATCGGAATGAGGAATGAAGATACCAATCGGAATGTTTGTCACTTACACTCGATCGGAATACCACTACCTTAATCCAATCGGAATACCAAGAAACACCTCCAATCGGAATGTTAAAACCCTTTTCCGATTGTCACGATCGGAAAACGGGGAAAAGTACATAAATTAAGCTACACAAATAAGCTAAGTTTCTAATAAGCACAATACTAAATCCTAAGGTAAAAACGTGTAAAAATAAGCTACGAAACTGAAAGTTAAAAACTTTTAAGACACGAAATTAATGAACTTTAAGAAAAACAACTTTTTATATAAAAATAACTTTTGTAAAAACTATATAAACTTGAAAATAAATCAAATAAGCTATGAAAATAAGAGATTTAAAACAATCAAAAGCATAAAAATCAAATCTTTAAACAACTTAACAAGATGAAAACGTGTAAATTAAAGAAAGGTAGAAGAAGATTAACAAGATAAAGTAAAGGTGCAAGTAATTAAAAGAGACACTTACTTGAAATTAAAGGTAATTAAAGGTGCAAAACATGTATTTAAATGACAAGTAATTAAAGGTGCATAAAATAAAGGTGGAAGAACTAGTTTGTCAATCTAGCCAACAACATGAAAAGTGATTAGCTAATGACTATATATAGGGGATTAGGGAGGAGGTTAGAGGAAGCTTCCTCCCCTCTTTCCTTTCTTCCTTAATTGCATGCTTAGGTCCCTCCTCTTCTTTAATCTTTTTGTTAATTGTGCCATTAGTCCTTAAGCCTTCAAATCTTCTTTAATCTTGGACTTTAATGACTTTTGGCTCGGGATTTATTTGGACTCGTCTTTTAATTCTTTGATAAATAAGACTTGAGTTCCTCGTCTTTAAGTAAACTTCCGTCTTTTGACTTTTTCTTCGATAAATCTTCAGAATTGGTCTTGGACTTCCGTTCTTTTTGCACTCGTGACTTCTTGACTTCGTCTTTCATCCTTTTCTTCAATAAAAGTCCGTAAATGCCCGTGAATTCCCGTGTTTTCTCCACTTTTTACCTTTTCGTCCTAAATCACAACAAAAACACAAACCACGCATAATTCCGACATAAAAGACATAAAATACACGTTTTGGTCCGGTTATTATTGTAATTAAGTGGTAGAAAAGATGTGTGTTTTCACACATATCAACATTAATCTTTCAATTCCATCTTTTCATTCATCTTGTTCATCTCATTTTTATTCAAAGTTTTAAAAGTTCTTGTTTGATTGATTTTAACCTTGTGAAAGTTGTTGATTTAGTGTTTTTATTGTTGGGATTTTTTACTTATGGTATTTAAATGATTATTGGTTAATTTGGTAAAAACCTTTTTGAGTATTTGGGTCGATTTGAATTAATTCGTGTTCCCCTGTTCTTGAAGTTTCTGCTACTGTTCTTTATTCCCAGAACTTTCCGAATAGGCTTCAGCTTGATTTCTTACTCGGAATGTTCAGACTTTCCGATTAGCCATTTTATTTTACCTTTATTCGGAATATTTTAAATATTCCGAATAGGACCTACATTCCGCATAGTCTGCTTGATTTTTCCCTTATTCGGAACATTTTTATTATTCCGAATAGCATTTTTACTTTTTCCTTATTCGGAATATTTTATATATTCCGAATAGGGCCATTATTCCGCATAGGCCCTGTTATTCCGAATTGAGCATATTTTCCGCATAGAAGAATTTATTCCGCATAGTATTTTTATTCCGTATAATCTCATTATTCCGAGTAGGCTGATATTCCGCATAAACAAAGATAATCCGCATAGGTAATTGTTCCGAATAGCTCTTTTCTTCAGTAAGATCATTTCTCTGTTTTATCATTTAACCTTTTATATTTACTGCAAGATTAATTTCATTACTTCATTTATTTATCTTTTCAATAGAATAGAAAACCAAATCCACTTTTTGTCACCAAGAACAAATCATTCCACTTAGAGCCGAGATCAATTCGAGGAGATTCCGAGAATTATTTTGAACCCAATGAAATGCATGTATCAATGGAGGAGGACTACAAGCCCGCAATTCAATGCCAAAGGAGGGTGAACCCCAAAATTCACGACGTCATAAAAAAGGAGGTCCTTAAACTCCTTGACGCGGGAATGATTTACCCTAATTCCGATAGCCCTTGGGTGAGTCCTATTCATTGTGTCCCTAAGAAGGGAGTAATGACCGTTGTGCAAAACGATGCCAACGAGTTAATTCCAACTCGACTCGTGACCGGTTGGAGGGTGTGTATCGACTATCGTAAGTTGAATGACGCCACTCGTAAAGACCATTTTCCCTTGCCCTTCATGGATCAAACGTTGGAGCGTCTTGCGGGAAACGATTTCTATTGCTTGTTAGATGGTTTTTCCAGTTACTTCCAAATCCCCATCGATCCTCGTGATCAAGAAAAAACTACATTTACATGTCCATATGGAACTTTTGCCTATCGTAGAATGCCATTCGGACTTTGCAATGCACCGGGAACTTTTCAACGGTGCATGATGGCTATTTTTCATGACATGATCGAGAAGACGATGGAAGTCTTTATGGATGATTTTTCCGTGTTTGGTTGTTCATTCACTTCGTGTTTGTCGAATCTTGAGAGAATGTTAAAACGTTGTGAGGAAACCAACCTTGTGCTCGATTGGGAAAAATGTCATTTCATGGTTAAGGAAGGAATCGTCTTAGGGCACAAGGTCTCGAAAGCGGGGATTGAGGTAGACAAAGCTAAGGTAGACGTCATCGCCAAATTACCTCATCCCAAAACTGTTAAGGGAGTTAGGAGTTTCCTAGGCCACTCGAGCTTTTATCGTCGATTCATCAAGGATTTTTCAAAGATATCTCGACCCATTACACATCTCCTCGAAAAAGATGCTCCTTTTGTCTTTAACGAAGACTGTGTACGAGCCTTTGAAATCCTTAAGAGGAAACTTACAGAAGCTCCCATTCTTGTTGATCCCAATTGGAACCTCCCCTTTGAACTTATGTGTGACGCTAGTGATTACGCTATTGGGGCCGTATTGGGGAAACGTCATGATAAGCACTTCTTGCCTATTCACTATGCTAGCAAGACGATGACCGAGGCTCAACTTAAATACACTACAACAGAAAAGGAATTCCTTGCCGTGGTGTATGCATTTGAGAAATTCCGACCTTACCTCGTCTTGACCCAATGCATAGTGTATATGGATCACTCGGCAATCAAGTATCTCATGGCTAAGCAAGATGAAAAGCCGAGATTGCTTCGTTGGATTCTCCTCCTACAAGAATTTGATGTCGAAATCCTTGACAAAAAAGGAGCCGAGAATCTAGCGGCCGATCATCTTTCTCGCTTGGAAGATCCTCACCAAAGTGTGTACGAGAACAAGGAAATCACCGAAACATTTCCTCTCGAGACACTTGGTGTAGTGAATTCAAAGCTTGACTCATCCACCCCATGGTTTGCGAACATCGCAAATTACCATGCGGGCAACTTCATCATTAAGGGTATGACGACTCAACAGAAACGAAAATTCTTTCGTAACGTCAAGTTCTACTTTTGGAACGACCCTTACCTCTTTCGGACTTGTGCGGATCAAATTATCCGACGTTGTGTTTTTGGCACCGAAGCTTCTAATATCCTTAGAGCTTGTCACGAGGGACCCACGGGTGGTCACCATGGTGCTAATCTCACGGCGAAGAAGGTCTTTGATGCCAGTTTCTTTTAGCCTACTATTTACCGAGATGCAAATGCACTTGTCAAGTCACGTGACTCATGCCAACGTCAAGACAAAGCCTCAAAAACGATAAAATGCCCCAAAACATCATCCAAGTGTGTGAGATCTTTGACGTTTGGGGAATTGATTTTATGGGGCCGTTCCCATCATCTCGTGGTAATAAGTACATCCTTGTTTCCGTTGACTACCTATATAAGTGGGTGGAAGCTAACGCTTTGCCCACGAACGATGCTCATGTGGTAGTCAAGTTTTTGAAGAATTTGTTTTCTCGGTTTGGAACCCCTCGTGCGATCATAAGCGATCGTGGAACCCATTTTTGTAATGACCAATTCGAAAGGGTCCTAAGAAAATATGGGGTTACACATCGGCTTTCTACGGCTTATCACCCACAAACGAGTGGGCAAGTCGAGGTTTCAAACCGAGCGTTAAAGAGGATCTTGGAGAGATCGATAGGAGAGAACCGACAATCGTGGTCGGATAATTTAGACGATGATTTATGGGCCTTTCGTGACGCCCATCGGGTGCACTCCTTACAAGTTTGTGTATGGGAAGAATTGTCACTTACCAATTGAACTCGAACACAAAGCTTAATGGGCCCGAAAGTATTGTAATGATGACATTGAGACCACGGGAAAACACCGAAAAATGCAATTAAATGAATTGGATGAATTGAGAGACATTGCTTATGAAAATTCATTGATTTATAAAGAGAAAACTAAAAAATTTCATGATTCTAAAATTAAAAACCAGGTTTTTCACATTGGAGATCAAGTGTTGCTTTTTAAATCACGTTTGAAAATCTTTTCCGGCAAGTTGAAATCCTGTTGGTCCGGTCCATTCACCATTACCCAAGTTTTTCCATATGGGACCATCGAGCTAGCTCAAAATGATGGCCCTAATTTTAAGGTGAATGGACATAGATTGAAGCACTACTTTGGCGGGGAAGTTCCCTCTTTGAACTACCTCGACCAAGTCACCTTCCCCAATGATAATTAGTATTGAGGGGATCGAGTCGAGCTCATGACTCGGTAATCAAAAACGAGGTGCCTCGTGGGGAGTCCCATGCTTATCCATGTACATATTAACGCTTTCTAATGTAGTTAACGTGAGGGGATTTGTGCCCTTCCAACCTGTTAAGTTGGATTCACTATGAACACGGGTAAAAAATCCGGAGGTCGGGGAGGATGAAGGAGATGTTTAGCCATTTTAGTGAGAGAAACAAGTAAGAATAAAAGTGTGTGTTTTATTCTAGTGAGAGAAAGGAAAACAAGTAAAATGATAAGTCTCACCCCTCCATGGAAGTATGGAGGGGTTTATATAGCCCGGGACTTGGACTATTACATATGACAATATTAGTCCCTGCAAGTCCCGGCTATGAAACTAATGTAATTCCATTAGTCGCACACATTTTAAGGCTAACAATCTTCCCCCAATGTGGAGACATACGGAATTACTTACAATGTTCCTAACAAATGAAAATACAACAAAAATATGACAGTATTAAGTTTGCTTCCAATGCTGAGGATGACACGGTTGTCTTCAAGTCTTCTAGAAAAACTTATACCCTAGTTTCTATCCTCTTTCTCTTTGCTTGTTGAGGAACCATTGTATCATGAATGAACTGGATTAACTTCCCCCCAATTCATACCACATGTCTTGAAAAGCTTTCTTCATAGACTTCTTTTTGACGAAGCTTCTGAATCAGCTTCCCCCCAAACCAATATCCCTGTCTTGAGCAGAATTTGTAGCTTGAGCAATCTTCTTTCTTTGACATTTAAAGTGCACAGGGGAATTTTTTAGAAGAAGAAGTAAACCACACCAAGTAACTGGTACCTTGACATTTTTGGTCTTCATGATTATGTGTTTGGGGGAACATGTAAGAAATCAGCAACAAATCTTCTCACGCTTGTAGAATGCTTCCCCCTGGAAGTTGAACTAAGTACTCCATAGTACACGTTCTTCCCCCATGACGGTGACGAACTCTCGGAAGCATCATCTGACGTGTACGGTGAAAATCACGAGATGTTCTTTTCGAAAGTCAGATGGTGACGAACACTCGATAGCGTTCTTGTCAAAAGAATGGTGGTTAAGAACACTCGGTAGTGTTCTTGTCAAAAGTATGGTGGTTAAGAACACTCGGTAGCGTTCTTGTCAAAAGTATGGTGGTAAAGAACACTCGGAAGCATCATCTGATGAGTACAATCAGAATCGCGAGAAGTCCGTGTCTGAAGCAGAAGTGTTTGTTGACATTCTGTAGCTCAAGTTGCTCGTGAGAATTGTTTGCTGATCACATCTCTACTCTTGTACTCTCTGGCTAAACTTACCAACCTCGTATTCTTTCGGCTATATGTAGTGACAACTGGTGATGTAAACCTGATATTCCAAACTTGAAATTGAAGTACAATCCCCCAAATTTGTTACTTACGCTTAGCACTTGTGTTGATTGACGAACGGTGTAGAGAAACGTCTCTTAGTACCTTATACATAAAGAGAGAGGTATAAGATGTAGAACACCTCTTGAAGTATCCACAACTCCCGGTGAGTGTGACACTGAGCACTACAACGTAACTCCTTAAGTGATAATTGTTCATGTCGTCGACCATCCACCCCTTGACTGTGGAAACTATATAAATCAAGTCTCAATCATAAATGCTGAAGCGAATCATCAATCGATAGAAGGGGTGAAAGAGGATCGATGATGAATTGAGTAAACGCCTTCGTGATATTTCACTTCAAATTCAAATAATAAATACCAAATCCACTTCGTAATCACTTGACATTACTTTGCCCCGAATACTAGCCATTTTTGACAATTTCAGTGAATCTTAAAGGATCGTTTTGGTGTTTGTTTGTTTTTGTCTTCGTGTTTGTTGTGTGTGTCGAGTATGAGTGAGTGTCGTTAACTAGGGAAACAACGATGACTATAGAAAGAGAGGTCGTCAACATCGTCTAGTAAACTTGATTTTTGAGAGATTAGGGTTTCAAAACGAGGTTTTTCTTTAACCGGAATAAACCCGTAATCACCATATCCCTATAATCCGCACATCCGTCATACCCGACCAAAATCATATTAACAAATTCGTCCAACTATTATTTCACTCGGCCCATAACCGCTAATCAAAAACATGGTACTTGATCACAACAGCTCAAGTCCCGCTCCTCAATGTCCAGCAATGGCACCTACACACAACAATGTATGCCCCGTGCAAGAATGTCAAGAAAGTACTCCTACAGCAGACTCGACGGATACGACGAATATGAATGAGTTGGTTGATTTATATGATCCAATGTTTGATGAATATTACTATGGATACAATCAAGTTGTGTCAAAGCCTTTCGCTGTCAATACTGCTGATGCACCTGAACAAAATCAACAAGACACAACTGCCTCTACTTCAGCAACCGTTGCTCAAGAGACTATTCCATTGGATACTCAACAAACTCAAGAAACTGTCATTCAACCAACATCACCAACCGTCAATGCTGAAGGAGGAAACAACAATCAACAGTCGATGCACAACCTGACGAAGAAGAATTTATCAATCCGTTCGGTACACCGGTACACGAAGTCGGAGAGTCTTCTACTCAACATGTTGATCCGTCCAACATGCATACATTCTACCAGCGATATCCATCCACTCACCATTGGACACATGATCATCCATTGGAGCAAGTCATTGGAAATCCTTCACAACTAGTTCGAACACGCAGACAACTCGAAACCAATGGCGATGTGTGTATGTATGCACTCACCGTGAGTTCAACTGTACCTACAGACATCAAACAAGCCATGACTGATCATGCGTGGATTAAATCAATGCAAGACGAAATTCATCAGTTTGAACGCCTAAATGTTTGGGAACTTGTTGACAGAACCTATGGAATGTCAGTTTAGATTTCAAATGGATCTGGAAAAACAAACTGGATGAAGAACAAACCATCATCAAAAACAAATCTCGTCTTGTAGTTAAGGGATACATCAATAAGAAGGCATAGACTACGATGAATCATTCGCTCAAGTTGCTCGTTTGGAAGCTGTCAGGATATTCCTTGCTTATGCTGCACATAAGGGCTTCACGGGTTTTCAGATGGACGTTAAAACTAATTTTCTCAACGTTCATTTAAAGGAAGAAGTGTATGTGAATCAGCCCGAAGGATTCATCGATCCTCATTACCCTGACAAAGTCTATCGTCTCAAGAAGGCTGTATATGGACTTAAACAAGCTCCAAGGGCATGGTACGAAGAACTTTCAAACTTCTTGGTGTCCAAAGGATTCTCCAAAGGTTCTATTGATCCTACTCTCTTTATTAATAAATATGGGGATGACATACTGCTGGTGCAAGTTTATGTTGATGACATTATTTTTGGTTCTACGAACCCAAAACTTTCAAAACGTTTTGAAAAATTAATGCACAGAAGATTTGAAATGTCAATGATGGGGGAGCTAAAATTATTTTTAGGCCTCCAGATTCATCAATCCCCACGTGGTATCTTCATTAACCAAGCTAAGTATGCTCAAGAGATACTTAAAAAGCATGGTATGACCTCATGTGCTCGCATTGGTACACCATTGTCGCCCAAATCCCTAGACGCTGACTTGTACTCATATCCAGTAGATCAAACGCGATATCGCAGTATGATCGGGTCACTTATGTACCTTACAGCCAGCAGGCCTGATATTCATCATGCCACATGCTATTGTGCATGATATCAAGCCAGACTTACTCAAAAGCACCTCAAAGAGGTTAAACGGATCTTTCAGTACCTTAAGAATACCATTCACATGAGACTCTGGTAAACAAAGGAAACCAGTTTTCATCTAACAGTTTTTTCTGATTCTGATCACGCAGGTTTCCTTGATAGTCGCAAAAGCACTTCTGGTAGCGTACAATTTCTAGGGGAAGATAAGCTTGTGAGCTGGTCGTCAAAGAAGCAGGATTGCACTTCGCTCTCATCAGCTGAAGTAGAATATGTGGCTCTATCCGCGTGTTGTGCTCAAGTCCTCTGGATGAGAACTCAACTCACGGATTATGGCTTCCACTTTGATAAAATACCAATGTATTGTGACTCAAAGTCGGCCATAGCCGTATCTTGCAATCCGGTTCAACACTCCCGTACCAAGCACATCGCAGTCAGATATCACTTCATCAAGGAACAAGTGGAACGTCGTCTCGTGGAATTACACTTTTTCAGAACTGAGTACCAGATAGCAGACTTTTTTACTAAAGCCCTATCTCAAAATAGGTTTCAGTATCTTGTTGGCCGTCTTGGTATGAAGTATATGATTCCTGAAGACTTGGAGGTTTTAGCAAATGAAGCTGCTTGATATTATCTCATAATGACTTCTAAGCGCATCACAACTTAGGACTCGGACCTCAACTAAGGAAAGTTTATCACGGACGATAACTTATCCTTCTCAACGAGAAATTAATATTTCTCGGTCATGAGCTTCCTATAAAAACATTCAAAGTTTTTAAGTTCATGAAAAACGACTTCTAAGTAAATGTCAGCTTAGAACTCGTACTTCCACTTTAGGAAAGTTTATCACGGATGATATATTATCCTTCACAATGGGAAATTAATTTTTCTCGGTCCTGAGCTAGTCACAAAAAATTCAAAGTTTTGAGCTCATGTAAATCGGAATTTATTTCAAAACCGTTGAACATAATTTTTCAAGAATTTCTCAAAAGGTTTTTCTAAATCTTTCAAAATTGTGTGTTCAACACTCCCTCCCTCATAATAGGTTTTTATATCTCAAAATGTCATATGTTATTTTGATCAATTTTTGAGGGGGAGCGTTTTAAAATCAAGCCTTTTAATGTTGTTGGGTACATCTCTAAAATTGTCATATTTTATGTATCTAACACATTCCGAAAATGCTATTAAATCTGTCATTTATATTATCGGTAAATGCATCTCAACTCCGTACCTCAACATATTTTGTGGTGTCGTTTTTACAAAATATTGTCAAATTTTGTTTCATGACACACATATATTGTTGAGGGGAGCAACCCGACAATAAAAGTTTCATGATTCATGCGTGCACACATGTTTCTCTCCCAATCGGTTTTTTCAGAAATTGTCACATTTTAATAAATTGGTATCTCTAATATTATGTTTTTATATTAGAGATAGGGGGAGAAAATTTGATTAAAATGTAATATATCGCAACATGTGATCTTAAAGACTCAAGTGAAACTCTTTCCTTCACATGCTAAACTATTTCGTATATCGATGCATGTGTGTAGGGGGAGCTTTTCGGAAATGTAAAACTTTCAAAGCGTTAAAAGTTTTGATTTTTATCAAACACTTTGAATGGTTTTCAATGGTTTTATGGTTACGATCTATACCCAAAACAACCTACTATCCATGACGGAACGTTGGAGTCAAAAGGTGGTTTAGGATAGGAAACTAAGTCCTACGATCCAACCAGAACCGGAGGGATCTACCCAAGGACATTCCATAGCTAGAAATAGTTGTCCTTAGGAAAGATGGAGATGAATGAAGCTGAATGCGGACCAATTACTTAAGTTAGCACTGGAACAATCACAACAAGGTGCTAGTGATGACGTATTGGTAAGCATTGAAGGGGTTGAATATTCTATGCAACTTAGGCAGAAACCGTGTCAATACATCTATTGAAGACAAGTCATCATGGACCCAGTGATGCAATGCACAATCCTTCCCAGCCATTCAAGTTTCTCTCAATAGAAACTTGTCTCATTGTCACGGAGATCAACACACATCTATTAACTTTCTCACTCCAAGTTAGTTAATATTGAAAAGGTGGCAGTCTGCTCCAGCCTCCGATTACCAAAATGCACTTATTGAACCTAGAGTCAAACGAGATCTTTCTATCATCTCATTAGGACACAGTCGAGTCCTACGCATTATCCTTGTGATATTGCAAGAACATCTGAGTGATACGATTCACAATGGAGATGGAAATCCTGCTTGAGCCAGCATCAAACAAGCTCATGGTAGGTAACTTGTGCGATTCAACACGAATCAAACTTGTGAGAACTGGAATGCAACTAAGTTTGGATTCTTAATTGATTCAAACTTGATTCCAGGTTTCTTCGCAAAATCCGTGTGATCTTGCCAGAACATTCAGAGTGACACTCTTTAGTGCTCACAGTGACGAATGGAAATCCTTCCAGTGTCAACATCAAACAGCACTGCGGTTGGTGACTCGCAAGATTCTCTATGAATCAAGCTTGTGACAATTTGGAAAGCAACAATGGTGCAATTCTCTTAGAATCAAACTTGTTCCAGGAAATCTGAATTGACGACTCTAATCAGACGGATAATTTATCCTTATGATTCACTCTTTACGTTCGCAGTCTGCTTTGAGACGGTCGAGTAAAGACAACTGGATACTACCGTCAGAAAACCCTGTCAAGGAGATTCTTAAACGAATCTACCCGATCACAGGTACGGTATCTAATACCGTTTAACGGTCTCCACCGACCGGAGGTAAATCGCTATCGAGTTAGGATATAATGTTCAAAGCCATTTCGTCCGTGTCTATATATGTTGATGCATATCAAGAAGGTGGCGTAGCTGTGTAACTAATGTCGATTCAGAAGTCACAAGAGCACAAGATGGCGATAATCAAGATACTTAAGAATGTAAGAATGTAATAGGTCATCTGGTCACAAGAGCTCAAGATGAACACTATCAAGAATAGATTGAAGATCTCAAGCATTCAAAGTCAAATGACAAAGGCTCAAGATAAAGGTCACAAAAGCATGAAGGAACAAAGCCGTTACAAACAAGATCAAGACCAAGATACAAGACCAAAGCAGGAAGATCTCCTCTACAAGAATGTATTCACTCAATCATCTTATGCTTTTTAAGCTTTTTAAGATGACCGATACATTGGGGGAGATTGTTAGCCCTATATTTTATATAGTCGAACAAGAATGTAATAGGTCATCTTAGTCGTTAAAGGTCTTGTATTGTAATAGGTTAGTCGGGAAAACCGGGCTTGGACTATAAGATAATATTGTCTAAGTTAGGGACGTAAGCCCAAGACAAAGCCAATCCCGGCCCATGTCACTTAAACCCACGGCCCAACAAGCCAAGGGTATATATACCCTCTTCCATGTGTGGAAGAGGGTGTTGGTTACCATTTTACTTTCTCTCTCTGAAAGTGTTTAACCTTCCAAATTCTCTCTTGTTTCTCTCTCTACTTTTGATGGTTGTAAAAATACGTCTTTTAGGAAAAAGAGCGTAATTAGGGCAAGTATTAACAAGTGACTTAGGAAAATCACAAGTTATGACCCAAAGTGGGGATCGTTCTCAAGGAGGCTTGGTGTGTGTGTAATGAAATGATTAACTTTGTGATTATATTGTTATGAGAAAGAAAATATAAATGGGATAAGAAGAGAATGACGGTTACGATGACGATTTACACTAAGACGAAAAGGTCGTACACGTAAAACCGTAAAAGCACCAAAATAAAAAATTTATCCTAAAAATTCCTAAAAAATTGCAATAAATCCTAAATAATGTATTAAGAGTTTACAAAAAAATCAAAAATCACCCAAACCTTTTATTTAATTAAATAATCATTTTTAATGCTAATTAAAGCCCTAAAAATCAATTTAATTAACAAAAAATGTAAAACCCGTATTTTAAAATCAGAATATTTAAATACGCAGTTTAATTTTAATAAACTATGTAAGTATCAATTATTAGACAGAGATAGAAACGCAGAAATTAAATACGACAATAAATTAATTATTTAGAAAATAATTATTGAGTCCAGAAATATTACAGATGAATTATTTAATTTACAGAAACAATTAAACGTTATCAGGAATCACGCAGTCTCAGTTTTAGTTAATAACGCGACTTAATAAAGATTACAAGTGTTTAACGGGCCATTTTTGACAAAATATAAAAGGTAAGGACTTGGGCTCAAGGCCCAAGTGTTTTTTTTTTGCTTTGGTCCGTGTATAACAAAAAGAAAAAGGGACGGGGTGTGTTTTCTTTCTCTATGCCGACACACAACACACAAACAGAAACCCTAGAAATCTTATACAGCCGCCACTTTTTTTTTGTGCTTTCTTCTTCCCTGCCGCGATCACATCAAGGAAACAAGAAGAAGGGGTTGAGGGTTGATCCTAAAAGAATCAAGGGATTCGTTGTTGTTGAAACCCTAAACGATTTGTAAGTGCATATAAACCCTAATTCGTTTATTCTTTCTTTTAGATTAATCTCGAATCTGATTCTTAAAAAAAGGGGTTTTAAAACGTGTTCAAGTGGCGTATTATGAGGGGAGGTCGTTTTTTTTTGTTTTGCTGTGGCGGCTTGGCACATAAACCGAGAGTCAAGAGACTCTCGGTGACACTTTCCCCACCAGCCGCAAAGGCCAGTGGCTTTGTTGGTCTAACAGTGGGAACAACGAGTGAGCAAGGGGAACCACTGGCTGCGGCCAGTGGTGTTTTCCTTCTAGCAGTGGGAACCGGCGGCTGCCGGTGGCACCATCACCACCGCCAGTGGTAACTGGCAGTGTAAAGGGGGTGTTTGGGGCTTTGGTTAACAGAATATTAAGGGTGCGTTTGGCAGTGGGTTTTAACAGATTTAAGGGGCTGTTTGGCTCGGCTTAATTTAATATAAAACACGAGTCTCCCATCTTAAATAAGTAAGACACGGGTTCGGTTTTCGATGCGTTTTAATAAGATAAATACAAGAGTACGTGTTATTATTCTACGGGATTATTTTACTTTACATTACTTATTAATTTTACAAGGTAAATAAAATTTAATAAAACCCGACTTATTATTACGAGTGCATTATATCTTTATTTAATTAAATCATATTATATTTAATTAAATGCCTTTAACCTATAGTTTATTTAAATGACATGTAATAATTAATAAACTATACATTATATCATTATGACTTAGAATATGAATCAGTAAACACTTAAGCTTATTTATTAGCCTATTTAGCCAGCTTATAACTATTTAGGTAAACTTTCTATTTTTAGAAACTTATATATTTTAAGCAGTAATTCTATTTATGGAAACTTCCTATCTTTAGAAACTATTTAATCAAGGCAGCTAATCTATTTTTGGAAACTTTCTATTTTTGGAAACTTTCTATTTTGGAAAGTTACTTAATATTGCTCAGTAAGCATAATAATACATGAAATACCAGAGATACTAAATCAGATTTATCTGAAAATAAGATAAACACAGATTAAAGCTTAAAACAGTAATCAGACGACTTATTTTCCGTCCATTACTTATGTAGTATCCGTGAAGTCAGAGTCGATCGTTCAGCTTTCATTCTTGTTTCATTACTGGACACGAGGTACGGATTTTCCGTCCTTTCAGCAAGGACTTCCTTTCTATGCATGATTAGGATTTCCCGTCTTCAGCCAAATGTTTTTTTTCCCAGTATATGTTTAAGTTTATCAGTAATCATGTTAATAACTAAATAAATTGCCTGAGCATTATATACAAGCACGACCAGTTTATGTACTAGTTACGGAGGTACCGTAACCACGACACCAGAGGCACCGGTGTCGTGACTCACATGCAGGAGAGTGATATCCTGCATCGTCCCACTCAGCTCAGCTTGGCCATTTTATCAGTATTTTTAGTGGGGCGTATGGATGCATCCTAGGCTTATATGTGTTACAAGTTATCAGGGTGAATGTGGTGTGTGCTCTACATCCTTCACATTGGAGCTGATCCCTCCACCCAGCACAGTTATTTAGAGGTCACCCCTCTACAGCATGACGAGGTCACCCCTCCAGTTATTCATGCACGGTTGTTACAGCACGTGACCTATATAAGCTCTGGCAAATAAAATACAGTAAATGCATGTTTTCAGAATTAATAGTTATTTTTCAGTATATTCTTATCATGCTTTATATCCGTTCACTGAGCGTTATGCTCAGCCGTAGTTCCTCTCATGTTCTAACGGCAGGTACACCAGGACGCTCTTAGGATTCTGAGAGCATGTGCATTTGGATGGAAGCTATCCAGACTTCTTACTTTATGCATTTCTTACATTATTCTGCTTAATTGGACATTGTTTAGTCCTTTCCTTCAGTATTTTACTTTTCATGTTTTGGGCTTATGTTTGGATTACCGATGTTTGATTCCGGTATTCCTTTATGGTCAGTTAATGTTTTAGGACATTTACCTTATGCTTTGATGACACGCCATAAATACACGTAACGGTCCACTTATTAAAGTGGGGTGTTACAATTATGGTATCAGAGCTATAGGTTCGACCTGTAGGCTCTAAAACTTGACCTGTGACTAGTGGGTAGTCACCAGGAACTTCCTAGATTTTGGCATTGTGATCTTTCATGTTTCACATGGATTATTCAGTCAGTTTTCTTCATTTATCAGCCAAATTTTCTTAAAGTTTTGACTAAGTAAAAGGTTGGTACATAACTAGCCATATTTAGTCGCATATGCTTTTTAGCGAATTTTCGTTTTGGTGAACTGACCATAGGCGTTCACCCTTGCCGTTCAGATTTTGTATTGGTAAACCGACCATAGGCGTTTACCCTTACTCATGACAGATTCATGTTTTCAGTCAAATATCACTTGGTGAACCAGCCATAAACGTTCACCATTTCCCAAGTCAAATTTCATGTTTTTCAGTCAAATGATGTTTTGTGAACCGATCCACAGTTGTTCACCCATGTCATATCATGACATTCTATTAATTTTGACAAGTATGGATTGGACTTCAGCCATCCATATTTAATACCAGATTATAAATTTCTATACATGACAGTTCTCAGAAAATTTTGACCAGTATGGATCGAACCAGAATAGCCCATACTTAGTCTCATGTTTCCTTCTTGAAGTACGTGGATTGAACCATAGCCGTCCACATCAGTTAATATTACACCTCAGTTGATTTAACTTTTTGTGTTCCTTATAACAGTCAAATTTTCATACCCTCACGTTGATGTCATCTACATGATGATTCAGTTTCATGTCTCCTTACGAGGATTATGTTTTCAGCAAAGTAATGATGTTTTCATGTTAAGATATACAAGAACTTCAGTAAAACCAGTTTTCATGATAAATCATGACTGACCTTCATTAATCATACGTCATGCTGACCACTGTTGGGACTTCGATTATATCGTACTTTTCAGCCTCGAAACAACCAGCAGTAAGTCGACGCAGAAATTGTCAGCCTATCATGTTATTTATTTCAGATCAGTTTACTACCGTTTAAATTAATTTATTTCCCTGATCATGTCAGACAAGCGACACCAGTATCCATCATCTCATAAAATTTTCACCAGTGCCATGAACAGTATTCCATATGTACCCCATGTACAGTGTCTCAGTTATACTCCATATACAATAGTTCATGTGTACTTCACGTACAGTGTCTCAGATATGATCCATGTGCAATATTCATTTGTACTTCATGTACAGTAGTCCAGGTGTACTCCAGGTACCCTACTCCATGGATATTGTTAATCGATCCTCAATCATCTCAGGCGTTTCCACTTGTCGATATTCTACCAGATGCTGATGCTGCTCGTGAGTTGAAGCTTTTGCTAGATGCTAATGCCGCTAACACTTTGAAGACCTCACAAATGCGGATGCTGCTGGACCTTGGAGATTTCTCAAGATGCTGATGCCGTTTATACTATGAAGACTGCAGAACGAGGACGAAATTATAAATTTGAAATCTCTGACAAGAATAAATTCAACCATCAGACACTACCATTCTATTTTATGCTTTTACTTCCTCAGTTAGACGTCACGCTTCACTCAGCTAATCTTTCTGTCAGAAGAGTGGGAACCGGAACCCAGCCGGCCACTCAGCAGAAATAATTACATGAATCACGGTTATGATAACGACCGTCAGAAAATTGACAGACAAGCAGTAGAGACAACCATCGTACTTATAATTAATCAGCCAGTAACCATCGGAACTCCGGTACGGACGTGACCAGAAATACAAAGGTCAGTAGTCTAACCGGTCCGCCAATCCTAGCAGTTACCAAAATTTCCAGCCTTATCCAGATTCATCCACCAAAGTACATGTCAAGACATCAGTCAAGACACGGGTCTCGAGTATCATTTAGGAAAACACATATCAGGACACCAGTCATGGTACATGTCATACGAATCTTTTCTCAAAATATGAGTCAGAACTCATAACTCCAGTATGTTTCTAAACCAGGCCCTCAGAAATTCAGGGTACCCTTCAGAAAGGGGTATACCCGTGCTTTTATGCCACACATGAATCAGATCATTAAAATTCAGTCACCCCACTAGTTTACTATTCGGATTAAACACACGGTAATCATTATATAAGGTTACAGACGAACCCACTCAGTGGAGTCGCCACATTACTCCACGCATTCCTATGTCAGCTTTATGTAAATCAGGTATTTACCTACCTCTCAGCCAGAAAGGACTCAACAGTACCACCATATTTATTAAAGCCTTATTTTCAGTTAACGACGAGATCCGTCTTACTAAATCCCAACTATATTCATTATACTTTCGGTCAGAAAGTCAGTACGAATTATTTCTGCCTTACAAGCACGTGACTTATCAGTCCATAGCTACGAAGACTTTTAGCTACCAGTTATAAATTCACTTCAAAAATTACTCGAATTCATGATCAGCAGATTATCCCAGAGTTCTAGATATAATTTCAGAAAGTTTTCAAGAAATTCCTTCCTAACCACAAGGCAGAAATTTAACATCGAGCAAGTCTCAAGAACAGAACCTGTTTTCAGAATTCTTGATCACAGGGCTTCAGCTAAGTTAAAGGAGTTGCAGCAATTGCTGCAAGAATTATCGGAACGAGGCTTTATTCGCCCTAGCGCACCATCGAAAAATTTATCAGATCACCATTCTTAATCGATATTCATTCCACGAATAGAAAGTTTAATTAATCTACTACGAGATGTTTTAAACATTCTTCCAGAAAAAAAAAAAATTCGAGATCGTGCCACCAACTGTGGTGAGAGAAGAACATGATGTTTTCCATGACTGCTGTTGCACATATTATAGTCTCTCTAAAGATTTTGATTTTATACCTCTGAACTCCCTAATGCTCCAGCTATATTATGAAATTTATGAAATTTTTTTTTTTATTTACGACTCTCATGCAATATCATCAGTATATTCATTGATTACATTCTGATATGCCTAATACTAGAGAAGAACACGAGAATCATCTTCTCACAGTTGCACAGAATCTTCGATAGGAGTTATTTTTATATACACAGCTTTCCAGATATGAATTCAAATTGAACAAAGTGGCATCTCTGAGCCATTCCACCTTAGCAGAAAGAAATTTCAAACAATGCTGAGAAGGTGAACGCCATCACCTGATGGTCCCGACTGACACCTATGAACAAAATTCCACTAGAATGTACCAAAATTCCAGGCAGAATTTTGATAGAAAATGTATAACGCGTTCAGGCATCTATGTTCATATCTAATACCTTCCATTCCAACAGGTTTAAGATAGAACGCCGTTATACTATCGAGTTATTACTACCAGTAGAAATTCTGGACCGAAAGGAGACAAGACTCCATGTGATTGTTATCAGTTTACCACAGACTCAGAGAATGTATGATACTATCTAAGTTATCGTCAACCATGTAATCAGCCTGCGCGTTTCTTTCATCCGAAAGGATCACGCAGTAGCAGATCTGCAGAAAACCTTGAAATTCAGCAGTAAATCGTACAAATTCAAGGCATTCCATTGACCATCATATCAGACAGAATTCATGTTCACGATCAAGTGTATGTTTACGCCCACTTTAAGTTCATGTTTATTTCACTTTCACGATTACGTCTCATTCGCAGTATGATGTTGTTTCAGTTCATCTTTTATGCGATCTCATAATTTAAGCTCACGTCTGTGTTCATAACATTGTTCACGTTCCAGTTCGTGTGCCATTTCACGATACACGTTTCTCAGTTTATTACCGTATACGGATACAGAAAGCTTGAAGAAATTAGACTCAAGTTTAGCACAACTATTCCATAACCAGGCAGACGTTTCACATCTCAGGCCGTAACGTTTGGCATTCATTCCTCAGTCAGCATACATTCATGATATGCTCTAGTATCACATTCACAGTATGCTTCACGTATCACATTCATGATATATTTCATGCACAACGTTCCTTATATAATCGCGAACCACGTTCACAATTGCTCACGTAGCACGTTCATAATTGTTCACGTAGTTCATCCCTATAAATTTTCAGCAGTTTTCTCAGAGATATAAATGTTATTTTTTTCAAGATAATTGTACGTACCGTTTTATGTACCCTACATGCTATAGCTTATTCTCTCAGATTCAGAAAATCTATCTTAAGTATAGAACCGGAAACCAGTCAGCATCATCAGGACAGGGTCAACAGGACCAAGATTTTATTTATTAGGTTAGACCTTTGAAGAAATCGTTTCGAGCGGGAGGCCACTCGAAACGGAGGAGTCCATCCGGACCTCTCATTATTTTCTTCGATAAATCCGGTTATGTTCTTTCAGTCATGTCACGTTCCATGTTCTCTTCAGCCATGTCACGTAACATAATTATTTCAGTCATGTCAGGTTTATACCTATCAACAGCATTATGTCTTAATTAGAAGACAATTTATCCTCCATCTTAATTGTCTTTTCAGTCTACGTGTTCTTTCAGCTCTTAAAATTTCCTCAGCTTATTACCTTTAATTCGAGGACGAATTTCTCCTTTTTTAGAGGGGAAGAATTGTAAAACCCAGTATGGTCGTATCTTTAATTCGGGGACGAATTATTGTTTTTAGAGGGGAAGAATTGTAAAACCCGTATTTTAAAATCAGAATATTTAAATACGCAGTTTAATTTTAATAAACTATGTAAGTATCAATTATTAGACAGAGATAGAAACGCAGAAATTAAATACGACAATAAATTAATTATTTAGAAAATATTTATTGAGTCCAGAAATATTACAGATGAATTATTTAATTTACAGAAACAATTAAACGTTATCAGGAATCACGCAGTCTCAGTTTTAGTTTATAACGCGACTTAATAAAGATTACAAGTGTTTAACGGGCCATTTTTGACAAAATAGAAAAGGTAAGGACTTGGGCTCAAGGCCCAAGTGTTTTTTTTTTGCTTTGGTCCGTGTATAACAAAAAGAAAAAGGGACGGGGTGTGTTTTCTTTCTCTATGCCGACACACAACACACAAACAGAAACCCTAGAAATCTTATACAGCCGCCACTTTTTTTTTGTGCTTTCTTCTTCCCTGCCGCGACCACATCAAGGAAACAAGAAGAAGGGGTCGAGGGTTGATCCTAAAAGAATCAAGGGATTCGTTGTTGTTGAAACCCTAAACGATTTGTAAGTGCATATAAACCCTAATTCGTTTATTCTTTCTTTTAGATTAATATCGAATCTGATTCTTAAAAAAGGGGTTTTAAAACGTGTTCAAGTGGCGTATTATGAGGGGAGGTCGTTTTTTTTTGTTTTGCTGTGGCGGCTTGGCACATAAACCGAGAGTCAAGAGACTCTCGGTGACACTTTCCCCACCAGCCGCAAAGGCCAGTGGCTTTGTTGGTCTAACAGTGGGAACAACGAGTGAGCAAGGGGAACCACTGGCTGCGGCCAGTGGTGTTTTCCTTCTAGCAGTGGGGAACCGGCGGCTGCCGGTGGCACCATCACCACTGCCAGTGGTAACTGGCAGTGTAAAGGGGGTGTTTGGGGCTTTGGTTAACAGAATATTAAGGGTGCGTTTGGCAGTGGGTTTTAACAGATTTAAGGGGCTGTTTGGCTCGGCTTAATTTAATACAAAACACGAGTCTCCCATCTTAAATAAATAAGACACGGGTTCGGTTTTCGATGCATTTTAATAAGATAAATACAAGAGTACGTGTTATTATTCTACGGGATTATTTTACTTTACATTACTTATTAATTTTACAAGGTAAATAAAATTTAATAAAACCCGACTTATTATTACGAGTGCATTATATCTTTATTTAATTAAATCATATTATATTTAATTAAATGCCTTTAACCTATAGTTTATTTAAATGACATGTAATAATTAATAAACTATACATTATATCATTATGACTTAGAATATGAATCAGTAAACACTTAAGCTTATTTATTAGCCTATTTAGCCAGCTTATAACTATTTAGGTAAACTTTCTATTTTTAGAAACTTATATATTTTAAGCAGTAATTCTATTTATGGAAACTTCCTATCTTTAGAACCTATTTAATCAAGGCAGCTAATCTATTTTTGGAAACTTTCTATTTTTGGAAACTTTCTATTTTGGAAAGTTACTTAATATTGCTCAGTAAGCATAATAATACATGAAATACCAGAGATACTAAATCAGATTTATCTGAAAATAAGATAAACACAGATTAAAGCTTAAAACAGTAATCAGACGACTTATTTTCCGTCCATTACTTATGTAGTATCCGTGAAGTCAGAGTCGATCGTTCAGCTTTCATTCTTGTTTCATTACTGGACACGAGGTACAGATTTTCCGTCCTTTCAGCAAGGACTTCCTTTCTATGCATGATTAGGATTTCCCGTCTTCAGCCAAATGTTTTTTTTCCCAGTATATGTTTAAGTTTATCAGTAATCATGTTAATAACTAAATAAATTGCCTGAGCATTATATACAAGCACGACCAGTTTATGTACTAGTTACGGAGGTACCGTAACCACGGCACCAGAGGCACCGGTGTCGTGACTCACATGCAGGAGAGTGATATCCTGCATCGTCCCACTCAGCTCAGCTTGGCCATTTTATCAGTATTTTTAGTGGGGCGTATGGATGCATCCTAGGCTTATATGTGTTACAAGTTATCAGGGTGAATGTGGTGTGTGCTCTACATCCTTCACATTGGAGCTGATCCCTCCACCCAGCACAGTTATTTAGAGGTCACCCCTCTACAGCATGACGAGGTCACCCCTCCAGTTATTCATGCACGGTTGTTACAGCACGTGACCTATATAAGCTCTGGCAAATAAAATACAGTAAATGCATGTTTTCAGAATTAATAGTTATATTTCAGTATATTCTTATCATGCTTTATATCCGTTCACTGAGCGTTATGCTCAGCCGTAGTTCCTCTCATGTTCTAACGGCAGGTACACCAGGACGCTCTTAGGATTCTGAGAGCATGTGCATTTGGATGGAAGCTATCCAGACTTCTTACTTTATGCATTTCTTACATTATTCTGCTTAATTGGACATTGTTTAGTCCTTTCCTTCAGTATTTTACTTTTCATGTTTTGGGCTTATGTTTGGATTACCGATGTTTGATTCCGGTATTCCTTTATGGTCAGTTAATGTTTTAGGACATTTACCTTATGCTTTGATGACACGCCATAAATACACGTAACGGTCCACTTATTAAAGTGGGGTGTTACAAAAAACCCAAAATGAGTTTTATCACTTTGTAAACCTCTAAAACACCCTAATTTAATTTAAAACTATTTTTGAAAATTTTAAATTTAATTAAAACTATTTAAAAACAATTAAAAAGTATTAAAACTTAAAATAATTATAAAAATTAATCTAAGAACAACAAAAATATTCTAAAAATTGTAAAATTCCTAACTTTATGTATTTAACCTAAGAAAAATGTAAAAACTTGAAAAATCTAAATTTTAATTTTTAATAATAAAATAATAATAAAATAATAATAAAATAATATTAAAAATCCAAAATTTATAAAAAATTCTAAAAACTTGCAAACTAGCTAATTTTAACCTAAATAACACAGAAATGAAGTTGAAATTACCTAAATACCCTTAATGGGCCTAGAAAATGTGCTAAAGTCCAAACAGTCCCTTAATGGGCTTAGCATTGACCCAATAAGAAAAAGTGGCCCAAATTAGCCCAAAAACCACTACTTGATGCAAAATTTGATTCTGAACAACTTTTTCCAAAGGCCCAAAAGCTGAAAATGTGACATAAGCTAGCTTATTACCAACAACTTATTCTTAATGGGCTTTTTGGCCCATTAAGCCATAAGTTGATGCCATAAGCTGAAATTAAACACACAAGCTTCTCTTGACCTAAATAAGACTTCTGTAAAAAGAAATTTGAAATAAGCCAAAGGAATAAGCCCGAAAATGAAAAAAGCAATCTACAAAAAACGACAAAATAGTCGTTTTTGAGTTTTAGGCTATCCCAAGAGCTGATTCAAATTACAAAAGCTTTTAAATGAGTTAACTAAGCTTAATCAACAAAAAGTTTTCAAATAAGTTGACTCAATAAGCTGGAAAAAGCAAATAAGCACTTATGAAAAAGTCAAATAAGTTGGTTTTCTAGCAAAAAGTCAAAGTCAAAGTCTAATAAGCTCCAGTTCAATCAAATGGGTCAAATATGAAGATCTATCACAAAAATAAGTTGTTTCAAGTCTGGATAAGCCAAAATGGCTTATTGATAAGTTGAAAGCAAATTAACACTAGTAGGGGCTAGTTTTGGGTGTTGAGCAGTGGAAACTTTTTCCACTGCTTGACTTGTTGACTTTTTTGTCTTTAGTGACTTTTTTGGAGATTCAGGTTACACAAAAGCACCCAATTGATCAGTGGATCAAGAGGAATCAAATACAACAAAGAAATCACAATCAACAATAGCCAATTAGTACAATTTAATCAATCACTAGATATGACACAAACATGAACACTTAAGCAGTTATGAACTTATAAGCTGTTTTAGCAATATTCAGCCAACCAAATTGCACCGAAAGCATACACAAGCTATTATAAACTCAAATGAACAAGTTCAAACAGTTTTCATGCAATGGATCAAAGCCTAAATCAAGATTCAAGCATATGAAGGTTACTGATGAACACTAACACAAGCAGTTTTCACTTTTGCTGATGCACTTGACCAACAAGCCAGATTCAATCACTCAGATCTATCACATATGTTATATAAATGATGTTTTAACAACTTTTAACCCTAACCATGCATAAATTCTAGATTTTACCAAAATCTTAGGTAAAAAACAGTTAAAATCACTTAGATATAGCACAATGTATGATTCAAGGTTTCAAACCCAAAAACTTGCAGCAAATAGCTCTCAAACAAGTGTATGACAGATAACAAGCACAAACAGAAACTTCTAACAACTCAATACCAAGTTATGATTTCAAACAGGTAATCCCAAACACCCTTTTAACTTTTCAAAACCAAAATTTTCAAATCAAAAGTGTGTTTTAAGACCACCCAAGCCCAAATTAACACACTAACAGATGAGAATAACAGATTCAAGCAAGATTAAGCCACAAAATTCACAAGAACACAAGTCACACACAAATATCACAAATATCCATAATTTTATCAGATTTTGAGATTAAGGGTGTGTACCTCATGGATGTACATCCACACCCACGAATTTTGAGCTTATGTACTAGCAAGAACAAGTACAAGCTTCCACAACAAAGCCTGCTAAGATTCAACAAGGTTAGAAGCAAAATAGTAAAATCAGAAAAGTGAAAAGCCTTGATTAATGCAACTCTTGTACTCCACACTTGATTATCCCCAAGTTATAAGCTTCATTACACCTTGATAACTCAATATCAGGATGCCATGATCAGCCTTATAGCCCAAGAATTCCAAGATAGACCAAGAACTTAGCAAAATATCAAGCTTGAAGGAAAATGTGCAAACTTTTGCACACTCCTTGAAAACAGGGTTTGAGATTCAAGATAATCAAACTAAGAACAATAATAAGCAGATATAAAGGATGGCACTTGAGCTTTCTTTAACATTTCAAACACATTTCATTAATACTGAAAATGGATTTACAGAAAAGTGAACCAAGGAAAATTCAAGAGCAAGCTAAAATGTAATGAACTAAGGCCTTTATATAGGCATACAATGAACTAGTTAAGCTAAAAAAAACGTAAACCCTAGCTAAGGAAGTTCCAAATTTGCCCTTTAAAGTTTGAACTTTTTTGAGAATCATGTGACTGATTTTGGAGTCTTGTGGTAGCTGGCATGTGAAAACTTGATCAAATGGTGTGAAATAAGCTTAGGATGTAAGCTGAATCCTTGGACGTTGGATGACTGTCCAAAATTTGGCAGTTAGCTCAAAGGTGTAGCAGGGGAATCTCATGTGGGGTTCCTTGGTGATGTAGCATGTGTTTTTGGTGTTGGGTTATGATTAAGGGATGCTTAATCATCATTCTGGAGGTTATTAGGTGTTAATTGCAAACGGATTAAGAAAGCCCAAATCATGTACTTGAGGTGAATAGTTGGTGTTTAATCCGTTTTCATGTTTAAACCAAGTGTTTTGCGCCAAATTTAAACTAATCAAAGATTAGTTAAATAATCTGGTGAGTGGGAAATGAGGTGGCAAGGCTGAGGGCTCCCATTGGTGGATTTTTTGTAGTGGGGCACGTGTCAATCTTCCATAGGTTAAGGTAAGTATCTTGCTGCCATGATTCACCCCCTATCTTTCATAAACTTGTCACTTTGTAAATAATAGTGCAAAATCCGGATTCCTTTGTTGTTGAAGTTTCACTTTTCACACTTTTGCCCCAAATACTTTTCCAAAGTATTTTCAGGGGTATTTCTTGCCATTTTGTGATTCTTGAAGGACTGTTTTGGCATTTTATTGGTTAGTAATGGTCTTGACTTGTATGATTGACCTTTTGGAGGACTGAAATTGCCGAGTCATGATTAATGAGGGACCATTTTTGCCATTTCTTCAAAGTCAAGGGTCCTTTTGGTAATTTTGATATTTTCAAAGGACCAAACTTGTAATTCTTGTAACTTGGAGTCCTTCTTGGTATGTTTGACTTTGAGGAGGATAAATATTGACATTTTAGTTTTGATGAGGGACTAAAATTGCAAATTCTTCAAAGTGGAGGGCCCTTTTTGCAATTTTGACAAACTTTAGGGACCAATCTTGTAATTATGAAGATACAAGGGTATAAAGTGTCAATTCTTCAACATTGGAGGACCCTTCTTCATAAATCTTCAAATCTTCAAGGGTTTTCTAAAAAAATCTTCACTAGGGCTTGGTTTATTGTGCGGCTTCGTTTCCCGTGTTCGTTTTTGCATGATTCTTGTGATCTTTTGTCATTTTCTCAATATCCGTACCTAAAATACACAAGCAACAAACACAAGCATATATATGGGTATTTTGATGATATTTAATGCATTTTAAGCCCTTTTTGGACGATGAGACTATGTATAAAAGCAGTCTCATCACTCCCCCATACTAAACCATTGCCATGCCCTCACGCAATGCTAGAATAAAGTATCGTAGCACCTCCAAAATTCATTTTTATTCACTTTATTGAACGATAAACTAGCTACACTACTACTATTACTACTACTTGCGTTTTAGACATAATGTATGATTTTCATCGCAAAATGGGACGTTTAGGTTCATAGAATAAGAACATGTGAATGCTTCGTTAGAAATAATTTCATCGTCCTCGATTTTCACCCCAATTACATGCCAAGCGTGCAACGAGATCATTGTCATTATAAGTTAGTAATGCTAACACTACTCATATGCCCTAATCACGTACTTATCCTCCCAATTTCCTAAGTTGTATCTCTTATATTTTATTATGTCTTGAATGTTTCACGAGGATACATTGTTTGACTTATGCGATAATACAGATTTAGGTCTAAAAATAGAGTCCTAACGGTGTAACCAAGACCATCAAATCAATAACCCCTCATAATAGACAACGATGTCAAAAAATTAAGTCAACAAGAAGGATCGATAAACACGGTTTTATAACGGTTTTGAACATGAGACTTATTACCAAGACTTTTATACGCCCCCTAACGGAAGGGCCTTATTATCTTTGGTTTACCTCCATCTTTTATTCAACTTCGCCATGAAGCTTTTATTATGACTTCGGTCTTGCCTTGCCTTTTATTATCGACCTCATCGGTAGTTTTATTAGCCAAAGACGTATATCCTCACGCTAAGGCGAATTTTGGATCTTTAAAGCTTCAAAGATTAAGACTTGATTCACTTTCAATTTTGCATAGATTTTTTGGCCTTATGGGGCTTCAAATTGTTTGCTTGATTTAGGTGAGCACTTGAAATCTTATTATTGGGTGAAGCTTTTGATTATTTAGGTGCCAATACTTCAAAACCGTGACGCTGGTGATACCTTAATGTCTTCCCAATTTAATTACACGGAAGCTACTAGAAAAGACTAGAAACCCAACAATCAAGACTAAACCGCTAAGTCAATATTTATTAAGCAAAAAATATTTACATGCGAAGGGAGAATAAGCAAACAACGAGAACACATGAGTTTTTGAAAGAATACGAGTACTCTACGTTTAGCATAGTAACTTATAATTAACCCTATCATTTCTCATCCTCATTTAAGAGACTTAGCCTAATGTGAAGTTAAGGAATCAAAGCTAAGTGCTCAACACGCACGGTCGAGTCAAAAATTACTCTTATTCTCGCCATCAGAAAACCTACATTCGTGTCTTCAAACACTTATAAAACATGAGAAATTTTTTTTAAATTTGGCCATTTTTAGCCTTATTTTGCAACAAAACGATAAACAAAAAGATAGACTTTGGAAAGCGTGAATGTTTGGCAAAGAAAGTATCTATTCACCCCCCATACAAAAGTTAAACATTATCCTCAATGTTTCGAGTCTAGGGTTGCAAACACCCCCATACTAGAGACGTAGTTGAATGCCTAATCTAGCATGGAAAGGGTGTAACCGTTAAATTTAAAGCCGTTTATGAAGTGTGCTATAAACCTAAGGTTAGAACATCAAAAGGATATATCATGGATATTGAGAAAGTCTTCAAAGCAAACGATCGAGTGCTCCCATAAAACGAACACGAGAGGCTCCAATCGTGAAGATCATGATCATCTAAAAACCACAATTCACAAACAACCACGGAACAAAGGTTGGAAGGGCACAAATCCCCACACGTTACTACATTAGAAAGCGATAATATGTACATAGGATAAGCATGGGACTCCCCCACGAGGCACCACGTTTTTGATTACCGAGTCATGATCTCGACTCGATCCCCTCAATACTAATTATCATTGGGGAAGGTGATTTGGTCGAGGTAGTTCAAGGATGGAACTTCCCCGCCAAAGTAGTGTTTCAACCTATGTCCATTCACCTTGAAATTAGGGCCATCATTTTGAGCTAGCTCGATGGTCCCATAAGGAAAAACTTGAGTCACGGTGAATGGACCGGACCAACGGGATTTCAACTTACCGGAAAAGATTTTCAAACAAGAATTAAAAAGCAAAACTTGATCCCCAATGTTAAAAACCCGGTTTTTAATTTTAGAATCATGCAACTTTTAGTCTTTTCTTTATAAATCAATGAATTTTCATAAGCAATATCCCTTAATTCATCCAATTCATTTAATTACATTTTCCGGTGTTTTCCCGTGGTCTCCATGTCATCATTACAATGCTTTAGGGCCCAATAAGCCTTGTGTTCCACTTCAATTGGGAAATGAAATTTTTCCCATACACAAGCTTATAGGGAGTGCACCCAATGGGCGTCTTATGAGCGGTCCTAAAAGCCCATAAAGCATCGTCCAACTTATCCGACCAAGATTGTCGGTTTTCCCCAACGGATCTCTCCAAGATCCTCTTCAACGCTCGGTTTGAGACCTCGACTTGCCCACTCGTTTGTGGGTGATAAGCCGTAGAGAGCCGACGTGTAACCCCATATTTCCTTAGGACCCTTTCGAATTGGTCGTTATAAAAATGGGTTCCACGATCGCTTATGATCGCACGAGGGGTTCCAAACCGAGAAAACAAGTTTTTCAAAAACTTGACTACCACACGAGCATCATTGGTGGGCAAAGCCTTAGCTTCCACCCACTTAGATAGGTAGTCAACCGCGACAAGGATGTACTTATTACCACAAGATGATGGAAACGACCCCATAAATTCTATGCCCCAAACATCAAAGATCTCACACACTTGGATGATATTTTGTGGCATTTCATCTTTTTGTGAGGCTTTTCCTTCTCGTTGGCATGAGTCACATGACTTCACAAGCTCATGTTCATCTCGGTAAATAGTAGGCCAAAAGAAACCGACATCAAACACCTTCTTAGCCGTGAGATTGGCACCATGGTGACCACCCGTGGGTCCCTCGTGACAAGCTCTAAGGATATTAAAAGCTTCGGTGCCAAATACACAACGTCGGATGATTTGATCCGCACAAGTTCGAAACAAGTAAGGGTCGTTCCAAAAGTATAACTTGACGTCACGAAAGAATTCTCTTTTTTCTTGAGTCGTCATACCCTTGATGATGAAGTTGCCCGCATGGTAATTTGTGATGTCCGCAAACCATGGGGGTGGAAGAATCAAGCTTAGAATTCACTACACCAAGTGTCTCGAGTTGAAATGTTTCGATGATTTCCTTGGGCTCCTTTTTTGTCAACAATTTTGTGATCAAATTATTGAATGAGGAAAATCCAACGAAGTAATCTTGGCTTAGCATCTTGTTTAGCCATAAGATACTTGATAGCCGAATGATCCGTATACACTATGTATTTCGTCAAGACGAGATAAGGTCGAAATTTCTCAAATGCATACACCACGGAAAGGAACTCCTTCTCCGTTGTAGTGTATTTAAGTTGAGCCTCGATCATCGTCTTGCTAGCATAGTGAATAGGCAAGAAGTGCTTTTCATGACGTTGCCCCAATACGGCCCCTATAGCGTAGTCACTAGCATCACACATGAGATCAAATGGGAGGTTCCAATTGGGAGCAACAAGAATGGGAGCTTCGGTAAGTTTCCTCTTAAGGATTTCAAAGGCTCGTACACAATCTTCGTCAAAGACAAAACGTGCCTCTTTTTCAAGAAGACGTGTAATAGGTCGAGAGATCTTTGAAAAATCCTTGATGAATCGACGATAAAAGCCCGCGTGGCCTAGGAAACTCCTAACTCCCTTAACGATTTTGGGATGAGGTAATTTGGCGATGACGTCTACCTTAGCTTGATCTACCTCCCACTTTCGAGACCTTGTGCCCTAAGACGATTCCACTTTTAACCATAAAATGACATTTTTCCCAATTGAGCACAAGGTTGGTTTCCTCACAACGTTTCAACATTCTCTCAAGATTCGACAAACACGAAGTGAACGAATTACCAAACACGGAAAAGTCATCCATAAAGACTTCCATCGTCTTCTCGATCATATCATGAAAAATAGCCATCATGCACCTTTGAAAGGTTCCCGGTGCATTACAAAGTCCGAATGGCATTCTACGATAGGCAAACGTTCCATATGGACACGTAAACGTAGTTTTTTCTTGATCACGAGGATCGATGGGAATTTGGAAGTAACCGGAAAAACCATCTAAAAAGTAATAGAAATCGTTTCCCGCAAGAGGCTCCAACATTTGGTCCATGAAGGGCAAGGGAAAACTGTCTTAACGAGTGGCTTTATTCAACTTACGATAGTCAATGCACACTCTCCATCCGGTCACGAGTCTAGTGGGAATTAACTTTTTGGCATCGTTTGGCACAACGGTCATTCCTCCCTTCTTAGGGACACAATGAATAGGAGTCACCCAAGGGCTATCGGAAATAGGGTAAATCATTCCCGCGTCAAGGAGTTTAAGGACTTCCTTTTTAATGACGTCGTGAATTTTGGGGTTCACCCTCCTTTGACATTGGATTGCGGGCTTGTAATCCTCCTCCATTAAGATTTTGTGGGTACAAAATTTGGGATCGATCCCCTTAATGTCGGATAACTTCCACGCAATTTCCCCTTTGTGATCCTTTAGAACATCGACAAGTGCGGTTTTTTCATCATCCGAAAGTTCCTTCGTAATAATAACCGGCAACTTGTCGCCCTCATCCAAATAGACATATTCGAGATGAGGAGGTAAATCTTTCAACTCGAGGATAGGTGGTTCCTCAATTGAAGATTTGGACTCGATACTCATAACCTCCTCGGGTGGAGGAAATGGGAAATCGTTAAGAAAATCCTTGATTATCGAGAAGTCCTCATCGTTGTCGAGGTCTTCGTTACAAGTACGTGGAACATCGAATTCTTCCAACGTAAAACCACCACCTTCAAATGGAGTGAAGGTTGGTGTCGAGTTATCAAGGATAGGATCTAACATAGTGGGATTGCCACTATTTTCATCATCACCAAAACCTAGAACTTCTTGTGAAAATTCCTCGCAAACCACGTCAATCATATCAACGAGGTTTATGGTTGCAACAGAATAAACATGAGAAATTTGAGAGTTTTGAGTTGCGTTTATAACAAGTTCCTCGTCGTTGAAACGTAAGGTGATCTTTCTAGCATGAACATCGATCAAAGCCATAGACGTATCTAAATATGAACGACCTAAAATGAGAGGAACTTGAGGATCCGTGGGAATATTGACAACGATAAAGTCTACCGGATAATAGAACTTTCCCACTTTCACAAAAACGTCTTCCGCCAATCCACATGCGGGAATCGTGGAATGGTCGGCCAACTCGATAGACATTAGTGAAGGAGTAAGATTAGGAAGATTGAGCGACTTGAAGATTGCAAGTGGCATCAAGTTAATGCTAGCACCAAGATCGGCCAAGGCAAAGCATTCTTCCATATCTTGGATTGCACAAGGGATCAAGAATTTACCTGGATCACCGAGTTTTTGAGGTATGCGATTAAGATAAACCGATGAACATCTAGACAATTGATGCAATTTCTCCTTGTTGTTCAACATACTCTTAAAGTTAGCGGTAAATCGAGGCATCATGACCAAAGCATCGGTGAAACTCACATTAAAGTGCAAATCACGAAACATTTTCATAAAAAGCTCAAATTGGTAATTGTCGCGCTCTTGACGTTTCTCCTTTCTAAGTCTCGATGGATAGGGCAAAGGTGGTGTAGGTTGAGGCATAGGCATAGCCTTTGGAATCTCGGGTTCCAAATGTGTTAATGGGTCAACCGTAGGTGTGGTATGAGCGGTACTTCGTGGGACTGGGACATGCTCCTTTTGGATCACCACCTCGGTTTCTTCCTCAATTGCTTCCTCCGTAGGAGCAATCGGTTGAGGAGTCGGTTCCTTAAGTGTCTTACCACTACGTGTGGTAATCACTTTCATCTCACCCTTAGGGTTTGATACGGTGTTGCTAGGAAGACTACTCGAAGACGGTTTGCACATAATTGCCTCAAAAATAGATGAAATTTTATCTTCAAACATTGATTGCCTCTTCTCGGCTTTAATCATCTCTTGCTTAATTTCATGTTGCCCTTATTCCATTTTTTGTTGGTTTTGTTGTAACCTAGTTACATTCCCTTCCATTTTGTTGGTATGGATTTTAAGCTCATTTGCTAACTCATTTTTCAGCTCTTTCTTCAAGTCGTTCTTAAACTCGGATCTTAGGCTAATGATTTCTCTTTGAATGTTGTCAAACCTAGCATCGTTCCCATTAGCGTATTCAACAAATTCATTTGGAAGATCTTTCAACGTTTGCAAACTTTTTTTGTTGTTTTGAAAGTCATTTTGATTTTTGTTTGAAACTTGATTATTAGCCCCTTGATTACCATAGTTTCCCTTGTTGTAATTGTTTTTGAAACCAACTTGATTGTTGCGATAGTTGTTGTTAGCATTTTGATTTGAACCAAAACCCGGTAGAGTCAATTGATTAGAGCGGGTAACTTGACCGTTTTAGTTGTAAGTTCCCGTGGCCGCGTAGGCACTCGAAGTGTTACCACCGTTGGTAATGCACTCGGAGAAATCATGACCTCCACCACAATACATGCATGAAACCTCAACCACTTTAGCCGTAGCGGGAGCACTTGGTTCTCCAACTTTAAACTCAATCAAAAGACCTTTAAGCTTATCAAAGATTTTGTTTTCCAAGTTCGCCTCAATTTGGTAAGCATCGATGGTAGTAGACAAAGAAGGTGAAGCCCAAGACGAAGCCTTACGAACACTAGACGTGCTACGAGGACTATACACCTTAGATCTATTCTCAATTATCACCAAAGCTTCCTCAACCGTTTTACACAAAAAATTACCACCCGTGGCGGCATTAAGATAATCCCTTTCATGATCATTAAGTCCATTGTAAAACGTGTCAATTTGATGCAAATCGGAAAAACCGTGATGAGGACACTCATGTTACATTTCCTTAAACCTATTCCAAGCCGTTGAAAAACTTTCATTAAACTCTTGTGAAAATTTTGAAATCTCGTTTTTCAAATGCGTAGTCTTGGAGGGCGGAAAAAATTGGTTCACAAACATAGACACGAGATCCTTCCACGTCAATATAGAATTGGGTGGCTCTTTAATACTAGAGATTTTGTATGTTGAAAGTTCGATTCTCGGAATCCTCTCGAATTGATCTCGGTTTAAAGTGGAAAGATTTGTTCTTGGTGTACAAAAATGGGTTTGGTTTAAACTTAAAACAATTAAAAAGTAAAACTAGACTTAAAAATTTAAATCAAACAGTAAATGAAAAATACCCTAACAGAAACTACCCTATTCGGGAAACAAGTACTATGCGGGATAAATTCTTCAATTCGGAATAAAGGAGATATTCCGAATAAGGGAAAACTTAAGAGGACTACTCGGAATAAATTATATTCCGAATAAGAGAAAAATAGAAATGGCAATTCGGAATGTTTTTTTTATGTTTTTTTTAACAGCCTTATTCATATGAGAGTGTTAATTGTATTGACGTTCTTGATGAGGCTTGTGAAGAACACTTTAATGATGCTTGCAAAAGTATTCCTACCTCTCTTCCTAATGTTGAGACCGTGTCCTCTATTGATTCCTCGTTGTCTCTATTTGGAGATAGTGATTTATTTTGGAACAATCTTGAAGATACCATGGGAGATGCGAACTTAGCTACTGATGATTCTCCTACCGATGGGGACGAAGACATGCATTTCTTTGAAAGCCTTCTAAACGAAGACAATCCCTCTCCTCCATCTCCCACGGTCACTGCTATCGATACTCCGACTTTGAATACGCCTCCAGTCGAAAATCCTCCGGATTTAGAACTTAAGGAGTTGCCGCCCCATCTCGAGTATGTATTCCTTGAAGAAGAGAAGAAGTCGCCAGTCATCATTGCTAAGGACCTAAAGGAAGAAGAAAAAGCCCGACTAATCACCGTGTTGAAAGATCATAAGAAAGCTATTGCTTGGAAGATTTCTGATATTCGTGGAATTGATCCTCACTTCTGCACACACAAAATTCTCATGGAGGACGACTTTAAGCCCACAATTCAAAGACAACGAAGGGCGAATCCAAAAATACATGAAGTCATCAAAACAGAGGTTATCAAACTTCTTGATGCGGGTATGATTTACCCTATTTCGGATTCACCATGGGTTAGTCCAATCCATTGTGTGCCCAAGAAGGGTGGAATAACCGTTGTTCCCAATGAACACAACGAGTTGATTTCCACTCGTCTCGTTACTGGGTGGAGAGTTTGTATAGACTACCGCAAACTCAATGATGCCACGAGAAAAGATCATTTCCCTCTCCCTTTTATGGACCAAATGCTTGAACGTTTAGCGGGTAATGAATATTACTGCTTTCTTGATGGTTTCTCGGGTTATTTCCAAATACCCATCGATCCCCAAGATCAAGAGAAGACTACATTCACTTGTCCCTATGGCACATTTGCTTACAAACGAATGCCTTTTGGCTTATGCAATGCCCCCGGGACTTTCCAAAGGTGCATGTTAGCTATCTTCCATGACATGGTTGAACAAACCATGGAAGTCTTCATGGATGATTTCTCGGTCTTCGGGGATTCCTTCTCTTCTTGCCTTGCCAATTTGGAACGTATGCTTAAGCGGTGCAAAGACACCCGCCTTGTTCTAAATTGGGAAAAATGCCATTTTATGGTAAAAGAAGGCATCGTGCTAGGACACAAGATTTCCAAAGCCGGTCTTGAAGTAGACCGTGCTAAAGTCGATGTTATCGCCAAGTTGCCTCCACCTTCCACCGTGAAGGGTGTGAGAAGTTTCCTGGGTCATGCGGGCTTCTACCGTCGATTCATCAAAGATTTTTCTCAAATCGCTCGCCCGATGACCCACCTCTTGGAAAAAGATACTCCTTTTCTCTTTTCCAAAGAGTGCCTTGAAGCCTTCAACTCGCTTAAGGATAAACTAACTAAGGCACCCGTCTTGGTTACCCCTAATTGGGAGCTTCCCTTTGAGTTGATGTGCGATGCTAGTGATTTTGCTATTGGAGCGGTTCTGGGACAAAGAGTGAATAAACACTTCCAACCAATCCATTACGCTAGCAAGACAATGACAGGGGCACAATTGCATTATACGACAACTGAAAAAGAGCTTTTAGCTGTTGTCTATGCCTTTGAAAAATTTCGCCCCTATCTTGTCCTTTCTACAACAATTGTGTATACCGATCATTCCGCGCTGAAGTACCTGTTGACAAAGCAAGATTCCAAACCAAGACTTCTTCGCTGGGTTTTACTGCTCCAGGAATTTAAAATTGAAATTCGCGATAAAAAAGGAGCTGAAAACCTAGCCGCGGATCATCTTAGCAGACTTGAGGATCCTTACCAAGGGGATCATCCAAACAAGGAAATCAATGATTCTTTTCCCTTGGAGACCTTAATGTCTATAAATTCAAATTCTGATGAAACCCCGTGGTTTGCAGACTTTGCAAACTACTTGGCGGGTGGAATTCTCGTTGACGGGTTAACATCCCAGCAAAAGAAAAAGTTCTTCAAAGACATCAAGACTTACTTTTGGGATGACCCGTATCTTTTCAAACAATGTGCCGACTTGATTATTCGCCGATGTGTTGATGGACCGGCAGCTTTAGAAATCCTTGATGCTTGCCACAAAGGACCCACTGGTGGTCACTTTGGTCCCAACTACACCGCCAAAAAAGTGTTTGATTCGGGATTTTATTGGCCCACCATCTACCGTGATGCTCACGAGATGGTTAAACGATGTGATGTGTGCCAGAAACAAGGCACGATCACACATATAGACGAGATGCCTCAGAATTTCATTCAAGAGTTTGAAATCTTTGATGTTTGGGGTATCGACTTTATGGGGCCATTCCCCTCTTCTAAAGGAAACAAATACATCCTTGTAGCCGTTGACTACGTTTCAAAGTGGGTTGAAGCCAAAGCTTTACCCACTAATGACGCAAGGGTGGTTTGTAACTTTTTGAAAGCTCTTTTCGCTAGATTCGGTGTGCCTCGTGCCATTATTAGTGATCGTGGGACTCATTTTTGCAATGACCAATTCGGAAGAGTCATGGCTAAGTACGGTGTAAATCATCGTCTTTCCACAGCCTACCACCCACAAACTAATGGCCAGGCTGAAATATCCAACCGAGGACTGAAGCGAATTCTTGAAAGAACCGTGGGAGAGCATCGTGCCTCGTGGGCTGATAAACTTTTTAAGATTAAAAACCGAGAGTTCCATGTTGGAGACAACGTCTTACTTTTTAACTCTCGGTTGAAAATCTTCTCAGGAAAGCTCAAATCTCGTTGGTCCGGCCCATTCACCATTGCCCAAATCTTTCCATATGGTACTCTCGAGCTCGCTCAACCTAATGGACCTAATTTTAAGGTGAATGGCCAACGAGTGAAGTTGTACTTTGGTGGGGACATCTCTCAGGAGATGATTCCATCCCTCATCACGTTCCCCATGAACTAATTTTGGGTCGAGTCAGGCTCGTGACTCGGTTATCAAAAACAAGCGCTCCTCGGGAGGCAGCCCGAGTATCTATCCTTTTATGTTTTAACCTCCTAAGTGTAGGGGGACCTATATAGGTGTTTGCATTTGTGTGGTGATGTGATTACAGGGATAAATGTACTCTTGGAATCTTTGAAGAACCGTGCTCCCGTGTTATCCGAAATCCGGTTCTATCTCTCAACTATCGTGATTCAATTTTCTTCATACTCACATTTGAAATTGATCACTTTAGTCGTCTCTTCCTTAACTCGAGTTAACCAACGTGCACAATGTCATAAGTGTAGGGAAGAATTTTCCCACATGCTTAAACATTGAGGACAACGTTTATCTTAAGTGTAGGGGACTTTTATCGAAGTTTTAAGTGGACTTTTCCATGAAAATGCCTTCATTTAACCAGAAAATCCTATTTTTCAACATTTTTCAAATTTTTTATTAACTTTGGCCATTTAGTCGTAATTTTTAAATTTTTATCTTTGCTTTCATATGTATATATCCCGCAATAAAGTCAAAAATATTAATAAAGTGGTGTAGCTAGTTTAGAAGTCTTTGACATATTAGGCCCGTTGCGTTTATTTTGACTCAACCCGAATAGACTGATCAAAGTTTATTCTAGCCAGTATCCTTAACCATGTAGAACTTAATTGGTTTATTAGGCTAAGTATCCACGAGTCTCATTACTTGAGATTTTAAATTGTGGAGGACGAGAAATGATAGAGTCAATTATATGTCGGTATTCTTGCACAAGCTCACTTGGTGTAATTATTTGCCTATTCTCCCATCACTTGCTAATAATTTATCTGCAATAAGTAAGGTTGTACGATTTGAAAAGTTACTTAGCTTCTAGCCCAAGATCGTTTAAAAGTTGCTCGGTAATGATAAGAGTTCATAGCCAAGGCATAACTTATGAAGCGGGGCGCGAAGATTGGCGAGTCCAAAAAGGCCCTAACAAGGCATGAGGATTCCATTTTATTGCTAAAGATCCAAGGTGATGTGAAGAGCATTATTCCTAAAATCAATATGAAGGATCAAGACTCACGACGAAAAGCAATCAACTCCCATAAAGATCATGGAGAAGTCTATCCGAAAAGACCCTAACAAGGTATGAGGATAAATAGATCCAAGTCCGAAAAGGAGGCAGATCGTTGTATTTCAAAATCCCAAATAGAGATTGAAGAAATAATCATGAAGTCGTGGTCAACAAAGTTGGAGTACCCCTCAAAAGTCTCCAAGTGAAGAAACTCTATTATGATGAGAAGACCATTATCTCAAGAACGTCTCTCGAAGATATGAAGTATGAAGTACATGCCAAATATCGGCCCGAGAAAGGTCTCAAATCGTGAACCGAGTTATGCCAAGATATGAACTTTTTGATATCCCGAGAAGCAGTTTTAAGAGATTTTGTCCTTTAGCTAACTATTGATCAAATCGTCCTACTTTGCTTTCGGCCTAATTAAACTATCGAAATAAGTCCCAAAAATGCATCTTCATGATCATTCTAAGACAAAAATAAAATGTAAGAGATACACCTAGGAATAAGGGAGTTTAAGTATTTAATTAAGCCATGTGTGTAAGTGTTTGATTTACTAACTTATAATAACAATGATCTCGTTTTTAAGCTTAGTTTGGGGAACGTGAAACTTGAGGGTGATAAATCTTCGCAGCACCAAAGCCCTAATGTAAGTCCTCTATTTCTTTACAAGTTATTTCCATCCTTTTGTTTATTTTAAAGTTTTAATCTCTTTTAGTATTTTAATTTTTATTTAGTAGTATTTGAATAAGGCCAAGGTTGATTGATTATGAGAAAAGTGTAAAATTGCTTTATCACTAAGCATTTCATGAGGGCATGGCAATGATTAAGTGTAGGGGATTTGATAGGTGTGTAAACACCCATCCTTTTACCACTTAATTCTGGCTAAAACAAGACCAAAACACGTATTTAATATCATTTGTTTGGAATTATGCGTGGTTTTTGTGTTTATTGTGTTTTCAGAGCTAACCGGATGAATATTAAAGAAAACATGGGATTGCACGGGTTTTATAAAGGAAAAAGACTCAAGACGAAGTCTATTGTCCAAGAGGTGCAAAAGATTTGAAGTCAATGGGCCTATTTGAAGATTTATCGAAGAAAAGGACCAAAGATGGAAGATTTACATATGTCGAAGAAACTCAAGTCTATTAAACGAAGAAATTAAAAGACGAGTTGAATTTAATCGTCGACAAATCCCGGATCAGAATCGAAAACGTCAACTTTTCTGAAAAGACGAGAAGACAAGAAGAAAGGGAGATAGCCCACTCACCAACCAACTACTAGGACTATAAAAGGATTCTTCCTTCACACAATTAGGGAGTTAGCTTTTATTTTTTTTATTTTTTTTCCCAGCTTCTTTGGTTCGTAGCATCACCAACACCATTAGGGTGTTTGGTGATTTTTAATTTTCTTTCAATCTTGTAAGTGTTTAATCATTACTCTTGTTGCCTTTACATTAATCTTTCAATTCCATCTTTTCATTCATCTAGTTCATTTCCATTTTTATTCAAAGCTCCCAAGTTCTTGTTGATTGATTTTAATCTTTTGAAAGTGATTGATTTTGTGTTTTTATTGTTGGGATTTGATCCTTGTAGTTAGTAGATGATTTGTGTTCAATTTTGTAAAACCTTTTTGCGTATTTAAATTGATTTTGGATTAAAACCGCGTCTTCCTGTTCTTGCGTTGCTGTTTCTGTTCCTTGCCCAGAAACTTTCCGAATAGCAGGTTTATTATTTCCTTATTCGGAATATTCCCATATTCCGAATAGTGCCTTTTCTTTTTTCCTTATTCGGAATATTTTATATATTCCGAATAAGGCCCTTATTCCGCATAGCAAGATTTTTCATTTCCTTATTCGGAAAATTCCCATATTCCGAATAGAACCTTTCTATCCGAATAGCATTTTTACTTTCTACTTATTCGGAATATTTTATATTCCGAGTTGGGCCATCATTCCGCATAAAAAAAACATTCCGAATTGCCATTTCTATTTTTATCTTATTCGGAATATAATTTATTCCGAGTAGTCCTCTTAAGTTTTCCCTTATTCGGAATATCTCCTTTATTCCGAATTGAAGAATTTATCCCGCATAGTACTTGTTTCCCGAATAGGGTAGTTTCTGTTAGGGTATTTTTCATTTACTGTTTGATTTAAATTTTTAAGTCTAGTTTTACTTTTTAATTGTTTTAAGTTTAAACCAAACCCATTTTTGTACACCAAGAACAAATCTTTCCACTTTAAACCATTAATACAAACTTAAAACAATTAAAAAGTAAAACTAGACTTAAAAATTTAAATCAAACAGTAAATGAAAAATACCCTAACAGAAACTACCCTATTCGGGAAACAAGTACTATGCGGGATAAATTCTTCAATTCGGAATAAAGGAGATATTCCGAATAAGGGAAAACTTAAGAGGACTACTCGGAATAAATTATATTCCGAATAAGAGAAAAATAGAAATGGCAATTCGGAATGTTTTTTTTATGCGGAATGATGGCCCAACTCGGAATATAAAATATTCCGAATAAGTAGAAAGTAAAAATGCTATTCGGAAAGAAAGGTTCTATTCGGAATATGGGAATTTTCCGAATAAGGAAATGAAAAATCTTGCTATGCGGAATAAGGGCCTTATTCGGAATATATAAAATATTCCGAATAAGGAAAAAAGAAAAGGCACTATTCGGAATATGGGAATATTCCGAATAAGGAAATAATAAACCTGCTATTCGGAAAGTTTCTGGGCAAGGAACAGAAACAGCAACGCAAGAACAGGAAGACGCGGTTTTAATCCAAAATCAATTTAAATACGCAAAAAGGTTTTACAAAATTGAACACAAATCATCTACTAACTACAAGGATCAAATCCCAACAATAAAAACACAAAATCAATCACTTTCAAAAGATTAAAATCAATCAACAAGAACTTGGGAGCTTTGAATAAAAATGGAAATGAACTAGATGAATGAAAAGATGGAATTGAAAGATTAATGTAAAGGTAACAAGAGTAATGATTAAACACTTACAAGATTGAAAGAAAATTAAAAATCACCAAACACCCTAATGGTGTTGGTGATGCTACGAACCAAAGAAGCTGGGAAAAAAAATAAAAAAAATCAAAGCTAACTCCCTAATTGTGTGAAGGAAGAATCCTTTTATAGTCCTAGTAGTTGGTTGGTGAGTGGGCTATCTCCCTTTCTTCTTGTCTTCTCGTCTTTTCAGAAAAGTTGACGTTTTCGATTCTGATCCGGGATTTGTCGACGATTAAATTCAACTCGTCTTTTAATTTCTTCGTTTAATTGACTTGAGTTTCTTCGACATATGTAAATCTTCCATCTTTGGTCCTTTTCTTCGATAAATCTTCAAATAGGCCCATTGACTTCAAATCTTTTGCACCTCTTGGACAATAGACTTCGTCTTGAGTCTTTTTCCTTGATAAAACCCGTGCAATCCCATGTTTTCTTTAATATTCATCCGGTTAGCTCTGAAAACACAATAAACACAAAAACCACGCATAATTCCAAACAAATGATATTAAATTCGTGTTTTGGTCTTGTTTTAGCCAGAATTAAGTGGTAAAAGGATGGGTGTTTACACACCTATCAAATCCCCTACACTTAACCATTGCCATGCCCTCATGCAATGCTTAGTGATAAAGCAATTTTGCACTTTTCTCATAATCAGTCAACCTTGGCCTTATTCAAATACTACTAAATAAAAATTAAAATACTAAAAGAGATTAAAAACCTTAAAATAAACAAAAGGATGGAAATAACTTGTAAAGAAATCAAGGACTTACATTAGGGCTTTGGTGCTGCGAAGATTTATCACCCTCAAGTTTCACGTTCCCCAAACTAAGCTTAAAAACGAGATCATTGTTATTATAAGTTAGTAAATCAAACACTTACACACATGGCTTAATTAAATGCTTAAACTCCCTTATTCCTAGGTGTATCTCTTATATTTTATTTTTGTCTTAGAATGATCATGAAGATGCATTTTTGGGACTTATTTCGATAGTTTAATTAGGCCGAAAGCAAAGTAGGACGATTTGATCAATAGTTAGCTAAAGGACAAAATCTCTTAAAACTGCTTCTCGGGATATCAAAAAGTTCATATCTTGGCATAACTCGGTTCACGATTTGAGACCTTTCTCGGGCCGATATTTGGCATGTACTTCATACTTCATATCTTCGAGAGACGTTCTTGAGATAATGGTCTTCTCATCATAATAGAGTTTCTTCACTTGGAGACTTTTGAGGGGTACTCCAACTTTGTTGACCACGACTTCATGATTATTTCTTCAATCTCTATTCGGGATTTTGAAATACAACGATCCGCCTCCTTTTCGGACTTGGATCTATTTATCCTCATACCTTGTTAGGGTCTTTTCGGATAGACTTTTCCATGATCTTTATAGGAGTTGATTGCTTTTCGTCGTGAGTCTTGATCCTTCATATTGATTTTAGGAATAATGCTCTTCACATCACCTTGGATCTTTAGCAATAAAATGGAATCCTCATGCCTTGTTAGGGCCTTTTTGGACTCGCCAATCTTCGCGCCCCGCTTCATAAGTTATGCCTTGGCTATGAACTCTTATCATTACCGAGCAACTTTTAAACGATCTTGGGCTAGAAGCTAAGTAACTTTTCAAATCGTACGACCTTACTTATTGCAGATAAATTATTAGCAAGTGATGGGAGAATAGGCAAATAATTACACCAAGTGAGCTTGTGCAAGAATACCGACTTATAATTGACTTTATCATTTCTCGTCCTCCACAATTTAAAATCTCAAGTAATGAGACTCGTGGATACTTAGCCTAATAAACCAATTAAGGTCTACATGGTTAAGGATACTGGCTAGAATAAACTTTGATCAGTCTATTCGGGTTGAGTCAAAATAAACGCAACGGGCCTAATATGTCAAAGACTTGTAAACTAGCTACACCACTTTATTAATATTTTTGACTTTATTGCGGGATATATACATATGAAAGCAAAGATAAAAATTTAAAAATTACGACTAAATGGCCAAAGTTAATAAAAAATTTGAAAAATGTTGAAAAATAGGATTTTCTGGTTAAATGAAGGCATTTTCATGGAAAAGTCCACTTAAAACTTCGATAGAAGTCCCCCTACACTTAAGATAAACGTTATCCTCAATGTTTAAGCATGTGGGAAAAGTCTCCCCTACACTTATGACATTGTGCACGTTGGTTAACTCGAGTTAAGGAAGAGACGACTAAAGTGATCAATTTCAAATGTGAGTATGAAGAAAATTGAATCACGATAGTTGAGAGATAGAACCGGATTTCGGATAACACGGGAGCACGGTTCTTCAAAGATTCCAAGAGTACATTTATCCCTGTAATCACATCACCACACAAATGCAAACACCTATATAGGTCCCCCTACACTTAGGAGGTTAAAACATAAAAGGATAGATACTCGGGCTGCCTCCCGAGGAGCGCTTGTTTTTGATAACCGAGTCACGAGCCTGACTCGACCCAAAATTAGTTCATGGGGAACGTGATGAGGGATGGAATCATCTCCTGAGAGATGTCCTCACCAAAGTACAACTTCACTCGTTGGCCATTCACCTTAAAATTAGGTCCATTAGGTTGAGAGCCTCGAGAGTACCATATGGAAAGATTTGGGCAATGGTGAATAGGCCGGACCAACAAGATTTAAGCTTTCCCGAGAAGATTTTCAACCGAGAGTTAAAAAGTAAGACTTTGTCTCCAACATGGAACTCTCGGTTTTTAATCTTAAAAAGTTTATCAGCCCACGAGGCACGATGCTCTCCCACGGTTCTTTCAAGAATTCGCTTCAGTCCTCGGTTGGATATTTCAGCCTGGTCATTAGTTTGTGGGTGGTAGGCTGTGGAAAGACGATGATTTACACCGTACTTAGCCATGACTCTTGCGAATTGGTCATTGCAAAAATGAGTCCCACGATCACTAATAATGGCACGAGGCACACCGAATCTAGCGAAAAGAGCTTTCAAAAAGTTACAAACCACCCTTGCGTCATTAGTGGGTAAAGCTTTGGCTTCAACCCACTTTGAAACGTATTCAACGGCTACAAGGATGTATTTTTTTCCTTTAGAAGAGGGGAATGGCCCCATAAAGTCGATACCCCAAACATCAAAGATTTCACACTCTTGAATGAAATTCTGAGGCATCTCGTCTTTATGTGTGATCGTGCCTTGTTTCTGACACACATCACATCGTTTAACCATCTCGTGAGCATCACGGTAGATGGTGGGCCAATAAAATCCCGAATCAAACACTTTTTTGGCGGTGTAGTTGGGACCAAAGTGACCACCAGTGGGTCCTTTGTGGCAAGCATCAAGGATTTCTAAAGCTGCTGGTCCATCAACACATCGGCGAATAATCAAGTCGGTACATTGTTTGAAAAGATACGGGTCATCCCAAAAGTAAGTCTTGATGTCTTTGAAGAACTTTTTCTTTTGCTGGGATGTTAACCCGTCAACGAGAATTCCACCCGCCAAGTAGTTTGCAAAGTCTGCAAACCACGGGGTTTCATCAGAATTCGAATTTATAGACATTAAGGTCTCCAAGGGAAAAGAATCATTGATTTCCTTGTTTGGATGATCCCCTTGGTAAGGATCCTCAAGTCTGCTGAGATGATCCGCGGCTAGGTTTTCAGGTCCTTTTTTATCGCGAATTTCGATTTTAAATTCCTGGAGCAGTAAAACCCAACGAAGAAGTCTTGGTTTGGAATCTTGCTTTGTCAACAAGTACTTCAGCGCGGAATGATTGGTATACACAATTGTTGTAGAAAGGACAAGATAGGGGCGAAATTTTTCAAAGGCATAGACAACAACTAAAAGCTCTTTTTCAGTTGTCGTATAATGCAATTGTGCCCCTGTCATTGTCTTGCTAGCGTAATGGATTGGTTGGAAGTGTTTATTCACTCTTTGTCCCAGAACCGCTCCAATAGCAAAATCACTAGCATCGCACATCAACTCAAAGGGAAGCTCCCAATTAGGGGTAACCAAGACGGGTGCCTTAGTTAGCTTATCCTTAAGCGAGTTTAAGGCTTCAAGGCACTCTTTGGAAAAGAGAAAAGGAGTATCTTTTTCCAAGAGGTGGGTCATCGGGCGAGCGATTTGAGAAAAATCTTTGATGAATCGACGGTAGAAGCCCGCATGACCCAGGAAACTTCTCACACCCTTCACGGTGGAAGGTGGAGGCAACTTGGCGATAACATCGACTTTAGCACGGTCTACTTCAAGACCGGCTTTGGAAATCTTGTGTCCCAGCACGATGCCTTCTTTTACCATAAAATGGCATTTTTCCCAATTTAGAACAAGGCGAGTGTCTTCGCACCGCTTAAGCATACGTTCTAAATTGGCAAGGCAAGAAGAGAAGGAATCCCCGAAGACCGAGAAATCATCCATGAAGACTTCCATGGTTTGTTCAACCATGTCATGGAAGATAGCTAATATGCACCTTTGGAAAGTCCGGGGGCATTGCATAAGCCAAAAGGCATTCGTTTGTAAGCAAATGTGCCATAGGGACAAGTGAATGTAGTCTTCTCTTGATCTTGGGGATCGCTGGGTATTTGGAAATAACCCGAGAAACCATCAAGAAAGCAGTAATATTCATTACCCGCTAAACGTTCAAGCATTTGGTCCATAAAAGGGAGAGGGAAATGATCTTTTCTCATGGCATCATTGAGTTTGCGGTAGTCTATACAAACTCTCCACCCAGTAACGAGACGAGTGGAAATCAACTCGTTGTGTTCATTGGGAACAACGGTTATTCCGCCCTTCTTGGGCACACAATGGATTGGACTAACCCATGGTGAATCCGAAATAGGGTAAATCATACCCGCATCAAGAAGTTTGATAACCTCTGTTTTGATGACTTCATGTATTTTTGGATTCACCCTTCGTTGGCTTTGAATTGTGGGCTTAAAGTCGTCCTCTATGAGAATTTTATGTGTGCAGAAGTGAGGATCAATTCCACGAATATCAGAAATCTTCCAAGCAATAGCTTTCTTATGATCTTTCAACACGGTGATAAGTCGGGCTTTTTCTTCTTCCTTTAGGTGCTTAGCAATGATGACTGGCGACTTCTTCTCTTCTTCAAGGAATACATACTCGAGATGGGGCGGCAATTCCTTAAGTTCTAAATCCGGAGGATTTTCGACGGGAGGCGTATTCAAAGTTGGAGTATCGATAGCAGTGACCGTGGGAGATGGAGGAGAGGGATTGTCTTCGTTTAGAAGGATTTCAAAGAAATGCATGTCTTCGTCCCCATCGGTAGGAGAATCATCAGTAGCTAAGTTCGCATCTCCCATGGTATCTTCAAGATTGTTCCAAAATAAATCACTATCTCCAAATAGAGACAACGAGGAATCAATAGAGGACACGGTCTCAACATTGGGAAGAGAGGTAGGAATACTTTTGCAAGCATCATTAAAGTGTTCTTCACAAGCCTCATCAAGAACGTCAATACAATTAACACTCTCATATGAATAAGGCTGTTTAGACAACTTTCCCATGTTGAAGACTACTTTATCGTCACCCACTCTCATGATAAGCTCATCGGCTTCAACATCAATGAGAGTGCGACCGGTCCTCAAGAATGGACGACCAACAATTAGTGGCACACGAGGGTCCATCTCGTAGTCGACGATAACAAAATCAGCAGGAAAGGTGAATTTGTCGACTCCTACAATGACGTCTTCGGCTATCCCCACTGGATAAGCAACCGTACGGTTAGCTAATTCCAAAGTCATTTTGGTGGGGACTAGCTCTGGGAGAGATAATTGCTTCCAAACACTTAGAGGCATTAGATTGATACTGGCACCTAGATCAGATAGGGCCATGCAATTCTCTACTCCCGGGAAATTGCAAGGGATTAAGAAACGACCCGGATCACCAAGTTTGGTTGGCAATTTCCTTAAGAGCACTGCAGAGCAATTCTCATTAAGTTGGGTGTTGGCAATATCGAGGAGCTTTTCCTTGTCGCTCAGAAGATCTTTAAACATTTTCGCATATTTAGGCATGTGAGCGAGAGCCTCAGCGAAGGAGATATTGAAATTCAGTTGTTTAAACATTTTAAGAAAGTTCGAAACCTGAATATCGTCCTTGCTTTTGAGCTTCTCTTTCCTCAACCTAGATGGATAAGGTATATTGGAAGAAGAGGAAGGCTTTGGAAGAATAGGATCACTCACATCCTTGGGTGGAGGAGGGGTAGAAGGAAGAGGTGGAGAAATTGGGGAAGTAGAAGGATGAGGAATAGGAGCAGGTGACTCGTTCTCCTTAGTCACAACCACCGGTGGAGGTATAGGAAGCTCGGGTTCCTTGGTACCTTTGCCACTTCGAGTGGTGATTGCTTTCATCTCCCCTCTTGGGTTCGCAACGGTGTTACTCGGAAGAGTACCCGAAGAAGAGGGTTGATTACCTTGGAAGAAACCAGCCATAATGTTCTTCAAGTCATTAGTTTGACTATCCAACGTATTTCTCATGTCGGCTCTCAAATCGTTTCCTTGCTTGACCAAGTCCGCTTTCAGGTTGAGCACTTCTCTCTGAAGATTTCCCACTATCACATCGTTAGTGCTCATATAAGTTTCCACTTCTTGGTGAAGAGCGGTGGGTTGGTTGGGAGGAGCATTGTATGCGGGTGGTTGATAAGCAGGTTGTTGGTAAACTTGGTTGTTACGTTGAGGCGGTTGTTGCTGCTTGTGAGGAGGTATGTATGGTTGTCGAGGTTGTTGTTGTTGTTGAGGAGGGCGATTAAGGTTTTGTTGTTGGTTTGGGTTGGTAGGAGGAAAACCGGGTGGTGAAAGATAATTGTTGGAGCGGTAGCTAAGCAAATTACGGTCACCTTGAGGTCGAGCTTAATAAGCAGGTTGAGGATAGGTGCCATATGCCGCATTCACATTCTCAGCAGGGTAGTCTTGTGTGGCGGTACAAGTGGTGTAAGAATGAGGACCACCGCATATCTCACAAGGTTGGCTAACAGCACTGACTTGAGCGTTTTTAGCGTTGTTGCTGTTGTTGTTCTTAACGGTGTGGGTAACAAGCGATTCAAGAAGCGTAGTGATTTTTTCCAATCGCTTTTCGCTGTCACTAGTGCTAGCACTAGCGACATTGGTCCGAACACTCTTGGTTTGCACACGAGATTTATTCTCAATGATGTCCCAAGCAGCATTGGAAGTCTTAGCCAAAAGATTACCCCCCGAGGCACTGTTTAGTGAATCTTGGTCACTCATGCTTAAACCATTGTAAAAAGTATTGATTTGATGTACTTTGGTAAAACCATGTTGTGGGCATTTTCTTAAAAGATCTTTAAAACGATCTCAAGATTCACTGAACGACTCATCATACTTTTGTTCAAAATTTATGATTTCATTCCGCAAAGCGGTAGTACGAGAGGGTGGGAAAAAGTAATTGATAAACTTTGTTTCCAAATCCGTCCACGAGAGAATACTCTGTGGCGGTTCCTTAGCAAGCCAATGTCGGGCTTGTCCCTCTAAAGAAAAGGGAAAAAGTTGTAACCTGATGACCTCTTGTGGAACACCATTGAACTTGACCGTGTTAGTGAGTTGCAAGAATCTCTTGATGTGGTCGTGTGGATCATCAATGGTACGTCCCAAGAATGGTTGAGCGGAGACCATCTGGATAAAGCCTGATTTTAGCTCAAAGTTGTTGGCGGCAATTGGAGGTATGACAATTGGATCTGTGTTGCCATCTACATGAGCTTGCAGCAGTTCAATCATCGGGCGATTATCCGGAAGAGGCTCATTGTTGTTGTTATTATTCATGTTGTTGAAAGGTGGGTTGTTGTTGTTATTATTATTGTTTGGAGGTGGTATGTTGTTTTGTACACCGGCCATGTCTAAGTTATCGAGAGGCTCGGGCTCTTGATAAGACGTGGATTGAGTGCGCATACACCTGCAAAAGAACTAACAAGAGCAAAACAAAGCAAAATATTTTTTTGTTTGTTTTTTTTTATGTTTTTTACTTTTTAGGATTTTTGAAAATTTTATATTTTTTTTAGTGTTTTTGAAAATTTTTTATGAAAAAGTAACGTTCACGGGGAATGGATCCCAAAATCCAAGTTCTCACAAAAAACTTTTGATCTTAACGAGAAGAGCCGGCAGCGGCGCCATTTAATACTAGAGATTTTGTATGTTGAAAGTTCGATTCTCGGAATCCTCTCGAATTGATCTCGGTTTAAAGTGGAAAGATTTGTTCTTGGTGTACAAAAATGGGCTTGGTTTAAACTTAAAACAATTAAAAAGTAAAACTAGACTTAAAAATTTAAATCAAACAGTAAATGAAAAATACCCTAACAGAAACTACCCTATTCGGGAAACAAGTACTATGCGGGATAAATTCTTCAATTCGGAATAAAGGAGATATTCCGAATAAGGGAAAACTTAAGAGGACTACTCGGAATAAATTATATTCCGAATAAGAGAAAAATAGAAATGGCAATTCGGAATGTTTTTTTTATGCGGAATGATGGCCCAACTCGGAATATAAAATATTCCGAATAAGTAGAAAGTAAAAATGCTATTCGGAAAGAAAGGTTCTATTCGGAATATGGGAATTTTCCCAATAAGGAAATGAAAAATCTTGCTATGCGGAATAAGGGCCTTATTCGGAATATATAAAATATTCCGAATAAGGAAAAAAGAAAAGGCACTATTTGGAATATGGGAATATTCCGAATAAGGAAATAATAAACCTGCTATTCGGAAAGTTTCTGGGCAAGGAACAAAAACAGCAACGCAAGAACAGGAAGACGCGGTTTTAATCCAAAATCAATTTAAATACGCAAAAAGGTTTTACAAAATTGAACACAAATCATCTACTAACTACAAGGATCAAATCCCAACAATAAAAACACAAAATCAATCACTTTCAAAAGATTAAAATCAATCAACAAGAACTTGGGAGCTTTGAATAAAAATGGAAATGAACTAGATGAATGAAAAGATGGAATTGAAAGATTAATGTAAAGGTAACAAGAGTAATGATTAAACACTTACAAGATTGAAATAAAATTAAAAATCACCAAACACCCTAATGGTGTTGGTGATGCTACGAACCAAAGAAGCTGGGAAAAAAAATAAAAAAAAAATAAAAGCTAACTCCCTAATTGTGTGAAGGAAGAATCCTTTTATAGTCCTAGTAGTTGGTTGGTGAGTGGGCTATCTCCCTTTCTTCTTGTCTTCTCGTCTTTTCAGAAAAGTTGACGTTTTCGATTCTGATCCGGGATTTGTCGAAGATTAAATTCAACTCGTCTTTTAATTTCTTCGTTTAATAGACTTGAGTTTCTTCGACATATGTAAATCTTCTATCTTTGGTCCTTTTCTTCGATAAATCTTCAAATAGGCCCATTGACTTCAAATCTTTTGCACCTCTTGGACAATAGACTTCGTCTTGAGTCTTTTTCCTTGATAAAACCCGTGCAATCCCATGTTTTCTATAATATTCATCCGGTTAGCTCTGAAAACACAATAAACACAAAAACTACGCATAATTCCAAACAAATGATATTAAATACGTGTTTTGGTCTTGTTTTAGCCAGAATTAAGTGGTAAAAGGATGGGTGTTTACACACCTATCACTCTTTCTCTAACCAAATTTTAGCGGGCCCCGCTAAGGAATACGGAAAAAGCATCATCTTAATCGAGTCATTAGCAACATCCTTAAACTTGCAAGTGGCGGTAAGACACTTGAATTGGCGGATATGGTTGTGTGGATTGTCCTTCTCATCACCACGGAATTTGTTGTTTTGGATCATCGACAACAAACCCGTTTTCACCTCAAAATTCTCCGCAAGGATAGAAGGAATCACAATAGCCTCTCCATAACCCTCGGTGGGTGCTTGAAGTAACTCCATCATAGTTCGATTCACCATGGTTGGTTCTTCACTTACAATGGGTTCGACAATGGGAGATTCTTCACTAGAAGATGTTTGGTTTCCTTCCTTTTGACGACATTTACGTGCACGTCTTGCTTTGGAGCGAGTTTGCATAAACGTCATGTACAACGAGGGGATGAGCAAAGAATATTCTTTTTGGTGTTTTGTATTTTCCAATTTTTTGTGGTTTTTGATTGTTTTTACCCTTTTTGGATTTTTGTGATTGTATTAAGTAGACCAAAATCTACAAATCTCCTCCTTAATCAAATCTCTTGATTAAAGAAGCCCCAAGGAATGAAAACGATCACGTGAAGTGAACGCCTTCGATGACTTTAGAACGTTGGTGGAACACCAAAACGTTCAAGAGGGTTTAATGAATGAAACCAAGAAAGTATATATGATACTTAATAATACTTTAGGCGGCAAAACCCTCGATTAGCTCTCAAAATCAAATACTCACAAGAAAGCGGGGAAACGAGGCGGCGCGAAGCACTTAAGAGCCTTTTTCCTTAGGATATATTTTATAATATCCGCCTTATACCCACCTTATAGTTTGTATTTTTCAAAATCGAGCTTCACGAAAGTATTTATCTATTTTTGCCTTTTTCTTTGGTTTGAGATTCGAATACAATGATTGGGTAATGACCTCCCAAGTCAAGGTTGTGATTTCTCACTTTTGGAGTACTTGTGAATTTATTGTTCTACGTATACAATATAGTAATAGTATTCACACAAAAAACGAAAAACCGATAATACGTATTAGTAGAGTGCTACTAATACAAATAGATATTATGGCTATATATAAAAACAACAATTGCCAAATCAAAACACAACACGCCTCCCCGGCAGTGGCGCCAAAATGATGGTTGTAAAAATACGTCTTTTAGGAAAAAGAGAGTAATTAGGGCAAGTATTAACAAGTGACTTAGGAAAATCACAAGTTATGAACCAAAGTGGGGATCGTTCTCAAGGAGGCTTGGTGTGTGTGTAATGAAATGATTAACTTTGTGATTATATTGTTATAAGAAAGAAAATAGAAATGGGATAAGAAGAGAATGACGGTTACGATGACGATTTACACTAAGACGAAAATGTCGTACACGTAAAACCGTAAAAGCACCAAAATTAAAAATTTATCCTAAAAATTCCTAAAAAATTGAAATAAATCCTAACTAATGTATTAAGAGATTACAAAAAAATCAAAAATCACTCAAACCTTTTATTTAATTAAATAAGGATTTTTTAATGCTAATTAAAGCCCTAAAAATAATTTAATTAAAAAAAATCCCAAAATGAGTTTTATCACTTTGTAAACCTCTAAAATACCCTAACTTAATTTAAAACTATTTTTGAAAATTTTAAAATTAATTAAAACTATTTAAAAACAATTAAAAACTATTAAAACTTAAAATAATTATAAAAATTAATCTAAGAACAACAAAAATATTCTAAAAATTGTAAAATTCCTAACTTTATGTATTTAAGCTAAGAAAAATGTAAACACTTGAAAAATCTAAGTTTTAATTTTTAATAATAAAATAATAATAAAATAATATTAAAAATCCAAAATTTATAAAAAAATTCTAAAAACTTGCAAACTAGCTAATTTTAACCTAAATAACACAGAAATGAAGTTGAAATTACCTAAATACCCTTAATGGGCCTAGAAAATGGCTAAAGTCCAAACAGTCCCTTAATGGGCTTAGAATTGGCCCAATAACAAAAAGTGGCCCAAATTAGCCCAAAAACCACTACTTGACTCAAAATTTGATTCTGAACAACTTTTTCCAAAGGCCCAAAAGCTGAAAATGTGATGTAAGCTAGCTTATTACCAACAACTTATTCTTAATGGGCTTTTTGGCCCATTAAGCCATAAGTTGATGCCATAAGCTGAAATTAAACACACAAGCTTCTCTTGACCTAAATAAGACTTCTGTAAAAAGAAATTTGAAATAAGCCAAAGGAATAAGCCTGAAAATGCAAAAAACAATCTACAGAAAACGACAAAATAGTCGTTTTTGAGTTCTAGGCTATCCCAAGAGCTGATTCAAATTGCAAAAGCTTTTAAATGACTTAACTAAGATTAATCAACAAAAAGTTATCAAATAAGTTGACTCGATAAGCTGGAAAAATCAAATAAGCACTTATGAAAAAGTTAAATAAGTTGGTTTTCTAGCAAAAAGTCAAAGTCAAAGTCTAATAAGCTCCAGTTCAATCAAATGGGTCAAATAATGAAGATCTATCACAAAAAATAAGTTGTTGCAGGTCTGGATAAGCCAAAATGGCTTATTGATAAGCTGAAAGCAAATTAACACTAGCAGGGGCTAGTTTTCGGTGTTGAGTAGTGGAAACTTTTTCCACTGCTTGACTTGTTGACTTTTTTGTCTTTAGTGACTTTTTTTGGAGATTCAGGTTACACAAAGGCACCCAATTGATCAGTGGATCAAGAGGAGTCAAATACAACAAAGAATTCACAATCAACAACAGCTATTTAGTACAGTTTAATCAATCAATCACCAGATCTGACACAGACATGAACACTTAAGTAGTTATGAACTTATAAGCTGTTTTAGCAATATTCAGCCAACCAAATTGCACCAAAAGCATACACAAGCTATTATAAACTCAAATGAACAAGTTCAAACAGTTTTCACGCAATGGCTCAAAGCCTAAATCAAGATTCAAGCAGATGAAGGTTACTGATGAACACTAACACAAGCAGTTTTCACTTTTGTTGATGCACTTGACCAACAAGCCAGATTCAATCACTCAGATCTATCACATATGTTATATAAATGATGTTTTAACAACTTTTAACCCTAAGCATGCATAAATTCTAGATTTTACCAAAATCTTAGGTCAAAAACAGTTAAAATCACTTAGATATAGCACAATGTATGATTCAAGGTTTCAAACCCAAAAACTTACAGCAAATAGCTCTCAAACAAGTGTATGATAGATAACAAGCACAAACACAAACTTCTAACAACTCAATACCAAGTTATGATTTCAAACAGGTAATCCAAAACACCCTTTTAACTTTTCAAAACCAAAATTTTCAAATCAAAAGTGAGTTTTAAGACCACCCAAAGCCCAAATTAACACACTAACAGATGAGAATAACATATTCAAGCAAGATTAAGCCACAAAATTCACAAGAACACAAGTCACACTCAAATATCACAAATATCCAAAATTTTATCAGATTTTGAGATTAAGGGTGTGTACCTCATGGATGTACATCCACACCCACGAATTTTGAGCTTATGAACTAGCAAGAACAAGTACAAGCTTCCACAACAAAGCCTGCTAAGATTCAACAAGGTTAGAAGCAAAATAGTAAAATCAGAAAAGTGAAAGGCCTTGATTAATGCAACTCTTGTACTCCACACTTGATTATCCCCAAGTTATAAGCTTCACCACACCTTGATAACTCAATATCAGGATGCTATGATCAGCCTTATAGCCCAAGAACTCCAAGATAGACCAAGAACTTAGCAAAATATCAAGCTTGAAGGAAAATGTGCAAACTTTTGCACACTCCTTGAAAATAGGTTTTGAGATTCAAGATTATCAAACTAAGAACAATAATAAGCAGATATAAAGGATGGCACTTGAGCTTTCTTCAACATTTCAAACACATTTCATTAATACTGAAAATGGATTTACAGAAAAGTGAACCAAGGAAAAATCAAGAGCAAGCTAAAATGTAATGAACTAAGGCCTTTATATAGGCATACAATGAACTAGTTAAGTTGAAAAAAACATAAACCCTAGCTAAGGAAGTTCCAAATTTTCCTTTTGAAGTTTGAACTTTTTGGAGAATCATGTGACTGATTTTGGAGTCTTGTGGTAGCTGGCATGTGAAAACTTGATCAAATGGTGTGAAATAAGCTTAGGATGTAAGCTGAATCCTTGGACGTTGGATGACTGTCCAAAATTTGGCAGTTAGCTCAAAGGTGTAACAGGGGAATCTCATGTGGGGTTCCTTGGTGATGTAGCATGTGTTTTTGGTGATGGGTTATGATTAAGGGATGCTTAATCATCATTCTGGAGGTTATTGGGTGTTAATTGCAAACAGATTAAGAAAGCCCAAATCATGTTCTTGAGGTGAATAGTTGGTGTTTAATCCGTTTTCATGTTTAAACCAGGTGTTTTGCGCCAAATTTAAACTAATCAAAGATTAGTTAAATAATATGGTGAGTGGGAAATGAGGTGGTAAGGCTGAGGGCTCCCATTGGTGGCTTTTTTGTAGTGGGGCACGTGTCAATCTTCCATAGGTTAAGGTAAGTATCTTGTCTGCCTTGATTCACCCCCTATCTTTCATAAACTTGTCACTTTGTAAATAATAGTGCAAAATCCGGATTCCTTTGTTGTTGAAGTTTCACTTTTCACACTTTTGCCCCAAATACTTTTCCAAAGTATTTTCAGAGGTATTTCTTGCCATTTTGTGATTCTTGAAGGACTATTTTCGCATTTTATTGATTAATAATGGTCTTGACTTGTATGATTGACCTTTTGGAGGACTAAAATTGCCAAGTCATGATTAATGAGGGACCATTTTTGCCATTACTTCAAAGTCAAGGGTCCTTTTGGTAATTTTGATATTTTCAAAGGACCAAACTTGTAATTCTTGTAACTTAGAGTCCTTCTTGGTATGTTTGACTTTGAGGAGGATAAATATTGACATTTTAGTTTTGATGAGGAACTAAAATTGCCAATTCTTCAAAGTGGAGGGCCCTTTTTGCAATTTTGACAAACTTTAGGGTCCAATCTTGTAATTATGAAGATACAAGGGTATAAAGTGTCATTTCTTCAACATTGGAGGACCCTTCATAAATCTTCAAATCTTCAAGGGTTTTCTTGGAAAAATCTTCATTAGGGCTTGGTTCATTGTGCGGCTTCGTTTCCCGTGTTTGTTTTAGCATGATTCTTGTGATATTTTGTCATTTTCTCAATATCCGTACCTCAAATACACAAGAAACAAACACAAGCATATATATGGGTATTTTGATGATATTTAATGCATTTTAAGCCCTTTTTGGACGATGAGACTATGTATAAAAGCAGTCTCATCAACTTTCTTCTCTTTCTCTCTCTAAATATCAACTAAATCTTTTGTTATGGATTGATATGAGAATAACAACAACCTTTGTTCCGTGGTTATTTGTGATATGTGGTTTTTAGATGATCATGATCTTCACGATTGGAGCCTCTCGTGTTCGTTTTATGGGAGCACTCGTCGTTTGCTTTGAAGAATTTCTCGATATCCACATGATATATCCTTATTTTTTCTAACCTTAGGTTTTTAGCACATTTCATAAACGGCTATTAATTTAATGGTTACACCCCTTTCCATGCTAGATTAAGCATTCGACTACGTCTCTAGTATGGGGGTATTCTACCCTTAGACTCGAAACATTGAAGACAATGTTTAACTTTAGTATGGGGGGGGGTGAATAGATACTTGCCTTGCCAAACCTTCACGCTTTCCAAAGTTTATCTTTTTGTTTATCATTTTGTTGCAAAATAAGACTAAAAATGGCCAAATTTTAATTTTTTCTCATGTTTTATAAGTGTTTGAAGACACGAATGTAGATTTTCTGATGGCGAGAATAAGAGTAATTTTTGACTCGATCGTGCGTGTTGAGCACTTAGCTTCGATTCCTTAACTTCACATTAGGCTAAGTCTTTTAAATGAGGACGAGAAATGATAGAGTTAATTATAAGTTACTATGCTAAACGTAGAGTACTCGTATTCTTTCAAAAACTCATATGTTCTCATTGTTTGCTTATTCTCCCTTCGCTTATATATATATATTTTGCTTAATAAGTATAGGCTTAGCGGTTTAGTCTTGATTGTTGGTTTCTAGTCTTTTCTAGTAGCTTCTATGTATATAAATTGGGAAGACATTAAGGTATCGCCAACGTCACGGTTTTGAAGTATTGGCAACTCGAATAATCGAAAGCTTCACCTAACAATAAGATTTCAAGTGCTCACCTAAATCAAGCAAACAATTTAAAGCTCCCAAGGCCGAAAAATCTATGCGAAATTGAAAGTGAATTATGCCTTAATCCTTGAAGCTTTAAAGATCCAAAATTCGCTTTTAGCGTGAGGATATACGTCTTTGGGCATAATAAAACCACCGATGAGGAGGATAATAAAAGGCAATGCAAGACCGAATTCATAATAAAAGCTTCATGGCGAAGTTGAATAAAAGATGGAGGTAAACCTAAGATAATAAGCCCCATCCGTTAGGGGGCGTATAAAAGTCTTGGTAATAAGTCTCATGTTCAAAACTGTTATAAAACCGTGTTTATCGATCCTTCTTGTTGACTTAATTTTTTGACATCGTTGTCTATTGGGGGTTATTAATTCGATGGTCTTGGTTACACCGTTATGACTCTATTTTTAGACCTAAATCTCTATCATCGCATAAGTAAAAAATGTATCCTCGTGATCATTCAAGACAAAAATAAAATATAAGAGATACCAAATAGGATTATGGGAGTGTAAGTACGTGATTAGGGCATATTAGTAGTGTTATCATTACTAACTTATAATGACAATGATCTCATTGCACGCTTGGCATGGAATTGGGGTGAAAATCGAGGACGACGAAATTATTTCTAACGAAGCATTCACGTGTTCTTGTTCTATGAACCTAAACGTCCCATTGTGCGATAAAAATCATACATTATGTCTAAAACATAAGTAGTAGCAAGTAGTAGTAGTGTAGCAAGTTTATCATTCAATAAAATGCATAAAAATGAATTTTGGAGGTGCTACGATACTTTATTCTAGCATTGCGTGAGGGCACTACAATGGTTTAGTATGGGGAGTGATGAGACTGCTTTTATACATAGTCTCATCGTCCAAAATAGGCCTAAAATGCATAATATATCATAAAATGTGCCAAATATATGCTTGTGTTTGTTCCATGTGTATTTTAGGTATGGATATTGAGAAAATGGCAAAAGATCACAAGAAACAAGCAAAAACGAACACGGGAAACGAAGCCGCACAATGAACCAAGCCCTAGAGTTGATATTCTAAGAATAACCCTTGAAGAATTGAAGATTATACAAGAAGGGTCCTCCAATATTGAAGAATTGACACTTTAAACCCTTGTTTATTCATAACTACAAGTTTGGTCCTTAAAGTTTGTCAAATTGCAAAAAGGACCCTCCACTTTGAAGAATTGGCAAGAATGGTCCCTCATATTTAAAGACTTGTCATTTTTAGTCCTCCAAGAAATCAATCATACAAGTCAAGACATTGAAGAATGAAGAAATGCCAAAAAGAACCCTTCAAATATCATCAAATGGCAAGAAATACCCCTGAAAATACTTTGCAAAACTTTTTGGGGAAAAAGTATAAAAACTGAAACTTCATTTACAAAGGGAAATCAATTTTTGCTTATTAAACACCAAATGAAAGGATTAAAGAAAGTGAGGGGCTAAAGCTGGGCAGACAAGAAAGAAACCTAGACCTATCACAACACACCACGTGTCCCACTAACTCATTTCATCCAATCACAACCCATTATTTGGCCATGTCACCCTCCACTCAGCCAGTTTACTTAACTAATATTAATTAGTTAATAAACACGCGCCAAACAACCATTTAAACTTAAAACAAGATCTAATCCAGTGTTCTTCATGTTCATATCAAAATTAGGGATTTCTTAATTACTTGAAATTAGTCCCTAATACTATCCATAAATATGATTAGGGTCACACTAATCCTAAACCACCCTTAAACCCGCCACATTGACAACCAAGAGGTCACATGAATAGCCCTATGCACACGTTTTCAGGGAAAAGGCCAAAACCATGCAGAGAATCAACAAACCATATTGAAGCTTACATTTTAAGCTTCCTTTGAGCCTTTGGATCAAATTCCACCAGCTTTACACCTCAACAAAACGCCAAGACACTTCACATGATCAAGCAATTTTCAAAATCCACAAGGGCATTCTAGAAGTTCAAGACTTAGGGTTTTCACATTTTCAGCTTTCTAGGACTATGTTCACCCTCTCTATAAAGGGTTTAGACTGCAACATTACAACTTTCTCTTGGTTTTTCCTTGTTCAACATTCTATAAATCATTGTTTCAAAGTTAATGAAAAAGTGTTTGAATTGTTAAAGAAATCCAAGTGCCATCTTTATTATTCTCTTGTTATTGTTACATGTTAGTGATTGTGAAGTTTCAAAACGTGCTTTCAAAGATTCTACAAGAAATTGCAAGTTTTCCTAAAATCTGATATTTTCTAAGTACTTGGTTCAAACCTTTGAAATTTTTAGATTACAAGTGGTCATAGCACCCTGATAAGGAGCTTATAAAGGTGTAGCGAGCTTGTGGTTTGGGGATATTCAAGGAGTGGGAACAAGCTTGAATTAATCAGCTTTTATTTTCCATTTTCCTTTTTATATAATCTGCTTGTTCTAACTTTGTTGTTCTTAGCAGCTTATTGGAAGCTTGTGTCTTGTTAAGCTAGGCTCATAAGCTCAAAAATTCCTGAGTGTGGATGTACATTCATGAGGTTTGAGTTATCTTACCAAAAATCTGTTAAAAAAGTGATATTTTGTGATTTTGTGATCTGTTGTTATATTTGTTGTTCTTGTGGCTTGAATCTGGTTTATACTGCATGATAATGTTGGTATGATGTTAGATTAAGCTTGGGTAAACCTGAAATATACATTTTCTTGTTTAAATCTTGGATTAAAAAGTGAAAGGGGTGTTTGGGTCTACTGATTTAAGGTTCTTGTTTGAATTTCAGTTAGGATTTTAGCTTGTTAAGTGCTTGTATCTGATACTTACTTGGTTGTGTGCTATTATCTGCAAGTCTTGAGCTTTTAAACATCAAATCCTACATTATGCTATATCTTGCTTGTTTTTTCCTAATTTGACCTAAAATCTTGGAAACACCTAGAGTGTATGCATGTTTATGGATAAAAGTGTTTAAACAAAGTTTGTGTAACCTGTTTAAGAGATTTGAGGGTTTGAATTTGGGCTTGTGGTCAAGTACATCAGCAAAATTCATTTGTGTTCATCTTTGTGTTCATCAGTAACATTCATTAGCTTGAATCTTGCTCTAATCTTTAATCCAGTGTATGAAACAAGTTTATTTATGTTCATTTGAATTTATTAGAGCTTGTGTATGCATTTGGTTCAATTTGGTTGGCTTATTCTTGCTTAATCTGCTTATTTGTGCAAAACTGCTTATTGTTCAAGTCTATATCATATCTGGGCAAAGATTGAATTAACTGTACTAATTGGCTGGTTGGATTTGTGTTTGTTTGATTTCTATTGACTCCTTATAACCCACTGCTTATAAGGGTGCCTTTTGTGTTCTCTGAATCCAACAAAAATCCATAAAAGACAAAAAGTCAAGATAATCAAGCAGTGGAAACTATTCCCACTGCTGGACACCCAAAACTAGCCACTACTAGTGTTAATTTTCAATCAGCTTATCCATAAGCTATTCTAGCTTATTTTTACTTGCAACAACTTTGATTTTGTGATATATCTTCATCATTTGACCCATTTGACTATTCTGGAGCATTTTAGGGTTTGACTTTTAGGTTTGACTAGAAAACCAATTGACTTGACTTTTTCAAAAGTGCTTAATTATTTATTCCAGCTTATTGAGTGGTTCTTTTTGAAATTTTTTTGATGAATTTTCTTATTTAAGTCATTTGAAACCTTTTGCAAAAAGAATTAGCACTTGAAACAGCCTAGAACTCGAAAACGACTATTTTTGTCGTTTTGTATAGAGAGCTTTTGTTTATTTTAGGCTTATTTCTTGGGCTTTTTCAAAATTTCTTTTTACAGATCTCTTTAGTATCCTAAAAGAAGCTTGTGTGTCAAATTAGAGCTTATGGCATTAGCTTATGTCTTAATGGGCCAAAAAGCCCATTAAGAATAAGCTGTTGACTATTAGGTTGTGATAAGCTCACTTTCAACTTTTGGGCACATGACTGGGAAGGAAGATTATCTCACAAACTTCACTCCCATTAAGGATGGTGACAAAGTTTACTTTGGAGGCGGATATGGAACGATCACAGGCAAAGGAACTCTTCTCACCAACAATTTGCGTTTTGAAAACGTGTTTCTGGTAAAAGAACTTGACTATAATCTGTTTAGTGTATCACAAGTTTGTGATAACAAAAATAAGGTTCTTTTCACTGATTCTGAAGGCTTGGTGTTGAGAAAGGATTTTAAAATACCAGATGAGAAATTCATTGATTATAGAACACCTAGGCATAAGGACATTTATAATGTGAATCTTAATGGGATTAGGATGAATAATAACTTGTCATGTCTCTATGCTAAGGATTCAGTTGATGAGAGTAATCTATGGCACAGGAGACTAGGGCACATTAACTTTAAAAATATAAAAATACTTGTGAGACATGGCTTGGTTGATGGTTTGCCTGAAAAGACTTTCCACAATGACCACTCTTGTGTTGCATGCCTTAAAGGCAAACATCATAAGGTCTTATTTAAGTCTAAACAGGTGCACTCTAGTTCTAAACCACTTCACTTGCTGCATATGGACCTGTTTGGTCCAACAAATATAGAAAGCTTGAATGGTAAATCTTACTACTTTGTCATTACTGATGATTTTTCTAGGTTTACTTGGACTTTCTTTTTAGCTTTGAAAAGTGACACTGCTGATACTTTAATTAACTTTATTAACCAAATTGAAAAGAAGACTGGTAATGAAGTTAAGATGCTTAGAAGTGACAATGGTGGTGAGTTTAGAAATAAACGATTGGATGTTTTTTGTGCCAAGAAAGGGATTACTAGACAGTTTAGTGTTGCCAGAACCCCACAGCAAAATGGGGTTGCTGAGAGAAAGAATAGAACCCTCATAGAAGCAGCCAAGACTATGTTTGTAACACCCCATTTTGATAAATGGCATGTCACGCGTAATTATGGAGTGTCATCAAAGCATGCAAGGTAATATGTAGTAAAACATACATGACCATAGGGAAAACCGGAATCAAACATCGGTTCCCAAACATAAGCCCAAAACATAACAAAGTAAATGAACTGAATGAAAGACTAAACAAGAATAAATATATGAAGGAAACAGGAGAAGAAGTCTATGGCAGCTTCCATCCTATGCATGTCCTCCAAATGCTCGAGTCTTGGGTACCTGCCGTTTTGGGACATGGAAAGGAAAGTAACGGCTGAGCAAAACGCTCAGTGCACGGATATACAATATAGCATGAAATAGGATAAGCATGTAACATATAATAGCGGAAGACTAAGTTCTGAGTAGACTGGTTAAGTATTGAGAAAACTGGTTTTATAGTTTGAAAAGCCTTATGTTTATCTTATGAAAACTGTTTTAACATATATATACCATAGCCCATATAGATCATGAAAAGGTCACGTGCATGAATACTTAGAGGGGTGACCTCATCATGCTGATTATAGGGGATGCCTCTAATTAATATACTGGTCTGGGTAGGAGGGATCAACTCCTTGTGAAGGATGCAAGGCACACACCACATTCACCATGAAATACTGAATAAAACATGTAACTAGGATGCACCCATACGCCCCACATGATATAATAATATGGCCAAAACTGAAAAGGGACGCCACGAGCAATCACTCCGCCGTGGGGAAGTCATAACATTGGTGCCTCCAATGTTATGGTTATGGTACCTCCATAACTAGGTGAACTGGTCATGCTTGTATATGGCTATAGATTATGCTAATTAAACATAAGCAGTTCAAAACAGTAAAACAAATACTGGGGAAAACAGTTGGCTGCATACGGGGAAATCCTAATAAGGAAAGAATGTCCATACTGAAAGGACGGGAATCCGTACCTCAAGTCCAGTGAATGAACGGAAGAGAGACTCCTACTTCTGAATCACTAATGCTACATGAATACGCACGTGTATAAGTATCGAATTACTGAATACGTACTGGGTTTTATGTCTTATCTTAGCTTATTTTATATGTTTTAAGTCATGTTTTACTGTTTTAAGCCTTAATCTGTGTTCATCTTATATTCTGATTAATCTGATTAAGTATCACTGGTATTTCATGTGTTATATACTCATGGTGTAATATTAAGTAACTTTCCAAAAATAGCAGGTTTCCAAAAATAGAAAGTTTCCAAAAATAGAAAGTTTCCAAAAATAGAAAGTTTCCAAAAATAGAAAGTTACCAAAAATAGAAGTTTCCAAAAATAGAAAGTTTCCGAAAATAGAAAGTTTCCTAAAATAGAATTTACTGCTTAAAATAGATTAGTTTCTAAAAATAGAAAGTTTCCAAAATTAGACCGGCTGCCTTAATTAAATAAGTTTCCATATGTAGAAGGTTTCTATAATTAGCTTAGCTGCCTGAAATAAATAAGTTTCCATGTATAGAATGTTTCCATAATTAGATTAGTTGCCTTATTTAATTAAGTTTCTGTAAATAGAAGTTTCCATAATTAGAATTAAGCTGGTTACATAAGCCAAAAATATAAGTCTAAGTGTTTATATGCTTATTTCTTAAGTCATATGATATAGTGTATAGTTTAATTATTATTTCATGCTTTTTAATTAAACTATAGGTTAAGCATTTTAATTAAAGTATAACATGTTTTAATTAAAATGGAATAAATTACTTAGGTTAAAATGTATATTAATATGTATTAATAATATAACCTAAGTCATGTCTAAATTAATTAATTATAAGCATGTTTTAAATAATTAATTAATTATAACTTATAACATAAAAATACTTAGGTTAAATTAATATCATGCTAAATTAATAATTAAAGATAACCTAAGTCATGGTTTAATTAATATCTCATGTTATTAATTAATTTATATCCTAAGTTCATAATTCATAATATTAACATGTAGCATAAATCATGATTTAACCAACGAACCATGAATCGGGCATGAACTCGACACCGTACCCCGAACCAACTCGGGGTACTCGTGTCCCCTTGCTGCCGTGGGTCCCACACGCACCAACCAAGACCAAAAGGGTCTTGGTGGTGGTCGGCTAAAAACAAACCGAACCCCCCTCGGGGTCGGTTGTACCATGCGGCCAAAAAAACAAACACCCCTATAACGTCTTTTGATTTTAATTAATACCAAAACATGTTAGATCTATGTTTAATTATTATGTTTTAACAAAAATAATTACAACATGTTCATGAGAATAATCAAAGATTAAAGAAATGAAAAAGAAAGGTTTAGAAAAGATATACCAATACGTAGCTTGGAAGATGATGAACAAACACGGGTTATTGCACTTATTTTTATGATCAAAATCAACCAACACCCTCCTATGGAGGTGTTAAGGTGGCGGCACAAAGAGGAACCAAGGAGGAGGAGAGAAAACTTTTTAGGTTAAATGAATATCTTTCTTGAAATGTGGAAATGAAATGAATATTTACCATAACCCCCCCTTTCATGTAAAAAGTCAATGGGCTTAGCCCATTTGGTTATGTGTGCCGTGGGTATGGGGCCCCACATGGGTTTCCTGTACCTTTTCTCGTGTCCCGATGTTTCGTGTTCGTTCGTGGTTAAACGTGTTCGTGTTTAAAGTGTTTCTGTTTATTTTATCATGTAGTTTATCGTATTATTTACACTCGTAATTAAGTACTTACGTAATTATTTTAGTTCGTGTTTTAAAATGGTGATCTTGATTTAATTATGTTCACGTGAAATATCTATTAACTGTTTATCATGAGTTTGTACGTAATCGATACTTATCATGTCATACACGTATGCACTTGCTTGATTATTAGCACATGAATGTGATCAATACTAAATAGGGTAAGTTTTAATCTAGGACGTACGATCTTAAGGGCACTATTCATGGTAAAAGCATGCGGGTTTTACAATTCTTCCCCCCTAAAAAGAATAATTCGTCCCCGAATTATAGATAAAGTAACTGGAAGTGAAACATACCCGAATCAAACTGGAAAGGTATGCAAAATAACGGAAATGAAGGTGACATGGTAGAAGGGAACGTGGAACGTGACATGTCTTAAAAAGACATGGAACGTGACGTGACTGAAAGGACATATCTAATCAATAAGAGAAAAATGGATAAGAAGTCCGGATGAACTTGTCCGTTTCCAAGTGGCCTCCCTCTTGGAACGGTTCCTTCAGAAGATACTGACACTAATGATAAATCTTGGTCTTCCTGACCTTGACTTGGAATACGAAGAAATTCTTGGTTATCAACGGAAGGTAGATCCCCTAAATTCGATCGAGGAAAATAAGAGTTAACGTGCAAGGGTAACTGAAACGTTACGATGCAAGACAATCTGACTTAACTGATAATTAGAAACGATGCGCGAGACATAAAGAAACGTAGTACGTGAAAAATTTTGAACGTGATACGTGAAAAATTTTGAACGTGCTACGTGGAGATATGGCGAGTGTAGTATGAGTAAACATATCGTGATCCATGATACGTGTAACATATCTTGATCATGATATGAGGAACGTGGAATGAACATGACATGTGAGACATATCGTGATCATAGAATATAATGGCGGTAACGCCAAACGCTACAAGGTGAGACGTGGAATATGACGTGTAACATCTATCTGATGATGGAGAGTTATACTAAACTTGGGTCTGGTCTCACAAGTTCTTGCAAACTTCCCAGAATGAGAAAAGAAATGAACGTAAAATCGTAAGCCAAAATACGATCATGAACGTGAATAGTGTCATGAACGTGAGCGCGAAAGCAAGTCGTGGAATTAGAATGAAGACGTGAAGTAAGTTAGGAGTACAATTACGAATCTTTGTCTGACCCGATAGCTGAGGGATTGCCAAGTGATCGGATGAGCCTTGGCTGGAACATGTTCGTTCAATCTGTTGGTTCTGAAATCCGTACGGATGTAAGGATTCTGCAGACTTGATCAAACTGTTGACAATAACCCAGATAGCATCATGCTTCTTCTGAGTTTGCTGAAATCTGGTAACTAAAATCCATGGAGATCTTGTCCCTTTTCGATTCACAATTTCATATGATGAAAACATCCCAGTTTGTTGGTGTCCTATCTTAACCTGTTGGTATGTCAGGTACCTAGATATGAACGTAACTGTATCTTGCTTCGTAGAACTTGATACCTAGGAGTTTGCGAAACTCTGAGTCTCTGAATCTAGACTTCTCCTAGCGTATAATTTTCTAGAACACCTAATGTAGTGTAGGGTTCTCTCCTTTACGCATAAGCTGAGTCATGGTAAGATTAACCATAGAAACCCATGTGATTCAGTGTGTCACTGTAATCAAACAGAATTGATATTGGAAAAAAAATTCCAGGGTAGAATTTCTCTTGTCATAGAATTTGCAACATAGTGCAGATATGATCTTCCTGTTCTTCTCTAGGCTTAGAGGAAATCAGGTTATCCTCAATGAAAACGCTGATGAATTTGTTTAGGAGTTCATGGAAACTCAATTTATTAAGTCCATAATGCGGTTGGAGCATTGATGAGACTTATTCAAAATCATAAATCTAGCATGACCGAGTCGTGTACCAATAGCAGTCATGGACATGTCTTGCTTTTTCACTCGTCACTGTTGGCAGCATGATCGTGAGTTCGATCTTGGAAAAGTGATTAACACCATACGGTTGATTGGACATGTTGTCAATATGTGGAGGAGAATAACGGTCATGAATGGTGATTTGTTTAAGTCGACGGTAGTCGACACATAATCTCATGGTACCATCCTTCTCCTTGAAGGTTCTTCTGGAGTGTAAGGAACAATTTTGGAATAATCCGTTGGTTATGCGTAAAAGGACCTTAGTAGTCGTGTGTTACTGACAGCTAGAAAATTTTAGCAATTATGGCTAACAAAGCACGTGCTTGAAAAGCATAGATAATTTGTACAGATTTTCCTGATGGAAAATCAAGCTGAATGTATTCAGGAGCCTGAACATTACTGTACATAATTATGAATCATAGCATGGTGTGGTGTTCATAGTACATAATTAGGATAAAATTCATCTCGTGTCTGTCCGAGGAAATACGTTAGCAGCTTGGATCTTATCATTAAGCTGAAGAAAAACCTTCGTATGCGTGGGAATACGAAAGGCGTCCTTCATGGTTATGAATATATGAACTATGGTGAAAGAAATGAAAGTGACATCGGCAACGTGACAGTTCTCATTGATGCGCCGATAATGGTATTGAAATTCTTGTGGCCTGATTAATACATGGCACAACAACATAGATATACCCTTGGAGGGTACCCTGAATTCCTTAGAAATGTTCCATAGTTGGACGTGAGTCATGTGTCTTGATTCGTTTCTTGGAACAATAAGCATGACATATGTCTTGACTGGTGTCTTGACATGTGTTTTCAGGAGGTATACGTGAGACATGTGTCTTGACTGATGTCTTGACATGTGTCTCGAGATGTGAAACAAATATAACCACAATATAAGGTTATTATGCCAAAATTGGCGGATCGGTTGTACTACTGATCATTTGTATGTCTGATAACGTTCGCGGCCAGAGCTTCGGTTGCAATTTCTAGGATATTTTCTGTCATGGTAGTGGTTACTATCGTCCTGTCTGTCAGTTCCATGACGGCCATTCTCATGACCATGATTCATGTAACTATTCAGCTGAGTGGCCGGCTGGTACCGGTTTGCAATCATATGGCTGAAATGACAGCCGAACGACGTGTGACATGTAACTATGAATTTGGGACAATGATTGATGGGAATTGTCTAATGGCGAAGCATCTTCTCGTCCAATTGCTTTGCTCCGACGCCTTTGTCTTCGTCTTTTATGATCCAGGTTGTGAATAGCATCAGCATCAGCATCTCGTAGCGTCTCCCAACATCAGCAGCATCAACCTTCAGTAACATCTCCAAGCTATGAGCGGAATCGACAATCTTGTAGAATATCAGCAAGTGAACATACGCCTGAGATGATTTAGAATCGACTAGCGAATACTCGTGAAGTATTGCAAGTGAAATACACATGGATTTAGGTACGTGTAATACATGTGGAACACAGTACATGGAGTACACGTTGAATGCACATGAAATGATCGGTATGGGCTCGATCATTTGTCATGATTTAAGGAAAGTATACCGGTTAAACGGTTAGGAAAACCATCATGATAACCTGGCAGTATTAGCATAGACATCATTCTGGTTGCATAGAGAAACGCTAAAGTGTGGTTACACAAAATTCAACGATGATTTGCCTGACAGCATGATCAATGAAAACCAACCATGACTATCATGAAAGCAGAATTCAATGAAATCCAACAATGTCTTGCAGGACAACGTAAATAACAAAAGAGGCGTAAAACATAATCAACATGAAGACGGAATTATCATGAAGAAACATGAAACCATCTATCACAAGGAAGTGTATAACATAATCAGCATGAAACTGAAGTTAACAATGACAGTATGAAAACATACTTGACATAAAAACATAATAACTTATGAGGGGACATGAAAAAAAATTTATGCCAATTTAAATCATGAGAAAAATTTTATGCAAGAAAAAACAGTGCATGAATGCGTAATGTAGTTTATAAAACCTTTATATGTGCGAGGGAACGCCTATGGGTCGGTTCCAAAACAAAAGACATGGCGAGGGGACGCCTATGGGTCGGTCCCAAAGTTAAAAGTTTTGATAAAAGCACATGCGACTAAATAGGGCCAGTCCTGTACCAACCATTACTTAGTCATAATCCCTGCAACAATGATACATGAAACATAAATAAATGAGACTCATCTGTCAAAACTTATCAGAAAAAGTTTTATGTGACTAATTATGAACTACTGGGGTTCAGTCCACATAGCCACAGTTCACGAGGAACATTATGCATGAAACAGTGACACATAACTAAATATGAATGACGGCTGTCCATCCATATTTGTAAAACCATACCGATGAAAACATCAAGGTTACAACCTCAAGGTGCTGAAAACATCATGGTTAAAACAACAATGCGCTAAAAACCTCACTACGTGGAATAACAAACGTTGGCTTAGGAAGCTCCCGGTGACTACTCACTAGTCACAGGTCGAGTTTTAGAGCCTACAGGTCGAAGCCTTGGCTCTGATACCATAATTGTAACACCCCATTTTGATAAATGGCATGTCACGCGTAATTATGGCGTGTCATCAAAGCATGCAAGGTAATATGTAGTAAAACATACATGACCACAGGGAAAACCGGAATCAAACATCGGTTCCCAAACATAAGCCCAAAACATAACAAAGTAAATGAACTGAATGAAAGACTAAACAAGCATAAATATATGAAGGAAACAGGAGAAGAAGTCTATGGCAGCTTCCATCCTATGCATGTCCTCCAAATGCTCGAGTCTTGGGTACCTGTCGTTTTGGGACATGGAAAGGAAAGTAACGGCTGAGCAAAACGCTCAGTGCACGGATATACAATATAGCATGAAATAGGATAAGCATGTAACATATAACAACGGAAGACTAAGTTCTGAGTAGACTGGTTAAGTATTGAGAAAACTGGTTTTATAGTTTGAAAAGCCTTATGTTTATCTTATGAAAACTGTTTTAACATATATATACCATAGCCCATATAGATCATGAAAAGGTCACGTGCATGAATACTTAGAGGGGTGACCTCATCATGCTGATTAGAGGGGATGCCTCTAATTAATATACTGGTCTGGGTAGGAGGGATCAACTCCTTGTGAAGGATGCAAGGCACACACCACATTTACCATGAAATACTGAATAAAACATGTAACTAGGATGCACCCATACGCCCTACATGATATAATAATATGGCCAAAACTGAAAAGGGACGCCACGAGCAATCACTCCGCCGTGGGGAAGTCATAACATTGGTGCCTCCAATGTTATGGTTATGGTACCTCCATAACTAGGTGAACTGGTCATGCTTGTATATGGGTATAGATTATGCTAATTAAACATAAGCAGTTCAAAATAGTAAAACAAATACTGGGGAAAACAGTTGGCTGCATACGGGGAAATCCTAATAAGGAAAGAATGTCCATACTGAAAGGACGGGAATCCGTACCTCAAGTCCAGTGAATGAACGGAAGAGAGACTCCTACTTCTGAATCACTAATGCTACATGAATACGCACGTGTATAAGTATCGAATTACTGAATACGTACTGGGTTTTATGTCTTATCTTAGCTTATTTTATATGTTTTAAGTCATGTTTTACTGTTTTAAGCCTTAATCTGTGTTCATCTTATATTCTGATTAATCTGATTAAGTATCACTGGTATTTCATGTGTTATATACTCATGGTGCAATATTAAGTAACTTTCCAAAAATAGCAGGTTTCCAAAAATAGAAAGTTTCCAAAAATAGAAAGTTTCAAAAAAAAGAAAGTTTCCAAAAATAGAAAGTTACCAAAAATAGAAGTTTCTAAAAATAGAAAGTTTCCAAAAATAGAAAGTTTCCTAAAATAGAATTTACTGCTTAAAATAGATTAGTTTCTAAAAATAGAAAGTTTCCAAAAATAGACCGGCTGCCTTAATTAAATAAGTTTCCATATGTAGAAGGTTTCCATAATTAGCTTAGCTGCCTGAAATAAATAAGTTTCCATGTATAGAATGTTTCCATAATTAGATTAGTTGCCTTATTTAATTAAGTTTCTATAAATAGAAGTTTCCATAATTAGAATTAAGCTGGTTACATAAGCCAAAAATATAAGTCTAAGTGTTTATATGCTTATTTCTTAAGTCATATGATATAGTGTATAGTTTAATTATTATTTCATGCATTTTAATTAAACTATAGGTTAAGCATTTTAATTAAAGTATAACATGTTTTAATTAAAATGGAATAAATTACTTAGGTTAAAATGTATATTAATATGTATTAATAATATAACCTAAGTCATGTCTAAATTAATTAATTATAAGCATGTTTTAAATAATTAATTAATTATAACTTATAACATAAAAATACTTAGATTAAATTAATATCATGCTAAATAAATAATTAAAAATAACCTAAGTCATGGTTTAATTAATATCTCATGTTATTAATTAATTTATATCCTAAGTTCATAATTCATAATATTAACATGTAGCATAAATCATGATTTAACCAACGAACCATGAATCAGGCATGAACTCGACACCGTACCCCGAACCAACTCGGGGTACTCGTGTCCCCTTGCTGCTGTGGGTCCCACACGCACCAACCAAGACCAAAAGGGTCTTGGTGGTGGTCGGCTAAAAACAAACCGAACCGCCCTCGGGGTCGGTTGTACCATGCGGCCAAAAAAACAAACACCCCTATAACGTCTTTTGATTTTAATTAATACCAAAACATGTTAGATCTATGTTTAACTATTATGTTTTAACAAAAATAATTACAACATGTTCATGAGAATAATCAAAGATTAAAGAAATGAAAAAGAAAGGTTTAGAAAAGATATACCAATACGTAGCTTGGAAGATGATGAACAAACACGGGTTATTGCACTTATTTTTATGATCAAAATCAACCAACACCCTCCTATGGAGGTGTTAAGGTGGCGGCACAAAGAGGAACCAAGGAGGAGGAGAGAAAACTTTTTAGGTTAAATGAATATCTTTCTTGAAATGTGGAAATGAAATGAATATTTACCATAACCCCCCCTTTCATGTAAAAAGTCAATGGGCTTAGCCCATTTGGTTATGTGTGCCGTGGGTATGGGGCCCTACATGGGGTTCCCGTACCTTTTCTCGTGTCCCGATGTTTCGTGTTCGTTCGTGGTTAAACGTGTTCGTGTTTAAAGTGTTTATGTTTATTTTATCATGTAGTTTATCGTATTATTTACACTCGTAATTAAGTACTTACGTAATTATTTTAGTTCGTGTTTTAAAATGGTGATCATGATTTAATTATGTTCACGTGAAATATCTATTAACTGTTTATCATGAGTTTGTACGTAATCGATACTTATCATGTCATACACGTATGCACTTGCTTGATTATTAGCACATGAATGTGATCAATACTAAATAGGGTAAGTTTTAATCTAGGACGTACGATCTTAAGCGCACTATTCATGGTAAAAGCATGCGGGTTTTACAATGTTGGCTGATGCTTACTTTCCCATTGCTTTTTGGGCTGAGACTGTGAATACAGCCTGTTATGTTCAGAATAGAGCATTAGTCAACAAGATACATAACAAAACACCTTACGAGTTACTTTGGGGAAGGAAACCTAATATTTGTTTTCTTAAACCTTTTGGCTGTCATGTAGCTGTGTTGGATACTAGTGACGCCTTAGGTAAATTTAGTGCTAAAGGTGATGAAGGCTACTTCATGGGTTATTCAGTGCAGAGTAAAGGATATAGGGTTTACATTAAGAAGGAAAAACGTATACTTTAAAAAGTACATGTTAGGTTTTTAGAAAGTAAACCTAGTGATCCTGAAAGTGGTCCAAATTGGCTATTTGACTTGGAACCTCTATCTAGGACTTTGAATTATATGCCTGTTACTAATCCAAACATTGTGAAGGTAACTTCAAATGTTGTGGAAGAACCCGTTGTTGATGTTTCAGGTACACAGGTTAATAAAGAGGTTGGATCACAAGCAGACAAATCATCTCCCATACTTGAGTATGTCACTATTCCCATATGGATAGATGCTTTTGCTGCTGCTGCTGCTGGAAAGGAAAATGATGGTCCCCACGTATCACCAGTTGACAACATGCATGATCTTTCGGGCGCTGACAAAGGAAAATCTGGCGCTGACAAGACAAATTCAGGCGTTGATGGCTCAAATGTTGACAACTCTAATGCAGGCGTTGATGGCTCAAACGCTGACAACCTTGGTTCAGGCGTTGACATCTCTTTTGACCATATTTTCTCTTCCAATTTTGAACAAGGTGAACCTTCAAGCAGTAATGGTGAGGTTCATACAGATGTTGAGGGAAGAGAGTCTAAAGAAGATATTGGTAACATGGAAGATGAGATTGAAGACAACACACTTTTTGAGGGAGGAGTTCTTACTTTTACATTGAAGGATCACCCCTCTTCTCTAATTATTGGTGATGTGATGTCTCCTGTTCAAACTAGAAGATCTCATCAGAATCTTGGAGGATTTATTGCCAATATTCATGATGAGATGGCATTTATACATGATCTCATCGTTCTTTTCGGGCTTTTAATGCATAAAAATGTCATAAAATACCATATATATGCTTGTGTTTGTTTACTTGTGTATTTTAGGTATGGATATCGTGAAAAATACAAAAGATCACAAGATACAAGGAAAAACGAACACGAGAAACGAAGCCGTACAAAGAACCGGGCCCTAATTCATGGAATATTCAACAAATACCCTTGAAGACTTGAAGACATACAAGACTGATCCTCAATAAATGAAGAAAAGACACTTAAAACCCTTGTATATTGATAATTAAAAGTTTGGTCCCTTAAGTTTGTCAAAATTACACAAATGGTCCTTCAACTTTGAAGAAATGGCAAGTTTAGTCCCTCAACAATTTCAAATTGCCAACATGAAGCCAAAGATACATTGAAGACCTTTGAAGATCAAGAATGTCCAAGATCAGCCCTTGAATTATGCAAAAGTTCCAAAAACAACCCTTATAACTCTTTTGGAAAAGTCTTGTGCCAAAAGTGTCAAGTTGTAAAAGATATTAACAAAGGGAATGAAGTTTTGGTAGCTGAAAACGTTTTATACCTATTCTGCCAAAGAACAAAGGTTAAAGTTTCCACTTTAAAACATTTGAAACGAAATTGCGCCAAACACCACAACTTCCCCCAATTTTAGATCAAAGGGACCACTGTTTACCCTTCTTCACCCCCAGTTTTTACTCCACTTAAACAAAGGGTAATTTTCAATTACCCTGGCACATGTGTGATTCACACATGCAGAAACACATCCCACCCCAAAAACCCTCACTTCCATTCACCAAAAGGCCCCACCATTCAACACGTCACCCAATCAAAACACAACTTAGCCTCCAAGTCATCCTACGTGTCCAAATCAACAGCTGACACTCTTTGCTTGATCACAAAGCTAAAATTAACGTATAAGATGCATTTAGACAGCTCATTCCATCAAACGATCTAGAAGCACTTTAGGGCATTTTAGAGAATTCACTTCTAGGGTTTGTGAATAGTGTAGCCAGGCATTTGCCTATAAAAGGAGACCTCAACATGTGAGAGTCCCTTTGTTCCAGTTTTACCTTTTAAACTTGTAATTCCTTTTTGAAATTTATAAAAGTTGGTATTTTGAGAAAATTGTAATTCCTTTTTATGTTTTTGAAAGTTGGTGTTGTTTAAAGTTGATTCTGAGTTCCATTTGTTGTTATAAGTGTGCTTGAATCATTTGGTTCAAGGACGTTTATGTTTGGTAAGGTTTTTCAAGTTTGAAAAAGCTTGAAAGGAGGTTTCTGAATTTGCTTATTTTTGTGTACTAATCCTTATCCAAAAGCTGTAAGCTCTTGCAAGCTTGTTGACACCAAGCTTGTGAAGGTATTAGGGCCTTTGGTTGGGCTGTTTGGTCATTGTGTTGAAGAAATCAAGCCCTTGAGTTTCTGCTTTGAAACATCAACCAAGGCATTCATCATCTTTGTTACTGAAGTACCTTGGTCTTGTTCTAGTTGTTGAACAAGGTCCAAGGAGCATTGCTGGCTCTCCTAGGATGTTGTGGAGGGCAGGTATAATCCCTTGATTACATTTCCTCTAAAAATTTTCATGTTACTGCTTGTTTTGTACTTTGGCATGTGATTTGTTGATTTTGTGCTGGTGCTTTGTGTTTTATGGCTGGTATCTGTTAGTTGTCACCTAGTGTAGCTATTTGATCATTAAAATCAGTAGGTTGTTTGAAGGAATTAAGAGGTTTGTTTGAAAAGTGCTTGATAAAGGATTGTTTGGGATTAATGGTTCATAAGGCCTTGTGGCCTTGGTTCTTAGGGTTTGGGAGGTCTAAACAAGTCATTTTGAACAAGTTTTTGTCATTGGTTTAGTTTCTGAAAGTTTGGAAAAGGGATTTGAAGTTTTGCAATAATCTGATAAAAGTGTTGTTGAAATTGGTCAAACACATCAGATCCAATAACTTCTTTGTTTGTTGGATCTAAGGTCTGAAATCAGGTTTGGGAATAGTTTAGGTGATAAGCTATCTATTGGTTATCTGGTTGTTGAATTTGGTGGCTTATTGAGTGTGCTATAGCTTATCAAAGTTGGCTGAAGTGGTCATTTGCATCAGCAAAGTGACCACCTCATTTTGTGTCTGCATTTGTTATCCTAGTGTATGCCTTGTGATTTTGCTGCTTAGAACTTGTTTAAGTGCTGCTTGTGAGTAGATTTTTCTATTTGGTGTGCTTTGTATCTGGCTTATAAGCTAACTGGCTTATTAAGCCCTTATTGCCAAAATCTGCCATCAAAAGGTCAACTGACCTCTTGATTCACAAGGCCTCCTCCTTGAGTCTTTCACAAAAATTGCCTATAACAAGCCCATATACCTTTCCTGATCATTTGGTGAACTTTGGAATACTTTGACTTTTGGTCAAATAAGCACAAATTGGCTTATTTTTGAGAACTGCTTATTGGCACATGCAACAACTTGGCTTTTGTAATAGAAATCATTTTTCTTAGCTTAATAACAAATCTGGAAGGTTACAAGTCTTTTGGTTAAGCTTTTGCTAGAAAACTAGCTTATTTGGCTTTTTCAGCCAGCTTATTGGTTCTTACAGCTTATTATACTTGGCTTTTTGTGATTTTCTTGATTGATTATTCTTAGTTAAGCTATTTGTGAGCTTTTGCAACAAACTAGAGCTTCTGAGGTGCCCTAAATCTCAAACCCGACTATTTTGTCGTTTTGTAGATTTGTACTTTGCTTATTTCTGGCTTATTGAGTGTGCTTTTTCAAAATTTCTTTTTACAGATCTCATAAGCATCCCAAAAGAAGGTTGTGTGTCAAATTAGAGCTTATGGCATTAGCTTATTGCTTATTGGGCTAAAAAGCCCAATAAGAATAAGCTGTTTGCTTATTAAGCTGTGATAAGCTCACATTCAGCTTTTGGGCCTTTAGAGTTTTGTTCTTAGAATTAAATTTTGAGTCAGATTGGGCTTTTCCAAGTCAATTGGGCCAAGTTTGACTTTTTGGGCCAAAAAGCCCATTAAGGTTGACTGTTCTTGGTTTTGGCCCATTTGAGGGCCCAATAGGGGTATTCTGGTCATTTCACTTTGATTTTCTATTTATTTAGGTTAAAATAAACTAGTTTGCAAGTTTTTAGAATTTTTTATAATTTTTGGATTTTTAATATTATTTTAATATTATTTTATTATTATTTTTCAAATTTCACATTTTCCAACTTTTTACATTTTTCTTAGCTTTAATACATTAAAATAGGAATTTAGCAACTTTTAGAATAATTTTATCACTTTTAGATTAATTTTTATAATTATTTTAAGTTTTAATAGATTTTAAATCATTTTAAATAGTTTTTATTAGTTTAAAAATTTCTAAAAATAGTTTTTAATCTTTTTAGGTGATTTTAGAGGTTTATCAATTGAAAAATCTTTATTTGGGCTTTTTGATAATTTATTTGATTTTTAGGGCTTTAATAAGCATTTAAAAATTGAATATTTAATTATTTAAAAGGTTTGAAAAAGTTTTGATCATTGGTAAACTCTTAGTCTATTTATTTTGATTTTTGGTGAATTTTTGGTAATTTTTAGAATTAATTTTTATTTTTGTAGTTTTTACTGTTTTACGTTTTGTCATTGTAGTAGTAATTTTCACGTCTTCGTCATCTTCTTTTCTCATCCCCTTCTAAACTAATTATTAATCACAAACATTTAACAAGTTTTTCACACACATATACCTCTTTGGGAAACGAACTTTCACATCATAAGGGTCATTAGTACTTGATTTTCCTAAATCATCACTCGATACTTTCCCTATTTACTCTCTTTTCCTAAAGAGTAGTAAAACACTACAATCAATTTTGGCGCCGCTGCCAGGGAGGTGTGTCATGATTAATTTGCATTGTTGTTTTTAATATTAACCATATATAGTATTTGTATTAGTAGAAATCTACTAATACGTATTATCGGTTTTCTTGGTTTTTCTTGTGAAAATATTATTACTATATTGTATTAAGTATCACAACAAATAAACAATATCTCCAAAAGTGTGGAAACACAACCTTAATTGGGATTTGATCTCCTAATTATTGTATTCGAATCTCAAACAAAAAGAAAAAGGCAAAAATAGATAAATACTTTCGTGAAGCTCGATTTTGAAAAATACAAACTATAAGGTGGGTATAAGGCGGGTATTATAAAATATACCCTAAGGAAAAAGGCTCTTAAGTGCTTCGCGCCGCCTCGTTTCCCCGCTTGCTTGTGAGTATTTTGAGATTGAAGGCTAATCGAGGGTTTTGCCGCCCAAAGTATTATTACGTATAATATATTTGCTTGGTTTCTTTGTGATTAAAACCTCTTGAACAATTTGGTTTTCACCAAAGTTCTAAAGTCATTCGAAGGCGTTCACTCCACGTGATCGTTTTCATTCCTTTGAGGCTTCTTTAATCAAAAGTTTGATTCTAGGAGAGATTTTGTAGATTGTTGTCTACGAAGATACACCAAAATCCAAAAAAATTAAATACAATCAAAAACACAAAAAAAATTAAAAATTAAAAATACACAAAACACCCAAAAAGAATCTTCTTTGCTCACCTCCCATTCTTCGTGAAGTTTATGATCACTCGTAATCAAGCAAAACGAGCTCGTAAACGTCTTCAAAAGCAAGCCAATGAAGAGACGTTGATTGAAGAACAACCTCCAATTGTTGAACCTATTGTAGAACAAGAAGTCGTCATGGCTAATCGTACTATGATGGAGTTGCTACAAGCACCCACCGAGGGTTTTGGAGAGGCCATTGTGATTCCCGCCATTCTTGCGGAGAATTTCGAGATTAAGACGGGTTTAATGTCGATGTTGCAAGCAAATAAGTTTAGAGGTCATGAGTAAGACAACCCGCACTATCACATAAGGAATTTTAATCGTCTCACCGCTACTAGCAAGTTTAAGGATGTTCCACATGACGCCATTAAGATGATGTTGTTTCCATACTCGTTAGATGGACCCGCAAAAATTTGGCTTGAGAAAGAACCGCCAAATTCGATTTTGACATGGGGTGATCTCGTTTCTAAGTTTGTGAACAAGTTTTTTCCACCATCTAAAACAACACATTTGAAAAATGAGATTTCACGATTTGTGCAACGAAATAATGAAAGTTTTTCAATGGCATGGGAACGCTTTAAAGAAATGTTACATGAATGTCCACACCATGAATTTACGGAATTGCATCAAGTTGATACTTTTTATAATGGGCTTAATGATCATGAACGAGATTATTTGAATGCCTCCGCGGGTGGTAATTGTTTGTGCAAGACGACCAATGAGGCTTTACAAATCATCGAGAATAGATCTAAGGTTTATAGCCCTCGTAACACACCGAGTGTTGCCAATTTGGGTTCGTCTTCGTCGTCATCGTCTCGTAGCATTAATGCCTTACATGATGAAGCTAATGAGGAAAATCGGTTTTTTGATAGATTTGCTAATCTTATGTCCCATTGGAAAGCTCAAGAAGCTTCAAATTCCGCTTCGGTTAAAGCGGTTGCTAAGAGTTGTTTGTCTTGTGGTGGAGCTCATGATCTTTCCGAGTGCATTACCGCGGATGGTAACACTTCGAGTGCTTATGTAGCAACGGGAACTTACAACCAAAACGGTCAAGGTTCCCGCCCAAATCAAGCTCCACCAAATCAAAATGCTAATAACTATCGAAACAACAACCAAGGTGGTAATTACCAAGGCAATTCACGCAACTACAACAAAGGGAATTATCAAAATGGGAATGGACAAGTCACTAATCAAAACCAAAACCGTGATTTTCAAAACACTACACAAGGTTTTCAAAATGCTCACACTAAAAATCTTCAAGTAGAATTTTTGGATTATGCTAAAGCAAATGATGCTAAAATTGATAACATGCAACGTGAGATGATTAACTTAAGATCCGAGTTGAAAAACGAGCTTAAAAATGAACTTGCTAATGAACTTAAAACTCATGCAAATAAAATGGAAGGAAATGTCCAACGTCTTCAATAAAATCAACAAAAGATGGAATTAGGACAACATGAGATTAAGCAAGAGTTATTAAAAGCGGATGCTAGGCAATCAAAATTTGAGGACCGAATGGCTAAGATGTTTGAAGCAATCATGTGTAAACCCTCTTCCTCGGGTGGTCTTCCTAGTGATACCATTGCAAACCCGAAGGGAGAAATGAAGGTTATTACTACACGAAGTGGTAAAACTTTCAAGGAACCAATCTCTCGTCCAAGTACTTCTACGGAGAAGGAAATCGAGAAAGAACCCGATGTGATGGTCGAAAAGGAGCACATTACAATCCCACGAAGTACCGCTCAAACCACACCTACGGTTGAACCAATACCAATTGTGGAACCCGAGTTTCCAAGGCCGTTGCCTAATGACCAACCCACACCACCTTTACCCTACCCTTCAAGACGAAACAAAGAGAAATTGCAAGAACGTAACAAACAACAAATCGAGCTTTTTATAAAAATGTTTCAACAAGTGCATTTTGATGTGAGTTTAGCCGACGCGTTGTTATATATGCCTCGTTTCGCTTCCACTTTTAAAAGTATGATGAGCAATAAGGAAAAGCTTTCAAAGCTTGCTAATTGTTCTTCGGTTTATCTTAACCGCATACCGGAAAAAGTTGGTGACCCCGGAAAGTTTCTCATTCCTTGTGACATACAAGATATGAAAGAATGCCTCGCCTTGGCCGATCTTGGTGAGAGCATTAATTTGATGCCATTTTCCATTTGGAAATCGCTTTCGCTTCCGGCTCTTATTCCTTCAAACATGTCTATCGAGATGGCCGATCATTCTACGATTTTAGCATGTGGAGTAGCCGAAGATGTTTTCGTGAAAGTGGGGAAGTTCTACTATCCCGTTGATTTTATAGTAGTTGACATCCCCGCGGATCCTCAAGTTCCTCTAATTTTAGGTCGTTCATTTTTAGATACTTCGAGATCGCTTATCGATGTTCATGCAAGAACTATCACTTTGAGATTCAACGAAGAGGAACTTGTTATAAACGCTACTCAAAACTCGAAACCTTCTCATGTTTATGCAATCGCTACCATCAATCACATTGACATCGTTGATGTGGTTTGCGATGAGTTTTCACAAGAAGTGTTAGGTTTTTCCGATAGCTCGTCAAGTGGCAATCCCACTATTTTGGATCCGATTCTTGTTAATTCCACACCAAATCTCACTCCATTCCAAGGAGGCGATCTCACTTCAAATGAAATCGACAATGAAGATGAGGTGTTGATTAGTGATGATACTTCTATTCCACCATTTCTTCCGCCGATGGAAATTATGACTGTTGAACCAAAATCTTCAATCGAGGAACCACCTATCCTTAAATTGAAAGATCTTCCTTCTCACCTTGAATATGCATTCTTGGAAGGTGATGACAAGTTGCCGGTTATTATTGCAAAAGGTCTTGCTAATGATGAAAAAACCGAGCTCTTGAAAGTTCTTAAGGCTCATAAAGGGGCAATTGCGTGGAAAATATCCGACATTAAGGGTATTGACCGAAAATTTTGTACTCACAAGATTTTAATGGAGGAGGACTACAAACCCGCAATTCAAAGTCAAAGAAGGGTGAATCCCAAAATTTACGATGTCATTAAAAAGGAGGTCCTTAAACTCCTTGACGCGGGAATGATTTATCCTATATCCGATAGCCCATGGGTGAGCCCAATCCATTGTGTCCCTAAAAAGGGAGGAATGACCGTTGTGCCTAATGAAAACAACGAGTTAATTCCCACTCGTGTTGTGACCGGTTGGAGGGTGTGTATTGACTACCGAAAGTTAAATGACGTCACTCGTAAAGACCACTTTCCTTTGCCCTTCATGGATCAAATGTTGGAGCGACTCGCGGGAAATGAATTCTATTGCTTTTTAGATGGTTTTTCCGGTTACTTTCAAATCCCTATCGACCCTCGTGATTAAGAGAAGACTACGTTTACGTGTCCTTATGGAACGTTCGCTTATCGTAGGATGCCTTTCGGACTTTGTAATGCACCGGGTACGTTTCAACGGTGTATGATGGTGATTTTTCACGATATGATCGAGAATTCGATGGAAGTGTTTATGGATGACTTCTCGGTGTTTGGCAATTCGTTCACGTCGTGTTTATCTAATCTCGAGCAAATGTTAAAACGTTGTGAAGAAACCAATCTTGTGCTTAATTGGGAAAAATGTCATTTTATGTGTAAACAAGGAATCGTCTTAGGACATAAGGTGTCGAAAGCGGGGATTGAGGTCGATAAAGCTAAGGTAGACGTCATCGCCAAGTTACCTCATCCCAAAACCGTTAAGGGAGTTAGGAGTTTCCTTGGCCACGCGGGCTTTTATCGTCGTTTCATCAAGGACTTTTCGAAAATCTCTCGACCTATGACACACCTTCTCGAGAAGGATGCTCCTTTTAACTTCAATGAGGATTGTGTTAGAGCTTTCAAAACTCTCAAAAGGAAACTTACCGAAGCTCCCATTCTTGTTGCTCCTAATTGGGAATTACCCTTTGAAATCATGTGCGATGCAAGTGATTATGCTATAGGGGCCGTCTTAGGGCAACGTTATGACAAGCATTTCCGTCCTATCCACTATGCTAGTAAGACGATGACCGAGGCTCAATTAAAGTACACCACAACGGAAAAGGAATTCCTTGCCGTGGTATATGCTTTTGAGAAATTCCGACCTTATCTCGTCTTGCTAAAAGCATCGTGTATACCGACCATTCGGCTATCAAGTATCTCTTAGCTAAGCAAGATGCTAAGCCGAGATTTCTTCGTTGGATGCTCCTCCTCCAAGAATTTGATGTCACCGTGCTTGACAAAAAATGAGCCGAGAATCTAGCGGCCGATCATCTCTCTTCTCTAGAAGATCCTCACAAAGATGTTTTCGAGAACAAGGAAATCACCGAAACATTTCCTCTTGAGACTCTCGGTGTAGTGAATTCTAAAGACACCACCCCATGGTTTGTCGACATTGCAAATTACCATGCGGGCAATTTCATAATCAAGGGTATGACGACACAACAAAAACGAAAATTCTTTCGTGACGTCAAGTTCTATTTTTGGGACGACCCTTATCTCTTTCGGGTTTGTGCGGATCAACTCGTTCGACGTTGTGTTTTTGGTGCCGAAGCTTCTAATATCCTTAGAGCTTGTCACGAGGGACCCACGGGTGTCACCACGGTGCTAATCTCACGGCTAAGAAAGTGTTCGATGCCGGCTTCTTTTGGCCTTCTATCTATCGTGATGCACACGCACTTGTGAAGTCGTGTGATTCGTGCCAACGTCAAGGAAAATCGTCTCAACGTGATGAAATGCCGCAAAACATAATTCAAGTGTGTGAGATTTTCGACATATGGGGAATAGACTTTATGGGGCCATTCCCATCGTCTCATGGCAACAAATATATCCTCGTCGCGGTGGACTACCTTTGTAAGTGGGTGGAAGATAAGGCTTTGCCTACTAATGATGCTCGAGTGGTAGTGAAGTTTTTGAAGCAATTATTCTCTCGGTTCAGAACCCCTCGTGCTGTTATAAGCGATCGTGGAACCCATTTTTGTAATGACCAATTCGAAAAGTTCTAAAGAAATATGGAGTTACTCATCGTCTTTCTACGGCTTATCACCAGCAAACGAGTGGGCAAGTCGAGGTTTCGAACCGAGCTTTGAAGAGGATTTTAGAGAGGTCAATTGGAGAAAACCGTTCTTCATGGTCCGACAAACTTGATGACGCTTTATGGGCCTTTAGGACCGCTTATAAGACACCTATCGGTTGCACTCCTTATAAGTTAGTCTATGGGAAGAATTGTCATTTGCCCATTGAATTGGAGCACAAGGCATATTGGGCCCTTAAGCATGCAAACTTTGACTTGAAGACCACGGGAGATCACCAGAAAATACAATTGAATGAATTGGATGAATTAAGAGATAATGCTTATGAAAATTCATTAATTTTTAAAGAAAAGACTAAAAAGTTTCATGATTCAAAGATTAAAAACCGGGTTTTTAACGTTGGTGATCAAGTGTTACTTTTTAACTCTCGACTTAAGATATTTTCTGGGAAATTGAAATCTCGTTGGTCGGGTCCGTTCACCATTACACAAGTGTTTCCTTATGGGACCATCGAGCTAGCTCAAGATGATGGTCCTAACTTCAAGGTGAATGGACATAGGCTTAAGCACTACTTTAGTGGGGAAATTACTTCAATGGTTGCCCTCGACCAAGTCACCTTCCCCAATGATAATTAGCATTGAGGGGATCGAGTCGAGGTCATGACTCGGTAATCAAAAATGAGGTGCCTCGTGGGGGAGATCCCATGCTTATCCTTTATGCTTACTATTCACTAATAAGGGGACTTGTACCCTTTCAACTCGTTGTCTCGTGGTTGTTTGTGATTGTGTTATCTAGATCATCATCATCATCTACGATTGAAGAATCTCGTGTTCGTTTATGTGAGCCTCCATCGTTTGCTTGAAGAAGTTTTTCACGAATCCATGACATATCCTTTATTGTTCTAACAATTATCTTTTAGCATACTTAATAAACGACTTTAGATATATTGTTGATCACCCTTTCCATGCTAGATCCTAAGCATTTGACTCTTCGTCTCTAGTATGGGGGTGCTCCACCCTTAGACTCGAAACATTGAGGACAATGTTTGCTTTTAGTATGGGGGGTGAATAGGTACTTGCTTTGCTACGCCCTCACGCTTTCCAATTTTCAGTGTTTTGTTTTGTTGCTAATAAGGCTAAAAATGGCCAAATTTTAAAATTTTTCTTAGTTTTCATAAGTGTTTTTAAGACACGAATGTATATTTTCCGATGGGTAGAATAAGAGCTAATTTTTGACTTGATGGGCATTTGGAGCCATTTACATTCCTTAACCCGCTCAATTCAAGTTTTGCTAGACTTTTATATAGGGAGCTTTAAAACGCGAAAGTCTTAACTCATTCGGGTTAAGAACAAGAACTTTTCGCAAGTTCCTATAATTGATCCTAGAAAGTCACTTATCAAGGGAACTATAAAACGTATTCTCTAAACTTGAAAAAGTCCAAGAAAGTGCAAGATCCTATAGGTGGCTTGAAAACCCAAAACTTTGATTTGATATAGTCTTAATGAAACTTAATCCAAATTTGGCTTAATTTTGACTTGCATGGCTAAGTATTCACGAGTCTCTTTAATTAGAGGTCTTTATATAGTGAAGAACGAGAGATGATAGAGTTAGACAAGTGATCATGCTAAACGTAGAACATGAAAGTGTTCTTTCAAAAACTCATATGTTTTTAATTGTGGCTTTTTCTTCCCATAAGATCAATGCATTAGGAATAAATCATAATTGCAATAAGTAAGGTCGTAAGATTTGAAAGGTTACTTAGCCTCTAGCGCAAGATCGTTTAAAAGTTGCTCGGGGTTGAATAGAGTTCATAGCCAAGGCATAACTTATTGAAGCGGGACGCAAAGATTGGCGATCATCCAAAAAGGCCCTAACAAGGCATGAGGAGCTCTATTTTTGCTAAAGATCCAAGATGATGTGAAGTATCATTATTCCTATATCAATATGAAGGATCGAGACACACGACGAAAAGCAATTACTCCCCTAAAGATCATGGAGAAAGTCTATCCAAAAAGACCCTAACAAGGTATGAGGATAAATATATCCAAGTCCGAAAAGGAGGCGGATCGTTGTATATCAAAATCCAAAGTAAGGATTGAAGAAAAATGATGAAGTCGTGGTCCAAATATCTCAAAAACGTCAAGTGAAGAAATTCCAAATATATGAAGAGAAGACCATAATTTCAAGAACGTCTTCCCAAGATTTGAAGTATGAAGTACATGCCAAATATCGGTCCGAGAAAGGTCTCAAATCGTGAAACGAGTTATGCCAAGATATGAACTTAAGGAGATACACGAGAAGCCGTTTTAAAAGATTTTGTCATTCGGCTAACTATCGATCAAATCGTGCTACTTTGCTTTCGGACTAATAACTACTCAAAAAAAGTCAATATGAATCACTTGTGATCCATGACAAATAGTTAAAAAATGCTAGTAACCCATTTCCTTTTATAATAACTAGGATTGCGGGGAGAAAAAGTATTACACAATTTGGACGTATGAGTAGTGTTAGCATTGTGACTTGTACCAACAATGATCTCGTTTTTGCACTTAGCATGGAATGTATGACAATCAAGGATGACGAAGTTTACTCTAAGGGGCATTTACTTGTTTCTATTCTTTAACCCTTAAAGTCACTTTCGTGATGAAAATCATACATTATGTCTTTACACATCTTCGTAGTATGTTGCAAGTCTTTTACTCTTCAATAAAGGTTAATAAATTTGAACTTTGGTGATGCTTAGATACTTTATTCTGGCATTGCGTGAGGGCACGGCAATGGCTTAGTATGGGGGAGTTATGAGATGGCATTTATACATGATCTCATCGTTCTTTTCGGGCTTTTAATGCATAAAAATGTCATAAAATACCATATATATGCTTGTGTTTGTTTACTTGTGTATTTTGGGTATGGATATCGTGAAAAATACAAAAGGTCACAAGATACAAGGAAAAAACGGACACGAGAAACGAAGCCGTACAAAGAACCGGGCCCTAATTCATGGAATATTCAACAAATACCCTTGAAGACTTGAAGACATACAAGATTGATCCTCAATAAATGAAGAAATGACACTTAAAACCCTTGTATATTGATAATTACAAGTTTGGTCCCTTAATTTTGTCAAAATTACACAAATGGTCCTTCAACTTTGAAGAAATGGCAAGTTTAGTCCCAAAACAATTTCAAATTGCCAATTATGGTCCCTCATGAAGCCAAAGATACATTGAAGACCTTTGAAGATCAAGAATGTCCAAGATCAGCCCTTGAATTATGCAAAAGTTCCAAAAACAACCCTTATAACTCTTTTGGAAAAGTCTTGTGCCAAAAGTGTCAAGTTGTGAAAGATATTAACAAAGGGAATGAAGTTTTGGTAGCTGAAAACGTTTTATACCTATTCTGCCAAAGAACAAGGGTTAAAGTTGCCACTTTAAAACATTTGAAATGAAATTGCGCCAAATACCACAACTTCCCCCAATTTCGGATCAAAAGGACCACTGTTTACCCTTCTTCACCCCCAGTTTTTACTCCACTTAAACAAAGGGTAATTTTCAATTACCCTGGCACATGTGTGATTCACAAATGCAGAAACACATCCCACCCCAAAAACCCTCACTTCCACTCACCAAAAGGCCCCACCATTCAACACGTCACCCAATCAAAACATAACTTAGCCTCCAAGTCATCCTACGTGTCTAAATCAACAGCTGACACTCTTTGCTTGATCACAAAGCTAAAATGAACGTATAAGATGCATTGGGCCAGCTCATTCCATCAAATGATCTAGAAGCACTCAAGGGCATTTTAGAGAATTCACTTCTAGGGTTTGTGAATAGTGTAGCCAGGCATTTGCCTATAAAAGGAGACCTCAACATATGAGAGTCCCTTTGTTCCAGTTTTACCTTTTAAACTTGTAATTCCTTTTTAAAATTTATAAAAGTTGGTATTTTGAGAAAATTGTAATTCCTTTTTATGTTTTTGAAAGTTGGTGTTGTTTAAAGGTGATTCTGAGTTCCATTTGTTGTTATAAGTGTGCTTGAATTATTTGGTTCAAGGACGTTTATGTTTGGTAAGGTTTTTCAAGTTTGAAAAAGCTTGAAAGGAGGTTTCTGAATTTGCTTATTTTTGTGTACTAATCCTTATCCAAAAGCTGTAAGCTCTTGCAAGCTTGTTGACACCAAGCTTGTGAAGGGATTAGGGCCTTTGGTTGGGCTGTTTGTTCATTGTGTTGAAGAAGTCAAGCCCTTGAGTTTCTGCTTTGAAACATCAACCAAGGCATTCATCATCTTTGTTACTGAAGTACCTTGGTCTTGTTCTAGTTGTTGAACAAGGTCCAAGGAGCATAGCTGGCTCTCCTAGGATGTTGTGGAGGGCAGGTATAATCCCTTGATTACATTTCCTCTAAAAAATTTCATGTTACTGCTTGTTTTGTACTTTGGCATGTGATTTGTTGATTTTGTGCTGGTGCTTTGTGTTTTGTGGCTGGTATCTGTTAGTTGTCACCTAGTGTAGCTATTTGATCATTAAAATCAATAGGTTGTTTGAAGGAATTAAGAAGTTTGTTTGAAAAGTGCTTGATAAAGGATTGTTTGGGATTACTGGTTCATAAGGCCTTGTGGCCTTGTGGCCTTGGTTCTTAGGGTTTGGGAGGTCTAAACAAGTCATTTTGAACAAGTTTTAGTCATTGGTTTAGTTTCTGAAAGTTTGGAAAAGGGATTTGAAGTTTTGCAAAAATCTGATAAAAGTGTTGTTGAAATTGGTCAAACACATCAGATCCAATAACTTCTTTGTTTGTTGGATCTAAGGTCTGAAATCAGGTTTGGGAATAGTTTAGGTGATAAGCTATCTATTGGTTATCTGGTTGTTGAATTTGATGGCTTATTGAGTGTGCTATAGCTTATCAAAGTTGGCTGAAGTGGTCATTTGCATCAGCAAAGTGACCACCTCATTTTGTGTCTGCATTTGTTATCTTAGTGTATGCCTTGTGATTTTGCTGCTTGGAACTTGTTTAAGTGCTGCTTGTGAGTGGATTTTGCTATTTGGTGTGCTTTGTATCTGGCTTATAAGCTAACTGGCTTATTAAGCCCTTATTGCCAAAATCTGCCATCAAAAGGTCAACTGACCTCTTGATTCACAAGGCCTCCTCCTTGAGTCCTTCACAAAAATTGCTTATAACAAGCCCATATACCTTTCCTGATCATTTGGTGAACTTTGGAGTACTTTGACTTTTGGTCAAATAAGCACAAATTGGCTTATTTTTGAGAACTGCTTATTAGCACATGCAACAACTTGGCTTTTGTAATAGAAATCATTTTTCTTAGCTTAATAACAAATCTGGAAGGTTACAAGTCTTTTGGTTAAGCTTTTTCCAGAAAACTAGCTTATTTGGCTTTTTCAGCCAGCTTATTGGTTCTTACAACTTATTCTACTTGGCTTTTTGTGATTTTCTTGATTGATTATTCTTAGTTAAGCTATTTGTGAGCTTTTGCAACAAACTAGAGCTTCTGAGGTGCCCTAAATCTCAAACCCGACTATTTTATCGTTTTGTGGATTTGTACTTTGCTTATTTCTGGCTTATTGAGTGTGCTTTTTCAAAATTTCTTTTTACAGATCTCATAAGCATCCTAAAAGAAGGTTGTGTGTCAAATTAGAGCTTATGGCATTAGCTTATTGCTTATTGGGCTAAAAAGCCCAATAAGAATAAGCTGTTTGCTTATTAAGCTGTGATAAGCTCACATTCAGCTTTTGGGCCTTTAGAGTTTTGTTCTTAGAATTAAAATTTGAGTCAGATTGGGCTTTTCCAAGTCAATTGGGCCAAGTTTGACTTTTTGGGCCAAAAAGCCCATTAAGGTTGACTGTTCTTGGTTTTGGCCCATTTGAGGGCCCAATAGGGGTATTCTGGTCATTTCACTTTGATTTTCTGTTTATTTAGGTTAAAATAAACTAGTTTGCAAGTTTTTAGAATTTTTTATAATTTTTGGATTTTTAATATTATTTTAATATTATTTTATTATTATTTTTCAAATTTCACATTTTCCAACTTTTTACATTTTTCTTAGCTTTAATACATTAAAATAGGAATTTAGCAACTTTTAGAATAATTTTATCACTTTTAGATTAATTTTTATAATTATTTTAAGTTTTAATAGATTTTAAATCATTTTAAATAGTTTTTATTAGTTTAAAAATTTCTAAAAATAGTTTTTAATCTTTTTAGGTCATTTTAGAGGTTTACCAATTGAAAAATCTTTATTTGGGCTTTTTGATAATTTATTTAATTTTTAGGGCTTTAATTAGCATTTAAAAATTGAATATTTAATTATTTAAAAGGTTTGAAAAAGTTTTGATCATTGCTAAACTCTTAGTTTATTTATTTTGATTTTTGGTGAATTTTTGGTAATTTTTAGAATTAATTTTTTGTTTTACGTTTTGTCATTGTAGTAGTAATTTTCACGTCTTCGTCATCTTCTTTTCTCATCCCCTTCTAAACCAATTATTAATCACAAACATTTAACAAGTTTTTCACACACATATACCTCCTTGGGAAACGAACTTTCACATCATAAGGGTCATTAGTGCTTGATTTTCCTAAATCATCACTCGATACTTTCCCTATTTACTCTCTTTTCCTAAAGAGTAGTAAAATACTACAATCAATTCACAAGAAGGTTGATACCCCTCTTGTTCAAGTATGTTTGTTTGCTTGTTTTCTGTCACAATAGGAACCCAAGAAGATTTTTGATGCTCTCAAAGAACCAAGTTGGGTGGAAGCAATGCAGGATGAGCTTCACCAATTTGCTATCCAAGATGTTTGGGAGTTGGTTGATTGTCCTAGACATGTCAGACCTATTGGGACAAGATGGGTTCTTAGAAACAAGAAGGATGAAAGAGGCATTGTGGTAAGGAACAAGGCACGTTTAGTGGCTCAAGGATATACACAAGAGGAAGAGATAGACTATGAGGAGGTCTTTGCACCAGTTGCAAGGATTGAGGCTATAAGGATATTTCTAGCCTATGCTTCCTGCATGGGCTTTACTGTCTATCAAATGGATGTAAAGAGTGCTTTTCTTTATGGCACAATTGTAGAGAGGTTTATGTAATGCAGCCTCCTGGTTTTGAAGATTCAGAAAATCCAGACAAGGTGTATAGAGTCAAGAAAGCTATGTATGGACTTCATCAAGCCCCAAGAGCATGGTATGACACATTGTCCACCTATCTGGTGGTAAATGGATTCAAAAGGGGCACCATAGACCAGACCTTGTTTACAAAGAAGACTGGTAAGGATGTCTTACTTGTCCAGGTTTATGTGGATGATATCATCTTTGGCTCATCAAACCCAAAGATGAGTGAAGACTTTTCCAAGCTTATGACAGACAAGTTCAAGATGAGTGAAATGGGGGAGATGAACTTCTTTCTAGGGTTACAAGTTCAGCAGAAAGAAGATGGTATCTTCATCTCTCAGGATAAATATGTAGCATAAATCTTGAAGAAGTTTGGCTTTTCTCCACATGAGAAAAGGGCTAGCACTCCTATGGATAGAGAACACCCTTGGGGAAAAGTTAGAGATGGAAAAGAAGTGGATGTCAGGCACTATAGATCAATGATTGGTTCATTGATGTATCTTACAGTCTCAAGACCTGACATTATGTTTGCTGTGTGTGCATGTGCACGCCATCAAGTGACTCCCAAAGAGTGTCATCTTCATGCTGTCAAGAGAATCTTTAGGTACCTTAGATGTTATCCAGACCTGGGATTATGGTATCCAAAAGATTCACCATTAGAGCTTATTGCATATTCAGACAGTGACTATGGTGGTGACAAATTTGATAGAAAATCCACAACTGGTGGATGTCAGTTTCTTGGGAGTAGGTTGATATCTTGGCAATGCAAGAAACAAACAGTGGTGGCCAATTCTACAACTGAAGCAGAGTATGTTGCAGCAGCTGCTTGTTGTGGACAAGTCTTATAGATTCAGAACCAGCTGTTGGATTATGGGTATAATTTCATGCATACCAAGATTTTTGTAGACAATAACAGTACTTTATGCATTATTAAAAATCCTGTACATCACTCTAAAACAAAACACATAGAAATTAGACATCATTTTATAAGAGACTGTTTTGAAAAGGGTTTAATACAACCAAATAGGGTTGACACAGAAGAAAATGTGTCTGATTTATTAACTAAACCTTTTGATACTAGAAGGTTTCAATACTTGGTAACAAGTATTGAATGATCAATCTCATTTAATATGTGTTTTGGGGTCTTAAGGTAAAAGTATGTACAGATATGCATTGTTATTGGTCTATTTGTGATGTTAGATTTTCCACTTTATTTGTCAAACGCTGACAAAGGTTATCTTAACGCTGATAAGTGTTATCGTGACGTTGTCAGCAACATGTTAGTTTTGTGGTTTTTGATCTAAGTGTGCAGGCGTTGTTAGCATTGTACCATTGGATACAAAGTTGCTTATGGATCCTTGGAGAATCATTGGAGCATGTTTCAATTTATGGATGATGGTTGGAATATTTATATTCCTATCTTGACATAATTTTTTATTTACATGCATATATTTGGTAACTTGTGTATCACAGTTTAAGGGGGGGGGGGGTTTAGGAACATTTAGGACTTTTGGGTATTCTTAAAATACTCTTATCACAATTCTAGATTGTGTCCACAGGTGAGTATGAGTTAGTTTTCTATCTCATGAGGCACTGTAGCATGCAAAGTTGATATACTATGCATGCTGCCAAGACCTTTTTGGCCTAGAATTGGATGTGGTCTGTTGAGAGACCTGGGAAAGGTTTATATTGGTTTTACCTGGGAGTTACAAGGGATTTTACAAGATAACTTAACTGTTAAGAATTTTGGTTAGCAAGGGACACTAGAGGACTATTATGTCTATCTTGCATAAGCAAGTGTGCATAATTGGACAGTGCTTGCCGCCCTATAATAATTTTCAGTTTATAGGTTATCTTCCCTAGGATAAATTACTTTGTTAAGATCCTTTTTCATTTTTATTACTTTTGTTTTTGGACGTTGACGGGTATATTTCCAAGCGTTGTTGTGACCAATTTAGACGTTGACATGGCTTTTGCAAACGTTGACAAGAATATAGTCGTTGGGCGTTGATGGGTTATTTTTGACCGTTGACACTCATTGGGACCTACCCAGTTGTTATTTTTGACGAATTTTGGGGCCGTAATTTTGGGAGTAGATAACTTTTAATTAGTGCACAAGATAACTTCTTTTCTTTTCAATATTTTCATCATTATATTTTGAAAATACTTGCCTTTTTTTTACCAATCACATGTGCCTATCTCTCCTATATATTTGGCTCCTATTTTTAAACAGGATACTCTCATATTCTTGTCTAACACTTTTTCTCCTATAATTCATCTTTCATCTTTCACAAACAGCTTTCTTCAACAATGGCACCAAAGTTTTAACCAAGTGACTTGGTATTGGGATTCACGAGTCAGCACAATATGATTGCTTATTTGGAGGCTGATGATACTTTGTTTCCACAATACACTCAGATGGTGGCGTATTTGAATTCATCTCTATTACGGTATGCTCTTTCTCATGCCCCTCTCATCCATGTCACTCATATTAAACAGTTTTGGAACACTGTCAGTTCCTCAATGCTTAATAATGTGACTACATTAACAGCTATTGTTCATGGGCGTACTTGGGTGGTTACTGAAGCCTTGGTTCGCCAGGCTTTGCATCTTAATGATGCAGATGGTATAACCACTCTCCCCATTAATGAGATAGAACAAGGACTTCGGGCTTTGGGGTATCCTTTCCCTGATGAGGGTACTTTAAATAAATATCATAAACAAGAATTTCCCCCAGCCTGGAAGTACCTCATACATGTCATCCTTCAATGTTTGAGTCCCAAATGTACTGCACCTAATGAAATTAACAGATCTATTGCTAGTGCAATTGTGTGCATTACAAATGGGCAAAAGTATAATTTTTCTAAACTGATTTTTGATGGCATGTGTAAAAACAAGGGGAATAAGATGAATTTAGCTTATCCCATATTTTTACAAATGGTTTTTGATGAACAAAGGTACTTCATAAGGGATCATGATGATTTTTATGAGATCCCTATGCAAAAGAAAGCTATTTTTAGTAAGATGAACTCACCCCCTCACCGTGACTTACCCCTCACCCAAGCTATGCTTGCTGTTATTGCAGCAGCACAACCTCAACCAGAACCACAACCACAACTTGACCCAATACCAGACCCTTTACCTTCACCTCAACACATGGAAATTGACCAATAATCCTTCAACGCTAACACGTTAAATGTTGGCGTTGACACCAGTAATCCAAACGTTGACACCTTTCCTTCACAGACCCAAACACCCCTTATGTAACACCCCCAAATTTATACAACTCAGTTCAGCGGAAGACTAGTTGGTGTTACGGGATAGCACATTACTCACATCATAGACAACGCTTAAAAATCGCGTCGTTTAATCATAAAGCATTTCCATTTATAAATATCAAAGTTACATAGGTCCCAAGTCATTATATTTCATACAAAGTTATACAAGGTATTTGAATGGAAAATATAATTTAGGTGCGGGCCATGAATTCTTGTCGTCTTCCCGAGAATTACCTTCAAGTACCTGAGACAAAACATGTTAAAAGAAAAGGTCAGCGATAACGCCGAGTGAATTCATAGAGTTTAATAAATTCCATCAATATAACTTCGGTATAAAATTAGTACCAAAAATCAATTCGTACAAATCAATGTAATAGGCCGTAAAATAGCCAAAGTCATTTTATACAAATCCTTATCGAAAATCAAAATATAGGCATTTGCCTTAAAAATCATTATACGAGCCAATGTCGTAAAAATATCATACAATACGTCTTATGACGTTGTATAAAATCAAATAAAAACCGTTATATGAATATGGTTATGAAAACCAAAACACAAACATAATATCAATAGTATGACCTTGTATTGCTAGTCAGGCAATACATCGTAATTCGGAGCGTCTAGTAGTATTTTGTTAACTTTGGATTATTATAAGCCGCATGACATTGTTACCTTACTAAACCAACAACAGGTAGCTAACCCGATACCAAATTTTGCCCATCTAAAGTAGCGTGTCGTCACAAAGGTCACGCTATGGAAATCTTCTCATACATAAATTCGCTTACCAATCAATGTGGCACGACGGGGATCAACCGTCAAGGCGCGAACTGGGGTGATCGTCCCCAAATAGTACTATTAAATGCATAAGCGTCTACCAACTCCCGGTAGTTCACAATTCATGCTAATGGGACTTTTAGTGACATAACCTAACTTTAATAATCCATTTACTTTCATCTATCGGGTCCATTAATCATTTATCGGGTCATACAATCGGGTCATTCAATCATTCGGGTCCAAAATCAATAAACAAACAATCGGGACAAATGGTGTCCAAACTTTTATAAAAACTAACATGTTATCTCCCTCGCGGGTTTATAAAGCATTTATAAAAACATTTAAAAGAGTGCGAGGCTATGAACTCACGTTGATGTGGGAAGGCGGGTTATCGGCAGTTCGGACGTACGGTACGCGCTTCAATCAAGGAAACCTAGACAAATAATATTCGTCTTAGACTCATGTCCAATGACTTTATAAAAATAACAATTATGTATACATATGATGATTATATATATATGATGATCAAGTGGGTTTACATATCCTCATTTACTCATTTTAGAGTTATATGTCGATAACTTTTATACTAGTTTACTAGTTTTACCTATTTACACGTTTTAAGTCCAATAAACTTATTATAAGTTATTTAACTTGTTTTAATCCATTTTGTACTTATATTATAAGTATTTAAACTTTCCATGTTGGGCCCAAATGAGTTAAGCCCAATAAGTTCTTTTTACAAGTATTTAACTTATTTAGTCCAATTATTAGCCCAATGTGTTTACTTAGCTCGTTAATGTCCGTTTGTCCTATAGTTCGGGTTTTTATCGGTTTTTACTTGCTATACATGTCTATATATCAGTATATAAGTTTTATAAGGTTTTCATTAGACGGGTCCAACCATCTAAGTTTTATTAACAAAAACGTTAATTTTACGGCGATAGCCGAAAAAGTCGTAAAAATCAAGTTTATAGTTTTATAACTTATAAAACTTAACAAGTTACCCTTTTTATAAAATGTCCACTTATTTAACCTTTTACATACTTATATAAATAAAATCCATAAGTTAGTGGGTTTTTATTTTACATTTTATACTATTAAATTTTGAGTGCTTATATAATAGTATTATTCTTTATTTTCTAAAAATCTGATTTTTATCTTCACTTTCACCAAAACTGCCATATCTTGAGTTCTATAGGGAGATAGAAGCTCAAATTTTTATCACATAAACTACATGATATGTGCTACATTTAACTCTTCTATAGCTACTGTTGAATCATCTTCTAAATATTTTCTAAAAATCGTCCAAAACAGTAACTTCAGATTTATACCCTAAACTTGTTTTGATCATATCTCACTCATTACAATGATTCCATTGCATGGCCAACTCTCACATGTGTACAAGACATTTAGCTTACTGTAAATGGATTCTACTTCATCATTTCATCAGTTCATAACATGTTTCCTTACTGTTTTATACAGCCATGTAAATTAATCAAGATTTTAACCTTGTTTCTTATAGTTTTTCACCTTTTTATCCATGATTATCAACAACAAATCCCCACATAACATTTTTATCATCATATAATCATCATAAATATATACAATAGGAAATAAAATACACGTTTACATAATCAAAATAACAAGAAGTTGAGGAGGATAATATTTATACCACCAAGTTGATGTAGGTTGTGATTTGAACATGGTTTTTGATGTAGAAACTTGTGAATAACCATGACCATCTTCAAGGCCACCATTCTTCATAATCTCCTTGTGGAAAATAAGCCTCAAGACACCAAGAAAACTCCTCCATGGATGTTATGATCACCTCCAATCAATAGGTCTTCAAAAGGACATCATATTATGAAAGAATAACATAAAATTTGTGGTGAAATTTGGATCAAATGGGAGTTTTGTTTGGGATGTTGGACGGCACCAAGAGAGATTAGAGAGGAAAGTTTGTGGTTTTGCATGTACAAAATGAAGAAGTGGTTTTGGGTAGCTAGTTTTGTTGTAGTGGAAAAGTGAAGTGGCTTGAAATGTAAGCTAAGGCTTACACTTGTATAAGTGTTAGCTAAACTTGATGCCACCTTGTGTTGTGGTGTCAAGTTAGCCGTCCCATTAAGCTAGTGGGGTGGGACAATGTATTTTGTCCCATCTCATTAGTTTACGGGTATTCCTCGATTCCAGTTTCCTCGATTTGCGTGCCCTCGGGTCGTTTTACGAAAAACGTTTTTATAAATTATGAATCAACATCACAAAACAAATCCAATAAAAAATGTTTCATCAAAAACGGAGTTCGAAAACGTAAATACGTAATCCTAAGGTTTCCGGTTTAGTCGTAAAGGACGTTAAAATAAAATCGTAAGTCCTAGTCTCTTCTCGTAAATTTGTGAGTTTATGAACCAACACAAATTTAAAACTCCAAAATAATATTCACAGATTAATTTATTTTCTGAAATGTCGAACTGTCACCAAAGACGGTGTATGTAAACGTAAGCACGTAACGTAGGATCCTCCGGTTTAAACGTAGTCGATGCTACTTCAAGACGTAAATCCAAATTTCTTCCCAATAATAAGTGAGTTCATATTGTAACATTAAAATAATATTTTCAAATAATATTTGAGAATAAAATATCAATCGTAAATTGACGGATTGTCACACCTTAACCTTCAAACTACCACTCAATCCACATCAGCTTCTACACCCCCTGAATATAGGTTGATTAAACGCCCAAGGACTACTGGAGTGTTCTCCTCTAGTGGTCCTAGCCATGTTGCAGAGAGAACCACCACCACAAGTGTGGTTGGTGCTATGGATGAGGCTGGGACTATTGATACTAGCTTAGATGCAGGCCAAGCCAGTCCTAACATCTTTAAGACCTCATCCATGCCCATGACTCTACTTTGGGAGGTCAAATACCCATTCTAGAGGAGGGCAGATTGGAACCATATACAATGTTGGAATTGACGGCTGTCTGCATTACCTTGCAAAAGCAAAATGCAGACCTGGTACAAACAGTCAGTACACAAGGCCTTGAACTCAAGCAATTGAGGAAGAGGATTGTTATTTTGGAGGATGCTAACAATAGGCGTGGTATGATGGAGAATCTTTGGGTGTTGCTTTCACCCTTACTGAATTGAAGAAGCAACCAGGTTTTGATAAATCTTTGGTTACTCCTAAAAACTTAAACTTGTCCTTTACAGCTATGATGGAGCAGTTCACAATAGGCGCTGAGACAAGTAAGGTGAGCGTTGACAAGCAGACTTTGGACGCTGACACACCAAGCGCTGACAAGAGTAAGTTGGGCGCTGACACACAGAATTTGAACGTTGACAGACCTACATATATGGTTGATGTATTCCAGTCATCAGCTATCATCAAAGAAGTGTCTTCACAGGTACCATCATTATCTTTACCCATCATTGATCCATTAGATAAGGGTAAAGGAATCATGGTAGAAACAGAAGTTCCAAAGGATGCAACCCAAGTAGAGTTCGATTCAAAGTTGGCTCCACAACTTGTGGAACAAGAAATGAAGAAGGTAGGTGAATCATCATTTGTTGTTACTTCTGAGGAACAAGAAGGAAGTGATGAAGGAAGCTCAGATTCAAGTGTGATGATAATTGAACAACCAGAAAGACTTGAATATGGTGATGAGTTGGCAAGGGAGAAGCTTAGAGAGTTAAAATTGCAAGTAGACTATGATATGCCAGAAGTTGCTCAGATGTACCATGCTTGGGAGAATAGGATTATGGAGAATCCCGATTTTACAATTTAAGACCAAATTTGGGGATTGGAGATTCTTCTAAGAGTTCAAAGAGACTGCAAGGTAATTCTGAAGCATAAAGCTAGCAATGTTTTCTCACTACTGAAGAGGGATAGAAGGGAGCTTTACTACATGTTACTCAGATGTCATGGAACTGGATGGACCTTCAAGAAAATGCAGGGATTATCCTTTGAAGAATTGGAGTATAAGGCTTATCCCATTTGGGAAAGAGTGTAGGAAATGAATACTATCAGACTTCTTTCAGATGAAAGGAAAGAAGAACTTGCAGAAGAGATGGAGATTCAGAAGGCTATGATTGTACCAAGGCCTTTGAAGAAGGGAGTTCCACTTGAGTTTCCTAAAGATTTAAATAAAGTGGTTCCCAGTGAAGCTGTTCTTAGCAGGAGCATTAAGCTCTCACCCATGGAAGCTTCAGATATGGTACAAGTGTTACCTCTTGATGCCAGAAACCCTATCATTAGCTATGAAGAAGATGCAAGTGGGTTTTGGATGATTGGAAGATATGGGAAAGAGGTACACACATTTACTACTCTTATGTCTCTCTTTGCAAGTATGGATAGGGAAGACTTGACAGACCTTTGGAGGTTGTTGTTGGCCGAGTATGAGACTGAAGCACCTACTTCAGTCAATGGAATAAAGCTTTGGTCAACATTCAAGAGAATGTGTGCACCAGAAGAAGAAGATCCTGTTTGGAAGGATCTTGAGGATGATATCAGTGGACTTCAATGGCGTTTGTATTCAGCTGCTGGTGTGTATTATTTGAGTTCTACAAAGTTTGCTGAGTATCTTCTTGTAGATGCTGAGTATCCCATGTCCAAAGAAGTTTTGGACAAGATGAAGACAACACAGCTGGAGATTGACTATTCAAGTGATGTGGCCAAAGATTTGATTAGGAATGTTTATTACCAATATGATCAGATTTGTAGATTCCTCCTAGTTCTTAAATTTTATTCAGAAACTTGATTGCTAGAGTAGATATCAAGTTTAGGGGAGGATTGTTGGGAATAAAATGTAAGCCAGTACACTTGAACGCTGACAAGAAGAAAACAAGCGTTGATAAGAATAAAACAAGCGTTGACAGATCAAGCGTTGACAGGAAGAAGTCAAGCGTTGATAGGATGAAGTCAAGCACAGATAGAAAGATTTAGTCTACGCGTATTATGTTTCTAGTTTGTTTCTAGTAAAGATAGGATCAACAATGTATTTTCTATATTTATCTTTACCTAGAATAGCTGATACGTAGAATCTTGTACAAGGCTTCTTATGTCTATAAAAGAAGACCTTTAGGTTTAGTTTTCATATAAGTTTTCATACGTTTAACACTTTCATTGTATGCAAGTTTGTTATCATCAATCAAGTGAAAGTTTGTTTTACAATTGTTTGTGTTCTTGTTTGAGTATTAATTCCGCATAATACTTGAATTGTTTTATACACAACAAAGTTTCTCTACGTGTTTAACTTGATCTAATCTCGTTTACACAAGCTAAATCGATCTAAGTTTGGGATCAACACCATGGGTCTTGTTTACTGATGGATCTTCTTGCACGGATGGATCAGGAGCATGACTCATACTCACAAATCCGGAAGGCATGGAGTTCACCTACGCCTTGCGTTTTGAATTCACAGCTACGAATAATGAGGCAGAATACGAAGCATTGATTGCAGGCTTAATAATGGCCGCTAGGATGGGGGTACGCAACCTGGAAGCCTATGTGGACTCGCGGGTTGTCGCAAATCACATCCTAGGAGGGTACGAAGCCAAGGAGGAAAATATGATCCAATATATGGAGAAAGTCAAGTCACTTATCGCTGGTTTTGCCAAGTTCTCTATAAGCAGGTCCCTAGAGGAGAGAATAAGAAGGTAGAAGCCCTTAGCAAAATCGCATCTACGAGCTTCGCGCATTTATCCAAACAAGTGTTGGTAGAAATACTCAAGGATAAATCCATTGCAGGAGAGGAGATCACGACAATAGTTGACGAGGAGGGACCTACGTGGAAGACCCCCATCATAAGCTATTTGATGGAAGAAACCCTTCTTGAGGATGAAACAGAGGCGCGTCGCATTAAAAAGAAGTCGCAACAGTTTGAGCTCCGCGATGTGTCTTATACAAACATTCATTCTTACAGCACTACGCCAAGATAATTATGTGATTAGTGAAATTCATGAAGGGTCGTGCGGCATGCACGCCGGCCCCAGATCGGTAGTAGCACGGGCTCTACGCACATGATACTATTGGCCGACAATGCATCGAGATGCACGGGATATGATTCTTAAATGCAATGATTGCTAGGTGCATAGGCCAGTACCGCGTCTTCCACAGCAGGATTTAACACCCATCACATCCCCATGGCCATTTTACAAATGGGGAATTGACATAGTAGGTCCTTTTCCTGTTGCAGCCGGAGGCGTTAAGTTCTTGATCGTGGCTATGGACTACTTCACTCGCTGGATAGAGGCTAAGGCGGTCGCGACAATTACGGGCAAGCAAGTAAAAAAGTTTGTTTGGAAAAACATTCTATGCCGTTTTGGTTTACCAGGGGTGATTATCTTAGATAACAGAAAACAGTTTGCGGAAAATCCGTTCAAAGATTGGTGTGCGACGCTGAACATCAAACGACGCTTTGCATCAGTGAAACACCCGCGGACTAATGGTCTGGTGGAACAGGCGAATAGAAGCCTAGGTGAAGGAATAAAGGCGCGCCTAGATGAGAGAAGCGCCAAATAGGTGGACGAACTACCACATGTCCCATGGGCACATAGGACAATGATCAAAACGGCTAATGGGGACACTCCATTTGGGTTAGCCTATGGGACCGAGGCAGTCATTCCAACAGAGATTGGAATGCCAACAATCCACACGACGGAGGTTAATGTCGTCACGAACGATGAGGAACTCCGGGTCAATTTAGACTTGCTAGAGGAGAAAAGGGAGATAGCAGCCATCAATGAAGCTAAATCTAAGGCACGGATGAAATCTTATTACGACTCCAAAGTCAAGGGTGTTTCCTTCCGACCGGAGGATTTTGTCTACCGTGCTAACGAGGCAAGTCGCGCAGAGAGCACGAGAAAACTTGGACCAAAGTGGGAAGGGCCATATGAAGTCACGGAAGCTTTGGGGCTAGGTGCGTATAATTTACGTGACACGGAGGGCCGTGACTTGGATCGTACATGGAATATTTGCAACCTCAAAAGGTGCTATCTCTAAAAGTCTAAGGCCTCCGCATGGACATTTCGCTGTAGATAGCTTCAATAAAGATCCATGTATTTTTGCTTTTATGTTTTCTAGGTTCTATTTGTCTTAGGATTTTATCATTCTGTCAAAAAATCGTAACCGTAATAATAAAACTCCGTGGTGCCTAGCTAGCTCCACGGCTTGTTCTTGTGCAATTTATGTCTTTTGTGTACTTAGGATTATTTTTTGTTTACATTCTTAAGTGTTATTTCTTATTTATATGCATTCATTCAGCCGTACATGTACTATTCGTTTCCACGTGGAGCAAGAGGATTAAGTGAAACTACTAATTCAACTTGTCACATAAGAGGGATGCAACCCCCGCGACACGGATCATGAATCCTTACTAGACACCTTATTCACAAGACGTTGTAATAAGTTTCCACATACCGTACTTATAAAGTGCCGGACATGATAAAGACACACAGTGCACGTCTAGTAAATTATAGACTTGGTTTTTTATTGTAATGCCGTGATAAATTTACGCATGGATATTTAATCCAATGGATTTATACTTATCTGGATAAAAACAAACAAGTTTCCAATACACATCAAATAGCCGTAAACATTCACAGCAAAAAATTGTTACAATACAAATTGTTATATGAAATATCAAGTGTTTCAATGCCGTGGACATCCACGGACGGATATTACAAAACGTAAGTTATTGTTTATTACAAATAAAGATAATTAATGGGGTAGCATAGACTCCTCGACCTCTTTCCTATGCTACGCCAAAGACTCGATTGTAGATCCTTCTGGCGTGGCAAATATCCCTGCTATAGACGTCGCACCATGCATGGTCGGGGCTGTCACAGGCATTCCATCAGACCGTACAAGATGGGCGGATCCAGCAGTAGGGGTACGACATTTTGTGCGACACCCTTTCTTCCTCAAAGCCCGATCCGTGTTAGCCTTGATGACTTCTTCCAAGCTCCTTTCTCCCTTAAGGGTCCATGGGTTCTCCGAAGGGGGATTGTTTGCATAGAGGGGCACCGTGAGTTGGGATTTAAAGTCCGCTTCTACGCACAAATGCTCCATGACCATGCCAATGGGTGCGTCCTTCAGTGCCTCAATCTTATCGAGCAATAGGTACTCAACTTGGTCTAAGGCGGCCATGGATGCATCCATCTTCTTTTCAGTGTCGGGCTTGTGGTAGACGTGGTCTTTAATGTCCTTTCCTTGGCTTATCCATTCTGCTCCAGCCACCAAACCTTCGTGCCTACCACGGTCTATCCCGTCGGACACCACATCAGCGAAAGGTTGGGCCAGCTTAGGGGAATCTTCTATCCTGCTCACGGCTAACCTCAGGCTGGATCCTATCAACCACCTATGACTTGCAATGGCTGGGAGTATGTGGGGATATAACTCTTCGTCTAAATCCACAGTCATTGCATCCAACCGTGTATCCATTCCCTCCAGACGATCCTCTACGACCTTCTCGTGCTCAACTCTGTACTCTACAAAGGCTAAGGCCAGCTGCGCCTCACCTTTCACGACTGCACACAGATTGTCACGCTCTAAGGAAATGGTCGCCACATCCTTGGTCAGTGATTGGGTGGTGGTCTCTGCGGCTGTCACCTGTTGATATAACAATTGTGGTTGTTAAAGCAATAGTGGCATATACAAATTGATAGTACATATATAATACAAGGTGGCATAGGGTTGGACGTACCTTCTCTCGCAGCGATTGGGCCTCGGCCTCAAGCTCAACTATCCTGTATTCACGAGCGGTGGTATGCATCGCCTGCTCCTTCATGGTTACCTCAGCTAGCAGGGAGGATATTGTTTGTTCATGATCGTCCACCATCTTCTCCTGACGAGCAATTTTTCTGCCAGCACTCCTTATGTGACTTAGTGCGCTTTCAAAACGGTTACGCATGGCTGCGCCCACCGTTATCTGGTGTGCGGTCGCAATGTTGAACTGTTCTAAGAGAGCGACACGAGTCAGCTCGTTCAAGTCTTGCGCTAGGATGGGCGGAGTCAGGTGATCTATGAATTCCTTGCATTCTTCTTCTGACTCTAGCCCTGTGAACTCAGATAAATTCCATTGCGGGGTGAGGCGTAGAGCTGGCCCATCTGAATGCGGCTCTATGCAGGATGGAGGAGGGGTCAGAGGAGAAGATTGGATCACAGGCGGGGCTTGTTTGCTTATGCCTTCCTCATGCGGCACGGCCGTAGGATCCACCCTGTTATTTCAATGAAATTGTTAGTCTTTTGGAGTTTCTACTTAATAGGAACAACAAAGATAAAGGAGTGGAGAGGGACACTTACGTTGAAGCTATCGTGGGCTCATGGGGGCCACGGTGGTGACAGGGTTAGCTTTCCACACGATCTTCTCCGCTTGGCTACTGGTCACGGTGGGGGGAGGAAGTGGGTGGATTTCTGGCGTGGTCGTGCTGCTACCCTCCTTGTATTGAGGGTGGTCCTTGCGCAACCTCTTGACAGGTGCGTTGGACGCACCCGCCTCTTCCTCTATTGCCTTCACAACTTTCCTCTTCAGCTTGCGCCTTTTTGTGGCAGGTTTGGGTTGTGTTGAGGAGTCAGGCTGGTTCATGGCTTCTTCTTCTCCCTCGGATTCAAGCATCCGGTCGATTTCTTCTGACAATTGGTCAAAATTGTCATCTTGGTTATCTGGGTGAGGTGTCGTGGTGTTTTTTCTATGTTCTCACCACCTCCCAGCAAGAGGTTGTCACCATCTTCATTCAGGAAGTCCAACCACGACTTCTCTAATCCCTCTTCGCCCATATCAAAGTGGGGCTCTAGAACATCTTCCAGGGGGACGGTCAGGTTTTGAGTAGCCTCAAGTAGTGGTGGCTCATCCCGGCGTAGTGGTCGAGATCCTTCGGGTACCTTTTTGGGGTCTCCTTGGCGTAGCAGACCGAATGGCCTCATCTCGACACACATATGAATACAATGTGTTAGTTATATATAAAACATGTTACATATGTGTTTGGTAAGTTAAATATACCCACATTGTCTACGGGTGTCCAAGAAGCATGGATATCTGTCTTCCCTGCCGAAGTAGTTACAGCTAATACCTATCAAGCATAGGAAGTTCTCCGGCAGGTCCTTATGGAAATAGGTGCAATGGTTATCTAAGGTTATAACATCCCTACTGCTATATTCACTAGTTGGGGGTGGATAATCGTGTTAGACTTTGGTTTTTAGAACAAAGGGGGTAGGGAAGACCTTGGTATCTACAAAAAATAATGATCGTACCAGTTTTTTAGAGAATCTAAGGCCTTGTTATACGTCATGGGCGTATTACCCGGGCGTTTCTTAAACGATAACCAGCCATTGACCATTTGTGGCATATAGAAGACCCTAAAAAGACTTACGGCGGGGGATACGTCACATGTATGGCATGCGATCTCAAACTGTTTGATCTTACACGCCCCTATACAATGCAGTTGGGTTATGTAAAAATCATAATAAGTTAGGATGTCTACAAGGAACCTAGACAATGGGATACGGTAGTTGGCCAAGTAAAATAGGCGTATGTATACACCTATTTTACCCGCCGGAGCATCCGTGATAGCTTCACCATCACCCGAATAGGTGGGGTGTACACTTTCAGGGATATAATAGTCAGACAAAAATCCATGAATATCTCCGCAAACATAACTTTTAGTACAGTCGTGATGGTGAGGTTGTCTTTCACCATGATTTATAAATATATGGAGAAGGGCACGGTGATCTAACTTGGTACGACAGATTTCCGTGGAAAGAAAGTAGAAGGAATGAAGGAAAGTGCAACAATGGTGGTAGAAGGTATGAACTGTGTGTGTGCATAGTCACATACACAAGATTTTATAGGGTTGCATCAGTTTACGAGGTGGCCTGGATGATTGCCACGTGTAATCCACTACGCCCATCTAATGGATGGGGTAAATGACACAATTGAAACATCAAAGGGGCCCACGGGTCATCTTTTAAACAGTTTTACGTAGCTCGAGGGTGGGCCCATGTGGTGCACTTTTGTAGAGAAATATCTGAACCGTCATCTTGACTTTGCCTACCCTTAATGCATTCATTAATGTTGTCCCGGTCAAAAGTTTTATGGTGCGGCTATATTTGCAAAGACAATATAAGGGACATTGGTTAGTCTAGAGGTTACGCCTACGGCTGTAACAACTAGACTAGGAGGGACATGATGACGTATAGTCTCCAACCGGGTCATGAACCCGGCCCACGGGTACTACCCGCATCCGGCCGATCACGTATGGGTTATATTAATTTCATTTTAGCTTATGGACTTCGAATGAACAGTGGCTGCATAGATGCATGCGGCCCACGGCCCGACACAGCCGACACAGGGTTAGACAGAATCACAACCCAAATAGGATTGTTATTTACCCTAAAGTATAGGATATACACTAACCATAATTAGAAGATAACAATCAAGCTAATCATGGCATTTATCCTTTGCTTGGGGCCGAAGTATCGGTGAGAGCCCATTAGGGTTTCACCACCTATATAAGGAACCCCTAAGGGTTCCACAAAGGTATCATATTCTTTATACTCTCACTCTACATCCGATTACTAACTTCAAAACGATTACTTACTCTCACGTCCGAGTCTAATCGTGGGATACATTCCCACGGTAAGCCTAACAGCGTGTTGCTTTTAGTGTGCAGGATCCCAAACCAGAAGTTCACTTGGTGCAGGAGCCGGAGCCCAAGCACCCGAATTAAGCCTAATTTGAATTAAGCTAGGATCATCCAACTTTTGTATCAACAGAAATGATGCTGTTAAAGTGGAGGAAAGGAAAAACAACTTGTGAAATTACATATATACCTTTTAGTTTTTATTACCAGATATTAGAAAAAATCATTTTAGTCTTTATGAAAAATATTATAGAATTTTGTTTCTGTTTCCTCCTAAAAGTGGGAGAAAAGTTTTATAAACAAAACTTCATCCCATCTTTCTTTCCAATTATTTTTCCTTTCTTAAAAAGAACTAAACAACATAAAAAAATCTTTCATTATATTTCATTTCCCCTTAAATATTAACTCGAGAACGCAATGCTAAAGAACAATTTCATATCTCTTCTCCTTTTAGATGGAAAACTCATATTTATTTAAACATGCATAAAAAACATTGTATATTGTGCATTTATTAGTTGTATTTTAGGTATATATGAAATTAATTTTGAAAATAGGGTGAGATATAGAATTATTCCTTTATTCAATTATAAGAATTGCATCATTATGTAGTATATGTATGTTAGGCCGTAAGGAGTGGAAGGTGGGAAACCCATCGTCACTTCAACGCACCTCAGTTTATCTCTCTACTCACTCAACTCATTTTTAACCGTAGTGCTTGTGCCGATCAGATGTACTCATAACTTGTCTCACTTGTTCATCGTTGTGGATGATGTTCTTCCTCTGAGAACCATGTGGGGGATATCAAACATCCTTTGTATTTTCAAATCATATTATGTAATATGATGCAAGTGTACATCATATTATGGATTCGTTCTTTTCTTAATGCTTGAGTGGTACTGTTATGGCTAATTTCTTCTTGAGAACAACAAACGCTCGTTCCACAACCTTCCTTGCCGATTCCTACTTTTTCTTACACAAAATTTGATTGTGGTCATCATCGGCTAATTCTGGTATTGTCTTAAAGAGTATCGTTAACTCCAGATATATCCCTTTCACAAGATAATATCCCCAAGGTAAGATACGCATTTAGCCACAAAATAAACCTCTAGTGCTTGTCTCGTCTTGCGATCGTTAAGCAAAAGGGATTGATATAAAATGTTGATGTCGTAGTTCGATCTAGCAACACCATAGAAAGCATGTCATATCCATATGTCTTGTGACGCAACAATTTCCAACAAAATGAAAAGATTTGAACCATGATCACGTCTAACATATTTCCCTTTAAAGTCGTATGAACAACCAAACCACTCTAAATATGTATAATCAAGGCTTCCTAGCATCACTGGAAACCCATGTTTTTCTTCGTGACGCCGGTAAAGTTTCTCAACATCAGTTACCGTGGGTTTCCTCGAATATTAAAAACCAAAAACTTCCATGATAGATTTGAAAAAATTATCAAGAGCTTCCCGCGAAGTTCTCTCACTTATTTACATATATACTTCTAGAGTATTAGGACCAATGTCATATGTTTATTGACGGATTGCAGATGTGCATTTATACTCATTGTATCTTGGAGTCACGCAAAAAAATATGGTAACTAAACGTTGATGAGCACCATAACGATCTCGGTGCACGGAAGTAAAAACAAGAATTTTGAAATTGTTTGGGGCACTCAAACTGATTCTCGTCTACGCCTAATAAACGACGTCGCTTTTTTAAGAAAAGTCACCTTACTTCTAATGGTTTATTCTCCTTTATATTCACTGGGAAACATTAACTCATACTCGTTTACTTCGATAAAGTGTGAAGGTTTTTAGAGATGATGTATGTAAAATGTAGATGTTGGATTTAAAATATAGTGAGTTAGTTGGTATTTATTAAAAATGGGGTAGTGTAATTTTTTTCTGAATTATGGACCGCTTACAATGATATGTATATTTTTTGGCCCCGCCAAGCTTTAATCTTACGGAGGTGAGTACCCACCCTTTTTAGTCCAAAATCGCGCTTGAATTGTATGAGTAGAGTATTTTTTTATAAAAAAAATACGCAAATCGTGTTACTCTATTTTGACACGTGATAAAATTAAGCACTCTTATCGGCTAATTAAAACACAAAAATGAAAAAAATTAGTCAAACTTTAATAAATATGGTGGAGACAAAACTAAAAAAATATAAGTGTCGAATTTGTAAAAAGAATTTTTTTCTTAAAAAAGATGTAGTAATTAATAAAACTTTAGTGGTGAAATGTTTTTAAATAAATTTTATGTAGTTAAGTGTAAACTTAAATTTTACATGTTTTCTAATAACTTTAAAAAGTAAACAAATGTAGACTTTATACCCCCACATACTTTATGTTAAAAATACAACATATATGTTATTTTAAGAATATACTAATGCATACACGGTACTATAAGTATTAAAATGACGGCACGAGTTTTGTGTATGTAAATAAATACCCGATGTTGTACGTATACGAAAAACTCATGTTATTTTCCTTTATGAGTTAACACATACGTACATGAGTTTGAAAATTAAGTATAACTAAATTATTATTAACGAGAATATAATTATCAAATGTAAGCACGGGTCGCAATTATATATAATTAAAAACATGTGAGGTGTAGTTATAACGACTCATGTGATTTATATTTAATTTTTACATAAGCATATATATGGAAAAACATTTTAAAAGTTTTATATTTTAACTTCTTGAATCATTTTTATGTGCTATTAAACTTGTATATTGTGTATTAGATGATGTCGGTAGTTAATTTTATACGACAACTTTAACCTCAACACTCATGTTAGTTAAACAAAGTTCAATATTTTATCCGATAAAAAACCTCTACAAATATTAGTCGATACTAATACATATGAAAACAAGGATTACCACTTGTGCATTGCTGCGGAACACTTGTATACCATAAGCAAAGGAATAATGAACATAGAATAACTCGGACAACATAAAACTACAAACATACATCCACAAATCAAATAATACTACACACACAAAAAAACTAAAATACAATGTTAATAATGATGTGGATGTTAAGAACCACAAAAGTTTTACAACCCTTCTAGGAAGAGTTCCTACCCGGTGTCTTATAGTATAGGCAGGGCATCAACATAGTAATGAAATTTGTGTTCTTGCTCCTTTTCTTCGCGAATTTCATCAAAATTATGTTTAAATCTTCCAAGACTTGTACAAATATGGGGATTTTTAGGTATATTTTTATAAATAGGGGGATTAAATTACCATAAAAAATGACACATCTTCGCACATCCTAACACTTGGAGTTTGTTTTTTTTGGGTAAATAGCATTACCTCGGTAAATGGCACTTGTAATTTGTTTATCCTCAAGAAAATAAGATTTTCTACCTAATAAACAATTACTCAGGGGCATTTTACTTAATCGATAAAGATAACTCATGGCAAAACCACATAGACTTTGTTAGTAAAGCACATAGTATACATGCTAGCACCTCACATAAGTGTTTGAATTCTCACATCTATCGGGTTTATAATGAATCGTAACAATATAGGAAATGAGAAAATGTAACACTAGTTACCTGTCATAGCATATAGAATATCTCAAGGTTGATAAAGGTTCAAACATCTACTGAATTGATGTAAGCATCTAAAGTTTACTATCTAAAAGGTCTTTCAAGGGTTGTAACGTTAGATGTAAAGGTATGGAAAGCGCATATTTAGATAACAAGGGAATTTTATTGGTTGCAAGCTAATTATTCAAAAAATCACATGTACAAGGCATTGTTAAGCCAAGACCCGATCAAACTCTAAAAATGATACAGAAACTCCACAACAAACTTTTTTTTTCCTTTCTTGACACTTTATTGACTCAACAATAGCAAGACGGCAGCACGTATACTCAAATAATTTTTTTGCTTTTTCAATTAATCTATTTTTTAACTTTTTTTTTTCATATATACACTTTTTCCATGACATATGCTAAATTGAAATCATAGAATAAATAATATACATGATTCGAGATTTATGACGACATCCCTACACTCGAGTTTTGCTAAAACTCAACATTATTAACTAATGAAATAAATTTGAAGGATCAATAAACATGGAGCTTACAAAAAGTACATATGGGTGTGATGAATTTAACGTTCTTCCCCAATTTTTCCAATAGGTAAAAACTACCATAAGTCCAAAAAATTTCAAAACTTTATACACTAACTAGGGTTAAAATATTGATCACAAACTGTATACATACACTAAAAATAAGGTGATTTGGTTGTAACATTATAGTAGGGTGTAAAATAATGCTCTTCATTAGTAATTCCATATCCATCGGAAAACTATTTTAGGCTCGGAGGGGTGTTCTTGAGGTATCTTGCACTATAAAGAGTGCGAAGCAAAGGGTGTAGGGTAGTTATATGACCAAGGAAATCATTATAACAATAAAAAAAATATAGACTAAAAATGAGGTTTATCCTAATGCCTCTTGTCACTTAGTAAAATACTAATCACGTGAATATAATCTTTCGAGCGGCCTTTGGATGAATCAATAAAGTAAGTTATAGAATATAGTATACTACAAGTACATTCACATAATCTTATTCCTAACCGATACCAATGCTACAAAAAAGCTACATAACCAAACATGCTCGTACAAATCCATGAACGGGACACATGTGATTGCTAAAATTCTTAGCTCAAAAGCACAAAAAAAGCATCGATACTTAGAAAGAAATTCCATAATTAACAAGCATATGACATACACTATTCAAGAGAACGGATTAATGAACTAAAAGAGTTAAAAAAAACCAAAATACTCATAACAAGGCTAACATAATTGTATTAAATTAAATTCATGTTTGAAATATGAATAACAATAAGCATGGGTAACAAGTTCATGATATCAAATAAAGCAAACCAAAGTAAATTAATGTATTCATTGGTCTTAATCCTTCTTTTTTGGTGTATTGCAACCATTTATGGAGAAGTGAATTTTAGTTGAGTTTGTGGGGTATTTATTGTTTTACGGGGATCAACATAGTTGTGACGTAGCTATAAGTAAGGAGTTACGACGTTATTTCTTTCACTTACTGAGAGTTTACTTTTCCTCCCTAGTTACGATGTAACTAGAGCCTCAGAGTTACGTTGTAAGTCTGAGGTGACAACATTTGGTCCGCACGTTTTTCTTTATTATAGGTTACACTGTATCTTGATCCTTGATGTTACGACGTAACTGACCTTGACACTAAGTAACTTTCCACGTCTTTGTTACACCGTAGCTTTCACGGTCTAGGTATGTCGTAACTATCTTCGAAACTTGGGCTTTTTGTTTATTCCTCTAATTTGACCCAATTTATCATCATTTTTCCTAATGCTCACAGTTGTCCTTGTTGGGTTGTGCGTAGTCATAATTAGTATTTTATATGGCCGGGAGTACATGGGACTAAGAGGTCACACACTTAGACATCGAGATCATCTTTTATTAAGATATACAATATAATATGGATGTATTTATTGTATAATATTAATTTGATAAAAGTGAATACTTAACGATGATTAATTAATAAGTTAAAAGGTTTAACAAATATTAATTAAAAAAACCTTAAGACTTTAGGGTATTTAATGTAATTACTAAATAGATTATTCTAGAAACTCAAAAAGTTAACCCAAGGGGTTCCTTAGGGGTATCATTCAACATTAAGAAAAAAACGAGGTGGAAGTTTTTTAGAAGCTTAATTGCTTGTTAAGAAAGATTAAGATCTTTACCTTAATTAACCTAATCATTATACTATATATATAAACGGATACTGATCACTTTATCAAAGTTGAAAACCCAAAACTCCTCTTCTTTCTCTCTTGTGGTTGACGAACACCAAACACCACCAAGTGTTTCAGTTCTTGGTTTTTGTTATGTATTTTCTTGTTCAAGATCTATCAATCAAAGATGATTGATTGAAGTGTCATGTAGACTATCTTATAGAAGATCTACTTTTATCTTTTGGGTTTATAAGGTGAATCGTAATTGGTTTTCATTTTTGGTTTTCTTGGTTGGTGATTTAGGGTCCTTAATCATCATTATTGCAAGAAAAAGTATGTGATTATTTATATTTATTTTAATTACTTATGTGCATATGTGATCTATTCTATACGATGCGTTTTACTCTTAAGCATGTATATATGATAATTTAGGTTGTTAAATTCTAACAGTGGTATCATGAGCCAAATCGTAATCTAATTAGATTAAAAAACGACTAAAAAAGGTGCAAAAACGATATTTTCTTTAATGTTTGATTATGATAATTTGATAACTTATAATTGTGAATTTATATGTAATTAGATCCATAATTTTTTGGAAAAAATGAGTTTGCATGATTTTTAGTTGATAGCAAAACATTAATTACAACTACGTGTGCAATTCAGGCGTTCTCTAGTATGTTATGCATGTTTAAATTGTTTAAATCATTAAACCGTGTATGCTAATTGTTACATCCATGTTTTAGTGGCTTAGACTGCTTATGAATGCTATTAGATCTAGAAAACGCTATCGGATTGGTGTAAGCATGCTAGAGACGTGTTTTATAAAATTGTTTTAGGGCTGAAATTGTGACAAACGGTGTGGGAAAATATTTTTTATAAAATAATTTGTATATATTTCGCCCTTAACTCCTTTTGGGGCACTAAAAACTCGATTACGCAAAACTTTTTATTTTTAACCAAAAGCTAAAAAATCGTCTTCCTGTCAATTTTTTTGGTTCAAAATAGAATCAGATCTAAAATCTTAAAATTAGATTTAAAAGGTTTTCCTTAATTAGTGTCAAATCTTGTTATTTAATTGGTAAATAACATGTGTTTATTTATAGATGATATTCTTGATATTTTAGTCTTGTTTTACTTGATTTAAATATTATTTTGATTTATTTTCTTAAATTAGTTAGCTTTATTATAAATGTAAAATTTATTTTCTAAATATAAAGCTGACTAAGTAGAGTAAAGAAATATTGAATCTTTTGATCTAATATTTATTTATTATAGAACTAAATAAAAAAACTAGTTTCTATTTGACACCTTTAGTTAGACATCACTAGACAAGAAAAGGGGATCTACCTAATTTACTAAAGAAGAAGGGCTTATTAACAAGCTTCGGACTGACAAGCTTCTACTGGTCCTTTCTATGTGTCTTTCAAGACGCCATAAAGTCAAATGTGATCGTATCAAGGTATGGTTGAGTTTTCATCGGTACTCGTAAGAGTTGTGAGGAAAACCCAATCGAACAAACATACGACACTTCATAAAACTAGTATAATGTTTTTAAAACAATGGATATGTCGATTTTGGATCACCGATGGATTCAAGAACCCGAGACATATGTTTTATTTAAGGAAATTTCAAAAATATGGAAAATTCATTTTTTCAGAAACTTGTTATAAAAAGGAAGTTTTACATGTTTCCTTTTTTATAAATTTTGTCATTGTTTTTCAAAATTTTATTATATACCCACTAAAGTAAATTTTGTACTATATAATGTACTAAGTGACTTGAAATGGGTTAATTCATAAAATATATTATTTAGTCTTAATCAAGACAAGGTAATTTAATAATCGTAACGTCAGACCCTAAACTATAAAATTTTTGACTAAGTATTTGAAGACTTACATCGTGTATGTTTAGTCAGACCTTTTGCACGTAGTACTAGATGAGACCAAACATGATTTAAGTACGATTATACTAGATAATGTAGTCATGGCCTCATAATGGCTAAGAGTTTCACCGGTGTCAATTATCATTCGATGATTACTTTTTGCATTATTTCATTTCTAGCAGATCAACTTAATGGAATAAGTTCTAGTTGGACCTTATTCTCTTGATAAAATTAATTGTTTTAGTCCATAAATATGGGTATTTAACTTAATAAGAGAGTTATTATTGAAAATACTAATATTTAACTTTGTAAGTTCTTTTAATGTATGAATGTAACGTAAACCAATAGCATGGGTTTTGGTCTTTACTTGAGGATGGAAAACTGATGCGTAACAAGATAGCTATAAATTTATAACTAGTTTCAACCGATTTATATTACTAACACAGGGGAATATTATACCCTTTCGTTTTACAAAATATTAATGGTAAGACCAGATCGTTCCACGGGATTAACATTAACAAGAAAAAACTATCCTTAGAGTGTCACAAGTTCTAAGGATTATACTTTCAAATGATAAGTAAAGGGTGCGTTTGGTTAAGGCTAAGAAACATGGAAATGAAAACTAACAAAGATAGATTATAAGCCCATAAACGAGGCATGAATACAAGTGATGAGGACTAGTCACATAAGTATCAACTATTCAACATAACAAGAAATTAGGGGTGAGCAGAAATCGCACCGCAAAACCGCAAAAACCCACAAAAAACCGCGCCATAAAAACTGCTCCATAAAAACCGCACCACGAAAAAAACCGGTGGATCGGTTTTAAGAAAAAGAAAAACCGTAAAATACGATGCGGTTGCAGTTTTACCCATAAAACCGCACCACAAAATCCGCATCACCCCGCGCATTAGTTATATAACCCGAAAAATGACACATCGATTATTTATTGCGTGTTAGAAGCATTCTAGTGCATATTATAATAAATATTCAAAGTAATGTGTGTGTTTTCATTAACTATATGCATTGTTATAACCAAAAATACCAATATTGTGAACCAAAAACCGCAAAAAAACCACATAAAATTTATAAATTATAAGACGCGGTGCGGTGCGGTTACAATCCGCAAAACCGCTAAAAATCCTCAAAATCAAAACCAGAATAACGCGCGTTGCGGATTCACACTTTTTAAAAAACCACAATTGTGGATGCGATGTGTTTTTTTTACCAAAAATCGCACCGCCCAGCACCATGCTCACCCCTAAAATAAATTCTCTCGACCTATTGATCTCATTATATCAAATGTATAAAGATTGGTTTATGTTGGTTTAAATAATTCAAGTGCTCGCTGAGCCACACTCTTTCAAACCCATGAAAAAGCATTAAACAAAATCATATAAGAGTTGTTATGTATTTTATCCGCCAATTTCTACAAGGCAAATATCAAGATTCATTGGTGTGATGACATGAAACACAATCAATCATATAAGCACTTTCGAACATGTTAAAATCAAGACTAAGTCAAATACATAGCAATTATCAAATATAATAGTATCGAGCAACTAGAACATTTCAACCACGCGTATAACTAATACCAGAGGAAAAGTGCGGCACACAATGCTACTTGTGTGGCGTAATTTCTCCCTGCAATGTTAGAAACATCATTTCATAGTTCTATATACACCTCAACTAATTGCACAAACGATTACTCCATAATCTTAGTAGTAACAAACATCTTAATCAAATATAAATCGAATAATAAGAAATAAGATGAAGAATTTTACCAAAGATTATGAGTCGTAATATTTCCAATGTAAAGTTTGATCCAAACAATTACACAATCAAGCAATTCCTCCTAACTCCTTCTTGTTACAGAAGTTATGACTAAACCCACAAGGATGACCTTATTGTAGTTCTCCTTATTTACAATTCACAATTCCTTAACTAATTTTACCTCAAGGATAAGAGAATCCTTGATAGTTCTCCCAGGTGTATATGGATGGTTCTGCCTATGGTACTGTTATATAATGCTAGAAAATGTAGGTATTTGAATGAGGAAGAAAGCCCAAGAGTCCCCTCATGATTACCATGCATAATGTATAATAAATTTTGTAACAACATGCAATGTACGCCACACATTTATGTTTGTGCATCGTACTTTGCCAAAGTACTCCAAATCATATTCCATGAAAGTGCGCCGCACATTTGTGTTTGTGCACTGCACAATGGCAGTTTCCGGATTTATTTATTCTTTAGTCCTTCTTGTGTCTCTTTAGGACCATATCTTTATTCCTTTGCTCGCTCCAACCTTATCACGATTGTGCAGCAAATTAGTATCAATCCATAGCATACAATATTTATTTATATAACAATATGGGATAATCAAATCATTCTAAACATGTATAGCTAGGGCATTTTCAAAAGCCATGTTCATTTTCTATGAGAAAATTTAAAGGTTCGTTCCTATACTTTTTACAAGTGAAAAAACTATAAAATGAATTATTGAATGTTCTCAATTCGAATCAAATATATGAAATGCTTAAATGGTAAGTTAAATTTTATATCTTATTGGAAAACTAGAGAACTTTTGTCTTTAGCTACCAAAGGTAAATATCTTGATATGATCAAGACATATTTAAACGTTTGATTACAAAGACGGAAATATCACCGCACAAGTGATAAAAGAAAAACCTAGAGAACCGATTGTCTTTAGTTGTTTGTTTTGACCAAGTAAAAGACACTACATACCCGGAGGATATATTTAGGCGTGTTATTATGGGAGGAAAATTTGTATGAAATTTTTTCTAGTTAATAAATAATATATGTATATATGGAAAGTCCATCATAGGTATACATATATATAGAACTTAACATACTTATTTATATATCTAAGTAATTGTTACTAGTCAATGTGACTCACAGTAGGAACAATGTGTGGATATTAAATACATGGAAAGATAAAATATCACTTAACCTCACTAGTAAAGAAACACTCCAAGTGTTGTCAAAACCATTAGGAGTAATACATTTTATATGAAATGGCATACATGAAATGTTGTTAGTTTCAGTGAGAGTAACAAACTACTCACTTTATTTCTTGTTGGACTTAAAATAAGGAATTACTTTCCAAATGTAATGCATCGTCATTTAATAAGAATCACCGTGTATTATCTTTGATAACTTGTTGCCTTTGGAGTTGTCACTTCCGTTATTGATCTTATCTATAAGATAGTTATGCACGATTTGTTATTAAGTGATAGAGTTCTATTTGTACTCGCTAGTCTTTAAGATAGACTTAATTCTATATGTGACATTTTCATATTGTTGATACAAACAAACTAACCGGTGTAGCATTGTTTTATGTAATAAGTAGTTCCGTACCCAAGTGGAAGAAATCTTTATTGCAGGTAAGGAACAAACTTTGGCAATATGATTAAGTGTTTTTCTTGACTTTATAAGTAAGAAAACTATTACTCTATTAGGACTACTACACATTTGTGGTAGGTTGTCCTATTAGATATGAAATGTCAAGATAGAATGATAAACTACATGATTATGTTTTCCTAAAAAATGATAAACATGGTAAGTTTATGATTAACTTGAAAGTTACTGTTGAGACCATGAATGGTACTCAGTTTTATTTTAGTGAAATAAAGTTGTTTCTCATTATTAAGACATGAACATTAAGTCTTCTACTTGTGAAAAGAGTTGAAACTTATAGTAAGATATGTTAACTTGTAATGTCTTATTAAGTAAGACATATACATGAAGTCATTGAATTGGTCAAATGACTCATAAATAGTAAGAATTGGATTGGATGTCTACTAGTTAAGACATACACATTAAGTTTTGATTGGATCAAAGACTTATAATTAAAGGCATGCAATTGGATTAATGATACTACTGAAGCCATTAAGTTTAAACTTAAGTTGGTATAATAGACAAAGCCATAAAGAATAAGTTCATCAAATAACTTATGAGATTATCTCATGAATTTGATATTATTAAAATACTAGTATATGGTATGTCTAATAACAAAAATCAAAGTATATACATTAATATATTTTATTATTGATGAATTTAATTTATTACTCCTAAAAAGATACTAAGGTTAGGAAATTGAGTATGCATTGGTACTACTCAATATAACTCCAAAATGGAAGGCCAATTAAGACATTATCCTTAGAATAATAAAATAAGATGAATCTCATAGAGTCTTAATTAGAGTTTGGACTTTGTTAAAAATCATGGAGATTATATTAACAAAAGCCTACTAAGTGTATTTTATAGGATGCCCAAAGGAAACAATGGGATAATGCTCCTACATAACCCCAAGCCTAGAACAAAATGTTTGTTGCTCATTAAGCTGAGTTATTTGAGAATAGTGTCACTTTACTAGAAGAGAGTGGGAGTCCTACGCTTGCACGAAGAAAGTGGGAGTCTTGAATTATTCCAAGTACATAATGCACAAGCCTTCTAAACACACTTGCTGAAGTCAACTAAGGGTAAACATGAAAATGTGAAACCTTAGTATGATGTTACTCACACTAATAGATCCACAAGGATTCCTCATGATACGCTTCTGATATCAATAATAAGGTTTAAGAGCTAGAAGATTATTGTGAAATTGCTAACCGTAAGTGATGTATTATCAAACTTTGGATTTGATGAATAAGTCAACACTATGAATGGAAAGATGTTGCCCATAGGACGATAATCACAATTTGGAATTTGATTGATCTTTCACCTAGCAATCAATTGATGAGCTTTAAAATAAGTTTCCTTGTTGGGCATATTCATTAAGACAATGTTGTGTATATATTTAGTGCAAGGTAAATAATATATGTTTTAATTCATACTTAATAATTGACTATGATTAAAACATCTACATTGTTGGAAATACGTTTTTCCCATTAGAAGACTCGGTCACTCCAATAATATAGTTACGGGCACGTAGTATAAGTTGTATTACATTATTAAACAAACCCGACCCATGGGCATGTCCATAGGCCGGTGGCCCTAGTCCATTAATGGACCTGGGTATATAAACCCTTTCCTTCCATGGAAAGGGTATTGCTTGGTTTCACTTTTACATAATATTACACACATTTTCTCTCATTTCTCTATCTAACTTTCTCTCTCTATAAAACCTTCAACCTCACTCTTGGTTAAGGATTACCAATATTCTATAATTGGTATCAGGAGCCATGGGATGAAATAAAGATTTGGGTTTTTTGTTTTTGTGTTTCGTGTGTTTTTATTCATAAAACCCCATGACTCAATTTTTTGAGGGGTTTTGTGTTTTGATCATCATATTCCTCATCTAGAACATCTTGTAATGGGTGACTTATCATTCTTTTACACAAAAACACAAAAAATTATCTTTTTTGGATTGATTTTTAGTGAAAAAGAGTTATATAAAGTACAAATCTTGATTTTAAATTTTTTGTCATAAATTTGAAAAACTTTGTATTTTTCTAGTCCCTACGAAGCTGGAGACCCTAAAAGTACAAGTCGTTTCACCAGAAACGCTTGTAAACGTTGTCTTTTCGAATATCAAAAAAGTTTTCTATTTTCGAAATATTCCTAAACGGTGAAAATATTCCTAGATCGTGAAAATATCCTAGATTGTGAAAACCCTAATTATTCCTAGATGGTGAAAATATTCCTAGATCGTGAAAATATTCCTAGATCGTGAAAATATTCCTAGATCGTGAAAATATTCCTAGATGGTGAAATTATTCCGAGATCGTGAAAATATTCCTAGATCGTGAAAATATTCCTAGATGGTGAAAATATTCCTAGATCGTGAAAATATTCCTAGATGGTGAGAATATTCCTAGATCGTGAAAATATTCCTAGATGGTGAAAATATTCCTAGATCGTGAAAATATTCATAGATGGTGAAATTATTCCGAGATCGTGAAAATATTCCTAGATGGTGAAAATATTCTTAGATCGTGAAAATATTCCTAGATGGTGAAATTATTTCGAGATCGTGAAAATATTTGTAGCTCCACGATTTCTTAGGATCGTACAAGTGTTGTTAAGATCTAAATAGTGGGAGGGATATGAAGAACAACAGAGAGAAAGTTAGAGAGAGAAAATAGAGAATTAGAGAGAGATATATTGAGTAAAATGTGAATAAACAACTAATGACCAACCCCTCCTAACATGCTAGGAGGGTGTATATATAGCCCACCCTACATGTGGGCTTGATGGGCTATATGTTTACATATTGGATCACGAGCCCAATACTTGAATATATCGTTGGAGTGACCGATCCTTTCTAAATACGTAAAAACGTATTTCCAACAATCTCCCCCTAAGGGAGGTCACTCCAAGTTACAATGTCCTAAATAGTCTATAGCTCGTGATCTATGCTAACAATGATGTGACCGAGACTTTCTTTGGAAAAACGTATTTCCAACAATCTCCCCCTAAGAGAGGTCACACCATTTTACAAAATCTTAAATCTAGCATACTATGCTTGAGTCTTCGATCTTGTTCTTGTGAATATGCTGATGAGATCTTTGACTTTAGTCTTGAGCATGTTTCCTTGCCTTGACCGTGTCCATTCATCACTTGTGATATTCGTCTCCTTGTGACTTCATGTTCCACATACTTATACTTTTATAAATTCTTGAAAGCTTCAGAGTTTGATACAACGGAAGACTTGACTTTTAGACTTTCTTGAATTTGTTGAAGTATTAAGTGCATATAGTATAAGCATGTGTTGACGATTTCTTCTAGATTTTACACCGCAATGCCACCTTCTTGTTACGCTGCATAAGACAGTTAGCAACAAAACATATAGATGGATGAAATGGCCTTGAACATTTCATTCTAATTCGGTATTACTTTACCTCCGGCCGGTGAAGACCGTCGGACGATATTAAATATCGTACTTGTGGCAGGTAGTTTCAATTAAGAACATCCTTGACAAGATTTCGCGGGTAAACCGTTCTCTTTACTCGACCGTCCAAAGCTGACTGCGAACGTAAAGAGTGAATCATTTGGATAAAGTTATCCTCATGATTGAAGCCGTCAATTCATGTTCCTAGAACAAGTTTGAATCATTAAAGAATCGCACCATCGTTGCTTTCCAATTGTCACTAGCTTGATTCATATAGAATCTTACAAGTTACCTACCAAGTGTTGTTTGATGTTAACACTAGAAGGATTTCCACTCATCACTGTGCACACTTATAGAGTGTCACTCTGAGTGTTCTGGCAAGATCACTAAGATATTGCGTAGAGGCCTGGACCGTATTTAAGTTCTGTTAAGAATTAAGATAACTGTTGCTTTCCAGTTATCACAAGTTTAATTCATAAAGAATCGTACAATTCACATACCATGAGCTTTTTGATATTCGCTCAAGAAGGATTTCTATCTTCATTGTAAATACTTTTGTATTACTCGGATGTTCAGGCAAGATCATGAAGATTTTGCGTAAGACTCTTAAGATCTTTCTTACTTTTCACAATGTGTGAAGAAGCAAGGAATTATGAAAGTGTGTCCTAATGAGATATTTGATGATCTAAAATGGCTCTAGACTCGATCGTGTATTTTGGATTTTAGAAATCGGAGGTTGGAGAGGAGTGCCACCATTTCAATACCAATTTATTCGGAGTGAATAAAGCAATAGATAATGCGTTGTCTCCGTGTGATTAAAACAAATATCTTTTGAGAGATATCTGAGTCATCTAGGATGGGTTGTGCATTGCATCACTGGGTCTACGATGTTTTATCTTCAATATCAAGCATCATTAAAATGATGTCAATATCATATGTATTGACCCAGTTTCTGCCTAAGGTTGTAACGAGGGCTTCTTTCTTTACACCCTTTATCTTTACAATTCTTTTTCATTCTTCAACCCCTTCAATGCTTACCAATACGTCATAACTAGCACCTTGTTTTGATTGTTCCAGTGCTAACTTAAGTACTTGGTCGGCATTCAGCTACGTTCACAAGCTTTCCCCATCTTTCCTAAGGACTACTATTTCTAGCTATGGAATGTCCTTGGGAAGATTCCTCCGGTTTTGGAAGAATCATTGGACTTAACCTATCCTATCATCCTTATGTCACCACAATGGGTTGTGGGTAAGTATAAATCACCATGAAATCCATTTTGAAGTGCAAATCCATTTTTCTCCCCTTAACATATGCCACGATATTCGAAAACATTTTGCACATGTCGGGATGAGCTATCACGTTAAGTCAAGCCATTTTTGATTAATCATTTCCCATATTAAATCTAATTTATCCCCCATATTATAAATATTAACCCAATCGATGTTTTTAATATCAATTGATTTAATAGCATTTTAATAAAATTTGGGAAGAAGAAATGCAAACCCAATTATCTTCATGATTTTCACAAGCTCCCCCTCAAATTAATGAGGGTGTACTTGAAACATAAATTAAATACCTTTTAAAAACAAGTGTAACGTATTTATCACGTGTAAAGATCATATATGATAATGTATTCACAAGATTAGCAATTTACGAGGTTGGACCTGAATGATGGAGAACATCATATGATAGAATCACATGGTTCTTGTTCACGAATGTTGGTCGCTGTGACACCCCGGGTCGGGTAAAAATATTGCAGAATTATCAATTAAGATGTCACAAGGGTGGATCGATAGCACATAGTTCATAGAGCATAAGATAAGAAATTATTCAAAACACATTACATGATCATTGTACAAATTTATAAAAATTGTATTCAACATGATATAAGTAAGATGTTTATTTTTCCCAAATAGAACCCCTGATGAGTCCTACACTGCAGATTACGATGATGCTTGAGTCCATGCATGAAATTGTGTATTTTGAAGTTCGTTTCTCTCGATTCTTAACCAATTGAAAGTCCTAACAAAATCAGGTTTATTATCGTTTTTGGTTGATAAGGTTATTTGGATTTTCTATGTCTATTTAACAATCAAGTAAAAATGTGAAAAATATTAACTACGTATCCGTAAAACAATTAGCAATTACCAAGTTTTTATTAAAATAAGGACAAAATTATAAATCTACAGAAATAATGTGCTAAAAATGTAAGTACTTGAAACTAAAATGCTTGAAATGTAATTTTCAGAAAGAAAAAGGACTAATTATGTAAATTGTAACAAACTACTAACAAAATGTAACAACTTGTAAAACTACTTAACTGAAATTGACAAGTATTGAAAAGTTTTGGATTAAAACAATGCAAACCCTAGAAACATGTAAGATTAGCCAGTAATACAAACAGGGACAAACTTTAAGGACTATTGTGCAAATAAAAGGGAAATTTATTCAAAAACGGGCTACTTGGAAAATTAAGCTCGTATAAGCTCTATAATGCACCAAATAAGCTAAGACAAGTTTTAAACTGCTTAAAACTGAAAATCACTTAGGCTAGTACAAGGATTAAGCTTGAAATACAATAAAACTCAAATAAGCCAAGAATAAGCTATCTGATAAGCTATCTGAAAAGCTAGACATGCACAAACAGATTTTTAAGCTAAATCTTGTTAATCAGTCTATGGAGAGTCTAGAATGTCTTCTTTTATGGAAAATGACCAAGTAATGAATCTGGAATTTGCAAATAAGCTGAAACTAGCTTATTGACCAAGTTTGACCAAAAATTTGAAAAAGCTAAAAACTTCCAGATCTACTCAAGACAAGTATCTAAACAAGATTTTGAAAGAAAATAGAAAGATTTATGAAGTGGATTTGCGAGAATGAGAAATCAGTTTGCACTTTTATCACAGAAACTTGATGTTGCTCAACAGCTTATAGAAAAGCTGATTTCTCACTTGAATGTTTAAAATGTGTAATTTCCTTTTAAGCACTCAAACTTCAGATGTTAAGGGACAAGTAGAAATTGGTCTGAATGAATTTCATCAAGAATTGAGCAAATGCTAAGTGATTGAATATGACTACTTTTCTATGAATTAGTTAAGCAAAACTGACCCAAACCTTTTTTACTACCAATTTCCTTTTTGACCTTTTTATTGACTTGAAAACTACCAAAACTTGATTACAATGACTAAAGGAATGTAAATGAGCAAAGTTTAACCACTTAACAACACTTGATTACAAAATGATAGTAAATCCAAACACTACTTTACTGATATGAACAAAAAATTTGTGGAGGAAAATTAAGCAAATGGTTAAGCTGATTAAAGACTGATATCTAGCCAAACTTGTTGATCAAAATGGAGTACAAATGAACCAAGAACAAACTATTTAGCAAGCTAGAACTCAAAATGCTAAATCAATGCTAAGTAACTAATAAGATGATGACAGAAACAAGTGTAAACTATCAATTAACTATCAAACTAACAAGTAACTATCTAAACCATCAAAATCAATCCAAAAACAAGTAAATCACACTTGATCAGATCAACAAGTAGAATTTACACTATAATGTAACATGCATTTGACTGTTTAGTAGAATTGAACTCAAGAACTAGAAACCTTTTAGCAATGTGCCTCCACTGATGGAGTAGGTAGGCGCTGAGCCTCCTAAATAGTGTTAAACCACCACCTTAACACTATGAACCACTAATCAACCATCTACATTCATCATCATCACCAAATCTACTCAAATTCTGCTTCTATCAACAAGAACGGATACTGGATCAACAAGAACAGGATTGAACATCTACAATTCTTCACAATGAACTCCTTATGATCAAATGTGATCACAAGCAGATCATAACAACACAAGATCAACAGTAATGCAAGGGTTGAATAGAAGATTGAAGGAAAAGGAGGGAATTTATTGATTTGAATGTGAAAAGTAGTTACAAAGTTTGGTAAGAGGTTACAACTAACTATAACTAACTTAAGAATTTGTCAGGCTCTTGAGTTCGTTACACTAACAGTTAACTAACTAGAGTGAGAGAGAAAAAGGGAAGTGTGTGAAATTTTCACACTTTAGCTACATACAACAAATGAGAAGACAATTCCCTATTTATAGACAAAAAGTGAGAAGTTGTTGGAGCTGATGACGTGTCCCAACCAATCAATTGCTGCCAAGTGTCCTTAATTTCTCAATTGAAACTAGCCGTTATGAACTTTAATTTGGGCTTTTCTTCTTGGTTGATTTTCAGGTTAATCAAGTGAGTGGGTTGAATTCGTCATTTAAAAATAAGCACTTTTTATGTTGATGACTTTTTCTGATATGCAGTATAACTCCAAGTCGATTCTGGGTTTATTTGGGGAAGAAGATGCCACATGGCAGATTTGGATTTGTTAAAAGAATAGCACACGGATTGTTATCCAAAATGAAGAAATTCCATTGGTTGATTTGAAAAAGTGCGGATTGCACTGTTATGATTCGTTGAGTTATGAGGAGAGAGAGTGAGTGGCCAAGTGTCCTCTTGTTTGGTAATCCGAGTCATTAAAATGCTGCTCTCCCATTGGACAATAGCTCCTTCACACGGATTAGGACCATTTTTGGTGTATTTTTGGCAAGTTTAGTCCTTATACTTAGGCAGAATATCCAAATGAGCTAGGAAAATCATTTTAATGGCATTTTTGGTCCTTCCACTTGCATACTTGTCTAGTTTGACCCTTTGACTTGGTTGACTGAAGAGTTGACCATGTTTGACTTGAATCTTGACTTTGACAAATTTACACTTTGAGTCCTTCAACTTTGGAGTGTTGTCAAGATAGGTCCTTCATCTTCAAAGTCTTGTCATCTTTGATCCTTCTTTGTCTTTTTCATCCAAATAAGCTTGATTTCTTCTTGTTTGCTTGAAAATATATCCTTCTTACCTATTTATACACAAACACAAAACATACCACATAATTCCGCTTTATAGCACAAAAGTTAGGTATTTTCCTTGTGTTTTAGGGTGATTTGTTGATTAATTGATATGAGTTTTTGCTCATATCAATGCACACACCACGTATTAACTTCATTTTCCTGAGAAAAACATGATTAGAGGGTCAACATAAAGTTGGTTAATTTACAGGTTTAATAAAGATTAGTTTGGACATACATCAATCATAGTAGAAACAATGCACAAAACATTCTTACTAAGAAGGGTTGATTACATTTTCTATTACTCGAAACTGAAGCTTAACTTTCCATAGTCCTCAACAGATGAGAACTTGGTGTCCTATAAAAAGACACCCAAACCCAGTTCCAACATGGTATACATCTGTTGTCCCGGCCAAGGCACAGTAAGTATGACTCACCCACATGGGGATGGTCAGTCCCAAATAGATCTATTTATAAAATTTGGGCAATTACAATAATTTAACAGTTTCTATAATAGTCAATCATAATCAAGTTTATACAATTCAGTTATGTCCAATAAAATAGTTGCATGTTTTCTCCCCCGTAAAGGAAAAGTTTATCAATAGTTCATATGGGGCTGTAAACTCACCTTGGAGTCTGCAAAAGCTGTATAACATGAATATCCAAATAATGCTCACGCCACAAGCTACTGCCTAATCAAATAGTATAGTCTTAATAAATAATACAAGGAACGTACGCGTATGCTTATACAAATTTTAATCAGTTTATTAAGGCTACAATGTTTATTTAATGACTGTAGTACAAGTATTAACAACAACCATTTAAGCTTGTAATTATGTTTCTCGTTTAAGTAAAATAAATATTTTACTTATAATACTAGTATATGTACTTATATTCAATTTATTACTCATTTATATAAATTCGTCCCATAGAAGTACATAAGTACATGTATTTAGTTTAACCAATATACATATAGTTTATACATTTTATCTCATAAAGTAAAATTTAAATATTTTATTTTGTAAAGTAAAATATCAATTTATTTACTTTAAAGTTCCAAAAATTTTTCCAAACATTTATAAAATAATTTATAAGTTACAAGTTTAAGAATTTATACTTTAAATCCTTATGGTTTAGGGTTTATTTAAGTTTTACTAAATTTAAAATAGAATTAGGGTTAGGGCTAGTTTAAGTTTCAGAATATCACAAAACTAGTCCCTCCATGTTTTAAGTAAAGTAAAACTTTCAGATTTTACACTTTTAGTACCTAGGGCTTGTTATACTTTCGGGTTATGGCATAAATAGACCTCCTAGTTGTAATTAGGTTTTATAACTTTCATACAATGGCAAAAACAGTCCCTAGGGCTTCTTTACGTTTCGGCTTATTACAAAAGTGGTCCTTAGGGTTATGAAATGACAAAACAACTTTTAGAAACTTTCAAAAATGGTCCCTAGGGTTTAATATGCCACGGATGGTATTTATTAAACCCTAGACTTTCGGATAATTACATTTTTAGTCCTTGTGTTTAATAGTTTATCAAAACAAGTTTCAAATGTCACGGTTTTAGTCCTTAAGTTTCATAAATTGTCATTTTTAGCCCAAAAGTTTTTATAAGTTATATTTTATAATAAAAACTTTTATTTATATAATCCAAAACATCTAATGGGCTCATTAAATGGGCTAAAAGATCTAATGGGCCATCTAGTGGGCCTAAACATATTCTAAGTCCACTAATTTGTTAAATGGGCCTTTAAAATATTGTTTGGGCTTAAATACTTTTTTAAGTCCACTAATTAATTAAATGGGCCTAAACACATTCTTTAAGAGCTTTAAGGTACTAAGATTTGTTAAATGGGCTTATTGGGTCCATTAAGTCTTGAGCTAATGTTGCATGGGCTTGATTAGTCCATTAATACTATTTTTCATTTTATGTAAGTAATAATCTAGGATTTTCTTATAAGCTTATCATTAGCTTATCAAATTCAAGTTATTAAGCCGTAATAAAATAATAAAAACCCCTGGTTTGTTTTATTTGGTATACCAAATGAGATCTAGATTTGTTATAAGGTTGCATACAAGTTATAAGCCCTAATATGAGCTTATGACTCATGGCTATATTATGTTATAGCTTATTAAGATAAGTCAAGACTTGTTTTATGGTTGCATGTAATTATAAGTGTCCCAAAATAAGTTCTAGCTATGTACAAACTAAGAAACCAAATCATAAGTCCATGTACATACATATAGCCCACGGCTATAAATTTAATCTTGGTATTTCCAAGATGAGATTTTTAGCTAGTTATTTGTTTATAAGTAGTTATGAAGTCAAACATAATTATCTAGATTTATTATATGTTCCCAAGGTTATCATTATTCCCAAAACATAGCATATAGCCCACGGCTATATTGTTTTTCCCCAAATGTTCTCATAAGATTTTTGTGCTTGTTATAAGATTATTAGGTCAAGTTAAGTCCTTAATACTAGATCTAGGTCTAACATGGACATGCATGTTCATTAGAAATCCATCCAAGGACATACATAGCCCACGACTATATTTTTACATATATAGTATTTTAGTGATTTTTAGTATTCCAATATATGTAGATAAATACATATTCCATTACTTAAAACTTGTTATAAAAATCATTGATGTTCATTTAATTATGTCGTGACCTTTAAGGTCATGGTTTTTCATGGTTTTGAGTTATAACAAGTTTACTTATGAGATTTGTGATTATTAGTTAACCATAATCCCAAAAGTAACGTTTATAACCCACGGCTACATTTAAATCCATAAAATGATTTACATGATTTTTAATCAAGTTTAAATATAGAATAATAGTCATAGGTTTCTTATCAAAAGTTTTTAACCATGACTAATGGTATTCCCAAATATGCCGTGACCTAGATGGTCATGGTTTTATCAAATCTTGATTTTTAACAAGTTGTTATATATGTTTACTAGATGGATGATAATGCATGCAAGTAAAAATGAAGAAAGCATAATGAGTAATACCTTCTTGTTAAAAATACCAAGGAAGATCTAGGGAACAAAGGAGATTAGTGATCTAATCTTGATGATGATGAAAACCCTAACTATAAACCAAGCTGTGACCTAGATGGATTCGGCTAAGGCTTGTATGGCTTGCTATAAAGATCAAGTTGGTGGAGATACTTCCAAATGATTAGTAGTAATGAATAAGAAGACAATAACTAGTGAAGTTAATGTGTTCTTGGATGCATATGGCTAAGCCGTATGATTTGAGAGAGAAAAGGATGAGAGAAAGTGAGATTTGATTTGCATGTGGGAATGAGAATGTTGGTGTGTGTGTTTTGGCTTAAAGAAGAGAGAGGGAAAGGTAAATGGCATGATTTGCCTTGATAAGAGATATCATGCCAAGTGTTGGCTTTTCCAAAACCAAGGCAACTCTTCTCCTTCCACCTAGTGTGTGTTCCGTGAAAGGCTAACCAAAGGGGGAGTGGGCTTTGGCTTGGGCTTGTTGTGGTCTTGACACAAAAGAGAATAATGATCTTGGGCTAGTCCAAGAAAGTGTAAGTATGCTTATAGTATGCATACATACATACACGGCTACATATACATTGTGTAGCATATTTTCCAATTTTGTTAAGTGTTGTATACTCAAATGATGGTTATACATTTTATTACTTGTTCTTCTAGTTTTAAGTACATTGTTTAAGTTATGTAGTTATTTACAACAAGGATGTAATGTAAAAGTATAAGTACATAATGGACAAGTTCACACACATCTTATAGGAATATGACATATGAGGGAGTGTTCTAGGATTATTGGGTGAAATTTTATTACATTTAATCATGGTAAAATCATGGATTTTACAGCACCACCCCGTTATTTTAGCTTTTTCCTCAAAGCTACTAAAAACGTAGTTATCTTTTATGTGAAAAGATGTTCTAAGTGTACAGGTTCATTTCGGACATGATCAGAAACGAATGGTGACATCAATGTGAAGTGATCCACATTCGGATCGCACCATACGTCCGATTGAGCAGTAATGGAGGTTGCTGCTACTACGGGTGGACAGAAAGCGATGCAAAGAGATCTTTATCAGGATCACACTATACATCCAATTGAGTAGTGATGTATGCTGCTGCTATTACGGATGGACAGACGGTGATGCAAACAGATCTTTATCAGGATTGCACTATACATCCGATTGAGCAGTAATGGATTGCTGCTGCTACTACGGATGGTCAGATGCAATGCAGAGAGATCCTTATCCGTATCGCACTATAGATCCGATTGAGCAGTAATGGATGCTGCTGCTACTACGGATGGTCAAATGGCGATGCAAAGACATCTTTATCCGGATCACAATCTACATCCGATTGAGTAGTAATGGATGCTGCTGCTACTACGGATGGTCAAAGTTGGCGATGCAAAGAGATCTTTATCCGGATCGCACTATACATCCGATTGAGCAGTAATGGATGATGTTGCTACTACGGATGGTCAGATGGCGATGCAAAGAGATCTTTATCTGGATCGCACTATACATCCGATTGAGCAGTGATGGATGCTGTTGCTGCTATGGATGGACAGAAAGCGATGCAAAGAGATATTTATTCGGATCGCACTATACATCCGATTGAGCAGTAATGGATGCTGCTGCTACTATGGATGGACAGAAAGCGATGCAAAGAGATCTTTATCAGGATCGCACTATTCATCCGATTGAGCAATGATGGATGCTGCTGCTACTATGGATGGACAGAAAGCGATGCAAAGAGATCTTTATTAGGATCGCACTATTCATCTGATTGAGCAGTGATGGATGCTGCTGCTAATACGGGTGGACAGACGAGGGCATTTTCAACAGGGTCGCGGTTACATCCTTCCAAGAGTTGAGAGAGGACCAATGGTGTTGTGGATTTGGTTAGGAGGGCAAATCCACTGCAATTGGTTTCTGGTATGAGGAGGACATGCCAGCATGCTTTATATGCTGGGAAAGCTGGGGATGCACTACTCCTGCATCCTTTTCACTGGTGAAAGATATGTTATATCTCCACACCCGATGGTGAAAATTGGGGGTTGAAGGTAAAAAAATAAAAATTTTAACTAGTACCCCTCCTGTATCAACAACTATACGCGAAAGACTTTCTGATATACCTCAAGCCTATGGGATGCAAACATTAGTTGATAGCACTAAAACTTCTACCCAGCAGAATGGTTAAGATTATTGTTGATGGTGATTCGGTAGGAAGTTGCAAAGAATCTGCTTCATTTACAGCGGGGATCGCCGAAAGAGGCACATAAAAGAACTACCTCAAATGGTGGAAATAAAAGAAGATACCCAAAATAAAGAAGTGCGCATCTTGCGGGATGATGCCAAAAAGGGTCGTGCATCCACTATTAATGGTTCAAAATTTGCACAAATTTTTGACTTCTAAGGAAAGGAAGTCATTCCCTCCAAGGTTAGGTGGATGATGGTATTGTCGAACTAATTGGACTTGACGAGGAAAAAGGTTTGTCCAAAAGCATGGGGGCATCCAGCATCTCTTTACGAGGGATGTCGAACGCAGCCCTACAAAATACACCCACTGCGAGTTGGTCATGTCTTTTAGGTTTAGGGTTGCCTAAGATGGCAAACATGACCCTAAAAAATACACCCATCGTGAGTTGGACATGTCTTTTAGGTTTAGGGTTGCCTACTTCGTCACTTGGGGAGGAACGGGTTAGGAAAAATAGGACATCCTTTTACCAAATAATTTGGGACTTTGGTGCAGGAGATGACACTAAGTCTAGTGTTGATTATATCGGGGTTACCGTCCCCTCGTATAATCAAGATTTCATCTCCCCAAGGTATACGAACCAATTTTTGATCGCATATGATAACTGCATGATACTTTGCTAGCCAATCCATGCCAATAATGACATCAAAGCTACCAAGAGTTACTGGAATCAGGTCGATGTTAAACGGGTGATTAGAAAGGTTTAAGGTATAACCTCGAATGATGGTTTCAACCGTCACAACTTTTCCATCGGCTAGTTCTACAGTATAGTAGGGGTCTAAAACTGATGGAGTGACTTCCAATATTTTACTAAATTCAGTAGATATAAAGCTTCGGTCTGCCCCAGTTTCAAACAAGACAGATGCATATCGTTGGTTTAGTAAAAACGTACCGGTGACAATGTTGGAATCTGGATTGGCTTGGGCATTGCCAACCATATACACTTGTGATGAAGTTCCCTTGTTGTCCTTCTTCTGGTTGGCCAACTTGGGACAATCGGGTCTCACATGTCCAGGGGTTCCACATTCATAAAACACTACGGTTCTCTTTGGTCCACTGTTGTTTCCACCTGTAGGGTTTCGGTTTCCTTGTTGTCCACTCCCGCCTCCACGGGTATTGGACCTGCTCCTGTTGTTTCCGGGGTTGCTAATGGGTCGAACCGAGGTAACAACATTTGCTTGACATTCACGAGCAAAATGGCCTTGTTGGCCACACTTGTAGCATCCCTGGCATTGACCTCCAACCACATGGTTATAGTTGCACTTTGGAAACTTAGGCTTGGAACCTGAGTAGTTCTTGGTGCGGGTTGTGGAAGTAGTATCATAGGTTTGCCCAACGTCTTATCTTTTGGGAGGCTGCTGGTGCTGGCTACGAGAACTTCCACCCGACTTTCTCTTGTTATCCGTTTGATTTTCAGACAAATTGCGGGCTTGCTTGTTGATCAGCTCAGTCGCGAATTCCATAGCACTTCCAACGATAGTGGGTCGTGATGCTAGCACACTGTCATGAATGTTGTCAGGGAGTCCACTCACATACTTCTAATCTTGTCGCTCCTTTGAGGGAACATTCTGGTGCACATCAGGCTTAACTCTTGAAATCTTTGGTTGTACCAAAGGATGTCATTGTTCTTGCATTTTAGATCCCATAGTTCGATTTCCAACTTCTTCATTTCTCCTCTAGGACAGTACTTCTTAGTCATCCTCTCCTTAAGGTTGGCCCAGGTGAGAGTATAAGCGGTGTCGTGTCCAAGGGTAGCGACAACAGAGTTCCACCAGGTAAGGGCGCTCTCGAGTAGTGTGCAGGTGGCAAACTTGACTTTGTTCTCGTCAGCACAACCGCTGATGCGAAATACAGTCTCTAGTCTTTCAAACCATTGCATTAATTCAACAACTCCTTCCTTTCCCCGGTAGTATGAGGGTTTGCATTTCAAGAAGTCGGGGTAAGAACAACCCCTATTAGCGTTGTTTCTGCGCATATTGAGGTTTGGATCATTGTTCACATTTGGATTAGCTTCTCTGGCTGCCATAGATGCTGTGATGCCCTCATTTACATTTCCCTGAGTTATGCAGCAGTGACATTTTGAGTAGCTTCAGGAAGTTTGGTATTAGCGGTGTTTGAAGTGGCTGCATTATTGGGTTTGATCGAGTAATCGCCATTTGTCTATAATCATACACAAAATGAGATTATTAGTTCAAGTGTTAGTGTAGTTTTTATATTATTTGCACGGGGAAAATTCATGCATAGATTTCATAACAAATTGGATAACTTGTCAATATTTCATAATATAATACATTGCATAACAGATATAACATAAGAAAATGATTACATGCAAATTTCCATAAGGAATTAAACATTCATCGAGCATAGCAAATCCGAGACAAAGGCTTAGCAGGCCTTGTCCTGGGTAGTGGTACATATTGTCTTAAGTACATCATATCCAAAAACACATGTTCGAAAAGAAAAGGTATAGTACAGGGATACATCACAAAAGCTGAAAAAAAATAAAAGTACAAAAGTCCTATACCATGATAGCTAGGGCACAACCCATAAGCTGATCATGATGTACAAGAAATCTAGTACATCTACTCTACTGCTACCTAGGTGGTCTGCTGTATGAGGCTGGTGCTCGTAGGGCTGGTGAAGCTACAGATGCTCTCCTGGTACTCCATAATGTCCGAACAGTCGCTCGGGTCTCCTTAAGCATACAGAGTGTTGTCAGCAGCTGGGTCTGAAGTCTGTCGACGTCCCCCTGAAGATAAGCCATCTCTATAGTAACCCTATCGTGTCGGACGGTGGCAAGGTCAAAGAAAATAGACAGGGACTGCTCCTGAGCAGATAGAGCAGCATGGGTCTGATGCTGAAGACCCTCCAGGACATGGATACGCTGATGGAGACGATAGTTCTCCTCCAATAGCCACTGTAATGCCTCGTCAGTCATAGCCTGAACACCTCGGGCTGCTTGGGCTTCTCCCCTCATAGTGTGAGTGAGAGAGTCGATACGCTCATGGATGGCAGTGTAGCCCAATTGACCTGCTGTCAACAGGCTACGAAGGTCTGATATCTCCCGCTCCTGGCGTGCGGCCAGTGCCGTGATCTGGGCTTGGACAGGATCGACATGTCCTGCCCTAGAACCCTCCCCGATCTCGAAAGTGGAGTCGGGTATAGCCTCATACCTCCTCTGTCGAGAAAGTGGAGACTCGGGAAAATAGCCCGGTGGTAATGATGAAGGTACAGAAGATGGTAGGTCAGGAGATACCCGGTCCTCCTCCATAGCGGTGGGGACCAGTATAGCTGATGCTGGGGCAGAAAAAGGGTCATCGGGAAGTACAGCTCCGATAGTCTGGTCATCCTCTGAATCTGAGGCCGATAACCATCCACACTATACTGATCGTGGTGATGAAGGGATAGCTAGAACAGGGGCTACCACTGGTAGGAGAGTCGAAGGTGCAGTAGGTGGAGTCATGATGCTTTGAAAATAATATTATTTTAAATTTGAAGTAAGTATAAACTTACAAACAAAAGAAAAATATTATTTTTGGTTACAAGTTTTATGAAGTATACCCTTTTTAAACAATATCGCAATGTTTTAAGGTTATATATATATATATATATATATATATATATATATATATATATATATATATATATATATATATATATATATATATATATATATATATATATATATATATATATATATATATATATATATATATATATATATATATATATATATATATATATATATATATATATATATATATATATATATATATATATATATATATATATATATATATATATATATATATATATATATATATATATATATATATATATATATATATATATATATATATATATATATTAATATTTATATATATAATCAGTTACAAAGCCAAAAGAAATATCAATGCACACTTAGTTCACGTAACATACATACATGCCCTACGATCTATATGCTTGACTATTATGGTCCCAAAAAAAATATATCCCAAAAGATTTTAGTAAAGTTATAGTCCAGTTTTAAATAAAAGAAAATTTTATTTATTTTTATTTTATTTAAAAATTTATCTGGTCCTCTAAACTAATGCTCTGATACCATTCTCTGTGACACCCCGGGTCGGGTCAAAATATTGCGAAATTATCAATTGAGATGTCACAAGGGTGGATCGATAGCACATAGTTCATAGAGCATAAGATAAGAAATTATTCAAAACACATTACATGATCATTGTACAAATTTATAAAAATTGTCTTCAACATGATATAAGTAAGATGTTTATTTTTCCCAAATAGAACCCCTGATGAGTCCTACAATGCAGATTACGATGATGCTTGAGTCCATGCACACACCACGTATTAACTTCATTTTCCTAAGAAAAACATGCTTAGAGGGTCAACATAAAGTTGGTGAATTTACAAGTTTAATAAATATTAGTTTGGACATACATCAATCATAGTAGTAACAATGCACAAAGCATTCTTACTAAGAAGGGTATATTAAATTTTCTATTACTTGAAACTGAAGCTTAACTTTCCATTGTCCTCAACAGATGAGAACTTGGTGTCCTACAAAAAGACACCCAAACCCAGTTCCAACAGGGTATACATCTGTTGTCCCGGACAAGGCACAGTGAGACTGACTCACCCAGATGGGGATGGTCAGTCCTAAATAGATCTATTTAAAACATTCGGGCAATTACAATAATTTAACAGTTTCTATAATAGTCAATCGTAATCAAGTTTATACAATTCAGTTATGTCCAATAAAATAGTTACATGTTTTCTCCCCCGTAAAGGAAAAGTTTATCAATAGTTCATATGGGGCTGTAAACTCACCTTGGAGTCTACAAAAGCTGTATAATATGAATATCCAAATAATGCTCACGCCACAAGCTACTGCCTAATCAAATAGTACAGTCTTAATAAATAATACAAGGAACGTACGTGTATGCTTATACAAATTTTAATCAGTTTATTAAGGCTACATTGTTTATTTAATGACTGTAGTACAAGTATTAACAACAACCATTTAAACTTGTAATTATGTTTCTCGTTTAAGTAAAATAAATATTTTACTTATAATACTAGTATATGTACTTGTATTCATTTTATTAATCATTTATATAAATTCGTCCCATAGAAGTACATAAGTACATGTATTTAGTTTACCCAATATACATATAGTTTATACATTTTATCTCATAAAGTAAAATTTAAATATTTTATTTTATAAAGTAAAATATCAATATTTTATTTACTTTAAAGTTCCCAAAAATTTTCCAAACATTTATAAAATAATTTATAAGTTACAAGTTTAAGAATTTATACTTTAAATCCTTATGGTTTAGGGTTTATTTAAGTTTTACTCAATTTATAATAGAATTAGGGTTAGGGCTAGTTTAAGTTTTGGAATATTACAAAACTAGTCCCTCCATGTTTTAAGTAAAGTAAAACTTTCGGATTTTACACTTTTAGTACCTAGGGCTTATTATACTTTCGGGTTATGGCATAATCAGTCCTCCTAGTTGTAACTAGGTTTTATAACTTTCATATAATGGCAAAAACAGTCCCTATGGTTTCTTTATGTTTCGGCTTATTACAAAAGTGGTCCTTAAGGTTATGAAATGATAAAACAACTTTTAGAAACTTTCAAAAATAGTCCCTAGGGTTTAATATGCCACAGATGGTATTTATTAAACCCTAGACTTTCAGATAATTACATTTTTAGTCCTTGTGTTTAATAGTTTATCAAAAAAAGTTTCAAATGTCACGGTTTTAGTCCTTAAGTTTCATAAATTGTCATTTTTAGCCCAAAAGTTTTTTAAGTTATATTTTATTATAAAAACTTTTATTTAAATAATCTAAAACATTTAATGGGCTCATTAAATGGGCTAAAAGATCTAATGGGCCATCTAGTAGGCCTAAACACATTCAAAGTCCACTAATTTGTTAAATGGGCCTTTAAAACATTATTTGGGCTTAAATACATTTTTAAGTCCACTAATTATTTAAATGGGCCTAAACACATTCTTTAAGTCCTTTAAGGTACTAAGATTTGTTAAATGGGCTTATTGTGTCCATTAAGTCTTGGGCTAATGTTTCATGGGCTTGATTAGTCCATTAATACTATTTTTCATTTTATGTAAGTAATAATCTAGGATTTTCTTATAAGCTTATCATTAGCTTATCAAATTCAAGTCATAAGCCCTAATAAAATAATAAAAACCCATGGTTTGTTTTATTTGATGTATCAAATGAGATCTAGATTTGTTATAAGGTTGCATGCAAGTTATAAGCCCTAATATGAGCTTATGACTCACAGCTATATTATGTTACAGCTTATCAAGATAAGTCAAGACTTGTTTTATGGTTGCATGTAATTATAAGTGTCCCAAAATAAGATCTAGCTATGTAAAACCAAGAAACCAAATCATAAGTCCATGTACATACATATATAGCCCATGGCTATAAATTTAATCTTGGTATTTCCAAGATGAGATTTTTAGCTAGTTATGTGTTTATAAGTGTGACACCCTAGGCAAATCCCACATCGACTGTGGCCATGAGAGATCCATGTTTCATAAGATAGCAGTCGCCTTCCCATGACACAACGTGTTTTGTGGTCTACTGCAAGTGGGGTTCTTAGGAACTGGCAGTTAAGCGTGTTCATGTCAGAGTAGAACTAGGTTGGGTGACCAACCGGGAAGTACTTACAAGAGGGCCACAAAGCAAAGCCGTGAGCCTGTGGGCAAAGCGGACAATATTGTAGTCTGAGTAGGCGGGATGTTACAAGTGGTATCAGAGCCACTCCTGAGCTGTTCGAGATGATGGGGAAAACCTCTTCGAGGACGATGAGTCCCGAAAGGGAGTAATTGTGACACCCTAGGCAAATCCCACATCGTCTGTGGCCAAGAGAGATCCATGTTTCATAAGATAACAGTCGCCTTCCCATGACACAACGCATTTTGTGGTCTACTACAAGTGGGGTTCTTAGGAACTGGCAGTTAAGCGTGCTCATGTCAGAGTAGTACTAGGTTGGGTGACCAGCCAGGAAGTACTTACAAGAGGGCCACAAAGCAAAGCCGTGAGCCTGCGGGCAAAGGGACAATATTGTAGTCTAAGTAGGTGGGATGTTACAATAAGTATTTATGAAGTCCAACATAATCATCCAGATTTATTATATGTTCCCAAGGTTATCATTGTTCCCAAAACATAACATATAGCCCACGGCTCTATTGTTTTTCCCCAAATGTTTACATAAGATTTTTGTGCTTGTTATAAGATTATTAGGTCAAGTTAAGTCCTTAATACTAGATCTAGGTCTAACATGGACATGCACGTTCATTAGAAATCCATCCAAGGACATCCATAGCCCACGGCTATAGTTTTACATATATAGTGTTTTAGTGATTTTTTAATATTCCAATATATGTAGATAAATACATATTCCATTACTTAAAACTTGTTATAAAAATCATTGATGTTCATTTAATTATGCCGTGACCTTTAAGGTCATGGTTTTTCATGTTTTTAATTATAACAAGTTTACTTATGAGATTTGTGATTATTAGTTAACCATAATCCCAAAAGTAATGTTTATAACCCACGGCTACATTTAAATCCATAAAATGATTTACATGATTTTTAATCAAGTTTAAACATATAATAATAGTCATAGGTTTCTTATCAAAAGTTTTTAACCATGAATAATGGTATACCCAAATATGTCGTGACCTAGATGGTCATGGTTTTATCAAATCTTAATTTTTAACAAGTTGTTATATGTGTTTACTAGATGGATGTTAATGCATGCAAGTAAAAATGAAGAAAGCATAATGAGTAATACCTTCTGGTTAAAAATACTAAGGAATATCTAGGGAACAAAGGAGATTAGTGATCTAATCTTGATGATGATGAAAACCCTAACTATAAACCAAGCCGTGACCTAGATGGATTCGGCTAGGGCTTGTATGGCTTGCTATAAAGATCAAGTTGGTGGAGATACTTCCAAATGATTAGTAGTAATGAATAAGAAGACAATAACTAGTGAAGTTAATGTGTTCTTGGATGCATATGGCTAAGCCTTATGATTTGAGAGAGAAAGAGATTAGAGAAAGTGAGATTTGATTTGCATGTGGGAATGAGAATGTTGATGTATGTGTTTCGGCTTAAAGAAGAGAGAGGGAAAGGCAAATGGCATGATTTGCCTTGATACGAGATATCATGCCAAGTGTTGGCTTTTCCAAAACCAAGGCAACTCTTCTCCTTCCACCTAGTGTGTGTGTCGTGTAAGGCTAACCAAAGGGGGAGTGGGCTTTGGCTTGGGCTTGTTGTGGGCTTGACACAAAAGAGAATAATGATCTTGGGCTAGTCCAAGAAAGTGTGAGTATGCTTATAGTATGCATACATACATACACGGCTACATATACATTGTGTAGCATATTCTCCAAATTTGTTAAGTGTTGTATACTCAAATGATGGTTATACATTTTATTATTTGTTCTTCTAGTTTTAAGTACATGGTTTAAGTTATGTAGTTATTTACAACAAGGATGTAATGTAAAAGTATAAGTACATAATGGACAAGTTCACACACATCTTATAGGAAAATGACATATGAGGGAGTGTTCTAGGATTATTGGGTAAAATTTTAATACATTAAATCATGGTAAAATCATGGATTTTACAGTCGCCTCGTCATGTATGAAGTTATCTCTTGACACTATGTGTACGATTGATATCGTTGTCTTGACACCAACTAGTGACCTTGGCACTTTCGACATCAAAGATTCTGAATGCTAGACAATTGCTCCCCCTCAATTGTTGACCCGTGTTCTATTGAAAGAGCTATAGTAGCCGTTTAAGTAGTCGCATCATCGAGTATGTAGATATCGATTGTAAATTGCTACGGTTGGTGGAGATGATAACTTCATAAAAACAAGATTTCTCTTGTTTTAACAAATAAATGCACTGACACGTACATATATTCGTGTTAGATTGTGTTATTACCTAAACACAATCCCTTACATGGTTATAAAGTAAACCATGCCCGAGAAAATTAATTCCCGTTGTTGAGTCAAAGCTTTCCGGTGAAATGCTTGACTTGAATATTAAAAGCGGGTTACTATCTTAAATAATAGCAAACCATAATTGAGCAAGTTTTAAAACCATTTGAACTTCTGCTCGAACTTTATTTATAACCCGTGTCATTATTGAATGACATTTCTAGGATCGTAAATATTATCGATTCCAGAAGACATGCTCTTTTTTTATCAAAACATTGTTGAACACACAATTTTAAAAGATTTAGAAAATCCTTTTGAAAAATTATTTACAAATTGTGTTCAAAGTTTTGAAAACCAATTACTTGAGCTTAAGATGTTGAATATCTTACAAAACGAGCTCAAGATCGAGAAGTTGTAAACTTCCCGTTGTGAGGATAAGTTTATCATCGGCGATAAACCTTCCTTTTAACTTACGAACGAGTCCTAAGTTGACTTTTACTTAGAATTCGTTTTCATGAGCTTGAAAAACTTTTGAATGTCTTAACGTAGAGCTCATGACGGAGAAAGATGAATTTCCCGTTATGAGAAAAAGTTCTCTTATTTAAAAGATATACTTTCCTTTCTGAGCTTAAAACTCAGAATGTTTTAATACAAGCTCATGACCGAGAAAAATAAATTTCCTGTTTTGAGGATAAGTTATCATTAAAGATAAGCTTTCCTTAATATAAGGTCCGAGTTACAGTCTGATATTTAACTGTAAGTCATTGTGCATTGAGCTTAAAAACTGCGAATGTTTTTAATATTAGCTCATGCCCGAGAAAAAATAATTTCTCGTTTTAAGGATAAGTTTATCATCGGCGATAAACTTTCCTTTCTTTGAAGTCCGAAACATAATCTGAAATGTGATTATACGCCATTTACACAAGCTTAAAACTTTTGAATAGTTTTAATGTAAGCTCGTGTCCGAGAAAATTTAATTTCTCGTTAATGAGGATAAGTTATCGTTGCATAGATGAACTGCCCTTTATTTGAAGTCCGGGTCATTGTCTGACATTTAACAAATAACCATATACACGAGTTTAAAACCTTTGAATAGTTTTAAAGTAAACTCGTGTCTAAGAAAATTTAATTTCTCGTTAATGAGGATAAGTTTATCATTGGTGATAAACTTTCCTTTATTTGAAGTACGGGCCATTGTCTGACATTTAACAATGAACCATATACACGAGCTTAAAACCTTTGAATGGTTTTAGTGTAAGTTCGTGTCGGAGAAAAAATTAATTTCTCGTTTTGAGGGTAAGTTATCGTTGCGTAGATAAACTTCCCTTTCTCTGACGTTCGGGTCACAGACTGTGATTTGAATGTGATCCATGTACACGAGCTTAAAACCTTTGAATGATTTTAGGATAAGCACGTGTCTGAGAAAACTTAATTTCTCGTTAATGAGGATAAGTTTATCATCGGCGATAAACTTTCCTTTCTTTGATGAACGGGTCACAGACCGTGATTTGTCTATAAGCCTTATACACGAGCTTAAAACCTTGGAGTAGTTTTGATGTAAGCTCGTGTCTAATAAAATTTAATTTCTTGTTTTGAGGGTAAGTTATCATTGACGAGATAAACTTCCCTTTCTTTGATGAACGGGTCCCAAACTGTGATTTGACTATGAGCCTTTATGGCTTAACTGCGAGTTCCCTGAGACATTTGTTTCTTAGATATCAGCTTCTTCAGCAACCAAACTCTGAGAGTGTCCTTAGTTGTACGGTATACAAAGATTGGACCGTTGTGTTCTTGTTGAACGTTAACTTTGGTACCTGCATTCTCATTATAAATTTGCATGCTTTGATATGGGTTAGCGATATTTATTTTAGAAGCAAGTGGGGGTTCACAGTTGTCTTTTCTTATGCCAAAGGTGGCCTAAGGAGATGATTAACTTATCTTAGTTGGCAAACGTTTCTTTTTATATAAAACCTTAAGTTCAGGCTTAAGTGATGCATCATCTTTTTCAATTTCCTCCCTAGTAGTCTTAGTAGAATCGGAGACTATCATAGTTAAAGGGCACTCATTTCCTACAACAGTGAAAGTTCTACCCGTGGGTTGTTAAACTTTACCAACGGGTTTGATTTTAGCTAACCACTGGGATTTAAGTCTCGCATGGGAGTTCACCTAATTAAGTAATTTCTTGACACAAGAATCATTATTTGCTTTAAAGACACATTTCCTACATGTTTTACAAGTAGCATATTTAATGTCCGAGTAAGATCTAGAATCCCTAGAAGATTGATTGATGCTCCTAGGATATGACATGCTACGGTTAGCAGTGTTGGATAATCTAGAAGGCATCTGACTACGTTTGAAAATTCTATCTCTCACTTGTGTCTTTTTCTTAGCATCCTTTAGATCAAAATTATGGCGAACGTCATTTAAACTAGTTCGAGACGTGTTCTTTGGACTATGTCTAGGGAGACTAGAGGCAATCATGTGATTATGTCTTGCAAAAGCTGTTTTAGTCGCATTGGGCCTAGATGGTGGAGTGATTGGTCTAGAAATATGAACCATATCAACTTGGGAGGCAAACCGCGGTCTCGAGGATTGAGGTTGCTCGGATCTAAATGCAGTCAGTTGTCTGACAGACCGAATTTGAGGCGGTTTCCCCAAGATTGATGGTTTTCCAAGCTTAGTGTCCACACTAGTTCCTTTAGTTTTCCTTAATTCATTTCTCAAAGCAGCTATAGCAAAAACCTTTTCTTGAACCTGAGCCTTTAAAGTCTCATTCTCTTTGAGCAATTTATCTTGGGATGCCAATTTAGATTCTAGCAACTTAATTTGTTTCAAAAGGTTATCCTATTCAGCTTTAGAATCTAGAACTTTTTGATCCAATGTTTGTTCAAGAACAAAGTTTGACTTTTCAAGTTTTTCAAAATATGTTTCAAATTTGTTCGTTTTCTTTGAAAATTAAAGTTTGGCATCCTCAAGATCTTTTGATTGCTGAGCTACGATCGTTTCGAGCTCTTTAATCTTGGAATCGGAATCAGTTAACGAATCAGTCATAAAGCATTTATCAAGATGTACTATAGCATTCTGAACAATCTCTCCCCCATTATGACGCACACCGGATGAATCTAAAGTGGGAAAACGATCACCCTTTTCCATCCATGTTTGTCATAATTATGTTCGAAATGCTCAACATGCGGTAGTTCATCGGCATAGACATCATATACAAAATTACATTGTACCATATGTGTAGTCTCTTCGTCATAAACGGGTCTGGTGTCATCATAAGAGATGTCTGTAACATTCCCTGACGTGTTGCTGATGTCATGCTTAACTGTTGATTCCATGTCCTTGCAATCTTTAGCATCCTCTAATGCGTCAATCGTATGACCATTTTCCTCTTGCATCGTAGATTCTTGTACTCCATTTTTTACGCTTGCTGAAGTCGAGATCTTTCATAAATCGAAGACGAGACCGATGTCATGAGTTTCAATATTATACCACGGAAATCTTGAAGCTCAGTATGTGCATCTCGAAGAAATGACTAACAAATCACTTAACTTTCAGGCTTGACGATATTGAATTGGAGGAAAGGCGTGAGTTGTGTTACAAGAGCCTTATATGCAAGTACCGATGCAGAGTGGTTAAAGTCTTCATTGTGGAGTTGCTCTGCTAGTTGGTTCAAGATGATGAACATCGATTCCATGAATATATGACGATCTTGACCAAATAGTGTCACAAATTCACTCCCTCCTTGAAGCCATGAAATGTTCACAAGATGAGACTGAAGAATTCTAAATGAAGTGATACCATTGTCTCTAACTTTGTCTTGCATTGGATATCGGTCTCCCTCTTGAACTGTTGAATTCAACAATTCCATTTCGTTCGATGATAAATTCTTGGATCTTTGTTGGGTAATATATCTTTTCTCGACACAATAATTTCGTGATAAGCTCAAACGTTGATAAAACAAACCGGAGTCCAATTCAAACTCGGCTACTCCAAAAGTAAAGCCCGTAAACTAATTCAACCTGATTAATTTTGCAACAATCGAATATTTAATCGATGAGTTCGAATTAACTTGCAAAAATAACAGCCTACTATATGTCTTCGATAAAAGTAGTGATCGGCCCGTTAATCGACTTAATACAACTCCAAACGACAAATCTCAATTGATGAGAAATAAATGGCCAACATAATATACCAACCATCACTTAAGTTCATAGTTTTCGTGTGACGAAAACTTAAGTGTGGCCAATCACAAACGTATTTAGGTAATACGTCCCTTTTGTATATACTATATGTGGCCCATGTGAATACTATATGTGTATACTAGACACACCAAGTCCTCTTATTTTATTTCCTTTGGGTCTGTCAACATCATGTCCTTTTCTTATATACGTCCCTTTTGTCGATTTGTTGGATGATTTGCCTACACGTGGTTGGGCCAAATAACACGTGGCCTGATAAGGGGTATACATAATATATTACCTGATCACAATTTCTTAATCACAATTTCTGATAAGGGGGTATAATTTCTTTTTTTAGGGGGTATAATTTCTTTTTTTAGGGGGTATAAATAATATATATAACACGTGGCTCTGATACCAATTGTAGGTCCACGTTTTGTTAGGATTGTACAAGTGTTGTTAAGATCTAAATAGTGGGAGGGATATGAAGAACAAGAGAGAGAAAGTTAGAGAGAGAAATGAGAGAATTAGAGAGAAAGATATATTGAGTAAAATGTGTATAAACAACTAATGACCAACCCCTCCTAACATGCTAGGAGGGTGTATATATAGCCCATCCTACATGTGGGCTTGATGGGCTATATGTTTACATATTGGATCACGAGCTTAATACTTGAATATATCGTTGGAGTGACTGATCCTTTCTAAATACGTAAAAACATATTTCCCACAATATCCCCCTAAGGGAGGTCACTCCAAGTTACAATGTCCTAAATAGTCTATAGCTCGTGATCTATGCTAACAATGATGTGACCGAGACTTTCTTTGGAAAAACGTATTTCCAACAATATTCCTAAATGGTGAAATTATTCCGAGATGGTGAAAATATTCCTAGATCGTGAAAATATTTCTAGATGGTGAAAACATTCCTAGATCATGAAAATATTCCTAGATGGTGAAATTATTCTGAGATAATGAAAATATTCCTAGATGGTGAAAATATTCCTAGATCTTAAAAATATTTCTAGATGGTGAAATTATTCCGAGATCATGAAAATATTCTTAGATGGTAAAAATATTCCTAGATCGTGAAAATAATCCTAGATGGTGAAATTATTCCGAGATCGTGAAAATATTCCTAGATGGCGAAAATATTCCTAAATCGTGAAAATATTCCAAGATGGTTAAAATATAAACTATTCCTAGATGGTGAAATTATTCTGAGATCGTGAAAATATTCTTAGATGGTGAAAATATTCCTAGATCGTGAAAATATTCCTAGATGGTGAAATTATTCCGAGATCGTGAAAATATTCCTAGATGGTGAAAATGTTCCTAGATGGTGAAAATATCCCTAGATCGTGAAAATATTCCTAGATAGTGAAATTATTCTGAGATCGTGAAAATATTCCTAAATGTTGAAAATATTCCTAGATCGTGAAAATATTCCTAGACGGTGGAAATATTCCTAGATCGTGAAAATATTCCTAGATGGTGTACTAGCTAATTATTCTGAGATGGTGTACTAGCTAATTATTCCTAGATGGTGTACTAGCTAATTATTCCTAGATGGTGTACTAGCTAATTATTCCGAGATGGTGTACTAGCTAATTATTCCTAGATGGTGTACTAGTTAATTATTCCGAGATGGTGTACTAGCATTTTTCCGAAATAGCGAACACCATTTTTCCGAGATAATTACTTTGAATATTTTCCAAGATCACTACTAAGCAGAATTTTCCGAGATAGCAACATCTCAACATTCCGAGAAATTGTAAGAAGTTTGCTTAATTCGTTTTGGTTATTCTCCAAAGCAATTTCAGGGGATTTCAATCATCAAATGTTCATCACCAATCAAGGACTCAAGAATTTTTACTGTTTTTTCGGTGGTTTGTAAAATTCGCCTATTTATTTCTCGGTTTTTCCCCGTATTGTTCTTACAACAACAAACACAATTACTCGATTTTATCTCTCGATCGATTGGTAATCTTTAACTTCATTACACTTCTTGAATTTCAACGAAATTTTTGAATTCTAAATTTCAAGAGAGAGAGCTTGATCAGTTGTAACAACTACAAGCTACTGCAAAGGAGAGATGCATCAAAAATATTCGTCTACTTTATTCACACCTTCTACTAGTTTCATATGATGATTAAAAAGACGTAGATGGCAAGTCTGGATTCAAAAGAGCTTTCGCATCATTCTTCGATCAAGACGTTATAAATTTCACTGCAACGATGTTACTCAACATGGACCAACTAGAGCAACAACTTGACAAAGATGAGTTTCACGAGACTAAATCCATGACTGCTTTTTGGGTACTATACAATCAGTTTAAGCTGTTCATCAACTCACATGTTACCTTATATCATGACGATCCATCGACACACAAGTCCTTTGTTGCTTATATAGTATCGGGATTTACGATTTCTGAAATATTTTGCATATAAACTTCCATAATATCAAGACGTCTATTGTTGAAAGAGAACTACCTCAATATAATATACACAACAAGGTGCATGCAAAAACAACATCTGACCCACGAGGACAATGGTCATACGGATGATACATTAGCGGCTAATTTCGTTAACTTGAAAGCAGTCGCATAAAATCACATCATGATACCAGCAACACGTCAAGGAATGTTGCAGACATCTTTTTTTATGACACCATACCCGTTTATGACAAAGAGCCTACAAATGAGGTACAATAGAATGTTGTATACGATATATATGTCGATGATATACCGCATGCTGGGCATTCTGGACCTATTTAAGACACACATGGGATGGAAAAGGGTAATAGCAATACCACTTCTGATTCATCCGATGTAAGTCATAAAGGGGGAGAAATTGAACAAAATGCTGGAAATTATCATGATAAATGCCATATAACTTCTTTGTTAACCAACTCCAAATCTAATATTAAAGAGCTCGAAATGATTGTAGCTCAGCAATCTAAAGATCTTGAGGATGCCAAGCTTAAATTTTCGAAGAAAATAGTGAAACATATTATGAAAAACTTGAAAAAGCAAATATGGTTTTTGAATGACAATTGGATCGTAAAATTCAAGATGCTAAAGCTGAAAAGGATCAATTTCTGAAAAAAAAATTAATTCGCTAGAATTTAAGTTGGCTTCTTAAGAGAAATTAGAGCAAGAAAATGTCGAGTTAAAGGCTCATTTTCAGAAGAAGGTCTTTGCAATAGCTGCGTTGAAAAACTAATTGAGGAAAATCTAAGGACCTAGTGTGGATACTAAGTTTAAAAAACCATCAATCTTGGGGAAACCAAATCGAAACCTCTCAAAAACCAATCAGTTGTTAGATAATCGAATACATATAGATCTGAGAGACCCAAATCCTCTAAAACATGGTTTTCCTCCCAAGTTGATGTGAATTATGTTTCAAAACCCGTCACTCCACTACCTAGGCCCAATGTGACTAAATCAGCCTTTGCAAAACCTCCAAACAAGACTGCTACTAGTGATTCTAGGTATAGTTCTAAGAAAATGCCACAACATAGGTCAAATAACATGCCTCATAATCACTATGGAGATAGAGCTAAGAAAAGGACATAATCAAGAAATGCCAATGTGATGTCTTCGGCTAGATTACATAACACTGCTAATGCTAGCATCCCTAAACCTAGGAACGTTAATCGATAATCTAGAAATTGGTCTGCTTCTAAGAGTAATTATTCTAAGTTATCTGAAGTACGTAAAGAAGACCACACTAGGATTTCTAGATCTCATTCGGACCCCAAACACGGTGTTTGTTCCGTATGCATGAAATGTGTCTTCACGACAGATCATGCTCCTTGTGTCACTAAAGTCTTGAAGGAGCTGAACTCTCATGCTAAAAGAGGGATTCCCAATAGAAATAGGTTTTCTACCGCTAAGTCTCCCACTGTGCATAAGAATACCATGTCGCAAAGATCCGATCTTAGGTGGCAACCCACGGGTATGATTTTCAAATCGGTTAATCTTCAATGGGTTCCTACTGGAAGGATGTTTCCCTCTAGCACTACCAAGGTTGGCTGTGAACCCCCACTTGGTTCTAACATAGATATCATTAACCCATATAAAAGCATACAAACTCCTAATGAGAATGAAGGTACCAAAGTCGACGTTCAACAAGAACAAAACGTTCCAATCATTGTATATTGTTCAAACAAAGACAATCTCAGAGTTTGGTTGCTGAAGAAGCAGATATTTAAGAAACAAATGTCTCAGGGGATTTGCGGTTAAGCTCGCGTATATGGCGTATAATCAAATCATAGATTATGCCCTGGACTTAAAACAAGGAAGTTTATCTTTTCAACAATAACTTACCCTCAAAACGAGAAATTAAATTTTCTCGGACACGAGCTTGCATTAAAAGTATTTAAAAGTTTTTAAGCTTGTGTAAATGACCTATAGTCGCATTACAGGCTATAATTTAGGTAACAAAGAAAGGGAAGTGTATCACGGAAGATAACTTACCCTCATAACGAGAAATTAAATTTTCTCAGACACGAGCCAGAATTAAAACTATTCGAAGGTTTTAAGCTCGTTGGCTCAAAGTCAAATGACAAACTATCACCAAATCTTCAAAGAAAGGGAAGTTTATCACGGATGATAAATTATCCTTAGCAATGAGAAATTTAATTTTCTCGGTCATGAGCTTTATTAAAACATTCGAAGTTTTAAGCTCATGAAACTCGGACTACATCAGAAGTTCCTACAGCCGATGCGACGATCACGACGTCAATGACAAAGTTGTAATATCTAGTCGATCCTACGGTTGATGAATATTTCGATGAAGAAAATCAAGTTGTTTCAAAGTCCTCCCATGTGACTACTGCCGATGTATCCGATATACGTCAACTACAGCCTGATCCAACTCCAACAACTTCTGTCAATGATATAGGGAACATATGCATACGACTTCTAAGTAAATGTCAGCTTAGGTCTCGCTCTTCAGTTTTAAAAGGAAAGTTTATCTTTATAGATAACTTATCCTCTCAACGAGAAAGTCATCTTTCTCGGGTCTTGAGCCATTTATCAAAACATTCCACGTTTTGTCGCTCAAGTCATTGGACTCTGTATATATTTAAACACCAAAAGATAAATAAAAAAATATAAAACGTATAAAAATCATAAAAAAATATAAAACAAACAAAAATCATAAAAATAAGAAATTCAAGAAAATCCAAAAATATTTTTCATTTTAAAAAATGCATGTCTTTTAGTACGATAATATTTACGGCCTTAGAAATGTTGATTAATATTGACACGGCGCCATAAATAGAGTTCGTATAAAAGTTGTAAATATTTTAAAACATGCCTATATGACTTGTAGTTATTTCAGACTACAAACCGCTTTTCACATTAAAGTCATGTATTTCTTCAGAAAACGTTGGCTCAACAACGATATTTAATTTTCTCGGGCATGGTTTACTTAAAAGCCATGTAAGGGATCAAGTTTACGTTATAACTTGGTATAACAAAAATTTTTGTACGCTTCAGTGCATTTATTTGTAGAAATAAGAGAAATATTGTTTTTAGAAGTTGTCTTCTCAACAAATTAGTGCCTACACACACGACAAGATCTCCAATCAAATAATGAATACAGATCTATAGATAGAAAACGGGTCAACAATTGAGTGGGAGAAATGGTCAAAATTTGAGCTTATTAATTATTCGACCACAACCTCCGGTATATATGCATACAAGGTGTTGCTGATTTTGAGGATTTGATAGGTGTGAAAACACCCATCTTTTACCACTTAACTATAATAATAACCAAGCCAAAACGTGTATTTTATGTCGTAAATGTCGGAATTATGCGTGGTTTGTGTTTTTGTTGTGATTTAGGACCAAAAGATGAAAAAGGAGGAAAACACGGGCTTTCACGGGCTTTTATCGATGAAAACGAGAAAAGACGAAGTCAAAAGATCAAGAGTGCAAAAAGAACGGAATTCCAAGGCCTATTCTGAAGATTTATCGAACAAAAAGTCTAAAGACGGAAGTTTGATGAAGTCGAAGAACTCAAGTCTAATTATTGAAGAAATTATAAGACAAGTTCAATTTATATCGACAAATCCCCAGACGACGTCGAGAAAGACAAAGAATTTAAATCGAGTCGAGACAAGAATAAAGAGAGAAGAAAGCATCATCACATGTACTCCTCCTATAAATACCCTCCTAATATGTCATTAGGAGGGGTGTTAGATAACTTTTAGTTAGTTTTATTTTTGTAAGGTAAGTAGGAGTAGATTAGTATACTTTCTCTCTCTAGTTTCTTAATGTTTTTCAAGCTTTCTCTTTAAACTTGTGCCAAATCTTTGATCTTGTACCAAATCTTTGATCTTTAATCTTTTAAATTCAAGTTTTTAATCATCTTCTTCTACCTTTCTTATTTTGTTTATCTTTGATTCTTGATAATCGTTGATTTTGTTTCATCTTAATGTTCATGTGATTTAAAAGTTTATTATTTTATTCATCTATAAGTTTTAATACGAATTGAGCTTTGAGCTTGACAAGCTTAATGGCTTATTTTGTATTTAGCTTATTTGTCTTAAAGTTTTCTTAAAAGTTTTGTCTTTCTAAAGTTTTATTTAAAAAGTTGCTTATTTAGGGTTTTGTAAGTTTTAATTTGTGCTTATTTAGTTATTTTCATTAAATAGTTAGTTAAATTCGGTTTTAGCTTATTGAATAGTAGCTTATTTACTTGCTTATTTCGAATTGCACCCGTCGGAAAAGAGTTTCCCTTTCCGACCTTACATTCCGATTTGTGTCTTTTATTCCGACAAGCTACACTATTATTCTTATCACAGGATCGGAAAAGGGTTTAGTTATTCCGACGGATATTCCGATTGGATTCCGACGGGTTTGTTCTGCATTCCGATCATATTCCGATTAAGGCATTCCGATAGGATTTCTTTTTACGTATTCCGATACTTTAGTTTTTCCTATATTCCGATAGCTTTTAGTTTCTACATTCCGATTGTTTTCTTTTTCTTATATTCCGACGGGATTCCGACGCTTATTCTGACGGGATTCCGACTAGTATACCGATGGAGTCCTAGTTTCTATTTTCTAGTTTTACTTTTAATTTCCAATTTTATTTTTACCGCCATTTTTGCTGAGTGTTATTTTAATTGTCTTTAATTAGAATTATTTTTAAGTTTACAATTTATTAAGTTTCCAAATTTACTTTTCAAAGTTTAATTTCTCGTCATTTATTTTTAAGTTTTAGTTTTTAGTTCTAAATTTCAAGCTTCCACTTTTACTTAACGACATTTACATTTGCTTTTACATTTTAATTTTCATTTTAATTTAGTTTAAATTAGATAACCTTTCCCCTTTATATTCCACCAAGAACGACTGAGTCACACTTTCAACCAATAATCAATTCGAAAAGATTGGAACAACGAATCTTTTTCATACGGGATAAAACCTTGTATTAAATGGCGCCGCTGCCGGCTCTTTTCGTTAAGATTAACGGTTTTTAGTGAGAGATGCGTTGGATTTTGGGATCCGTTCACTCTTGAACGTTATTTTTCTTGTCTAATTTTCAAAAAATTTCAAAAATCCTAAACAATATAAAATTTTCAAAAATCCAAAAAAAATAGAAAAACATAAAAAACCAAAAATATTTCTTGTCTATCTTTCTTTTCCATTTGTAGGTGTGTATGCGTACCCGTGCTCGTAAGAAGAAAGCAACTCAAGCCGAAGTCGAAACTCAACCTATTGTCACCATGGACAATCGACCAATGATCGAGCTTTTGCAATCGCACGTAGAGGGCAAAACCGATGCTATTGTCATACCCGATATTGGAGCCAACAACTTTGAGCTCAAATCCGGCTTCATTCAAATGGTCTATGCTCAACCATTCTTGGGGCTTACACTTGATGATCCTCATGACCATATCAAAAGGTTTCTTCAACTCACTAATATGGTCAAGTTTAATGGGGTTTCACAAGAGGTAATTCGCTTGCAACTTTTTCCTTTCTCCTTAGAGGGACAAGCCCGGCATTGGCTTGATAAGGAACCGCCACAAAGTATTCTTACGTGGTCGGATTTAGAGACCAAATTCATCAACTACTTTTTCCCACCCTCGCGTACTACCGCTTTGCGGAATAAAATCATTAACTTTGAACAAAACTACGGTTAGACATTTAGTGAATCTTGGGACCGTTTTAAGGAACTTTTAAGAAAGTGTCCACAACATGGTTTCACAAAAGTGCATCAAATTAACACTTTTTACAATGGTTTAAGAATGAATGACCAAGATTCATAAAATAGTGCCTCGGGGGTAATATTTTGGTTAAGTCCTCTAATGCCGCATGGCATATTATTGAGAATAAATCTAAAGTGCAAACCAAAAGTGTTCGGGCTAATGTGGCTAGTTCTAGCACTAGTGACACCAAAAGGAGACTTGATAAGCTTACTACGGTTGTTGAAGCACTTGCTTTACAAGCCGTTAACAATGCCAAAAACAACAATGTTATAACTTGTGAAACTTGTGGTGGGACACACTCTTATGCTAATTGTAATAAAGCTTATGATCACTCTCACGGAGAAGTGTATGCTTACAACAACACCGAGAGAGTTCATTTCAAGCCTAATGTCGATGTTAATCACTTGTCTTACAACTCGACAAATTACTTGGCTCCACCCGGTTTTCAACAAAGACCACCACAACCTAACCCAAACAACCAAGGGACGCCAAGAGCTAATTTTCAAGGTAATGCCAATGTGAGGGGCTCAAATGCAAATCAGGGTAACTATCACATGCAAAACCAAGGTTTTCAACACCAAGGTTTCAATCCTCAAGGTTTTCCACCTTATAACCAATACCCAAACCAAGGTTTCCAACAAGGGTTCAATTTACCTCATCCGCCAATGAACTTGGTTTTGCAAAAGTTGAATGAACATGAGAAAATAATGCAAGCAATGCAAGAATCTAATAGACAGTTGCAAGAGTCCACGGATAGGAAATTCATTCAAATATTACAAACCCTTCGCCCCCAAGGTGCTCTTCCTTCTACAACCGAAACAAACCCTAGAACTAATGTGAGTGCTATTACTACTCGAAGTGGAGCAACTCTAGTAGGACCTTCTATCCATCCTCCCGTTACTCCATCTACACCTCCTCCACCACCATTTATCCCTCCTACTACCACACCTAGTACTAGTTCTCCATTACCGTCTCCACCTATTAATGAAGAGGTACCCAAGCAAAACCATCCACCAAACCCACCAACCACCTCTAAACCTTCAACATCTCAACCTTTACCTGCTACACCCACACCACCTAAACCCAACATCCCTTATCCTTCTCGGTTAGACAAATGCAAATTGCTTACTAAAGAGGATGCTCAAGTCACTTCTTTTATGAAGATGATCTCTCAAATGAATTTCAAGATTAGCCTCGTTGAAGCACTTGTCCAAATGCCAAAATTTGTGAAAGTATTCAAGGAATTGCTTAGAAAGAAGGAAAAGATGGCTGAGTTTGTCAACACACGCTTAAATGAAAACTGTTCTGTAGTCATTCTTAAAGAACTTCCAGAAAAACATGGAGATCCCAGTCGTTTTGTGTTGCCTTGCATTTTTAACAAAGAGGAGGAATTTACTGCCTTAACCGATCTAGGGGCAAGTATTAATTTGATGCCATTAAGTGTGTGGAAAAAGCTATCTTTACCCGACCTTACTCCAACGAAGATGACTCTTGAGCTAGCAAATCGCACTCTCGCTTACCCCGTTGGTATTGCCGAAGATGTGTTTATTAAAGTTGGTACCTTCACTTTTCCGGTCGATTTTGTTGTTGTTGATTATGAAATGGAACCTCGTATTCCGTTAATACTTGTACGACCATTTTTGAGAACCGGAAAAGCTCTAGTCGATGTTGCCGAAGGTGAACTAATCTTAAGAGTCGGGAATGATGCTCAAGTTTTTAAAATGGGGAAGATCACAACCAAATCAAATGGAAGAGAATCAGCGAATATGATTAATGTGCTTGATGATTTTGTCGTCTACAACAATCCTCTTTTTGATTCTTGCCATGATAATCCACTGTTCAAAGATGATGTGGATGATTCTCTCTCCAAATTGGACCCCCCACCAATTTATGATCCTCCACCGATCTATGATGATTATGCTGATGATTCTAGTTCCGATGGGGATGATTATGCTGCTTTTGTTTCAGAGTATCCAGATATGCCCACTTATGATGATTTTGATGATGTTGATACTCTCTCGAGTGATTCTTCTCATGATGACTTTACTCCTACTTTTGATGAAGATCCTCCACCAAACACTATTGATACTTTGGATAATTACTCATTTGAGGAAGATTTTGCCACTTTACTTAATACATACTTCCTAAATGAGAATGATTCTCCTCCTTTGGACTTTGATGATGCTCTTTATCCTCCTTCAGATATGAAGAAACCCGTTCCAAAGGAGAAGAAGCCGGAAGACACCGATATCCCTAGCACCTATGTCTTGACACCTCTCTATCCACCTTTTGAGGATGAGATTGTGCGATTTATGAGCGGTTCTTCTTCAAATTCTACTGAGACTGAGTGTTATTTTCCCCTAAAGGAAAAAGTGTTCGATCCCGGTATTAAAATTTATAAGCAATCTCAGTATCCATCTGATGAAATAAAAGGAAAGATTTTTGGAACTTATGAAGATATGCTTGCACCTCATCACACTTGCTACCACCGTGCTCCATCTTTTCTTAAGGGAACCTTGCTTACTCTTCTTTGGCTTGCCTTGTTCGCCTTAAGCTTGTGCTATTTGATGGATGAAAACCATGTATTTGATCCCGGTGGATGTGTTTCAAGCTTCTTTCCATGCTAATCAAGGTCGAGTCAGGCTCAAGACTCGGTGAACAAAAACAAGCGCTTCTCGGGAGGCAACCCGTAGTATCTATCCTTTTTCCTTGTTTTTATAATAAGTGTAGGGGAGACCCTAGTATGTGTTTGTTGTTTCTTTCTTATCATTTGCAGGGATTCAAGCTTTCAAAGATCCATTCTTGATGACTTTTGACGACCCGTGATTTCGTGTACCCGTCTTCCCGGTTCTATCCTAAACTCTTTTGATTCACTATTTTATATTCTTCAATATTAAAATAGGAATCACTTTAGTTGTCCTTTCTTTAGCAAGATTTAAACAAAGTGCACTATGTCCTAAGTGTAGGGGAGGTTACTCCCACATGCTTAAACATTAAGGACAATGTTTATATTAAGTGTAGGGGGACTTCTATCGAAGTTAAGTGGCCTTTTCCTTGTATTTGTCCTCATTTTAATCGGAAAATTGATTTTTCGACATTTTTCAAAATTTTTGATCTATTTTGGCCTAGTTGTATTTACTTTTGTTATAGTTATTTTCTTTCTTTGCTAGAAAAAATTTTAATAAAGTGGTTTTAATTTTTAAACGTTGTGAATCTTTTGACTCAACCCGAGTTTACTTATCTAAGTTTACTCTAGCTAGTATCCTTAACGTGTTTAAGTCAAGTTTTGCTAGGCTTATATATAGGGAACTTTAAAACACGAAAGTCTTAACTCTCACGGGTTAAGAACAAGAACTTTTCACAAGTTCCTATAATTGATCCTAGAAAGTCGTTTATCAAGGGAAATTAAATTGCAAATTCTAAACTTGAAAAAGTCTAAGAAGTTGCAAGATCCTATAGATGACTTGAAAACCCCACACTTTGATTTAATAGGCTAAGCATTCACGAGTCTCATTCCTTGAGATTTTAAATTATGGAGAACGATAGATGATAGAGTCAATTATAAGTTTGGTATTCTTTCATGAATTTATGTGAGTTGATTATAAGCTTTTTCTCCCATCGCTTGTTAATAAATTTAATTGCAATAAATAAAGTCGTGCGATTTAAAAAGTTACTTAGATTCTAGACCAAGATCGTTTAAAAGTTGCTCGGTATTGATTAGAGTTCATAGCCAAGGCATAACTTATTGAAGCGGGATGCGATGATTAGCGAGTCCGAAAAGGTCCTAACAAGACATAAGGGCTACATTTTGTTGCTAAAGATCCAAAGTGATGTGAAGAATCATTTATCAAAAATCAATATGAAGGATCGAGATACACGACGAAAAGCAAATACTCCCCTAAAGATCATGGAGAAATCTATCCAAAAAGGCCCTAACAAGGTATGAGGATAAATAGATCCAAGTCCTAAAAGGAGGCGGATCGTTGTATATATCAAAATCCCAAATAAAGATTGGAGAAAAATGAAGAAGTCGTGGTCCAAGTATGAAGAATCTCTCAAAACTTCAAGTGAAGAAATTCCTATTATGAAGAGAAGACCATTATTTCATGAACGTCTCTCAAGATTTGAAGTATGAAGTCGCTGCCAAATATCGGTCCGAGAAAGGTCTCAAATCGTGAAGCGAGTTATGCCAAGATATGAACTTGTTGTCCCATATATTTAGATGATATAACACGAATTTAAGAAAGAAAATAGATGAAGAAGATGATTTCTAGAGAGAGAAAGTAGCGAGAGAAAGTAGAGAGAGATGATTAACTTGGTGAATATTAGATTAGAAGTAAGAATAAAATGAACAACCAACCCTCCTAACATGCTAGGAGGGTAGTATATATAGTCCACCGACATGCGGGCTTTAATGGGCTATATATTGGTCCGGGCTTGTCTTTTAGACTTTAATTAGTTTAAATCCAAGCCCGTAAACCACGACTAATTAACTACCTATTACAACGTTCTAACTGATGTTACAATAATAACCTATGACCGAGCATTTTTGTTTGACTCAATATTTTGAGGCTAACAATCTCCCCCAATGTGAGGTCATACCCTTTTGATATTTGGAGATCAATGAAGATTACAAATCTCGTCATAAATGAGTCTTTAACGTGTAACAGTAGTTTTGTTCCTTCATGCTGTGATCTTTGAGCCTTTGTCATTGTCTTTCGACTTAGTCTTTTATCTTGAGATCTTCAAATCATTCTTGACTTTTCTTTGACATCTTGCGATCTTGTGTCTTTATCCACATGCCCACACTATTAATTGTTGAATAAGTCCTTGGGCATGAACATGTGGTTTTGAATCTTTGACTTTGCTGAGTACACCGTGACGCCACCTTCTCGAGACAAAACATAGACACGGACTGAATGGCTTTGACATTCGTCCTAAAATGTATGGAGGGCTTCTTTCTTTAGAACCTTTATCCTTACATTTCTTTTTCATTCTTCAACCCCTTCAATGCTTATCAAGACATCATTACTAACACCTTGTTGTGATTGTTCCGGTGCTAGCTTCAGTACTTAGTCGGCATTCTGCTACGTTCACATTCTACTCCATCTTTCCTAAGGACTTCTAATTATCTATTGGATTTTCCCTGGGAAGATCCCTCCGGTTCTGGTTGGATCATAGGACTTAAACCTAACCACCCTTTTGACACCAATAACGTCGTGAATTAAAGATGTTGTGGGTATTTGATCGTAACCATGAGTGCTTGAGTCTTTAGATCACATTTTAATCACATTTCTCTCCTATCTCTAATATATAAAATCTTCTGATATTAGAGATACCAAATTTGATTAAAATATATTTTGAAAAATAGTCTTGAAAATCTCCGGGAGAAAGATGTGTTAATCTTTTGCATGAAGTTAAAATGCTCCCCCTCAAAAATTGATCCAATGGAATTGTCATTACGAGGATTTGATCCACATTTCGCTTTTTGAGGATGGGAGTTGTTGAACACACAATTTTTGAAAGATTTTGAATAATCATTGAGAAATTCTTGAAAAAATTGTGTTCAACGCTTTTTGAAAAATCCTATTTCTTTTTGGCGAATAGGTTTTTCTAAAGCATAAACTTGAGTTCATAGACTTTGAATGTCTTGACGAATCCACTCAAGTGTAAGAAGATTTCTCTTCTTTTGCTGAGGGTAAGGGCACTAAATCGTACACTCCCCTGTGAATATGAATCCGGGTTGCAATCTGAAAATGATTACAAGCCATTGTGTTGAGCTCAAAACGTTGAATGTTTTAGGACAAGCTCAACCCAAGATAGATTGCTCTACCCGTTGTTTGGAAATATTGTCCAAAATAGACAATTTCCTTTATTAAAAGAAGAAATGACATGTTTTGAAAAATATTTACAACTTTCATTCGAGCTTTATGTACACACCCGTGTCGTTATTTAGCGACATTTCTAGGCACGTCCATATTATCAACACTGTAAGACATGTCGAGAAGAATATTTTTGGATTTTGAAAGATTTTTAATTTTGTGTTTTGTTTTTATATGTTTTATATTTTTGTATTTTGCTTTTTCAAAGGTATTTACAAGTTGATGTTTGATAGATGAATCAAGCAGGCTTCTTTGCCAGAATCTCCAGTTCTGCTGGAGTCAAACATCTCATACCAATTTGCCTAACAAGATACGGAAACCTCTCTTTCGAAAGAGCTTTTGTAAACAAGTCAGCTAATTGGTAATCAGTTCCAACAAAGTATAATTCAACAATACCCTTTTCAACTTGTTCCTTAATGAAGCGATATCTGACATCAATGTGCTTCGTGCGGGAATGCTGGACCGGATTGCAGGAGATGGCTATGGCAGACTTTGAGTCACAGTGCATAGGTACTTTATCAAAGTGGAAGCCATAATCCGTGAGTTGTGTTCTCATCCAAAGAACTTGAGCACAACACGCAGATAGAGACACATACTCCGCTTCGGCTGATGAAAGTGAGGTGCAATCCTGCTTCTTGGAAGACCATCCCACAAGCTTATCTTGTCCTAGAAATTGTGCACCACCAGAAGTAATTTTACGTGTATCAAGACACCCTGCATGATCAGAATCTGAATAGGCCGTTAGAAAGAAACCGGTTTCCCTCGGATACCAGAGTCTCATGTGAATGGTATTCTTAAGGTACCGAAAGATCCGTTTAACCTCCTTAAGGTGCTTTTCAGTGGGTCGTGCTTGATATCGTGCACAATAGCATGTAGCATGATGTATATCAGGTCTGCTTGCTGTAAAGTACATGAGGGACCCGATCATGGAACGATATTTCGAAACTAGTCTAGATGGTGGCTAAGTCTAAAAAATACTCGAACAAAATTTAGCAAAACACAGCATCGGAATGTCCATCGGAATGTGGTATCAGAATGTCGTCAGAATCACTTATCGAAATACACCATCGGAAAGAACCTTGTCAGAATGGTGTCGGAATGAGATCGGAAAGAACCTTGTCGGAATACCAAAATCAAACTTGTCGGAATATTGTCCGTCGGAATGCAATCGGAATGCAATCGGAAAGACCCTTGTCGGAATACCAAAATCAAAACAGTGGGCATATGTTAAGTCCAGTCGGAATGTGATCGAAAAAACCCTAGTTGGAATGTGATCGGAAAACCCCTTGTCGGAATATGATCGGAAAGTGATGTCGGAATACTGGTCGGAACGTTTAAACCCTTTTCCGATGCAACTGATCGGAATCAGTAAACCCTTTTCCAATGACACTGATCGGAATAATAGTACTGTTTCGAGATTTTGAGGTAAACAAAATGAGATTTTCGACAAGAAATCCGTGATTTGAACCAACTAAATGCGACCAAATCCCTACCACAACTATGTAGAAGATTTATATCAAGATTTAGAGTATGGAAAACACAAAAAAAATCTTGAATTCGAGATGATTATAGGAGAAAATCACACGAACCAAGTAATATCAACAACGAATCATAAAACTACCCCATGGCGATTGATACCAATTGTTGTCCCATATATTTAGATGATATAACACGAATTTAAGAAAGAAATTTGACGAAGAAGATGAATTCTAAAGAGAGAAAGTAGTGATAGAAAGTAGAGAGAGAGATGATTAACTTGGTGAATATTAGATTAGAAGTAAGAATAAAATGAACAACCAACCCTCCTAACATGCTAGGAGGGTAGTATATATAGTCCACCCACATGCGGGCTTTAATGGGGTATATATTGGGCCGGGCTTGTCTTTTGGACTTTAATTAGTTTAAATCCAAGCCCGTTAACCACGACTAATTAACTACCTATTACAACGTTCTAACTAATGTTACAATAATAACCTATGACCGAACATTTTTGTTTGACTCAATATTTTGAGGCCAACAGAACTCTATGAGGTCCCGAGAAGCAGTTTTAAAAGATTTTTTCCTTTATCTAACTATTGATTAAATCGTCCTACTTTATTTTCAGACTAAATAACTATCAAAATAAGTCAACAATGCATCCTCGAGATCATTCAAGACAACAATAAAATATAAGAGATACACCTAGGAATAAGGGAGTCTAAGTAAATAATTGGCCCAGATGAGTTTGTGTTAGTTTGCTAACTTATAATAACAATGATCTCGTTTTTAAGCTTGGTATGGGGAACGTGAAACTTGAGGATGATAATCATTCATGACATTCCAAAACCCTAAGGTAAGTTTTTGATCTTTTTACTTGTTTTCTTCCTTTAAATATTTTGTCTCTTTAACAAAGGCCAATGTGGATTGATTGTGATGGAAAATGTAAAACGTGCTTTGTAAATAATGCATTGCATGAGGACATTGCAATGGTCAAGTATAGGGGATTTGATAGTTGTGAAAACACCCATCCTTTTACCACTTAACTATAATAATAACCAAGCCAAAACGTGTATTTTATGTCGTAAAAGTCGAAATTATGCGTGGTTTGTGTTTTTGTTGTGATATAGGACCAAAAGATGAAAAAGGAGGAAAACACGGGCTTTCACGGGCTTTTATCGATGAAAACGAGAAAAGACGAAGTCAAAAGATCAAGAGTGCAAAAAGAACGGAAGTCCAAGGCCTATTCTGAAGATTTATCGAAGAAAAAGTCTAAAGACGGAAGTTTGATGAAGTCGAAGAACTCAAGTCTAATTATTGAAGAAATTATAAGACAAGTTCAATTTATATCGACAAATCCCGAGACGACGTCGAGAAAGACAAAGAATTTAAATCGAGTCGAGACAAGAAGAAAGAGAGAAGAAAGCATCATCACATGTACTCCTCCTATAAATACCCTCCTAATGTGTCATTAGGAGGGGTGTTAGATAATTTTTAGTTAGTTTTATTTTTGTAAGGTAAGTAGGAGCAGATTAATATACTTTCTCTCTCTAGTTTCTTAATGTTTTTCAAGCTTTCTCTTTAATCTTGTGCCAAATCTTTGATCTTTAATCTTTTAAATTCAATTTTTTAATCATCTTCTTCTACCTTTCTTATTTTGTTTATCTTTGATTCGTGATAATCGTTGATTTTGTTTCATCTTAGTGTTCATGTGATTTAAAAGTTTATCATTTTATTCATCTATAAGTTTTAATATGAATTGAGCTTTGAGCTTGACATGCTTAATGGCTTATTTAGGGTTTTGTAAGTTTTAATTTGTGCTTATTTAGTTATTTTAATTAAATAGTTAGTTAAATTTCGGTTTTAGCTTACTGAATAGTAGCTTATTTACTTGCTTATTTCGAATTTCACCCGTCGGAAAAGGGTTTCCCTTTCCGACTGATGAGACTGCTTTTATACATAGTCTCATCGTCCAAATCGGGCTTAAAATGCATAAAATATCATTAAAACTGCCAAATATATGCTCGTGTTTGTTGCTTGTGTATTTTAGGTACGGATATTGAGGAAATGACAAAAAGATCACAAGAATCATTCAAAAACGAACACGGGAAACGAAGCCGCATAATGAACTGGGCCCAAATTTGGAATTTCCAAAAATGACCTTGAAGAATTGAAGATTGTCAACATTGGTCCCTCATTTTTGAAGACTTGGCAATTTATACCCTTGCAAACTTATAAAATGCATTGTGGTCCCTAAATTATCAAGATGTTACAAGTTATACCCTTGAAGAATCCAAAAATATGCATTAATGGTCCTTGCTACAAGTTTAAAAAGTTATTGTGCCAAAAGTGTAAAATGCCCAAAGTTATTTACAAAGGAAGAAAGAATTGTGGCTGTTTTATACAAAGTGAAGAAAAGAAGAACCTTTGGGGACCAATTCTGCCAAACATCTAAACCACTCTCAGCCAATCATGTTTCCACCTCATCCCAACCCACCAATCACCAATCACCACCTCATCATCCCACACACGTCACCATCCACTCACCACTTAAATAACAAATTAATTTATAATCTGTTTTTAAACCTAAGTTTTGGAGGTAAACGGGTACTGTTCACATCATCACTCCTAAACACCCTTAATCCCCAGCTCAAGAACACATAAACCCTAATCCTAATTACCCTTCAAACCAAAGGGTTATTGGCTGTTAATCTCCAGAATGGTGATTAAGGTCCCCCTCAACACAACCCACCTCACAAAACACCCTCACATGGGTTGTGGACCCCACCTTGTACCTCCCCTGCAAACGTCTTTTTCCCCCCAAACCTAAAAGGGGACAAGATGGAGGGCTATGATGATTCAACTTGTTCCCCACACAAAATAAACAGCCAAGATGCAAAGCAACAGCTGGCCATGTCAACATCTTCACAAGAGGCCATTTTGACTGATTTTTAAAACAAGACCCAAGGGCAAATTCGGATTTTCTAGTATTAGGGTTTTAGCTTTTCATTATTTTATTCCAGTACCTAGAATATTCTTTAGTATCCTATATAAGGAGGGTGCAACATGTGCATACCCCTTGTTCCAGATTTTTACTCAAAAAAGTTGTAATTCCTTTTTAATGAATATAAAGTTTGGTATTTGGTAAATGTAATTCCTTTTATAAGTTATTAAAAGTTGGTAAATGTTTTGATGAGTAAGAATCTGAGTTCCATTGATTTGTTCACTAGTTTAAGGATTTTCAAAATTTATACTTGTTTTCAAAGTTTCTGAAAAAGGTGTTGATTTTGGTAAAACCTTGTTCTAAAGTTGGATTTCCAGTTGTTTTAAGTGATTGTTTAAGTGTGTTAAAAGAAGTTTATTTGAGAAGTTTTTGAAAAGATTTGAAAGGAGAAAGAAAAAATCAGAATCTTTGTACTTGTTTTGCCTTGATCTTAACAGGTTTCTCTTGGAGCTTGTTTTGTCCAAGGATCTGCACAGGTCCGGACCTGTTTGGAGGTGGTTAAGCAGCCACTGAGGGACCTGGATGTAGGTCCCTCTAGGTAAATTCCTTGATTCCATTTTTAGTTTTCAGAAAATATGGTGTTTATGTGATTGATGCATGAAAGTTGTTTGATTGCTTGTTTGTTGGCTTGATTATGTTCTTTAGTGCTTGTATGCATGTTATAGATGATTAGAATCAATTTGGTAAGGGTTTAAATAGATTTGCTTTGAAAAATTGATTTTCAGAAATATAAAGGGGTGTTTGGATTAAGGCTTAAGTAGTGTTGAATGATTATAATATTGGCTTAAAACCTGTTAAACACACTCACTAGGTAGCTAATAGGTTGTATGTTAGTTTGTATTTCAGTTTGGAAGAGTTTTAAAACAAGTTGCATGCTAAAATATTGGATAACATAGCTAAAATCAGTAAAGCCATTACTCTGCTTGATTTTTGTAAGATTGGTGCTTTGAATCTTGGTAGTTGCTGGTAGATAGGTCTAAGAGAGGTTTGTGATCACTTATATATCATTTTGTGGATTTGTATGCAAGCTTTTTGGGTTTGAAATTCGGATTTGTGCAAGTAAACAATAGTTACTGTTCATCAGACACCCATAAGGGCTTAATCAGAAACTTTTGTGCTTGGTTTGTGTGATTTTTGGCTAGTACTTGCTTGTTTTTTGTGTGTAAATTGACTCCTTATACTCAACTGAGTATAAGGGTGCCTTTTTGTCCAAAATAAGCTACCAAAATAAGTTTTCCTAAGCTTATTGTTTACTAAACAAAAATTAACAATATCAGTGGGAACTCTTTTCCCACTGCTAACACCATTGTTACCACTGCTAAGCTACAAGACAAATCCAGTCAACATGTCACTTTCAGTAATCTTTCTTTTTTGTCTTTAGTGGTTAAAAATAGGAATTAGGACCTGAAACTTTTTTCATTATTTTTCTAATTTAATTTGTGATTTTTCTGGTTAATTAAATTTTTATTTACTGTTCATTTTATATTTTTTAGATTAAATAGCATTTTTAATATACTTTTAATGTTTCTGTTTTTGGCATTTAGTGCCAAAAATACTTATTTTTCAGTTTAAACATTTTTCTTTTATTTAGAAAAACATTTTAAGGTTTTTGGTATAAAAAGTTTCTACTTTTCATCTTAGCTCGATCCGTCTTCGTAACCGTCAATTCTTTCTTATTTCTATTTTCTTTCTTTTCTCAATATAATCACAAACATTAATCAATTCATTACACAACACACGTGCCTCCTTGGGAAACGAACTTGAACTTTCTTAAGGGTCATTAGTGCTCGGTTTTCCTAAACCGACACTTAACGCTTACCACTACTTTGTTGCTCTTTTTCCTAAAAGGGTATACAAAATTCCTACATCAATTTTGGCGCCTCTGCCAGGGAGGCGTGTTGTGTTTTGATTGAACAATTGTTGTTTTTTATATAGCCATAATTAGTATTTGTATTAGTAGCACTCTACTAATACGTATTATCGTTTTTCGATTTTTGTGTGAATACTATTAATATATTGTATACGTAGAACAATAAATTCACAAGTACTCCAAATACGTGAGAAATCACAACCTTGACTTGGGAGGTCATTACCCAATCATTGTATTCGAATCTCAAACCAAAGAAAAAAGGCCAAAATAGATAAATACTTTCGTGAAGCTCGATTTTGAAAAATACAAACTATAAGGTGGGTATAAGGCGGTTGTATTTCACGACCTAAAGGAAAAAGGCTCTTAAGTGCTTCGTGCCGCCTCGTTTCCTCCGCTTGCTTGTGAGTATTTGATTTTTAGAGCTAATCGAGGGTTTTGCCGCCCAAAGTATTATTACATATCATATATATTTTCTTGGTTTCTATTGATTAAACCCTCTTGAACGATTTGGTGTTCCACCATCGTTCTAAAGTCATCAAAGGCGTTCACTTCACGTGATCGTTTTCATTCCTTGAGGCTTCTTTAATCAAGAGATTTGATTAAGGAGGAGATTTGTAGATTTTTGTCTACCTAATACATTTCACCAATTTCCAAAAAAGTTAATACCATCAAAAACCACAAAAAAATTGAAAAATACAAAACACCAAAAAGAATCTTCTTTGCTCGTCTCCTCGTTGTACGTGACGTTTCTGCTAACTCGTAATCAAGCAAAACGTGCACGTAGACGAAATAACAAAATTCCCACTCCAACTCATTCTAGTGAGGAGTCTCCTATTGACGAACCCATTGTACGAGAAGCACCAACCATGGCGAATCGAACTATGATGGAGTTACTTCAAGCACCCACCGAGGGTTATGGAGAAGCTATTGTGATTCCCGCTATCCTTGCGGAGAATTTTGAGGTGAAAACGGGTTTGTTGTCGATGATCCAAAACAACAAATTCCGTGGTGATGAGAAGGACAATCCCCACAACCATATCCGCCAATTCAATCGTCTTACCGCCACGTGCAAATTTAAGGATGTCTCGAATGACTCGATTAAGATGATGCTTTTTCCGTATTCCTTAGCGGGGCCCGCTAAAATTTGGTTAGAGAAAGAACCACCCAATTCTATATTGACGTGGAAGGATCTCGTTTCAAAATTTATGAACCAATTTTTTCCGCCCTCTAAGACTACGCATTTGAAAAATGAGATTTCTAAATTTTCACAAGAATCAAATGAAAGTTTTTCAACGGCTTGGAATAGGTTTAAGGAGATGTTACATGAATGTCCTCATCACGGTTTTTCCGACTTGCACCAAATAGACACGTTTTACAATGGACTTAATGATCATGAAAGAGATTATTTAAATGCCGCCGCGGGTGGTAATTTTTTGTGTAAAACGGTTGAGGAAGCTTTGGTCATAATTGAGAATAGGTCTAAGGTTTATAGCCCTCGTAACACACCGAGTGTTGCCAAATTGGGCTCGTCATCGTCTCGTAGCATTAATGCTTTACATGATGAGGCAAATGAAGAAAATCGGTTTTTTGATAGATTTGCTAACCTTATGTCCCATTGGAAGCTCAAGAAGCTTCGAATTCCGCTTCGGTTAAAGCGGTTGCTAAGAGTTGTTTGTCGTGTGGTGGAGCTCATGATATTTTCGAGTGCATTACCGCGGATGGTAACACTTCGAGTGCTTATGTAGCCACGGGAACTTATAACCAAATCGGTCAAGGTTCCCGTCAAAATCAAGCTCCACCAAATCAAAATGCTAATAACTATCGAAACAACAACCAAGGTGGTAATTATCAAGGCAATCAAAGGAATTACAACAAGGGTAACTATCAAAGTGGAAATGGGCAAATTTCAAACCAAAACTAAAACCGTGATTTTCAAACTACCACACAAGGTTTTCAAAATGATCACACCAAAAATCTTCAAGGAGAGTTTTTGAATTACGCTAAGGCTAATGATGCTAAGTTTGACAATATGCAACGTGAAATGGTTAGCTTGAGATCCGAGTTGAAAAACGAGCTTAAAAACGAACTTGCTAATGAACTTAAAACTCATGCTAATAAAATGGAAGGAGATGTCCAACGACTCCAACAAAATCAACAAAAAATGGAGCAAGGTCAACATGAGATTAAGCAAGAATTGTTAAAAGCGGATGCTAGGCAATCTAAGTTTGAAGACCGAATGGGAAAAATGTTTGAAGCTATCATGTGTAAGCCCTCTTCTTCGGGTGGTCTTCCTAGTGATACCATCGTGAACCCGAAAGGAGAATTAAAGGTTATTACTACTCGTAGTGGTAAAACTTTCAAAGAACCCATTTCTCGTCCAAGTACTTCTATGGAGAAGGAAAAAGAGAAAGAACCCGAGGTGGTGGTAGAAAAGGAGCAAATTCCAAGCCCACGAAGTACCGCTCAAACCACACCTACGGTTGAACCAATACCAATCATGGAACCCGAGATTCCAAGGCCGATGCCTATGCCTATGCCCCAACCCACACCACCCTTACCTTACCCTTCAAGACGAGACAAGGAAAAGGCACAAGAACGAAATAATTATCAATTTGAACTCTTTATGAAAATGTTTCGTGACTTGCATTTTAATATAAGTTTTGCCGACGCCTTAGTCATGATGCCTCGATTTGCCGCGAACTTCAAAAGTATGTTGAATAACAAAGAGAAATTGCAAAAATCGTCTAGTTGTTCTTCGGTTTTTCTAAGCCGCATACCTCAAAAAGTCGGTGATCCCGGCAAGTTTTTAATCCCATGTGCTATACAAGACATGGAATAATGCTACGCCTTGGCCGATCTTGGCGCTAGTATTAATTTGATGCCTCTTGATATTTTTAAATCGATCAATCTTCCCAATCTCACTCCTTCAAGAATGTCAATCGAGATGGCCGATCATTCTACGATTCTAGCTTGTGGAGTAGCCGAGGACGTCTTTGTGAAAGTTGGAAAGTTCTACTATCCCGTAGACTTTATTGTTGTTGATATACCCATCGATCCTAAAGTTCCTCTAATTTTAGGTCGATCATTTTTGGATACCTCGAGAGCACTTATCGATGTGCATGCAAGGAAAATCACTCTTCGTTTCAATGAGGAAGAACTCGTCATTAATGCAACTCAAAACTCCACGCTTTCTCATGTGTATTCTATCATGTCTTTGTACAATGTCAATCCAATTAAAAACATTTGCAAAAAGATTTCAAAAAGAGTTTTAGAAGTTGTTGAGAAAAATGAAGTTCCGTTCCCTCCGCCGGTAGAGGTTAAGAGTGTTAAGCCTACGATTCCAATTGTGAATGATTCTTCAGATGATGAATGTGCTGATCCCGATGGGGAAGTTTTCTATGTCGACAAACGTTTTGAAAACTTACCACCACCTTTGCCAAAACGGTTTTCAAATGTGAGAATTTTTAGTGTGACTAACATTGCTTTAGAAACACCAAATATTTTTGACATAATTAAATCGGGTTTTCACAAGGAGAGTTTAAAAGATGAAAAAGGAAAAGATTTTGAATTAAATTTAAAAGATTTTTCTAAAATTCTAACTCCGTCATCACCGCGTGTATTGAGTACTACAAGCTCGTCTTCTTCTTTTGACGATGCTTTGTGTGGACTTAGTGTGGGGGAAATCCCTTATGTTCCCTCCCCTTTCTCCACCGAGGACGAGATATTTGATCCTGGAATTGATTATATAGTGAAATCTCGGTCTTCCACCGATGCAATAAATGGAAAATCTTTTCATTTGATTGGTGCGAGTCTACCTCGAGTAGCTCAATGTTTTCATGACTTACCCATTGTCCTACCCTTCTATTTCTTCCCATCTATTTTCTTGAAACTCTTTGAGTTTTTGTTGACTCACGATGAAGTGGCGTTGATTTGTTTTTTCAATGAAAACGAAAACGCCATCTTCGATCTCGGTATTTTGCACCATCAAAGGACTTAGTCCTTTATACCGGTTGTTTTTGGGCCTTGTTTATCATGTAAGCCCCACCAAAATTTGACCATACCAAGATTATCCCTAAATGATCACATTTATGGGGATTCGAGTCGAGCTTTTGACTCGGTTATCAAAAACAAGGTGCCTCGTGGGGGAGACCCATGCTTATCCATGTACATATTATTGCTTTCTAATTAGTTTAATGTGATGGGATTTGTGCCCTTCCAACCGTTGTTCCGTGGTTGTTTGTGCATTGTGGTTTTTAGATGATCATGATCTTCACGATTAGAGCCTCTCGTGTTCGTTTTATGGGAGCACTCGATCGTTTGCTTTGAATACTTTCTCAATATCCAAATGATATATCTTTTGATGTTCTAACCTTAGGTTTTTAGCACACTTCATAAACGGCTATTAATTTAATGGTTACACCCTTTCCATGCTAGATTAGGCATTCGACTACGTCTCTAGTATGGGGGTGTTTTGCACCCCTAGAATCGAAACATTGAGGACAATGTTTAACTTTAGTATGGGGGGGTGAATAGATACTTGCCTTGCCAAACCTTCACGCTTTCCAAAGTTTATCTTTTTGTTTACCGTTTTTTACAAAATAAGGCTAAAAATGGCCAAATTTTAAAATTTTTCTCATGTTTTATAAGTGTTTGAAGACACGAATGTAGGTTTTCCGATGGCGAGAATAAGAGTAATTTTTGACTCGACCGTGCGTGTTGAGCACTTAGCTTTGCTTCCTTAACTCACATTAGGCTAAGTCTCTTAAATGAGGACGAGAAATGATAGAGTTAATTTTATAAGTTACTATGCTAAACATAGAGTACTCGTATTCTTTCAAAAACTCATGTGTTCTCGTTGTTTGCTTATTCTCCCTTCGCATGTAAATATTTTTTGCTTAATAAATATTGACTTAGCGGTTTAGTTAGGGTTGTTGGGTTTCTAGTCTTTTCTAGTAGCTTCCGTGTAATTAAATTGGGAAGACATTAAGGTATCGCCAGCGTCACAGTTTTGAACTATTGGCACCCTAATAATCGAAAGCTTCACCCAATAATAAGATTTCAAGTGCTCACCTAAATCTAGCAAACAATTTGAAGCCCCACAAGGCCGAAAAATCTATGCAAAACTGAAAGTGAATCAAGCCTTAATCTTCGAAGCTTTAAAGATCCAAAATTCGCTTTAGCGTGAGGATATACGTCTTTGGCTAATAAAACCACCGATGAGGCGGATAATAAAAGGCAAGGCAAGACCGAAGTCATAATAAAAGCTTCATGGCGAAGTTGAATAAAAGATGGAGGTAAACCAAAGATAATAAGGTCCTTCCGTTAGGGGGCGTATAAAAGTCTTGGTAATAAGTCTCATGTTCAAAACCGTTATAAAACCATGTTTATCGATTCTTCTTGCCAACTTATTTTTTTGACATCGTTGTCTATTAGGAGGGGTTATTGATTTGATGGTCTTGGTTACACCGTTCGGACTCTATTTTTAGACCTAAATCTCTATTATCGCGTAAGTCAACAATGTATCCTCGTGAAACATTCAAGACAAAATAAAATATAAGAGTTACAACTTAGGAATAATGGGAGGATAAGTACGTGATTAGGGCATATGAGTAGTGTTAGCATTACTAACTTATAATGACAATGATCTCGTTGCACGCTTGGCATGGAATTAGGGTGAAAATCGAGGACGATGAAATTATTTCTAACGAAGCATTCACGTGTTCTTATTCTATGAACCTAAACGTCCCATTTTGCGATGAAAATCATACATTATGTCTAAAACGCAAATAGTAGTAGTAGTGTAGCTAGTTTATCATTTCAATAAAGTGAATAAAAATGAATTTTGGAGGTGCTATGATACTTTATTCTAGCATTGCGTGAGGGCACGACAATGGTTTAGTATGGGGGAGTGATGAGACTGCTTTTATACATAGTCTCATCGTCCAAATCGGGCTTAAAATGCATAAAATATCATTTAAACTGCCAAATATATGCTCGTGTTTGTTGCTTGTGTATTTTAGGTACGGATATTGAGGAAATGACAAAAAGATCACAAGAATCATTCAAAAACGAACACGGGAAACGAAGCCGCACAATGAACCGGGCCCAAATCTGGAATTTCCAAAAATGAGCTTGAAGAATTGAAGATTGTCAACATTGGTCCCTCATTTTTGAAGACTTGGCAATTTATACCCTTGCAAAACTCATAAGATGCATTGTGGTCCCTAAATTATCAAGATGTTACAAGTTATACCCTTGAAGAATCCAAAAATATGCATTAATGGTCCTTGCTACAAGTTTAAAAAGTTATTGTGCCAAAAGTGTAAAATGCCCAAAGTTTTTTACAAAGGAAGAAAGAATTGTGGCTGTTTTATACAAAGTGAAGAAAAGAAGAACCTTTGGGGACCAATTCTGCCAAACATCTAAACCACTCTCAGCCAATCATGTGTCCACCTCATCCCAACCCACCAATCACCAATCACCACCTCATCATCCCACACACGTCACCATCCACTCACCACTTAAATAACAGATTAATTTATAATATGTTTTTAAACCTAAGTTTTGGAGGTAAACGGGTACTGTTCACATCATCACTCCTAAACACCCTTAATCCCTAGCTCAAGAACACATAAACCCTAATCCTAATTACCCTTCAATCCAAAGGGTTATTGGCTGTTAATCTCCAGAATGGTGATTAAGGTCCCCCTCAACACAACCCACCTCACAAAACACCCTCACATGGGTTGTGGACCCCACCTTGTACCTCCCCTACAAACGTCTTTTCCCCCCAAACCCAAAAGGGGACAAGATGGAGGGCTATGATGATTCAACTTGTTCCCCACACAAAATAAACAGCCAAGATGCAAAGCAACAGCTGGCCATGTCAACATCTTCACAAGAGGCCATTTTGACTGATTTTTCAAACAAGACCCAAGGGCAAATTCGGATTTTCTAGTATTAGGGTTTTAGCTTTTCATTATTTTATTCCAGTACCTAGAATGTTTTTTAGTAGCCTATATAAGGAGGGTGCAACATGTGCATACCCCTTGTTCCAGATTTTTACTCAAAAAAGTTGTAATCCCTTTTTAATGAATATAAAGTTTGGTATTTGGTAAATGTAATTCCTTTTATAAGTTATTAAATGTTGGTAAATGTTTTGATGTGTAAGAATCTGAGTTCCATTGATTTGTTCACTAGTTTAAGGATTTTCAAAATTTATACTTGTTTTCAAAGTTTCTGAAAAAGGTGTTGATTTTGGTAAAACCTTGTTCTAAAGTTGGATTTCCAGTTGTTTTAAGTGATTGTTTAAGTGTGTTAAAAGAAGTTTATTTGAGAAGTTTTTGAAAAGATTTGAAAGGAGAAAGAAAAAATCAGAACCTTTGTACTTGTTTTGCCTTGATCTTAACAGGTTTCTTTTGGAGCTTGTTTTGTCCAAGGATCTGCACAGGTCCGGACCTGTTTGGAGGTGGCTAAGCAGCCACTGAGGGACCTGGATGTAGGTCCCTCTAGGTAAATTCCTTGATTCCATTTTTAGTTTTCAGAAAATATGGTGTTTATGTGATTGATGCATGAAAGTTGTTTGATTGCTTGTTTGTTGGCTTGATTATGTTCTTTAGTTCTTGTATGCATGTTATAGATGATTAGAATCAATTTGGTAAGGGTTTAAATAGATTTTCTTTGAAAAATTGATTTTCAGAAATATAATGGGGTGTTTGGATTAAGGCTTAAGTAGGGTTGAATGATTTTAATATTGGCTTAAAACCTGTTAAACACACTCACTAGGTAGCTAATAGGTTGTATGTTAGTTTGTATTTCAGTTTGGAAGAGTTTTAAAACAAGTTGCATGCTAAAATATTGGATAACATAGCTAAAATCAGTAAAGCCATTACTCTGCTTGATTTTTGTAAGATTGGTGCTTTGAATCTTGGTAGTTGCTGGTAGATAGGTCTAAGAGAGGTTTGTGATCACTTGTATATCATTTTGTGGATTTGTATGCAAGGTTTTGGGTTTGAAATTCGGATTTGTGCAAGTAAACAATAGTTACTGTTCATCAGACACCCATAAGGGCATAATCAGAAACTTTTGTGCTTGGTTTGTGTGATTTTTGGCTAGTACTTGCTTGTTTTTTGTGTGTAAATTGACTCCTTATACTCAACTAAGTATAAGGGTGCCTTTTTGTCCAAAATAAGCTTTCCTAAGCTTATTGTTTACTGAACAAAAATTAACACTATCAGTGGGAACTCCTTTCCCACTGCTAGCACCATTGTTACCACTGCTAAGCTACAAGACAAATCCAGTCAACATGTCACTTTCAGTAATCTTTCTTTTTTGTCTTTAGTGGTTAAAAATAGGAATTAGGACCTGAAACTTTTTTCATTATTTTTCTAATTTAATTTGTGATTTTTCTGGTTAATTAAATTTTTATTTACTGTTCATTTTATATTTTTTAGATTGAATAACATTTTTAATATACTTTTAATGTTTCTGTTTTTGGCATTTAGTGCCAAAAATACTTATTTTTCAGTTTAAACATTTTTCTTTTATTTAGAAAAACATTTTAAGGTTTTTGGTATAAAAAGTTTCTACTGTTCATCTATTAATTATTTTTTTGAATTAATTTAGTATAATTAGGGTTTTATTTTAACTGCTTTTATCTTTTAGTGGTAAATTTAATATTTTTCAATCTTTTTCATTTTTCTACTGTTCATTAGAGTAAATTAGGATTTTTAAAATTGGTAAAATATTTTTGGCATTATTTTATTATTTTTTATAATTATTTTAGTTTTAAAATAGTTTTTAGTGATTTAAAAATAGAAAAATAGTTTTTAAAATTTAGTAAAAATACTTTTTAGTCTTTAGATAATATAAGTAAGTTATTTGTTCAATAAAATAATATTTTGGACATTTTGATTAATTATATTTAATTTTAGGGCTTTAATTAGCATTTAAAATTGGATATTTAATTAATAAAAGGTTTTAAAATATTTTTATTGGATTTTTCTTCTTATTTATATTATTTTAGACTTATTTTAGCTTTTAATTAATTTTTAGGTTTTAAAATTTTTAATTTTGTAGTTTTTTACGGTTTTACGTGAACGCTTTTTCGTCTTAGCTCGATCCGTCTTCGTAACCGTCAATTCTTTCTTATTTCTATTTTCTTTCTTTTCTCAATATAATCACAAACATTAATCGATTCATTACACAACACACGTGCCTCCTTGGGAAACGAACTTGAACTTTCTTAAGGGTCATTAGTGCTCGGTTTTCCTAAACCGACACTTAACGCTTACCACTACTTTGTTGCTCTTTTTCCTAAAAGGGTATACAAAATTCCTAATCACCGACCTTACATTCCGATTTGTGTCTTTTATTCCGACAAGATACACTATTATTCCGATCACAGGATCGGAAAAGGGTTTAGTTATTCCGACGGATATTCCGATTGGGATTCCGACGGGTTTGTACTTCATTCCGATCATATTCCGATTAAGGCATTCCGATAGGATTTCTTTTTACGTATTCCGATACTTTAGTTTTTCCTATATTCCGATAGCTTTTAGTTTCTACATTCCGATTGTTTTCTTTTTCTTATATTCTGACGGGATTCCGACACTTATTCCGACGGGATTCCGACTAGTATTCCGATGGAGTCCTAGTTTCTATTTTCTAGTTTTACTTTTAATTTCCAATTTTATTTTTACCGCCATTTTTACTGAGTGTTATTTTAATTGTCTTTTATTATAATTTTTTAAGTTTACAATTTATTAAGTTTCGAATTTTACTTTTCAAAGTTTAATTTCTCGTCATTTATTTCTAAGTTTTAATTTTTAGTTTTAAATTTCAAGCTTCCACTTTTACTTAACGACATTTACATTTGCTTTCACATTTTAATTTTCATTTTACTTTAGTTTAAATTAGATAACCTTTTCCCTTTATATTCCACCAAGAACGACTGAGTCGCACTTTCAACCAATAATCAATTCGAAAAGATTGGAACAACGAATCTTTTCCATACGGGATAAAACCTTGTATTAGGTATCAAAACCAGCAAGGGGGAAGGAGTAGATATATACCACGATCGGTCTAGTGAGTTCTCTCTTGTGGTTAGCTTCTTTCGATTGGTAATAGTTTGGCTACTTTTAGGTGCACCATTTCAACCTCTTGGTGGAAGATAAATCTCGTAATTATTTAGTATGCATTATGTGAGTTCCAAGGGGGAAGTATTAGGAGAATAATTACCTAAAATCTTGAGGTGATTGGTTACTGATTTTAGAAAAGCTTCCTAATAAGTGTGTTAACACTTATCCTTTTGCCACTAAAATCAAGGAAAAACAAGACCTAATCATGTGTTTAATATCGTAAAAGTCGGAATTACGCATGGTTTTGTGTTTTTGTGTGAAATAGGTACAAAAGATCTAAAGGAAAGAAAACACGGGATTTCACGGTCAAATATTGAAGAAAAGTCCAAGAAAGAGACAAAGACAAAGTCAAAGAACCAAAAGTGTAATGAAGATCACGAGAACCGGAAAAATCGACACAACTTTGAAGAAATGATCAATGAAGCCAAAATCGAGTTCGTTTTTAGCGGATTTAATCTTTTTGAAGATATTTGAGCTTTGTGGGTCCGACATTTGGGTATTGGGCCCAAAAGCCCATTAGTGGATTTAATAAATATTTACTTTTGGATTTTAAGCCCAACAAAGGCCCAAAACAAAATACATGTGACGGATGGATATCATTTGGGCCATAAGCCCATATCTCTTGCCAAAATAAAACAAAAGGAGTAAATTGGGCCTATCCAATTTACAAAAGAAAAAGAATGGACGGTTTAAGTGAATAAACGTGTTTGTTTATTTACCTTGAGTCAACCATAACTCAGTCAAAGCCCACACACGTTTTATTTTGTCAAAAAGAAACAAACGCTTTGTTTATTTTTACAATCACTCACTCACACTTTATTTCATTCGATACAAACAAGAAGTTTACCCTCATTCTTCACTCATCTCTCCCAAAAACAAAACGCAGCTTTTTACTATTTACCCAAAAACCCTAATAAAAAATTACATTAAAAAAATTGGGGCTTCTGCCTGATTCGTGTGATTCACACGAAGGGAATTAATTCCCCCTTATTTCGGGAAGAACACGATGTGGTCCTCAATCAACATGGCACCTTTCCCTACATTTGATTGGCTCATCCACATCACCACCACCATTCTCTCCAATTAAAACAGTCCACCTCAGCATACAAGGAAGCACAACTAGCACACCTTGTGCCATGGTGGCAATCCGTGTGACCCCTGAATGATTACCAGCCGTAGATCAAGAGAATGAAGAGAGAAGAAGAAAAGAGCGGCTGAGATTGATCTCCTTGCTCACCAAGTTTCATCAAGAAAGTTTTTAGGGTTTCCCTATAAAAACCCATTCATTCTGTAATTCAAGTGCCATTTTTTATTTTTATTTTATTTTATGCAAAAATTAGATTTTAGGTTTATTGTAATTTTTCTTTCAAAAGTATTGTAATCAGTTTCTAGTATTAATAAAAATTTCTTTCGGTTTAATATTGTCTCTTTAACTATTACAATTTAATCTTTAATTTGTTTTTAATTAAATAATATTAAATAAATTTTGCTATAAAATTTCTCCTACTGGGAAGTTTGTTAAAAATCTGGTTCGTGTTGATTATTGGTTCGAATAGTTTTGGTTAGCCTGGTTTGTGGTACTAGCTGTTGATGTGTTAGATGATATGGTGATGGTCTCGACTTAGTTTCATAGACGGCCCAGTGCCTCGTCTACTGCTCAACGGTTTCGTCACCAGGTGTTCTATCTTCTTTTATTTTATAAGTTTTAGATTTACTAGGATTTTTGTTATAATCTGTTTATGTTTATTGATCTGTGTATGTTATTTGGATATTAGTCTGTTTTGTTTAGTCTGAGTAAGTTGATTTGCTTGAAGTTTCTGATTATTATATCGTTTTTAGTATTAGCCTGCTAGAAGTTTTATTTTCAGTTTAGGTATTGTTTTCTTATCTGACTTTTGATTTGATATAGTTTGCTTGTTAAGTTAAGTTTCTGGTTTTAAGTTTGTTTAAGTTTTTCTTAGATCTGCTTATTTTCAGTAGTGTTTGGATCTGCTTATTGAATTTGAGTTCATAATCTTATATTTGGTATTTGACTTATTCAGTCTCAAGTCTGCTTGGTGAATCCAGTTTGTTTATCCTAGTTTAAAGTCTATTTGCTTATTTTCAGTTTTTTTAACTGCTTATTTAGATTTTCTTATTAAGTTTTACTGCTTATTTGATTTAGTTCTAAATTTAGACTGGCTTATTTTTAGTTTAAATTTTAATTGCTTATTTTCAGTTTAAGATTTATCTGCTTAATTGTTGATTTTATTTCATGTGCTTATTTGGTTTCGATTGTTGCTGATATTGTTATTTAGCCATACTGTTAAAGCCTCAGACCCAATTGGTCTGAGTGTTAAGAATAAAAAAAAAATAATCATTCCAAAAAGTCTCCAACGAGACTCGAACACCTGACCTTTAGCTCAACAGCAATACGCCTTTACCATCTTAGCTAGTCCTTCATTTGTGTTTAAATACGGATTTAGTAATTAATATAGTGTGTTTAATTCTTAGCTGTCAGTTTTTAATTATTAGTTTAAATACAATTATTAGTTTAGTTAAATTTAATAAAAAGTTTTTTATAAGTTTTCATTTATAAAGTTTATAAAATAAACAAAATAAATATTTTTAATACTTTTAGAATTTTAAAATTGTTTTCATAAATTAGTTTTTTTTAATTTAGTTTCACATAAAATTAGTTTTAAATTTTATTTAAATTTGAAATAGTTTTTAAATTAGTTTAATTAATTTTGTTTAGTTTCAAAATAGTTTTGTTAAAATTTGTTTAATTAGAATTTTTAATAGTGAAAAAGTAGTTTTAATTAAATATTTTCTTTTCAATTAGATTATTTAGTTTTTATTTATTTTAAATAGTTTTTAGTTTGTAAAATACCAAAAAGAGTTTAATTTACCAAGAACAACTAATCCACGTTAAATTTGATATCAATTCGAGTGAGTCGAGGAAACGAACTTAATTGATAAAAATAGCTACATTAAATTGGCGCCGCTGCCGCTTCGCTCCTTACGATTGACGATTTTTCGTGAGAAGCTTTGGATTTTGGGATCCGTTCATTTTGAACGTTACTTTTTTTGTAACAAAAATCAAAAACATAAAAAATCAAAAAGATAAAAATACAAAAAAAAATAAAAAATCACAAAAGCAAACTCTTTCCTAAGATTTACACCAAAAAAATTAAAAAAAATTCAAAAGTAATACTTTGCCTAAAGTATTACACCAAAGATATTACGTATTATTGTTATTTTTCTTATTTCGATTTTTTCGTTTTTATTGTGAATATATATTTTTCTTAAAAAATACAAAAAGATTTTTCTTTTACTATATTATATTACGTAGAACAATTAATTTACCTACTTTCAAATAAGACCTTAGTTGGGATTTCATCACCTAACTATTGTATTCGAATCCCAAACGAGAAAAAAGGGAAAAATAGATAAATACTAGTAAGAAGTTTGAACTCGATTTATACAAACTATAAGGTGGGTATAAGGCGACACGCTATAAAAGGCCGTCTAAGGAAAAAGATTTTTAAGTGCTTTGTGCCACCTCGTTTCCCCGCTTGCTTGTGCGTATATTGAGAGGGACGACCGATTATTGGTTTGCCAACTCAAGTAGTATTAAGTATATATTTTTTGTAGCTTTTTAATATTAAACCTCGAGAGGGATAATCCCTTTCCTCTCAAAGTCGACCGAGGTCTCCTACCTCATTCCTCAAGTTTTAATTGTATGCGCACTCGCGCACGTACATACATACCGATTGGTGTACCAAATACTTCTAATTCTTCCAAAAAGAAGAAGAAGAAAAAAAAAGATCGTCAATCAAGCCGATCCCGTGAATCGAGCTTTGAACAACACGATCGCAACGGATAATCGACCAATGATTGAGATTCTACAATCTCACGTTGAAGGAAACGATGACGCGATTGTGGTGCCGGATATTGGAGCGAATAATTTTGAACTTAAAATGGGTTTTATTCAAATGGTTTCCGCTACACCATTTTTAGGCCGTACTAATGATGACCCACACACTCATATCAAACGTTTCATACAATTGGCAAACACCGTCAAATACAATGGGGTGCCACAAGAGGCCATTCGTTTACAACTCTTTCCTTTTTCCCTCGAGGGAGAAGCCCGAATTTGGTTTGATAAGGAACCACCCCAAAGTATTACCACATGGATTGATTTAGAGACCAAGTTCATTAACTACTTTTTCCCACCATCACGAACCACTTCTTTAAGGAATGACATCATTACCTTTGAACAACAATATGGGGAAACGTTTAGTGAGTCTTGGGATCGATTTAAGGAGCTTTTAAGAAAATATCCACAACATGGTTTCACTAAAGTGCATCAAATCAATACGTTTTACAATGGTTTAACTCTTAATGACCAAGACTCGCTTAATAGTGCCGCGGGGGGTAATATTCTTGTGAAGTCCATGAACGAGGCTTGGGCTATAATTGAAAATAAGGCAAAAGTGCAAACCAAGAGTGTTAGGGCTACTATGGCAAGTGCTAGTTCTAGTGAGAGCGACAAGAGAATCGATAAACTTACTTCGCTTGTTGAATCAATTGCTCTACAAACCGCTAATAACACCAAAGCCATCAATGTGCAAGTTAATGCCTTAAAAGAAAATTGTGAAAAGTGTTAGACTTGTGGTGGACCACATTCGTACTATAACTGTGACAAGGTTTACAATCAACAACAAGAAGTTTATGCTTATAACAACAATGAAAATGAGCGGGTTCATTTCAAACCAAATGTTGATGTTAACCATTTGTCTTATAAGTCAAATAACTATTTGGCTCCCCCGGGTTTTGTAGCTCCACAAAGACCACCCCCACCCGCCCAAAATAGGAACCAAGGTCCTCAACGGGGTAATTTTCAAGGAAATTCTAATCAACGGGGTTTTAATCAAAATCAAGGGAATTTTCAAGGGCAAAACCAAGGGTTCAATAATCAAAACCAAGGATTTAATAACCAAGGTTTTCAAAATCAAGGATTTAATCAAGGTTATAATCAATATCAAAACCAAGGTTTTCCTAATCAAGGTTTTCTTAATCAAGGGTATAATCAAATGAACATGCATAATCCTCAAATGGACTTGGTTCTACAAAAATTAACCGAACATGAGCGAATTATGAGAGTGATGCAAGAATCGACCGATAAGAAATTTTTGACAATGATTCAAACCCTTCGTCCCCAAGGTGCCCTCCCTTCGAACACCGTGACCAATCCTAGGGCTAACGTTAATGCCATCACTACTAGGAGCGGTAAGACCACCGTAGAACCTTCCTTATTCTTCTTCTACCCACCCTCCTTCACCTTCTACTTGTGACATACCACCCGTTATGCCTTCGTCTACACCTTATGTTCCAATGATACCTAAATCTTATACCACACCTTCGGTTCCCAAACCGGTTCCTTCACCTTCCATTGCTACCCCTCTTCCACCAAAGGATGTGAGTGAGCAATCCACTCCAAAGCCTTTATCTCAACCCAATATACCTTATCCATCAAGGTTGAGGAAAGAGAAATTGAAGAATAAGGATGATATTCAAGTTTCGAACTTCCTAAAAATGTTCAAAGAATTGAATTTTAATATCACCTTTGCCGAGGCTCTCCGTCACATGCCTAAGTATGCTAAAATGTTTAAGGACCTTTTAAGTGATAAGGAAAAGTTGCTCGATATTGCCAATACCCAATTGAATGAGAAGTGTTCCGCGGTTCTTTTGAGAAAATTACCGGTTAAGTTAGGAGATCCCGGTCGATTCCTTATCCCTTGAAATTTTCCGGGTGTTGAGAATTGTATGGCCTTGGCGGATCTTGGAGCGAGTATCAATCTTATGCCATTGTCCGTGTGGAAACAATTATCTTTACCCGAGCTAGTCCCCACTCGTATGACCTTGGAATTAGCTAACCGTACGGTTGCTTATCTGGTGGGGATAGCCGAGGATGTTTTCGTAGGAGTCGACAAATTCACTTTTCCCGCCGATTTCGTCGTAGTCGACTATGAGATGGATCCCCGTGTTCCCTTAATAGTGGGACGACCCTTCTTGAGAACCGGGCGTACATTGATTGATGTAGCCGCGGGTGAGCTTATCATGAGGGTAGGGGATGATAAAATCGTCTTTAACATGGGTAAACTTTCCAAACTTCCCGATGAGCCCGAATCCGTGAATTAAATCGATGTGCTCGACGAAGCATGTGAAGAACATTTTCACGAGGCTTGTAAGAGCGGGATTTCTCATTTACCTCATGTTGAGACCATAGCTTCTATTGCTCCTTCATTGACTCCATTTGGAGAAAGTGACTTTCTTTTACAAGAATTTGAAGCAAGTTTAGGAGACGTGGACTTAAAATATGACGATTCTCCCACCGATTGGGAAGAAGACATTCGTACCATTGAGAGACTTCTCAATGAGGACCATATTTCTCCACCTACTCCTAAGGAAGTTACAAACGATGATCCAAATTTGACTAAGCCTTCCATCGACAATCCACCGGATTTAGAGCTTAAGGATTTACCGTCTCAATTAGAGTACGTTTTATTCGAAGAGGATAATAAGTTACCCGTCATTATTGCTAAGGACTTAAAAGAAGATGAAAAATCACGACTTATCGAAGTGCTTAAGAATCATAAGAAAGCAATTGCTTGGAAAATCTCCGACATCCGCGGAATTGATCCTAATTTTTGCACTCATAAAATTCTCATGGAAGATGACTTTAAACCCGCAGTCCAAAATAAAAGAAGGGTTAGTCCAAAAATTCATGAAGTCATTAAGAAAGAAGTTATCAAACTTCTCGATGCCAGAATGATTTACCCTATCTCGGATTCACCATGGGTTAGTCCCGTCCTTTGTGTGCCTAAGAAAGGTGGAATAACCGTTGTTCCCAATGAAAACAACGAGTTGATTCTTACTCGACTCGTAACGGGTTGGCGAGTTTGCATAAACTATCGTAAGCTCAATGATGCCACTCGTAAGGATCATTTTCCTCTTCCTTTCATGGATCAAATGCTCGAGCGTGTAGCGGGTAATGATTTCTATTGCTTCTTAGACGGTTTTTCCGGATATTTTCAAATCCCTATCGATCCAAAAGACCAAGAGAAAACCACATTCACTTGTCCTTATGGAACATTTGCTTACAAAAGAATGCCTTTCGGCTTATGAAATGCTCCCGGGACTTTCCAAAGGTGTATGATGGCAATATTTCATGACATGGTTGAAGAAACTATGGAAGTCTTTATGGACGATTTCTCGGTCTATGATGATTCTTTCTCTTCTTGCCTTGCTAATTTAGAACGTATGCTTAAACGGTGTGAAGACACTCGTCTCGTTCTTAATTGGGAAAAATGCCATTTCAAGGTAAAAGAATGCATCGTCCTCGGTCATAAAAATTCCAAAGCCGGTATCGAAGTCGATCGTGCTAAAGTTGACGTTATTGCTAAGTTGCCTCCACCTACCACCGTCAAAGGAGTTAGAAGTTTTTTAGGCCATGCGGGATTTTATCGACGTTTCATCCAAGATTTCTCCAAAATAGCTCGTCCAATGACTCATCTCTTAGAGAAAGATGCTCCTTTTATCTTTTCTCAAGATTGTCTCGACTCTTTCGAACTTCTTAAAGGTAAATTAACTAAGGCACCGGTCTTAGTCTCTCCAAACTGGGAGTTACCTTTCGAGCTCATGCGCGATGCTAGTGATTTCGCGGTAGGAGCGGTTTTAGGTCAACGAGTTAAAAAACATTTCCAACCCATCCATTATGTTTGTAAGACAATGACGGGGGCTCAATTGCATTATACCACTACCGAAAAAGAGCTTTTAGCTGTAGTGTATGCTTTTGCGAAATTCCGCCCCTATCTTGTGCTTTCCACCACCATCATTTACACCGACCATTCCGCTTTGAAATACATGTTGACCAAGCAAGATGCTAAACCGAGACTCCTTCGTTGGGTTTTGCTCCTACAAGAATTTAAAATCGAAATTCGTGATAAATAGGGAGCGGAAAACCTAGCCGCGGATCATCTTAGTAGACTTGAGGATCCTTATCAAGGGGAACTTCCAAATCAAGAGATTAAGGAATATTTTCCCCTTGAGACCTTAATGTCTATTAATTCCAATCTTTATGATACCCCATGGTTTGCGGACATTGCAAACTATTTGGCGGGTGGTGTTCTTATCGAAGGGTTAACGTCTCAACAAAAGAAAAAAAATCTTTAAAGACGTCAAAACGTACTATTGGGATGACCCTTATCTTTTCAAGCAATGTGCTGACTTAATCATTAGTAGATGTGTTGATGGACCGGCGGCTTTACAAATCCTTGAAGCTTGCCATAAAGGACCCACCGGTGGTCACTTTGATCCTAACTATACCGCTAAAAAAGTTTTTGACTCCGGATTCTATTGGCCCACCATTTATCATGACGCTCATGAAATGGTTAAGCATTGTGATGCTTGCCAAAGACAAGGCAAGATCACACATAAAGATGAGATGCCTCAAAATTTCATCCAAGAATGTGAAATCTTTGACGTATGGGGCATCGACTTTATGGGGCCATTTCCATCATCCAAAGGGAACAAGTGCATCCTCGTAGCCGTTGACTACGTATCAAAATGGGTTGAAGCAAAGGGTTTACCTACTAACGATGCGAGGGTGGTTGTTAACTTCTTGAAACAATTGTTTGCTCGTTTCGGTGTGCCTCGTGCTATTATTAGTGATCGCGGGACTCATTTTTGCAATGATCAATTCGCACAAGTCATGGCTAAGTATGGTGTCAATCACCGAATTTCCACCGTGTATCATCCACAAACTAATGTTCAAGCCGAGGTTTCTAACCGTGGTCTTAAGCGAATCTTAGAGCGAACCGTGGGAGAGCATCGTGCCTCATGGTCCGATAAATTAGATGATGCTTTGTGGGCTTTCCGTACCGCTTTTAAGACACCTATATGTTGTACTCCTTATCGCCTCGTGTACGGAAAGGCGTGCCACCTCCCCATTGAGTTGGAGCATAAGGCTTATTGGGCCTTGAAATGGGCTAATTTTGATACAAACAAAGCCGGAGATCATAGGAAAATCCAACTCAATGAACTCAATGAACTTAGGAATGAGGCTAACGAGAATTCATTAATCTACAAGGAGAAGACTAAGCTCATTCATGATTCCAAGATTAAGAACCGAGAGTTCCACGTTGGTGATCAAGTTTTACTCTTTAACTGTCGGTTGAAAATCTTTTCGGGTAAACTTAAGAACCGTTGGTCCGGTCCATTCACCGTGGCCCAAATCTTCCCTTATGGCACCACTGAGTTATCCCAACCAAATGGGCCCAACTTTAAGGTGAATGGCCCACGAGTTAAGTTGTACTTTGGAGAGGACATCTCTCATGAGATGATTCCATCCCTCTCCACATTTCCCTTGAATTAATTCGGGAAATCGAGTCGAGCTAGAGACTCGTGATAAATAAATTAAGCATCGTATAACTAGGTTAGATTTTTACCTTTTCCATCCTTTCCACCTTTTTCACCTTCACCCATTTTCCACCAATAAGTGTAGGGGGAGCCATGTAGGTTGTTTGTGTGTTGTGATGTTGTGCAGGGGCATGTGCTTTAATGATCCACTTTTGGTGTTTTTAACGCGACCCGTGATCCCGTGTTTCCCATGTACCCGGTTCTCTCAAAACTATTGTGATTCATACATGTATATAAATAAGTTAAATAAATGTAATCACTTTAGTTGTCTCTTCCTTAGCTCGATTTAAACAACGTACTCAATGTCCTAAGTGTAGGAGAGTTTATTCTCCCACATGCTTAAACATTGAGGACAATGTTTATATTAAGTGTAGGGGGACTTCTATCGAATTTTAGTAGGCTTTTACATGAATTTGACCCCATTTAACTGGAAAATTAAGAAATTTTCAACATTTTTCAAATTTTTGATCTATTTTGGCCTAGTAATATTTCCATTTATTTTCTTTCCTTTTGTGATCGCATCGTATTTATATTTTTCATTTCAGGAATAACGTCAAAAATAAATAAATGAATAAAATGGTTTTAACAAGTTTAGATGTCTTTGATATATTAGGCCCGTCGTGAATATTTTGACGCAACCCGAGTTTACTTATCGAAGTTTACTCTAGCTAGTATCCTTAACAATATGGACCTTAATTGGTTTATTAGGCTAAGCATCCACGAGTCTCATTCCTTGAGATTTTAAATTATGGAGAACGAGAGATGATATAGTTGATAATAAGTTTAAGGGTTAATTATTGCTTATATGAGTTTTTGTGGCTCTTTCTTCCCGCTTCTATATTTAATTGCTTAATAAATGAGGATTTTTGCGGTGTAGATTCGATATCTTAACTCTTAGCCAAATCTTTTATCTCCTTGTGATTAAAGCATGAACACATTTAGGGTGCCAGCGTTGTGGACTTCCGACTAAGGTGGCTCATAACCACTAAGTAGGAGGTATTCAGACCATGGGACCGCGAAATTTGACTTACTATATATATCATAAATAAGAAAGAATAAGATTAAAACATGACCTCAAGGAGCCTTGGGGTGTGGGGCATGTAGCACAAACCTTGTCATTAGAGCCTTAGGGTGTATGGAATGGTAAGTGTTAAATAAAATTGATCAAAAAAATCAATTCCCTTGTTTATCGTTCAAGGAGCCTTAGGGTGTCGACAATAGATGAGGAGCATTTTTACATCTTGAAGAGCCTAAGGGTATATGATGTGAACTTGCTAAACTCCACATAAAGTCTACATGACTTCAGAGGAATAATTAATAAGTAGTACTATTGGCCAAATTTTGGATCCGGGAATTTATTCCCCAAATCGTGATAAATCATCCTTGATGTGGGCTTACTTTAGTGACAACGTTTTTGAGGACGAGGTTAGGTTTTGAGTGTCGGGTTTGCACCGTTTTGCCTTCATTTTTGGACTAATAATTATCAAATAAGTCAAATGAGCCTACGAGTGAATGACAATCCTTAAAAGCTAAAGATACAACTTAAGAATTGGAGAAAGAGTATTACACGATTGTCTTATATAAGTGGTTTTAACCTAAGAACTTATGGTAAACAATGATCTCGTTTTTAAGCTTGGTATGGGGAACGTGAAACTTGAGGGTGATTAATATTCATGACACCAAAGCCCTAATTTAAGTCTTAGATTTCTTTATGAGTTTCTTCCATGAAATAATTTTCAAGTTAATAAATTGCTATAACTTTTGTTTCCTTTTAAAGTTTTTATCTTTTTATCATAGTAGTAATAGTATATCTTAATAAAGGCCGAGATGGATTAATTATAAGAAAAATGTAACTTTATGCTTTAAAACTATGCATTGCATGGGGTCATTGCAATGGTCAAGTGTAGAGGATTTAATAAGTGTGTAAACACTTATCCTTTTGCCACTAAAATCAAGGAAAAACAAGACCTAATCATGTGTTTAATATCGTAAAAGTCTGAATTACGCGTGGTTTTGTGTTTTTGTGTGAAATAGGTACAAAAGATCTAAAGGAAAGAAAACACGGGATTTCACGGTCAAATATTGAAGAAAAGTCCAAGAAAGAGACAAAGACAAAGTCAAAGAACCAAAAGTGTATCAAAGATCACGAGAACCGGCAAAATCGACACAACTTTGAAGAAATGATCAACGAAGCCAAAATCGAGTTCGTTTTTAGTGGATTTAATCTTTTTGAAGATATTTGAGTTTTGTGGGTCCCACATTTGGGTATTGGTCCCAAAAGCCCATTAGTAGATTTAATAAATATTTACTTGTGGATTTCAAGCCCAACAAAGGCCCAAAACAAAATACATGTGACGGATGGATATCATTTGGGCCATAAGCCCATATCTCTTGCCAAAATAAAACGAAAGGAGTAAATTGGGCCTAGCCCATTTACAAAAGAAAAAGAATGGACGGTTTAAGTGAATAAACGTGTTTGTTTATTTACCTTGAGTCAACCATAACTCAGTCAAAGCCCACACGTTTTATTTGGTCAAAAAGAAACAAACGCTTTGTTTATTTTTACAATCACTCACCCACACTTTATTTCATTCGATACAAACAAGAAGTTTACCCTCATTCTTCCCTCATCTCTCCCAAAAACAAAACGCAGCTTTTTACTATTTACCCAAAAACCCTAAACAAAAACTACATTAAAGAAATTGGGGCTTTTGCCTGATTCGTGTGATTCACACGAAAGGAATTAATTCCCCCTTATTTCGGGAAGAACACGATGTGGTCCTCAATCAACGTGGCACCTTTCCCTTCATTTGATTGGCTCATCCACATCACCACCACCATTCTCTCCAATTAAAACAGTCCACCTCAGCATACAAGGAAGCACAACTAGCACACCTCGTGCCACGGTGGCGATCCGTGTGACCCCTGAATGATTACCAACCGTAGATCAAGAGAATGAAGAGAGAAGAATAAAAGAGCGACTGAGATTGATCTCCTTGCTCACCAAGTTTCATCAAGAAAGTTTTTAGGGTTTTCCTATAAAAACCCATTCATTATGTAATTCAAGTGCCATTTTTTATTTTTATTTTATTTTATGCAAAAATTAGATTTTAGGTTTATTGTAATTTTTCTTTCAAAAGTATTGTAATCAGTTTCTAGTATTAATAAAAATTTCTTTCGGTTTAATATTGTCTCTTTAATTATTTCAATTTAATCTTTAATCTGTTTTTAATTAAATAATATTAAATAAATTTTGGTATAAAATTTCCCCTACTGGGAAGTTTGTTAAAAATCTGGTTCGTGTTGATTATTGGTTCAAATAGTTTTGGTTAGCCTGGTTCGTGGTACGAGATTGGTGAGCTTTAGATGTGTTAGATGATATGGTGATGGTCTCGACTTAGTTTCATAGACGGCTCAGCGCCTCGTCTACTGCTCAACGGTTTCGTCACCAGGTGTTCTATCTTCTTTTATTTTATATGTTTTAGATTTACTAGGATTTTTGTTATAATCTGTTTATGTTTATTAATCTGTGTATGTTATTTGGATTCTGTTTTGTTTAGTCTGAGTAAGTTGATTTGCTTGAAGTTTCTTATTATTATATCGTTTTTAGTATTAGCCTGCTAGAAGTTTTATTTTCAGTTTAGGTATTGTTTGCTTATCTGACTTTTGATTTGATATAGTTTGCTTGTTAGGTTAAGTTTCTGGTTTTAAGTTTCTTTAAGTTTTTCTTAGATCTGCTTATTTTCAGTAGTGTTTGGATTCGCTTATTGAATTTGAGTTCATAATCGGATATTTGGTATTTGACTTATTCAGTCTCAAGTCTGCTTGGTGAATCCAGTTTGTTTATCCTAGTTTAAAGTCTATTTGCTTATTTTCAGTTTTTTTAACTGCTTATTTAGATTTGCTTATTAAGTTTTACTGCTTATTTGATTTAATTCTAAATTTAGACTGGCTTATTTTTAGTTTAAATTTTAATTGCTTATTTTCAGTTTAAGATTTATTTGCTTAATTGCTGATTTTATTTCATGTGCTTATTTGGTTTCGATTGTTGCTGATATTGTTATTTAGCCTTACTGTTAAAGCCTCAGACCCAATTGGTCTGAGTGTTAAGAATAAAAAAAATCATTCCAAAAAGTCTCCAACGAGACTCGAACACCTGACCTTTAGCTCAACAGCAATACGCCTTTACCATCTTAGCTAGTCCTTCATTTGTGTTTAAATACGGATTTAGTAATTAATATAGTGTGTTTGATTCTTAGCTGTCAGTTTTTAATTATTAGTCTAAATACAAATATTAGTTTAGTTAAATTTTAATAAAAAGTTTTTTATAAGTTTTAATTTATAAAGTTTAAAAAATAAACAAAATAAATATTTTTATTACTTTTGGAATTTTAGAATTGTTTTCATAAATTAGTTTTTTTTTTAATTTACTTTCACATGAAATTAGTTTTAAATTTTATTTAAATTAAAATAGTTTTGAAATTAGTTTAATTAATTTTGTTTAGTTTCAAAATAGTTTTGTTAAAATTTGTTTAATTAGAATTTTTAATAGTGAAAAACTAGTTTTAATTAAATATCTTCTTTTCAATTATATTAATTAGTTTTTATTTATTTTAAATAGTTTTTAGTTTTTAAAATACCAAAAAGAGTTTAGTTACCAAGAACAATTAATCCACGTTTAAATTTGATATCAATTCGAGTGAGTCGAGGAAACGAACTTAATTGATAAAAATAGCTACATTACTTCCTCAAACGGGTAATCACGAAGCTTATTCCTTATAAGTAAGTAGAATTAGTTTACAAACACGTAAGGTTGATAGGTATAGTAATTCTTTAAGATAAGCGAATGGAATATGATCACTTGGGACTTAGTTGAATTAAGTGTTCTTATTTCGTATACTTAAAGGGAGAAATTGTAACATCGGAGACTTGGTTTACTTGGGGTTACAGTTCACATCTTCACTATCCTTATTAGAGAAATGCGATCATCTGATACTTAATTGATTGTGGAGTCGCGTTATCAAATTCTTGAAAGGATCAACCGTGCGCTTCAGATATCTAGGCTTTATACATTAAGACTGCTTGATGTTCATTTTGTAAGTCTTAAGTTTATAACAAGGTTTAGACAAAACAAGGGACTAGAACACAAACACGGGCAAGTATACCCTTTCGTCTGTAGTATAGTTTTGAAGTGGTAAGCCAAGATCGTTCACAAGGACTTAGTTTCGTTTAGGTAAGCAAGATAATAATCGAAGATAGAAATGATTAATTTAAATAATATAATGACAAACATGGCTTATATGGGATAGTTCATATAATTTCGTGATGATGATAATACTAATCGAGATATGATTAGGTAGGTAAAACGTGATAATCATTTTTCGTCAAAATGGCGTTTTCACAATTCACTTAGTTTGGTTCAAGACTTATGTCTTTATGCGACTAAGCTTAAAACAAGTTTCCAATAAGTTCAATATTTTATCAAAATTGTTAATGCAATGATGTCTAAAAACGTTACTTGCATTTTTTGGTCTCACTTTGTTTTTATTACGACAATATGTAAAAACAGGCATTTACGAAAACAACGAAAAACGAATTCTCGAGTTTAAGTATTTTTCATTTCAACCATTATCACTTAAGGTATGAACAAACAAGTACTTATCCTAATTAAGTGATCAATGATTTAATCTTTTCTTAAAACTCACTTTTATTAAGTGTGACAAAGTTTTTTATTAAACTTTATTTTTAAGAAAATGTTTTATTAAATTAATTATTTGAAAATTTAAAATTTGAAATGGCATATTTTATCTTGGTTTGGAATATCCTTTGTGATACCCCGAACCCAACGTCATTTATGTTACCCTAATTTACGTATATTTTTGAAATTTTTAAGAAATTTCGCTTGTTATATATTTGACGGTTTAATTTGAAACCAATGATCGAGACCTTAATTTTAACGTTTGACGATTTGAAAAGTTTTGTGTGCATTTGAACCATTTAAAAGCGTAAATTTTTAAAAACCGACTAGTTACCATTTTCCGCTCTTTGCTAACTAGTTTGCAAACAAGGTCAAAAGATATCCCATAATGCACATTTAGTCCCTCCACCACTATACATAAACAAAAATAAAACACACACCCTAATTTTTTACCTTCAAAATTTTTGCTCCTCCTCCCTCTCTCTCTCTAACCTCACGGCACTACCACCACCACCTCAATCCACCATCAAAAATGGTTTTCTCAAAAATCTAAGCAATGAACCATGTTTGTAACATCATTGTAAGTAAATACCACCACAAAAATCCAACATGCAACAACATTTTTCTTAAGATTTGATTTTGATAATTTTTGCTAAAAACATTGATTTGATCTAATTAAATTATTGGGTTTGTGTTTGATTGTGTTTAGGAACACACTATTGAAATATTGGAGCATGGAAAATGTTTTCCTTAGTGATTTCAGCCCTAAAACCCACGGCCCAAGGGGTGTTCTTAGTTTTTCTTGTTGTTTGATCTTGTTAAATCATTGTAAGGTTCCTTGTTGTTTTTATTATTATTTTAATTATTTTCCTTCGAGTGCATGCACTTGTTTATAATTTTTGGTAAATTCATATTGTTCATACAAGTGATATAGGGTGTTATGATCTATTTAGGATGTTTGGTTGATGATGTTAGGAGTATAGGAGTTGATGAAATTGGTCAAAACGATGTTTTAATATGATTTTGAAAGAGTCAATTTAGATCAGATTGTTTAAGGGTTATTTGCGTGGGTTTAGGTCTGAGCTAAGGTTAAAATGATGGGATACTGTTGTAGAGCTTCTTTCTAGCTTCGTTTCGGTATAAGGTAGAGCTTTTAACTCCAAACGAGTCAAAAGTTATGATACTTTGAATTTTCGTGTACCGGGAGATGAAAGTCGACATAATCCGAAATTATGTTCGATTTTAGGTTAAATTTCGGGGACAATAAGTTGAGTTTTAAAAATGATTACAGGCTGTTCTCAGGCTATAAACTTAGCATTTTGAGTCTGTTTTCATAATCAAGAGTCGAATTTGTGAATGGTATTGATTAAGAATGTCAAAATGGTTTTACAACGCGAGGGTACAAAACTGTCCGAAATTTTGAGTTTAGTAATGTGATGTGCAGTAGGTCTTAGAAGTGAGATCTTTTTATGAGATTTAATATGGGCTTTATGCAGGTTGTAAACGAGTTTTACAAATTTTCTCATAATTTTTGGTGATGTCTAAGTATAGGAAAACAACCCGTACAATTGGTATGTACCGGCAGAATTGTAATTTGAGTAATAGTCTTAATAATGTATAACAATGAACGAGTCTAGTAAATATCAATTGTTTGGATTTTGGCGTGAGTTTATGTGAACTTTGAGTGTTCTTAATTATGTACCTACAGTACTTGATGGTACTTGAAGGAGTTGATTCATTACGTGTTTATTCGTTAGGTGTTGTATTTGTTTTCCCAGGGCATCCTCATCGTCGGTGATTGTCTTCGTCTACGTCTTGCTAATACTACTATCGTTACTACTTAAGGTGAGTCTATAGCCTCGCTCTTTACTTATTTCAAATGTATTTACCCGCGAGGGGGATACATGCTATTTAAATGAAAATGAACATAACTCATGAATGATTGTTGGACCCGAATGTTGCATTAAATTGTGTTGAGTACCTAGTTGCAAAAGTCCCTAAATTCGTGAACTATTAACTATTGTCTTGCCCTTGTGTGTGTTGGAGATAGCCGCTTATACAATTGATAGTACTATGGGGTTGACGACCCTATCCGAGACGAGAGCTAGTACGTTGAGTACCCTCTGCGGACGGATAACTTGTGTAACACCCCATTTTGATAAATGGAATGTCACGCGTGATTATGGCGTGTCATCAAAGCATACAAGGATAAATGTCTAAACATTACATGACCATAAAGGAAATACCGGAATCAAACATCGGTATCCCAAAAGTAGAACTCATCACACACAAACATAAGTACTGTAAATGAAAGGACTAAACAATGTCCATGGAAATGAGTATCAAAGTATAGATAAATGCATAAAGTAAAGAAGGCTAGGAAGCTTCCAATCCATATGCACGTACGCTTAAAGTCTACGAGCGTCCCTGAGTACCTGCCGTTTTGGGAACATGAAAAGGAAAACGGTTGAGCAATACGCTCAGTGCACAGATATACAAGTAAAGCATGAATAATATAAGCATATAAGCATGAAACAGCGGAAGAAACTAAGTCCTGGATAACCTGGTTATATCTTAGTAAAACTGGTTTTATAGTTTGAAAAGCCTTATGTTTATCTTGTAAAAACTGTTTAACATATTTACCATTAGCCAATATAGGTCATGAAATATCAACGTGCATAAATACTTGGAGGGGTGACCTCCATGTAAATTAGAGGGGCTGCCTCTAATTTAATATACTGGTTTTGGGTAGGAGGGATCAGCTCCTTGTGAAGGATGCAAGGCACACACCACATTCACACTAAGTAATCTGCTGAAAACATGTAAACTAGGATGCACCCATACGCCCCACCTGATAATAATAATGTGGCCAAAAGCTGAAATGGACACCACGAGCTATCACTCTGCCGTGGTAAAGTCATAACACTAGTGTCTCCAGTGTTATGGTTATGGTACATCCATAACTAGGTGAAACTGGTCATGCATGTATATGGCTTTAGGTATTCTAATTAAACATAAGCAATTCAAAAACATATAAAACATATACTAGGGAAAACAGTTGGTTGCATACGGGAAATCCTAATAAGGAAGAATGTCCATACTGAAAGGACGGAGAATCCGTACCTTATGTCCAGTGAACGAAGAAGACGAACGGAAGAGAGTCCGACTTCGGTATCACTAGAGCTACAAAAATAAATACGTGTATAAGTATCTGACTACTGAGTACGTAACTGGTTTTATATCATGTCTTAGCTTGTTTTATATGCTCATGTCATGTTTTACTGATTTAAGGCTTTATACTGTGTTTATCATATATTCTGTCTACTCTGATTAAGTATTAAGTGTATTTCATGTATTATTATACTTGTTGTGTAATAAAAAGTAACTTTCTAAAAATAGCAGGTTTCCTAAAATAGAAAGTTTCCAAAAATAAAAAGTTACCAAAAATAGAAAGTTTCCAAAAATAGAATGTTTCTAAAAATAGAAAGTTTCCAAAAACAGAAAGTTTCCAAAAATAGAAATTTTCCAAAAATAGATTTACTGGTTAAAATAGAGAAGTTTCTAAAAATAGAAAGTTTCCATAAATAGATTAGCTGCCTTAATTAAATAAGTTTTTAAAAATAGAAAGTTTCCATAATTAGATATAAGCTGGATAATTAAGCTAATTATATAAGCTTAAGTGTTTTCTGATTAATATTCTAAGTCATGTGATTATATAGTATAGTTTATTAATTATTTCATGTAAATTAAATAAACTATAGGTTTAAGTATTTAATTAAATATAACATGATTTAATTAAATAAAGGTAAAATAAATACTTAGGTTAAACATGTATTATTGAAACTAGGGTTTTTAATCCTTTTTAATGCAATGAATGTTCGTTTTCCTCGACTCGACTCGAATTGATTTCCAATAAACGTATCGACTTAACTTTGTTTTTGGTAAAATCTATTTTTAGTATTTTTAAACTAATTTAAAAACTATTTAAAGTAAAGCTATTTAATCTAATTTAAAAAAAAAATTAAACTAAACAATTTTAAAAATCTATTTTAAACTAATTTTAATTAAAAATATTTTGAAATAAATCTAATTTAAATTTAATACTAATTTAAAACTAAAATAAACTTTTAAATGAAATCTATAAAAAAAACTATTTGAAGACAAAACTAATTTTTATGAAAACAAATTTTAAAACTAATTTAACATAAAATAAAACTATTTAAAATAAAAGTAATTTAAAACTAATTTAAAATTTTAAAGAAAGTAAATAAAATATTTTTTGTCTTTTTATCTTTTTTTATAAAAAAAACTGAATTAAAATTAAACTATTAATTAAAGCTTAATAAAACTAAAAACATTTAATTAAACCTATTAAATAAGACAGCCAATTTTAAAGGTGACTATATTAAACAAATGGTGCATAGATAAACACAAAAGAGGCATGAGAAGAGTTGGTTGGGGCGTTGGTCTGTGATGCGAGAGGTCTGGGGGTCGAATCCCACCAGGACCAAATTTTGTTATTATTTTTTGGATTTTTACTTTTTTTTTGTGATTATGATGCTCAGATATCCAACCAAACAACCCAACAGCAAAAATCAAAATTAAGACAGTAATTCAGCATAAGATAAGCAGATATGAAACATCCAAATTAAACTAGTCTAAAAATAAGCAAACTAACATCTAGACAAACAATAAGCAATTCAAATAAGTTAAACTTAAATAAGCTATGAAGACTGAATAAGCAAATAAAACAAGCAGATAGCTAATAATAACTAAAAAGCAGAAAAAAAACTCTCTAAAACTGAAAATTAAACAATTGATATAAATCTAAAATGAATAAGCATATATGAAACTAAAATTAAATTACCAAAATATCAAAAGCAGATATATAAATAAGCAATAGCAGATACACGCAAGAATAAAAAAGCATATCAAAAATAACAACTTAAGCAGAACCAATTTAAACTAAATACCAAATAAGATTAAAACATAAGCTAATAAGCAACTAAAAATCATAATCAGAAGCAGATTCAAACAGATTTAATAATCAAACAGCCAATAAGTAGATTAACCAAACTAAATCAAATAATAAACTAAAACAAGAAAAATAAATAAAAGAAATCAAACCTTGTGTCGAATCCTTTGGGAAGAAGATTGGCGCTGAGCCATCTTGAACCGAACACCACCTTGAACATTGATACAAGCATATTGTATGGTTCAATTTTACTCTCGATATCCTCTCGAATTGATCTCGGCTCAAAGTGGAAAGATTTGTTCTTGGTGTCCAAAAATGGGTTTGGTTTTCTAATCTACTAAACAGGGAAATGAATAACGTAAAGAAAGATTTAAGGTTAAAACAATTAAAAAGCAAAACTTGAATAAGAAATTAAATCAAACAGTACTGGAAAAATGCCCTAACTGAAAATACTCTAATCGAAATAAATTGCTATCCTGAATAAAAGCCCTATTCGGAAAATATAATCTTATGCGGAAAGAAATCAATTCGGAATAAAAAGTCTTATGCGGAATATAAGTCCTATGCGGAAAACTGAGCCATTCGGAAAATACAGCCTATTCGGAAAAACAAATCTATGCGGAAAAATGACCCTATTCGGAAAGCATGTCCTATTCGGAAAAAAAAGCCTATGCGGAAAATCTGGCTTATGCGGAATGAATTCCCTATGCGGAATAAATTCAATTCGAAATATATAAAATATTCCGAACAAGGGTAAAAAGGGACAGGCTATTCGGAATGTCTGAGCATTCCGAGTAAGAGACTTAAGCAGATCACTATTTGGAATAAATCTGGCAATGAAGAACAGTTACAGCAACGCAAGAACAGGGGATACGAATTTTAATCCAAATCGACTCAAATACTCACAAAGGTTTTACCAAACTAATCAATAATCATTTAAATATCATAAGTAACAAATCCCAACAATAAAAACACTAAATCAACAACTTTTTAAGATCAAACTTGAACCAAATAAAAACTTAAGAACTTGCAAGAAAAAGATGATGAAGAACATGATGGATAGAAAGATTGGAATTGAAAGATTAATGTAAAAGTTAACAATAGTAATGATCAAACACTTACAAGATTGAAGGAAAAATGAAAAATCACCAGACACCCTAATGGTGTTGGTGAAGCTACGAACCAAAGAAGCTGGGAAAAGAAAAATAAAAGCTAACTCCCTAAAAATGTGAAGGAAAAATCCTTTTAAAGTCCTAGTGGTTGGTTGGTGAGTGGGCTATCTCCCTTTCTTCTTGTCTTCTCGTCTTTTCAGAAAAGTTGACGTTTTCGATTCTGATCCGGGATTTGTCGACGATTAAATTCAACTCGTCTTTTAATTTCTTCGTTTAATAGACTTGAGTTTCTTCGACATATGTAAATCTTCCATCTTTGGCCCTTTTCTTCGATAAATCTTCAAATAGGCCCATTGACTTCAAATCTTTTGCATCTCTTGGACAATAGACTTCGTCTTGAGTCTTTTTCCTTGATAAAACCCGTGCAATCCCATGTTTTCTTTAATATTCATCCGGTTAGCTCTGAAAACACAATAAACACAAAAACCACGCATAATTCCAAACAAATGATATTAAATACGTGTTTTGGTCTTGTTTTAGCCAGAATTAAGTGGTAAAAGGATGGGTGTTTACAAACCTATCAAATCTCCTACACTTAACCATTGCCATGCCCTCATGCAATGCTTAGTGATAAAGCAAATTTACACTTTTCTCATAATCAATCAACCTTGGCCTTATTAAAATAATACTAAACAAGAACTAAAACTATAAAGTAAACAAAAGGATAGAAAACCATTTTCACTTGAAAATAGCTACATGGAAATAACTTGCAAAGAAATCAATGACTTACATTAGGGCTTTGGTGCTGCGAAGATTTATCACCCTCAAGTTTCACGTTCCACAAACTAAGCTTGAAAACGAGATCATTGTTATTATAAGTTAGCAAATCAAACACTCACACACATGGCTTAATTATATGCTTAAACTCCCTTATTCCTAGGTGTATCTCTTATATTTTATTTTTGTCTTAGAATGATCATGAAGATGCATTTTTCGACTTATTTCGATAGTTTATTTAGGCTGAAAGCAAAGTGGGACGATTTGATCAATAGTTAGCTAAAGGACAAAATCTCTTAAAACTGCTTCTCGGGATATCAAAAAGTTCATATCTTGGCATAACTTGGTTCACGATTTGAGACCTTTCTCGGGCCGATATTTGGCATGTACTTCATACTTCATATCTTGAGAGACGTTCTTGAGATAATGGTCTTCTCATCGTAATAGAGTTTCTTCACTTGGAGACTTTTGAGGGGTACTCCAACTTTGTTGACCACGACTTCATGATTATTTCTTCAATCTCTAATTGGGATTTTGAGATACAACGATCCGCCTCCTTTTCGGACTTGGATCTATTTATCCTCATACCTTGTTAGGGTCTTTTCGGATAGACTTCTCCATGATCTTTATGGGAGTTGATTTCTTTTCTTCGTGAGTCTGGATCCTTCATATTGATTTTGGGAATAACGCTTTTCACATCACTTTGGATCTTCAGCAATAAAATAGAATCCTCATGCCTTGTTAGGGCCTTTTCGGACTCGCCAATCTTCGCGCCCCGCTTCATAAGTTATGCCTTGGCTATGAACTCTTATCATTACCGAGCAACTTTTAAACGATCTTGGGCTAGAAGCTAAGTAACTTTTCAAATCGTACGACCTTACTTATTGCAGATAAATTATTAGCAAGTGATGGGAGAATAGGCAAATAATTACACCAAGTGAGCTTGCGCAAGAATACCGACTTATAATTGACTCTATCATTTCTCGTTCTCCAAAATTTAAAATCTCAAGTAATGAGACTCGTGGATACTTAGCCTAATAAACCAATTAAGGTCTACATGGTTAAGGATACTAGCTAGAATAAACTTGGATAAGTCTATTCGGGTTGAGTCAAAATAAACGCAACGGGCCTAATATGTCAAAGATTTCAAAACTAGCTACACCACTTATTAATATTTTTGACTTTATTGCGGAATATATACATATGAAAGCAACGATAAAAATTTAAAAATTACGACTAAATGGCCAAAGTTAATAAAAAATTTGAAAAATGTTGAAAAATATGATTTTCCGGTTAAATGAAGGCATTTTCATGGAAAGGTCCACTTAAAACTTCGATAGAAGTCCCCCCTACACTTATGACATTGTGCACGTTGGTTAACTCAAGTTAAGGAAGAGACGACTAAAGTGATCAATTTCAAATGTGAGTATGAAGAAAATTGAATCACGATAGTTGAGAGATAGAACCGGATTTCGGATAACACGGGAGCACGGTTCTTCAAAGATTCCAAGAGTGCACTTATCCCTGTAATCACATCACCACACAAAGACAAAGAACCTATAGAGGTCCCCCTACACTTAGGAGGTTAAAACATAAAAGGATAGATACTCGGGCTGCCTCCCGAGGAGCGCTTGTTTTTGATAACCGAGTCACGAGCCTGACTCGACCCAAAATTAGTTCATGGGGAACGTGGTGAGGGATGGAATCATCTCCTGAGAGATGTCCTCACCAAAGTACAACTTCAGATGCTGGCCATTCACCTTGAAATTGGGCCCATTTGGTTGAGAAAGCTCAATGGTCCCATATGGAAAGACTTTGGCGACGGTGAATGGACCAGAACAGCGGCTCTTCGACTTGCCAGAGAAGATCTTCAACCGAGAGTTAAAAAGTAAGACTTGATCACCAACGTGGAACTCTCGGTTCTTGATTTTTACGTCATGAAGGATCTTCGTCTTCTCTTTGTAGATCAGCGAGTTCTCATAAGCTTCATTCCTTAGTTCGTTGAGCTCGTTGAGTTGAATCTTGCGATGATCACCGGCTTTGTTGATGTCGAAGTTAGCCCACTTCAAGGCCCAGTGCGCCTTATGTTCCAGCTCGATGGGTAGGTGGCACGCTTTCCCGTACACAAGACAATACGGTGTATAACCAATCGGGGTCTTATAAGCAGTACGGAAAGCCCACAGAGCATCATCTAACTTATCGGCCCACGCGGCACGATGCTCTCCCACAGTACGCTCCAAAATTCGCTTCAATCCACGGTTGGATATCTCGGCTTGCCCATTGGTTTGGGGATGATAGGCGGTGGAAAGACGGTGATTGACACCATACTTTGCCATGACTCTAGCAAATTGATCGTTGCAAAAATGAGTCCCGCGGTCACTGATAATGGCACGAGGCACACCGAATCTAGCGAAAAGAGCTTTCAAAAAGTTACAAACCACCCTTGCGTCATTAGTAGGTAAAGCTTTGGCTTCGACCCACTTTGAAACGTAGTCAACGGCTACAAGGATGTATTTGTTTCCTTTAGAGGAAGGGAATGGCCCCATAAAGTCGATACCCCAAACATCAAATATTTCACATTCTTGAATGAAATTCTGAGGCATCTCGTCTTTATGTGTGATCGTGCCTTGTTTTTGGCAAACGTCACATTGTTTAACCATATTGTGAGCGTCACGATATATGGAGGGCCAATAAAATCCCGAATCAAACACTTTTTTGGCGGTGTAGTTGGGACCAAAGTGACCACCGGTGGGTCCTTTGTGGCAAGCATCAAGGATTTCCGAAGCTGCCGGTCCGTCAACACATCGGCGTATAATCAGGTCGGCACATTGTTTGAATAGGTAAGGGTCGTCCCAAAAGTAAGTCTTAATGTCGGTGAAGAACTTTTTCTTTTGTTGAGACGTCAACCCTTCCTTGAGAATTCCACCCGCCAAGTAGTTTGCAAAGTCCGCAAACCACGGGGTTTCATCAGAATTCGAATTTATAGACATTAAGGTCTCCAAGGGAAAAGAATCATTGATTTCTTTGTTCGGATGATCCCCTTGGTAAGGATCCTCAAGTCTGCTGAGATGATCCGCGACTAGGTTTTCTGCTCCTTTTTTATCGCGAATTTCAATTTTAAATTCCTGAAGCAGCAAAACCCAGCGAAGAAGTCTTGGTTTGGAATCTTGCTTTGTCAACAAGTACTTCAGCGCGGAATGATCGGTATACACGATGGTGGTGGAAAGGACAAGATAGGGGCGGAATTTTTCAAAAGCATAGACAACAGCTAAAAGCTCTTTTTCGATTGTCGTATAATGCAATTGTGCCCCTGTCATTGTCTTGCTAGCGTAATGGATCGGTTGGAAGTGTTTGTTCACTCTTTGTCCAAGAACCGCTCCAATAGCAAAATCACTAGCATCGCACATCAATTCAAAGGGAAGCTCCCAACTAGGGGTAACCAAGACGGGTGCCTTAGTTAGCTTATCCTTTAGCGAGTTGAAGGCTTCAAGACATTCGTTGGAAAAGATAAAAGGAGTATCTTTTTCCAAGAGGTGGGTCATCGGGCGAGCGATTTGAGAAAAATCTTTGATGAATCGACGGTAGAAGCCCGCATGACCCAGAAAACTTCTCACACCCTTCACGGTGGAGGGTGGAGGCAACTTGGCGATAACATCGACTTTAGCACGATCTACTTCAAGACCGGCTTTAGAAATCTTATGTCCGAGCACGATGCCTTCTTTTACCATAAAATGGCATTTTTCCCAATTTAGAACAAGGCGAGTGTCTTCGCACCGCTTAAGCATACGTTCCAAATTGGCAAGGCAAGAAGAGAAGGAATCCCCGAAGACCGAGAAATCATCCATGAAGACTTCCATGGTTTGTTCAACCATATCATGGAAGATAGCTAACATGCACCTTTGAAAAGTCCCGGGTGCATTACATAAGCCAAAAGGCATCCTTTTGTAAGCAAATGTGCCATAGGGACAAGTGAATGTTGTCTTCTCTTGATCTTGGGGATCGATGGGTATTTGGAAATAACCCGAGAAACCATCAAGAAAGCAGTAATATTCATTACCCGCTAAACGTTCAAGCATTTGGTCCATAAAAGGTAGAGGTAAATGATCCTTTCTCGTGGCATCATTGAGTTTACGGTAGTCTATACAAACTCTCCACCCAGTAACGAGACGAGTGGAAATCAACTCGTTGTGTTCATTGGGAACAACGGTTATTCCGCCCTTCTTGGGCACACAATGGATTGTACTAACCCATGGTGAATCCGAAATAGGGTAAATCATACCCGCATCAAGAAGTTTGATAACCTCTGTTTTGATGACTTCATGTATTTTTGGATTCACCCTTCGTTGACTTTGAATTGTGGGCTTAAAGTCGTCCTCCATGAGAATTTTGTGTGTGCAGAAGTGAGGATCAATTCCACGAATGTCAAAAATCTTCCAAGCAATAGCCTTCTTATGATCTTTCAACACGGTGATAAGTCGGGCTTTTTCTTCTTCCTTCAGGTCCTTAGCAATGATGACTGGCGACTTCTGCTCTTCTTCAAGGAATACATACTCGAGATGGGGCGGCAACTCCTTAAGTTCTAAATCCGGAGGATTTTCGACGGGAGGCGTATTCGAAGTCGGAGTATCGATAGCAATGACCGTGGGAGATGGAGGAGAAGGATTGTCTTCGTTGAGAAGATTGTCAAAGAAATTCATGTCTTCATCCTCATTGATAGGAGAATCATTAGTAGTTAAATTCACATCTCCCATGGTGTCTTCAAGATTGTTCCAAAATAAATCACTATCTCCAAATAGAGACAACGATGAATCAATAGAGGACACGGTCTCAACATTGGGAAGAGAGGAAGGAATACTTTTGCAAGCATTAATAAAGTGTGCTTCACAAGCCTCATCCAGAACGTCAATACAATTAACACTCTCGTTGGAATAAGGTTGTTTAGACAACTTTCCCATGTTGAAGACTACTTTATCGTCACCCACTCTCATGATAAGCTCACCGGCTTCAACATCGATGAGAGTGCGACCGGTCCTCAGGAATGGACGACCAATAATTAGTGGCACACGAGGGTCCATCTCGTAGTCGACGACAACGAAATCAGCAGGAAAGGTGAATTTGTCGACTCCTACAATGACGTCTTCGGCTATCCCCACTGGATAAGCAACTGTACGGTTAGCTAATTCCAAAGTCATTTTGGTGGGGACTAGCTCTAGGAGAGATAATTGCTTCCAAACGCTTAGAGGCATAAGATTAATACTGGCACCTAGATCGGCTAGGGCCATGCAATTCTCTACTCCCGGGAAATTGCAAGGAATTAAGAAACGACCCGGATCACCAAGCTTGGTTGGCAATTTCCTTAAGAGCACTTCAGAGCAATTCTCATTAAGTTGTGTGTTGGCAATATCGAGGAGCTTTTCCTTGTCGCTCAGAAGATCTTTAAACATTTTCGCATATTTAGGCATGTGAGCGAGAGCCTCAGCGAAGGAGATATTGAAATTCAGTTGTTTAAACATTTTAAGGAAGTTCGAAACCTGAATATCATCCTTGCTCTTTTGCTTCTCTTTCCTCAACCTAGATGGATAAGGTATATTGGAAGAAGAGGAAGGCTTTGGAAGAATAGGATCACTCACATCCTTGGGTGGAGGAGGGGTAGAAGGAAGAGGTGGAGAAATTGGGGAAGGAGAAGGATGAGGAATAGGAGCAGGTGACTCGTTCTCCTTAGTCACAACCACCGGTGGAGGTATAGGAAGCTCGGTTTCCTTGGTACCTTTGCCACTTCGAGTGGTGATTGCTTTCATCTCCCCTCTTGGATTCGCAACGGTGTTACTCGAAAGAGTACCCGAAGAAGAGGGTTGACTACCTTGGAAGAAACTAGCCATCATGTTCTTCAAGTCATTCGTCTGACTATCCAAAGTATTTCGCATATCGGCTCTCAAATCGTTCCCTTGTTTGACCAAGTCCGCTTTCAGGTTGAGCACTTCTCTCTGTAGATTTCCCACTATCACATCGTTAGTCCTCATATAAGTTTCCACTTCTTGGTGAAGAGCGGTGGGTTGGTTGGGAGGAGCATTGTATGCGGGTGGTTGATAAGCAGGTTGTTGGTAGACTTGGTTGTTGCGTTGAGGTGGTTGTTGCTGCTTGTGAGGAGGTATGTATGGTTGTCGAGGTTGTTGTTGTTGTTGAGGAGGGCGATTGAGGATTTGTTGTTGGTTTGGGTTGGTAGGAGGAAAACCAGGTGGGGAGAGATAATTGTTAGAACGGTAGCTCAGCAAGTTACGGTCACCTTGAGGTCTAGCTTGATAAGCAGGTTGAGGATAGGTGCCATATGCCGCATTCACATTCTCAGCAGGGTAGTCTTGGGTGGCGGTACAAGTGGTGTAAGAGTGAGGACCCCCGCATATCTCACATGGTTGGCTAACAGCATTGACTTGAGCGTTATTAGCGTTATTGCTGTTGTTGTTGCTGACGGTGTGGGTGACAAGCGATTCAAGAAGCGTAGTGATTTTGTCCAGTCGCTTGTCGCTGTCACTAGTGCTAGCACTAGCGACATTGGTCCTAACACTCTTGGTTTGCACACGAGACTTATTCTCAATGATATCCCAAGCAGCATTGGAATTCTTAGCCAAAAGATTACCCCCCGAGGCACAGTTTAGTGAATCTTGGTCACTCATGCTTAAACCATTGTAAAAAGTATTAATTTGATGTACTTTGGTAAAACCATGTTGTGGGCATTTTCTTAAAAGATCTTTAAAACGATCCCAAGATTCACTGAACGACTCATCGTACTTTTGTTCAAAATTAATGATTTCATTCCGCAAAGCGGTAGTACGAGAGGGTGGGAAAAAGTAATTGATGAACTTTGTTTCCAAATCCGTCCACGAGAGAATACTCTGTGGCGGTTCTTTAGCAAGCCAATGCCGGGCTTGTCCCTCTAAAGAAAAGGGAAAAAGTTGTAACCTGATAACCTCTTGTGGAACACCATTGAACTTGACCGTGTTAGTGAGTTGCAAGAATCTCTTGAAGTGGTCGTGTGGGTCATCAATGGTACGTCCCAAGAATGGTTGAGCGGAGACCATCTGGATAAAGCCTGATTTTAGCTCAACGTTGTTGGCGGCAATTGGAGGTATGACAATTGGATCCGTGTTGCCATCTACATGAGCTTGCAACAATTCAATCATCGGGCGATTATCCGGAAGGGGCTCATTGTTGTTGTTATTGTTCATGTTGTTGAAAGGCGGGTTGTTGTTGTTATTATTGTTGTTCGGAGGTGGTATGTTATTGTTGTTTTGTACACCAGCCATGTCTAAGTTATCGAGAGGCTCGGGCTCTTGATAAGACGTGGATCGAGTGCGCATACACCTGCAAAAGAACGAACAAAGAAGAACAAGGCAAAAATATTTTTGGTTTTTATGTTTTTTTTAATTTTTTTTTGTATTTTTGAAAATTTTATATTTTTTAGGATTTTTTTGAAAATTTTTGTGAAAAAGTAACGTTCACGGGGAACGGACCCCAAAATCCAAGTTCTCACAAAAAACTTTTGATCTTAACGAGAAGAGCCGGCAGCGGCGCCATTTGATACAAGCATATTGTATGGTTCAATTTTACTCTCGATATCCTCTCGAATTGATCTCGGCTCAAAGTGGAAAGATTTGTTCTTGGTGTCCAAATATGGGTTTGGTTTTCTAATCTACTAAACAGGGAAATGAATAACGTAAAGAAAGATTTAAGCTTAAAACAATTAAAAAGCAAAACTTGAATAAGAAATTAAATCAAACAGTACTGGAAAAATGCCCTAACTGAAAATACTCTAATCGAAATAAATTGCTATACTGAATAAAAGCCCTATTCGGAAAATATAATCTTATGCGGAAAGAAATCAATTCGGAATAAAAAGTCTTATGCGGAATATAAGTCCTATGCGGAAAACTGAGCCATTCAGAAAATACAGCCTATTCGGAAAAACAAATCTATGCGGAAAAATGACCCTATTCGGAAAGCATGTCCTATTCGAAAAAAAAGCCTATGCGGAAAATCTGGCTTATGCGGAAAGAATTCCGTATGCGGAATAAATTCAATTCGGAATATATAAAATATTCCGAACAAGGGTAAAAAGGGACAGGCTATTCGGAATGTCTGAGCATTCCGAGTAAGAGACTTAAGCAGATCACTATTCGGAATAAATCTGGCAATGAAGAACAGTTACAGCAACGCAAGAACAGGGGATACAAATTTTAATCCAAATCGACTGAAATACTCAAAAAGTTTTTACCAAACTAATCAATAATCATTTAAATATCATAAGTAACAAATCCCAACAATAAAAACACTAAATCAACAACTTTTTAAGATCAAACTTGAACCAAATAAAAACTTAAGAACTTGCAAGAAAAAGATGATGAAGAACAAGATGGATAGAAAGATTGGAATTGAAAGATTAATGTGAAAGTTAACAATAGTAATGATCAAACACTTACAAGATTGAAGGAAAAATGAAAAATCACCAAACACCCTAATGGTGTTGGTGAAGCTACGAACCAAAGAAGCTGGGAAAAGAAAAATAAAAGCTAACTCCCTAAAAATGTGAAGGAAAAATCCTTTTATATTCCTAGTGGTTGGTTGGTGAGTGGGCTATCTCCCTTTCTTCTTGTCTTCTCGTCTTTTCAGAAAAGTTGACGTTTTCCATTCTGATCCGGGATTTGTCGACGATTAAATTCAACTCGTCTTTTAATTTCTTTGTTTAATAGACTTGAGTTTCTTCGACATATGTAAATCTTCCATCTTTAGCCCTTTTCTTCGATAAAGCTTCAAATAGGCCCATTGACTTCAAATCTTTTGCATCTCTTGGACAATAGACTTCGTCTTGAGTCTTTTTCCTTGATAAAACCCGTGCAATCCCATGTTTTCTTTAATATTCATCCGGTTAGCTCTGAAAACACAATAAACACAAAAACCACGCATAATTCCAAACAAATGATATTAAATACGTGTTTTGGTCTTGTTTTAGCCAGAATTAAGTGGTAAAAGGATGGGTGTTTACACACCTATCAAACATCAACAGCTTCGAACCAAGATCATGAACAGTGAACCGAATAGCTTTTGACTTCGACAACATTTATTTTATTTATTTATTTTTTTATTTTTTTTATTTTTTTAAAATAATAATCACATGAACAGTAACCACAAACAAGATTTAAAGATTAAAGTTTAAATTGAACGAGAAATTAAATTGGACGAAATTAAATAAAAATAAGCTTTTCATTAATAATCAAAAATTACATAAACTGGAAATTTAAAAAAAATACAATAAACCTATGCTAATTTTCAGAAAATTAAAACTATTTTAATCTACTCCTAAATTAACTAAAAAACTGAAAAATAAATTAAAGCTTGATGGATTACAAGATGTGAGGGGTTTTATAGGCAACCCCAAATGCCTTCTTCTTAGCTTCATCTTTAAGCAAATCATCCTAGCCCTTCAATCTTCTCTTCTCTCTCTTCTCTTTAAATCTTCGGCTGAGATTAATTTTTGTGCCAAGGATTGCCCTCGTGGCATGTGTGATTTGTTTCATCCAATGAACACAAGGGATTTGGCCACGTCATGGGGAATTGAGGACCACCAGTGGTGGTGTTTGATCCGAAAATTGGGGGTTTTAAGTGGATTTGTGGGAATTAATTATATATGTGAAAACCCCCAATTTTTTATGAGTGATTTATGGTAGGGTTAGTTTAGGGTTTGTGGGTAAAAAGGTGAAGATGGAGGCTGTGAATTTGTTTGGGAGAGAGAGAGTGGTGGGTGAATGATTTCACATAGTTTGTATCGAATCACCTAATGGGAATAGGGTAAAAAAATTGTTTTATTTATTTGGGAAAAAGGGGAGACACGTGTGGGGAAGTGAGGGATTGGGTAAAGGATATTTGTGGGTTGACTGGGAGTTTAGGGAGTTGACCAAGCACAACAAATTCATCCGTTTTGTTTTATTTAGATATGGGCTTTGTGACCCATTTTTCTTTTCATCCGTTCTTCATATCATATTTATTCAAATGGGCTTTAGGCCATTAAATAACTCATTAAACCGTTTAGTATAGATTAACCATCCCTTAAATGGGCTTGTGGGCCCATTAAGCAAAAGTGGGACCCACAAGGCCCAAAATCCTCGTAAATGACTGAATTCACTAAAACGAGCTCGATTTTGGCTTTCTCGATCTTTTCTTCAAAACCTTGTTGAATTGCCGGTTATCGTGAATTTTGGCACCTTTTGGTCTTTTAACTTTGTCTTCGTCTCTTTTTGGTCTTTTCTTCAACATTTGACCGTGAAATCTCGTGTTTTCTTCGCTTTTGATCTTTTGTACCTATTTTCACACAAAACCACGCGTAATTCTGACTTTTACGTTATTAAACACATGATTAGGTCTTGTTTTTCCTTGATTTTAGTGGCAAAAGGATAAGTGTTTACACACTTATTAAATCCCCTACACTTGACCATTGCAATGAACCCATGCAATGCATAGTTTTAAAGCATAAGTTACATTTCTCTCATAATCAATCCATTTCGGCCTTTATTACTATTACTACTACTATGATGAAAAGATAAAAACTTAAAAGGAAACAAAAGTTATAACAATTTTATTAACTTGAAAATTATTCGATGGAAGAAACTTGTAAAGAAGTCTAAGACTTTAATTAGGGCTTTGGTGTCATGAATATTAATCACCCTCAAGTTTCACGTTCCCATACCAAGCTTAAAAACGAGATCATTGTTTATCATAAGTTAGCACAACTAACACTTACTCATGTGGTTTAATTAATCACTTAGACCCCCTTATTCCTACGGTGTATCTCTTGTATTTTATTTTTGTCTTGAATGATCACGAGGATGCATTTTTGACTTATTTCGATAATTTATTAAGGCCGAAAATAAAGTGGGACGATTTAATCAATAGTTAGCTAAAGGACAAAATCTTTTAAAACTGCTTCTCGAAACCTCAAAAAGTTCATATCTTGGCATAACTCTTTTCACGATTTGAGACCTTTCTCGGACCGATATTTGGCTTGTATTTCAAACTTCAAATCTTGACAGACGATCTTGAAATTATGGTCTTCTCTTCATTTTGGTATACATCTTCATAAGGGGTGAAAGATGCTTCAAACGTTGACCACGACTTCTTCATTTATCCTCTTCTTTATTTAGGATTTTGATATACAACGATCCGCCTCCTTTTCGGACTTGGATCTATTTATCCTTATACCTTGTTAGGGTCTTTTTGGATAGACTTCTCCATGATCTTTAGGGTAGTAATTGCTTCTCGTCGTGTGTCTTGATCCTTCATATTGATTTGGATTAATGATCTTCACATCATCTTAGGATCTTTAGCAAAAAGTGAATCCTCATGCCTTGTTAGGGCCTTTTTGGGCTCGGGTATCCTCATGCCTTGTTAGGGCCTTTTTGGATAAGCCAATCTTCGCGTCCCGTTTCAATAAGTTATGCCTTGGCTATGAACTCTAATTAATACCGAGCAACTTTTAAACGATCTTGTGCTAGAAGCTAAGTAACCTTTTAAATCGTACAACCTTATTTATTGCAGATATATTTATTAACAAGTGATGGGAGAAAAAGCTCATAACTAACTCACATAAGTTAATGAAAGAATACCGAACTTATAATTAACTCTATCATCTCTCGTTCTCCACAATTTAAAATCTCAAGGAATGAGACTCGTGAATGCTTAGCCTAATAAACCAATTAAAGTCCATATGGTTAAGGATACTAGCTAGAGTAAACTTGAATAAGTAAACTCGGGTTGAGTGAAAATATTCATGACGGGCCTAATATATCAAAGATATCAAAACTTGTTAACACCATTTAATTTAATTATTTATTTTTGACTTTATTCTTAAAATAGAAAATATAAATACGATGCGAAGACAAAAGAAAAGAAAAAAAATACTACAAGGCCAAAATAGATCAAAAATTTGAAAAACGTTGTAAAATTTTTAAATTTTCCGGTTAAATGGGGTCAAATTCATGGAAAAGTCCACTAAAATTTCGATAGAAATCCCCCCTACGCTTAATATAAACATTGTCCTCAATGTTTAAGCATGTGGGTGAATAAACTCCCATACACTTAGGACATTGAGTACGTTGTTTAAAATCGAGCTAAGGAAGGGACAACTAAAGTGATTACATTTATTCGTCTTATTTATATATAAGATTGAATCACAATAGCAAAAACTTATCGAAGGAACCAGGTACACGGGAACACGGGTCTCGTCAAAAGTACCAAAAGTGGATCATTTAAGCACATGTCCCTGCACAATCACAATACACAAAACAAACAACCTACACGGCTCCCCCTACACTTATTGTAGAAAATAGATAAAAGAAAGATAATCGGGTTGCCTCCCGAGAAGCGCTTGTTTTTGTTAACCGAATCACGAGCCTGACTCGACCCCGAATTAAATGGTCCATGGGGAAGTCTCGAATGTTATACCGGGATCAAAAATCTTATCCTCGGTCCCGGAGGAACATAATAAATGAGAGGCAGGAGGATAAGTCGTAAAAGGTAAAAAGGTCCTCTCAACATATGTGAAATATGTGAGGTCGTGATCCACGGGAGGTGGGATGGGTAAAGGAGACAAATGGTCATCCCCCAAAGACAAAGGATGGCCACTATTCGGTAAAGCCGTAAAGGTATCAATCAAAGAATGGTCAATGTCACCTCCCGGGTCAAAGCACTCATCCTCATTTCCTGGTATGAAATGAGGAGAGTAAAAGCGATACATCACTTGCTTGGGTGTGCACGCGGTAGGACGGGGTGGCAACATAATATGAGAAATATCAGAAGACATATCTACCACCCGCTTCACCTCACCAGACCGAATCAAACGGAAGGTAGGGTCAAATCGCTCCACCTCCTCTATGATGGGAGGGGGCATGGCTAACAAAGGATGCTCATCAATAGCAATAGAGTCGGAGCTATCAATGTACTCAATCCCCTCTTTAAAGAGAGGATTCACCTCACTAGAGATGTAGGCGTCATCAAAATCAAATAAAGGGTTCGAATAAATCTTGAAATTTTCCTTCGGAACGTCTTCATTGTATAGTGACTCGTCATCACTGGAAGTAAAATCATCATCGAGATCAAAAAGGGAATTAGAGAAAGCCAAAGAATTGTCTCCCAAGATGTCGGTGGGAGGTAATGAATCAGCACTAGAAAGAGATTCACACTCATCGTCACTATCGGAAGCAACCGTAGGCTCACTTTGGATTGGAATAAGAATCTCATCACAAGGAATAGTGATAAGACCCTTATCCCCCATGATGAGAGAGGCATCGGGCTCCGTAGTGGAAGAATCGAGAATAGGAGTGGTAGAATCCTTAGGCTCGAGAGCCGGCAAGTCGAGAGAAGGAATTACAATTGCACTAGGACATTGAGCACAAAGATCATTCCACGAAATAGTATTCTCATCGTCATCATCATCATAATAGTAAGAACTCACAAGAGGAGGAGTATAATCACTAAGATTAGATACTTGCTCTTGTCTTTGTCGTTGTCGCTTTTCCTCCTCATTTGCTTCTTTTAGAAGAACAACGGCTTCTTGAAGTTGTAAAACAATGGCGTGTGTTTCGTCTTTCAAAGCATTGAGTTGTTGAATTCTCTGAGAGGATTGATGATTGAGAGTGGGATGTGGGGGCTCATAGTTATGAAAACCATAATTATAGCATGGATGTGGCTCATAGGAATCATTGGTTGAGAAGAATTAGAACACGGATTTGTTTCATAATAATCCATCGGTGAAGAAAAATGAGGACACGGATTTGGCTCATAATAATTCATTGACTGACAATACGAAGTATCGTGAGGGCCCCAACAATGATTGCAACACGGGTATTGAGAAAAACCCGGTGCATGTTGCGGATAGGGATTGTCATAGACGGGAGGGGGTGAAAAAGTATTGTAAGAGGAGAAGTACGAATTCGTTGAATTGCAAAATGGACAAAATCCAAATTGTGTATTGTCGATATCAAAACCACACCGCTCACAAATACACCATTGACATGTTTGAAAACCATGCCATGGTCTCCCACACCGAACGCAAGACGAATCCATGAAGAATTATAAATAAGAGGGGTAGAGAAAAGAATTAAACCCGATAGAGGATAAAGAAGAATTTTTTTGTATTTTTTAGAAAAATATATATATACAAGAAAAATCAAAAGAAATCGAACTAAAAATTTAACACTAATACGTAATATTTTTGGTGTAATACTTTTAGGAAAAAGTATTACTTTTGGATTTTTTAATTTTTTTGGTGCAATTCTTAGGAAAGAAATTGCTTTTGTGATTTTTTAATTTTTTGTATTTTTAAATTTTTGATTTTTTTGTATTTTTGATTTTGTTGCAAGAAACGTAACGTTCAAAAAGAACGGATCCCAAAATCCAAACGTCTTCACGAAAAATCGTCAATCATACGAGCGAAGCGGCAGCGGCGCCATTTGAAACTAGGGTTTTTAGTCCTTTTTAATGCAATGAATGTTCGTTTTCCTCGACTCGACTCGAATTGATTTCCAATAAACGTATCGACTTAACTTTGTTTTTGGTAAAATCTATTTTTGGTATTTTTAAACTAATTTAAAAACTATTTAAAGTAAAGCTATTTAATCTAATTTTAAAAAAAAAATAGACTAAACAATTTTAAAAATCTATTTTAAACTAATTTTAATTAAAAATATTTTGAAATAAATCTAATTTAAATTTAATACTAATTTAAAACTAAAATAAACTTTTAAATGAAATCTATAAAAAAAACTATTTGAAGACAAAACTAATTTTTATGAAAACAAATTTTAAAACTAATTTTACATAAAATAAAAATATTTAAAATAAAAGTAATTTAAAACTAATTTAAAATTTTAAAGAAAGTAAATAAAATATTTTTTGTCTTTTTATCTTTCTTTTATAAAAAAACTGAATTAAAATAAAACTATTAATTAAAGCTTAATAAAACTAGAAGCATTTAATTAAACCTATTAAATAAGACTGCCAATTTTAAAGGTGACTATATTAAACAAATGGTGCATAGATAAACACAAAAGAGGCATGAGAAGAGTTGGTTGGGGCGTTGGTCTGTGATGCGAGAGGTCTGGGGGTCGAATCCCACCAGGACCAAATTTTGTTATTATTTATTGGATTTTTACTTTTTTTTTGTGATTATGATGCTCAGATATCCAACCAAACAACCCAACAGCAAAAATCAAAATTAAGACAGTAATTCAGCATAAGATAATCAGATATGAAACATCCAAATTAAACTAGTCTAAAAATAAGCAAACTAACATCTAGACAAACAATAAGCAATTCAAATAAGTTAAACTTAAATAAGCTATGAAGACTGAATAAGCAAATAAAACAAGCAGATAGCTAATAATAACTAAAAAGCAGAAAAAACTCTCTAAAACTGAAAATTAAACAATTGATATAAATCTAAAATGAATAAGCATATATGAAACTAAAATTAAATTACCAAAATATCAAAAGCAGATATATAAATAAGCAATAGCAGATACACGCAAGAATTAAAAAGCAGATCAAAAATAACAACTTAAGCAGAACCAATTTAAACTAAATACCAAATAAGATTAAAACATAAGCTAATAAGCAACTAAAAATCATAACCAGAAGCAGATTCAAACAGATTTAATAATCAAACAGCCAATAAGTAGATTAACCAAACTAAATCAAATAATAAACTAAAACAAGAAAAATAAATAAAAGAAATCAAACCTTGTGTCGAATCCTTTGGGAAGAAGATTGGCGCTGAGCCATCTTATTGATCTGAACCGAACACCACCTTGAACATCAACAGCTTCGAACCAAGATCATGAACAGTGAACCGAATCTCTTTTGACTTCGACAGCATTTATTTTATTTATTTATTTATTTATTTTATTTTTATTTTTTAAATAATAATCACACGAACAGTAACCACAAACAATATTTAAAGATTAAAGTTTAAATTGAACGAGAAATTAAATTGTACGAAATTAAATAAAAATAAGCTTTTCATTAATAATCAAAAATTACATAAACTAGAAATTTAAAAAAAATACAATAAACCTATGCTAATTTTCAGAAAATTAAAACTATTTTAATGTACTCCTAAATTAACTAAAAAACTGAAAAATAAATTAAAGCTTGATGGATTACAAGATGTGAGGGGTTTTATAGGCAACCCCAAATGCCTTCTTCTTAGCTTCATCTTTAAGCAAATCATCCTAGCCCTTCAATCTTCTCTTCTCTCTCTTCTCTTTAAATCTTCGGCTGAGATTAATTTTTGTGCCAAGGATTACCCTCGTGGCATGTGTGATTTGTTTCATCCAATGAACACAAGGGATTTGGCCACGTCATGGGGAATTGAGGACCACCAGTGGTGGTGTTTGATCCGAAAATTGGGGGTTTTAAGTGGATTTGTGGGAATTAATTATATATGTGAAAACCCCCAATTTTTTATGAGTGATTTATGGTAGGGTTTATTTAGGGTTTGTGGGTAAAAAGGTGAAGATGGAGGCTGTGAATTTGTTTGGGAGAGAGAGAGTGGTGGGTGAATGATTTCACATAGTTTGTATCGAATCACCTAAAGGGAATGGGGTAAAAAAATTGTTTTATTTATTTGGGAAAAAGGGGGACACGTGTGGGGAAGTGAGGAATTGGGTAAAGGATATTTGTGGGTTGACTGGGAGTTTAGGGAGTTGACCAAGCACAACAAATTCATCCGTTTTGTTTTATTTAGATATGGGCTTTGTGGACCATTTTTCTTTTCATCCGTTCTTCATATCATATTTATTCAAATGGGCTTTAGGTCATTAAATAACTCATTAAACCGTTTAGTATAGATTAACCATCCCTTAAATGGGCTTGTGGGCCCATTAAGCAAAAGTGGGACCCACAAGGCCCAAAATCCTCGTAAATGATTGAATTAACTAAAACGAGCTCGATTTTGGCTTTCTCGATCTTTTCTTCAAAACCTTGTTGAATTGCCAGTTTTCGTGAATTTCGGCACCTTTTGGTCTTTTAACTTTGTCTTCGTCTCTTTTTGGTCTTTTCTTCAACATTTGACCGTGAAATCCCGTGTTTTCTTTGCTTTTGATCTTTTGTACCTATTTTCACACAAAAACACAAAACCACGCGTAATTCCGACTTTTACGTTATTAAACACATGATTAGGTCTTGTTTTTCCTTGATTTTAGTGGCAAAAGGATAAGTGTTTACACACTTATTAATTATTATCTATAAATAATATAACATAAGTCAAGTAAATTAATTATAATCCATGGTTTTAATAATTAATTAATTATATAGTCTAATTAAAAGATAAATACTTAGGTTAAAATTCATGCATTAATAATAAAATTAAGAACCTAAGTCATGTAAATTAAATTAATCATGTTCATGTTTTTAATTAATTTAATTTAAGTCTTGAAAAATATAACTTGTAAAATATTAAACCTTGTAAAAATATGTTAGGACCATTGTAATAGTTATATGTAATAGCTAGACTAGGAGGTATGTAGTTCCTCCTGGTCCTAGTCGTAGTAGGAGCAAGTCCTGCTCCTGGTCCTAGTCGAAGTCAAACTTTATTATTTACTTAATATTCTGTTAGGATATGCATGAGATATGTTAGGAAAGGATATGCATATCAGTTTTACACGTTTTCTTTAATGATGTATTAGGGTTTCCTTGTAGTATAAAAGGAACCTTAGGCAGAAGGGTTATACACACCTTCACAAAACGTAGTTCTAGTCATTATCAATATTAGAAATCCTTAGAAAGGATCAAGTCTTTATAGTTATTCTGTTTCTCTTAATTATATTTATATTCTACATTCATATTGTGTATAGAGTCTCTTTGTGATTTGACTTGTGATTACAGAAGTCATTCACCGGTCCTGACAGGCTGCAAGATCTACATCTAGTAGACCCAACAAGTGGTATCAGAGCCTGGGAGGGTCTCTATACAAGCAGAATCAAGTTCTCTTATTACTAACAATCTGTTTATCATGTCTGCCTCAATTTCTACTCAAACAGGAGAAGAAAGCACTCCTAAAATTGTGCAACCGCAGCAGATCCTGGCTACGGTCTCCAACACGAATGGAAAATTCCCTCTTCTGAAGAAGGGTGAATATGATAACTGGGCAATGAAGATGGAATGGTGGATCACCAACACTGATCAAGATCTTTGGAAGATCATTCTGAATGGAAACAGCAGGAAGCTTACTGGACGAGACAAGAACGGTAATATTACTCTTCTTGACCCTAAATCTCATGAGGAAATCATCGCTATTCAGAAGAAGGTAAAAGCAAAAACAATTTTGCTTCAATCTCTTCCTGAAGATCACATGGGTGACTTCTACCATTTGGATGATGCCAGAGAGATCTGGAATGGCATAAAAGCAAGGTTCGGCGAGAATGAGGAGTCAAAGAAAATGCGAAGGTCCATGCTGAGAGATGAATTTACCGAATTCAAAATCTCAGAAACTGAAGGTCTAAATCAAGGGTATGATAGGTTCCAGAAGATCTTGAGCCAATTGAATCAACTTCGGTCAAAACCTGACGATGGTGACATTAATGCAAGGTTTCTTAAAGCCTTACCCTACTCATGGAACCAGATGGTGATATCTCTCAAAGCCAAAGGTGGGCTTGACTATCTCACCTTTGATGATTTGTTTCATAGGCTCAGAACATTCGAACCTCATGTGAGAGGATATCCTAGTGACTCTTTTCCCACCCCTGCTAATTCAGCCTTTGTGAGCTCTATGGCATCTAGTCCCATGTCATATGCAAGTAGCCCAAGCAATACTGTCTCCCCCCAGCATTCTATTCAGCATACTAGTCCCATGTCATATGCATCTATTCCCATGTCTTCTGCTCCTGATCCTGCTGCCAAGTCTTGTAGTATGGTAGAAGTTGTTCTTCATTCTTTTGTGGCTGATGTTACTGCTGAACAACAACTTGCTTTTGATGACTTCAAACAGATCGATAAACTTGACCTGGATGAGATAGATCTTAAATGGCAGATGGCCATGCTTACTCTTAGGGTTCACAAGTTTGAGAAGAAAGCAGGAAGGAAATTTAATTACAACCCTCGGGAGCCAGCAAGATTCGATAGAAGCAAGGTACGGTGCTATAACTGCCAGCAACAGGGTCACTTTGCAAGGGAGTGCTCTAGCAAGAATGATCAGGAGAAGAGCAGGTACTCCGCTTTCAAGGTTCAGGAGGTTAAAGATGACAGGAAGGCGTTGGTATCTGTTGACTCTATGGTCAACTGGAATGATCATCAGGCTTCTACTCTGGAATCAGCTGAATCCTCGACTGATGTGTTGGCAATGATTGCTGGGAATCTCTCTGATGCAGAAGAAGCAGAAGAGTTTGCTCTTATGGGCATCTCACCTCAGCTACAACATTGTCCTCTTGGTTGTCATAATAAATACACAGAATTGTTGTCCCAATTTAATGAAGTAAATGATCAAAATGATAAGTATTTTTTAGAAGTACAAGTCTATAAGGCTTCATTAAACACATTGGAACAACAAAAGAAGTGGTTACAAGATACTCAACGTGCGTATGAGGATAAAATCAGGATACTAAGCATTGATTTAGAAAACACTACAAATATGCTTAAATATACAGAAACTGAAAGAGATGCTAGTATCAAAGAAAAAGAGGAGATGCAAGCTAAATTAGATGCTACAATGTTAAGATTTGACAAATGGCAAAAGGCACCTAAAAATCTTTCAAAATTAATTGATAGTAGCATGTCTGGCAGAACTAAAAGAGGCTTAGGATTTGAAAAATATATTGATTCAGAAGATGTATTTGATTTATCTTTCTCAAGTGTCTTTGATGCCGACAAAGAGGATGAGGGCAAACCTAGTTACAATAGGTTTAAACCAGCAGCAGAAATGCATGCTGTCCCTCCTCCTCTTACTGGAACTTTTATGCCCACCTCATGGCATAATGACTCGGATGGATCAAAGATGCTTGAGTCCCCAACTAGTTCTACTAATACTAATGACTTTGTCTCATGTACTTTCAGTGACAAAGCCGGTGACTCTGCATCTAATGGTTCAAGTGAAGAGTCAAGACCTACGAGTTCCAAGTCGAATGAACATGCTGCTACTGGTGCTAGGAAGTGTGAAGAAAAAGTTGTTGTCAAGTCAAGTGTGTCTGGTCCTTGTTTATTGAGTCCTAGGAAGAATGTTTTTCCTAGAAATGTGTGTAATAAAGTAGGCAGTATGAAACAGTCTCATTCTAATAAAAGGTCTTTCAAAACATTGTGATTATTATGACACACATGCATCTATTAATCATGCTTTTCCTGCTCCTGGTTCACCAGGAGCTGCTTCATATGCTTCTAGAAGACTTAATCCTAGTGCTCCAATGTTTAATACTTCTAGAGTATCCTCTCCTTTCGTGTCTGATTATTGGAGAGATAGTGGATTCCAACCAACCAGTAATTATTTTCCAAATTTTAATCCAATCTATCCGCATAATTTAGACCACACGTATTTTGGTTTGGGAAATTTGGGAACTGCTGTTAAGTCCTCAGCAGGTTGTTCCTGGTCAAATAATAATACCCATATGATGCATAGGCAACCAAGGAACAATAGTGGATCTCATCAATCTTCTTGGCATTCTTCTAATGATCCACAAGGAAGGCTCAAACCTGAAAAGGTTTGGGTCCCCTTAAGACACTAACTTTTGCATTGTTATTATCTTGTTGTTATAGGTTACTCCATACCAGGATCCTAGTCTAGGCATTGTTGATAGTGGTTGCTCCAGGAGCATGACTGGCAATAAAAGTCTTCTCTCTAACTTTGTACCATTTCATGGCGGCAAGGTCTATTTTGGTGGAGGTGAAGGCAGAATCACTGGAAAAGGAACGATAAAGACACCAAATCTAAATTTTGAGCAGGTCTACTATGTGGAAGCACTTCAACACTTCAACTTGATATCGGTCTCTCAGATTTGTGATAAGAAGCAGTTTGTACTCTTCACCGATACTGATGCACTTGTGCTTTCCAAAGATTTTCAGCTTCCGGATGACTCACAAGTTTTACTCAGAATCCCTAGAAGACACAATCTCTATAGTATCAAGTTGAATGAAGTCAACCCTACTGGTCAACTAGCATGTCTGGTTGCAAAAGCCTCAGAAGATGAAGCCACTAAATGGCACCGAAGGATGGGACATGTGAACTTCAAGACTATTCACAAACTAGCCAATCTGAATCTGGTCTCTGGTTTACCTCCCAAGACGTTTAGAAATGATATAAATTGTATTGCCTGCAGCAAAGGCAAACAACACAAAGCATCCTTCAAGGCCATTACTGCTTTAAGTCTTATTACTGAACCATTGCAGCTTCTACACATGGACTTATTTGGTCCTACATCCATCAGGAGCATTGACCACAAGCAATTCTTTTTGGTGGTAACTGATGGGTATAGCAGGTTTACGTGGGTGTTCTTCATGGCTGCCAAAAGTGAGACCTACTCAATTCTTCGAGATTTTCTTACCTTGATAGAGAATCAGTTGTCCAAGAAAGTTAAAGGTATTCGTTGCGACAATGGAACTGAGTTTAAAAATAGAGACCTCATCGCACTTTGCAATGCTAAGGGCATCAAACGAGATTATAGTGCTGCTAGGACTCCTCAACAGAATGGTGTGGCAGAAAGAAAGAACCGGACACTAATAGAAGCAGCAAGAACTATGCTTGCCGATTCCAAGCTTCCGACCATGTTCTGGACAGAAGCTGTTAATACTGCAAGTTATGTTTTGAATAGGGTTTCTATTACCAATCCTCACAAGAAAACACCTTATGAGCTCCTCACGGGCAAAGTTCCAAATATTGCTCATTTGAAGCCTTTTGGGTGTCCAGTCACCATTCTGAATACTAGTGACTATTTGGGGAAGTTTGATGGCAAGGCTGATGAAGGATACATTGTGGGATATTCAGCTCATTCTCGGGCGTATCGTGTCTACAATCTTCAAGCCAAACGGATAATTGAAACTATTAATCTCAGGTATTTTGAGGAGAAGACAAACATACAAGGAAAAGGTCCAGAATGGTATTTTGATCTTGATTATCTTAGTGATTCGTTAGGATATTTTCGTTTCAAAACTAACCATGATGCAGGACCACAAGTGTTTTCAACTTCTAGTACTGGTGTTCCTTCTAGTCTTTCTGATTCAGATGATGAGGATGACATTTTTGTGGTTCCATCCTATTCCACCACGGTCTCTCCTACTCCTCCTAGTGATGCAACTCCATTGGATGTACAGGATTCCCAAGCAGCTCTTGACACTCTTCTCAAGTAACAACAAGAAGCTACTAAAGCAGCTGCTCAAGGTAGTTTTGAGTTTCCCTTGGTTGAGCCTACTGACAAAGTTGCTCCTGGTACTCCAGCTTCTGCTCCTAGTGCTAGCCTCTCAACTACTGGTACACCGGCTAGTGAGTCTGCTTCCAATACACGTTTCTCCAGTCCTTCTGATTTGGGGAACCATGAAAAGAAGTCTTCTACCAAGCTGGATGATATACATAAACAACCGATCGACGGGATTTTCCAAAATGCTTCATATGATGCTGATTTCGTTGGTGATCTCAATAACATGGCACCAGAAGTGGAGGTTTCTTCCAATCCAGTCTTGCAATCACATAAAGATCATCCTACCACTCAAATTATTGGAGATCCTGGTTCTACCGTCAAGACACGCAGAATGCAGCAGAAGGCCTCGTCTGATCATCATGCTCTTGTGGGCTACATTGAGGATCAAAAGTGTAATAATCATACGGACTTTCAACACTGTTTGTTTGCTTGTTTTCTTTCACAGGTGGAACCTAGGTCTGTTTCTCATGCTCTTGAGGATCAAAGTTGGGTGGAGGCTATGCAGGAGGAAATGCAGCAATTCTTGTTTCAGAATGTTTGGGTTCTGGTTGACTTACCAGATGGGAAGACAGCTATCAATACCAAATGGATTCTCAAAAACAAGAAGGATGCACGGGGAATTGTTGTCAGGAATAACGCTAGACTTGTCGCACAAGGACACACTCAAATTGAGGGCATTGACTATACTGAAGTCTTTGCGCCTGTTGCCAGGATCGAGGCCATTCGTCTGTTTTTCGCCTTTGCTTCGTATGTTGGCTTTACGGTGTTCCAGATGGATGTCAAGAGTGCATTTCTCTATGGAAAAATTGACGAGGAAGTGTATGTTACTCAACCTAAGGGGTTTGTTGATCCACTTCATCCCAAGAAAGTCTACAAGGTCGTCAAGGCTCTTTATGGGTTACATCAGGCTCCTAGAGCTTGGTATGAGCGTCTCTCCACTTTCTTGTTAAAGAATGGCTATATAAGAGGTACTATTGACAAAACACTATTTCTTCGGCGGAATTCCAAGGATATTATCCTTGTTCAGGTTTATGTGGACGACATTATCTTTGGTTCTACAAGGAAGGAGTGGTGTGATGAGTTTGAACACTTGATGAAAGGCGAATTTCAGATGAGTGCCATGGGAGAACTGTCATTTTTCCTTGGTCTTCAGGTCAAGCAACAATCGGATGGGATTTTCATCAGTCAAGATAAATATGTTCATGAGATTCTTCAGAAGTTTGACATGGATCCTCTTAGACCAGCAGCAACTCCTTATGAAGTTGCTAAAATCAAACTTAAGAATGAGCCAGATCCCCCGGTAAATGTTCACATGTACAGGTCTATGATTGGCTCTCTCATGTATTTGACTGCATCACGTCCGGACATTATGTTTGCAGTAAGTGCTTGTTCTAGACACCAGGTGACTCCAACGGTTTCGAACTTAAATGCAGTGAAGAAGATTTTCAAGTATATCAAGGCTCAACCTAAATTGGGTCTATGGTATCCTAGAGAATCTCCCTTTGTTCTTGAAGCCTATAGTGATAGTGATTATGCTGGTGCTAATAATGATAGGAAGTCTACTACTGGTGGTTGTCAATTTTTGGGTCGTCGTCTTATTTCATGGCAATGTAAGAAACAGACAATCGTAGCTACTTCTTCAACAGAAGCTGAATACGTTGCGGCTGCTAGTTGTTGTGGTCAAGTTTTATGGATCCAAAATCAGATGTTGGACTATGGTTTCAATTTTATGAACACCAAAATTTTTATTGACAATCAAAGCACTATCTGCATTGTGAAGAATCCTGTATTTCATCAACGGACGAAGCATATTGAGATTCGGCATCATTTTATACGCGATGCCAATGAGAAGAAGCTGATACAGGTTCTTAAAGTTCATACGGATGACAATGTTGCTGATTTGCTGACTAAAGCTTTTGATGGTCCTCGGTTTAACCACTTGGTGGTTCATATTGGGATGGTCAATCCTTGAGGTCTAGGATTGAGGGGAGGCAAAGCCTAAGGGGAGGCAAAGCCTAAGGGGAGGCAAAGCCTAAGGGGAGGCTTTGTGTATATATTAGGTCAGTCTAACGTATTCATAGTATTTAACAACATAATTTCTTGGTTATGATGGTGTGTGGTGCTTCTGATGGAGGATTTTTGCTCTCTTCTGGTGGATATGGCCTTATATGACTGGCTTCTGGTCCTCTTTGGTCAGCTTCAAGTTATGCTTGGTTGTCTTCTGGTGGTTTGAAATCCTTCCATGTCTAGTGGTGTTTGGCTATTGGTACTGGTACTGGTCTGGGATACTATTCATTCCTTTTGTCCTTTGTTAATCACGTTTTGCTCCTGGTCTGACCATTGTGTGCTTTGACTTTTGGTCAACGCTCCCAATACTGGTATTTACAAGTTTGAATTCAGCAAGTAAATTGGGGGTTGGTTATTATGTTAAAAAGGGCAAGTGGTTATTATGCCATTATGGTTTAATTTGAAAGGGCAACCCCCCATTAATAGGGGTCAATGAACAGTTACTACTTTCTTCATATATGGTCAACATACACCCTTGACTCACTCATTACAATTAACACACACACAAAAACCGCTTCTACTCTCTACATCCCAATCCCAATCCTTCTTCCATCAATTCATCCAGATCCATGGCTGCTCTTGCTTACCAACCTGCTCATAATCGTGTTGCTTATCTGGGTGATGGTCCAAATTGTGAACATTTTGCTGACATCTTGGAGTTTATTGAAGCTTCTAACTTAAGGTTTGCATTTACTGTTTGTCCTACCATATATGATAGTGTGATACGTCAATTTTGGGCGTCTGCTGAGCTTGTGAATGTGGCTGGACGTCCACGAGCACTCCATGCTACCATAGATGGGCGTGCCTATGTGGTAACTGAAGCGTCTATTCGCTCTTCTCTTCATCTTCAGGATGAGGGGGGTGTTGTATCAATCCCCAATTCAGAAGTATTGGAGGGTATGGCTGCCATAGGTTATGAGCATGGGGGGAAGTTTAACTTCCAGAAGAATAGGTTTTCCCCCCAATGGAAGCTTCTGGTTCACTTTTTGATCCATTGTATGAGTCCCAAGTCTGGGAGTTGAGATGCTTTCCCTACTCCTTTGGCTACTGGTCTTATATGTTTAGCCTAGGGTAGAGTGTTTAATTTTTCTCATTATCTATTTGAGGGGATGGCTAGTAATTTGTCTACTGCTGGTTCGAGGAAGAAATTTCTTATGTACCCTAGGTTTCTTCAACAAATACTTGTTTGCATTCCACGTGATCGGGGTGAGCATGTGCCATCTAAACTTACAGCTAAAGTGTATTACAATATGATGAATGGGTTTACTGGGGATTGGAGGCCTCTGACTGAAGCCATGATGGGGTTGGCTCAGGGTCCTATGGGTCAGGAGGAGGAGGCTCCTGAGCTTGTTGTGATAGATGATGACCCCATGGAGGAGGAGGAGGCTCCTACTGTTGGTGCCACTCCTGTGGTAGAGGAGGAGCTAGTTGAGGAAGTGGTGGTTGAAAAACCATCTCCTACCAAGGCTGGTCCTTCCTCCGTTCCACATCAGTCTCCATTTATGGAGACTCCCCCTCCTAGTCCTGCCCCACACTCGACTGATATCCCGTTTGATGCTAGTTCTCCGCAGGTTGACCCACATGTTGCTTCGGGCTCCCGTGATGCTTTCCCTGATCCAAGTTCTCTTGGTGGGCAGGCGGAGGAGCCTACTACACTGACATCTTTGCTCGATCTTATGCACAGGTACCATGAGAGGATGATTTGTTTGGAAGCTGACTTAAACCAACATCGGAAGCTTACCAGGGACTTTGTTCTTCCTCTGGCTGATCGCATAAAGGTGTTGGAGAATCAACAACGTCGTCGCAAGAAGCATGTGGTTCTTTCCGATTCTGAGGATGAGGGTGCGGAGAATGTTGAGGATGGCTTGACGTTGTTGGCAAAGGCTGCCTTTGCTGATAAAGTTTATGATGATTTGTCGGGTCCTCCAATGTCCTCCAATGTTCCTTCTCCTGGTGCTATTCCCCCTTCTATGGGTGGTGATTCTGATGCTGCTAATGGTTCTCATGCTGGTCCCTCTCATGATCCGAAGGGAAAAGCCCCAGTGACTGATTCTCCATCTCCAACTCGCAAGCATGCTCGTCGACAGATTGAAGAAGAAAGGCTTGGTGAAGAGGCTGCTCGTCGAGTGCAGGCTGAGATTGATGAGGAGGATAGGGCTGCTGAGGAAGAGCTTAGAGAGCGAAGGCGTACGCAAATTCAGCATGATGCCATGCACTGGACTGATGGTGAATGGATGCAAGTGTTGACTGTTCTCACTCGGGATTATGCTAAGTTTAAAGATCTGTTGGGTGATGATGTTGATGAACACAATTGTATTCCGCGTGCTATGGTGATGATGCGTAAGCACCAGTTGGCTCTTGCTGAAGAACTAAAGAAACAGAGAAGGAACAGACATCTATCTCGGACTGAGTAGCGCCAGCAGATGCAACGTTATGTAAAATATCAATCTGCTGCTCATTTCAATGCTCCGTGGTCTTGGGCTCGGGTGAGAGCTTTGACATTTGATGAGCTTAAGGTCCTTTATGAGAAGATGGTGAAGCGTCAGAGCCAACCCATTCCGGAAAGATTTATTTACCATCCTCGTGGTGTGACTGCTTCTATGCCTGCTGATTCTACTGGTCCTTCGTCTGTACCCACTCCTGGTTCTGCTGGTAGTCCTTCTGGTTCTGGTGCTACTTCTGTTGGTCCTTCTACTACACCCTTGGTTGCTCCTTTTGGTTCTACTGCTGGTCCTACTACTACAATGTTTGTTACTACCACCACCACTCATGCTTCCACCACCACACCTGTTACTACTACCACCACCCATGTTCCTGCAAGCACCTTTGTTGATCCCACCATACCTACTGCTGCTACATCTGATGTGCCATCTTCATCACCACAAGTTCCTGCAACACAACCTTATCCTACTTCTGATGCAGCTCCTAGTGGTCCTTTGGGTGGACATGTTCATGAGTCTACTTCTACTGCTTCCCCTGCTGTTGTTGACGTTAAGGTAAAGGTTGAATCAACTCCCTCTACTCCCACACCTCGACGTTCCACTCGCCAGAAACTTGCTCGTCGTGTTCGCCGTGGTAAATCAGTTCCTTTTGAGAAGCGTGATCCTGAGAACTTAATTGATGCAACTTCCGATAGCGATTCTGACTTACCTTTGGGCAATGGAACCATTACGGGTTATACAGTTGAGAGGTCTACAACACTTCCTGGTGGCGTCTCCCATCGGATTACTTTGAGTGATGGGACTGTGCGATTGGTAACGGGTTTGCAGGGTGTGTTATCGTGGGCTGACCGTATGGATCTTATGGCGTTGTTTGGGCTTGTTGATTCTAGTATGCCGTTTGACCCCATGGCGGTGTCTTCCTGGCCTGGTATCCGTCTCTGGGCCGATCTCAAGCTGATGTTGGATCCTCCTCCAAATGCTCCTGTTTTGGGCATATGGAAGGATCAATTCCAATGGGAGATTCTGCGCTGGAAGCTATATGCTGGATGTGGAGTTCATGTGTTGGAATTAGCATCTGGTCATGTGGTGTTTATGCTGATGGATGTTGAGTATCCTTTGACTATTTCTTCCATGGAAGCAATGTTGGCAAGTCACTTGCAAATTTCTACCGCTCCTTCTGGGAATGAGTCGAGTATGGCCATGGCTTTGGTAGAGGGTATTCAGGCACGGTTGCTAGCGGATAAGAAGGCAGCTTCTGGTATGTAAGGTGATTGGGTTGTAAGTGTTTATACTTTGGATTTTTGTTCTTCTTTTATTCTTTTCACCATTATGTACAGTGATTGGTGAATTTCATTCTTAATAGTTTAAAAAAAAAAAAAAAAAAAAAAACAAAAACACATTTGTAAATAAAAAAAAATAAAAATAAAAATATACTTTTTATATAATCTCTGCTTATACTTTAAACACAGTTTAGCTTTTATACTTTTACATAATATCCCTTGGCTGTTTCACAATGTGGTTCCTGGTTTGAGTTTGTTCTGGTACTTGGTTTCACTTGGTGTTGGACGTGGTCCACACAACAAATGGTTCTCAACTTACCATGTCTAATCGACAAGAAAAAGTTGATTCACCTTGAGGGTACGGCTCCTGGTGCGATTCTCAAATCCGTTGATGGTTGCCAGGTTACCCAAAACTGGATGGTTTTCACTTGCCATAGTCTTGGACTGAAAAGTGGCTAATCCAAGGGGGTACGGCTCTTGGTAAAGATCTTATCAAATCCGTTGATAGCTGTAATAGCTTGCTTAAAGCTATAGGGTGTTCAACTCACCGATGCTTCATTGCTAAGAGTTGGCGAGTCCAGAGGGGTACGGCTTCTAGTAAAGACGCATCAAATCCGTTGACGGCTCTGATGGTTTGCCTAAAATCATCAGGGTACTCCCACTCACCATTGATTCACGTTCTAAGAGTTGGGCTGGGTTCTAGTCTCCCAGGGTGATGCTTATTCCACCAGAATGACTAGCTAGCCCAAGAGCGAGCAGCTACTTGGTAAAGGCTCATCAAATCTGCTCATGTTGCTGAATAGTTTCAACACGATGCTGATTTGTTACAAGCTTTGGAGAAGCTTCTAGTGTTTCATGTTGCGGCTGTTCTTCTGATTCTTATCTTGTTGCTGCTGCTATTTGTTTTGCTGATACAATCCTCGGGCTTTCTTTGCACGTTTTCCAGGAAACTTGAACTCAACAGGTCAAATTCAAGTTTAGGGGAGGATTGTTAGGACCATTGTAATAGTTATATGTAATAGGTAGACTAGGAGGTATGTAGTTCCTCCTGGTCCTAGTCGTAGTAGGAGCAAGTCCTGCTCCTGGTCCTAGTCGAAGTCAAACTTTATTATTTACTTAATATTCTGTTAGGATATGCATGAGATATGTTAGGAAAGGATATGCATATCAGTTTTACACGTTTTCTTTAATGATGTATTAGGGTTTCCTTGTAGTATAAAAGGAACCTTAGGCAGAAGGGTTATACACACCTTCACAAAACGTAGTTCTAGTCATTATCAATACTAGAAATCCTTAGAAAGGATCAAGTCTTTATAGTTATTCTGTTTCTCTTAATTATATTTATATTCTACATTCATATTGTGTATAGAGTCTCTTTGTGATTTGACTTGTGATTACAGAAGTCATTCACCGGTCCTGACAGGCTGCAAGATCTACATCTAGTAGACCCAACAAAATAACTCATGAACCGGACCGTGTTTTAAATCTAAACATTTGTGAACCTGACCCGTGTTTAAACCCGTGAACCGAACCCAAAAACACCACCATACCCCGACCTAGGTCGGGGTTTTCCCTTCCTTGCCGCTGCCGTGACACCATCACCACCAAACCGAGACCACATGGTCTCGGTGGTGCGAAGTAAGCCAAGCCGAGACCCCCTTGAGGCTCGGTTAGGCGTCGGCCACAATAAACAAACACCCCTTAACCCTAAATTGATTTAAACCTCATGATTTAATAACATGTTTATATCTTGTTTTTAATTAGTTATTAAAAACATTCATGATTTTATGTGATTAGAAAATCAAAAACATAAAATAAAAGAGATTAGGGTTTATACCGATCACGTGAAATCAAGACGGGTGAACACACAACGATCCTTGCAATAAATCTAGCACCAAAATCAAACCGAAACACCCCTTTGGTGTTCTTATACCCGGCGGCCAAAGAAGAACCAAAAGAAGAACTAGTGCTTTCTTGTTTTCTAAATTTTGTGATTATGAAACATGTTTTCCTATTTTTCCATGTTTAGTAAAAGTTAATAGGCTAGGCCCTTTTGGTCTTGTGTGTCCGCGGGTATGGGGCCCACATAAGGGTAACCCGAACATTTTCTGTGTCTAAAATATAAGGTGTGTTCTCGTGTTCGTAATTTACGTGATTTAATTAGTTATCGATCGTGACTTAATATATTTATTCATGATCATAATAAATATACATACATACGTAATATTAAGCTCGTAATTAATTTACGTTTATGATTTCATGTTCGTATGTTCGTGATTATAATTATTATTGAAATAATTATCGTGTGTTCATACGTAATAAATACTTATCGTGTTATAACACGTACGTAATACTTGAAATTCTTGTTCGTGAAACGTAAACATGCTATAAAAAGAAAGTTATAATCGTGTACGTACTATTGTAAGGATACTATTCATGGTAAAAGCATGCGGGTTTTACAACTCTTCCCCCCCTAAAAAGAATAATTCATCCCCGAATTATAGATAAAGTAAACTGGAAAAGAAGAACATACCCGAATTCAAAATATGAAATGAGGGTAAGAAGCCCGGATAGACTCCTCTGTTTCCCAAGTGGCTTCCAGCTCGGTATGATCCCTCCAAAGGATTTTGACGAATAGAATCGTCTTCCTTCTCATGACTCGTTCTTGTTTGTCAAGAACTCGTTCAGGTTCTTCTATGAAAGTGAGATCTTCACAAATCTGTTCTAGTGGATACTGAACCATGTGAAGGGGGTGATACTATTACCCTCTGAGTAAGGACACATGGAAAACATTGTGTACATGAGAAAGCTGCGGAGGTAACGCTAAACGGTAAGATACTTCACCGACTCGTTCAATGATATCAAACGGTCCGATGAATCGAGGACTGAGCTTCCCTTTGATTCCAAAACGTTTAACACCACGTGACGACAAAACTTTAAGGAAAACGTGATCTCATACGTTAAAATGTAAGTCCCTACGATGCTTGTCTGCGTAACTCTTCTGACGTGACCGTGCTTCTTGTAGTTTCTGCTTAGCTATTGCGACCTTCTCATTAGTCAGCTCTATGATTTCTGGTCCTCCAAGTGTTCGCTCACCAACCTGATCCCAGCAGATTGGGGCGCGACACTTCCTGCCATATAACATCTCGAAAGGAGCACACTTGATACTTGCATGCCAATTGTTGTTGTATGCAAACTCCAACAAACAGATGTAATTATCCCAATCACCCGTCCATTCCAACACACATGACCTCAACATGTCTTCCAATGTCTAAATCGTTCGCTCTGACTACCCGTCTGTTTGAGGATGAAAAGTCGTGCTAAGCTTAAGTTGTGTACCCCAAGCTTTCTGCAGACTTCTCCAGAATCGAGAAGTGAAACGAGGATCTCTGTCTGAGACGATGCTGGATGGAGCACCGTGAAGTCTCATGATCTCCCTTCTATAAGTATCGGCGAGTATGCTGACCGAATGTTCCTTGCGGATCGGTAAGAAATGAGCTGATTTGGTAAGTCGATCAACGATAACCCAAATTGCATCGTGCTTCCTCTTGCTTGGCGGAAGACCAGTAACAAAATCCATGGTGATTTTGTCCCACTTCCACTCTGGAATATCTAACGGTTGAAGAAAGACCGCCTGATCGCTGATGCTCGATCTTAACCTGCTGGTAGGTAAGACATTTGGAGACATAAGTGGCAACATCCTGTTTCATACCACTCCACCAAAAGTACTGCTTGATGTCATGGTACATCTTGGTCGAACCAGGATGTATAGAAAATGGGTAGCTATGAGCCTCAGCTAACAAGGCTTCCCGGAGTTCTTGATCATCAGGAACACAAAGTCTCGTGCCCTGTCATAAGATACCATCTACATCTACTCGAAATTCTGTATGCTTCTCCAAATCTGAATTATCGCCCAGATTTCTCCATCATCTTTCTGAGCTTCCTTGATCTTAGAGAGTAACTCGGGTTCTACTCTAAGATTAGCCCAGTAACCGTGTTGTCCACATACCATGATCTCTATGTCTAGTCGCTCCAAGTATCTTATGATTTCCTCCTCAATCTCAATTCCGTTGATCATTCCGGACTTTATGCTAAGTGCATATGCCACTACATTCGCCTTGCCAGGATGATATTGTAGATTAATGTCATAATCCTTCAACAGCTCTAACCATCTCCTATGTCTCATGTTTAATTCACGCTGAGTGAAGATATACTTCAAGCTCTTGTGGTCCGTGAAAATGTCACATGATTCTCCATATAAGTAGTGCCTCCATATCTTCAATGCAAACACGACTGCTGCAAGTTCCAAGTCATGCGTAGGGTAATTTTCCTCATAAGGCTTAAGCTGCCGTGAAGCGTACGCGATCACTTTCCCATGTTGCATGAGAACACAACCAAGTCCCTTCCCCGATGCATCACTATAGATTTGAAATCCACCCGTACCAGATGCGAGAGTAAGAATAGGTGCAGATACTAACTTCTGCTTCAGGTCTTCAAAGCTCTTCTCTCATTCTTCAGTCCAGACGAATTTCTCCCCTTTCCGCATCAGTTTGGTCAATGGTTGTGGTAAGCGGGAAAAGTTCTCCACGAACCTACGGTAATAACCAGCTAAGCCTAGGAAACTGCGGACTTCAGTCGCTGATGTCGGCCTTGGCCATTTGGTAATAGCCTCAACCTTCGCTGGATCCATAGTGATTCCTTCTGCTGATACAATGTGACCTAAGAATGCCACCTTGTCTAACCAGAACTCACACTTGGAGAATTTAGCATACAGCTGCTTCTAGAGAAGAATCTGTAGTACTGTACGAAGATGGTCTTCGTGTTCCTCCTTGGACTTAGAGAAAATCAGGATGTCATCGATGAAGACAATGACGAACTTGTCCAGAAATTCATGGAAGATTATGTTCATCAGATCCATGAACATTGTTGGAGCATTAGTAAGGCCAAATGGCATGACTACAAATTCGTAGTGGCCATAGCGTGTACTGAAAGCAGTCTTGGCGATGTCCTGCTCCTTAACTCGTAGCTGATGATAGCCTGACCTTAGATCAATCTTGGAGAAATTGTTAGCCCCTTGGAGTTGGTCAAACAGATCGTCTATACGTGGGAGTGGATACCTATTCCTGATGGTAATCTTGTTGAGCTCGCAATGGTCTATGCAAAGACGCATACTGCCGTCCTTCTTCTTAACGAATAAGACCGGTGCGCCCCATGGAGATGCGCTCGGTCGAATAAAGCCTCGTTCCAGAAGTTCTTGCAATTGATCCTTCAGCTCCTTTAACTCTATGGGAGCCATGCGATAAGGAGCCTTGGAAATCGGCACAGCTCCTGGGATGAGCTCGATATTAAATTCTACTTCACGTGCATGTGGTATGCCCGAAAGTTCTTCTGGAAATACATCTAGAAATTCTGACACTATTGGCTGATCCTGAATTGATGGGGATTCAACATGCATGTCATGAACAGTAGCTAGATAACCCTCGCAACCATGTGAAAGTAGTGCACGTGCTTGCAGGGTTGATATGATTTGTACAGACCTGCCAGGTACGAACCCGTTGTGAATGTAATCTAGCGCATTAACATCACCGAAGATGACTCGATATGAATGGCATTCTATGGTAGCATGATGCTTGGATAGCCAATCCATGCCCAAAATCATGTCAAAATAATTCATGTCCAGCGGAAGTGCGTCAATAGGACGAACCTTGTCGTCAAACTCTAGGGGAAGGCTCTTGTACACATGGGTTATAAGTACAGAGTCTCTCAAAGGCGTAGAAATACTGAGTCTATTCTCTAGTGGCATGGGGAGTATCCTAACATTCTTGGCATAAGTAGTAGAAATGACTGAGTGATTAGCACCCATATCAAACAGAACACATGCAGCTTGACCATACATATACAAGATTCTAGTGATGGTACCTGTAGACTTGTTGGCCTGATCGCGAGATGTCGTGTAAATGCGCCCAGTAGTAGGAGGTGGCTTGGTATCAGCATGTCCCGATGTACCCTCCATCTCTCCCTTGCGGCAATCCTTCATGCGATGGCCAGGAAGACCATACTTGAAGCATGCGTCACTGTTGCGGCGACATGGTCCTAGGTGCCTACGGTGGAAAGTAGAGCAAAGAGGATGAGTATATCCTCCAGCAGGTGTCCTGACTGGCTGAGAACCTGATAAAAACACTATAAATGAGACATGAAAATAGGGTACAAAGGACAAAGCGGATAATCGTAAGATTTAATACAAGTGATAGTTGGACGGTTAGGCTATGAACCTCTCTGGTTCTGGTCCCTACCGTTACCATGATTCCTGGTAGAAGATTTGCTAATGTGTCAGAATTAAGAATCATAACATGTAATCACAAGAAAGTGCGTAAGTATAAGTACCTGCTGCTGTTGGAGTGTCCAGCGTTGTTACGGTAATTATCATTACCGCCACGCCTATCCGTAGCAGAATGGTCGTTAGTCTGACCATTTCCCTTGGGCTGATTAGGTTGTTGTTGAGTAGCCGGCTGAGACCGGTCCCCATTCTTCTGCCTGGAAGATACAATTTAAAGATATGAAATATTGACATATATTGAAAGAATACGGATTGGTCACCGCTTAAATACGAATGTTTACCTCGTATCGGGTCTCTCTGCTTTCCCGAACTCATCTCTCTCCTGCAGCATCTCCAGATTACGTGTTGCATCGGCCACTTGTGCTACCGTGTTGAACGTAGCACACACCAAGTTGTTTGCGACCGATGTGCGAAGAGCCCACCTGAAGTGGTGTGCCTGCTCTTCAGGAGTACCTGCTGCTGCACCAAGGAAACCAGCTAAGCGAAGAAAGCGCTACATGAACTCGTTGCTATTCTCCCCAGCTCTCTGGCGGATCCCATGGTACTCCCTCTTCAACTTGTCTTGCTCAGCCTTGGGAAAGAACTACTCCATCACCCTATCCCTGAACTAAGCCCATGTCAAACCAGCAACCCAATCATCACCTCCCTCAGACTGCTTCAGTGCTATCCACCATGCTAACACATCACCTTCGAACCGGTAGCATGCCAACCTCGACTTGAAAACGGGGTCACAACCCATAGCATCCAAGATCTTCTCAATGTGAGCCAACCAGCTTTCAGCTTCACTGGGTCTATCTGTTCTCTCGAAAGCTCGAGGACGGAGATTGTTAAATCTCTCCAGCCATGTAGCCAATGTTGCTGGAGGAGGAGGAAGAGGTACTAGGTGATGCTGCTGATTGTTGGCAGCCTGAACCTCAGCCCTGATTTCGTTCCTCAGTAGAGGAATCATAGCTTGCATTGCACCTTGGATTGCTGCATTGAGTTTTTCCTGCTCGCCTGAGAGAACCATCTGATAGTATAACATAAAATACATGATTAAACTGATCAAAACATAAACTATATACATGAAAAAAAATTATACCAATAAATCATGAGAAAAAATTTATGCATGAAAATTTTTACATGAATACATGATGCAGTTTTATGAAAACTTTTGTATGCGCGAGAGTGAACGCCTATGGTTAGTTCACCCAAAACAAAAGACATGGCGAGGGGACGCCTATGGGTTGGTCCCAAATTTAAAAGTTTCGATAAAACACATGTGACTAAATAGGACCAGTCCTGTACCAACCATTACTTAGTCATAAACCTGCGAAAATGACATATATATGTATGCATGAAAATGATGAATGCATGAAAACCGACTGTCAGTTCTAGGAAGACCATAGTGACTACCCACTAATCACAGGTCGTGTTTTGAGAGCCTACAGGTCGAAGCCTTGGGCTCTGATACCATAATTGTAACACCCCATTTTGATAAATGGAATGTCACGCGTGATTATGGCGTGTCATCAAAGCATACAAGGATAAATGTCTAAACATTACAAGACCATAAAAGAAATACCAAAATCAAACATCGGTATCCCAAAAGTAGAACTCATCACACACAAACATATGTACTGTAAATGAAAGGACTAAACAATGTCCATGGAAATGAGTATCAAAGTATAGATAAATGCATAAAGTAAAGAAGTCTAGGAAGCTTCTAATCCATATGCACGTATGTTTAAAGTCTACGAGCATCCCTGAGTACCTGTCGTTTTGGGAACATGAAAAGGAAAACGGCTGAGCAATACGCTCAGTGCACGGATATACAAGTAAAGCATGAATAATATAAGCATATAAGCATGAAACAGCGGAAGAAACTAAGTCCTGGATAACCTGGTTATATCTTAGAAAAACTGGTTTTATAGTTTGAAAAGCCTTATGTTTATCTTGTAAAAACTGTTTAACATATTTACCATTAGCCAATATAGGTCATGAAATATCAACGTGCATGAATACTTGGAGGGGTGACCTCGTCATGCAAATTAGAGGGGCTGCCTCTAATTTAATATACTGGTTTTGGGTAGGAGGGATCAGCTCCTTCTGAAGGATGCAAGGCACACACCACATTCACACTAAATAATCTGCTGAAAATATATAAACTAGGATGCACCCATACGCCCCACCTGATAATAATAATATGGCCAAAAGCTGAAAGGGACACCACGAGCTATCACTCCGTCGTGGTGAAGTCATAACACTGGTGCCTCCAGTGTTATGGTTATGGTACCTCCATAACTAGGTGAAACTGGTCATGCATGTATATGGCTTTAGGTATTCTAATTAAACATAAGCAATTCAAAAACATATAAAACATATACTGGGGAAAATAGTTGGCTGCATACGGGAAATCCTAATAAGGTAGAATGTCCATACTGAAAGGACGGAGAATACGTACCTTATGTCCAGTGAACGAAGAAGACGAACGGAAGAGAGTCCTACTTCGGCATCACTAAAGCTACATAAATACATACGTGTATAAGTATCTGATTACTGAGTACGTAACTGGTTTTATATCATGTCTTAGCTTGTTTTATATGTTCATGTCATGTTTTACTGATTTAAGCTTTATACTGTGTTTATCATATATTCTGTCTATTCTGATTAAGTATTACTTGTATTTCATGTATTATTATACTTGTTGTGTAATAATAAGTAAATTTCTAAACGTAGCAGGTTTCCTAAAATAGAAAGTTTCCAAAAATAGAAAGTTACCAAAAATAGAAAGTTTCCAAAAATAGATAAGTTTCTAAAAACAGAAAGTTTCCATAAATAGATTAGCTGGCTTAATTAAATAAGTTTCTAAAAATAGAAAGTTTCCGTAATTAGATATAAGCTAGATAATTAAGCTAATTATATAAGCTTAAGTGTTTTCTGATTAATATTCTAAGTCATGTGATTATATAGTATAGTTTATTAATTATTTCATGTAAATTACATAAACTATAGGTTTAAGTATTTAATTAAATATAATATGATTTAATTAAATAAAGGTAAAATAAATATTTAAGTTAAACATGTATTATTATCTATAAATAATATAACCTAAGTCATGTAAATTAATTAATTATAAGTCATGGTTTAATAATTAATTAATTATATAGTCTAATTAAAAGATAAATACTTAGGTTAAAATTCATGCATTAATAATAAAATTAATAACCTAACTCATGTAAATAAAATTAATCATGTTCATGTTTTTAATTAATTTAATTTAAGTCTTGAAAAAAATATAACTTGTAAAATATTAAACCTTGTAAAAATAACTCATGAACCAGATCGTGTTTTAAATATAAACATGTGTGAACCGGACCCGTGTTTAAACCCATGAACCGGACCCAAAAACACCACCATAGCCCGACCTAGGTCAGGGTTTTCCCTTCCTTGCTGCTGCCGTGACACCATCACCACCAAACTGATACCACATGGTCTCGGTGGTGTGAAGTAAGCCAAGCCGAGACCCCCTTGAGGCTCGGTTAGGCGTCGACCACAACAAACAAACACTCCTTAACCCTAAATTGATTTAAACCCCATGATTTAATAACATGTTTATATCTTGTTTTTAATTAGTTATTAAAAACATTCATGATTTTAGGTGATTAGAAAATCAAAAACATAAACTAAAAGAGATTAGGGTTTATACCGATCACGTGAAATTAAGACGGGTGAACACACAACGATCCTTGCAATAAATCTAGCACCACAATCAAACCGAAACACCCCTTTGGTGTTCTTATACCCGGCGGCCAAAGAAGAACCAAAAGAAGTACTAGGGTTTTTCTTGTTTTCTAAATTTTGTGATTATGAAACATGTTTTCCTATTTTTCCATGTTTAGTAAAAACTAATGGGCTAGGCCCTTTTGGTCTTGTGTGTCCGCGGGTATGGGGCCCACATAAGGGTAACCCGAACATTTTCCGTGTCTAAAATATAATTATGTTCTCGTGTTCGTAATTTACGTGATTTAATTAGTTATCGATCGTGACTTAATATATTTATTCGTGATCGTAATAAATATACATACATACGTAATATTAAGTTCGTGATTAATTTACGTTCATGATTTCATGTTCGTAGGTTCGTGATTATAATTATTATTGAAATAATTATCGTGTGTTCATACGTAATAAATACTTATCGTGTTATAACACGTACGTAATACTTGAAATTCTTGTTTGTGAAACGTAAACGTGCTATAAAAGGAAAGTTCTAATCGTGTACATACTATCGTAAGGGTACTATTCATGGTAAAAGCATGCGGGTTTACAACTTGTGATAAGAAATAAGGTATAATTGCAACTAATGCCTTTAGAAGGGGCCCTGGTTTCACTTAAATCATGCCGGTCTATGTACGCGGGTGATTGAGTTAACGGATTAGTGTCACGAGCTTAAACACAATTATTAGCTATTGCTAAAGATAATATCCTTGAATAATAGATTGTGAGTATGACAATGCTATTGAATGGTCATGATTGGTTTTAATACTTATGTTCAACTTATGATTTGATAAACCTATAGATTCACTCAACCGTTGTGTTGACGATTTTAAGCGTGTTTTTCAGGTAATCAAGCTTGATTGCAGCGGAGCATGCATGGAGGGAGTTGGTGCTTTATTGGTCTAAAATTTTGGATTTCCTTCCCTTTTATCAATTATTTATTGTCATGTCTTGGTCAAAATATTGTTGTGATTTGGTTGAGATATTTGGGGACAAGTAACGCTATTCTGATGAAAATATTATTTTGGGATGGAAACATTTTAGACAATGGTTATAAATAATCTTTTATGTTTATCTTAAACGTCTCTTTTGAGGTCGTTTTCTGTGATTATGTGTGATGTGCTATGAAATAACGCCCAAAGTGGTATTGCGCTGCGTGGTAAATTGGGGGTTTTATAGATTGGTATCAGAGCCACAAGTTATAGAGAACTAGGTCGATTTTGTTGAAAAACCTAAACTATAACTTTTGGTGTGTCATAAAAAGTTTTAAAGCACGCAACTTCTCCGCATGGCTCCGGTAAGATTTCTTTAGCATTGACTTATGATTTAGATGTATCCCTTAAAACTGATATGAGTTCCCTAGTATTTATTAAGTATATACTATGATAATATATTGAGATATATCCTTGTGTACGTTTAGTACTTAATATCGTAATTTGAAAACATTTATACGAATATCATATAGGTTGCATGTAATTGGCATACGGGCTACATTGCATTACATGGCAACACTGCGTTGTGATCCTATGTGTATGTGGGAATGATTGTATGTATAGGTATGTATATACTATGGTATTTAAAGGCATTGCACATGAAGCAATGGTCCTTGCGTGATTATCGTACATTTTATAATGCAATTTTGTTCATAATTTGGCCTCACCGCCAATCATCGATCTTGATAATTAATTTATTGTTCGAATAACCGAGTGTGAACCTCGTTTGATACTCTAGATACGTAAATAATGCTTCGTAACATATTGTATATCGACTAGATTGATCCCGATTGTCGTTATCGCACCGTGATGTGTCATTTTGGGACATCTACTTTTTGAAACGTAAATTACTAACGTACTATTTTATTTCCCTTATTCTTATGGGTTTGATATATTAGTTCACGTAACTATAATATAGCCGAAGTATAATCAACGATGCGTACATCGTAGCGACGAATCATATGTGTATATTACAAAATGTGGTTGAGGCGTGTTGCAATTTAATCGTTGTTTACCATTCTACTCGAATTTAAAGATGCGTTTTAAGGATAGATTAGCGTTGTGATCAAGCGTGATAGCTTGAAGTTTGGTTGTTTTGTGTTAACTTCATTGCCTACGGTTTTGAGACCCACGCGAAGCCAATATCAACGCTTATAAAATTGATATACGTATTCTCGTTCCGTTTATTTCATTTGTCTTGTTGACTCATCATTTTGAATTTGATATAATATATGACGAGGTCCGACACTTGTGCCAGCTAAATAAGCATTGAATTTTGTTAATTGAATGAGTTAAACATAAAACGTCTTACATATTAAACGTACGGTGAATGAAAATTTTGGATAAAAATGACGTATGAGGCGTCTTGTAACAAGTAAAATTTGTATAGAGAATAAAAGGGACAAAGTGAAATTGTTATTTTTTTCCCTTCAACTTGGTTGGTAAATCATAATAAGTAATTTATATTACTCGTAAAATCCTTGTTTTCATATATTAATAATTCGATACTAGAAGCTTGTGATGGATTTGTCAAAAATTTGTTTAATTTAATTTGACAAAGGATTTATTGGCGAAACTAACTATATGAATATGGAGTATAGACGGCTTGAGGTTTGGTATGAATTAATTTTTGGGTCATTATGGTAAACTTTTGGCGTATCTTTTAATACAGAAAATGAGTAGAAAAATTGGTCACGTATTTTGGAGCTAGAGACTTTGTAAAATTGGTTTTATTTTAAACATAAGGTCAAGTTATATTTACGAATGCATTGGTATAAACTGGAACTCATCACTTGTTTTAGTGAATAAATTGGGATAAAATCGAAGTATACAATTTAAATGAGAAATTCTAACGCTTGAAATGAATTATTAAATGTTGATGGAACGTTATTTTATTCTGTTGCGAGATGTGTTAATTTTAAAATCACTTGATAATTGGCTAAAGATTTAAAATCCTAATTTTCTACATTTCAGAATTATTGAAATAAGCATTTTGATTATTTATTCTACTATTATCGAGATTCAAGTCTCGACTAAAATCAGTAAGTTGTCCGAGATAATACTACGTGAAACCTCTTTATCATTTGAGTCGAACTGCGCGAATATGATTTAACAAATCAGTTTTAAGGAAAACATATGTATAATAAAAAGTCAAGGTTAATTTTAAGAGTCAATTGGACTAATTCGAGTTGTGTTGGATACTTGTACATACGTAATAAGATATGTCGTAATAATAATATGAAACTTTGAAAATTCTTACCATGTACGTTTTGGGTACTTAAGCTATGGACATTAATGAGATTTTGACACAAGTATCGAGATTTTCAAACCTAATGATTTTATTAATTTTAATAACCGAGTCACCGAATCTACTAATTTTAGTAATTTTCTTGAGATTGTGACATTCCAGAAATGAAAACTTTGTAAGTTGAAAAATGAAAGGTATAAATTCTTTAATGGTGTAACACAAATTAAAAAAAATGTGCAAATGTTCGGTTTTACAATATACAAGGTAACATTAGTTAGGATATGAAAATGGATTACCCAACAAACGCATACTTGTATTATTTTCTTAAGACGTAATGTTTTGATTCATGATGGTTCGATCGTAAAGCATCCCTTCTTCGATTTTGCGAGTCCATATCTGAACTTGGGTAGTCCTGTGATTTTTCGTTTTAATATAGTCCATGGTATGAGACCATTATTTTTATTTTTTTACTACTTTTCTAGTACTTGATAATGAGGGTATGTCACCCAGTTTATTTTTGTCCTCTTCATGGACGTTGTAACTTTCCTTCTTTCGGTTAATGGAACCTAATTTGGTGGAATGTGTGTGTAACTCGAGACGATGGGAATTATGATCCTTGTCCTATTTTTGGCGCTCGTGATGATGTTCGACGTCCACTCCATGTATTTATAGATCGCTGTTGTTATCCCGAAACTCTTGTCATATATTAGAAGTATTTTCATTTCTAATGTAGTTAATTTCTATTGGCAAATATATTGCTCGTTTATCTTAATTGATCTCATTGATTTTTTATTTTTACAACTCGTTATGCTTGCAATGATCTTTGATCTGGAACCATCTTACCGTTATTTTGTGAACAATCTGTTTCGAAAATATGTATGAGTGTGCGAAATGTTTCGTTGAACCAAATGCAAATGGTGTCGATTTATTTATTTATTTATTTTTCTCATAAAAAGGCAAAGTAAAAGTATATTTTCAAAATGGATGAAAAATGTTTGATGTGTTCCTTGAAACGATGGTAACAATACTTTCTCATTTCAAATGATTTAATTATTTTGAAGATTAGGTCGAAAACCTTCGTAGTCATATATGGTGTGTAATAATAATGTTTGTATTGTCACTCGATCCTCAATTATGCACAACTTAGCTAACTATGCATAATTCAGGAAGAGTCCTGTTTTGTTGGTTGTCGTTGCGTGGTCCTCATGTATGCATGATCTAGCTAATTATGCATAGTTTAGGAAGGACAATGTTGTTTCAAATCAATTGGTAATCTTTAAACTGGTAGTGTTTTGATAAATGTTTGTATGAGAACGCTTTCAGAACGGTGGACAATGTCGTTTCAAATCAATTAGTCATCTTTAAACTAGTAATCGTATTCTCTTTGATTCCTAAAGGAATTTTCTTTTGTGTTTCTTTGAAACCCTTTTCTTTCGTTTGGCATTGACTTAGTAAGTCACCGTGACTGAGTAACTATGGAAAATGTTTTTATGTGTTGTATGTAACGTGCGAATTCCTTCGGAATCGCTAAGGCGTTGATGAAATACCAAAGGGGCTGGTACTAACACTGAGAAGAAATTTTAACAAAAATAAGAGACTGCCAAAGTAGAGGAAAGCCGAGTTCGGTTAACTCTGAGGGAAATGACGAAGACTTCTCCTACATCAAATGTATCGTACTTTATTTATTTTCTTTTCTTGTTCTTTTGATATGTGAAACGACACACGATAAACTGTAGAGGTTTACCAACTGTGCATCGGTAGTTGGAAGACAATTCCATTTGACGTCTTTGTTTATTCAAGTGAGAAATCCTCTTCGCTTGACTCGATTTTCTTTTATCGACGATGGTTAAACGACAGATAGACATAGTTAATGTTTTTCTGGTAAACCCTTGCTTTTTATGTATTTATGTGGTAATTGATCTGGTCGAGTGATCGTAAGTTGTGAGAACTTGAGACAAAATTGTCCAATGATGTCCGATCATGGAGAACACGTACCATGTAATATATTTTTAACCTTCAACGGTGGTGCTTTTGGAGACTTTGACCACGCTTGGGACGGAAGTGAGAAGGTGTTCTTGTAATAACTTTTTTTTGGTATGGATCCGTGTGTGAGCACCCTACGATGACATATGTATGTATTTTCCTTCTTTTTTTATATGCATCTATAGCTAGCAAGCCGTGAACCTCCTTTAACTTGAAAATTTCTTTTGACTGGACTTATCCGAGATCCCGTCAAATATCCTTATTTTATCATGGATTGGCTGATTAGCAAGCATGAGTTAACTTGGTTGAACTTAATTACTTGGCATGGTTTGGCTATGTTGCAAACATGTCGTAATGGGGTTGTATGTGCTTCATAATGGCTTTTGTGTTTGATTGGATTGTGATGTTTTCGAGAGAGTTATGTATACGTCGAATGATTTTCGTATCGATGAATTCATTTTTGACGAACTAGGTTTGTATGTACGTAATATTGCAATAAGGTGATTTTGTGCGACTAGTATTAATTACTTTGTATCGTATATTCTGAACGTTTTTTATGGGGTTATGTGTGGCCCGTGTGATTTTATTTTATGAATAATTATCTTTATGAGATAGATGGACCATGTGAAAGGACGATTCGAACGTTGGAAGACATGCTCCGAGCATGTGTGTTTGACTTGGTAGTTGTTGAGATCGACACTTGCCGTTGGTAGTATCCTTGTACAACGACATTTACCATGTTAGCATTGAAGCTGCAACATTTGAAGAATTATGTTGATGAAAATGTAGATCGCCAGTTGGATAGAATGAAGTAGGGAAAAGTCAGATGAATGGACTTGAAGTGATTCGAGAGACTACGGAAAGGATTGTGTAAATTGAGGGTCATTTGTTAACAGCGAGAAGCCGTAAGAAGAAATATATTGATAATCGTAGGAAGCAGTTGGAAATTGAAGTTTGAGACATGGTAATGTTAATGGTATCGTCGTGGAAAGGCGTGATTCGTTTTGGAAAATAAGAGAAGTGGAGCCAAAGGTATGTTGGACCAGTTTCCTACCAGTTGGAGCTGTCGGATGAACTTCGTGAAAATGATAATACTCTTCATGTGTCGAAATTGAAGAATTGTGTGGCGGATAATGATTTTTTACCCCAGTGAATGAAACCCAACAGGAAGACAAGTTGCACGTCATAGAAGAACCAATGGAGATAATGGATCGAGAGGTTAAGAGATTAAAGCAAGGTAGAATACTCATTGTGACGGTGTGATGGAACCCGAGACGTGAACCGAAGTCCACGTCAGAACGTGAAGACCTCTTTAGGAAGAAGTACCCTCATCTTTCTAGTAGTACGGAATGCGAGTATAAGAACCGGAGAGCGCCGGGACGTCACTCCCTTAAGGAGGGGAAGATGTGATACCCCGAACCCAACGTTATTTATTTTTCCCTAATTTACGTATATTTTTGAAATTTTTAAGAAATTTCGCTTGTTATATATTTGACGGTTTAATTTGAAACCAATGATCGAGGCCTTAATTTTAACGTTTGACGATTTGAGAAGAACTGATAACGACTATGATACCGACGGAGGCCCAAAAATTATCTTTTATTATAGATTGATCGGTATTTGAGTTTTTCGAAGTTTTTATGTTTATTACGTTTTAAGTCGAGTCGGAACCATATGAATATTCGTTTTGTGTGCGTTTGAACCATTTAAAAGTATTTTGAGGTAGCCGGGACGAAACCCGACTCCCGTAAATTTTTAAAAACCGACTAGTTACCATTTCCCGCTCTTTGCTAACTAGTTTGCAAACAAGGCAAAAAGATATCCAATATTGTACATTTAGTCCCTCCACCACTATACATAAACAAAAATAAAACACACACCCTCATTTTTAACCTTCAAAATTTTTGCTCCTCCTCCCTCTCTCTCTCTAACCTCACGGCACCACCACCACCACCTCAATCCACCATAAAAAATAGTTTTCTTAAAAATCTAAGCAATGACCCATGTTTGTAACATCATTGTAAGTAAATCCCACCACAAAAATCAAACATGCAACAACATTTTTCTTAAGATTTTATTTTGATAATTTTTGCTAAAAATAATGATTTGATCTAATTAAATCATTGGGTTTGTGTTTGATTGTGTTTAAGAACACACTATTGAAATATTGGAGCATGGAAAATATTTTCATTGGTGATTTCAGCCCTAAAACCCCACGGCCCAAGGGGTGTTCTTAGTTTTTCTTGTTGTTTGATCTTGTTAAATCATTGTAAGGTTCCTTGTTGTTGTTATTATTATTTTAATTATTTCCCTTTACTCAAAGGCACTTTTTAAATTTTTGGTAAATTCATATTGTTCATAAAAGTGATATAGGGTGTTATGATCTATTTAGAATGTTTGGTTGATGATGTTAGGAGTATAGGAGTTGATGAAATTGATCAAAATGATGTTTTAATATGATTTTGAAAGAATCAATTTAGATCAGATTGTTTAAGGGTTATTTGCGTGGGTTTAGGTCTGATCTAAGGTTAAGATGATTGGATATTGTTGTGGAGCTTCTTTCTAGCTTCGTTTCGGTATAAGGTAGAGCTTTTAACTCCAAACGAGTCAAAAGTTATGATACTTTGAATTTTCGTGTACCGGGAGATGAAAGTCGACATAATCCGAAATTATGTTCGATTTTAGGTCAAATCTCGGAGACAATAAGTTGAGTTTTAAAAATGATTACAGGCTGTTCTCAGGCTATAAACTTATCATTTTGAGTCTATTTTCATAATCAAGAGTCGAATTTGTGAATGGTATTGATTAAGAATGTCAAAATGGTTTTACAACGCGAGGGTACAAAACTGTCCGAAATTTTGAGTTTAGTAATGTGACGTGCAGTAGGTCTTAGAAGTGAGATCTTTTTATGAGATTTAATATGGGCTTTATACAGATTGTAAACGATTTTTACAAATTTTCTCATAATTTTTGGTGATGTCTAAGTATAGGAAAACAACCCGTACAATTGGTATGTACCGGCATAATTGTAATTTGAGTAATAGTCTTAATAATGTATAACAATGAACGAGTCTAGTAAATATCACTTGTTTGGATTTTGGCGTGAGTTTATGTGAACTTTGAGTGTTCTTAATGATGTACCTACAATACTTGATGGTACTTGAAGGAGTTGATTCATTACGTGTTTATTCGTTAGGTGTTGTATTTGATTTCCCGGGGCATCCTCATCGTCGGTGATTGTCTTCGTCTACGTCTTGCTAGTACTACTATCGTTACTACTTAAGGTGAGTCTATAGCCTCGCTCTTTACTTATTTCAAATGTTTTTACCCGCGAGGGGGATACATGCTATTTAAATGAAAATGAACATAAGTCATGAATGATTGTTGGACCCGAATGTTGCCTTGAATTGTGTTGAGTACCTAGTTGCAAAAGTCCCTAAATTCGTGAACTATTAACTATTATCTTACCCTTGTGTGGGTTAGAGATAGCCTCTTATACAATTGATAGTACTATGGGGTTGGCGACCCTATCCGAGACGAGAGCTAGTACGTTGAGTACCCTCTACAGACGGATAACTTGTGATAAGAAATAAGGTATAATTGAAACTAATGCCTTTAGAAGGGGCCCTGGTTTCACTTAAGTCTTGCCGGTCTATGTAGGCGGGTGATTGAGTTAACGGATTAGTGTCACGAGCTTAAACACAATTATTAGCTATTGCTAAAGATAATATCCTTGAATAATAGATTGTGAGTACGACAATGCTATTTAATGGTCATGATTGGTTTTAATACTTATGTTCAACTTATGATTTGATAAGCCTATAGATTCACTCAACCGTTGTGTTGACGATTTTAAGCATGCATTTCAGGTAATCAAGATTGATAGCAGCGGAGCATGAATGGAGGGAGTTGGTGCTTTATTGGTCTAAAATTTTGGATTTCCTTCCCTTTTATCAATTATTTATTGTCATGTCTTGGTCAAAATATTGTTGTGATTTGGTTGAGATCTTTAGGGACAAGTAACGCTAATCTGATGAAAATTTTATTTTGGGATGGAAACGTTTTAGAAAATGGTTATAAATAATCTTTTATGTTTATCTTAAACGTCTCTTTTGAGGTCGTTTTCTATGATTGTGTGTGATGTGCTATAAAATAACGCCCAAAGTGGTATTCCGCTGCATGGTAAACTGGGGGTGTTATATCCTTTCAGGATATTTTAATCCCCAGATTCGAACCAATCCGCTAAAAGACAAAAGGGATCGGACTCTACGCTGGCGGTTCCTTATCGATAAGGAACCGCGAGCTCCAATAAGGAACCACGGGCAGATATAGTCGTTGGATGTTTGTCTTATAAATAGTGGACCATTCTCAGGCTTTCAAATCATCTCTTTTGCACATACATTTCCAGATTCTTTCATACTTCTCAAATCCTTGAGCATTTGTTTGATTACTACTTGTTTAGAAGTGAATCTTTCTCCTCGCATCTTTTCCTCTCAAAGTGCAAAGAGAAGAACACTATCATTCTTGAAGTGTTGTGTCTACCTCAAAGATCTATTGAAGATCCAAACTTATTTATTCATTGTTGTGTCATTTTTGTGAAGATCCAAATAGTTGTGTCTATTTGGAAGTTGTGTATGTATTAAAGATAATACTTAGTCCCTAAAGTATATTGGTGTAGATTGGTCCTAGCTAAGACTAGGTCTCGACTTTTAGCTTAGAGTCGGAAATTGGTTAAGCGACGTTGTGTACGGTTTCTCCACCTTAAGGAGCTTGTTGATTAGTGAACTCTCGAGTAAGGTGTACTCTAGGAGTGGAGTAGGAACGAGGAGTGAGCTTCGTTTCTAAACCACTATAAATCCTTGGTGTTCGTTTTGATCTTTCCTTCCCTTATCTCTTTACATTCATTATTCTTTATACTTGTTATTATTAGTTTAGTTGCACTATACCTTGTTCATATTGTGTATAAGAAGGTTTCACATAAATACTCAAGCTTAAGTTTTTGAAAAAGGATTTTTATAAATCAATCTTTAACAAGAAATTTTTAAGAAACTATTCAACCCCCCTTCTAGTCTTTACAATTGGTATCAGAGCGTGGTTGCTCAAGTTTTTTTAAAATATATTGTATTTTAAAAGTTGAATCGATCTATGGATTCCAACAAGTATCTAGAAGGACAATCCATGCAAAGACCACCTCTTTTTGAAACCGATTGTTTTATTTATTGGAAAAATAGGTTTGAGACTTATGTGAAATCAAAAGATTTAGATCTTTGGCATGTTATTACCAATGGTGATTTTTTACCATTCCAATATAATGAAGTTTCTAAAAGTAAAGAGATAGTCACTTTTGACAAAGCTAATGATGATCCTAAAAGGAAACTTGCTAAAAATAATGAGGCTAAAATGGTGATTTATAATCCTTTACCAAAGAAAGAGTACGAAAGGATTTTTATGTGTGAAACCGCTGAAGACATCTGGAACACTCTTTTAGTAACCCACCAAGGTAAGAGCCAAGTCAAAGAAAGTAAAATCGATCTTCTTGTTCAACAATATGAACAATTTTTCATCTTAGAAGATGAAACCATTGATAGTGCATTTGCTAGATTTAACACTATTATTACTAGTCTAAAAGCACTTGATGAAGGTTTTTCTAGCAAGAACAATGTTAGGAAGTTTCTTTGGGCGTTGCATCCAAGATGGAGAGCTAAAGTCACGGTGATTAAAGAATCAAAGGATCTCGCCATATTATCACTCGATGAACTCACTGGTAACTTGAAGGTTCATGAGATGATAATTTTGAAGGACTCAGAAATGGTGAAAACTAAGAGTGAAAGAAAGTCTCTTGCACTCAAAGCCAAGAAGGTACAAAGTAACCATGAAAGCTCCTCGGATAGTGATGATGAGGAATATGCCTTGGCGGTTAGAGACTTTAAGAAGTTCTTCAAAAGAAGAGGTCAATACGTGAGGCAACCAAACAACGACAAGAAATCCTTCTCCAAAAACCGATTTTACAAAGATGATAAAGGTGATAGGAAATGCTTTAGATGTGGTGATCCAAATCATTTCATCGGTGATTGTCCTAAGCCTTCACGTGACAAGAACCACACGACGTTTGTTGGAGGTTCATGGAGCGATAGCGGTGAAGATGTTGATGACAACCCCAAAGATGAGAAGTGTCTCGTGGCTCACACTTCTAAAGAGGTACATTCCGAAACCGAGTATTATAGCAATCATAGTTCTTCTCAAGATGATAGTGAATTAGAAGGTCAATACAATAACTTGCATAAACTTAGTCTTAAGTTCATTGAAAAGAACAAAGTGCTAAAATCAACTAGAACTAAGCTTAAAAACGAGATCAGTGAGCTAAAAGAGAAATTAGCTAAGCTTGAGAAAAATAAAGAAGTAGATCTAGGATGCTTAAAATGTGAAAACCTTAGACAAGAAATGGAAAACCTTAAGAGCACCTCCATTAGACTTGAAAAGTTCATGAGAGGTACTAATGCTCTTGATGATATGTTAAATAAACAAATCCATTCTAAGGAAAGACTTGGGTTAGGATATAACATTAATGAAGAATCAACTAGTGAAGCAAAACAAGTTAGGTTTTCAGAAAAACACTCCCCTGTACGCGGTTCTCCAATATATGGGGCGGTTCCTTATTGCTATGGAACTGCGGATGGAGATAAAGAACCGCGGCCAGAAGAATATTTTTGTGAAAATCCTGAACTTTCTGAAAAGTCAATTTTAGGTGAAGGACCAAAACATATTCTTATTAACAAGGTCAAAGTACCTATAATTGAAAAAGTCTACTCTAGAAAATTTCTACAAGCCCTTGAGTAAACCTCTAATAGGAACTAGAAACTTATCTAGACAAACATCTACTCCTCCAAGAGTACGAAATGAATCAAAACCTAGAAGTAGAACACGTATGCCAAAAAGAGATGATCAAGCTAAATCATGACCTAGAAGTAAAACTCCAACACCTAGGAGGAATAATAATAATTATAGATCAAGATCGAAGACACCTAGGAGAAACTATGGACAACAAAATGGCCATATGAATTGGAATAATTTTCAACAACAATACTTTTCCCCATGGGGAATGTCTCCTTCATTCATGCATCCCAACCAAATGCAAGGGATGTTTGGAACTAACAATTTTGGACCCATGAGATATTGGGGACCAAATGTTTGATCTTGTATGTTGTTACCTAGATATGCTTGGGAATCGATCTAGAGCCCGACGAGTGGATAAAGGATAGTGGTTGTTCTAAACACATGACGGGTAATCGAAGTTTGTTCTTGCACTACAAAGCATATGATGGAGGTAACGTTACATTCGCTAGTAAATGACGTGGTAATATCATTGGCAAAGGTACGGTCTCTCTTGACTCTATGACTACAGAAAACGTAGAGCACGTAGATAATTTAGGTTTTAACCTTCTAAGTATAGGTCAAATTTGTGACAATAAGTGTAAGGTCATCTTTTTGCAATATGATAGTGAAATCATAAAAGATGGAAAAGTCATTGGAAAAGGTGTTAGAAAGCATGGGCTTTTTGTCATGAAGGTTAATAGGAAGTCAAAGGACAACTTATGTCTAGCGAATTTAGATGATAGTTCTACTCTTTGGCATATGAGATTTGGTCACGCTAATATGTGTTTAATTCAATCTTTAGTCTCTAAGAAGTTGGTAAGACATCTCCCTAAGATGAAGTTTGATAGTCACTTTTGTGATGCTTGCAAAATTGGGAAGCAAGTTCACTCAAGTCACAAAGCCAAGAATTTGGTTTCGACCTCTCGGTGGTTAGAGCTCCTACATATGGATCTCTTTGGACCTTCCGCCATACGGAGTTATGGAGGTAACCTTTATACCCTAGTTATAGTTGACGAATACTCTAGATTCACTTGGACTAGATTTTTGGCGTCTAAGAATGAAGCTCTCGATCAGTTCGAAACCTTTAGTCAAAGAATTCAAAATCAACTATTTCAGTTGTCTCTATTAGGACGGATCATGGTAGGGAATTTGACAATGAAGTGCAATTCGGTGCCTTTTGTGAAGCTCATGGTATTACCCATAACTTCTCGGCTCCTCGCACTCCACAATCAAATGGGGTAGTTGAAAGGAAGAATAGGACCATCCAAGCGATGAGTAGGACGATGTTACATGAGCAATCTTTGCCTCAAAAACTTTGGTGCAATGCCGTGGACACATCAACCTACATTCTCAACTGAATTTTTATTCGACCTTTTCTAGGAATGACCCCCTATGAGATTCTTAAAGGTAAGAAGCCCTCATTCGAATACTTTAGGGTGTTTGGAAGCAAGTGCTTCATTCTTAACACCAATATTACCTTACCAAGTTTGACCCAAAGTCTTACGAAGATATCTTTTTAGGTTTTTCTCAAACTAGCAAAGCCTACATAGTCCTCACCAGAACCTCGGGTGTAATTGAAGAATCACTTAACGTGACATTTGATGAAACCCCTCCTTCATCTAAGACACCACCTTTGGTAGATGATGACTTAGATGAAATAGACATAGTTAATGCCAAAGGTTTTAGAAACATAGGAGTTGAAGACCTTAGTGTTAAAAAGGGAGTAAACATTAATGAGTCTAAGGATTATGCTCTTGATAACCTCATAGGCGAATTAAATCTGTCACACTACCAAAATATCAGAGTATAATGGCAACAAGGGAGTGGTGACGTCATGATTATCATACACACAGTTACAAAGAACGACCTCTAAATGAGACGTTCGGAAAATAGATCACTTGTAATTGCTAAAATAAATAGTTTTAACATAGTGCGGAAGCATAAAACTGGTCACGGTTACAAAGCATAGTTTTCCAAATAGTACAAATGATCTTTGTTTCAATAGAAATGACGGCAATGCATGAGACCTCATTTAGCATCTTCCTTCTTAATACCTGAGAAAAACATTGCTAAAGTGTCAACATAAAGTTGGTGAGTTCATAGGTTTAGTTAGTTTAAAATGTTTAATGAACCACAAGATTTTCCCAAGAGTGATGACAATATAACAAATACAAAGTCATCATAAAAGTATTTATTACAGTCTAAGCTCGTGAGACCGAAGCGTTAACAACACCGGTAGTATAATCAAATAAATGTAGCCCAAATGGATTCCTAAACCCACGACATCCTATCTCAGACTCAAATGAAATTGTGCCCGCTTGTCCCTTGTTGGACAAGACAGACAGGGACGTCAATCCCGATAGATCTATCCATAACATTCGCGCTTACACAAAGTAATTAACGGTTCACGATTCACGGGCCAAAGCAACTGGGTTCTTAGTGGGACTTAGACTAATATATAAATCAGTAAATGCACTTGTGTTCATACGTTAAATCAAGCAATGTCTCACCCCAAAAAGCAGTAAAAGTTGTTAAACGTGGGGCTATAAACTCACCTCGTAAATCAGCAAAGTGACAAAAGGTAAAGGTAGCTCGAGAATACGGTTACGCTAGCCGCGACCTATTTGAATATAAAGTTCGTGTTGCGACATTAAAAATATAATAATAAAAAAAAGACATGACATCCTAGTTGTGCTTGACAATACTTTTTGTTTACGGAAAACACGATACATAAAAGTCGGGTACTTAATAAATGAGATTTTACGGCTAAGTAACACCTTTAAGTTAAACAAATTCGTTTTGGGCCTTAAATAACCCAATGCACCCAACTGGCCCAACAATAAACCAAATTACCCACCCAATGGTTCGGCCCAATGGTCTTTTGACCCGGCCTGGCCCATAGACGATACAAACAAGAAATAAGGGTTATAACCCTTTTGGTTTTCCCCATAACTCTCAGTCAATCTCTCTCTTCTCTCGATAATACTCCCACCGCCCCTTTCTCTCTCTCTCTAAAAATCCAATCGGATCTAATCCATTCCCATGGCTAAAAGGCTTCCAGATTATTAATATCCATTATTTGTGATGGTTTATGATGAATAACATGCGTGGGATGTGGGGTTTCATCCCCACATCAAATCAATTCGATTTCGAGGTGTTTTTCCAGGAGTTTAAGTTATAGATTCATCAATCAAAGATAAGTTTTACATCCCTTTTTCCTTTTAATTAGATGGTCTACTGATTTTCGTTTATAAAAAGGATTTATGGTTTTAAATCGTGTGTATAAACAAGCTGTGAACAAAGGGCTCTCGGATTAAATAATAATCGAATTAGGGTTTCGAAAATAATTGGGGGTTTTTCCAAATCTAATGTTTAATAACAATCAATTAACGTTTTCTATCATAAAAACATATTAATTTCATCATATAGCCGATTTGTAAAAATTAGGGTTTCGGTCAAATTTGGGGGTTTATTCATAACTCGGTTTTAATTAAATTAGTTAATCAATTCGTGTTTGGATTGGGTCTAATTAGAGTTTAAATCAATAAAATGAAATTAGGGTTTATATAAATTGGGGGTTTTTATACACGGTTGTTTATTTGTAATTAAATAGTGTTTTTGGAACATATAAGGTGTTAATTTCATAAATAAAAAGGGTTTACAATTTTTAGGGTTTCGGATTAATAAAGGGGTTTTATACCCGCGGCTTATTGAGGGTTTGATGATGTTTCTGTAAAAAAGAAATAGATGAATCTTGGGTTATGGTTACTTTTTGAGTGATAAATGTTTCGGCAGAAACAAAGGGTCTCGGTTTGGTCTCGGTTTGGTCTTGGTTTGGATCTCGGTTTGGTCATGATTTGGTTAAGGTAGAAATAATGCAAAAGAAATGGTAAAGGGGTCTCGGTTTGGTCTTGGCAGAAATAATGGGGTTGTGGTTTGTGGTCAAAGTCCAAGTTAATATTGTTATGATTTATCTTTACATTTTTGGTTTAAACTGAACCGTAACAAAGACTAATACATTTGTTTTATTTTCGCAGGTTTGTTTACAAATGACGAGCACAACTAAGACGTGTACAGAAAAATAAAGGAGGTGATTAAAAAGACTCACAACGGGTGTTTCGTTTCGGTTTGCAGGTGTGGACGAGAAGGAAATGGATCGGCTTGACACTACTCTTTACTTTCACCCAGGATTTGTATTTGAAACTGCCCAGGAACAATTTTTGTAATATTTGGACTGTGGATAATATTTTGTGTTATGTTTGGACATTGAACAATTTGGGTTGTATTTAACTTTGTATTATTAGTTTAGGGTTAGACTAAAACTGGAAATGGTATGCTTGTGACGTACCCATTTTGGGTAAACTTGGCATGTGTGCTGGATTTTAGTGGTTAGTGGGTGTATAAACAATGTAATTAATTCCAGGTGTGAATATTGACTCTTGTTGACCAAGTTTTGAAAGAAAATAAATAAAAAGTTCACTAATTTTAATTCTTGCATGAGTTGCACCATTTTACCATTCGGCCCAGGTTTGTCAAATGTTAGACGCGAAAACATGACGTGAGCAACTTGATAACAATTTGACACACGACTAAAAAATCAAAGACGGATACGCGTATTCTCGAGGGATACCAGCAAACAATCATAATCGACACACGGTTAATGCATAAAACACTTAATAACTCGCACGTTTTATTCATAAAGATAATAGACGCGAAAACTCGAGTTGTTACATTCGCTCTCCCTAAAGAGGGCTTTGTCCGCAAAGCAAAACAAGCAATACACTTACATCGACAACTCATTGGTAAATGATTAAGGTACTTCACTATATGAAGAAATAAAGATGAAAATTTTGACGGATGTCACAGTATTCCCATGTTTTAGAGATTTCGTCACGAAATCAAGACGTTGTTGTAGTAGGGTGATCAGCGAAAAGATGAGGATACTTGCTCTTGAATTGATCTTCACGTTCCCACGTGTATTCTGGACCTCTACGTGCATTCCAACGGATTTTTACAATAGGTATACGACTTTGCTTGAGCTGTTTGACCTGACGGTCCATGACCTCCACCGGTTCTTCTACGAAGCTGAGTTTGTCGTCGAGTTGAATCTCTTCTAAAGGAATAACGAGCGTCTCGTCGGCTAAGCATTTCTTCAGATTGCAAATGTGAAACACATTATGTACTCGACTAAGTTCTTGAGGTAACTCCAAACGATAGGCTACGGGGCCGATCCTCTCTATGATCTTGAATGGTCCAATATAACGAGGATTCAACTTTCTTCGCTTTCCAAAACGAATCACACCCTTCCAAGGTGAGACCTTCAACATGACTCTATCACCAATCTCAAACTCAAGGGGTTTGCGTCTCATGTCAGCATAACTCTTTTGTCGATCTCTTGCGGCTTGCATACGGCTCTTGATCTTAAAGATCTTCTTAGTAGTCTGGTGTATGATTTCGGGTCCAGTGAGTTGTGCTTCACCAACCTCTGCCCAACACACGGGTGAACGACACTTTCTCCCATACAATGCTTCGAACGGTGCTGCCTTGATGCTAGTGTGATAACTATTGTTGTATGAGAACTCCACCAGAGGTAGGTGCCTATCCCATCTATTTCCAAAGTCGATCACACAAGCTCTCAGCATATCTTCTAAGGTTTGGATGGTCCTTTCACTTTGACCGTCAGTTTGGGGATGATACGCAGTGCTCATATCCAACTGCGTTCCCAATGCCTTCTGCAGCGACTTCCAAAACTGTGAAGTAAATCGGCTATCTCGGTCAGAGATTATGGACACAGGCACACCATGCCTCGTGACTACCTATTCTAAGTAGGTTCTTGCTAACTTGTCCATTCCATCAGTCTCTTTGATTGGTATGAAATGAGCCGATTTGGTGAGTCGGTCGACGATTACCCAAATAGTGTCAAATCCAGCTGAGGTTTTAGGTAGCTTTGTAATGAAATCCATAGTGATCCTTTCCCACTTCCACTCTGGCAGTTCGGGTTAGACCAACAATCCTGATGGTTTCATATGTTCGGCCTTAACCTTGGCACAAGTCAAGCATTTGCTAACGTATGTAGCAATGTCCGCCTTCATGTTCGGCCACCAATACAACATCTTCAGATCATGATACATTTTGTCAGATCCCGGATGTATGGAGTATTTTGACTTATGCGACTCATGCATAATCAAAGGTCGTAGGTCACCATGGCACGGTAACCAACTCCTATTATCAAGGCATAACGTCCCATCCGAGCGAGCTTCTAACTTCTTTATCATGTCTTCAACATCTTCAGTCTTGAGAATTTCTTCCTCGACTGCCTCTTTCTGAGCCTTGAGAATTAAAGATGGAAGGTCTAAGTCAATGGTCATCACCAAGGCCTTCACCCTAAGAACTCTCTCCTTTCGACTCAAAGCGTCGGCCACGACATTTGCCTTGCCCGGGTGATAACGGATCTCACAATCGTAATCACTGAGCAACTCTAGCCAACGTCGTTGTCTCATGTTGAGTTCTTTTTTATTCAAAATGTGTTGTAGACTCTTATGATCAGTTAATACAACACACTTAGTACCAAAAAGGTAGTGTCTCCAAATCTTCAGGGCAAACACCACTGCTCCCAACTCTAGGTCATGAGTTGTGTAGTTCTTCTCGTGCACTTTTAGTTGTCTTGATGCATAAGCTATGACCTTAGTCCTTTGCATCAATACCGCACCTAGCCCTTTTATGGATGCATCACAATACACCACAAAGTCTTCGTTACCCTCGGGTAAGGCTAGTATAGGTGCTTCACACAACATCTGCTTCAATGTCTGGAATGCCAAATATTGATCCTCCTTCCACTCAAACTTCTTGTCTTTTTGAGTTAACTCCGTCATTGGTTTAGCTATCTTGGAGAAACCTTCAATGAATCTCCTATAGTAACCAGCAAGACCTAAAAATTGGCGGATCTCCGTGGGTGTTGTTGGAGTCGCCCAATCTTTCACGGCCTCGATCTTAGCAGGATCAACGTGAATACCACTGCTATCGATTACGTGCCCAAGGAATTGTACCGTGTTTATCCAAAACTCACATTTGGAAAACTTTGCATATAACTTCTCCTTCCTTAGCAGCTCTAGTATGGTCTTCAAATGCTCCTTGTGTTCTTCTTCATTACGAGAGTAGATGAGAATATCATCGATAAATACAATCACAAACTTGTCCAAGTATGGTTTGCAAACTCGGTTCATGAGATCCATGAATACCGCGGGTGCATTTGTCAAACCAAAAGGCATAACTTGGAACTCGTAGTGTCCGTACCGGGTTCTATAAGCCGTCTTATGAACGTCTTCCTCTCTAACCCTTAGCTGATGATATCATGACCTTAAATCGATCTTCGAGTATATGCTAGATCCTTGCAATTGGTTGAAAAGATCGTCAATTCTTGGCAATGGGTAATGGTTCTTTATCGTCAGCTTGTTCAATTCTCGGTAATCAATACACATCCTAAAGGATCCATCTTTCTTTTTGACAAATAGGACCGGTGCTCCCCAAGGTGAGGAACTCGGCCTAATGAAACCTTTGTCAGAAAGTTCCTTTATTTGTTCAGCTAACTCTGTCATTTCGGCTGGTGCTAAGCGGTATGGGGCTCTAGCAACAGGCGCGGCTCCTGGTGTAAGCTCGATGTGAAACTTCCACTTGCCGTGCTGGTGGTAATCCCGGTAAATCCTCTGGGAATACGTCTGGAAAGTCTCTAACGATCGGTACATCTTCCACTTTCTTCTCATGATCTTCTTCTTCTTCCTTTTGTGTTATTTGAACCAAGAATACTGGACATCCCTTCTCAATGTATCTTTGGGTTCTAATACATGAGATGACTTCCAGTCTTGATCCATTCTTCACTCCACTTCTTTTGCCTTGTATGATTAGTACATCGTTTCCATAAGGAACACGGACGCACTTCTCATGACATACAATTTCCGCGTGATGCTTCGACATCCAATCCATTCCAACGATGACATCAAAACTTCCCAATTCTATGGGGAGTAAGTCGATACTGAACGAACGATCTTGTAACCTTATACTACATCCTTTCAGAATAGCGTCGGTGGTTACTGACTTCCCATCGGCTAATTCTACATTATACTTAACATCTAACGCAGTGGGGGTAATATTTAGGCGTTCACTAAATACAGGTGACACAAAACTCCTATCCGCACCAGAATCAAATAGTACTAAAGCATAGTTGTTACTGACTAGAAACGTACCAGTCACAACATTGTTGTCCTGCATCGCAGCTTCAGCACACAGATGATACACTTTGCTAGGTGTCGTAAATCCTCCAGGAGTACTAGTTGTGGCTCGGTTATTTCCTCCCCGGTTCCCTTGATTCTGCTTTTGGTTCCCTTGGTTGTGATTCTGATTGCCTCGAATCTGATTACCACGACCTTGGTTCCCACTGCTTGGACACTTATTCTTGTAGTGACCTTTCTCTCCACATCCAAAGCAAGTGACATTTGCTCCTTGGCCACCCTGTGTTCCTGGTCCTCTTTGGTTAGTAGGACGAGGTGGTGCTCGACATTCCTTTGCCTTATGTCCAGCCTTTCCACAGTTGTAGCATGTAGGGGGACATGCTCCTTCGTGGTGTCGGCCACACTTTCCACATAAAGGAAGTCTTCCAGCGTAGTTTCCAGTATTACATTGTCCAGCAGTAAACACCCTTGCTACTTCTTGTCGCTTGTTCTGACTGTAGTTGTTTGCGTTGTTGCTGTTGTTGCTATTGTTGGTATTGTTGTTGTAGTGGTTGCCAGACCACTTCCTCTTATCTCCCGTATTTTCTCCCAACTCTTGTACCACTTGGTACATCAGACTCTGAGCCATATCAATTGCCTCGTGCAAATCAGTTGGCTTGGATGAAGTCACATTCCCTTTGATGCTCAAAGGTAGTCCTTCTATGTATCGCTCCAACAATCGGTCGTCGTTGGGCACCATTTCGGGACATAACAAGATCAGCTCTTGAAAGCGCTGATTGTAAGCAGTAAGACCGGTACCCTTGACCTTCAGGTTCCACAGCTCAACCTCCATCTGCTTGACTTCATTTCGTGGGCAGTATTTCCTCACAAACATAGCTTTGAACTCACTCCAGGGCGTCGCTTGGGCAACGTCAATGGTCACTGCACGAGCATAGATGTTCCACCAAGTTAAAGCACCATCCACTAACGTGCTTGACGCAAACTTTACCTTATCAGCTTCAGCAACATTGCTAATCCCAAATTGGGATTCCAAATTCTCAAACCATCTGGTCAAACCTACTGCTCCTTTAGTACCGCGGAAACTTACTTGCGTAACTGCACAAAATTCATTGTAGGTACAAGTCCGTGCAATGGCAATAGTAGCTCCTTGGTTGGTCTCCTCTTGTGTGCTTGCTGTACGATTTGCTTCAGCTGCTGCGAGTGCCTCGGCCACCCGTTCCACGATCATTTGACTGAGTATGACGGGATCAATACCACCGGTAGTAGCTGGTGGATTCTGTGTCTCAGATCTTCTAACTGGCGCCATAATCTAAAAAGGTAATAGGACAATGAGTTTTGCCAGACATAACATGCATGGCACGCACAATACAATTATGAAATGCTCCATGGTATAATAAACAATATATAATGATCTCACAATTTTTGTAACCCATAATATCATTCATAGAATTGTTTGGTAATACATCATAATTTGTCATACATAATAAAGAAAAAAAAAGAAAATGTCAACTAGCTGAGATAAACCTCAAAGCTTAGTGGTCGTACAATAATAAATCAACAGTACAAGATAAGTCTAACTAGTGCCCTCACGGCACTGATGAAGCTCTCTCTCCAACTCTGCTAACCTCCTCTCAACCACGATCTCACGAGCCTGGGAATCCCTAAGTCTAACATCAGTATCATAACAAGCGGCCCTAAACCACTTATCCAGGTCAGAAATAGGGTCCTCCACAGGTGCCTCTAGTCCACCTGTCTCCACCAATGGCTCTACTCCCCAACGGGTCATCAGGCTCTCGAGCTCCTCAAGACGAGCATTCGGCATGGTATCCATCTGGTCAAGAACAGCATGGAGCTGTCCTCGTAGACGGGTCACACAAACCGTCAATACCGTCTCATCCCTAACTGGACTCTTCTTCGTCAGTGCCTCCAGCTTATCCTGCATCTCATTATACTCCTCACCCAAAGCCTCTACAGCATCCTCCAACCTGTTTAAACGGGTCGTCACACATCCTTCTGCTGCTCCAAGCATCACCACTGTCGACGTGGCTCTCCTAGGAAGAGGAGTCGTAGCTCTCGGCCTAGTAGGGATGCCAACATCAGCAAGCATCTCCTGGTACACAGCAGGTACAGTCTCTGGTGGTGGTAGTAGTAGTGACGCCTCTGGGGCAGGACTGGCAGGTGTGCGGGCTGCATGCCTGTCAGTGGCAGAGAAGGGTATGAGGGGTCGGTAAGGTGAAGGTGGTGGTCGGGCAGCTCTCCCCCGAAGACGTCGCCTAACATAGTAGAAAGGCAGAGTACCAGGTGCTGGAGCAGGGATGTCAGTCCTCTCCCCTTCGTCTTCAGACGAAGACGAGGAGATGTGTGCGAGGGAAACCTCAGGAGTAGCAGCATATGTAGCAGGAGGGTCCTCAGTGTCAGTGACCTCCATGGGTTCACCTTCCCCATCGGTGAACTCCATATCATCATCCTCTGTCTCCTCTATCGACTCATCCCTAGTGACTGATGCCTGACCTGGTGACTGCACCACATCAGCGTCTAAATCATCCTCTCCTTCGCCTTCTAGGCTAAGTACGTCATCAGCTGATGCATCAGGGATTCGGATCGGTGAACGGTGAACCTCCTCAGTCTCTCTCTCAGTCTCATCATCTGAAATCATCTGGTACCACGGATATCCTGATGGTGATCCTCTAGGTAGCCCTACTGATGAACTGATACTCGACTGTGAACTGCGGTTGTAGTATGCTCCTGTAGACGTGGAATCATCAGAAGAAGACATCGCTGTAACATAGACATAATAAATGTGTGTAAATATCTCATATAATTAGTCCGTAAAAAGGACATTAACATAACGTATAGCAATCATTGTTGAACTCACATGTATCCCATATAACATAATTCAGATTTTGTTGTTGCACATGTAACCCATGTAAATATACCTCGTAATTGTTAAATCACATGTATCCCATTTATTACTTATATATATATCCATGTATATATATATACTTAATACTTACCATCCGTATCATAATTGATTAATCACATAGCAGTTATAGTCTAGAGTTACTAAATGCAACCTAATTCTCTATAACCAGTCTCTGATACCAATCTGTCACACTCCCAAAATATCAGAGTATAATGGCAACAAGGGAGTGGTGACGTCATGATTATCATACACATAAAGTTACAAAGAACGACCTCTAAATGAGACGTTCGGAAAATAGATCACTTGTAATTGCTAAAATAAATAGTTTTAACATAGTGCGGAAGCATAAAACTGGTCACGGTTACAAAACATAGTTTTCCAAATAGTACAAATGATCTTTGTTTCAATATAAATGACGGCAATGCATGAGACCTCATTTAGCATCTTCCTTCTTAATACTTGAGAAAAACATTGCTAAAGTGTCAACATAAAGTTGGTGAGTTCATAGGTTTAGTTAGTTTAAAATGTTTAATGAACCACAATATTTTCCCAAGAGTGATGACAATATAACAAATACAAAGTCATCATAAAAGTATTTATTACAGTCTAAGCTTGTGACACCGAAGCGTTAACAACACCGGTAGTATAATCAAATAAATGTAGCCAAAATGGATGCCTAAACCCACGACATCCTATCTTAGACTCAAATGAAATTGTGCCCGCTTGTCCCTTGTTGGACAAGACAGACAGGGACGTCAATCCCGATAGATCTATCTATAACATTCGCGCTTACACAAAGTAATTAACGGTTCACGATTCACGGGCCAAAGCAACTGGGTTTTTAGTGGGACTTAGACTAATATATAAATCAGTAAATGCACTTGTGCTCATACGTTAAATCAAGCAATGTCTCACCCCAAAAAGCAGTAAAAGTAGTTAAACGTGGGGCTATAAACTCACCTCGTAAATCAGCAAAGTGACAAAAGGTAAAGGTAGCTCGAGAATACGGTTACGCTAGCCGCGACCTATTTGAATATAAAGTTCGTTTTACGACATTAAAAATATACTAATAAAAAAAAAGACATGACATCCTAGTTGTGCTTGACAATACTTTTTGTTTACAGAAAACACGATACATAAAAGTCGGGTACTTAATAAATGAGATTTTACGGCTAAGTAACACCTTTAAGTTAAACAAATTCGTTTTGGGCCTTAAATAACCCAATGCACCAAACTGGCCCAACAATAAACCAAATTACCCACCCAATGGTTCGGCCCAATGGTCTTTTGACCCGGCCTGGCCCATAGGCGATAAAAACAAGAAATAAGGGTTATAACCCTTTTGGTTTTCCCCATAACTCTCAGTCAATCTCTCTCTCTTCTCTCGATAATACTCCCACCGCCCCTTTCTCTCTCTCTCTAAAAATCCAATCGGATCTAATCCATTCCCATGGCTAAAAGGCTTCCAGATTATTAATATCCATTATTTGTGATGGTTTATGATGAATAACATGCGTGGGATGTGGGGTTTCATCCCCACATCAAATCGATTCGATTTCGAGGTGTTTTTCCAGGAGTTTAAGTTATAGATTCATCAATCAAAGATAAGTTTTACATCCCTTTTTCCTTTTAATTAGATGGTCTACTGATTTTCGTTTATAAAAAGGATTTATGGTTTTAAATCATTTGTATAAACAAGCTGTGAACAAAGGGCTCTCGGATTAAATAATAATCGAATTAGGGTTTCGAAAATAATTGGGGGTTTTTCCAAATCTAATGTTTAATAACAATCAATTAACGTTTTCTATCATAAAAACATATTAACTTCATCATATAGCCGATTTGTAAAAATTAGGGTTTCGGTCAAATTTGGGGGTTTATTCATATCTCGGTTTTAATTAAATTAATTAATCAATTCGTGTTTGGATTGGGTCTAATTAGAGTTTAAATCAATAAAATGAAATTAGGGTTTATATAAATTGGGGTTTTTTGTACACGGTTGTTTATTTGTAATTAAATAGTGTTTTTGGAACATATAAGGTGTTAATTTCATAAATAAAAAGGGTTTACAATTTTTAGGGTTTCAGATTAATAAAGGGGTTTTATACCCGCGGCTTATTGAGGGTTTGATGATGTTTCTGTAAAAAAGAAACAGATGAGTCTTGGGTTATGGTTACTTTTTGAGTGATAAATGTTTCGGCAGAAACAAAGGGTCTCGGTTTGGTCTCGGTTTGGTCTCGGTTTGGTCTTGGTTTGGATCTCGGTTTGGTCATGATTTGGTTAAGGCAGAAATAATGCAAAAGAAATGGTAAAGGGGTCTCGGTTTGGTCTTGGCAGAAATAATGGGGTTGTGGTTTGTGGTCAAAGTCCAAGTTAATATTGCTATGATTTATCTTTACATTTTTGGTTTAAACTGAACCGTAACAAAGACTAATACATTTGTTTTATTTTCGCAGGTTTGTTTACAAATGACGAGCACAACTAAGACGTGTACAGAAAAATAAAGGAGGTGATTAAAAAGACTCACAACGGGTGTTTCGTTTCGGTTTGCAGGTGTGGACGAGAAGGAAATGGATCGGCTTGACACTACTCTTTACTTTCACCCAGGATTTGTATTTGAAACTGCCCAGGAACAATTTTTGTAATATTTGGACTGTGGATAATATTTTGTGTTATGTTTGGACATTGAACAATTTGGGTTGTATTTAACTTTGTATTATTAGTTTAGGGTTAGACTAAAACTGGAAATGGTATGCTTGTGATGTACCCATTTTGGGTAAACTTGGCATGTGTGCTGGATTTTAGTGGTTAGTGGGTGTATAAACAATGTAATTAAGTCCAGGTGTGAATATTGACTCTTGTTGACCAAGTTTTGAAAGAAAATAAATAAAAAGTTCACTAATTTTAATTCTTGCATGAGTTGCACCATTTTACCATTCGGCCCAGGTTTGTCAAATGTTAGACGCGAAAACATGACGTGAGCAACTTGTTAACAATTCGACACACGACTAAAAAATCAAAGACGGATACGCGTATTCTCGAGGGATACCAACAAACAATCATAATCGACACACGGTTAATGCATAAAACGCTTAATAACTCGCACGTTTTATTCATAAAGATAATAGACGCGAAAACTCGAGTTGTTACATTCGCTCTCCCTAAAGAGGGCTTTGTCCGAAAAGCAAAACAAACAATACACTTACATCGACAACTCATTGGTAAATGATTAAGGTACTTCACTATATGAAGAAATAAAGATGAAAATTTTGACGGATGTCACAAAATCAAAGGACCCTAAGATCTCAAGTCCAAAATCAAAGTAACTTCTTTTGTTTTATCTCCTTGATTGAACCAAAGAATTTAAAGAAGCTTTGATGGACGAGAGTTGGGTCATCGCTATGCAAGAAGAATTGAATCAATTAATTGTTAATGATGTTTGGGAACTTGTTCCTCCACCTAGAAGTTTGACCATCATAGGAACCACATGGGTATATAGGAATAAGTTAGACGAGAATGGTGTTGTGTCTCATAACAAGGCTAGACTTGTAGTTCAAGCCTATAATCAACAAGAAGGTATTGATTATGACGAGACATACACACCCGTAGCTAGATTAGAATCCATTAGAATCCTTTTAGCTTACGCTTGTGCTTTAGACTTTAAGCTTCAACATATGGATGTAAAGAGTGCATTTCTTAACGGTTTGATCAATGAGGAGGTATATGTGGCTCAACCTCCCGGCTTCATTGATTTTGAGAAACCGGATCATGTTTACAAGATTAAGAAAGCTCTTTATGGTCTCAAACAAGCACTCAAAGCTTGGTATGATAGACTTAAAGCATTTCTTATAAAGCATGAGTATACCATGGGGATGGTAGACAATACACTCTTTACAAAGAAGAAAGGTTCTCACCACATTCTCGTACAAATATATGTTGATGACATTATATTTGGTTTAACTTGTCAATCATTGTGTGATGACTTTGCCAAAATCATGCATGAAGAGTTCGAAATGAGTATGATGGGAGAACTTAACTTATTTTTAGGACTCCAAAGTAAAAAAAATGGACGATGGTATTTTGATTAATCAATCCAAGTATGTTAAAGAAATGCAAAAGAAATTTAGATTAGAAGACTCTAGACCAATGAAGACCCCTATGGCCTCGGATACTAAACTCACCGTAGATGATGATTGTGAGTCGGTAGACAACACCAAATATAGAGGTATGATTGGTAGTTTGTTGTACCTAACGACAAGTCAACCGGATATCATGTTTAGTGTTTGCCTTTGTGCTCGCTTCCAAGAGGCTCCCAAAACCTCTCACCTTGAAGCGGTTAAGCGTATCTTCTGATACATTAAGGGCACTATACATTTAGAATTATGGTATCCTAAAGGGACCGTTATAGAAACCATTTTCTATGCGGACTCGGATCATGCGGGAGACTATGTGGACCAGAAAAGCACTAGTGGAGTTTTTACCTTCATGGGTTGTTGTTTAACTTCTTGGTTCTCCAAGAAACAAACCGCTCTTGCTATATCCACCACGGAAGCCGAGTATGTGAGTGCCGGTAAAGCTTGTAAACAAGCTCTATGGATGAAGCAAGTGCTTGTTGACTACGAGATTTCTCTTGATGATGTTCCCATCATGTGCGACAACAAGGGTGCAATAGACCTTAGAAAGAATCCCGTGCAACATTCGTAAACTAAGCACATAGAGATTCGCCACCATTTTCTTAGGGATAATGTTCAAAAGGGGAACATTTCTATAGAGAAGGTACCTCGGTAGAAAACATATCTGATATCTTCACTAAGCCACTTAAGAGGGAACCTTTTAATTACTTTCGTATAGGTCTAGGTTTAATGGAACATATTCCTTAATTATGCAATTCTAATTAATCGAGTTTCTTGTCTCTTTTGACTCTTTTCTTTCTTTGAGCTTTTGAGTATAGTAAACTCTTTTTGGAAAACTTCTCTTCTTTTTTTTCAAAACTCTCAAAGTTCTTTTGAAAATGGTCGAGAAATGTTTTTACATTGTTAATTCAGTCTAAAAACGTTTTCCATAGCTTCTTGATATTCATAATGAGTTTACATAATTCATATGTATGGGTCTATCAAATATAACTAGAACAAAAGGAAATTATGGAGGATCATTGTGTCATGACCTTGTGTCTAGTTCTACACACCTCCTACATAGATTTTATTAAAAAAATCCATGTATTTTCGTCAAAACCTTGTTTGGTGAGCTCTTGTGTGTTTTCTTTGTCTATCTTTACTTCTTAGCATATCTCCATGATTACTTACACTAGAAAAATAGGATTTGCTGAATTGGAAAATCCTCCCTCATCACTAAATTCAACCCACTGTGGGTAGTTCTCTATTGAGACCGCGGTTCCCCAGTGATAAGGAACTGCCGGCTGAGGTAGGGAACCGCGCCCAGTACTTTTCTTTTTCGGGTATTCCTGAAACTCCAAATTTGTTCCAACACTTTTTGTAATCTTTGTTTCAGTCCTTTGACCACCCTCAAATTATCTTGGGCTTTCTATATTTAACCTTAACTATTTTGCATCCTTTCTCAAATCAAAATGTCTTATTCCCCAAATGAAAGCTTTGATTCTCCTCCATTTTCTCCAATTGCTTTCAATCCCAATTCACCCAAGAACACTTAAAATCACATCTCTTCTCCTTCTAAGAATGTTGATTGTGGAACTTCTTATCTTCCACCACTAGCCTTTAGTGTTCTACCTCCTTCACATGATAGTGTCATGCATCATGGAACATATTTTCATTGTTGTCAATATCAACATCTTGCTATGTCTCATATCTATGAAGAGTTGAATTACATCAAGAGTCTCTTAGTCAAACCTCCTCTTCACTATAACTATGAAATCTCTACCAAGCCACCATCACCTCCTTCTGCCACTACCTTGTCTTTTATCTAAGCATTGGTTGCTTATCTTCAAGACATCTAGTTCAAGCAAATCTTAGGGTTCTATTTTAACTATGATTAGATTTATACTTTTCTTTTGGCTTGTGTTTGTGTCTCATACATATTTGTATGATTTATTTCCTTGTATCTTTTATCATGTTTTCTTTTAACATGACTTATCTTGGATCTTTTGTTTCTTCTCTTATTTTTTGTGACCTTTGCTATATCTTGTTGGGTGTCTCTTCTCTACTACTAGCCCTTCTATGTAGCTTGTCACCATATATCGATTCCTTGGTGCCCCAAGCAAGGGAGAGTAAGCACCAAGGGGGAGCATTTGCAAAGTCCGGTTCTTTTCTTCTTCAAAGACTTTTGCAACCTTTTTGCTTCGACAAAGGGGGAGAAATGATAAACTCGTCTTCGAAAATCTTTTTTTACTAGATGATTGAGTTTATGTATTGTCGGAATCAAAAAGGGGGAGATTGTTAATGCAATAATGCCTAAAAATGTTACTTGCATTTTCGGTCTCGCTTTGTTTTGATTCCGAAAATATGTAAAAACAAGCATTTACGAAAACAACGAAAAACGAATTCTTGAGTTCAAGTATTTTTCATTTCAACCATTATCACTTATGGTATGAACAAACAAGTGCTTATCCTAATTAAGTGATCAAGGATTTAATATTTTCTTAAAACTCACTTTTATTAAGTGTGACAAAGTTTTTTTATTAAACTTTCTTTTTAAGAAAATGTTTTATTAAATTAATTATTTGAAAATTTTAAATTTGAAAATAGCATATTCTATCTTGGTTTGGAATATCCTTTCAGGATATTTTAATCCCCAGATTCGAACCAATCCACTAAAAGACAAAAGGGAGAAGACTCTACGCTGGCGGTTCCTTAGCGCCTATAGCGGTCCCTTATCGATAAGGAACCGCGGGCTCCAATAAGGAACCGCGGGCAGATATAGCCGTTGGATGTTTGTCTTATAAATAGTGGACCATTCTCAGACTTTCAATTCACCTCTTTGGCACATACATTTCAAGATTCTTTCATACTTCTTAAATCACTCAAATGCTTGATCATTTGTTTGATTACTACTTGTTTAGAAGTGAATCTTTCTCCTTTCATCTTTTCCTCTCAAAGTACAAAGAGAAGAACACTATCATTCTTGAAGTGTTGTGTCTACCTCAAAGATCCATTGAAGATCCAGACTTATTTGTTCATTGTTGTGTCATTGTTGTGAAGATCCAAGTAGTTGTGTCTATTTGGAAGTTGTGTATGTATTAAGGATAATACTTAGTCCTTAAAGTATATTGGTGTAGATTGGTCCTAGCTAAGATTAGCACTCGACTTTTAGCTTAGAGTCGGAAACTGGTTAAGCGATGTTGTGTACGGTTTCTCCACCTTAAGGGGCTTGTTGATTAGTGAAATCTCGAGTAAGGTGTACTCGAGGAGTGGAGTAGGAACGAGGAGTGAGCTTCGTTGCCAAACCACTATAAATCGTTGGTGTTCGGTTTGATCTTTCCTTCCCTTATCTCTTTACATTCATTATTCTTTATACTTGTGATTATTAGTTTAGTTGCACTTATACTTGTGATTATTAGTTTAGTTGCAATATACCTTGTTCATATTGTGTATAAGAAGGTTTCACATAAATACTCAAGCTTAAGTTTTTGAAAAAGGATTTTTATAAATCAATCTTTAACAAGAAATTTTAAGAAACTATTCTAACCCCTTCTAGTTTCTACAAAGATGTCTAAGCGGATCTCTCCAACTAAAGATTCAAAAACCATAGACAAGTTCTTTAAATACTAATTATAACAACTTGACCCTCTCGGCGTCAAACTATTGTAACAAACTAGTTTTGATAAAATAACGTGATAGAATTAAGTGGCAACGTGGTTCTACAACATTAGCTTGAAATCAATTTATAAAGGATCGTATCATAGCATCATCACTAGTTATGATCACATACCCATATAGTCACAAATAACTTAGCCTAGCATAGTAATCAAAGTAAAAAATGGAAAAGAGTAATAGAACATCATACTTAGATTGAACGAATTGACGAGTACACAAGTGTCACGATTGTATCACCTTTCCACGAATCAAAGAGTAAGATACTCTCGTTACAAGTGTTTCCCAAAAGTGGAATATACTGAAAATTTACTAGAGAGGCTAAAATACTCGGATTATAGAGTAATAGGTGAAAGTAGAATGAAATATATAAAATGTGAAGAGGAGCCCTCTATTTATAGTGCAAACTAGGGGTAAAAGTGTGTCACACTTCTCCAAATGTGCACCGCACATTGGAGGTGAGGTTTGTGCGCCGTACATCTGAGATTGTGCGCCGCACATTCGGTGTGTCCAGAATGTTCTTCTCTTTATTCTTCTATTTTTGCAACTAAGACTCCTTTTTGCTTTCTTTCACTTTGAGCCTTCAATCTTTTACCTGCATATAAAACACAGTGTTTAAGTATCGAAAGTTCTTATTTATTGTAAAAAGTGGGATAATAGCAACTGATTAAATATGTATATTTTGGGTGTTATCAAATTCCTCTACACTTAGATATTCCTTGCCCTCAAGCAATCAACACTACTACAAAAAATGCCATAGTGACTGGTCAAAATAGCTTATGAAAAGTGGTTTTGAAACCGCTCTCCAAAGGGGGGTATCTCTATAATCGAGACATATGAACACCGGTTTTGTAACCAGTCTTTATTATAAAAATCGACACCGGTTCTCTCTTTAAGAACATGTCTCCATAATAAAATAAAGTCACATTTTTTATTTAAAGTAGACACCGGTTCTCCCGTAACATATCTTTTTAGAAGTAGTAAAAAGACAGGTTTTTATCTCAATAACCTGTCTTTTTTCTTTACATTTTTTTTAAAAAAAAATTTGGAATTCTTTTACAAATTCCAAAATTTACAAATTCAACCCACCAAAATAAAAAAAATATAAATACAGCAGATATATATAATAAGATCTTCATGGACCAGAATTGTCACAACCATCAAAATAAAGCAGATTATGTTAATATTTCAATTTAACTTAACATAAATCACATAAAAATTCAAATAAAATAAAGGCACTAGAATTCAACAAATAACTGTAAAAAAGAACCACAAGAATTCAGAATTTGAAGTAATTATCTAGGTTCAATCTCGCCACAAGGTAAACCATGCGCCAATGATCGCATTCAACTCTCTATTGTCCAACGAGCGCTCGTTACTCCAAGGTACCTGTAAGTAATATTATGAAATGAAAATGTCAGCAATCTAAAAAAAACAGGAACTCGAACGGACAACAAGGTACTGGACTAAACCATTCTGAATATTTTGTCCACATAAAATTCGTAGACTTACGCATAAACACTCAAATCTGATTATCGGCCACTTCAAATCACAAAAGCATATGCATTAATATACTTGAAAGGTTAAATGGGGGACTAGGAAATATGGAGAGGCGTGCAAAATTGATTGACTAATAATAAGCATACAAGTAAAGTTGGTCACTGTATTACATTCACTCGATATAACCAGCAACCTTTTGTAAAAATAACTATGTTCAGTACATACATGATGGATATAAATACATAAGCTAGGGCCTATTTGCAAACTAAAACTATCTACCAAGACTGCCAGCATATACAACTACTTATCTAGCAAGTTGTAATATATAACACATATAAAGGCTAATAGATAACACATATAAAGGGCATCAACCATAAGGTGATCGATAAGGAAATATAACCAACTAACGGTACAGAAAACTTATATCCATGATTCAACCTTTATATCTATCTAAACAATCACAGACTGTTACTTCATCTTACCCCTAAAGCAATTTATATCCAAAGTTTAAACAATCGACATTTTTTGTCAGTGTGATACGAATCAAACAGTTAAAAATAGATTTAAGACAAACTACGAGCTATTTAACAAAGGACTTACTATGTTTGGGAAGTTCTCGTTTTGATATTTAAGCACGAAATCATGCATAAATTTCATAACGTAGTATCGACACTCCCAATCATTCGGTTGACGATTTACAGCAGGGAATTCCCACCTCAGACTACCAACGACCCTTGAAAGAATATAAAAGGGTGCAAGTTAAAATTTGTAAAAAAAATGTCAATGCTAAAAAAATAAAGATAATACTTACGACTCCACAAGTCCAGTCAGCCTATAACTTCCCTCTTTCTTGCTTGAAAGCCTAGAAGAATTCAAAATGAATCCCAATCCATGTTTGGGGCATATTATATAGAGTATCCAATGTTTGCTGCATTTTTGTACACGTTTTAGTAAAAAGAAAAAAACAGTAAATACATGGACAATATCAAAATTATAATTAAGATGAAAGATATGGTACCCTTGTAAATAAGGTGCAAGATAGAACTCATAACCCGCCAACGCTCGACTCAAGTAATCTATGGTAGCCCTCTTTTCATATAAGCATGTATCAGAAGTAATCATTCCGGGGTGCAAGAATCCAACCTTGTTCATGGAGGACTGTGACTTAAGATGATGTAGTGACCTAATTTGAACATACAAGATATACCAACATAAATTTATGCAAAAAAGTACAATGCATTTACGTACAAATCCAAAACATATATTTACTTACATCTCAAACAAGGTCAGGATGCCACACTCGAGTTCTTCATTCGTCAACAGTTCAATAATGTCGGATGCATTAATTGAAAAGTATGACTCCTCAGCTTGGCGAAAGACCTCCTTTTCAACGCGAATATTATATGGGAGAGCACAATCTAAACGATTCATCCATTTGTTATAGCCGTCTAACACACACTGGGGTCTATTCGTACGCATATCATGCTCTAAGTCTCTCAGTTTCTTTCTATTGATATCTCTCTCTTTTTCAGCCTGCAATCATATTAAAAAGACAATAAACTTCTGTAACGGGACAGTTTCTAGTATGAATTACAAACATGGACAATTTCTAGTTTAAACTTTAGAACTTAACAGTCATCAAATATTATCTATATTCGAAGTCTATGCAGTTTTTCCACACAGAACAGATATCTATGTTCAAAAGCAATATTTCCACATTTGCAAAAACAAATGTTTATGTTCAAAAGCAGTGGTTAATATGTAACAGATTCCAAACATTACGATAGTGTGTATATTAATTTCTTTAATAGAATACATTACAAGGTAGAAAAGTTATAGGCTTACCCGCTCCTTAGATGCAGCTACTTCAGCAATCTTTTGCAGTGTTTTTTGGTGCTCGGTGGTTTCTTTCGGTGCTTTGTCATGCTTGATGGGTTCTTTTGGGTGCTCGTTTTCTTTTCCCTTCTTTAGGGAAGGTGCGTTCTGATGCTGAGAGATCAGACGCTTAGTTGGAACTCCTGATTCAGGGGTTTTAGACAGTCCCTACAAATACCAACTGATTTACATTAGCAAATATTAAGAAACTAAATGGGAGATACAACAAATAAATTACCGTAAAACGAGCAATGGCACCAATTGGCCACTGAATAAATCCTTTCACTGCTGACTGTAAGTTAGGGATTTCATCGTCCGGTACTGGGAGCTCCATACTTCTATGAATTTGGACAGCTTTGACAACAGAAACCTTCATGTGTCCCTTTAGTAATTGATTCCCATGTATAGTACCATTTGCAATCGGATATACTGTCGCAGTAGCACATATGACCTTATCCCCAGTTAAAACTGAACTAGGCACGTACAAACAGCAGTATGTTTCCTCCTACAAAAACATAGGAAGTAGTGAAAAAAATAATAAAAATACAAATTAAAACATACCCAACATGGATTACATACATAGCTCAATTGGTTTTATAATGAAAGAAAAAGTTAAATGTGTTTCAAAAAAATGAGTTTACCTTTATGCAATCTAGCTTTGGGATGCTTGTGGTCGAGATAAGATTAGACCTTCTCTGGACCAAGCTTGGGGTGTCATGTTGCCTTGGTGAAAACAACGCATCCTGTTCAGCTAGCTTTTCCTTTGTTCCAATGCTTTTGGTCGAGCTAAGATTAGACCTCATCTTGACCGAGGTCGATACGTCAATTTGTCTTGGTGAACAGGACTTATTCTGTTCAGCTTGCTTTTCATTCCTTACAATGCTTGTGGTCGAGATAACACTGTTCACATTGCACAAGCTCGGGTTGTCATCTATGGTTGGTGAAACTGCCTCGTTATGTTCGGCTTGCTTTTCGCTCCTTAATTTTGCCTTCAGTTCCGCCCTCATTTCATCCCAAAACTCACTTGACTTGAGTTCTTCCTTTATTTGTTGCCTCACTTCATTTCGTATCTCCTCAACATCTTGTCGTTTTTTATATGTCCTTTGTTTTCTAACATATCCTTCAATACCTTTTTTGTACCCAATATCAGACCCGACTCCTCTGGTGCGTCCCCCATGCTCCGGTCCGAACACCATTATTAGGGCATCTACTCCGGCTCTAGATTCATTAGAACCTTGTGCCAACTCTCTGCTTGCTTGTACCTATTCAATTAGGCATTACATCAATTTAAAAGACATCTACAAAAAAACAATAATATGAAAAAATGAAATGATTAGAGTACCAAGTTCTTCGAAACATCAATTAACTCAGTAGGCAATGTCTTGATACCGTCCTTGTCACGGGGAGCCCGGGCCAAACAGTAATTGCTCCCACGAATGTCTGGTATTAAGTGGAGTTCCGTGGCCTTTTCAGGGTCATTTCTCTCCTCTTGCCACTGCTTTTCGAAACCACGATAGCCTTTCGGTCCTAGCCGAGGCCGACTTATAAGTTTTTTTCCTCGTTCACTTGCTTGCGCACGCAGTTTCTGCAGGTATGAGTATCAAATGGATTATAAACATTTCAAAATTAAAATTATAACAAAGTAATACAAAATAAAGTGAGACACACATTTTTTTCAGGTGTGTTTTCTTTGTGACAGAATTCTTCCCACACATGAGGTTCTATGAATGTCCATTTCTGTAATGGAGATATATCCCTTAGCATGAATTTAACCCGGAGTTTGGTCTTGAATGCCTTCCATTTAGTACCACATGATACAAGTGTACGTTTCTTCACGTCGTTATTTTCAAGCCTAAAATGTGCCTGCTTGATGTAGAGATAAATCTTATTATATGCCAATACATTTATTCAATTAGAAGAAAATCTACTACCTATATAATTAAAGCTTTTGAAAAGCACCCATCTTAACTCAAAATAACCAAAAAAACGCCACCTGTATATTCAATTTAAATCAACGGTCTAGATCTTACAAACAAAAAACTGTTCATCAGTCAATGCTAAAATGCTATATTTGAGCAAAAGCCTAAAAATTAGTACTAAAAAAGATTAAATATGCATCCCATCACTTTATATTCCGATAACCACACCAAAAATCAAGAAATCGTATCCATGTTTAATCTTCAAAACCGAAATGAATTGATCCAATAATCAATAGCAAGAAGATGTTCTTAAACTAGTAAAAAAATATTTTTCTTTATATAAAATTGCAAATGTAGTTGTTTTCTGTCCAAAATGTGACGTTGGTCAGTTTTTTTATGTGTTTCATTTAATGTTTCCTTTGGGGTGATATTGGTGTTTGTCTTGAGTTAATGGTGGTTCCTAGGAATATCCAGATAGACCAAAGATGCAAGTGATAAGGTTTTGTATGAAAATGGGGCAGGTTTTTGATGTCATAACGTCGTTTCTCTTTATTTCTCCCTTCGTCATTTAAATCTATCTAGCAATGTTAGTTGGCATACTAAATGCTACTGTATGATACTAGTTTTAAAGCTAACTCGTATGAGAACAAAGCTATCATAGAAATTAACAAAAGCTGTTTAATTGATGAATGATTCATATTGAAAAATAAGATCTTCTAATGTAAGTGCCTGTATATCAAATTTAGTGACATAATTTATCTTATCAAGTCATCGAATTTGGTCTAATGTTTGTGTGACATGATTGTCATGAATTAATGTATTTTACATCAAATAGGATGTAATGCTATATCTTTGCACCACAAATAGAAGAAAAACACCTTATCTGCAGTTAAACTAATCTAAAAATAATCTGTCTATAAATGGTTTCTCATTTGATATGTGCCATTGAGTATCCTAGCTAATTGCCAGAAGAAGAATATACTTTTCAGAAAGGTTCGTTGGTAATTTTTCGTGGTCACACCGTTTATATTTTTCTCTAAGCATATACGTATAGCAGCTAGTTTAAGCTTCTTTTTATTTTAGGACTTTCAAGAAACATGTTCAGGACTGTTAGGAAGTGAATTCTTAACTTGGAGGGAATGAGTACTGATTAACAGGAAAATGATACTCAAAAACTAAGATCAAACAAGGAAAATAGAAACGCGTTCAAATAATAGTACATCCTAAGTTAGACCTATTTCTGAACTATCTGTAAAAACAGCCCTTTAAATATATGTCCAAACAGCCCTTTAAATAGCACTGTATTAGATTTCTAGCAGCCCCTAAAGGTGTTGTCTGCACTTAACCATCTATGTTTTAAATGACCAGATGCTTCATTCAAAACACTTTCTTACTGTTACATATCTTTATAATGCAACATAATCAAGATCCACTTGAAATGCAGCAAACACATTGATGGGTTTTCACGAAATGCAGCAAACATATTCAAGGTCCTGTTGAAATGCAGCAAACACATTGATGGTTTTTAGTTACATGTTTTTAGCAGGCGTATTGAAGGTCCACTTGACCGAAGGTTTACTATTACATGTTTTTTAGCAGGCATATTGGTTTATTTTTCATACAAGAATGTATGCAGGCAATGAGGATTAAGATATTTACCCAACATTTTAGCGAATCTGATATTTTCCCCTTAATATTACACATTTTTTTCTTTAATGAAATATTCAAGAAGGCTTTTGTTTTTTTCTTCATATGCATTTGTTTTGTTTCCTACGTTATTGTATTCTTAGCATTATTTTCATACGATTGCAATTCTTGGAACTATACCTTTACCAATAATACCAACAATAATTTTGGTTGCATTAGATATATATACACGGTATTTTTATTTCAGGATTATCTTAAAGCATTCGCCCAACGGGCGGGCCTTAAAGCTAGTACAATAAATGATGACAGATACCATACCTTGATATCCGACCACAGAAAGTCTTTTTCTTCCTTCGTTACATGCCTCCAACTATTTTTCAGAATAGAAATTAGCCTCCTGCTACGAGTTCCTAAATATTTTCCATACAAATATTGCCACTTGCCTACAGCTTGTCCAAATTGATTAAATTCAACTGATTCACCTTCTGGAAGATCTTGAATTCTATTGATTCCTCTTCTACTTCTTGGTGCGGGAGGGTCCTAAAGTGAAAGTATAGAATTAAGCATTACAGATGTAAAAAGAAAAAGCTAGTAATGAAGTTTTTAATTAATGGAAATACAGTTGGTATCAATAAATGACAAGGGAGAAGCCTCTGAAAGGATAAGCATTGCAGCCTGTTTGAATCTAGATTGTGGATTTGTTATTCACGATTCACAAAATGGGTCTCACTACCATAACTCAAGGTGATTTATATTATTCTCAAGAACCAATCCACGCTAAGAGCACTATGAGTGGTTGACACTACTTTCTAAGAAACATGACTTAAAAAATCAGGAAATTTTTTTCGCCAAAAGTTTATCATTGTGCCCGTCTACTTAAAAATTTGAATTTTTTGTCACTTGACGGTTTACCGTTATAAATATGTTTTGTGGTTTTCAGCCTAATAAAAATTCATAAATATCATTCTATGCCTCTTTTTCATGCAGATTCTACTCGTATTATAGAACAAATAAAGAAGGATTTAAAGTACATATCAGAACTCAATTCTTGACCCCATCAATCAGATACAGAGTGAACCTTGTCTTACGCAATTACTATTCAGCAAAAGAGAAAAGTTTATGGTCGCATAAGATGAACGAATACTACTCGGACTGATACTAGAAGAAGTAATTATAGCGGCCTAGGACTATTGGAATAACAGTTTTAACATACTAAGTATAACGCTGTAAACATGAAATCTTTTGTTAGCTTTTTGGAGCGAATTCTACAATTAGCTTATAAACCGATTTTGTTTCTTGATATCAAACTGCTTTCGTGAATTGCTCTTCCTCCTATCTTAATTGGCTTAACAGTTTGGTTAACCATATTTCGTTTCTTAAATAATTTATGCAGTCGAGAGTCTACATCAAATGACCCATGGTTTATTTCCTGCAATTTTCTAATATTGAACCAATACTTTTCTGTAACATGGTAGATTATTAAACAATAATACATAAACAAAACATTAATAACAATTGAAAAAAAAACAATATATTAAGATAGTAAAAATACCATTTTTTTGCCCAACTGATACTAGAAGAAATGGGTTTTTTATTCATTCAGGCAAAATAACAAACACTTAAAAGGCAAAACCTTAACATTAATACATAGACACAGAATTGGGGGTTTCCGTAGACATACTAATTAACAAATAAACACATAATTGAAATAGTATATACACTAATTAACACAAATAATCAAAACATTAATAACAACTGAAAAAAAAACTATAGATTAAGATAGTAAAAATACCATTTTTTGCCCAACTGATACTAGAAGAAATGGGGCTTTTGTATGTGAAATAGGTTATTAGTGGTTTAGGTTTAGGGTTCTTGATGATACCGGTGAGATGTTTGCCCATTTTATACATAGTTATTGGGTGGGATTTGAGATACAACGCGGGAGATGGATGAAAAATTGGAGGGAACATTTGGTCATTGAGCATTCGGTCTTTTAGGGATTGTGTGATTGATTTTCGGGATTGATTTCATTGATATGGTAAGTTTTGATGACTGAGTACGGTGGGAAGAAGGAGATAAGTGTGAAGTAGTGTTTTGTAATTTTTCATTTTTATCATTGTTTTTTTCATTCTTGTTTTTTCTTTACTTGTTGTACTCGTATTATTGTTTTATTTATCATTGTAAGTTTATTAAGTAAAACCTATTTTGTAAATTAGTTAAAAAAATAAATTTTATTATAAAATATATTTATCTGGTATAAAGTCGGCTGTAGATCGTCGGAAATAAAAAAACCGGTGTAGCTAAAATATGATGGTCGCTCGGCTTCCTTACATCGGGTAGCATTAAACCGGCCCCTTTGTTTATTTATTTCTAACTTTAAATGAAAGACATTAAAATTAAAACAAAATCTATGTGTATACAACTTAAACAAAGCTTTAAATGTCTTCGTTTTTATTTAACTTTACATATTATTCCTGAAATATACAAAGCGAAAATAAGATAGTTAGTTGTCTTTTATAATAAAATATTATTATTAACTATATACTTATATGCGTTTTATTACCTGTACAACGAACACGGTTTTTTCAATCCTCGTGTCCTTCTTGGTGGTCGGATCTCAAGTAAATTGTATCATCAAGAACATCATCTGTAGATTGAACGCCGATAGAAAAAGGAGGTAGCTCGTCAAACTTATTAAATTCGTCTTCGTCAATAACATCATCGACGCCAACTATACTCCGTTTACTCTGTAGGACAATGTGCCATCTCTTGTCTTTCGGGTCGCCTACAAAGAATACTTGGGTGGCTTGTTTAGCTAGAATGAATGGATCAGATTGATAGCTATTTGTGGAAAGATTGACACATGTGAAACCGTCACTATCAACTTTAACACCTCTGACGTTATTGACCCATTTACATTTAAATAGAGGTATAACGACCGTAGTGTAATCCAATTCCCAAATTTCTTCAACGACACCATAATACGAATCTTTTGCAATCGTCATCCTCGATGAATCTGTCGTTGTTGCTATCAGTGTCACTCCACTATTTTGCACAGTACTCTTTTCATCTTGTTCCTTTGTATAAAACGTATATCCGTTAATATCGTAGCCTTGATACTGAAGTATACGACGTGGACGGTACCCTAGATGTATCACGTCTACGTCAACATCTGTTTGAGACATACCAATGACTTTGTCAGCCAACCATTGTGAAAATGTTCTTTTATGCTCGGCTTCTAACCAACGTTGGTCTCGACGACGGTTATTTTGTGTTAAGTATGACATGTGCTCATGTATGTATGGTTCAATACATGTCATGTTCTGCAATACTGTAAAATGTGCTTGTTCCAAATTGTGGTTGTCCGGAGTAATATCTTTGCGCCCAATTGTTCCCACCCCATCAAGTCTACCCTTATGTCGAGGTTGCGGAAGTCCAATATCCGTGACATCATCCATATAGTTTGTACAAAATTGAACCACTTCTTCGGAAGCATATCCTTGAATAATACTACCCTCTGGTCGATATCGGTTCCGTACATATCCTTTTAAGAAACCCATATACCTCTCAAATGGATACATATATCGCAGGAATACAGGACCAGCAAACTTTATTTCTTCAACAATGTGAGATACGAGGTGAACCATGACATCAAAAAAAGAAGGTGGAAAGTACATCTCGAGTTGACATAGAGTAATAATGATATCACTTTGCCATTCATCTAGTTTTTCAGGTTCAATGACTTTTGAATGAATCAAGTTAAAAAATAGACAAAGCTTTATGATTGTATGTCGAACTCGAGGTGGCAACACTCCGCGAATAGCGATTGGAATCATTTGTGTAATTAATACATGACAATCATGGGATTTCATACCAAGCAACTTCAAATCTTTCATCGAAACCAACTTCTTAATGTTTGCAGAATAGCCAGATGGAACCTTAACACCAAATAAGCATTCACAAAACATAATTTTCTCCGCCTTTGACAAGGTGTAACAAGCTGCCGGCAAATACATTTTTGTTCCATTCGTCTCTTGTGGTGCAAGCTCATTTCTAATTCCCATTTGGACCATGTCTTTTCGAGCATTAACCCCATCTTTTGTTTTTCCAGGAATGTTCAATAATAACCCCAACAAGCTTTCACAAACATTTTTCTCGATATGCATAACATCAAGACAATGTCGGACACGCAAATGTGTCCAATATTCTAATTCCCAAAATATAGACCTTTTTTTCCAAATACATTTTGGAGGAGCTTTAACTTTTTTCCCAAAAATAATGTTTAAATTCGCCACTCGGGAAAACGCATCATGTCCGTCTAAAGGTTCGGCCATTGTTCTATTCTCTATTGTACCATCAAATAATTTCTTCTGTTTACGGTACGGATGATATCTCTCAAGCGACCTCCGATGACCCATATATATTGTTTTCCTACAATTAGTCAACCATTGAGATTGGGTGTCCGTTTCACAAACAGGACATGCCTTCTCCCCTTTCGTACCATACCCCGATAAGTTACCGTACGCTGGAAAATCATTTATGGTACAATAAATCATAGCAAATAACTGGAACTTCTCTTTTTTGTACGCATCATAGATCTCAACGCCTGTTTCCCACAAATCTTTCATGTCATCAATTAGCGGGCGCAAGTACACATCAATGTCGTTCCCAGGTTGTTTCGGACCTTGAATTAATAATGACATCATAATGTATTTCCTTTTCATGCATAACCAAGGTGGAAGATTGTATATGCATAGAAGAACAGGCCAAGTGCTATGACGACTACTCAAACTTTTGAAAGGATTAATTCCATCTGAACAAAGTCCAAATCGTATGTTTCTGATATCAGATCCGAATTTATCAAAATAACGATCGATGTTTTTCCATTGAGGAGAGTCAGCAACATGTCTCATTTTCCCATCCTTTGTACGCTCTTCTGCATGCCAACGCAACAATTTGGCATCCTTTGGGTTTGCGTATAACTTTTTCAATCTAGGTATGATGGGAAGATACCACAACAATTTAGCAGGAGGACCATTCTTCGTCACATCACTATCAAGTTCTGTAACATTCTTATGCTTATACCTCGATTCCATACATACAGGACATTCATGTAGGTCTTTATACTCTTTTCTGTACAATATACAATCGTTTGGACATGCATGTATTCTTTGTATCTCTAATCCCATCGGACATGTTAGTTTTTTCGCTTGATATGTCGAAACGGGCAACTCATTGTCTTCGGGGAACGCTTCATGCAACAATTCTAATAGGTTAGTGAAGCTTTTATCACTCCAATTACTTTTTGCTTTTAAGTCCAACAACTTCAAGACTAAAGAAAGTTTGGTGAACTTCTTACATCCATTATATAATGGTTTTTCTACATCGATAAACAATTGATGTAATTTTTTAACATTCTCTTCAACAACATTACTTTCCACGTCGAGTAGCATCTCATCTAGATTATCACGATGATTATCGTCATTACTAGCATTCACATCCTCATTAGTGTCTGAAACAAATGTGTGATTATCAACTTGTGACTCACCATGAAAATTCCAACAAGTATAGTCTTTTTCAAAGCCGTGTTGTATGAGATGGCCTCTAATCACATTAGAATCGGGAATGGAGACATTATTTCTACACTCATTACAAGGACATGAAATTTTGGTTTCACCTGTTTTTCGTCGATGATCCTCAGCGCTATTCATAAATTCAGACAACCCTTTTATGTATTCTGATGAAAAACGTTCTATCTTGTACATCCATGTATTACGATCCATCTGAAAAAAAAATGTTTAATATAATGCAAATGCTTGATATACTCAGTATTTTCATATGTATATTGTTACAAATTATAACATCCCAACTAGGGGTGTCGAAAACATATTAGGGTCAATTGGGGTTGACTCAAATTGACCCGAGTTCTAATTAGGCTCGGATTCGGGTTTATATTTTTTAGCCTTGACCCGAATTGACCCGACCTGACTTGACCCGAACCCGACTTAACCCGAGTTTTTAACACATTTTACCTTGTAAATATACTTAAATAAGCAAATTTTTATTTTTTTTACTTATACTCGGGTTAACCCAAACCCGAGTTGACCCGACCCGAATTAACCCGAACCCGACTGACCCGAGTTCTAATTAAGCTCAAGTTCGGGTATGATTTTTTAGTTTTGACCCGACTTGACCCGAACCGACCCGATTCCCGCCCCTAATCCCAACATTAAATTACATAAAATTATTTTTATCTTTTTTATAAATTATGTACTACTCCTTAATAAACAAAATAGAAAAAAAAAACAATACATTCTAAAAATACATTGTATTTCCCGCTGAGTAAATCATTTTTTTCCTCATTTCGTTCCCTCTAAAACAAAAACACAGACCAATCTCATCACAATATCATACCAATAGCCGTCGAACAAATCTTCCATCAAGGTATGATTATTGTATCATCCCAATTTACTATTGTTTTAATTCCGTTTGTATTATTTACCATTCAACAAAACCTTAATTAAGATCGAGTTACATCATGAATTAAAAATGGTTAATTTTCAGACCTAATTGATATGAATATATTTGTTTATGAAAAGTATGAAATTGAAAACTGATACTTGTAGGTTGATTATCCGGGTAAAAATAGGGGGTTTGGTTAGTTTAAGAGCATTGATTTGTTTAATAATTGTTTATACATGAGTGTGCCTAATGTGATAGGGAAACTTAAAGGGTTAGAAGTTGTTAGGCTTGGTGAGAATAAAGATTTGTTTGGTAGGATTCTAGTTGACTTAGATAAGTGTCAGAATTTGATGGTTTTAGGACTAGCGGTTTCTAAGATATCCGGTGCAAACAACCTTGAAGTGGCCACGCCAATCTCCTGAAAAGGGAGGGCTTTACCTGGTTTGAGTTTGTGTGGCGGTGGGCTCAAACCCCGTGGATTAGTCGGCCAATGAGTCGGAAATCACGGTTACCAAAAAAAAAAAAAAGATATCCGGTGAGTGGCCGAAAGAAATAGGTAGCTTAAGTAGTATGTAGCTTTATCTTAAAACCTCTTTTTAAGTCCCTGTTATCGTAAGAAATTAATGCATTAGGTCTATGATTAAATACAGTACAACTTTGATTATAAAGGCATGATGTGCACTTTATGCATATTCTTTTACACGTGCTAGTGTTTTAAAAGTTATAGGAGTTACATCAGCTGATGGCCGATGGACTGATGTTTCAGGCCGGGATGTTTCTGTATCTTTGGATCTTGACAAGAAAGTAGAAAATGAGTTACGGGGAAAGGTCTATTAGAGGGCGTTGGTCATTTGTTGATAGTTGTTTTTTTTTGTTTACTGATGGTTGTGATTTTGAGTGCATTATGCTGCCTGCTAAATTTTCTAGTTTCAAATATCTTTCTGCTGAAAATGTATGTCATTTCACTAGCAATAAGTATTAGAGTGGTATATATATTTTGGAGTGTTTAAATGAGCCTGAAGGTCTGTGTGACAATGACTACAAGCTGAAAGCATGATACGAAATGTAGAGTTTTTTACTAAATAATTGCTTTTCAAAAAAATATTTACCATTATATGGCAAACTTAAAAATATTGACCAATATATATCATTTGGCTAATAAATTCACATATACATTTCATTAATTGATTGCTAAGTTAAATTTATAGTTTTATACCCTCATTTTTCTAAATGACGATGACGCAACCTATAAACCAGTAATCAAATGGTACACCGTGAACCTGCATCACCCCCATGGCGAAACGGAGTGGTGGTTGACTGGTTGGGATTCAAATTTTAAGGACAGTAGAACCGAGTGGCAGTTACTATTCCGACAAGCGCGAACCTATATGTTGCATGTCGGTTATACTTGTCGACCGGTTTCTGATATGGTGCAAAGCTTATAAGTGAACCAAACCCGAAATGTTGATCAATTCTTGTTCTATTGGACAAAGATTGGCGGAAATGAGGTGAACTCCCATGAATCATTTGAACTTTCATCTCACGTAAATCAATCATGCCACTTCGGTTCTCCGGATAAATTTTCGAATCATTCCCATTACGTTTTCGCTTGTTTCATACTTTCATGTATCATAAGATAGCAATAATCTCTTATGAATCATGTTTTTAGGTTTTGAGCTTGTTTATCAGAATGGTTATTGTTTATTAATCTTCTGAAATTAGTTTGAAGTTAAGGAGCTATGAACTTTATGTTCATTGTTCCTTCAACCTACATCTGTGGTTGCCTTTAAAAAAAAGAGTAGATAACAGATTTCAAAAATTATACTCATAAAAGAAATTTTGTGACAACTTACTGGATGATTTAGAGATCAATCAATATTTTACGGGAAGAATTTAGAGACGACCCAAAGGATAGGGGAGATGCGAGGATATGGTGATGATGAGATGATGGTAGTATTAACAGTGAATTCATGTGAGTCAATAAAGAATATGCATGAGTTGATAGAAACACCATATAACAGTTAATACTTTTGAGTTTGAATCAATGTTTTAAAAACTGGGTTGTCCTGGCCGGTTGAACCGGGTTGACCCGGCGGTTCAACCAGTTGAACTGATTAACCCGTAAACCGGTCACTAAACCGAGTGAAAAAAACGGGTTTTAAATATGCATGAGTTGATAGAAACACCATATAACAGTTAATACTTTTGAGTTTACCACATAATGGGAATTATGTTTTCTAAAAACAAGTACTTGATAAAAAACTCCGAAATGTATTCAAATCAGATTTGACTTTGGTCTTATCATTTGTTTAAACGCCTCAACAATTTCTTTACCATATACGTGTTGAGCATATCCCGATAAAAGTGAGTTCCAAGATATTGTATTCTGTTCTACCATTGATGAGAACATCCATTTTATGTATTCTTGAGTACATGGAAATAAGTCCGTTTAACTATTCCGTGTTTAAGTTTTGTTCATATTGTTGATATTTATAAGTTAGCTGAAAATTGGGAAATAGAGGAGCAGATTCTTGTTATAGTAGTTTTGATACTGACCATGGTAATCCGATTGAATGATTTGCACTTGTTATGATTTGACTAAGATTTTACTTACAGTCAAGATTTGCTTGTACTGATATGTTGCTGCATAAATGAGTTTGGTACATTTTGCGATTTATGTGATTGAACTCTGTTTACAATTTACATAAAGTCTAGAACTAGTTGATTCCTCGATTCACTGTGAACGTATTTGCTAGTTTGTTAAACTGATTGCTGTAAACACAGATATTGAGTGTAGATACGTAAACGGGGATATTCAAGCTGATTAGATTAGATTAGGAAGTATGGATAGGAGTGTGACTACTTCAGATTGGAGCTCTTTTCATTTGGTTGGGGGTCAACTGATCAAGATTTACAATGACATAAATCGAAGTGTTCGGCTAGAGGAGAGAACGAGAGTGTGAAATTTGAGAATTCTGGTAGATGTCACTGCAACAAGAGGTCAACATCCTCATTCTGTTGTTCTATAATGTTACTTTTTCCTATAAACGTTGCTAGTATATGGTTGTGCATGTTGAAAATGATCAAATAACTATAACCTAATCACATAGAGGTGTTTTGTAAAATTGTGCTTAGAAGCTAGTTGCAACTAAGCTGATTCACATAGGGAAAATTAGAATTACTATCTCATACAACACAATTTAAGTATATTTCGAGTAATATTATGCTAGGAAGCACGGAAACTCCGCCGGGATGCCGTATGACGTATCGGAATCGCGGGGAAACGGGGAAATGTGGGGACACGTGGGGAAACGTCTCCGAGAGAAGTGTAAACGTTTCTAAAATTGTGGTACGCGTAACAGTATGTGGGAAATGTCTTGGGAAACGTTTCCGGCCCAAAAAATGACGTTTCCTTGGCCCATTAACTAAAAACCCTTTTATTTTTAATTAACTTGTATAATTAGTAGATACTAATTGTTTCATAACTGATGGATCATCTTTCGAGACCCTCCAGAACTGAGAAACAGATTCATTTTGATTTTTTTTGGTATCTCAGGTTACTAAACATCTATAATTGATTGATTTTATATCAATCAATAAGATACAATAACTCGCGATTGTATGATGTTTTTAGGGTATCTTATTAGATACATCAGTAGGTTATGTTAGATAAATCAGTAGGCTATGTTAGATATCGCCATATCGGTATATCAATAAGTTATGTTAGTTACTTATTAGATACTTAGATTGTTAGCATACATTACGTGCATGCATGCCCTTAAAAATACTTATGTACATCAGTAGGTTATGTTAGTATTAGACTTAGTAATGCTTATGTATTTTAGGTTTCTTATTTGCAGAAGCATGACTTTATACTAAAATATTATAAGACAAATAGACGTTTCCCCGCCGTACCCGTATCTTGAATTTTAGGATGTTGTCGTTTCCCGGTACCTGTACCCGTCTTCGTCTCCGTCCCCGTTTCCATACCCATGCAACTTAGATATTATGTTGTTAGAAATTAGAATACTCACTGTTAATTTATCTCCGTTGTTTAATTCATAAATCCTGAAACATCCGTTCTGCTAATATTTATTTGAAGTAATGTGTGCTTTCGTTTACCAACTATAACAGGTTTTATTCGAAAATGAATGTGGCAGTGCTTCGCAAAAGGGGGTGACTAACAAGATCAATACGGGAGCCTTGAAGAAAACTGACGTTTGTAATAAGAAAAGAGCAAGTTCAACTGTTCAAGGTATGTATTAGTCCAACCATTTGTTCAGTTCTCAAATTAGTAGGAATATGGCCATGTTTTTCAAAATTTTCACAACGGCCACAAACCAAAAATTATAGGACGGGTCAGACGGGTGCAGTTTGACCAGGATACACATTATAGTCGTGGTTACTTAAATTTCATAAGCTTAGACAAACACCCATTTATCTCAAGTTGGGCTTACAGGCATATCAGTTTGAGTTGTGTCCTTAAAATAGCTTATAAGACGGGTCAAACATGTTCAGTTGTTCTACCAGGATATACTTTTATATTAACGGACTCTTTAAGTATCATAATTTTGGACAAACACCCATTTTAGCTTATTAAAGGATTATCAAATAAGCTTAGACAAACACCCATCTAGCTCAAGTTTGGCTTATGGGCTTATCAAACCTAGGCACTGATAATAAAAGTTCTTAAAGAGTCTGAAGCATTGGCTATCAAAGTCCCTTATTACTATGTTCGAGTAATGCGTTTTCTATCAAAGTCCCTCATAAAGAGACTGAAGCATGGGCTATCAAAGTCCCTTATAACTATATTCTATATACTTTTAAGATTTTTGATGGGACTCAATATAATGCAGGTACAAATTCCAGAAGAGACGATAAGAAAACTGCAATACGGCAACCCATTAAAGATGCAATTGCAGTTAGGAGACAAGTATTTGTGAAAAACACATGCACAACAGGGAGGAGGCTGTGCAAGGCTGTGCAGATTCAATGTCTACAAACACATAAAAAGTTAAATTCTTTGTAAAAACTAAAGCAAGTGCTTACCATGAACAATGAGCAACAAACTCTCCTTATGCTTTATTCGATGTTAGGTTTCTCTGTGCACGAGTTTTTCTTCAATTCGTTTTTGAGTTTATTAATAAATAACTATTTACCGTCATATTGTGATATATAACAACCCAAAATCTCTTGCCATATTTTTTATATTTAATTGTTCAATTATAGTCCTTGTACTTCTAATCGAATATAAAGTACAATAACTTAGCAAGTTAGCATGTTATAAATAAAGTAAAAAAAATATACGAAACATCAAAACAACGGGGTCTTATACAAAATATGTTACTTATAACATGTTATAGTCAAAAGATACGAAAATCAAAACAACAGGGACTTATACTAAATATGTTATCTCTAGCTTCTTTGAAATGGTTTGTAGTTATTTTTATTTTTTACTTTTTAAATGTTAAATGAAATAAAAAGGTAGTATTCTAAAAAAACAGTGTCTTTAACATAAATACATAGAGACATGTTGTTACCTACATATAAGTGTCTTTAATTATGTAAAAAGACCAATTTTAATCCAGAAGACCAGTTTTTTTGTGTTTTATATTATGAACACTTGTTTTTTCAAAAAAACCAGTCTCATTTTGTCCAAAGGAATAGGTTTTTATAAAACCAGTTTCTATTAGGGGGTTTTCATAGCCTTTTTTGTAGTAGTGCAAAGTGAGAAAATAAGGTTAGATTTTAAAGCATAAGTATATGAAGCATGATAGGAAAATGATTAGGTTTCTAAGTAGCAAAATCAAATGACACAATAATTTCAGCACCTCACACGAGATAGTGTTTAGATTTTAAGTTCACACAAATGTCACTCACAAAGGGAAAATGTAAGATAACACTCAAAATAGCTCAGACATAAAATAGACAACTACCATATGCTTGTACAAGACACATAAACATAACCATTGCGGTGTGAGCACCAGATAAGTTTTCAAAGAGGTTAAACGTGATAATGATGAGGGTTTAGTAACAATATGTCTTTTTAAAGTCGTAGAACAAACTAGAATACTTTATTATATATATATATATATATATATATATATATATATATATATATATATATATATATATATATATTATTTTTTTATTATTTTTTATTTTAAAAGAACACATACATTTACGACGTGACAATGGTAAGGCCTAAACACAAGGATATCGGCACAACAGATAATATAGCACACATAAGTACAAGTGCCTCATATTTTAGCGAGCCAGTGTAGCTTGACTAAAATGATACAATGGGATATAGTTTACCTCCTTTCAAACATATCTATAAATTAAACTCACTGTGGTTTAGTAAACGATTGTCAAGCACAAGTTCTGAAGCATACTAAATTATCGGCTTTCGCACAAAATAGAGAAATATAAAGCTAGGTTTTTCTCACATATGGTTGGATGGATTTGTGCTTAGTTATAGTGTCAATCAATGAGATTTTTGCTTTGCTAAAATCTTTATTTATTTATAAACATCTTTATTTTTATTTTTGGAAAAGTTGTTCGATTTTTGATAAATGTGGAGAAAATTGATTTTATTTTATTTTTTATTTTTATTTTTCCTATTTGTCTCCTCCTCTACACTTAAGGTGAACATCATCCTCGATGTGAGAACTGATAAAACTAAAAATAGGGAAAATGGACTTCAAAAAGATGATTCCGACTTATAGCTCCAAATTGTTGTTTTCCTGCATGACATAATAAAACAAAAAACACATGCAAAATATATACAAGGACGGTCTTATTTATTTACAGTTCCTCCTCCACACTTAAGGTAAAAAGTGGGTAAAAACAACGGATTGCCTTCCGGGAAGCGCTAAGTGTTGAGTCTTCAGCCAGACTCGACTACTCGGGTTTATTCCATGAAGAATGGGATATCTTCTCTATCAAATTCATTATAGTTCTCCTCCTCGTGGTAGAGCTTAAGTGTATGTCCATTGACAATAAAAGTGGAGTTGTCTCTACCATACAACTCAACATATCCAGATGGATATTGGTATTTCACTATATAAGGTCCGGTCCATATCGAAGTGAGTTTAGGTTGTTTGAATTTTTATTTCGAGGTAAAGAAGAGTACTTTATTTCCATGCTTGAATTCTTTTCTCATTCTTAACTTGAAATCATGCCAAAATTTAGTTCGTGCTTTGTATAAACGATAACTTTCCTAAGCTTGATGTCGAAATTCATCTAACTCATGAAGTTGGAATATTCGTTTTTCTCCAGCTGTAATAAGATTTGTGTTGTCCCATATATTTAGATGATATAACACGAATTTAAGAAAGAAAATAGATGAAGAAGATGAATTCTAGAGAGAGAAAGTAGTGAGAGAAAATAGAGAGAGAGATGATTAACTTGGTGAATATTAGATTAGAGAAAAATTAGAGTTCTAATGACCATCCACCCTTCCTAACATGCTAGGAAGGGCCTTATAAGTCGGGCTTACATGTAACCATAATGGGCTATATTGTTTGGATCGGGCTTGTCTTTTAGGCTTTAAGTAGCTTAAATCCAAGCCCGTAAACCACGACTATTTAACTAACTATTACAACGTTCTAATAAACGTTACAATAATAAACTATGACCGAGCATTCTTGTTTGACTCAATATTTTAAGGCTAACAATCTCCCCCAATGTAAGCTCATTCCTCTTCGATATTTGGAGTCCAATGAAGATTCATGAATTTCGTCATAAATGTCACACCCCACCATGGCGGAATATGGGACGCGACGCATGGATATCATCACAACAATAGCGTGTCCATAGAGAGAACTATATGAATTAGAAATGTCATAAAAGGTGACACAAATGTCATGACAATATCTCATCAATGCAGGAGTCTAGGTAAGTAGGTAACAGTCCTACCTCTTACCCAAGACAAACAAATAACACAAACAAATCAACATATAGGTTCATAGTATCACTTATTGAAACAAACAGAAAAATAAACTAAGAAGGAACGGGGATCTCCTTCTAAATGCATTCCTACGCGACTCCAATCCTAGCCACATATGTTCTCACGCTTAACCACTTTATCACCTGAGAGAGACACTAAAACACGTCAACATAATGTTGGTGAGAGTCATAGGTTTAGACTCCAACCGAAAATAGATTATAATAAGATGTGAACAACCATAAACCACTAAACATATGGACAATGTGCTACAAGTATGCATTAACAACTAACATTCAAGATCAATCATTCCAAACCAAATCCAAGGCTCCCTGCCTTACCAAACACCATGGTACCATAGGCGCCCATACACCTATGTACTAATCCCAAGGCCCCGCCTTGTCATTATCCATTGGTCCCATAGATGCTCACACATCTATGTACCTCCCTAAGGCCCCGCCTTGTGAACATCCCCTTGGTACCATGTCAAACCACAATAACTAAGACGGTACGTGTCCCCTGATCCAAATCATAAACACAATCAAGAATCACATAGCAGTTAATCACATAAGTGCACACACAAGTCCATCACAAACCATAAAACATTCACAGCATTAGTTACAAAACCATACAGTGTCTCTTCCATCCCATCTGGAAGTGAAAATCATTAAAAGATATAGGACTATGAAACTCACCTGATTGAGCTTCTCTAAAAATCCGCGCACTAGCAAAAAGCTAACAAACAAAAGCACATAATCAAAATAGGAACCAAACACTAAGATGGCTCATCAACCCATGATGGACATCTAACCTTCTCCCATATATATACCTCATTTATATGCTCTAAGCATCTCACTACACCCCTCTATAAAGCCCTTAACTTAGTTTACTTCATAACCCGTCTCGTTAACATTTTTCCGAAGACAGTCCTGGTTTTTAGGTCTCCAAACTATAAGCCAGACGCCCACCTAACCATACCCATGATCTCTTTAAAGGAAACCCTATTCCCTTACATATATCAGCTAACTCCTCCCTTTTGCCCGAACCTTAAAGCTACTGTTAAGGCCCCGATATATATATATATATATATATATATATATATATATATATATATATATATATATATATATATATATATATATATATATATATATATATATATATATATATATATATATATATATATATATATATATATATATATATATATATATATATATATATATATATATATATATATATATATATATATATATATATATATATATATATATATATATATATATATATATATATATATATATATATATATTTATATATATATATATATATATATATATATATATATATATATATATATATATATATATATATATATATACTTCTGCCTATCCGCATATTACCGATTTTGAACATACAAAAAGTTTGTTATGATTAGGGGGTCTTACCCTAACCCATTTGCTTAGACACCCTTCAGGTCTCTTATTTAATATATAAACCAACTACCATGCTCATTAGATGGCTCAAGTGTACTCCTAAGTACCCCAATCACCTTAAAACATTAAATTAAACCCGACTGATTTCAAAACTGTTTTGACCTTCGACTGTTGTAACCTGTATTTGACCCACCTCCCGACCTCCAATTTAGTTCTCGTTTCTTACATTTGAAAGCCAACTCAATTACCTTTCCAGGGGTACCAAGGTCGCAATTTAAAGTTTGTAAAACTCTATATATGATCAAAACAATGACCCAAAAATTCTGCCCAGTTTTTAAAAACGAATTTAACATAATTAACCTAATTAATTACCATCACCATATATATTTATTAACCCTAATTATTCTAATCATGCTCATATAATTAATATACAGATTTCATAATTAACCTAACCCTAAATCCATCATGTATTGATTAATAATGCTTTAAAAATAATTTAGTTGAAAAGAGGATTAAAGGTTATACCTTAAAATTAATGAAAGATGAAAATTATGAAGAAACCCTAAAAGACTCCATTGATTCCGACTTATTTTTGATTTCCAGAGGATTATGAAGTGTTTTTATTAATAAAAACATTATATACTTATTCCTAACAAGTCCTAACCCAAATACACTAGCCCACTTTCCTTTTTTCCTTTTTTTCCCTTCCTTTTGTTTTAATTGTATACAACCGACCCCTAGCCCATAAATTTCGTTTTTTTTATTTAAATTATTAATAATTGTAATAATAATATTACCTTAATTTTCCTTAATTTATTTCAGCTCCTAAAGCCTCCAAAACCTCAAAACCGTAAAACTAGTCAAATTTACGCGTATACCGTAAAAGACGTAAAAATATACAGTTTTATAAAAACTCTTGAAATATGAAATAAACAAATTAACTAAGTCCTAAATGACTTAAAACCATCCTGAAAAATACTCCCGTGACTAAATACCTCTTCCGAGACCCCTAAATGCAAAACCCTAAACCGTAAAATACGATTTTCTATAATACATATACGTATACGTAAAACACCAAAATAACACCATTTCATTTCATAGTCACTAATTTGTGAGCTCATGAACATGAAATAACCGTTCCTCTATTTACTTATGAGTACTTTATACCCATAAACGATATCCACACCAACCTCGTTCACGCAAAATAACATGTAAACATGCAAATCACATAGTCACACATAAATTAACCTTAAAATAAGACCAAGTGACGAACCTCAAAACCACGATTGTCACATCACTCCTTCCTAATAGAAATCTCGTCCCGAGATTTACTCCTTAGGATCGTCATTATCAATTAGTTGAGGATACTTGCTCCTCATAAATCCTTCTCGTTCCCACGTGAACTCTAGTCCACGTTCCAAATTCCATCTACCCATAACTACGGTATATTACCCTTTTTATCCAACGTCCTAGCTTCACGACCCAAAATCTCTATCGGCTCTTCGATAAAACGAAGACTCGTATCCATACTAATATCATCTAACGGTACTTGCAAGTCAGTTCTTGCTAAGCATTTTCTCAAGTTTGATACATGAAATACGTCATGCACACTACTCAATTCCTCCGGTAATCTCAACCTATACGCCACTAGCCCAATCCTTTCAAGGATTTCAAATGGACCCACAAATCTAGGTGCTAACTTCCCTTTTCTTTCCAAACCGCATGACCCTTTTCCATGGTGAAACCTTTAGCATAACTTTATCTCAAATCTCAAGGGCTTACGCCTCTTGTCCGCTTAGCTCTCTTGTCGGTTCTTTGCTATTTTCAACCTCTACTTAGTCACTGCCACCACCTCCATAGTTTTCCGATCCACCTCCGGTCCAATACGTTGGCCGCTTCTAACTTCATCCCACTGTAACGGTGATCCACCTCATCTCCTATGAATTAACTCTAGCAGTTTCTACTACAATTCCTATCACCATACCTAACGACTTCTATCCTCTACGGATTTTCCATCATTCGGAAGTTCTCCCAACCTTAAACACATCCAATGGTATATGCAGGATTGCATAACAAAAATCTTCCCATAATATTCACAAGAAACATGTCATAACCACCACCTCATCCTTGCTTTCCCATGCTCGGCACCAAGTAACTAACCATCCTTCATACTAACATGTGTTACACTTTTTCTCTAGGTGGACGTTCCATTGTTCGTGAATACTAACCTCTTGCTCTAACGGTTTCTCTTCAATATCACCCCACTATCTTCACAACCTCTTGCTCCCTCGAATCATTCTTCCTCCATACTACTTTTCGCTTGTCTCTCCACAATCTTAAATTCCATACCATCTTATATCCCGTCTTTAGCCTATAATTTAGGTGTTTCCTCCTTTATTCCTTACATCCTCATCAATGGGGAATATGCCCCTCTCACCGGTGACTCTCTCTTTGTAGGAGAATTCTTCCTAATATAATGCGTTCTCCAACTATCTCCAAATATCACGCCAATGCTCTAGGCGTCTTTCTCAATTACCCCTATAGTATGCTCATACCAAACATTAGTCTATCAACGATATACTACGCTTTCTTCCCATCGTTTTTTCCCTTGCCATAATCCTTCATAAGGCATTCCATACATATTAGGCTAACTTTTACGCAAAACCCTCTATTCCATCACATCCGTACGCAATCCTTCCAACTTCTCAACTACGTGACTTCTCATTCCTCTTGAAATATGAGATGAATTAGTCAGTCTATCGACTATCACCCAACTCTCGTCGTACTTATTCCTCCACCCCATTATGTATCCCTTTCACCAACTTCGTCCTTACATCGCCCTTTCTAAGCTACTCCTATCTATGTAGGAAGTATAGTCTACGTCCCTTTTCTCCATATGATTGTCCAAGCCACGCAACATACATGTTGACGCGTTCTCTTCTTTAGAAAACTCAACTCGTGTGTAACACCCCCAAATTTACACAATTCAATATAGCGGAAGACTCGTTGGTGTTACGGGATATCACATTACTCACATCATAGACAACGCTTAAAAATCACGTCGTTTAATAATAAAGCATTTCCATTCATAAATATCAAATTTGCATAGGTCCCAAGTCATTGTATTTCATACAGGTTTTACAAAGCATTTGAATGGAAATTATTATTTAAGTGCAGGCCATGAATTCTTGTCGTCTTCCCGAGAATTACGTTCAAGTACCTGAGATAAAACATGTTAAAAGAAAAGGTCATCGAAAACGTCGAGTGAATTCATAGAGTTTAATGAAATCCATCAATATAACATCGGTATAAAATTATTATCGAAAATCATTTTGTATCAATCTTTGTTATAGGCCATAAAATAGCCAAAGTCATTTTATACAAATCCTTATCAAAATTTATAATACAGGCTTTTGCCTTCAAAATTATTATACGAACCATTGTCGTTAAAAACATCATACAATACGTTTTATAACGTTGTATAGAATTAAATAAAAACCGTTATATGAATATGGTTATGTAAAACCAAAACACAAACATAAAATCAATAATAAGACCCTGTATTGCTAATCAGGCAATATATCGTAATTCAATGTATAAAGCAGTATTTTCGTTATTTTGGATTATTATAACCCGCATGACATTGTTACCTTACTACAACAAACAACAGGTAGCTAACCCGAAACTCATTTGCCCATCTAAATTAGAGTGTCGTCACAATAATCACGCTTGTGTAAATCTTCTCATACATAAATTCGCTTACCAATCAATGTGGCACGACGGGGATCAACCGTCAAGGCGCGAACTGGGGTGATCGTCCCCAAATAGTACTATTTTATCCATAAGCGTCTACCAAATCCCGGTAGTTCACAATTCATGCTAATGAGACTTTTAGTGACATAACCTAACTTTAATAATCCATTTCATTTCATCTATCGGGTCATTTAATCATTCATCGGGTCATATAATCATTCGGGTCCAAATCAATAAACAAATAATCAGGACAAATGATGTCCTATTTTATCAAAACTAACATGTTATCTCCCTCGCGAGTTTATAAAACATTTCATAAAAACATTTAAAAGAGTGCGAGGCTATGAACTCACGTTGATGTGGGAAAGCGGTTTATCGGCAATTCGGATGTACGGTACGTGCTTCAATCAAGGAAACCTAGACAAAATAATACTCGTCTTAGACTTTTGTCCAATGACTTTATCAAATTAACAATTATGTATATATATTATGACTTTATACATATGATGATGATCAAGTGGGTTTATATATTCTTATTCACTCATTTTTGTGTTATGTGTTGACAACTTTTATATTAGTTTACTAGTTTTACCTATTTACATGTTTTAGGTCCAATAAGCCTTTTATAAGTCCATTAACTTGTATTAATACATTTTATACTTTTGTTATCAGTATTATACTTTACATGTTGGGCCCAGGTGGGTTAAGCCCAATAAGTAAATTCATAAGTGTTTTACTAACTAGTCGGGTTTATAGTCCAATAAGGCTACTTTGGCCCGTTAATGTCTATATGTTGTAAAGTTCGGGTTTTATCGGTTTTTAATTGTTATATATGTTTATACATCAGTATGTGAGTTTATAAAAGTTTACATTAGACGGGTCCGACCGCCTAAGTTTTATTTGACAAAAACGTTAATCTTTCGGTTTTAGCCGAAAAGACGTAAAACTTAGTATATAGTTTTATAACTTGGAAAAACATTTATATTTAAACTTTATATAACATAATCCATTTTAATATAAACATTTATATAACTATTTTATTATAATCATTATCAACTAGTGAGATTTGTATTTATATATATTTTATATATATTTTTGAGTGCTTATATTATATATTATTTATACAAAATCAGTCCTAAAAATCTAGTTTACTAAAATGGTCATATCTAGAGTTCTACATGGAGATAGAACCCCAAATTTTTATCACAGAAACTAAATGATATGTGCTTCATTTTATTCCATTATAGCTACTGATGAATCAACCTCTAAGTATTTTATAAAATTTGTCCAAAACAGTGTAGTCAGATTTGCACTCTAAACTTGTTTTGATCATATGTCACTCATTATAATGATTCCATTGTATGGCCAACTCTCACATGTGTACAAGACTCATAGCTTACTGTATATTAATTTATCTATACCATTTAATTAGTTCATCATATGGTTATTTACTGTTTTTATACAGCTTACTAAATTAAGCAAGATTAACCACTTTTACATGTAGTTTTCCATCTTTTTACCCATGTTTATCAACACCAAATCCCCACATATTATTTTTAATTATCATTCATCATCATATAAATATACATATGAAAAAGAAAATACAAGATTACATAACCAAAATAACAAGAAGGATAGGAAGAATGATCCTTATACCACCATAGTGATGAAAAGATGAGGTTGATGAACAAGGCTTGGATTTTGATGGCAAGACTTGTGATATACCAATATCAACTTCAAGATCACCTATCTTCATGAATATCTTGTGGAAAATCAGCCCTACTTCATCTTGCAAACTTCTCTTTGGATGTTAAGATCACCACCAATCTATAGAGCTCCAAAAGGGCTTCATCATATGTGTGAATAACACATGATTTCATGGTAAAAATTTATCAAAGGGTGGTGTTTGATGGTGGTGGTGGTGGACGGCCAAGAGAGCAAAAGAGAGAGAGATATGTGTGGTTTGCATGGATGGGAATGAAGCTAGTGGTTTCCTTTGGTTGTTTTGTAACTAAAATGGTTTTGGTGAAGTAAGTAGGACAAGTGTCCTAGCTTACTAAGTAAGCTTGACACCTCAAGGGTGTATGTGGGCTTGTTTAAACCGTCCCATGTGTGGGGGTGGGACAAGTTTATCTTGTCTCATCCCCATTTAATTACGGGTACTCCTCGATTCTAGTTTCCTCGATTTGCGTGCCCTCGGGTCGTTTTACGAAAAAACGTTTTTATAAATTATGAATCAACGGCACAAAACGAATCTAATAAAAATTGTCTCATCAAAAACGGAGTTCGAAAAGGTAAATACGTAATCCTAAGGTTTCCGGTTTAGTCGTAAAGGACGTTAAATTATAATCGTAAGTCCTAATCTCTTCTCGTAAATTTGTTAGTTTATGAACCAACACAAATTTAAAATTCCAAAATAATATTCACGGATATATTTATTTCCTGAAATGTCGGACTGTCACCAAAACGGTGTATGTAAACGTAAGCACGTAACGTAGAATCCTCCGGTTTAGACGTAGTCGATGTTACTTCAAGACGTAAATCCAAATTTCTTCCCAAAAATAAGTGAGTTCATATTATAACATTAAAATAATGTTTTTAAATAAATATTGAGAATAAAATATCAACCATAAATTGACGGATTGTCACAGCATTTACCCCTAAACAGGATCTTTGTCCTCAAAGATCATCTTACTACTCGCTTCTTATAGAGTTAAAGCCATGTGGGTATTTCCTCCACATTCGGTCTTTTCTCACAAGTGTAATCTATTACAATACGCGAGTTTCATCAAACATAACTACGGAAATAAGATCAGGCTAAATGTTGACTTACTTTCTCTATCCATGATGTTCACGGGTTTCTGATGAATGCAACTTTTTGCCGATCTAAACTTCATTAAGGAATAGTCAGATTTTCACTTGATAGGCATTTCATCAAGTTCGATATACGAAACATAATTCACGCAGATCTTGAAGTCCTAGGGTAGACCCAGCTTTTATGCCTTTCAAACCAATCTTTTACATCATCTCAATGGTCCCATACAACGGCGACTTATATCCCATGATCTTTCAGATCATCAATTCATTTTTCCATGGTTAAAATTTTTGGCATAACTTCGCTACCCATCTGGCACTTCAAGATCTACATTTCATATTCACATAACCTCCTGCCCACTACCGGCAGTCAATAATCAGATCCTAATTTCAACAATCATTTCAGGTCTCGCGGGTCGAGTATTTTGTAAGGTTAGGTTCGCCATCATAGGAAACCTTAAACCTAAAAGACATGTCCAACTCACAATGGGTGTATGTCGGGTGTCTTCATCCCAACTCCTACTTACAGATGCTCTTATATTTAGATCCTTACAAGATTCGATCTCGATTCTAATACGATAATTATCAATGATAATCTCTACAAAGGAAAGCGATTATACGGTTTATTACCAAAGGTCAATCATTCAAGCATAAAACAGCGCTTCTAGCATTTTGTATCGTTACTTTACCTCTTCCCTTCGATTGGGATGGTAAACAGTACTCTCATCAAGGTTCGTTCCCAATGACTTCTGAGCAAATCTCTAGAAATTCGATGCGAAGCGAGGATCTTGATAGAGATGATCGATACAGGCACACTATGTTTACACAACTCCTTTAAATACAAAGAGTCGATTTCTTCATCGAGAATCTATCATTAACAGGAATGATATTAGCAGATTTGGTCAGTCTGTCGACGATGACCCAAATCGAATCAAATTCAGATGATGACCTTTGCAATAGCTAGACGATTACTAATGTATGAGGCAATGTTTGCCTTCATAATTTGCCATTAGTACAACTTCTTCAGATAAAGATACATTTAGTCAGAAATGACATGAATGGAATACTTATACTTACGAGATTTCAATATGACTAATCTCAAAATCCTCTATATTCAGGCAACCATAAGCAGCCTTTAAAACATTTAACGCCATAGGCTTCTCAAATCTAATGGTTCACATTAGCCGCGAACCCCGTTTTATTATCTATATTATCCTTCTTACAAGCATTGTTTATTTTTATATTGTTTGGCAATTTATTTTGCACCTTCATTATTAAGGAACATGTCCTAATTGGTTCTTTATCTTTTCTACATAATGTGTCAGTAATTACGTTCACTTTCCTAGATGGAATAATTATCATGACCGTATTTATTCGAAAATTCTTTCTTCACATTTTCTAAGTCTTAGTGCTATCTCAACTATTATTTTTATCAGTTTTGCTCAATCCGACGTTTAAAGCATCGATAAGTATTACTAGTAATTAAATAATAAATATTTAATTTTATGAAACGTAAACGTAAAAATTTTAAATTTCTTAGTTCGACTAATTATATAAAAATGTTCAAAATAAATTTGAATTTAATTAACAAGATTTTTTTTTGTTGATTTATCGAAAATAATTAAAATAATTAATAAGATCCGTAAATGTTTGAAAAATCTTTGGTTATACTTTGGTCAAAATTTTCTTAGTTGAAAAGCAAAAATTGTCGTTTCAAACTTTTAAGTCATGGTTTAAATGGTTTTCCTCAATCCTTCTTAAGTTGTCTTAAGGTATGCAAAAACATTTACCCCTAAACAGGAGTTTAGTTAAATGTTTTGGTTATAAGGGAATGATTCCTTAAAAATTCTTTTGATAAGACATTTGTCAAAACATATTTGCACTTTCTTTTTGGTAAAACCCAATGTCTTAAATGGCTCTAATTTTTGAAGAGTCAAAATATTCCATTATCTATTAATTACACGGTCATTTAATGTAAAGGATTAAGTCTTAAATCACATGTTAATTATTTAAGGTACAGGTTTTCATTGTTCGGACAACTCTGGGCAGTCTATTAATAATTATTAACTCATTCTTATTCTTATAAACAAACAAATAGTCCTGAATGATCACGAGCATGAATATATCAAATTACAGCCTACACACGTGATTCACCAAATTTATGGATGCTACATGTTTATTAGTCAATCCAAATGACATCACGTGAAACTCATAATGTTCATTACAAGTTCTGGATGTAGTGATTGGAATAGATAATCTACTTCGCGGACGCGAAATTGATGATAACCATGTTGTGGATCAAATTCCTGAATATACGCTAGAACCTTGTAAACGATCGAACAATCTATCATCTTGGGTAGTGGATATAGATTTCGATCATCAATTTACTTAGTTCACGGTAATTCAACAAATATAAGGAATGATAATACCATAACTCTTCACTGATGACGAGCTTGGTAAAATAAAAGCTTTCTCCGACAACTCTCTCAGTTGTACAGAAATTCTTTTAATTCAAATGGTGTTGACGTACAGTGCACATGCTACAGGTGCAGCACCGGAAATATAATCAATACCAAATTCAACTTGCCTTAGTGGCGAAAGTCTAGGTAATTCACCAATAAATACCTCCTAAAGTTTCAGATAACAGAAACATCTTTTAATAAATTCATATTAGGTTCTTTCTAGATTATAATATCTATGACTAATTCAAAACCATTCACGGTATAATTTTTAAGTCTAAATGCAGGATATGGTCATCCATCAAGAATTATTTAGATCACTTTTGATAATCAACATCTTATCATTTAGGGGAATTTTACTCGAGTTCCCATCACTTAAGACAATGTCGTCATGTCCTAATCAATCAATCCATTTTACTGGCACTATCAACTTTCCAGTTTCTTTACCGTTGACAAGATGTGATCTTCTAAAAAGACTAATAATAACTCATAATCCTTCACAAATTCAAGGATATATGGAGACGTAACTAACCTTAAAAAGATTAAGGTTAACGCATAATCTATGCGAGAGAATTTCAAATCAGATAAAGACGAAAACATTTAACGAATATGAATATATCCCAAGTTTTCATAATTTGAGTACGCATTCGAAAGCTCCTCGGATCGTTACCCAGGTCATTCAAATGAAATCAAATCAAAAGAAATGATAGGAATGTCGATACATCCAGTCGGGTATCAACACTCGGTAAACATATACTTTTCCTAAGGATCTCACTACAGGAGAATTGGACAAGAAAGAATTGTCAATTGTCAAATAAGACAATTTCCATAGATGAGTAAATTCGACTCAAAAGAATAGATGCTACAGGCACATATGTAGGTGTCCCTAACACTATGTCCCTATTTTTCACTTCTTGCAGATCTCATAAAATTTAATGTTTCACAACTTTAAAGAAAATTTAGTGGTTATTAATAATTTCATGGTGACTACTAATAGCCTTGCATGGTCACTTCCAAATTGTATGTAGGCGCGCAACTACATACAATTTCAAGATTAACGATGCAATACTCAGTTCGTCAAAATTTTATCATCATGTTTATAATAAGAACATTTTCATGCTTAATTCTTAAATAAGAATCAAAAATAAATTCACAAAGATTTTCTTTGTTATGAAAACAATTAAGTTTTCCAAGGTGTTTTGTAAACAAATTCATTTCGATAACGATCACTTATAAATCTCACTTTGAATAATCCTTATAGTGATGAAAATTCAATTTTTCTCAAGGAATACTGTTTTATCTTATAAAAACAATGAGTGATCTGCAAAAGAGTGATGAAAAGTTGTTCACCAAGAATTAACTACAATATGATTGGAAATGAGCTTAACCAAATAATCATGAGGTTCGTGACCTCGATGGCACTCAAAAAGAATAATCCACAGCGTAACTCAATTCGAGATGAGTACTTGTTCAATGGTTGCATCACTAATGCGAACATTAGGAAGAAGCAAGAAAAGATAGATAACATCGATACATGTAGGATTTAGCAATCAAAGGTAGTCTTTTCATTAATCACAAACAAGTCAAAATTGTACCATAACACATTACGTGTCACTATGTCATACAATTACAAAAGCTCATCCTACCAACTGATGTCTCAGTTAAGTTAGGGATTTTTAAAAGATACCACAATGAATACTAATCTACAAGAGTCATGGGGGTTCCACCTGTCCCGGAAGATCCATGGGTCCCAATTCAGAAGAAGATTTCTTCAATTTATTTCTTGGACACTGGGCATCCTCGTTAGTGGACAATGGCCTAGGAACAACACTTAACACGAATCAACAATCAATTAAAACCTTATAATTCAATCACAGGACTTAACGACTTCCTCTTAACAGTCTCATATTCCATACAAGTTAAATTTTACTTTATTCAAGTTTCAATCAACTTATACTCAATTCGATATCATGTCTCACTTTCCAATACTTTCAATCTTATTCTTAGACCTTAAAAGGGCAATAAAAGCTCGATAAGATCAACACTTTATTTCCAATCCTATAGCTCTTACAACAATAGTTATCAAATGAGTCACTAGCATGAGATGACTCACACATTCAATTAGATTTATCGGAAAGGTACTAGTGACATGAGGCTTTTGGGTAAAGGCTCCAATGATAGCCTCAAGTGCAACATCCACCCTTTCGATTTCAATTTTAATAATTGGGTGACAACGAATCAGATGCCACGTTTCCAGGTGGTAACATTTTGTCAAACTCCACTCTATAAGGAAAGATCGTCATGACATCGATATCAGATTTAATCTTGCCAATACCTCTTGAATATCACAATCAACTAACATCAACATTCCTACGAATATCAACCATTTGTTGGGATCATAAATATCCCCAACTTGGTTTAGATCTGGAATATCCAGAATTCCTACGTGAATAGCTTCGATTGATTTGCTAGGGGAGTTAGGGTTTCTTGTGATAATCTACGTCGTATAAATACCTCGTATAAATATTAAAACAATCATCAAACAATCATGTAATCAAAATACAACATATATATATATAATCCAAGTTATATATATATATATATATATATATATATATATATATATATATATATATATATATATATATATATATATATATATATTAAAATGACACTTCTCAGTCTGGCCTTGTCGGTAACTCGGGAATTCTTCGGCACCGTTATAGTCAAAAGATTTTTAGACATTTTTAGAAAAATGTTTATAGTTAAAAGATTTTGAAATGTTTTATTCAAAACCTTGGTTTTAAAAATCTTTCGTTCTCTATAACGAGAGCTCTGATACCAAACTGTAACACCCACAAATTTACACAATTCAATACAGCGGAAGACTCGTTGGTGTTACGGGATAGCACATTACTCACATCATAGACAACGCTTAAAAATCGCGTCGTTTAATAATAAAGCATTTCCATTCATAAATATCAAATTTACATAGGTCCCAAGTCATTGTATTTCATACAGGTTTTACAAAGCATTTGAATGGAAATTATTATTTAAGTGCAGGCCATGAATTCTTATCGTCTTCCCGAGAATTACGTTCAAGTACCTGAGATAAAACATGTTAAAAGAAAAGGTCAGCGAAAACGTCGAGTGAATTCATAGAGTTTAATGAAATCCATCAATATAACATCGGTATAAAATTATTACCGAAAATCATTTTGTATCAGTCTTTGTTATAGGCCATAAAATAGCCAAAGTCATTTTACAAATCCTTATCAAAAATTATAATACAGGCTTTTGCCTTTAAAATTATTATATGGACCATTGTCGTTAAAAACATCATACAATACGTTTTATAACGTTGTACAGAATTAAATAAAAACCGTTATATGAATATGGTTATGTAAAACCAAAACACAAACATAAAATCAATAATAAGACCCTGTATTGCTAGTCAGGCAGTATATCGTAATTCAATGCATAAAGCAGTATTTTCGTTATTTTGGATTATTATAAGCCGCATGACATTGTTACCTTACTACAACAAACAACGGGTAGCTAACCTGAAACTCATTTGCCCATCTAAATTAGCGTGTCGTCACAATAATCACACTTGTGTAAATCTTCTCATACATAAATTCGCTTACCAATCAATGTGGCACGACGGGGATCAACCGTCAAGGCGCGAACTGGGGTGATCGTCCCCAAATAGTACTATTATATGCATAAGCGTCTACCAAATCCCGGTAGTTCACAATTCATTCTAATGGGACTTTTAGTGACATAACCTAACTTTAATAATCCATTTCATTTCATCTATCGGGTCATTTAATCATTCATCGGGTCATATAATCATTCGGGTCCAAATCAATAAACAAATAATCAGGACAAATGATGTCCTATTTTATCAAAACTAACATGTTATCTCCCTCGCGGGTTTATAAAACATTTCATAAAAACATTTAAAAGAGTGCGAGGCTATGAACTCACGTTGATGTGGGAAAGCGGTTTATCGGCAATTCGGATGTACGGTACGTGCTTCAATCACGGAAACCTAGACAAATAATACTCGTCTTAGACTTTTGTCCAATGACTTTATCAAATTAACAATTATGTATATATATTATGACTTTATACATATGATGTTGATCAAGTAGGTTTATATATTCTTATTCACTCATTTTTGTGTTATGTGTTGACAACTTTTATATTAGTTTACTAGTTTTACCTATTTACATGTTTTAGGTCCAATAAGCCTTTTATAAGTCCATTAACTTGTATTAATACATTTTATACTTTTGTTATCAGTATTATACTTTACATGTTGGGCCCAGGTGGGTTAAGCCCAATAAGTAAATTTATAAGTGTTTTACTAACTTGTCGGGTTTATAGTCCAATAAGGCTACTTTGGCCCGTTAATGTCTATATGTTGTAAAGTTCGGGTTTTATCGGTTTTTAATTGTTATATATGTTTATACATCAGTATGTGAGTTTATAAAAGTTTACATTAGACGGGTCCGACCGCCTAAGTTTTATTTGACAAAAACGTTAATCTTTCGGTTTTAGCCGAAAAGACGTAAAACTTAGTATATAGTTTTATAACTTGGAAAAACATTTATATTTAAACTTTATATAACATAATCCATTTTAATATAAACATTTATATAACTCTTTTATTATAATCATTATCAAGTAGTGAGATTTGTATTTATATATATTTTATATATATTTTTGAGTGCTTATATTATATATTATTTATACAAAATCAGTCCTAAAAATCTAGTTTACTAAAATGGTCATATCTAGAGTTCTACATGGAGATAGAACCCCAAATTTTTATCACAGAAACTAAATGATATGTGCTTCATTTTATTCCTTTATAGCTACTGATGAATCAAAGTATTTTATAAAATTCGTCCAAAACAGTGTAGTCAGATTTGCACTCTAAACTTGTTTTGATCATATGTCACTCATTATAATGATTCCATTGTATGGCCAACTCTCACATGTGTACAAGACTCATAGCTTACTGTATATTAATTTATCTATACCATTTAATTAGTTCATCATATGGTTATTTACTGTTTTTATACAGCTTAATAAAATAAAGAAAGATTAACCACTTTTACATGTAGTTTTCCATCTTTTTACCCATGTTTATCAAAACCAAATCCCCACATAATATTCTTAATCATCATCCATCATCATATACATATACATATGTAAAAGAAAATACAAGATTACATAACCAAAATAACAAGGATAGAAAGAATGATCCTTATACCACCATAGTAATGAAAAGATGAGGTTGATGAACAAGGCTTGGATTTTGATGGAAAGACTTGTGATATACCAATATCAACTTCAAGATCACCTATCTTCATGAACATCATGTGGAAAATCAGCCCTACTTCATCTTGCAAACTTCTCTTTGGATGTTAAGATCACCACCAATCTATAGAGCTCCAAAAGGGCTTCATCATATGTGTGAATAACACATGATTTCATGGTTAAAATTGATCAAAGGGTGGTGTTTGATGGTGGTGGTGGTGGACGGCCAAGAGAGCAAAAGAGAGAGAGATATGTGTGGTTTGCATGGATGGGAATGAAGCTAGTGGTTTCCTTTGGTTGTTTTGTAACTAAAATGGTTTTGGTGAAGTAAGTAGGACAAGTGTCCTAGCTTACTAAGTAAGCTTGACACCTCAAGGGTGTATGTGGGCTTGTTTAAACCGTCCCATGTGTGGGGGTGGGACAAGTTTATCTTGTCTCATCTCCATTTAATTACGGGTACTCCTCGATTCTAGTTTCCTCGATTTGCGTGCCCTGGGTCGTTTTACTAAAAACGTTTTTATAAATTATGAATCAACGGCACAAAACGAATCTAATAAAAATTGTCTCATCAAAAACGGAGTTCGAAAACGTAAATATGTAATCCTAAGGTTTCCGGTTTAGTCGTAAAGGACGTTAAATTATAATCGTAAGTCCTAATCTCTTCTCGTAAATTTGTGAGTTTATGAACCAACACAAATTTAAAATTCCAAAATAATATTCACAGATAAATTTATTTACTGAAATGTCGGACTGTCACCAAAACGGTGTATGTAAACGTAATCACGTAACGTAGAATCCTCCGGTTTAGACGTAGTCGATGTTACTTCAAGACGTAAATCCAAATTTCTTCCTAAAAATAAGTGAGTTCATATTATAACATTAAAATAATGTTTTTAAATAAATATTGAGAATAAAATATAAACCATAAATTGACGGATTGTCACATCGTGCAACCTACATCCTTCATCCAAACCACCCTAATACGTCATCCATATAGTTCAAGTTCGTCTCAGCTTCACTTCATTCTTCTTATTCCATGTCTCATCGACCATGCTTGCCTTTCCCAGATGGTACTTGGCCTTGCAATTTTCTTTCATCAGTTAACTCCACCCATCACCTTTTCCAACTGTTCAATCAAGATGATTAAATATGTGTTAGAGACGTTCATGATCTGTATAGATCATTCTCTACGTCTCGTACCCCAAATGCCTCTAGCATTCTAGACAGATGTAACAATCCAGCTCCACTAACTAAGTCTATCTAGTTCTTCCAAATCTTTAGTTCCCACAACGTATAAAAAACCGCCTTTCTTTGTCGTTCTCGTATACATCCAAATCCTTGCTCCACGTATCGTCATGCTTCGCGAATTCATCCAGTCCTTCCGATACATCCAAGATCTGCTCATTATCCAATCCACCTATTCAGCCTCCAAAATGCTTCCTCACCCTTCTTCACTTTGCCCCTTGCTGATTCCACGATATGCCATCATCTCTGACTACTCGTCCTGGCCAACTTAATCCTAAAACTCACAGTTGAACATCTCACGTATAATTCCCTTTCCTAACAACTCCAAAACCAACTCATAATTCGCCTCACTCTCCTTCTTAGATTTGAGTAGATCAAGATGTCGTCGATGCTCCCGATGATAACTCGTTTATATATTGTCATGCCCCCCCCCCCCCCCGGCGAAGCCAAAATAATAACCGTAATCCCAAAGCGTTCATACAACATCCTTAGCAGTTTCAACTACGTCCTCCTTGCACCCTCTCTTAGAAGCAATACGAATAAATTTCTACCTCCTTCTACTCGCGAAAATCTACACGTATTCTAAAAGACCAATACTTCCTCTTATCAGACCACTCAACCGCTTTTCACAGCCAATCTACTACTAAGCAACTCAAATTTTACCTTGCATCCGTTACAATTTCTAACAAGTCTTGCTCTTAAAATCATTCCATCAACAATTTCCTTGGAAAGGCACTAACTACAACTCCTCTCACTTCTTCTACTTGCTCTATTTATGGTTCTACCTCACAGTAATAGGCAAACCAACTAAATCTCAGGAAATTTTCGGAAAACTTACATGCCTTACGAACAATCATAAATAACTTTGAGGTATTATATCCCCTTCCAACACTCTCTATGGCGCGTTACTTGTGCCAATATCCATACATTATACAAATCTCTATTCATCTCCCTTGGTACTCCTAAGAGACCTCATGACCACATTAGTTCGTCTACGAACTTTTAACTCTTTCATCCCCACTAAGGGCATTCCGGCCATTCTCTCAGGGCCACCTACTTAATCGTGTAGGCGCGACCAAGTCTTTCATATGTCTAACTCAACGCTCCCAATCAATACGAACCCAAAACTACATCCTGAATCCACTAGATACGATCAACGAATCAAACCCACGGATAACTAATGACATTTCACGTGCACGAGTTAAAACAGACCAAAACCACGAAAACTCAAAAGGAAAACTCAAACATGTACCAATTCAAATGACTTATGACAACGAAAAATGATCCAAGAAACACTTAATGGCAACCAAAACATCTTATGCCCCGCGACATACTATTTAAACCGTGCACAAGATCGACTTTTCCAAAAGAATATCTTTTTTCTTTCCTTACAACATTTATGTGACTCAAACAATCTACAAACAACCTTCTAGACGATCTCAAAACTCAACTCAAAGGCTAGGTATCTCGTGCATCCCAAATCATAAAAAAACTACTATTCAAAACTCAACCTTGAACCCGTTACTTGTACCAAAATTTCGATCAAGCTACTGACACCCCATGACTATACATACCAAATATTTGAAAAGTACATTCCGATTACATGATTTTAGGCTTTTTAATCACCCAAAAAGTTCTAAAAACGAACAAGTTATGACCAAAACAGTTTTATACTAGTTTTTTTTTTAAACTAAAGAATCTTCTTATTAATTAACGTAATCCTTTTTAGATGAAAAGAAATAAATGTATGTGAGATTTTCATGAACTTTGTTTAGTCTTGCATAAATAATTATAAATGACGTATATTGATTAAGCTCACTTATATAAACAATTTATGTAGAAAGAAATTTTATTTCGCTTTATTTTAAAGAAAGTCTTTTAGAATTTAAAATAAATAAGTGTTGATTAAAAAAAATCTTATGTTACATCTTGTTTCAAACACGACTCCAACACCTTACCTTTATTTTACCGAATACAACCAACTATCTAACTCTATAGTAGATTTCCAAGTCCCTTTTTTTCAATATATACCGACCAAAAGAAATGTAAGACCCAACACAAAAGATTTCATTATCTCAAAAGAAATCCCAAGTTATTTCAATAGACTTAAAACCAAGAATACCATTTTAAAACGTACACGTGAAATACGAAACTCAAAGAATACGCTACAACGGAGGTTTAATATAAAAAAAAAGCGAGCTAGCCACCCTCCTAAGGATACAATCGATAATTGTAGGGGAGCATACATATATACGCATATCGGGATACATATACTTAAATCCGTCTAACATCTACTATACAAGCATGTACTAACCCTCTTTCATGCAATCATACTTAGGAATCCATTGAAGTTGTGGTACTTGTATAACTATGTTGGCCACCATACTTATACAATTACCCTTCCCCAATGCACTCCTTCCTATGATGACACTTATAAGAATTAATACAACACATAACACATATATCCATCTACTCACATAATCTCATAACCACATAATCAAAAAAGTCCAAAACTCCATCCATTAAAATAACATAGTCAAACTCTTGAAATACATAAATCCATAGTCTAGCTAAAACAGCATAGACTAAATCCAAAACGAAAACATAATCAGTTATAGGTCATGTCGCCCATAAGAGTGGAAACAACTTAAAATCCTTCATATCCACCTACTCCTAATAACTCGAACCATCACATGATTCTTAGGGAACATGACTTAAACATCAAAAGAAAAATACTATACACCAGGTACATAAAATAACCCAACAAAAGATAGAAACTACCATGTACCAAATTATGTACTATAATGTACAATTTAAGCAAAATACGACAATGACTAGCGTGGATGATTATGGTTCAACTAGCACTAGTCACACCCCGAAAAGAAAATAACATGTGGCTAAGTATGAACTACTATGGTTCAACCCATACTAGTCAAAACTTAACAAACATCGCAAGTAAAAACCAATAACATCCAGAAAAATTTAATTAATATAAAATGCACACATACTCCTATGACGCCTATATGTAGGGACCCTTAAGCTATAGACTAGGTTACTAGACTAGGCAACCTAATTCTCTATAACCATTGTCTCTGATACCATTCTGTCAAACCTCACCATGGCGGAATATAGGATGCGACGCATGGATATCATCACGACAATAGCGTGTCCATAGAGAGAAATATATGAATTAGAAATGTCATAAAAGGTGACACAAATGTCATGACAATATCTCAGCAATGCAGGAGTCTAGGTAAGTAGGTAACAGTCCTACCTCTTACCCAAGACAAACAAATAACACAAACAAATCAACATATAGGTTCATAGTATCACTTATTGAAACAAACAGAATAATAAACTAAGAAGGAACGGGGATCTCCTTCTAAATGCATTCCTACGCGACTCCAATCCTAGCCACATATGTTCTCACGCTTAACCACTTTATCACCTGAAAGAGACACTAAAACACGTCAACATAATGTTGGTGAGAGTCATAGGTTTAGACTCCAACCGAAAGTAGATTATAATAAGTTGTAAACAACCATAAACCACTAAACATATGGACAATGTGCTACAAGTATGCATTACTAACATTCAAGATCAATCATTCCAAACCAAATTCAAGGCTCCCAGCCTTACCAAACACCATGGTACCATAGGCGCCCATACACCTATGTACCAATCCCAAGGCCCCGCCTTGTCATTATCCATTGGTCCCATAGATGCTCACACATCTATGTACCTCCCCAAGGCCCCGCCTTGTCAACATCCCCTTGGTACCAAGTCAAACCACAATAACTGAGACGGTACGTGTCCCCCGATCTAAATAATAAACACAATCAAGAATCACATAGTAGTTAATCACATAAGTGCACACACAAGTCCATCACAAACCATAAAAACATTCACAACATTAGTTACAAAACTATACAGTGTCTCTTCCATCCCATCTGGAAGTGAAAATCATTAAAAGATATGGGACTATGAAACTCATCTGATTGAGCTTCTCCAAAAATCCGCGCACTAGCAAAAAAGCTAACAAACAAAAGCACACAATCAAAACATGAACCAAACACTAAGATGGCTCATCAACCCATGATGGACATCTAACCTTCTCCCATATATATACCTCATTTATATGCTCTAAGCATCTCATTACACCCCTCTATAAAGCCCTTAACTTAGTTTACTTCATAACCCGTCTCGTTAACATTTTACTTAAAATAGTCCCAGTTTTTATGTCTCCAAACTATAAGCCAAACGCCCACCTAACCATACCCATGATCTCTTTAAAGGAAATCCTATGCCCTTACATATGTCAGCTAACTCCTCCATTTTGCTCCAACCTTAAAGCTACTGTTAAGGCCCCGATATATATATATATATATATATATATATATATATATATATATATATATATATATATATATATATATATATATATATATATATATATATATATATATATATATATATATATATATATATATATACTTCTGCCTATCCGCTTATTACCCATTTTGAACAAACAAAAAGTTTGTTATGATTAGGGGGTCTTACCCTAACCCATTTGCTTAGACACCCTTCAGATCTCTTATTTAATATATAAACCAACTACCATGCTCATTAGATGGCTCAAGTGTACTCCTAAGTACCCCAATCACCTTAAAACATTAAATTAAACCCGACTGATTTCAAGACTGTTTTGACCTCCGACTGTTGTAACCTGTATTTGACCCACCTCCCGACCTCCAATTTAGTTCTCGTTTCTTGCATTTGAAAGCCAACTCAATTACCTTTCCAGGGGTACCAAGATTGCAATTTAAAAGTTTGTAAAACTCTAGATATGATCAAAACAATGACCCAAAAATTCTGCCCAGTTTTTAAAAACGAATTTAACACAATTAACCTAATTAATTACCATCACCATATATATTTATTAACCCTAATTATTCTAATCATGCTCATATAATTAATTTACAGATTTCATAATTAACCTAGCCCTAAATCCATCATGTATTGATTAATAATGCTTTAAAAATAATTTAATTGAAAAGAGGATTAAAGGTTATACCTTAAAATTAATGGAAGATGAAATTTATGAAGAAACTCTAAAAGACTCCATTGATGCCGACTTATTTTTGATTTCCAGGGTATTATGAAGTGTTTTTATTAATAAAAACATTATATACTTATTCCTAACAAGTCCTAACCCAAATACACAAGCCCACTTTCCTTTTTTTCCTTTTTTTCCCTTCCTTTTGTTTTAATTGTATACAACCGACCCCTAGCCCATAAATTTCGTTTTTTTTATTTAAATTATTAATCATTGTAATAATAATATTACCTTAATTTTCCTTAATTTATTTCACCTCCTAAAGCCTCCAATCCTCAATACCGTAAAACTAGTCAAATTTACGCGTATACCGTAAAAGACGTAAAAATATACAGTTTTATTAAAACTCTTGAAATATGAAATAAACAAATTAACTAAGTCCTAAATGACTAAAAACCATCCTAAAAAATACTCCCGTGACTAAATACCTCTTCCGAGACCCCTAAATGCAAAACCCTAAACCGTAAAAATACGATTTTTTTATAATACATATACGTATATGTAAAACACCAAAATAACACCATTTCATTTCATAGTCACTAATTTGTGAGCTCATGAACATGAAATAACCGTTCCTTGATTTACTTATGAGTACTTTATACCCATAAACGATATCCACACCCACCTCGTTCACGCAAAATAACATGTAAATACGCAAATCACATAGTCACACATAAATTAACCTTAAAATAAGACCAAGTGACGAACCTCAAAACCACAGTTGTCACAATAAATGAGTCTTGAACGTATAACAGTAGTTTTGTTCCTTCATGTTGTGATCTTTGAGCCTTTGTTATTGTCTTTCTACTTAGTCTTTTATCTTGAGATCTTCAAATCATTCTTGACTTGTCTTTGCCATCTTGCGATCTTGTGTCTTTATCCACATGCTCACACTATTAATTGTTGAATAAGTCTTTGGGTATGAATATGTGGTTGTGAATCTTTGACTTTGCTGAGTACACCGTGACGCCACCTTCTCGAGACAAAACATAGACACGGACTGGATGGCTTTAACATTCGTCATAAATCGGTAGCATTTTACCTCAGGTCGGTGAAGACCGTTATACGATATTAAATACCGTACCTGTGATTAGGTAGATTCAATTAAGAATCTCCTTGACAGGGTTTCGCGGCTGTACTAGCCGTTCTCTTTACTCGACCGTCTCAAAGCAAGACTACAAACATAAAGAGTGAATCAATTGGATAAATGTCCGCTTGATTAAAGTCGTCAATTCAATTCCCGGAACAAGTTTGATTCATTAAGAATCTTACCATTGTTGCTTTCTAGTTGACACAAGTTTGATTCATAAGAATCTCACAAGTCACCTACCGTAGCGCTGTTTGATGTTGACGCTAGAAGGATTTCCATTCGTCACTGTGAATGTTAATGAATATCACTCTGAATGTTCTGGCAAGACCATAAAGATATTGCGTAGAAACCTAAAACGAGTTTGAATCAATTCAGAATCAAACCACCGTTTCTTTTCAGTTTTACATATGTTCAATTCATAAAGAATCTTACACATGACCTACCGCAGTGCTGTTTGATGTTAACACTAGAAGGATTTTCACTCATCATTGTGAATACTAAGTAGTATCACTCTGAGTGTTCTAGAAATATCACAATAATATAGCGTAGGACTCTCTTGATCTTCATACGTGTGTCCTAACGAGATTTGATCGATCTCTTGGCTCTAGACTCGATTTGTGCACTTTTAGTGGTCGGAGGCTGGAGCAGATGCCACCTATTCAATATCAACTATCTCGGAGTGAGAAAGTCAATAGAAGCCTGAGTAGCTAGGAAAGGGTTGTGCATACATCACTGGGTCCATGATGAGTTGTCTTCATGATGTGTTGACCCGGTTTCTGCCTAAGTTGTATGGAGGGCTTCTTTCTTTAGACCCTTTATCCTTACATTTCTTTTTCATTCTTCAACCCCTTCAATGCTTACCAAGACATCATTACTAGCACCTTGTGATTGTTCCAGTGCTAGCATCAGTACTTAGTCGGCATTTAGCTTCATTCACATTCTACTCCATCTTTCTTAAGGACTTCTAATAATCTATTGGATTGTCCCTGGGAAGATCCCTCCGGTTCTGGTTGGATCATAGGACTTAAACCTAACCACCCTTTTGACACCAATAACGTCATGAATTAAAGATATTGTGGGTATTTGATCGTAACCATGAAAACCACTTTAAATTCTAACAAAGTGTTTGAAAAACATTTAACACCTTGATAGTTTTTTCGTTTCAGAAAAGCTCCCCCTTCACATGTGCATCGATAATCGAAAGTGTTTCGCACATGTAGGTAAGAGTTAAGGTGCTTGAGTCTAATATGAGATCACATTTTAATCACATTTTCTCCCCCTATCTCTAATATATAAAATCTTTTGATATTAGAGATACCAAATTTGATTAAAATATATTTTGAAAAATAGTCTTGAAAATCTCCAGGAGAAAGATGTGTTAATCTTTTGCATGAAGTTAAAATGCTCCCCCTCAAAAATTGATCCAATTGAATTGTCATTTTGAGGATATGATCCACATTTCGGTTTTTGAGGATGGGAGTTGTTGAACACACAATTTTTGAAAGATTTTGAATAATCATTGAGAAATTCTTGAAAAAATTGTGTTCAACGCTTTTTGAAAAATCCTATTTCTTTTTGGCGAAGAGGTTTTTCTAAAGCATAAACTTGAGTTCATAGACTTTGAATGTCTTGACGAATCCACTCAAGTGTAAGAAGATTTCTCTTCTTTTGTTGAGGGTAAGGGCACTAAATCGTACACTCCCCCGTGAATATGAATCCGGGTTGCAATCTGAAAGTGATTACAAGCCATAGTGTTGAGCTCAAAACGTTGAATGTTTTGTGACTAGCTCAACCCGTGATAGATTGCTCTACCCGTTGTTTGGAAATATTGTCCAAAATAGACAATTTCTTTTATTAAAAGAAGAAATGACATGTTTTGAAAAATATTTACAACTTTCATTCGAGCTTTATGTACACACCCGTGTCGTTATTGAGCGACATTTCTAGGCATGTCCATATTATCGATACTGAAAGACATGTCGAGAAGAATATTTTTGGATTTTGAAAGATTTTTAATTTTGTGTTTTGTTTTTATATGTTTTATATTTTTGTATTTTTCTTTTTCAAAGGTATTTACAAGTTGATGTTTGATAGATGAATCAAGCAGGCTCCTATGCCAGAATCTCCAGTTCTGCTGGAGTCAAACATCTCATACCAATTTGCCTAACAAGATACGCAAACCTCTCTTTCGAAAGAGCTTTTGTAAACAAGTCAGCTAATTGGTAATCAGTTCCAACAAAGTATAATTCAAAAATACCCTTTTCAACTTGTTCCTTAATGATGTGATATCTGACATCAATGTGCTTCGTGCGGGAATGCTGGACCAGATTGCAGGAGATGGCTATGGAAGACTTTGAGTCATAGTACATAGGTACTTTATCAAAGTGGAAGCCATAATCCGTGAGTTGTGTTCTCATCCAAAGAACTTGAGCACAACACGCAGATAGAGACACATACTCCGCTTCGGCTGATGAAAGTGACGTGCAATCCTTCTTCTTGAAAGACCATCCCACAAGCTTATCTTGTCCTAGAAATTGTGCACCACCAGAAGTACTTTTACGTGTATCAAGACACCCTGCATGATCAGAATCTGAATAGGCCGTTAGAAAGAAACCGGTTTCCATCGGATACCAGAGTCCCATGTGAATGGTATTCTTAAGGTACCGAAAGATCCGTTTAACCTCCTTGAGGTGCTTTTCAGTGGGTCGTGCTTGATATCATGCACAATATCATGTAGCATGATGTATATCAGGTCTGCTTGCTGTCAAGTACATGAGGGACCCAATCATGGAACGATATCTCGTTTGATCTATGGGTAATCCCTCCAAATCAGCATCTATGGATGTGGTTGATAATGGTGTCCCAACGGGGTCACATGATGTCATACCATGCTTTGTGATTATCTCTTGACAATACTTAGCTTGGTTAATGAAGATACCACTTGGGGATTGGTGAACTTGAATTCCTAGAAAGAATTTTAGTTCGCCCATCATAGACATTTCAAATCTGCTGTGCATTAATTTTTCAAACCATTTTGAAAGTATTGGGTTTATAGACCCGAAAATAAAGTCATCAACATAAATTTTCACAAGCAAAAATGTCATCCCCATATTTATAAGTGAACAAATTAGATCAATGGAACCTTTTGAGAAACCTTTGGCGACCAGAAATTTCGAAAGCTCGTCGTACCACGCCCTTGGAGCTTGCTTGAGTCCATAAAGTTCTTTGTGAAGACGATACACCTTGTCAGGATAATGAGGATTGATGAATCCTTCTGGTTGCGTGACATGGACTTCTTCCTTCAAAGGACCGTTAAAAAACGTTGTCTTTACATCTATTTGATAAACAATGAATCCCTTATGTGTAGCATAAGCAAGAAAAATCCTGACCGCTTCCATTCGAGCTACTGGTGCAAATGATTCTTCAAAATCAATACCCTCTTTTTGTCCATGCCCTTTAGCCACTAGCCTAGATTTATTCTTGATGATCGTGTTCTCTTCATCCATCTTGTTTTTCCAGATCCATCGAAGATTTAATGGTATTACATCGTATGGTTTGTCAACAAGTTCCTAGACTATAAGTCTTTCAAATTGTTGAAGTTCATCCGTCATCGATTCAATCCAAGCATGATCAGCCATGGCTTCTTTGATGTTTTTCGGTTCAACTGAACTCACGGCAAGTGCGAACATACAAACATCGCCATCGGTGTGAAGCTGTCGTCTTGTACGAACGGGCTGTGAAGGGTTTCCAATTACATGAACCAAAGGATGATCTCGGGTCCAATGATGTGTTGAAGGATGTAGTTGGTAGAAGGTATGCATATTTGACGGATCAACATGGCGAGTAGAAGACTCTCCTGTTTCGTGTACCGGTGTACCGAATGGGTTGATAAATTCGTCTTCGTCAGATAATGCATCGTCTGCTTGATTTGTGTTCTCTGGAGCAATGAAAGTAGTTGTAGATGTTGTAGGATCGATTGTTGAAGTGATATTCTGAGGAGGTAAATCTGCAGCAACCCGTGTTAAAGTAGATGAAGTTGTATCCGGTTGTTGACGATGATCGGTATCATCATTCTTATCATGAGTGACAACGGAAGACTTCGATACAACTTGTTTCTCCCCCGTGAAATATTCATCATACATTGGTCCATATAACATTTCCAACTCTTCAATTGTCGTGTCGACTGTCATATCAGCTCTAGGAACATGTTCTGGAACCATCGTTGAACTTGACGGTTCATTGCTGTGATCTTGAGTTCCGAGTTCCGTGCGGTTGTGAACGGAAGTCTTTTTCTTTGTGGATCGGGACTTTAACTGTTTTGTTCAAGTGTCATTTCTTGTAATTCGTTAAATGGAATGTTAATGGTCTCGACAATCAATTCAGTTCTCTTGTTGTATACTCTATATCCCTTAGACTGAGTTGCATATCCCACAAGAATACATGCATCACCTTTCTCTTTCAGCTTATCCAAATTTTCACCATCTCGAATAATGTAACAAGTACATCCAAAAACATGAAGGTGTTTGAATGAAGGTTTTCGATCATGAATTATGTGATATGGTGTCTTTTCGTGTCTTGGGATAATTAAGGAACGGTTTTGTGTGTAGCATGTGGTTGACACGGCTTCAGCCCAAAAGTATAGTGGAAGTTTTGAAGCGGATAATAATGTTTGAGCAGCCTCAACTAAAGTACGGTTTCGTCTTTCAACAACGCCGTTTTGTTCGGGTGTTCGAGCAATAGATGTTTCATGTTCAATTCCTTCGGCTTCAAAATAGTTTCTCAGTTTTGAATTCAAAAATTATGTACCTCTGTCAGTACGAACCACTTTGACTTGAGCTTGAAGACCACGTTGTATCAGTTTAAGAAAGCTGATGAGAACTTCGGGTGTTTCATCCTTGGACCTCAAGAAGTGAGTCCATGTGTACCTTGAGTAATCATCGACAATTACCATAATATATTTCTTTCCATTGATACTATGAACACGCATGGGACCACACAGATCCATGTGAAGAAGATCTAACCGTCCTTTAGAGCTTGGTGTGGTCTTTGTTTTGAAGCTACTTCGTTTAGATTTACAAAGTTCACAAGAAGAACAAAGATGATCTTTGATGAATTTCAAACTTGGAAGGCCTCTCACAATATCTTTCTTGGAAAGCAAGTTGATGGTATCAAAATTAAGATGAGATAAACGTTGATGCCATAACCATGCCTGAGTCATTGAAGCTTTAGCCATGAAGCAAATTGGAGTTGATGAAGTTGTATCTTGAAGTGAAATTGTGTAAAGATCAGTACCCCGTGTACCGGTAAGTAAGTCATTCCCATCATAATCACGAACAAAACATGTCTTCTTTCTGAAAGCAACGTCAGAATCCGCATCACAGAATTGACCAACCAAGAAAAGATTATGATTGAGCCCTTCGTCGTAGTATACCCTTTTGATTGTAATATTCCCCTGAACCAAATCTCCATATTCTAGGATCGGTGCAAATTGATCATTTCCGAATCGGTCCATACCCGGGAACTTCTCCATGAAGTTAATTAGAAGCTTGAGATTCCCCGTCATGTGCTTCGTGCATCCAGAGTCCAGTATGAAGAGAATTATTTGTATCACATGCAGAAGAGTTAGAACACGATGGAGCATTTGCTAAATTGGATACCACAGTAGTTGTGATAGTAGAATCATTAGTGTCCTTATCAACATTTAAAGGCAAACTAACACTCGTTTTCACATTTTCTGTCCTAGCTTTCGACATCCATTTATATCCTGGAGGACATTGATTAGCAAACCACCATTTCCAAGACTTGCTAGCAGACTCATATAATTCCTTAATTTTTCTTCTAGGGTTCTTAGTGGTGGAGTCTGATGCATTACTTTTCTTAGTGGGGGTTGCACCAGAATGGTTCACTTTGCGTTTGGGTTTACTAGCTCTAATAGGCATTGCAACTTGCTTCTTAGTTCTAGTATCTACGCCTTTGACTTTATTCATAGCACACATAGAATGATTAGCATTATCAAACTTTCCACATTTGACACAAACAAATTTCACTCATAGCATTCAAATCATTTACAGCATTCAAATAGTTCACAGCATTCAAATCGTCATTACATGCGATTACAGACTTTTTATTCTTAAAAACATTCAAATTCCTAGGGTGTTCTTCTACTTCCTTCATCGTCCCTTGATTCTTGTGTTTCCAGACCTTATCATTCACTTGAGTACGCTTAAGCTGAGGCCGGCTAACACTAGTAGTGGAAACTATTCCTGTAGTAGAAGACACACGAATATTAGTGTTTCTAGAAGTCTGAAGCGATTGAGTAACTTTGTTTGTAGGCTTAGTGGGCATTCTATACATCCCTGGTTTAACCACATTATTGTGTTTAACACTTGGTGCTATAGTATTCCTTATGGGTTGATTCTGTGGTAACCTTTCCTTTCCATCCATCTTGCGGGCAAACACAGGTTTTGCAAAGGAGGAATTTGATAAAGCAGATGGTTTTCCCAAGATAGAGGATCTATTCACTTTAGAGGCATTGGGTTGTCTAACAACAGTTTCTTAATGCTAGGTTCCACGACTTTCCCACCCATTTTAGCAATGAGTTTCTGCAACTCTGTTATCGCTCTTTCCCTCTCTTGTAACTGAGCTTTCAACCCTTTAATTTCCAAATTATGTTCATTAATTTCTCGAAACGTTTTGGAAAGTTTTTCTTGCAAGTTATTATCATGTGGAAAACTACCAACGTCTTTTTGCAAAGCAAGTTCAAGAGAATGACAATGTTTTTGAAGGAAATCAGGTTTGTGTTGAAGTAACTCAAAAGCCTTTTTATCAACATTTTCTTTACGTTTCGAAAGCTCAATTTCAAGACGTTCACATTCTTTGATCTTATCAAGATATTTGCATGCAACATCAGAATATTCATCAATATCAGCACATGATGTAAAATAAGCACACATAACATCTTTAGAAACGCATTCTTGCAAGAGTAAATCATATTCATCTGAAAAATCAGACTTTCCCATTTGAAGATCATCAATGTGTTTCTCAAGAGATGCAACATATTTTAAATCATCATAAATTTCAGTCCGAATGAACTCCTCAAGTTGAAGAACAGTTTCTTTAATCAACGCCGTGTTAGGAATTAAGAGTTCTTTCACAAGCAAGGTAATATCTTGAGCAAACGGGCGTTGCCACTCAGCATTTTCATGTTTTGCCCAATCTCTTTCAACAATAGATTTAACATTATCTATGTGGTGTTTAAGAATACCTAAAGTTTTCCTACTCTTGCTTTTGGATTAATCTAGAGGAAGGTAGTTTATATATTTGTAAACATTAGATTTCTTAGTGGCAAAAGCTTTCTTCCATTGAATTCTCTTTTGTTTGCATTCTAAGAACACTTCCTCCCAGGTTTTATGAGTTTGTTTATTGAAAAGACCATAAAGACTATTCATGTAAGCATAATTATATAGTTTCACAAACTCCTTATTGACAAGAGGTCGACTATCATCATCCCAAAGGGCAGTCTCTTCACTATCGGCACTAACAGGCATGCAATCAAGACCAGTCCTTTCAGTCTCATCAAGATAAAGTCACGGGTTCATAGCTTGAGCTTTGGTAAGGTACTCAGGACTTGCAAAGCTATCTTGACCCTTAAACATCGACGGAGGTGCTAGCATTCTTACGGATTGAATAGATTCATGCGTTTTATAAACAACTTTCTTTAAAAATTCGACTTGTTCTTCTAGTTTCGTTACTTTTTCAGTTTCTTTATCATATCTACTTTTGAAGTCTTGTTTTAACGCATCTACCTCTTGTTTCTTATCCTCGAGAATTTTAGCGGAATCGGTAGTGGTCATAGAGAGCTTTTGTTCAAGTTCATTAACTTTGGTATTGGCAAGGTAAGTTTTTTGACGTTCATCCATTAAGAAAACATTATATTGACGCTTCTCTTTGGCTAATAACTCAAGAGTTGTATTATATTTGTTTTCAGAATCGTCCTTTTGACTTTTTAATGCACTACCCTTGTACCCCTCAAGCTCTTTGGTTTTCTGAAGGAGCTCATCTCTATAGCTTTCAGTCATCTCAGTAGATTTGATAAGAGCAGCTTTGCATTCTTCAAAATTTTGAGTGAGCGTAGCGTTTGCCTTCTTTAATTGCTTTTGACTCTTTTTATTTTCAGTGACATCTTTTTGTAAAGTGGCAATTAAATTAGCAAGCGCAATACGTTCCTCTTCATCATATTCATTTGCATGTTGATCATCCTCAGACTCATTATTGCACATGTCTGATGAATCGGGTGTGGTATTGTTATCAACCGTTTCCATCATACACGTGTCATTAATGGCATTGGGTAGATCACTATGCTCATGAATATCACCAAACACATTATATTCATCAGTATTGTGTACCTTATCCATTGGCTCAGTGTCAAAAATAGGGCCATTTTCATCTTCAGTGACTTTGAGAACTTCTTCAACCTTTGCCATGTACGAGTAATGTGCATCGAGTTCTTGATCAGAATCTTCATCATTAGTGTCATCAAGCATAGCTCCTTCCTCAGCTGACAATTTAACCCCTGCTTCCATCTTCTTGCATAACAACATCTTTTCCTTGTAATAGCTGGAGTCTCTAACCCTTTTCGGCTTCCTGCATTCCTTTGCCATATACCCATAACCTTGGCAGTTAAAACATTGAATCCCACTTTGCTGAACCACTTGACTTCCAACGGTTTCCCTATTCCCAGTAGCAGCAACAATCCTCTGAGTATCATACTTGGCATTTTGTCGATCATACCTTGTAGAACCCTCAACATGCGTTGGATTATGTCGATCATACCTAGAAGGACTTTCACCATGTCGACGTGTGTCATACCTTGGAGGACTCTCAACATATTGGTTCTTTGTGTTAGATGATGTTCGAAGATTGTTGTTGGTGGGTTTGTAGATTTTCTTGTAAGTCTTCATTATGAAAGCAATTTCTTGTTTCATCTCTCGATTCTTTTGAGCTTGGTCTTCATCACTATCTTCTTCAGATGATGACTCAGATGGTGGTGATGGTTCTCTTGGCACTTTGCCTCATGATCTTGTGGATGATGAAGACTTAGATGATGTGGAATATCGTGGTGAGGATGATGTAGTGGAGTATGGCTTAGGAGCACGAGAGCGATGATCTTGAACATGTTGAGTGCTAGTCACTAATGCAAGTGGATTAGCCATCTTTGCAACACGTTCAGATCGAATCTCATTTGATTCATTCTGAAATTGCTTCAAGATATCAAAGAGTCGATGATATGAGACCTCGTCTCACTTTTCTTGTTGTTTCACTAAAGTGACGAACCGTGTCCACTCAGGTTGAAGTTGTTGAAGAAATTGAACATTGACTTGCATGGTGGAGACTTGCAGGTTATTTCTTGTCATGTCATTCATCATTTTATAAAACCTGGAGTAGTATGAATCAATTGATTCTCCATCCCTTGAAGTAAACTTGCCAAAATTCCAAAACAAGTTTGTTTTGACATCTTGTTTGTTGAGTGATTCTCCTTGTTGCAAGCATTCAATAGCAGTCCACATTTCATGTGCTATCGGGCATGCATCAACCGTGGAGTAAATATCATCTCCAATCCCACTTAAAACCGTATAGATGGCTTCCTTCTCCGCATCATGCCAAGCACAATTTTCAGGTGTAAGATCTGCTCTTGTTTCATCACGTTCACTTGCGGGTATTGGATCAGTAGTATCTGTAGCTGGTCTTGGAGGAATTGAGATCTTCTTGAATATATATGGTCCATGAGTAATACATTTCCTCAAGGCATCACCATTAGGTCTTGTATCAAGGTATCGTATGAAACGTGATTGCCATTAAGCATACCGACCAGACACAAGCATTGGTGGTCTTTCTTTGTTACCCGCCACCATTATGTTGTTGCTCGTCACACGATATTCGGCAGTAGAATCCATCTCAATATTCTCTGAAATGATGAAGTGAATATGGATCTTATGTAGATTTGTTGTGATTGTTGTTGTGGATAAAATTCCGAAAAGTGCATTTTTTCTTCAGTCCGACAATAAATTCCCCAGTCCAACAAAACGGTAGACCAAAAATTTTGTAATCGCCAAATTTTGAAATCGAGCTAGAAATGTCCTAAAACTGGTATGGAAAAAATTTGAATTTACTTGACGGAAAAATTTTAACTTTTTTTTTTAATCTTCGTGTAAACGATATTTCGAAACTAGTCTAGATGGTGGCTAAGTCTAAAAAATACTCGAACAAAATTTAGCAAAACATAGCATCGGAATTTCCATCGGAATGTCCATCGGAATGTGCCATCGGAATGTTGTCGAAATGCAGTATCGGAATGTCGTCGGAATATGACCTGTCGGAATACAATCGGAAAGCCTTGTCGGAATAATGTCGGAATGTGATCGGAATACCAAAATCAATCCTGTCGGAATATAGCTAATCGGAATACAATCGGAAAGACCTATCAGAATACAGCCAATCGGGATACAATCGGAAAGACCTGTCGGAATGATGTCGGAAAGAACCTTGTCGGAATGTTATCGGAAAGTGATGTCAGAATACAGATCGGAATGTTGTCGGAATCCTTAAACCCTTTTCCGATGCAACTGATCGGAATCACAATCGAAATCTTTAAACCCTTTTCCGATTACACCAATCAGAATAATAGTACTGTTTCGAGATTTGAGGTAAAAAGATGAAGTTTTCGACAAGAAATCCGCGATTTTAACCAACCAAAATCAATCAAATCCCTACCACAACTATATAGGAGATGTAAATCAAGAAGTAGAGCATGGAAAGCACAAGAAAAACTTGAATCCGAGATGATTATAGGAGGAAATCACAAGAACCAAGTATTATATCAACAACGAATCACAAAACTACCCCATGGCGATTGATACCAATTGTTGTCCCATATATTTAGATGATATAACACGAATTTAAGAAAGAAAATAGATGAAGAAGATGAATTCTAGAGAGAGAAAGTAGTGAGAGAAAATAGAGAGAGAGATGATTAGCTTGGTGAATATTATATTAGAAAAAAATTAGAGTTCTAATGACCATCCACCCTTCCTAACATGCTAGGAAGGGCCTTATATAGCCGGGCTTACATGTAACCATAATGGGCTATATTGTTTAGACCGGGCTTGTCTTTTGGGCTTTAAGTAGCTTAAATCCAAGCCCGTAAACCACTACTATTTAACTAACTATTACAACGTTCTAATAAATGTTACAATAATACACTATGACCGAGCATTCTTGTTTGACTCAATATTTTGAGGCTAACAATTTGGGTTGCAGTTCTTTAGTGCCTAATATGCTTTCAATTTCAATCGGTAAATGGCACATATTTCCATACAAAAGCTTGTATAGAGTTGTTCCAGTTGGTGTTTTGAATACGGTACGAAAGGCTAATAGAGCATTTTCTAGTTTCCTAGACCAACAAGCAGGGTTGTTTTTTACGGTCTTTTCAAGTATTCTTTTAAGAGCTCTATTAGTATTTTCAACTTGGCCACTCGTTTGAGGGTGGTAAGATGTGTAAAATCAGTGGTTAACTCCATATCTTTTCATGATTTTATCCATGAGCTAGTTACAGAAATGAGTTCCTTTGTCGCTTAGTAATGCTTTTGGAAATCCAAAGCGACAAAATAATTTCTTTAGGAATGCTATAACAACTCTTGCATCATTGGTTTGCATGGCTTGAGCTTCGGTCCATTTTGATACATAGTCGACGGCGATTAAAATGTATTCACATTTATACGATTTAGGGAATGGTCCCATGAAGTCGATACCCCACACGTCAAAATTTCACAGACTTAGATGTTATTGAGAGGCATTTCATCTCTTTTGGTAATGTTTCCAGTCTTTTGACATGCTTTTAAAAGGCGGACTAAGGTATGAGCTTCACGAACAATTGTAGGCCAGTAAATACCTGCGTCAAACACTTTTTTAGCAGTTGTGTTCGCGGCGTAATGTCCTTTGGTTGGTCCGTAGTGACATTCATCGAGATTTTTTCGTGTTTCAGATCTTGAAATACATCGTCGGATCATTCCATCGGGACATACTTTGAATAGATGAGGTTCATCCCAAAAGTATTTCTTGAGTTCAGAAAATAATTTCTTCTTTTAATTTGTTGGTATGTCATTCTCTTACGTAAAATAGCTACAACCAAATAGTTTGCAAAGTGTGCGAACCATGATGTGTCACTAGTATTTACTTGCATGATATGTTCGTTGGGAAAATCATCGATTTCATCATCGCTTGAATCAACAGTAACAATGCGAGATAAATGATCGGCTACAACATTCTCTGCTCCTTTTTTATCTTTTATTTCCAATTCAAATTCTTGTAATATCAATATCCATCGTGTGAGACGAGGTTTGGCATCTTGCTTCTTAAACAAGTATTTCAAAGCTGAGACTATTGTTTTGGACAAAACGTGGTATGCTTGAAATTTGTCAAATGCATAAACTACAGCCATGAGTTCTTTTTCCGTGATGGTGTAATTTTGTTGGGCTGCGTTTAGAGTTGTACTAGCAAAATAGATGGGGTGAAATTGTTTTCCATCTTTTTGTCCAAGGACGGCTCCAAGGGCATGTTCACTTGGATCACACATAAGTATAAATGGAATATTCCAATTAGCGCTTGCGATAATCGGTGTGCATGTAAGTTTAGCATTGAGAGTTTCAAACACTAGAAGGCATTCGTCATTGAAATCAAATGTTCTTTCTTTCTCTAGAATTTGGGTCAATGGACTTGCAATTTTCGTGAAATCTTTAATAAATTGACGGTAAAAACCGGCATGACCTAAAAAACTTCTAATTCCTTTAACATTAGTGGGTGGTGGGAGTTTCGAGATTACATTTTTTTTATGTGTCAACTTCTAGGCCCGCGCCAGACACTTTGTGTCCAAGCACAATTCCATCTTTTACCATGAAGTGACATTTTTCCTAGTTTAGCACAAGATTTGCTTCTTCATAACGTGCTAACATTTTGTCGATATTTTTAAGAAATGTGTCGAAAGAGTTTCCAAATATGGAAAAATCATCCATAAAAACTTCGACTAATTCTTCGATCATATCGTGAAAAATAGCAATCATACACCTCTAAAAAGTAGTAGGTGCATTGCATAGGCTAAAAGGCATGCGCCTATACGCGTATCTTCCAAATGGACAAGTAAATGTAGTTTTCTCTTGATCCATAGGCAATGAGGTATAATCTCACCCACATGCTTAAGGTGAGACAATTACAATTAACTCTTAATGCTCCGCAAGAAAAGCTACCTCAAGTTAGAACAGTTCACTGGAATAGCTAAGGTGGCGAAGGTCACCTCAGGTCTAGAAACAATGGCAAAAGGTAAAGATTTCACAAGAAGCAGAAGGCTACACAAGGCCAGACAGGCTACACAAGGCTATACAGGCTACACAAGGTCAGACAGGCTACACAATGTTAGACATGCTACACAAGGCCAGGAAGGCTACACAAGGCCAGGAAAGCTACACAAGGCCAAAAGGCTACACAAGGCCAGACAAGATACACAGGACCAAACATGCTACACAAGACCAGACAGGCTACACAAGGCCAGACAAGCTACACAAGGCCAGACAGGCTACACAGGACCAAACAACTACACATGGAGCAAAGTAGAGGGCAACACCTAGAAGAGTAGAGAATAGTCTCTATCGGAGGAAGGATGATAACACCTGGCATACATAGTACGATAATGTACGAATGGTGCAGACGCCTGGACCACGACTAGTACTAGAGGAGAATGAGGAAAACTCTGACTCTAAAAGACATACCTCGTGCTCATCAGCTGGCCAGGCACTACTCCTACAAGACAACTTTGACTCCACAATTTGTGTGTCTTGGAGTAACCTCCAAGTAGTATATAAAGACATGTTCATTCAGGAACAAAGGAGAGGTTTTACACATACTTCACTACTTACTCTCTCTCTCTCTCTAACTTTCACTTACTAGAATGATATACTTACTTTCACACCGGAGTTGGTCTTAGATTCAAACCTCGAGGCGAGCTAACGATGTTCTTTCTTATTTCAGCCTAAGGGACGAAGGGCTAGACTACGATACTCCGAAAGAGCAAGCTAGGGCTTCACAAGAAGGAGTAGCCATAGGATACAGATGTGGGAGAAACGCGTCGGTGTATTAATTATACGTTATAGAGCGAATTATAGAAAATTACCTTTAGGAAAAAGTAACAGTCTAAAAATTGACTAAGACAAATTATTAAACACGAGAGTGATCCCGATTCGTTGTACACGAAGAAATTATGAATTTGAGAATTTTCGTTTAAGTTTGGAAAATTGATTTGAATTGGTCGGTTTAATTGACTGAAAATCCTATGTTTAAATTAAAGTGCATGAATCAAAAAAATAATTGTACAAATCGCTCTATCTAAAATCCTACGATTTAGATTGACAAAGACTAAAAACGTGGATCACGCGAATCGAGAATGACTAAAATATTATTTAATTACTAAAAGTTTTTTTCCTTTTATATTTATCAAACTACATTTTTTTATTAATACAAACTATTAATATGTAATTCTAATTTCTAATATAGACAAAATTAATCAATTTTCGGAAATTATTTACTATAATAGATGGATTTAAAAAAACATTTGATAAAACCATCATAAGATGTAAACTTTAACAAACTTTATAAAAATGACAAGTAAATAGTTATCCTATATTAAAAATATCATACTAGTGAATAATAAATAGCTAAGTTAGCATAGTGGTAAAGATGTTGGACATTAAAACTCAGGGTCTCTTGTTCGAGACCAGTTGGTGACATGTTTATTATTTTTTTAGATTTCTTTTAACAACACATATACTGTAAAACCCGCATGCTTTTACCATGAACAGTACACTTAGTAAACATACGAACAAACTAGAACTTTCCTTTTATAGCACAAACACGTGTCACGAATATTAATTACAGAAATTACGTACGTGTTATTACACGATAATTATTAAGTACGTGATATTACACGATAATTATTAACAATAATAATTATAATCACGAACATGAAATCATGAACGTTAAAACATGAACATGTAATTACATATGTAATTATTATAATACGATTAATATCGTTTACGTACAAGTATCTATGTATAACACGAACAATTAATTACGATATAACACGGAAACACTAACGTATAAACACGTAAATTATAAGACATGAAAATAGTACGGGTTTCCCTCGTGGGCGCCTTATAGCCGTGAACACAAGAACAAGGGAGGGCCCAAGCCCAAGTTGATTTTAGCTCAAATAAACAAAAGGGGAAAATACTTTTCATTTTACAGAGTTTTTCTAAAAACAAGAAACCCTAGCCTCCTTGTCCTCAACCTTTGCCGCCGGCTACAAAGCACACCACCAAGGTGTTCGGTTGATTTAGATTGTTGAATTCGGGTGAATAGTGTTGGTGTTATTACCTTATTCGATTCACGTATTCGGTAATCTCTTAAACCTTTTTCTTTTATGCTTTTTATGGAGATCATGAACACATGATTAATTAGATCTTAAAAACATGAATAAACAAGTAAAATTAATCAAGAATCATAAAAAGGAATGGGTTTTTGGGTTTGGTTGTGTGACCGACGCATGAATCGAGAGCCATGGGCTCTCGGTAGTCTTTGTAACACCACCAACCGAGACCTCAAGGTATCGGTATGGTTTTGGGTATCTCGGCCGCAAGAAAGAAGGGACCCCGACTTGAGTCGGGGTACCGTTTGGTTTGTGTTGGGTCTCGGCAGCAGCAACAACACCACCGGCTAACTGTCGGTGGCTGTTTTGGTCTAGCAGGGGGAACGACAGCAACAGGGGTACCACCGGCTAACTGCCGGTGGGAACCTGTTGTTATGGCAACGGCTAGCCAAGAGACAAGACCACCGGCAGCAGCCGGTGGCAGTTATAACAAAAACAGTGGCAACCGGCCAAGCCGGTTTGCCACTGTTAAGGGGTGTTTGGTTCGAACCGGTTCAAGGGGTTCCGTGTCCGGTCCACGACATGTCTAAATTAAATGCATTGGTCCGGTTCATGACTAAAATATGTACAAGTATTTTATTTTTACAAGTATTTATTTTAACAAGATATTAAATTAATTAAAACATGACATGTAATTAATTTAATTAATCATGGACTTAGGTTAATTATTATTTAGTAAATAAAACATGTTTTTACCTGAGTATTTAATTATTTAATTTAGACTATAAGATTAATTAATTATTAAGACATGAAATATAACTAATTAATTAACATGACTTAGGTCATTATTAATATAATATTAATACATGTTTTAACTTAAGTGTTTTTATACACCTTCATTTAATTAAATCATGCTTATATTTAATTAAATCATATAACCTATAGTTTATTTAATTAACATGTTATTAGTAATAAACTATACTATAATCACATGACTTATGATATTTATATAGTAAACTTAAGCTTATATTATTAGCTTATTAATCCAGCTTAATTGTAAATATGAAAACTTTCTAATTCAGGCAACTTACTATTTTTGGAAACATTCTATTTTTAGAAACTGATCTATTTTAAGAAGTTAATCTATTGTTGGAAACTTTCTATTTTTGGAAACTTTCTATTTTTGGAAACTTTATATATTAGGAAACCTGTTATTTTTAGAAAGTTACTTATTATTACACAACAAGTATAATAATGCAAGAAATACAAGTAATACTTAATCAGAATATACAGAATACATGGTAAACACAACATAGCGTTAAAATCAGTAAAATAAGACATGAACATATAAAATAAGCTAAGGTACGATATATGTTGTCCCATATATTTGTGATGATTAATCAATGAAGAAAGAAAGAAAAATAGATATGAGATGAAGAAGAGATGAATTCCTAGAGAGAGAAAGTAGTGAGAGAAAGTAGAGAGGATGAGAGGATTAACTTGGTGAATATTAGATTAAGAAAAGAGTTGTTACAAATGTCCATCCACCCTCCTAACATGCTAGGAGGGTAGTATATATAGTCCACCCACATGCGGGCTTTAATGGACTATATATTGGGTCGGGCTTGTCTTTTGGACTTTAATTAGTTTAAATCCAAGCCTGTGAACCACGACTAAATAACTACCTATTACAACGTTCTAATAAATATCACAATAAAAACCTATGACCGAACATTCTTGTTTGACTCAATATTTTTAGGCTAACAATCTCCCCCAATGTAAGGTCATACCCTTTTGATATTTGAAGATCAATGGAAATTACGAATCTCGTCATAAATGAGCCTTGAACGTGTAACAATAGTTTGTTCCTTCATGCTATGATCTTTGAGCCTTTGTCGTTGTCTTTCGACTTTGTCTTTTAGTCTTGAGATCTTCAAATCATCCTTGACTTGTCATTGCCATCTTGCGATCTTGTGTCTTTATCCACATGCTCACACTATCAATTGTTGGATAAGTCTTTGGGCATGAATATGTGGTTGTGAATCTTTGACTTTGCTGAGTACACCGTGACGCCACCTTCTCGAGACAAAACATAGACACGGACTGAATGGCTTTGACATTCGTCCTAAATCGGTAGCGTTTTACCTCCGGTCGGTGAAGACCGTTATACGATATTAAATACCGTACCTGTGATCAGGTAGATTCAATTAAGGATCTCCTTGACAGGGTTTCGCGGCTGTACTAGCCGTTCTCTTTACTCGACCGTCTCAAAGCAAGACAGCGAACATAAAGAGTGAATCAATTGGATAAATATCCGCTTGATTAAAATCGTCAATTCAAATTCCTGGAACAAGTTTGATTCTTAAAGAATCTTACCATTGTTGCTTTCCAGTTTACACAAGCTTGATCCATAAAGAATCTCACAAGTCACCTACCGTAGCGCTGTTTGATGTTGACGCTAGAAGGATTTCCATTCGTCACTGTGAATATTAATGAATATCACTCTGAATGTTCTGGCAAGACCATAAGGATATTGCGTAGAAACTTGAAACGAGTCTGAATCAATTCAGAATCAAACCACTGTTGCTTTTCAGTTTTACATATGTTCAATTCATAAAGAATCTTGCATATGACGTACCACAGTGCTGTTTGATGTTAACATTGGAAGGATTTCCACTCATCATTGTGAATACTAAGTAGTATCACTCTGAGTGTTCTAGCAATATCGCAAGGATATAGCGTAGGACTCTCTTGGTCATCATCCGTGTGTCCTAACGAGATTTGATTGATCTCTTGGCTCTAGACTCGATTTGTGCACTTTTAGTGGTCGGAGGCTGGAGCAGATGCCACCTATTCAATATCAACTATCTCGGAGTGAGAAAGTCAATAGAAGTCGTGTTGATCTCCATGACAATAAAACAAACTTATTTTGAGAGAAGCCTGAGTAGCTAGGAAAGGGTTGTGCTTCACATCACTGGGTCCATGATGAGTTTGTCTTCATGATGAGTTGACCCGGTTTCTGCCTAAGTTGTATGGAGGGCTTCTTTCTTTACACCCTTTATCCTTACATTTCTTTTTCATTCTTCAACCCCTTCAATGCTTACCAAGACATCATTAATAGCACCTTGTTATGATTGTTCCAGTGCTATCATTAGTACTTAGTCGGCATTCAGCTACGTTCGCATTCTACTCCATCTTTCCTAAGGACTTCTAATAATCTATTGGATTGTCCCTGGGAAGATCCCTCCGGTTCTGGTTGGATCATAGGACTTAAACCTAACCACCCTTTTAACACCAATAACGTCGTGAATTAAAGATGTTGTGGGTATTTGATCGTAACCATGAAAACCACTTTAAATTCTAACAAAGTGTTTGAAAAACGTTTAACACCTTGCTAGTTTTGTCGTTTCAGAAAAGCTCCCCCTTCACATGTGCATCGACAATCGAAAGTGTTTCGCACATGTAGGTAAGAGTTAAAGTGCTTGAGTCTTATATATGATCACATTTTAATCACATTTTCTCCCCCTATCTCTAATATATAAAATCTTTTGATATTAGAGATATCAAATTTGATTAAAATATATTTTGAAAAATAGTCTTGAAAATATTCGGGAGAAAGATGTGTTAATCTTTTGCATGAAGTTGAATTGCTCCCCCTCAAAAATTGATCCAATGGAATTGTCATTGCGAGTATTTTATCCACATTAAACTTTTGAGGATAGGAGTTGTTGAACACGCAATTTTTGAAAGATTTTGACTATCATTGAGAAATTCTTGAAAAAATTGTGTTCAACGCTTTTTGAAAAATCAATTCTTTTTGACGAAAAGGTTTTTCTAAAGCATAAACTTGAGTTCATAGACTTTGAATGTCTTGACGAATCCACTCAAGTGTAAGAAGTTTTAACTTCTTTTGCTAAGGGTAAGAGTACAAAAGCGTACACACCCCCGTGAATTTAGATCTGGGTTGCAATCTGAAAGTGATTACAAGCTATTGTGTTGAGCTCAAAACGTGGAATGTTTTGTGACAAGCTCAGCCCAAGATAGATTGCTCTACCCGTTTTTGGAAATATTGTCCAAAATAGACAATTTCCTATAAAAAAGATAGAAATGACATGTTTTGAAAAATATTTACAACTTTCATTTGAGCTTTATGTACATACCCGTGTCGTTATTGAGCGACATTTCTAGGTACGTCCATATTATCGATACTGAAAGACATGTCGAGAAGAATATTTTTAGATTATCAAAGATTTTTTAGTTTTGTATTTTGCTTTTTGATTAATATTTACAGGTAGATGTTTGATAGATGAATCAAGCAGGCTTCTTTGCCAGAACCTCCAGTTCTGTTGGAGTCAAACATCTCATACCAATTTGCCTAACTAGATACACAAACCTCTCTTTCGAAAGAGCTTTTGTAAACAAGTCAGCTAATTGGTAATCAGTTCCAACAAAGTATAATTCAACAATACCTCTTTGAACTTGTTCCTTAATGAAGTGATATCTGACATCAATGTGCTTCTTGCGGGAATGCTGAACCGGATTGCAGGAGATGGCTATGGCAGACTTTGAGTCACAGTACCTAGGTACTTTATCAAAGTGGAAGCTATAATCCGTGAGTTGCGTTCTCATCCAAAGAATTGAGCACAACACGTAGATAGAGACACATACTCCGCTTCGGCTGATGAAAGTGACGTGCAATCCTGTTTCTTGGAAGACCATCCCACAAGCTTATCTTGACCTAGAAATTGTGCACCACCAGAAGTAGTTTTTCGTGTATCAAGACACCCTGCATGATCAGAATCTGAATAGGCCGTTAGAAAGAAACCGGTTTCCCTCGGATACCAGAGTCCCATGTGAATGGTATTCTTAAGGTACCGAAAGATCCGTTTAACCTCCTTGAGGTGCTTTTTAGTGGGTCGTGCTTGATATCGTGCACAATAACACGTAACATGATGAATATCAGGTCTGCTTGCTGTCAAGTACATGAGGGACCCGATCATGGAACGATATCTCGTTTGATCTATGGGTAATCCCTCAAAATCAGCATCTAGGGATGTGGTTGATAATGGTGTCCCAACGGGGTCACATGATGTCATACCATGCTTTGTGATTATCTCTTGACAATACTTCGCTTGGTTAATGAATATACTACTTGGGGATTGGTGAACTTGAATTCCTAGAAAGAATTTTAGTTCGCCCATCATAGACATTTCAAATCTGCTGTGCATTACTTTTTCAAACCATTTTGAAAGTTTTGGGTTTGTAGACCCAAAAATAATGTCATCAACATAAATTTGCACAAGCAAAATGTCATCCCCATATTTATAAGTGAACAAAGTTAAATCAATGGAACCTTTTGAAAAACCTTTGGAGATCAGAAATTTCGAGAGCTCGTCGTACCACGCCCTTGGAGCTTGCTTGAGTCCATAAAGTGCTTTGTGGAGACGATACACCTTTTCAGGATAATGAGGATTGACGAATCCTTCCGGCTGCGTGACATAAACTTCTTCCTTCAAAGTACCGTTAAGAAATGCCGTCTTTACGTCCATTTGATAAACGATGAATCCCTTATGTGCAGCATAAGCAAGAAAAATCCTGACCGCTTCCATTCGAGCTACTGGTGCAAATGATTCTTCAAAATCAATACCCTCTTTCTGTCCATACCCTTTAGCCACAAGCCTAGATTTGTTGTTGATGATCGTGTTCTCTTCATCCATCTTGTTTTTCCGGATCCATCGAAGATTTAATGGTGTTACATCGTATGGTCTGTCAACAAGTTCCCAGACTTTAAGTCTTTCAAATTGTTGAAGTTCATCCGTCATCGATTCAATCCAAGCATGATCAGCTAATGCTTCTTTGATGTTTTTCGGTTCAGCTGAACTCACGGCGAGTGCGAACATACAAACATCGGCATCGGTGTTAAGCTGTCGTCTTGTGCGAACGGGCTGTGAAGGGTTTCCAATGACATGAACCAAAGGATGATCTCTAGTCCAATGATGTGTTCAAGGATGTCGTTGATAGAACGTATGCATATTTGACAGATCAACATGGCGAGTAGAAGACTCTCCAGTTTCGTGTACCGGTGTACCGAATGGGTTGATAAATTTGTCTTCGTCAGATAATGCATTGTCTGCTTGATTTATGTTCTCTGGAGCAATGACAGTAGTTGTGGATGTTGTAGGATCGATTGATGAAGTGATATTCTGAGGAGGTAAATCTGCAGCAACCCGTGTTGAAGTAGATGAAGTTGTATCCATTTGTTGACGATGATCGGTATCATCATTCATATCATGAGTGACACCGGAAGACTTCAATACAACTTGTTTCTCCCCCGTAAAATATTCATCATACATTGGTCCATATAACATTTCCAACTCTTCAATTGTCGTGTCGACTGTCATATCAGCTCTAGGAACATTTTCTGGAACCAGCGTTGAACTTGAAGGTTCATTGCTGTGGTCTTGAGTTCCGAGTTCCGTGCGGTTGTGAACGGAAGTCGTTTGTCGTTTTGAATCGGGACTTAAACTGTTTTGTTCAATTGCCATTTCTTGCAATTCATCAAATCGGATGTGAATTGTCTCGATAATCAATTTTGTTCTCTTGTTGTATAATCTATATCCCTTTGACTGAGTTGCATATCCCACAAGAATACATGCATCACCTTTCTCTTTCATCTTATCCAAATTTTCACCATCTCGAATAATGTAGCAAGTACATCCAAAAACATGAAGGTGTTTGAGTGAAGGTTTTCGATCATGAATTATGTGATATGGTGTCTTTTCATGTCTTGGGATAATTAAGGAACGGTTTTGTGTGTAGCATGTGGTTGACACGGCTTCGGCCCAAAAATACAGTGGAAGTTTTGAAGCGGATAGTAATGTTCGAGCAGCCTCAACTAAAGTACGGTTTCGTCTTTCAACAAGGCCGTTTTGTTCGGGTGTTCGAGCAATAGATGTTTCATGTTCAATCCCTTCGGCTTCAAAATACTTTCTCAGATTTGAATTCAAAAATTCTGTACCTCTGTCAGTACGAACCACTTTAACTTGAGCTTGAAGACCACATTGTATCAATTTAAGGAATCTGATGAGAACATCGGGTGTTTCATCCTTGGACCTCAAGAAGTGAGTCCATGTGTACCTTGAGTAATCATCGACAATGACCAGAATATATTTCTTTCCATTGATACTCTGAACACGCATGGGACCACACAGATCCATGTGAAGAAGATCTAACTGTCCTTTTGAGCTTGGTGTAGTCTTTGTTTTGAAGCTACTTCGTTTAGCTTTACAAAGCTCACAAGAAGAACAAAGATGATCTTTGATGAATTTCAAACTTGGAAGGCCTCTCACAATATCTTTCTTGGAAAGCAAGTTAATGGTATCAAAGTTGAGATGAGAAAGTCGTTGATGCCATAACCATGCTTGAGTCGATGAAGCTTTAGCCATGAAGCAAATTGGAGTTGATGAAGTTGTGTCTTGTAGTGAAATTGTGTAAAGATCAGTACCCCGTGTACCGGTAAGTAAATCATTCCCATCATAATCACGAACAAAACATGTCTTCTTTCTGAAAGCAACCTCCAAATCCGCATCACAGAATTGACCAACCGAGAAAAGATTGTGATTGAGCCCTTCGAGGTAGTATACCCTTTTAATCGTAATATTCCCCTGAACCAAATCTCCATATCCTAGGATCGGTGCAAATTGATCATTTCCGAATCGGACCGTACCCAGGAACTTCTCCACGAAGTTAATTAGAAGCTTGAGATTCCCCGTCATGTGCTTCGTGCATCCGGAGTCCAGTATGAAGAGAATTATTTGTATCACCTGCAGAAGAGTTAGAACACGATGTAGCATTTGCTAAATTGGATACCACAGTAGTTGTGATAGTAGAATCATTAGTGTCATTATCAACATTTAAAGGCAAACTAACACTCGTTTTCACATTTTCTATCCTAACTTTAGGCATCCATTTATATCAGGGAGGACATTGATTAGCAAACCACCATTTCCAAGACTTATTGGCAGACTCATATAATTCCTTAATTTTGCTTCTAGGATTCTTAGTGGTGGAGTCTGATGCATTACTTTTCTTAGTGGGGGTAGTACCAGAATGGTTCACTTTGCGTTTGGGTTTACTAGCTCTACTAGGCATCACAGTTTGCTTCTTAGTTCTAGTTTCTACGCCTTTGACATTATTCATAGCACACATAGAATGATTAGCATTAGCACACTTGCCACATTTGACACAAACAAATTTCACATTCATAGCATTCAAATCATTCACATCATTCATATCGTCATTACATGCGATTACAGAATTTTTATTCTTTAAAACATTCAAATTCCTAGGGTGTGCTTCTACTTCCTTCATCTTCCCTTGATTCTTGTGTTTCCAGACCTTATCATTCACTTGAGTGCTCTTAAGCTGAGGCCGGCTAACACTAGTAGTGGAGACTATTCCTGTGGTAGAAGACACACGAATATTAGTGTTTCTAGAAGTCTGAGGTGATTGAATAACTTTGGTTGTGGGCTTAATGGTCATTCTATACATCCCTGGTTTAAACACATTATTGTGCTTAACGGTTGGTGCTATAGGATTCCTTATGGGTTGAGCTTGTGGCAACCTTTCCTTTCCATCCATCTTGGGGGCAAACACAGGTTTTGCAAACGAGGAATTAGATAAAGCAGATGGTTTTCCCAAGATAGAGGATCTATTCTCTTTAGAGGCATTGGGTTGTCTAACAACATTTTTCTTAATGCTAGGTTCCACAATTTTCCCACCCATTTTAGCAACGAGTTTCTGCAACTCTGCTATCGCTCTGTCCCTGTCTTGTAATTGAGCTTTCAACCCTTTAATTTCCAAATTCTGTTCATTCATTTCTAGAAATGTTTGGGAAAGTTTTTCTTGCAATTTATTATCATGTGGAAAACGACCAACATCTTTTTGCAAAGCAAGTTCAAGTGAATGACAATGTTTTTGAAGGAAATCAGTTTTGTGTTGAAGTAACTCAAAAGCCTTTTTGTCAACATTTTCTTTACGTTTCGAAAGCTCAATTTCAAGACGTTCACATTCTTTGATCTTATCAAGATATTGGCATGCAACTTCAGAATATTCATCAATATCAGAACAAGATGTAAAATAAGCACACATAACATCTTTAGAAACGCATTCTTGCAAGAGTAAAGCATATTCATCTGAGAAATCAGACTTCTCCATTTGAAGATCATCAATGTGTTTCTCAATAGATTCAACATATTTTAAATCATCAAACATTTCAGTTCGAATGAACTCCTCAAGTTGAAGAACAGTTTCTTTAATCAACGCCGTGTTTGGAATTAAGAGTTCTTTGACAAGCAAGGTAATATCGTGAGGAATCGGACGTGTCCACTCAGCATTTTCACGTTTTGCCCAGTCTCTTTCAACAATAGATTTAACATTATCTATGTGATGTTTAAGAATACCTAATGTTTTTCTACTCTTGCTTTTAGATTCATCTAGAGGGAGGTAGTTTATGTATTTGTAAACATTAGATTTCTTCGGGGCAAATGCTTTCTTCCATTGAATTCTCTTTTGTTTGCATTCAAGGAACACTTCCTCACGAGTTTTCTGAGTTTGTTTATTGAAAAGGCCATAAAGACTATTCTCATAAGCATAATTATATGGTTTCACAAACTCCTTATTAACAAGTGGTTGACTATCATCGTCCCAAAGGGCAGTCTCTTCACTATTGGCACTTACCGGCATGCAATCAAGATCGGTCCTTTCAGTCTCATCAAGATAGAGACACGGGTTCGCAGCTTGAGCTTTGGCAAGGTACTCAGGACTTGCAAAGCTAGCTTGACCCTTAAACATCGATGGAGGTGCTAGCATTCTTATGGATTGAATAGAATCATGCGTTTTATAAACAACGTTCTTCAAAAAGTCGACTTGTGCTTCTAGTTTCGTAACTTTTTCGGTTTCTTTATCATATCTACTTTTGAAGTCTTGTTTTATCGCATCTACCTCTTGTTTCTTATCCTCTAGAATTTTAGCAGAATCAGTAGTGGTCATAGAGAGCTTTGTTCAAGTTCATTAACTTTGGTATTTGCAAGGTACATTTTTTGACGTTCATCCATTAAGAAAACATTATATTGACGCTTCTCTTTAGCTAATAACTCAAGAGTTGTATTATATTTGTTTTCAAAATCGTCCTTTTGATATTTTAACGTACTTCCCTTGTACCCCTCAAGCTCTTTGGTTTTCTGAAGGAGCTCATCTCTATAGCTTTCAGTCATCTCAGTAGATTTGATAAGAGCAGCTTTACATTCTTCAAAACTTTGAGTGAGCGTAGCGTTTGCCTTCTTTAATTGCTTTTGACTCTTTTTATTTTCAGTGACATCTTTTTGTAAAGTAGCAATAAAATTAGCAAGCGCAATACGTTCCTCTTCATCATATTCATTTGCATGTTGATCATCCTCAGACTCATTATTGCACATGTCTGATGAATCGGGTGTGGTATTGCTATCAACCGTTTCGATCATACACGTGTCATTAATGGCATTGGGTAGATCACTATGCTCAGGAATATCACCAAACACATTATATTCATCAGTAGTGTGTACCTTATCGATTGGCTCAGTGTCAAAGATAGGGCCATTGTCATCTTCAGTGACTTTGAGAACTTCTTCAACCTTTGCCATGTACGAGTAATGTGCATCAAGCTCTTGATCAGAATCTTCATCATCAGTATCATCAAGCATGGCTCCTTCCTCAGCTGACAATTTAACCCCTGCTTCCATCTTTTTGCATAGCAGCATCTTTTCCTTGTGATAGCTGGAGTCTCTAACCCTTTCCGGCTTCCTGCATTCCTTTGCCATATGCCCATAACCTTGGCAATTAAAACATTGAATCCCACTCTGCTAAACCACTTGACTTCCAACCGTTTCCCTATTCCCAGTAACAGCAGCAATCCTCTGAGTATCATACTTGGTAGTTTGTCGATCATATCTTGCAGAACCCTCAACATGCGTTGGATTATGTCGATCATACCTAGAAGGACTTTCACCACGTCAACATGTGTCATACCTTGAAGGACTCTCAATATATCGGTTCTTTGTGTTAGATGATGTGCGAAGATTGTTGTTGGTGGGTTTGTAGATTTTCTTGTAACTCTTCATTATGTAAGCAATTTGTTGTTTCATCTCTCGGTTCTTTTGAGCTTGGTCTTCATCACTATCTTCTTCGGATGAGGACTCAGATGGTGGTGATGGTGCTCTTGGCGCTTTACCTCGAGATTTTGTGGAAGATGAAGACTTAGATGATGTGGAATATCGTGGTGAAGATGATGTATTGGAGTATGGCTTAGGAGCACGAGAGTGAGGATCTTGAACATGTTGAGTGGTAGTCAGTAAAGCAAGTGGATTAGCCGTCTTGGCAACACGTTCAGCTCGAATCTCATTTGCTTCATTCTGAAATTGCTTCAAGATGTCAAAGAGTCGATGATATGAGACCTCGTCTAACGTTTCTTGTTGTTTCACCAAAGTGACGAACCGTGTCCACTCGGGTTGAAGTTGTTGAAGAAATTGAACATTGACTTGCATGGTGGAGACTTGCAGATTATTTCTTGTCATGTCATTCATCATCTTATAAAACCTGGAGTAGTAAGAGTCAATTGATTCTCCATCCCTTGAAGTAAACTTTCCAAAATTCCAAAACAAGTTTGTTTTGACATCTTGTTTGTTGAGTGATTCTCCTTGTTTCAAGCGTTCAATAGCAGTCCACAATTCATGTGCTGTAGGGCATGCATCAACCGCGGAATAAATATCATATCCAATCCCACTTAAAACCATATAGATGGCTTCCTTCTCCGCATCATGCCAAGCATAATTTTCAGGTGTGAGATCAGCTCTTGTTTCATCACGTTCACTTGCAGGTATTGGATCGGTAGTATCTGTGGCTACTCTTGGAGGAATTGAGATCTTCTTGAATATATATGGTCCATGAGTAATACATTTCCTCAAGGCATCACCATTAGGTCTTGTGTCAAGGTATCGTATGAAACGTGATTCCCTTTGAGCATACCTACCAGATACAAGCATTGGTGGTCTCTCTTTGTTACCCGCCACCATTATGTTGTTGTTCGTCACACGATATTCGGCAGTAGAATCCATCTCAATATTCTCTGAAATGATGAAGTGAAAATGGATCTTAAGTAGATTTTTTGTGATTGTTGTTGTGGTTTAAATTCCGAAAATTGCAATTTTTCTCCAGTCCGACAACAAATTCTCCAGTCCGACAAGAACGGTAGACCAAAAAATTTTGTATCGCCAAATTTTGAAATTGAGCTAGAAATGTCCTAAAACTAGTATGGAAAAAATTTGAATTTACTTGACGGAAAAATTTTAACTCTTTTTTTTTTTGATCTTCGTGTAAACGATATTCCGAAACTAGTCTAGATGGTGGCTAAGTCTAAAAAATACTCAAACAAAATTTAGCAAAACACATCATCGAAATCACTTATCGGAATCACCAAATCGGAATGTGATCGGAATGTCCTAATCGGAATGTTATCGGAATGTCCCCTAATCGGAATACCCTTGTCGGAATAACCTAATCGGAATAACCTTGTCGGAAGACCCAAATCGGAATGCAAATCGGAATGCAAATCGGAATGCAAATCGGAATGCAATCGGAATATTTTTGTCCAGTCGGAATGATGATTGGAAAGCTGGTCGGAATGTGTAAACCCTTTTCCGATGCGACTGATCGGAATCTCTAATCCCTTTTCCGATTACACCAATCAGAATAATAGTGCTGTTACGAGATTTTGAGGTAAAAAGATGAATTTTTCGACAAGAAATCCGCGATTTTAACCAACCAAATGCGACCAAATCCCTACCACAGCTATGTAGAAGATTTATATCACGATTTAGAGCATAGAAAACACAAAAAGAATCTTGAATTCGAGATGATTATAAGAGAAAATCACACGAACCAAGTAAAATGAACAACGAATCACAAAACTACCCCATGGCGATTGATACCAATTGTTGTCCCATATATTTGTGATGATTAATCAATGAAGAAAGAAAGAAAAATAGATATGAGATGAAGAAGAGATGAATTCCTAGAGAGAGAAATTAGTGAGAGAAAGTAGAGAGGAGGAGAGGATTAACTTGGTGAATATTAGATTAAGAAAAGATTTGTTACAAATGACCATCCACCCTCCTAACATGCTAGGAGGGTAGTATATATAGTCCACCCACATGCGGGCTTTAATGGACTATATATTGAGTCGGGCTTGTCTTTTGGACTTTAATTAGTTTAAATCAAAGCCTGTGAACCACGACTAAATAACTACCTATTACAACGTTCTAATAAATATCACAATAGAAACCTATGACCGAACATTCTTGTTTGACTCAATATTTTGAGGCTAACAATATACAATCAGTTATATACCCAGTAAGCAGAATACCTATACATGTACTCTATTATATGTAGCATTTGTGAGATCGAAGTAGGACTTCCTTTCGTTCATCTTCTTCGTTCACTGGACATAAGGTACGGATTTTCCGTCCCTTCAGTATGGACATACTTTCCTTATTAGGATTCCCCGTTTGCAGCCAACTGTTTTCCCAGTATTTGTTTTATATGTTTGATACTTATGTAGAATAAAAGCCTAAGCCATATACATACATGACCAGTGTCACCTAGTTATGGAGGTACCATAACCATAACACTAGAGGCACCAGTTGTAACACCTCATTTTAATAAATGGAATGTCACGCGTAATTATGGCGTGTCATCAAAGCATGCAAGGTAAATGTACTAAAACATACATGACCATAGGGAAAACCGGAATCAAACATCGGTTCCCAAACATAAGCCCAAAACATAATAAAGCAAAAGAAATGAATGAAATACTACACAAGCATAAATATATGAAGGCAAAAGGAAAAGAAGTCTCTAGCAGCTTCCATCCTATGCACGTCCTCCAAATGCTCGAGTCTTTCCCTAGGGTATCTGCCGTTTTGGGACATGGAAAGGAAAGTAACGGCTGAGCAAAACGCTCAGTGCACGGATATAGACATAGTATGAATGACTAAAACATAATAAAGACTTAATAGCAGCGGAATTGTATAAGTCCTGGAAAACATGGAACATGTTCATAAAACTGGTTTTATAGTTTGAAAAGCCTTATGTTTATCTTATGAAAACTGTTTAACATATTTTACCATTAGCCAATATAGGTCATGAAAATCCACCGTGCATGAATACTTGGAGGGGTGACCTCATCATGCAAATTAGAGGGGCTGCCTCTAATTTAATATACTGGTTTTTGGGTAGGAGGGATCAGCTCCTTGTGAAGGATGCAAGGCACACACCACATTCACCATAAAATCCTGACTAAAACATGTAACTAGGATGCACCCATACGCCCCACATGATAAATATAAATAATGGCCAAAAGCTGAAGGGACGCCACGAGCAATCACTCCGCCGTGGTGAAGTCATAACATCAGTGCCTCTAATGTTATAGTTATGGTACCTCCATAACTAGGTGAAACTGGTCATGCATGTATATGGCTATAGGTAATTTTAATTAAACATAAGCAATCAAACACGTAACTTATACTACGGGAAAACAGTTGGCTGCATACGGGGAACCCTAATAAGGAAAGAATGTCCATACTGAAAGGACGGGAATCCGTACCTTATGTCCAGTGAACGAAGAAGATGAACTGCGAGGAATCCTACTTCCGAATCACTAGTGCTACATAAATACGTACATGAATAAGTATCTGCTTACTAAATACGTAGCTGGTTTTATGTTATGTCTTAGCTTATTTTATGTGTTTTTACCATGTTTTACTGTTTCTAAGCCTTAAACTGTGTTTTATCTTATATTCTATTTAATTTGATTAAGTATTTCTAGTATTTCATGTGTTATTATACAAACTGTGTAATAATAAGTAACTTTCCAAAAATAGCAGTTTCCTAATATAGAAATTTTCCAAAAATAGAAAGTTTCCAAAAATAGAAAGTTTCCAAAAATAGAAAGTTACCAAAAATAGAAAGTTTCCAAAAATAGAAAGTTACCAAAAATAGAAAGTTTCCAAAAATAGAAAGTTTCCAAAAATAGAAAGTTTCCAAAAATAGAAAGTTTCCAAAAATAGATTTACTGTTTAAAATAGATAAGTTTCTAAAAATAGAAAGTTTCCATAAATAGATTAGCTGCCTTAATTAAATAAGTTTCCATAAATAGATTAGCTGCCTGAAATAAATAACTTTCTAAAAATAGAAGGTTTCCATAAATAGATTAGCTGCCTTATTTAATTAAGTTTCTAAAAATAGGAAGTCTCCATAATTAGAAATAAGCTGGTTAAATAAGCTAAGTATATAAGCCTAAGTGTTTTCATGATTATTTTCTAAGTCATATGATATAATGTATAGTTTAATAATTATTTCATGTAATTAAATTAAACTATAGGTTAAAATATTTAATTAAAGTATAACATGTTTTTTAATTAAAAATTTAAATACTTAGGTTAAAATATGTATTATTATATAATAATAATATAACCTAAGTCATGTTAATTAATTAATTATATCCATGGTTTTTAAAATAATTAATTAATTATAAGTCTTAAATATATAAATACTTAGGTTAAAATAATTTCATGATCATTAATAATTAAATAACCTAAGTCATGTTATTAAATTAATCACATCATTTTATTAATTTAATTTTAGCATAAGATCATAAACATAAAAAAAAACTAAACATACACCATGAACCGGATCTAGACTAAAAAGCATGAACCGGACATGAAATCGACACCGTACCCCGAACCAACTCGGGGTACCCCGTGTTTCACTGCTGCCGTGGGACCCACACGCACCAACCAAGACCATATGGTCTTGGTGGTGGTCGGCTTGGCAAACCGAGACCCCTTTTGGGTTCGGTGAAGCCTGCGGCCAAAACAAACACCCCTTAAAACACCCTTTTTATTTTATTTAACACCAAAACATGTTAGATCCATGTTTAATTATTATGTTTTTGTAAAAACCTCACATGTTGTTGATTTATAAAAAGATTAAATCAAAAGAAAAGGTTTAAAAAGGATTTACCGAATTCGTAGATCAAAAGGACGAAGAACCAACACAATCAATCACTAAAACTTCAAGATCCAAGATCACAAACCACTCCTTATGGTGGTTGTAGGGTGGCGGCACAAAGGAGAAAGGGAAAAGGAGGTTTTAGGTTTTCTTAAAAATCTTCTGTAAAGATTAATTGAGTAGTAAAAATAATAATAACCCCCCTTTAGTAAATTTGACAAATGGGCTTGGCCCATTTGCCTCTTGTTGCCGCGGGTAGGGACCCCACTTGGGGTACCCGTACCTTTTTCCGTGTCTCGTTATTAAGTTAAACGTTTGTGATTATTTGTGTTCGTGTTTTAAATGTTCTCGTTACGTAAATACCGTGATCTAATATATTTAATTACGCTCGTAATAAATATATATACGTAATTAATAATAGTTCGTGTTTTAATTACGTTCATGATTTCATGATCGCATGTTCGTGATTAATTATCGTCAAATAATTATTACATGATCGTGCGTAGTAAATACTTATCGTGTTCTAACACGTACGTAATACGTAAACTCCTAACACGTAATCGTAATCATGCTATATTAGGAAACTTTTAATCTAGTACGTACGATCCTAAGGGTACTATGCATGGTAAAAGCATGCGGGTTTTACAACTCTTCCCCCCTAAAAAGAATAATTCGTCCCCGAATTATAGATAAAGTAAACTGGAAAAGAAGAACATACCCGAATCAGACTAGAAAGGTATGAAAAATAACGGAAATGAAGGTGACATGATAGAAGGGAACGTGGAACGTGACATGTCTTGAAAAGACATGGAACGTGACGTGACTGAAAGGACATATCTAATCGATAAGAGAAAAACGGATAAGAAGTCCGGATGAACTTGTCCGTTTCCAAGTGGCTTCCCTCTTGGAACGGTTCCTTCATAAGATCTTGACACGAATGATAAGTCTTGGTCCTCCTGACCTTGACTTGGAATACGAAGAAGTTCTTGGTTATCAACGTAAGGTAGATCCCCTAAATTCGATCGAGGGAATAAGAATTAATCGTGTAAGAGTAACTGAAACGTTACGATGCAAGACAATCTGACTTAACTGATAATTAGAAACGATGCGCGAGACACAAAGAAACGTAGTACGTGAAAATTTTTGAACGTGATACGTGAAAAATTTTGAACGTGCTACGTGGAGATATGGCGAGTGAAGTATGAGTAAACATATCGTGATCCATGATATGTGTAACATATCTTGATCATGATATGAGGAATGTGGAATGAACATGACATGTGAAACATATCGTGATCATAGAATACAATGGCGGTAACGCCAAATGCTACAAGGTGAGACGTGGAATATGACGTGAAACGTCTATCTGATGATGGAGAGTTATACTAAACTTGGGTATGGTCTCTCAAGTTCTTGCAAAACTTCCCAGAACGAAATGAACGTAAAATCGTAAGTCAAGATACCATCATGAATGTGAATGGTGTCATGAACGCGAGCGCGAAAACAAGTCGTGAAATTAGAACAAGGACGTGGACGTAAACAAGGAGCACAAATGCGAACCTTTGCCTGTCCCTATAACTGAGGGATTACCAAGTGATCGGATGAGCCTTGGCGTGGAATGTGTTCGATCAATCCGTTGATTCTGAAATCCGTACGGATGTAAGGATTTTGCAGACTTGATCAAACTGTTGGCAATAACACAGATAGCATCTTGCTTTTTCTGAGTTTGCTTTAATCTGGTAACCAAAATCCGTGGAGATCTTGTCCCATTTCAATTCACAATTTCAGATGATGAAAACGTTCCAGTTTATTGGTGTCCTATCTTAACCTGTTGGTATGTCAGGTACTTAGATATGAACATAACTGTTTCTTGCTTCGTAGGACTTGATACATAGGAGTTTGTGAAATTCTGAGTTTCTGAATCTAGACTTCTCCTAGCATAGGATTTTCTATAACACCTAATGTAGTGTAGGGTTCTCTCCTTTACGCATAAGCTGAGTCATGGTAAGATTAACCATGCAAATCCATGTGATCCAGCGTGTCACTGTAATCAAACAGAATTGATATTGGAAAAATTTCCAGGGTGAAATTTCTCTTGTCATAGAATTTGCAACATAGTGCAGTTATGGTCTTCCTTTTCCTCTTCTAGGCTTAAAGGAAATCAGGTTATCCTCAATGAAAACACTGATGAATTTGCTTATGAGTTCATGGAAACTCAATTTATTAAGTCCATTATGTTGTTGGAGCATTGATGAGACTAATTCAAAATCATAAATCTAGCATGACCGAGTCGTGCACGAATAGCAGTCATGGACATGTCCTGCTCTTTCACCCGTCACTATTGGCAGCATGATCATGAATTCGATCTTGGAAAAGTGATTAACACTATAAGGTTGATTGGACATGTTGTCAATACGTGGAGGAGAATAACGGTCATGAATGGTGATTTGTTTAAAAATCGACGGTAGTGGACACATAATCTTATGTTACCGTCCTTCTCCTTGAAGGTTCTTCTGGAGTGTAAGGGACAATTTTGGAACAATCCGTTGGTTATGCGTACAAGGACTTCAGTAGCCGTGTCTTACTGACAGCTAGAAAGTTTAATAATCATGGCTAACAAAGCACGTGCTTGGAAAGCATAGATAATTTGTACAGATTTTCCTAATGGAAAATCAAGCTGAATGTATTCAGGAGCCTGAACACTATTGTACATAATTATGAAGCGTAGCATGGTGTGCTGTTCATAGTCCATAATTAGGATAAAATTCATCTCGTGTCTGTCCGAGGAAATGTGTTAGCAGCTTGGATCTCATCATTAAACTGAAGGAAAACCTTCGTATGCGTGGGAATACGAAAGGCGTCCTTCATGGTCATGAATATAGGAACTATGGTGAAAGAAATGAAAGTGACATCGGCAACGTGACAGTTCTCACTAATGCGCCGATAATGGTATTGAACTTCTTGTGGCCTGATTAATACATGGCACAACAAAATAGATATACCCTTGGAGGGTACCCTGAATTTCTTAGAAATGTTCCATAGTTGGATGTGAGTCATGTGTCTTGACTCGTTTCTTGGAACTATAAGCATGACATATGTCTTGACTGGTGTCTTGGCATGTGTCTTCAGGAGGTATACGTGAGACATGTGTCTTGACTGATGTCTTGACTGATGTCTTGACATGTGTCTTTAGAAAGTATAGGTGAGACATGTGTCTTGACTGATGTCTTGACACGTGTCTCGAGATGTGAAACAAATATAACCACAATATAAGGTTATTATGCCAGAATTGGCGGATCGGTTGGACTACTAATCCTTGTATTTCTGATCACGTTCGTGGCCAAAGTTTCGGTTGCGATTTCTAGGATAGTTGCTGTCATAGTAGTGGTTACTATCGTCCTGTTTGTCAGTTCCATGATGATCATTCTCATGACCGTGATTCATGTAACTATTTAGCTGAGTGGCCGGCTGGTACCGGTTTGCACTCATATGGCTGAAATGACAGCCGAATGACGTGTGACATGTAATTAAGAATTAGGGACAATGATTGATGGGAATCGTCTGATGGTGAAGCATCTTCTCGTCAAATTGCTTTGCTCCGACGCCTTTGTCTTCGTCTTGTAGGATCTCCAGGTTGTGAACAGCATCCGCATCTCGTAGCGTCTCCGAACTTCAGCAGCATCAACCTTTAGTAACATCTCCAAGTTGTGAGCGGCATCAGCAATCTTGTAGAATATCAGCAATTGGAAATACGCCTGAGATGATTTAGAATCGACTAGCGAATACTCGTGAAGTATTGCAAGTGGAATACACATATATTAAGGTACATGTAATACACATGAAATACGGTACGTGGAGTACACGTGGAATGCACATGAAATGATCGGTATGGGGTCGATCATTTATCATGATTTAAGGAAAGTATATCGGTTAAACGGTTAGGAAAACCATCATGATAACCTGGCAATGCCAGTATATACCTCATTCTGGTTGCATAGAGAAACGCTAAAGTGTGGTTACACAAAATTCAACGATGATTTGCCTGACAGCATGATCAATGAGAACCAACCATGACTATCATGAAAGCAGAATTCAATGAAAACCAACAATGTCTTGCAGGACAACGTAAATAACAAAAGAGGCGTAAAACATAATCAACATGAAGACGGAATTATCATGAAGAAACATGAAACCATCTATCACAAAGAAGTATATAACATAATCAGCATGAAACTGAAGTTAACCATGACAGTATGAAAATATACTTGACATAAAAACATAATAACTTATGAGGGGACATGAAAAAAATTTTATGCCAATTTTATGCATGAAAAACAGTGCATGAATACGTAATGTAGTTTATAAAACCTTTATATGTGCGAGGGAACGCCTATGGGTCGGTTCCAAAACAAAAGACATGGCGAGGGGACGCCTATGGGTCGGTCCCAAAGTTAAAAGTTTCGATAAAAGCACATGCGACTAAATAGGGCCATTCATGTACCAACCATTACTTAGTCATAATCCCTGCAACAATGATACATGAAACATAAATGATTGAAACTCATATGTCAAAACTTATCAGAAAAAAAAAATTTTATGTGACTAATTATGAACTACTGGGGCTTAGTCCACATAGCCACAGTTCACGAGGAACATTATGCATGAAACAATGACACATAACTAAATATGAATGACGGTTGTCCATCCATATTAGTAAAACAATCCCGATGAAAACGTCAAGGTTAAAACCTCAAGGTGCTGAAAACATCATGGTTAAAACAACAATGCGCTGAAAACATCAATACGTAGAATAACAAACGTTGGCTTTGGAAGCTTCTGGTGACTACCCACTAGTCACAGGTCGAGTTTTAGAGCCTACATGTCAAAGCCTTGTCTCTGATACCATAACTGTAACACCCCATTTTGATAAATGGAATGTCACGCGTAATTATGGCGTGTCATCAAAGCATGCAAGGTAAATGTACAAAAACATACATGACCATAGAGAAAACCGGAATCAAACATCGGTTCCCAAACATAAGCCCAAAACATAATAAAGCAAAAGAAATGAATGAAAGACTACACAAGCATAAATATATGAAGGCAAAAGGAAAAGAAGTCTCTAGCAGCTTCCATCCTATGCACGTCCTCCAAATGCTCGAGTCTTTCCCTAGGGTACCTGTCGTTTTGGGACATGGAAAGGAAAGTAACGGCTGAGCAAAACGCTCAGTGCACGGATATAGACATAGTATGAATGACTAAAACATAATAAAGACTTAATAGCAGCGGAATTGTATAAGTCCTGGAAAACCTGGAACATGTTCATAAAACTGTTTTTATAGTTTGAAAAGCCTTATGTTTATCTTATGAAAACTGTTTAACATATTTTACCATTAGCCAATATAGGTCATGAAAATCCACCGTGCATGAATACTTGGAGGGGTGATGTCACACCCCACCATGGCGGAATATGGGGCACGACGTATGGATATCATCACAACAATAACGTGTCTATAGAGATAACTAAATGATATAAGAAATTTCATAAAATGGTGACACAAATGTCATGAAAATATCTCAACAATGCAGGAGTCTAGGTAAGTAGGTAACAGTCCTACCTCTTACCCAAGACAAACAAATAACATAAACAAACAAACATATAGGTGCCAACAGTATCACTTATTAAAATGAACAATAAAAAAACTAAGAAGGAAACGGGGATTCTCCTTCTATATGCATTCCTAAGCTTCTCCAATCCTAGCCACTCTTGTTCTCATGCTTAACCATAGTATCACCTGAAAGAGACACTAAAACACGTCAACATAAAGTTGGTGAGAGTCATAGGTTTAGACTCCAACACAAGACAAGGCATAAGCTGTGAAAACCATAAACCAATAAACATATGGACAATGCGCTACAATCATGTACTAACAACTAGCATTCAAGTTCAATCAATCATTACAATTCCAAGGCATCACGCCTTACCAACAATCACAATTTCCAAGACATCACGCCTTACCAACAATCACAATTTCCAAGGCATCACGCCTTACCAACAATCACAATTTCCAAGGCATCACGCCTTACCAACAATCACAATTTCCAAGGCATCACGCCTTACCAACAATCACAATTTCCAAGGCATCACGCCTTATCATTAACCATAGGTCCTATAGGCGCCCATACACCTATGTACCTTTCCAATCCAGATCACACACAAACAAGAATCACATAGCAGTTAATCACATAAATGTACACACAAGTCCATCTCAAACCTTAAAACATTCACAGCATTAATTTAGAAAATAATTCAACACAGTGTCTCTTCCATCCCATCTGGAAGTAAAAAACAATAGTAAACATGAGACTATGAAACTCACCTGATAGCTTCTTCACAAGTCCTTGCACTAGCAACAAACTAACAAACCAAAAACACGCAATTAATACACGAACCAATTACTAAGATGGCTCATTAACCTATGATGGAAATCTAGCTTATTCCCACATATTTTCCTCATTGACAAGCTCTAATCACCCCATTACCCTTCCTTAACAAGTCCTTAACTTGGTTAAGTTTAATAACTATCCCGTTCATATTTTACACAAAACAGTCCCAGTTTTTAAGTCTCAAAACTTTAAGTCAAACGTCCACTTAAACATACCCATGGTTTCTGTAATTAGAATATTCATACCCTTACATATGTTGGCTAACACCTCCCACTTGCCCTAACCTTAAAGCTACTTTTAAGGCCCCGATATACATATATCTACTTTTGTCATTCCAGATTTCCTGATTTTAAACGTACTAAAAGTTTGTTACCATTAAGGGGTCTTACCCTAAACCAAAATCTTAGCCCAAGTGCAGATACTTACTACAACATATAAACCATCTCTCACGTTCGTGAGAAGATCCCAATGCAACCCTAAGTACCCCAAACAACCCAAAACTTAAAAAGAAAACAGGCTGAATTCAAAACTATTTTGACCTCCGACTGTTGTAACCTGTTTTTGACCCTCTTCCCGACCTCCAATTTAGTCCTCGTTTATTGCATTGGAAAGCCACTTCAAATACCTTTCCAGGGGTACTTGAATCCTAAAATAAGAGTTTATAGAACTCCCGATATGATCAATACAATTGACTCAAAAATCTGCCCAGTTTTTAAAAACGGGTTTAAACAAATTGAACAAATTAATTACCCATAACCCCATCTAATACAAGCCCTAGATTATATGATCATCATATTATGATTATCACATCATTATTTTACTGATTTTATAAAAATCCTAACCCTAATCCATCATAAGAATGATTAATTAAACACAAACAATTAAATTAAAAAGGGTTATGAAGGTTTACCTTTGATTTATGAAAACCCCCAAAATTATGAAGAACCCTAAAAACCCTCATGAAAACCCACGAATTTTTTTAATCTCCAGGGAATAATAGTGAATTTTGATAGTGATTAAAAACAATATATAGGGTGTACATAAAATCCTAGTCCAAAAATAAGCCCACTTTCCTTTTTTTTCCTCTTTTTCCCTTTTTCCCTTCTTTTCTGCGTCCAAAACCGACTATGCACCCTTAAAATTCGTTTTTTTTCCATTATGTTATTAATATATGTATTAATAATATTACCTTAATTTTCCTTAATTTATTTTAGCTCCTAAAGCCTCCAAAACCTCAAAACCGTAAAACTAGTCAGTTTTTACGCGATTACCGTAAAAGACGTAAAATATACACTTTTAAAAAAAATCTCAAATTTTGAAATAAACTTTATAACTAAGTCCTAAATGACTTAAAACCATCCTGAAAAATATTCATATGGATAATTACCTCACCCGAGACCTCTAAATGCTAAACCGTAAATCCTAAAAAATACACTATTACGATAATACTTATACGTATACGTAAACACCAAAATATCACCATTTCATTTCATAGTCACTAATTGTGAGCTCATGAACATGAAATAACCGTTCCTCGATTTACTTATGAGTACTTCTATACTCATAAATAATAACCACACCAACCTCGTTCACACAAAATAAACACGTAAACACACAATTCAAGTAAGCACACATAAAATAACTTAAAAGTAAGACCAAGTGACAAATCCAAAACCTAGGGTTGTCACATCACTCCCTCCTAATAGAAATCTCGTCCCGAGATTTACTCCCAAACTCCAACTTATTCTCAGCAAACAAACGAGGATACATATCCCTGATAAAACCTCCACGTTCAAACGTGAACTCAGTTTATACTAAAATAATCTCAACCAACAAGACATGAGCCTTAACCATCCGCGAGGAAACTTATCAAAACCATAAATTTATGTAACCAACCTAACTAAATCTCGCAACTCATCAAACAAGAACTGTCTTGAAACCAAGTTATGAGCCATCACATAACTCGACGGGTTTAAAACTGTCACCCCGATTTCAGTCTTACTCATAAATACCATAAATCAAAACTCATCAAATATGACCACGTATTCTAAAGTCTAAAGAACTCTTACATTCCATCCCAACTCATCTCTATGTTAACCCTCCAAGTGTTCATTACCACAAAATCCCAAAACACAAGTTTAATCAATGTTGTCCGAAAATTAACCTTGAACTCGACACTTGCACAATTAATTCGACCAAGCTACTGACTTCTAATTACCAAACTTTCTGAATATTCGAAAAGTACGTTCCGATTACATAATTTAAGGCTTTTGAATCACTCAAAAAGCTTTAAAAGGGAATAAGTTATGACCAAAACGATTTTTCTCAAAATCTGCCTAGGCATTAGCGACAGTTTCTGACAGTTAGCGACATATTTTGACAGTTTAGCGACAGTTTCTGCCTACTCCGATTTATACCAAAAAACGATTTTAAACCCTAATTTATTTTAATTCCAGAAAATTAAAACTCTCACCCATCATATGATTAAATACATGACTTTAACATATTTAATTTAATAAAAAAAATTTCTAACTAAAGAACAATAACTTTAGGTGATCAAAACCAAAATATTTTAAAATAAACAAGCCATGCTTAAATGTAAAATAAAAAATTTATATTCCACTTTATTTCAAACACGTTTTCGACACTTTACCCTCATTTTATGGACTACCAACAACTAATTTTTTTTTCAATTTGCAAGTTCTATTTTTTACCATGTATAACTCGAAACAAAAGACATCGTTACCCCAAAAAGAAATCTCCACCATCTCAAAATCCTTCACGCCAAAAGTACCGTACAAACAAACACGTGAAATGAGGACCCGAGAAATGCGCTACTACAGAAGTTGAACATCTCAAAGAGAAACGAGCTAGCAACCATCCTAAGAATACAACCGATAAGTAGAAAATAATTTTACATACATAGACACAAGCGTACATACGCTCAAATCCATCCAACATATACTATACAAGCATGTATTAACTCTCTTTCATGCAACCATACTTGAAAGTCCAATGGTGTTGTGGCACATATATAATTATGTAGGCCTCCATAATTATACATGTTCCCTTTCACCTATGTACTCCCTCCTATGATGACACTTATAAGAAATTAATACTACACATAACACATAATCCAACAACTCACAAGTACATAACCACACAAGATAAGATCCAAAACCCCATGTATTAAAATAACATAGCCAATGCACGAAACACATAAACTCGTAGTCCAGCTGAACCAGCGTAGACAAAATTCAAAATGTATAAAGAACATGAAAACATAATTAAGCGAAATCCAACAATGACTAGCGTATACGACCATGGTTCCACCCGCACTAATCAAAACTCGTAAAGAAAATAACATGTAGTTAAGTATGAACCATAGTAGTTCATAACCTAACAAATACTACGAAAATAATATTCAAACAGATCAATTACTATAAAATGCACACATACTCCTATGACGCCTATATGCAGGGACCCTTAAGCTATAGACTAGGCTACACGATTAGGCAACCTAATTCTCTATAACCATTGTCTCTGATACCATTCTGTCACACCCCACCATGGCGGAATATGGGGCACGACGTATGGATATCATCACAACAATAGTGTGTCTATAGAGATAACTAAATGATATAAGAAATGCCATAAAATGGTGACACAAATGTCATGACAGTATCTCAACAATGCAGGAGTCTAGGTAAGTAGGTAACAGTCCTACCTCTTACCCAAGACAAACAAATAACATAAACAAACAAACATATAAGTGCCAACAGTATCACTTATTAAAATAAACAATCAAAAAAAACTAAGAAGGAAACGGGGATTCTCCTTCTATATGCATTCCTAAGCTTCTCCAATCCTAGCCACTTATGTTCTCATGCTTAACCATAGTATCACCTGAAAGAGACACTAAAACACGTCAACATAAAGTTGGTGAGAGTCATAGGTTTAGACTCCAACACAAGACAAGTCATAAGCTGTGAAAACCATAAACCAATAAACATATCGACAATGCGCTACAATCATGTACTAACAACTAGCATTCAAGTTCAATCAATCATTACAATTCCAAGGCATCACGCCTTACCAACAATCTCAATTTCCAAGGCATCACGCCTTACCAACAATCACAATTTCCAAGGCATCACGCCTTACCAACAATCACAATTTCCAAGGCATCACGCCTTACCAATAATCACAATTTCCAAGGCATCGCGCCTTACCAACAATCACAATTTCCAAGGCATCACGCCTTATCATTAACCATAGGTCCCATAGGCGCCCATACACCTATGTACCTTTCCAATCCAGATCACACACAAACAAGAATCACATAGCAGTTAATCACATAAATGTACACACAAGTCCATCTCAAACCTTAAAACATTCACAGCATTAATTTAGAAAATAATTCAACACAGTGTCTCTTCCATCCCATCTGGAAGTCAAAAAAAAAGTAAACATGGGACTATGAAACTCACCTGATAGCTTCTTCACAAGTCCTTGCACTAGCAACAAACTAACAAACCAAAAACACGCAATTAATACACGAACCAATCACTAAGATGGCTCATTAACCTATGATGGACATCTAGCCTATTTCCACATATTTACCTCATTGACAAGCTCTAATCACCCCATTACCCTTCCTTAACAAGTCCTTAACTTGGTTAAGTTTAATAACTATCTCGTTCATATTTTACACAAAACAGTCCCAGTTTTTAAGTCTCAAAACTTTAAGTAAAACGTCCAATTAAACATACCCATGGTTTCTTTAAATAGAATATTCATACCCTTACATATTTTGGCTAACACCTCCCACTTGCCCTAACCTTAAAGCTACTGTTAAGGCCCCGATATACATATATCTACTTTTGTCATTCCAAATTTTCTGATTTTAAACGTACTAAAAGTTTGTTACCATTAAGGGGTCTTACCCTAAACCACAACCTTAGCCCAAGTGCAGATACTTACTACAACATATAAACCATCTCTCACGTTCGTGATAAGATCCCAATGCAACCCTAAGTACCCCAAACAACCAAAAACTTAAAAAGAAAACAGGCTGAATTCAAAACTGTTTTGACCTCCGACTGTTGTAACCTGTTTTTGACCCTCTTCCCGACCTCCAATTTAGTTCTCGTTTCTTGAATTGGAAAGCCACTTCAAATACCTTTCCAGGGGTACTTGGATCGTAAAATAAGAGTTTATAGAACTCCTGATATGATCAAAACAATTGACTCAAAAATCTGCCCAGTTTTTAAAAACGGGTTTAAACAAATTGAACAAATTAATTACCCATAATCCCATCTAATACAAGCCCTAGATTATATGATCATCATATTATGATTATCACATCATTATTTTACTGATTTTATAAAAATCCTAACCCTAATCCATCATAAGAATGATTAATTAAACACAAACAGTTAAATTAAAAAGGGTTATGAAGGTTTACCTTTGATTTATGAAAACCCCCAAAATTATGAAGAACCCTAAAAACCCTCATGAAAACCCACGAATTTTTTTATTCTCCAGGGAATAATAGTGAATTTTGATTGTGATTAAAAACAATATATAGGGTGTACATAAAATCCTAGTCCAAAAATAAGCCCACTTTCTTTTTTTTCCCTCTTTTTCCCTTTTTCCCTTCTTTTCTGCGTCCAAAACCGACTATACACCCTTAAAATTCGTTTTTTTTCCTTTATATTATTAATATATGTATTAATAATATTACTTTAATTTTCCTTAATTTATTTCAGCTCCTAAAGCCTCCAAAACTTCAAAACCGTAAAACTAGTCAGTTTTTACGCGATTACCGTAAAAGACGTAAAATATACACTTTTAAAAAAAATCTCAAATTTAGAAATAAACTTTATAACTAAGTCCTAAATGACTTAAAACCATCCCGAAAGATATTCATATGGATAATTACCTCACCCGAGACCTCTAAATGCTAAACCGTAAATCCTAAAAAAAATACACTATTACGATAATACTTATACGTATACGTAAACACCAAAATATCACCATTTCATTTCATAGTCACTAATTGTGAGCTCATGAACATGAAATAACCGTTCCTCGATTTACTTATGAGTACTTCTATACTCATAAATAATAACCACACCAACCTCGTTCACACAAAATAAACACGTAAACACACAATTCAAGTAAGCACACATAAAATAACTTAAAAGTAAGACCAAGTGACAAATCCAAAACCTAGGGTTGTCACAGGTGACCTCATCATGCAAATTAGAGGGGCTGCCTCTAATTTAATATACTGGTTTTTGGGTAGGAGGGATCAGCTCCTTGTGAAGGATGCAAGGCACACACCACATTCACCATGAAATCCTGAATAAAACATGTAACTAGGATGCACCCATACGCCCCACATGATAAATATAAATAACTGGCCAAAAGTTGAAGGGACGCCACGAGCAATCACTCCGCCGTGGTGAAGTTATAACATCAGTGCCTCTAATGTTATGGTTATGGTACCTCCATAACTAGGTGAAACTGGTCATGCATGTATATGGCTATAGGTAATCTTAATTAAAGATAAGCAATCAAACACGTAACTTATACTACGGGAAAACAGTTGGCTGCATACGGGGAACCCTAATAAGGAAAGAATGTCCATACTGAAAGGACGGCAATCCGTACCTTATGTCCAGTGAACGAAGAAGATGAACTGCGAGGAATCCTAATTCCGAATCACTAGTGCTACATAAATACGTACATGAATAAGTATATGCTTACTAAATACGTAGCTGGTTTTATGTCATGTCTTAGCTTATTTTATGTGTTCTTACCATGTTTTACTGTTTCTAAGCCTTAAACTGTGTTTTATCTTATATTCTGTTTAATCTGATTAAGTATTTCTAGTATTTCATGTGTTATTATACTTACTGTGTAATAACAAGTAACTTTCCAAAAATAGCAATTTCCTAAAATAGAAAGTTTCCAAAAAGAGAAAGTTTCCAAAAATAGAAAGTTTTCAAAAATAGACAGTTTCCAAAAATAGAAAGTTACCAAAAATAGAAAGTTTCCAAAAATAGAAAGTTTCCAAAAACAGAAAGTTTCCAAAAATAGAAAGTTTCTAAAAATAGATTTACTGCTTAAAATAGATAAGTTTCTAAAAATAGAAAGTTTCCATAAATAGATTAGCTGCCTTAATTAAATAAGTTTTCATAAATAGATTAGCTGCCTGATATAAATAACTTTCTAAAAATAGAAGGTTTCCATAAATAGATTAGCTGCCTTATTTAATTAAGTTTCTAAAAATAGAAAGTTTCCATAATTAGAAATAAGCTGGTTAAATAAGCTAAGTATATAAGCCTAAGTGTTTTCATGATTATTTTCTAAGTCCTATGATATAATGTACAGTTTAATAATTATTTCATGCAATTAAATTAAACTATAGGTTAAAATATTTAATTAAAGTATAACATGTTTTTTAATTAAAAAGTTAAATACTTAGGTTAAAATATGTATTATTATATAATAATAATATAACCTAAGTCATGTTAATTAATTAATTATATCCATGGTTTTTAAAATAATTAATTAATTATAAGTCTTAAATATATAAATACTTAGGTTAAAATAATTTCATGATCATTAATAATTAAATAACCTAAGTCATGTTATTAAATTAATCACATCATTTTATTAATTTAATTTTAACATAAGATCATAAACATAAAAAAAACTAAACATACACCATGAACCGGATCTAGACTAAAAAGCATGAACCGGACATGAAATCGACACCGTACCCCGAACCAACTCGGGGTACCCCGTGTTTCACTGCTGCCGTGGGACCCACACGCACCAACCAAGACCATATGGTCTTGGTGGTGGTCGGCTTGGCAAACCGAGACCCCTTTTGGGTTCGGTGAAGCCTGCGGCCAAAACAAACACCCCTTAAAAACACCCTTTTTATTTTATTTAACACCAAAACATGTTAGATCCATGTTTAATTATTATGTTTTTGTAAAAACCTCACATGTTCTTGATTTATAAAAAGATTAAATCAAAAGAAAAGGTTTAAAAAGGATTTACCGAATTCGTAGATCAAAAGGACGAAGAACCAACACGATCAATCACTACAACTTCAAGATCCAAGATCACAAACCACTCCTTATGGTGGTTGTAGGGTGGCGGCACAAAGGAGAAAGGGAAAAGGAGGTTTTAGGTTTTCTTAAAAATCTTCTGTAAAGATTAATTGAGTAGTAAAAATAATAATAACCCCCCTTTAGTAAATTTGACAAATGGGCTTGGCCCATTTGCCTCTTGTTGCCGCGGGTAGGGACTCCACTTGGGGTACCCGTACCTTTTTCCGTGTCTCGTTATTAAGTTAAACGTTTGTGATTATTTGTGTTCGTGTTTTAAATGTTCTCGTTACGTAAATACCGTGATCTAATATATTTAATTACGCTCGTAATAAATATATATACGTAATTAATAATAGTTCGTGTTTTAATTACGTTCATGATTTCATGATCGCATGTTCGTGATTAATTATCGTCAAATAGTTATTACATGATCGTGCGTAGTAAATACTTATCGTGTTCTAACACGTACGTAATAGGTAAACTCCTAACACGTAATCGTAATCATGCTATATTAGGGAAGTTTTAATCTAGTACGTACGATCCTAAGGGTACTATGCATGGTAAAAGCATGCGGGTTTTACACCAGTGTTATGACTTCCCCACGGCGAAGTGATTGCTCGTGGCGTCCCTTTTCAGCTTTGGCCATTATATTATATTATCATGTGGGGCGTATGGGTGCATCCTAGTTACATGTTTATCAGTATTATCAGAGTGATTGTGATGTGTGTCTTGCATCCTTCACTAGGAGCTGATCCCTCCTACCCAGAATATTTAATTAGAGGCAACCACTCTAATTGCATGACGAGGTCTCCCCTCCAAGTATTCATGCACGGTGGAACCTCATGACCTATATAGGCTATTGGATAATTAATAATGTTTTCATATAAAAACATAAGTCTTTTTAAACTATAAAACCAGTTTTATGAACATGTTCCAGGTTTTCCAGGACTTATACATTTCTGCTGCTATTAGTCTTAGTTATGTTTCAACAATTTATACTCTGACACCCCGGGTAGGGTCAAAATATGCGGAAATTTCCACGGAGATGTCACTAGGGTAGATCGATAGCATATAGTCCATAGAGCATAAGATAAAGAGTTAATTAAATCAGATTACATGTTTGGTAAACAAATAAAATAAAGTTATCTTAAACAAGGTAGAAGGTGATTGTTTATGTTTCCCAAATAGAACCCCTGACGAGTCCTATGATGCAGATTTCTAAGACGCTGGAGACCATACACACACCACGTAATAACTTCATATTCCTGTGCAAAACATACTAACGGGGGTCAACATAAAGTTGGTGAGTTTACAGATTTTAACAATTAATTAGTTTGGACATACATTAAGCATAGATGTGATAATGCACAAAGCATTCTCACTAAAATGTAGATAACATTTGTTTATTATTAGAAACTGAAGCTTAACCTCCGTAGTCCTCAACAGATGAGGACGTAGTGTCTTACAAAAAGACACCCATTCCAGTTCTAACATGGTATACGTTTGTTGTCCGGCCAAGGCAAAGTGAGCATGACTCACCCAGACGGGGATGGTCAATCCCTAATAGATCTATTTATAACATTCGGGCGATTTACAACAATTTAACAGTTTCAATAATAATCAATCATAGTCAAGTTTATACAATCCAATTGTGTCCATTATGTGTTTGCATATTTTCTTTCCCAAAAGGGAAAGTTTTATAAAAAGTTTATATGGGGTTGTAAACTCACCTGGGAGTAGGCAATTGATGTTTAATACGAATATCCAATTAAAGCTTACGCCAAAGTTATGCCTAATCAGATAGTACAGTCTTAATAGATACTACAAAGAACATATATGTATGCTTATACAGATTTTAGTCAGTTCGTTTATACTACGGTATTTATCTAAATAACCGTAGTTCAAGTATCATCAATATTCATTTAACTTATCTATATAAGTTTCATTTCTAAGTAAACATAAAATATTTAACTTTAATATCAGTTAGCATACATGTATTTATAATAATCATTCAACTTACAATTAAATTCCTTATTTAAGTAGACATATAATATCTTACTTAAAATATTAATTTACGTTCTCTGTTCAAGTATTATAATTACTCATTTACTATTATTAAATAAACATAAAGATTTTACTTAATATTAGTTCACGTTCGTAGTTTATGTATTATAGACTCATTCATTTAAACTTTAATTTTAAGTTTCACAGTTTAAATAGGATGTAAGATGTTCTACTTAAATATTAACATTCAATTTATCCAACGTTCTTATAAATTTTATTTTCTAAAAGTAGATAAGTTTCTGTATGAGTAATACATATTCATAGTTGTTTATCCAATTATTTCCTAAAGTACATATAAATATTTAAAAAAAATACAATATTTTATTTAACTTTAAAGTTTCCATAAATTATTTTAATATAAAATAATTTAGACCTAAGAATTTATAACTTAATTCTTATGGTCTAAGTATTTTAATTATGTTTCATTTTAATTAAAAATAGGTTTTAGGGTTAGGGCTTGTTAATGTTTCAGAATATGGTGAAACTAGTCCCTCTATATTTTTAAACAATATAACTTTCGGATTTTACATATTTAGTACCTAGGGCTTGTTAAAGTTTTGGCTTATGGCAGATTTAGTCCCCCTAGTTATATCTAGGTTTTGTAACTTTTTTTAAAATTACAAAAACAGGCCCTAGGGCTTCTTTAAGTTTCGACAAATTACAAGAATAGTCCTTAGGGTTATAAAATGACAAAATAACTCTTAGAAACTTCCCAAAATGGTCCCTAGGGTTTAATTTGCCACGGATAGTATTTATTAAACCCTAGACTTCTGGATATTTACATTTTCAGCGCTTGTGTTTACTAGTTTATCAAAACAAGTTTCATAAGTTTTGGTTTTAGTCCTCAAGTTTTATAAATTGTCATTTTTATCCAAAAAGTTTTTATAAGCTATATTTTATTATAAAAACTTTTATTTAACATTCAAAATAGTATATGGGCTCATTAAATGGGCTAAACATCCAATGGGCTATTTTAGTGGGCTTAAATATATTTCAAGTCCACTAATTTATTTAAATGGGCCTTTAAATCATTTATTGGGCTTAATACATTTTTAAGTCCTTTAATTAGTTAAATGGGCCTAAGTGTAATCTTAAGTCCATTTAAGTTACTAAAATTTATCAAATGGGCTTATTGGGTCCATTAAGTTTTAGATTAACATTTCATGGACTTAATTAGTCCATTAACATTACTTTATATTTTATGTATGTTTTTACTTTGGATATTCTTATAAGCTTATTATGAGCTTATTAATATTTAGTTTAAATCTAAATAGATGAATAAAACTTAAAATTTGTTTTATGTGTTATACTAAATTAGATCTAGGTTTGTTATAAGGTTACAAGCAAGTCATAAGCCCTAGTAAGAGCTTATATCTCATGGCTAATATTGGTTATAGCTTATTAAGACAAGTCAAATCTCATTTTAAGGTTGCATGTAATTTATAAGTGTTACAAAAATAGATCTAACTATGTACAAGTCAAGAAAACAAGTTACAAGTCCAAACTGAGATCTAAACTATGTCTAGACCTAAAAATCAAATATAGATCCATGTATACACATATGTAACCCAAGACTATATTTTTAAATCTTGGTATTTCCAAGATGAATACTTTAGCTATTTTTAAGTCTTGTAAATATTTACAAAAATACAATCATGATTATCTAGGTCACATGCATGTTCCCAAGGTTACTATCATTCCAAGAAGACAATATATAGCCCACGACTATATTGTTTTCTCCCAATATTCCCATAAGATCTATAAGCTTATTTCATGTTTATCATGTTAAGTTAACACTTATTACTAGATCTAGGTAGTATAATAACATGCATGTACATCTAACCCATTTAGGGTCATATATAACCCACGGCTACTTATATTCACATAAGTTACTTTGATGATTTTTAATAGTCCATTTAACATGTAACATTTCATATTCCATCATCCAAACTTAACACATAAATCCTATATATACTAACCATGTATGCCGTGACCTTTAAGGTCATGGTCTTCAAGATTTTTAGGTTACACACATTCATTTTATGAGATCTATGACTATTGGTTTAACCATAGTCCCATAAAACAAGGTTTGTAACTCATGCAACATTTAGATTTACAAAACGTCCCATATGGTTTTTAAATCAAGTTTAAAACATAGGATACAAGTTACAGGTTTCTTATTAAAAGATTTTAATTCATGAGCATGATTTTTATAAATATGTCGTGACCTATAATGGTCATGGCTTTATAAATCTTGATTTTTAACATGTTATATACTTGTGTTTATAGATGTATGATGATGCATGCATGAAGAAATAGAAGATTATGATGTGTATACCTTTCTTGCTAAAAAGTTACTAAGGATGATCTAGATGAACCAAGAGATTAGAGATCTAATCTTGAAGATGGAGAAAACCCTATGTATAAATCAAGTCGTGACCTTAAAGATTTGGCTAGGGCTTGTTTATAGTGATTCCAAGAGAATGATACTACTAATGATTTGTAGTAAAGATGAGACAAGGATCTTGGTGGATTTAATACTTGGTTTTGGATGTATATGGATTTAAGCCGTATGATTGAGAGAGAAGAGGGTGAGAGAACAAGATTGGATTGCATGTATGTGAGGATGTGTGTGTGTTTCGGCTTAAAGAGGAGAGGGGGAAAGGAATGACAAAAGGTATGATTTACCTTGGTAATACATATCATGCCAAGTGTCCCCCTTTGCCTTTCCAAGGCAACTCTTCTTCTTCCACACAAGCCTATGCCGTGTGACACTCACCAAAGAGGGGGAAAAGGATGGGCTTTGGCCATGGGCTTATGTTGGGCTTAAAACAAAGAGTACATGATCTTGGGCTAGTCCAAGAAAGTTTAGGGATGCCTATAATATGCATACATATATACACGGCTATATATACATGGTGTAGCATATTTTCCAATTTTTGTTAAGTGTTGTTTAATCAAATGTGGGTTATGCATTTTTACTACTAGTTTTATGTACATAGTTTACATAGTCAAACCTATTATAACAAGTATGTACATAAAAATATATGTGCACATTGGACAAGTTCATACATGACTTATAGAAATATAATACATGAGTTTGTGTTCTAAGATTTAATGGGTGAAATTTCATTACATAAAATCATGGTAAAATCATGGATTTTAAAGCACCACCCCGTTATTTTAGCTTTGTCCTCAAAGCTATTAAAAACATAGTTATCTTTTAAGTGAAGGATGTTCTAAGTATGATTCGTTTCAGGTTCTCTCTCAGGTACGGATGGCGGCATAAACGCGAAGTGGTCTATACCTAGGTTACTCTTATACGTCTGATTTGGCATTAATGGAAGTTTATGTCATTATAGGTGAACAGAAGAGAATGCAAATAGATTTTTATCCAGGTTGCACTATTCATCCGATTGAGCGGTAAAAGAGACCGCTGCTATGGATGGACAGGAGGCAATGCAAAGAGATCTTTATCTGGATCGCACTATACATCCGATTGAGCTATAAAGGAGACTACTGCTGTGGATGGATAGGTAAGGAATGCCAAGAGATCTTTATCCGGATCGCACTATACATCCGATTGAGCAGTAAAGGAGACTGCTGTTGTGGATGGATAGGTGCGGACTTCCCAAGGGTGTTATAGTCATACCTTTCCCAGATCTGGGAGAGGACCATTGGCGTTGTGGATTTGGTTAGGAGGATAAGTCCATTGTAAATGGTTTCTGATATGAGGAGGCCACGCCAACATGTTTTATACGCTGGGGAAGCTGGGGATGTACTATATCTGCATCCTTTTCATGGGTGAGATACATGTTATATCTCCACACCCGAGGATGAAAAATTGGGGGTTGAAGGTAAAATAAAACATTTCAACTTGAACCCCTCCTATATCAACAGCTTTAAGAAAAGACTTACGATTTTACCTCAAGCTTGTGGGATACAGCCAATAGTTAATAGTACTAAGATTTCTATCCAACAGAGAGGTTAAGATTGTGGTTGATGGCGATTGCATAAGAAATTGCAAAGAATCTGCTTCATTCGCTGCAGGGCTGAGAGAGAGGAGCGCAGAAAAGAAGTACCTCAAATGGTGGAAATAAAAGAAGATACCAAGAATAAAGAAGTGCGCACCTTGTAGGGTGTCGTAACAAGGGTCATGCATTCACTATTACTGGTTCAAAATTTGTACCAATTCTGACTTCTAAAGAGAGGAAATCACATCTCCCATAGTCTAGTGGGTGATGGTATTGTCGAACTAATTGGACCCGAAGAGGAAAGAGGAATGTCCAAAAACATGGGACATTCAACATCTCCTTACAGGGGATGTCGGACATAGCCCTACAAAGTACACCCGTTGTGAGTTGGATGTGCCTTTCAGGTTTAGGGTTGCCTAGGTGGCGGAAATAACCCTACAAAATACACCCATTGTTAGTTGGATGGGTCCTTCAGGTTTAGGCAGGGAAGAGACTGGTTAGGGAAATGGAGTATTCCCGGACCAAGTACTCTCTGGCTTGTTGGTGCTAGAGATGACACTAAATCTAGTGTTAACTATATCGAGGTTATGGCTCCCCAGTATAATCAAGGTTTCATCTCCCCAGGGTACGCGAACCAAAATTTGGTCATATAGGATAATTGCATGATACTTGCTAATCAATTTATGCTAATGACGACATCATAGCTATCAAGATTTTCTAGGATCTAATTGGTGTAAAACGGACGATTTGGAAAGTTTTTAAGGAACGACCTTGAGTGATGGTGTTAACCTTCACAACCTTTTCGTCGACTATTCCATAGTATAATAGGAGTCTAGAACTAACGGAGGGATTTCCAATTTCTTACTAAGTTTATCAATCACAATGCTTTGGTCTACTCATGTATTAAACAAGATAGATGCATATCATTGGTTTAGTAAGAACGTACCAGGTACGATGTTGGGGCCTGGAATCACTTGGGCATTGTCGGCCATGTACACTTGAGAAGAAGTTCCCTTGTTGTCCTTCTTCTGATTGGCCCACTTGGGACAATCGGGTCTCACATGCCCAGGGGTTCCACACTCGTAACAAACCACAACTTTCTTTTGTCCACTACTGCACCCACCAGTGGGGTTTCGGTTTCCTTGCTGCCCACCTCCACTCCCACGTGCATTGGACTTGCCCTTTTTGTTGTTCCAAGGATTGGTATTGGGTCGACCTGGGGTAGCAACATTGGTTTGATAATCGCGAGAAAAATGGCCTTGTTTGCCACACTTGTAGCATCCTTGGCATTGTCCTCCAGTAACATGATGGTAGTTACACTTTGAAAACTTAGGCTTGGTCCCTGAGTAGTTCTTGGGGCGGATTGTGGGAGTAGTGTCATCCACTTGCCCAACGTTTTGCTTTTTGGAAGGCTGCTGGTGCTGGCTACGAGAGTTTTCATCGGATTTCCTCTTGTTGTCTGTTTGCCTCTCGGACAGATTGCGGGCTCGCTTGTTGATCAGCTCAGTCGCAAATTTCATATCACCTTCCACGGTACTGGGTCGTGAAGCTAGCACACTGTCATGAATGTTGTCAGGGAGTCCGCTGACATACTTTTCAATCTTGTCACTCCTTAGAGGAAACATTCTGGTGCACATCAAGCTTAACTCTTGAAATCTTTGGTTGTACCAAAGGATATCATTGTTCTTAGACTTGAGATCCCACAGCTCGACTTCCAATTTCTTCATTTCTCCTCTGGGACAATACTTCTCAGTCATTCTTTCCTTGAGGTTGGCCCAAGTGAGAGTGTAAGCAGCGTCATGTCCAAGGGTGGCGACCACAGAGTTCCACCAAGTAAGGGCGCTCTCGAGTAGAGTGAATGTAGAATACTTAACTCTGTTCTCGTCAACACAACTGCTGATGCAGAAAACTGTCTCTAGTCTTTCAAACCATTGCATCAATTCAACAACTCCTTCTTTTCCTCGGTAGTATGATGGTTTGCATTTCAAGAAGTCGGGGTATGAACAACCCTTGTTGAAGTTGTTTTTGTGCGTATTGTGGTTTGGGTCATTGCTCACATTAGCTTCTTTGGCTGCCATATCTGCCGAAATGCCTTCACCAATCATCTCCCGGAGTTGAGCAGCGGTAACATTACGAGCAGCTTCAGGTACTTCGGTATTAGCGATATTGGAGGCAATTGCATTATTGGGGTTCGATCGTGAAATCACCATTTGTCTATAATCATACACAAAATGAGATTATTAATTCAATCGTTAGTACAGTTTTTATATTATTTGCAAGAGAATTATTTCATGCATAAAATTCATAACAAATTTGGATAACCTGTCAGGATTTCATAATATAATACATTGCACAACAGATATAACATAAGAGAGTGATTTCATGCAAAGTTCCGTAAGGAATTATAAGCATTCATCGAGCATATCAAATCCGGAACAAAGGCTTAGCTAGCCTCGCCCTGGGTAGTGGTACACATTCTCTTAAGTACATCATATCCAAAATACATGCCCAAAGAAAAAGAAAGATATGGTACGGGATTACATCACCAAAGCTGAAAAAGGAATAAAAGTACAAAGGCCCTATGTCATGATAGCCGGGATGCAACCCGTAATCTTATCATGACGTACAAGAAGTCTAGTACATCTATACTAATCTTGCCTGGATGGTCCACTAGATGATGCTGGGGCTAACGGTGCGGATGGAGCTGGTGGGGTGCAGAATTCCTCCTGGTGTTCCATAAAGTCCGAACTATCGTTCGGGTCTCCTTGAGCGTACGGAGGGCCGATAGTAGCTGGTTCCGAAGTCTATCGACGACCCCTCGGAGATAAGCCATCTCCCCAGTAACCCCATCATGCCAGACAATGGCGAGATCAAAGAAAATGGATAACGATTGCTCCTGAGCGGAAAGAGCAGCATGGGTCTGATGCTGCAGACCCTCCATGACCTGAATGCGTTGGTGGAGGCGGTAGTTCTCATCTAATAACCACTTCAGTGCCTCGTCCGTCCTAGCCTGGATGCCCTTAGCAGTCTGGGATTCTCCACTCATGGTGCGAAAAAGAGTATCGATGCGATCATAGATTACGGCATGGCTTTGTTGACTGGCTGTCAACTGGCTGCGGAGGTCGAATATCTCCCGCTCATGGCGTGCAGCCAGTGCAGAGATCTGGGCCTGGGCGGAATCAACACGTCCTGCCCCAGAGCCTTCCCCGGTCTCATAAGTGGAGACGGGTACGGGCCCGGAAAAATAGCCCGATGAGAAGGATGGAGGCATGGAATATGGTATGCTAGGAGGGACTCGGTCCTCCTCCATAGAGGTTGGGGCCAGTGATGCTGATGTTGAGGTAGGAAAAGGGTCCTCTAGGAGTACAGCTTCGATGGCTGGGTCATCCGAGGAGGACAACCATCCACATTGCGTCGATCGTGGGGATGAACAGACAACTGGAGTAAGAGCTACTACGGGTAGAAGAGTCGAGGATGCAGTAGGCGGAGTCATGATGCTCTGAAATAGTATTATTTTAAGTTTGAAGTGAATATAAGCTTACAAACAAAGAACAATATTATTTAGATTACATGCTTTATGAAATATATCCCTTTTAAACAATTATTATAATGTTTTAAGGTTACAAATATTAATACTTATATATATATGTATTATCATTTAAGTAGTTCATTTATCAATTTGCATGCGCGAAGTTTGGTGTAATATTGCCTCTATTCTCATTTCAGATTTTACTATGTAGTGTAAAATTTTCAAGTTTAGCACGTCTAACATTTTTCATAGCAATATCTCACAAAACAGTATTAAAACCAAGTTTAGTAATCAATATATATATACACTTAGTTCACATAGCATAATATGCCCTAAGATCTATATGCTTAACTAATACGGCCTCAAAAATTAAAAACCCAAAAAGGTTTTTATAAGATATAGTCCAATTTTTAAATAAAAGAAAAATCATTTTATTTTTTTTTTATTTTTTTTATTTAAAAATTTATCTGGTTCTCTATAACTAATGCTCTGATACCATTCTCTGTGACACTCCGGTTAGGGTCAAAATATGAGGAAATTTCCACGGAGATGTCACTAGGGTGGATCAATAGCATATCGTCCATAGAGCATAAGATAAAGAGTTAATTAAATCATATTACATGTTTGGTAAACAAATAAAATAAAATTGTCTTAAACATGGTAGAAGGTGATTGTTTATGTTTCCCAAATAGAACCCCTGACGAGTCTTATGATGCAGATTTCTAAGATGTTGGAGACCATACACACACCACGTACTAACTTCATATTCCTGTGCAAAAAATACTAACGCGGGTCAACATAAAGTTGGTGAATTTACAGATTTTAACAATTAATTAGTTTGGACATACATTAAGCATAGAAGTGACAATGCACAAAGCATTCTCACTAAAATGTAGATAACATTTGTTTATTATTAGAAACTGAAGCTTAACCTCCGTAGTCCTCAACAGATGAGGACGTAGTGTCTTACAAAAAGACACCCATTCCAGTTCCAACATGGTATACGTCTGTTGTCCCGGCCAAGGCACAGTGAGCATGACTCACCCAGACGGGGATGGTCAATCCCTAATAGATCTATTTATAACATTCAGGCGATTTACAACAATTTAACAGTTTCAATAATAATCAATCATAGTCAAGTTTATACAATCCAGTTGTGTCCATTATGTGTTTGATATTTTCTTTCCCAAAAGGGAAAGTTTTATCAAAAGTTTATATAGGGCCTGTAACCTCACCTGGGAGTAGGCAATTGCTGTTTAATACGAATATCCAATTAAAGCTCACGCCAAAGTTATGCCTAATCAGATAGTACAGTCTTAATAGATAGTACATAGAACATATATGTATGCTTCTACAGATTTTAGTCAGTTCATTTATACTACGGTATTTATCTAAATAACGGTAGTTCAAGTATCATCAATATTCATTTAACTTATCTATATAAGTTTCATTTCTAAGTAAACATAAAAATATTTAACTATGAATATCAATTAGCATACATGTATTTATAATAATCATTCAACTTACAATTAAATTCCTTATTTAAGTAGACATATAATGTCTTACTTAAAATATTAATTTACGTTCTCTGTTCAAGTATTATAATTACTCATTTACTATTATTAAATAAACATAAAGATTTTACTTTTAGTTCACGTTCGTAGTTTATGTATTATACTCATTCATTTAAACTTTAATGTTAAGTTTCACAGTTTAAATAGGATGTAAGATGTTCTACTTAAATATTAACATTCAATTTATCCAACATTCTTATAAATTTTATTTTCTAAAAGTATATAAGTTTATGTATGAGTAATACATATTCATAGTTGTTTATATAATTATTTCCTAAAGTACATATAAATATTTAAAAAATATATATATAATGTGACACCCTAGAATCGAGGTCATTAACGATACCCTAAATTACGCTAATTTTTGAAATTTTTATTAAATTATAATTTCTATAATTTATAAGTATTTTGGTTAAAGCCGATGTTCGAGGTTATAATTTTTACGATTGACGTTTTAAGAAGGACGATGACGATTACGATCCCGAGGGATGCCCAATTTTATATAATTTTTTACGATTTATCGATAATGTAATTTTTCGAGAATTTTATTTACGGTTCGTGTTAAGTTGAGTCGGGTGAGTTTTATAGCCTTCCGAGTACATTTAAAGTATCCCAAAAATATTTTGGAGCGTTCGGGAAGATTTCCGACTCCCGTAAAATTTTCAAAATTGACAAATGAGTCGAACCCGCAAAGTTTTGAGGACGTTTTCTATTTAAGGACAAAAGAAGCCAAAAATTGCATTTAAGCCCCTCCCAACCCACCAAAAAGGGCTAAAGTGACATAAACACAAACACACACAACATTTACAAAAAAAAAATCAAACCCACTCTCTCCCTTGTCTCTATATCCGACGGACACCCCAAACCCACCCAAAAATTCACCAAAAATCTTCTTCCACTTGATTTTTCAAAAATCTAAGGTTAGACCACATCTAGTTTGGTCATTCCCCACATGTTCATGTGCTCAAATCCAACATGCATTGATAAAAAATTTTCAAGATTTTTCCATATGATCCAAATTCGTTTTTGAGGCTAAAAGAGCTAATGCATGTTGATTTTAAGTGTTATGGAAGTATAAACACCATGAAAACCCACCAAAATTAATTTGGTTGTGGTGATTGGGTCACCCAAACCCCACGGCAAAGGGGGTGTTTGGGGAGCCATGGTGGTTGTTGATTTTGCATGTTAATCTTGTGTTTGGTTTGATGTTTAAGGGTGTTTTACATAGGTGTTAGTGGTTGCATGTTCATTTTCTTTGATTCTTGATTTTGAGTTTGATTGATCAATAGGGGTAGGATTGAAGTTTGATGTTAGGATATGTTTGGGAAGGCTTAGGATGATGTTTAGTGGTAATTAGAAGTCTTGGAATCGAGTCTAAGCATGTTTTTGGTATGGTCATTTTTAGGCAGAAACATTTGGTCCATTTTACAAAAATGATTTTTGTTCCAGGTCTTGAAAACTAAATTTAGTGATAGAGGGTCTTTCTAGCTTTAATTTGGTATAAGGTAGAGCCCGTGACTCAAAACGAGCTAAAAGTTATGACATTTTAAAGATCGGGTACCGGGAGACGAGGACTTTCATAATCCGAATTTGTGCAAAGTTTTAGTCAAATCCCGAGGGTCACAAGTATAAATTGGTAAATGGTCAAGGGTCAAAATTTGGTCCCTAACCTGTGTAAATGGGTCTATATGTTGACTTAGGTTTCAAAGAAGTCAAAGGTATTTTTCATATAGGTCAAAGAGGTCAAAATTGGTCGAAGCGCAATTTCAGCCCGTAAAATGTAGTCGTGGAAATGAGTTGCGTAACGGGTCGTAAAAGTAAAAACTTTTATTGGGCTTAAAAACATGTTATCTACAGGTCATATAGGATTTTTGGAAATTTTTTCAAATTTTATAAGTGCGGTTTAATAAGGTAAAACAGCCCGTACTTTAGTCGAGTACCGGCGAGAATGAGTAAAAATGGATAACGTAACTAATAAGAACGAATGGAATAAAATAAATGATACTTGTTATTTTTGTTTTTGGCGTGAGTTATACTTGTCCTAAGTGACTTGTATATATATGTTTTATACAGTACCGTAAGTATTAAGATGAGATTACTCATTACGCGTTATTTGTGATAGGTGTTGATTTAACCGGGCATCCGTAACATCGTCAGTGATCATCCCTCGAACTACCGACTACTTAATATCTAAGGTGTGAATTTATAGCCTCGCTTATATTATTTCAAATTGTTTTACCCGCGAGGGAAATGCATGCTAGTTTTTAAAAGGAACGTATATCATGAATGATTGTTAGACCCGAAAGTTGCCTTAGAAATTGTGTTGAGTACCAAAGTTGCAAAAGTCCCTAAATTCATGAACTATTAACTATTGTCCTGCCCTCGAGTAGGGGGAAATAGCCGTTTATGCAATTTGTAGTACTACGGGGTTAACGACCCAATGCTAGCCGAGAAGCTGTACTTATAGTAAGTTCTGCGGTAGATTATTTTGTATGAGAAATAAGGTATAATCGCAACTGATGCCTTTAGAAGGGGCACTGGTTTCATCTGAATCATGCCGGTATATTTACGTGGGTGATTGAGTTAACGGATTAGTGTCATGAGCTTAAACACAATTGTCAGTATCCTGATTATAGTTTGTTTGATCGACAAGACTATAAATGATCACGAATGGTTTTTATTATATATACGTTCAAATGGATTGTAAAACCTATGAATTCCACTCAACGTTTTCGTTGACCAAATTTTTGGCATGTGTTTCAGGTAACCGCTGAGAAGTAGGATGGAGCATGCATGGGATGGATGTTGTGTGTACGGCTTGGTGTCCGCTTGTTTTTCCCTCCTTTTCTACTTAAACAATTTTTATGTTTAATGTCATGTGGTTGTAAAACTGAAGTTTTTGGGGTTGAGATTCATGGGGACCGAAAACGCTAAACTCTGTGCACTATTTGGGGTTGGAAAAACTGTGGACATGTATTATCTAACAATTTTAAATTTAAGTTTTAAGTCGACGTCTTTTTAGCGTCGTTTGATATATCTTGTGTGCAATGAATACTGTGTAGCACCCATTGTTGTAGTTCCGCTGCGCATAACAATTGTGGGGGTGTTACAGATTGGTAATCAGAGCCACGAGTTATAGAGAACTAGGTCGTTTTTGAAAATCCTAAACTATAACTTTTGGTGTCGTAAGAAAGGGTCCAAGCACACACAACTATCCTGCATGGCTCCGGTAAGATTTATTGTTGTATTTATGGCATTTGACGTATACTTTTGAGTAAAGTATATATGTGGGTAATTATTACGTAAGTATGGAATTACTATATGTAGACGTTGAATTTTACGTGAAATATCCGACATCGTAATTTTTGTATTAATCATGCATGAGCATCATATTATTACATTTCGGGCATATGTACCACCTTTGCATTGCATTTGCATGCATATATTTATAATTATTGTATAATTACTTATGTACCCTCCGAAATTCGCAGTTATTGCAGGAATGGCCGAGGTACCGCCCAACGATAACGGAAACGATTACGTCGTAGGTCACGAAGGGGGACCGTTTCCTCCGAACCCGCCGGACAATAATAATGGATGGATCGCTCCAGAAGACGAAATAGGGCCGGAAAACGACAATGACGAAAGTGAGGTGGATAATTTCAGCATGAGTAGTGACGACAATGAGGATTCCGAAGAAGAGCCCGAGGAGCTATTGGATGATGGCATTCCCGAGGATGCCGTAGGCCAGACCGAACCCGATTTGTTTCAGTCCCCGAATTCGCCGAAGGGTTATGAGGTACCACCGACCGGTCGTTATGAGCAGCAACCCTTTGATCGCCCGATGGACAATTGTAAGGATTATTTGAGAACCGTGCCAGGATTTGTTCGAGAAAGTATTGGGAGCAGTGGAGAGTCATCCAAGTCGCCTTCGATTCATGAGAATATTGCAAGGGTCTACTTTCCGAGGCCGAGACACTACTGGGATCCCGCAGGTCGTTTGGGGAGGATGGAAAGGTTGATGTATGAGCGGTTTGTAGTTGAGACTAGGGTGATTAAGAAGTTTGATAAGACTGAAAGGGAACATCAAAGACTGTTGGAAAGGACTTCAAGAATTACGTATGATGGGATGATGAACACAAGTGCCATCAACAGTTTAAAATCAATGGTTGCGAATTTAAGTGCTAGTCTTGACCGTGTGAGGGAGGATCAGATGAGGTTGTCGAGGATGCAGAGTTGGGAGCATCGTGTGAGGGATTCATTGCCCCCGGATTGGAGATTCGTGGACGATGTGGAGATGGAGGCGAATGACTTCATGGTTCAGCCGCCTACTAGAGGCACTTGTATTACGGTGGGAAGTCAGGTAGCGATTGAGTGTGGATCCACATCAGGGACGAGAAAGGAAACAGAATGTGGGCCAGATGAGAAAGGAAAAAGGAAAGTGGATGATGTGGATGAGGACGTAAGTGATGAGGAAACCGAGGAAGACGACGACGAGCCGCCATCCAAGAGGCCGTGTGGATCACCACATGCCTAGTTACTTGTTTTGTATTTTCTTTGATCATTGTAATAGAACTATTTTAGACCTTTGTATGATGGTATTATGACGAGAAACTCAAGTACTTGATGTTTTGTGGTGAACGATTGTAGTGGCATTACTTGTCACGATTTTGGTTAATTATCAATACAATCTATGTTACCTTTCATGATCTGTGATATGTCTTAAATTTGATCTTTTGTGATGTGAATTGATGAATATTAGTAACTCCGTAGTGATGTGTCGTTGTATGTATTTTATGTCTGGGAAACTTGATATGAATACTTACATTGTTTTTCTATTTTCTTTGTCTTGCAGAAAGAGATATTCGATAACACCATGCCTCCAAAGTTGACTGCCGATCGTGTTAACACCATGATTCAGGAAGCTATAGCTAATGCGTTGGAAGCGGACCGAGCTGGGAGAAATCAGGATCCAGGAAGGAACGCGGGGAGACAGCAAGCCCCGAGAGTGTGTACCTATTCAAGCTTTATGAAGTGCGGTCCCACGCAGTTCCGTGGAACGGGTGGAGCTTTAGAACTTAGACGGTGGTTGGAAAAAGTTGAAAGTACGTTTGAAATCAGTGGTTGTGCAGAAGCGGATAAAGTGAAGTTTGCAGCAGCTACGTTTCTGGATGATGCGTTAAGTTGGTGGAATACCCAGGTAGCTACGGTTGGATTGGCTGTAGCGAATGCAAGGACGTGGAATGCGACCAAAGCTTTGTTGACTAAGAAGTTTTGCCCAGAGGAGGAATTGGGGCAATTGGAGGACGAATTGAGGCACTTGACCTTGAAGAACAACGATATAGCTGCTTACACCAGGAGATTCAATGAGTTAAGTCTTTTGTGTCCGGACATATTTGCCAATGATGCCAAGAAAATGAAGCAGTATATTAAGGGTTTATCTAGCAACATCAAAGGTGAAACAACTTCGTCAAAACCTGGAACGTTTGACGAAGCGGTTCAAATGGCACACGCTTTGATGGACGTTAAGCTTCAGGACAAGCAGAACTACATTGCTGAAGGCAACAAAAGGAAATGGGAGGCAGCACAAAGCAATCAATCCCAAGGCCAGAACCGAGGTGGAAATCGAAACAACCATGGGCCGAACCGTAATCAGCAGTTTAATCAAAGAAGGAACGAAGGGATGAGGGCAGTGACGAACCCTAGAGGTGTGAAAGTGAATCCCCATTGTGGAAAGTGCAATTTGTATCATGTTGGAAATTGCCCGCCGGCATGCGGCAAGTGTGGAAAGGCAGGTCATAGGACAGCTAGTTGTCGAACGGGAGGAGTAGCCACTGGGGCTAACGCTATTAGGATGAGGGGATGTTATAGCTGTGGAGAAAGAGGGCATGTGCAAGCGAATTGCCCGAAGGCAGGAAACAGGCGGGGAGGTAATAATGCGGCAGCTGTGTATCAAGTGGGAACTGCTGATAAACCACAAGGTCCAAATGTGGTTACCGGTACGTTTTTGCTAGACGCTTGTTATGCTAGTATTTTATTTGATTCTGGCTCCGACAAGAGTTTTGTAGACGTTAGATTTAGTCGTCATATCGATAGAGAACCGGTGTTGTTAACGACTAGTTATAATGTTGAATTAGCCGATGGAAAAATTGTTAGTACGAATTCTATACTGAAAGGGTGTACCTTGAAGTTAGGAAACTACGCTTTTAAAATCGACTTGATGCCTATAGAGCTAGGATCGTCTGACGTGATTGTGGGAATGGATTGGCTAATGGCGCACAGTGCTACGATCGTCTGTGGTGAGAGATTGGTGCAGATTCCGCTGAGGAATAGGGTTTTGACGGTTAAGGGAGACGAATGCACTTCTCGTTTGAAGGTGATTTCGTGTTTGAAAATGATGAAGTACGTAGAGAGCGGATGCGACGTGTTTTTGGCACAGGTTTCGAGCGATGGTGATGTAGAGGCGAGGATCGAAGAGGTACCAGTTATTTGCGAGTATCCGGACGTTTTTCCAGACGAGTTGCCAGGTTTACCGCCTAACCGTGAGGTCGAGTTTCGAATTGATCTAGTGCCAGGAGCTGCGCCGGTTGCACGTGCACCTTATCGTTTAGCACCATCTGAGTTAAAGGAGTTAGCGGATCAATTGAAGGAATTGATGGACAAAGGATTCATTAGGCCGAGCTCATCACCTTGGGGAGCGCCAGTGTTGTTCGTAAAGAAGAAGGATGGTTCGTTTAGGATGTGTATCGACTATAGAGAACTCAATAAGCTGACGGTTAAGAATCGGTACCCATTGCCGAGGATTGATGATTTATTCGATCAATTGCAAGGTTCCAGTGTATACTCAAAGATCGATTTAAGATCAGGGTATCATCAACTGCGTGTAAGAGAGGAGGATATTCCTGTAACCGCCTTTCGTACGCGGTATGGACACTTTGAATTTCGAGTGATGCCGTTTGGGTTGACGAACGCGCCTGCTGTATTCATGGACCTTATGAATCGCGTGTGCAAGCCGTATCTAGATAAGTTTGTTATTGTTTTCATCGACGACATACTTATTTACTCTAAAAGTAAGGAGGAGCACGAGAAGCACCTGAGAAAGATTTTGGAGTTGTTAAGGAAGGAGAAGCTGTATGCAAAATTCTCTAAGTGTGAGTTTTGGTTGGAATCAGTGCAGTTTCTAGGTCATGTGATTGATAGTGAGGGAGTTCGTGTAGATCCTGCTAAGATCGTAGCAATCAGGGAATGGTCAGCACCGACGACGCCGACTGAGGTTCGACAATTTTTGGGTTTAGCTGGGTATTATAGAAGGTTTATCGAAGGATTTTCGTTGATTGCGAAACCGTTGACGCGGCTTACCGAAAAGAATAGGGTGTATGAATGGGGAATTGAGGAAGAGCTTGCTTTCGAAACGCTCAAGGATAAGTTATGTTCCGCGCCGATTTTATTATTGCCTGAAGGAACCGAAGATTTCGTAGTATACTGTGATGCGTCTCGTAAAGGTTATGGAGCGTTATTAATGCAACGTGAAAAGGTGATAGCTTACGCGTCGAGGCAATTAAGGAAGAATGAGGAGAACTACACGACGCACGATTTGGAATTAGGAGCGGTGGTTTTCGCGTTGAAATTGTGGAGACACTATCTGTATGGGACAAAGTGTGTTGTATTCACTGATCACAAGAGTTTGCAGCACATTTTAGATCAAAAGGAGTTGAATATGCGACAAAGACGATGGGTTGAACTACTGAGTGATTATGACTGCGAAATTCGCTACCACCCTGGGAAGGCGAATGTTGTAGCGGATGCATTGAGTAGAAAAGAACGGGAGAAACCTTTGAGGGTTAGAGCTTTAGTGATGAGTGAGAGCGTCGACTTAACCGAAACCATACTGAAGGCTCAGGAGAGAGGATTAATGAAAGGGAATGTTGAAGCCGAAAACTTGGGACGAATGTTGAAACCTCTTTTCGTGATTAGGTCTGACGGACTGAGATATTTTGAGAATCAGATTTGGTTACCACTGTGTTCATCTGAGGAAGGAAAGCCTGGAGTTCGAGAATTGGTTATGAATGAGTCGCATAAGTCGAAGTATTCGATACATCCCGGATCGGATAAGATGTACCACGACCTGAAGAAAGTCTATTGGTGGCCGAATATGAAGGCAGATATTGCTCGTTACGTCAGTAAGTGTTTGACTTGCGCGAAGGTTCAGGCAGAACATAAGAAACCATCTGGATTGTTGGTACAACCGGAAATCCCAGAATGGAAATGGGAGAAAATCGCAATGGATTTTGTGACGGGTTTACCTAGGACTCCTAGTGGAAGCGATATGATATGGGTAATTGTGGATAGGTTGACGAAATCTGCTCATTTCTTACCTATGAAGAAGACGGACAGCATGGAAAGACTCGCCAGCGTGTACGTAAAGGAGATCGTCTGTAGACATGGAGTGCCGTTATCGATCATTTCGGATCGCGACAGTAGATTTACGTCGGAATTTTGGAAATCGCTTCAACGTGCGATGGGCACTGAACTAAGTTTAAGCACGGCTTATCACCCGGAAACTGACGGCCAGAGCGAACGAACGATTCAAACGATGGAGGACATGCTCCGAGCGTGCGTGATTGATTTTGGAGGAAGTTGGGAACGCCACTTGCCTCTGGTGGAATTTTCGTACAATAATAGTTATCACGCGAGTATCAAGGCAGCACCGTTCGAAGCATTGTATGGAAGGAAGTGTAGATCGCCTGTGTGTTGGAGTGAAGTAGGGGAAAGTCAATTGACTGGACCCGAAATGGTATTAGAAACGACAGAGAAGATCGTGCAGATCAAGAACCGACTACTTGCTGCGAGAAGCCGACAGAAGAGTTATGCCGATAACCGAAGGAAACCGTTGGAGTTTGAAGTTGGAGATATGGTTATGCTCAAGGTATCGCCATGGAAGGGTGTAATTCGTTTTGGAAAGAAAGGAAAGTTGAGTCCGAGGTATATTGGACCGTTTAAGATCGTTGAACGAATTGGACCAGTAGCGTACAAGTTAGAGTTGCCGACCGAGCTTAGTGCTATTCATGACACGTTTCACGTATCGAACCTGAAGAAGAGTTTGGCGGACAAGGAATTGGTGATTCCTTTGGACGAGATTCGACTAGACGACAAAATGCACTTTGTGGAAGAACCTGTGGAAATCATGGACCGGGAGGTCAAGCGGTTGAAGCGTAGTAGGATTCCTATTGTGAAGGTCCGATGGAATTCTAAGCGTGGACCGGAATACACCTGGGAACGCGAGGACTTTTTCAAGGAAAGGTATCCTCATCTGTTCCAGTAAGACGAAATGTGAGTACAAGAAGAGGCGAGCGTCGGGACGTCGCTCTCTTTAAGGAGGGGTGGATGTGACACCCTAGAATCGAGGTCATTAACGATACCCTAAATTACGCTAATTTTTGAAATTTTTATTAAATTATAATTTCTATAATTTATAAGTATTTTGGTTAAAGCCGATGTTCGAGGTTATAATTTTTACGATTGACGTTTTAAGAAGGACGATGACGATTACGATCCCGAGGGATGCCCAATTTTATATAATTTTTTACGATTTATCGATAATGTAATTTTTCGAGAATTTTATTTACGGTTCGTGTTAAGTTGAGTCGGGTGTGTTTTATAGCCTTCCGAGTACATTTAAAGTATCCCAAAAATATTTTGGAGCGTTCGGGAAGATTTCCGACTCCCGTAAAATTTTCAAAATTGACAAATGAGTCGAACCCGCAAAGTTTTGAGGACGTTTTCTATTTAAGGACAAAAGAAGCCAAAAATTGCATTTAAGCCCCTACCAACCCACCAAAAAGGGCTAAAGTGACATAAACACAAACACACACAACATTTACAAAAAAAAATCAAACCCACTCTCTCCCTTGTCTCTCTATCCGACGGACACCCCAAACCCACCCAAAAATTCACCAAAAATCTTCTTCCACTTGATTTTTCAAAAATCTAAGGTTAGACCACATCTAGTTTGGTCATTCCCCACATGTTCATGTGCTCAAATCCAACATGCATTGATAAAAAATTTTCAAGATTTTTCCATATGATCCAAATTCGTTTTTGAGGCTAAAAGAGCTAATGCATGTTGATTTTAAGTGTTATGGAAGTATAAACACCATGAAAACCCACCAAAATTAATTTGGTTGTGGTGATTGGGTCACCCAAACCCCACGGCAAAGGGGGTGTTTGGGGAGCCATGGTGGTTGTTGATTTTGCATGTTAATCTTGTGTTTGGTTTGATGTTTAAGGGTGTTTTACATAGGTGTTAGTGGTTGCATGTTCATTTTCTTTGATTCTTGATTTTGAGTTTGATTGATCAATAGGGGTAGGATTGAAGTTTGATGTTAGGATATGTTTGGGAAGGCTTAGGATGATGTTTAGTGGTAATTAGAAGTCTTGGAATCGAGTCTAAGCATGTTTTTGGTATGGTCATTTTTAGGCAGAAACATTTGGTCCATTTTACAAAAATGATTTTTGTTCCAGGTCTTGAAAACTAAATGTAGTGATAGAGGGTCTTTCTAGATTTAATTTGGTATAAGGTAGAGCCCGTGACTCAAAACGAGCTAAAAGTTATGACATTTTAAAGATCGGGTACCGGGAGACGAGGACTTTCATAATCCGAATTTGTGCAAAGTTTTAGTCAAATCCCGAGGGTCACAAGTATAAATTGGTAAATGGTCAAGGGTCAAAATTTGGTCCCTAACCTGTGTAAATGGGTCTATATGTTGACTTAGGTGTCAAAGAAGTCAAAGGTATTTTTCATATAGGTCAAAGAGGTCAAAATTGGTCGAAGCGCAATTTCAGCCCGTAAAATGTAGTCGTGGAAATGAGTTGCGTAACGGGTCGTAAAAGTAAAAACTTTTATTGGGCTTAAAAACATGTTATCTACAGGTCATATAGGATTTTTGGAAATTTTGTCAAATTTTATAAGTGCGGTTTAATACGGTAAAACAGCCCGTACTTTAGTCGAGTACCGGCGAGAATGAGTAAAAATGGATAACGTAACTAATAAGAACGAATGGAATAAAATAAATGATACTTGTTATTTTTGTTTTTGGCGTGAGTTATACTTGTCCTAAGTGACTTGTATATATATGTTTTATACAGTACCGTAAGTATTAAGATGAGATTACTCATTACGCGTTATTTGTGATAGGTGTTGATTTAACCGGGCATCCGTAACATCGTTAGTGATCATCCCTCGAACTACCGACTACTTAATATCTAAGGTGTGAATTTATAGCCTCGCTTATATTATTTCAAATTGTTTTACCCGCGAGGGAAATGCATGCTAGTTTTTAAAAGGAACGTATATCATGAATGATTGTTAGACCCGAAAGTTGCCTTAGAAATTGTGTTGAGTACCAAAGTTGCAAAAGTCCCTAAATTCATGAACTATTAACTATTGTCCTGCCCTCGAGTAGGGGGAAATAGCCGCTTATGCAATTTGTAGTACTACGGGGTTAACGACCCAATGCTAGCCGAGAAGCTGTACTTATAGTAAGTTCTGCGGTAGATTATTTTGTATGAGAAATAAGGTATAATTGCAACTGATGCCTTTAGAAGGGGCACTGGTTTCATCTGAATCATGCCGGTATATTTACGCGGGTGATTGAGTTAACGGATTAGTGTCATGAGCTTAAACACAATTGTCAGTATCCTGATTATAGTTTGTTTGATCGACAAGACTATAAATGATCACGAATGGTTTTTATTATATATACGTTCAAATGGATTGTAAAACCTATGAATTCCACTCAACGTTTTCGTTGACCAAATTTTTGGCATGTGTTTCAGGTAACCGCTGAGAAGTAGGATGGAGCATGCATGGGATGGATGTTGTGTGTACGGCTTGGTGTCCGCTTGTTTTTCCCTCCTTTTCTACTTAAACAATTTTTATGTTTAATGTCATGTGGTTGTAAAACTGAAGTTTTTGGGGTTGAGATTCATGGGGACCGAAAACGCTAAACTCTGTGCACTATTTGGGGTTGGAAAAACTGTGGACATGTATTATCTAACAATTTTAAATTTAAGTTTTAAGTCGACGTCTTTTTAGCGTCGTTTGATATATCTTGTGTGCAATGAATACTGTGTAGCACCCATTGTTGTAGTTCCGCTGCGCATAACAATTGTGGGGGTGTTACATATAATATTTTATTTAACTTTAAAGTTTCCATAAATTATTTTAATATAAAATAATTTAAACTTAAGAATTTATACCTTAATTCTTATGGTCTAAGTATTTTAATTATGTTTCATTTTAATTAAAAACATGTTTTAGAGTTAGGGCTTGTTAATGTTTTGGAATATGGCAAAACTAGTCCCTCTATATTTTTAAACAATATAACTTTCGGATTTTACATATTTAGTACCTAGGGCTTGTTAAAGTTTTGGCTTATGGCAGATTTAGTCCCCCTAGTTATATCTAGGTTTTGTAACTTTTTCTAAAATTACAAAAACAGCCCCTAGGGCTTCTTTAAGTTTCGACAAATTACAAGAATAGTCCTTAGGGTTATAAAATGACAAAATAACTCTTAGAAACTTCCCAAAATGGTCCCTAGGGTTTAATTTGCCACCGATAGTATTTATTAAACCCTAGACTTTTGGATATTTACATTTTCAGCCCTTGTGTTTACTAGTTTATCAAAACAAGTTTCATAAGTTTCGGTTTTAGTCCTTAAGTTTTATAAATTGTCATTTTTATCCAAAAAGTTTTTATAAGCTATATTTTATTATAAAAACTTTTATTTAACATTTAAAATAGTATATGGGCTCATTAAATGGGCTAAACATCCAATGGGCTATTTTAGTGGGCTTAAATATATTTCAAGTCCACTAATTTATTTAAATGGGCCTTTAAATCATTTATTGGGCTTAATACATTTTAAGTCCTTTAATTAGTTAAATAGGCCTAAGTGTAATCTTAAGTCCATTTAAGTTACTAAGATTTATCAAATGGGCTTATTGGGTCCATTAAGTTTTAGATTAACATTTCATGGACTTAATTAGTCCATTAACATTACTTTATATTTTATGTATGTTTTTACTTAGGATATTCTTATAAGCTTATTATGAGCTTATTAATATTTAGTTTTAAATCTAAATAGATGAATAAAACTTAAAATTTGTTTTATGTGTTATACCAAATTAGATCTAGGTGTGTTATAAGGTTACAAGCAAGTCATAAGCCCTAGTAAGAGCTTATATCTCACGGCTAATATTGGTTATAGCTTATTAAGACAAGTCAAATCTCATTTTAAGGTTGCATGTAATTTATAAGTGTTACAAAAATAGATATAACTATGTACAAGTCAAGAAAACAAGTTACAAGTCCAAAATGAGATCTAAACTATGTCTAGACCTAAAAATCAAATATAGATCCATGTATACACATATGTAACCCACTGCTATATTTTTAAATCTTGATATTTCCAAGATGAACACTTTCGCTAGTTTTTAAGTCTTGTAAATATTTATAAAAATACAATCATGATTATCTAGGTCACATGAATGTTCCCAAGGTTACTATCATTCCAAGAAGACAATATATAGCCCATGGCTATATTGTTTTCTCCCAATATTCCCATAAGATCTATAAGCTTATTTCATGTTTATCATGTTAAGTTAACACTTATTACTAGATCTAGGTTGTATAATAACATGCATGTACATCTAACCCATTTAGGGTCACATATAACCACGGCTACATATATTCACATAAGTTACTCTGATGATTTTTAATAGTCCATTTAACATGTAACATTTCATATTCCAACATCCAAACTTAACACATAAATCCTATATATACTAACCATGTATGCCGGGACCTTTAAGGTCATGGTCTTCAAGATTTTTAGGTTACACATGTTCATTTTATGATATCTATGACTATTGGTTTAACCATAGTCCCATAAAACAAGATTTGTAACTCATGGAACATTTAGATTTACAAAACGTCCCATATGGTTTTTAAATCAAGTTTAAAACATAGGATACAAGTTATAGGTTTCTTATTAAAAGATTTTAATTCATGAGGATGATTTTTATAAATATGTCGTGACCTATAATGGTCATGGCTTTATAAATCTTGATTTTTAACATGTTATATACTTGTGTTTATAGATGTATGATGATGCATGCATGAAGAAATAGAAGATTATGATGTGTATACCTTTCTTGCTAAAAAGTTACTAAGGAGGATCTAGATGAACCAAGAGATTAGAGATCTAATCTTGAAGATGGAGAAAATCCTATGTATAAATCAAGTCGTGGCCTTAAAGATTTGGCTAGGGCTTGTTCATAGTGATTCCAAGAGAATGATACTACTAATGATTTGTAGTAAAGATGAGACAAGGATGTTGGTGGATTTAATACTTGGTTTTGAATGTATATGGATTTAAGTCGTATGATTGAGAGAGAAGAGGGTGAGAGAACAAGATTAGATTGCATGTATGTGAGGATGTGTGTGTGTTTCGGCTTAAAGAGGAGAGAGGGAAAGGAATGGCAAAAGGTATGATTTACCTTGGTAAGACATATCATGCCAAGTGTCCCCCTTTGCCTTTCCAAGGCAACTCTCCTTCTTCCACACAAGCCTATGTCGTGTGACACTCACCAAAGAGGGGGAAAAGGATGGGCTTTGGTCATGGGCTAATGTTGGGCTTAAAACAAAGAGTACATGATCTTGGGCTAGTCCAAGAAAGATTAGGGATGCCTATAATATGCATACATATATACACGGCTATATATACATGGTGTAGCATATTTTCCAATTTTTGTTAAGTGTTGTTTAATCAAATGTGGGTTATGCATTTTTACTACTAGTTTTATGTACATAGTTTACATAGTCAAACCTATTATAACAAGTATGTATGTAAAAATATATGTGCACATATGACAAGTTCACACATGACTTATAGAAATATAATACATGAGTTTATGTTCTAAGATTTAATGGGTGAAATTTCATTACATAAAATCATGGTAAAATCACGGATTTTACATATACTATGTCGTATATCCGTGTACTGAGCGTTATGCTCAGCCGTTACATTCCTTTCCATGTCCCAAAACGGCAGGTACCTAAGGACGGACTCAAGCATTTGGAGGAATTGCATAGGATGGAAGCTGCCATAGACTTCTTCTTCTTTTTGCCTCATATACTTATGTTTGTTTATTCTTTCCTAGTTCATTTACTTTATTTACGTTTTCGGCTTATGTTCGGGAACCGATGTTTGATTCCGATTTTCCCTATGGTCATGTATGTTTTACTACATAGTACCTTGCATGCTTTGATGACACGCCATAATTACGCGTAACGGTCCACCTATCAAAGTGGGGTGTTACAATTATGGTATCAGAGCCAAGGATTCGACCTGTAGGCTCTAAAACGCGACCTGTGACTAGCGGGTAGTCACCAGAAGCTTCCTAAGTCAACGCTTGTTATTTCACGTATCGATGTTTTCAGCACTTTGTTGTTTTAACCATGATGTTTTCATCGGTATTGTTTTACTAATATGGATGAACAACTGTCATCCATACTTAGTTATGTGTCATTGTTTCATGCATGATGTTCCTTGTGAACTGTGGCTAATGTGGACTGAACCCCAGTAGTTCATAATTGGTCACATAAAAAAATTTTCTATTAAGTTTTGACAGCTTAGTTTCATTCATTTATTCCATGTATTATTATTGTAGGTATTATGAGTAAGTAATGGTTGGTACAGGACTGGCCCTATTTAGTCGCATGTGCTTTTATCGAAACTTTTAACTTTGGGACTGACCCATAGGCGTCCCCTCGTCATGTCTTTTGTTTTGGGTAAACTGACCATAGGCGTTTACCCTCGCGCTTATAAAAGTTTTCATAAACTGCATCATGCATTCACGCACTGTTTTCATGCATAAATTTTTTTTCATGATTTATTGGCATAAAATTATTTTTTTAGGTCCCCTCATAAGTTACTATGTCTTTTTATGTCAAGTATGTTTCATGCTATCATGGTTAACTTCGTTTTCATGTTGATTATGTTGTATACTCGTTCATGTTAAGTTGTTTCATGTTTCTTCATGATGATTTCGTCTTCATGTTGATTACGTCTTACGTCTCTTTTGTTGTTTATGATCTCATGCAAGACATGGTTGGATTTCAATTAATCCTACTTTCATGATAGTCATGGTTGGTTTTCATTAATCATGTTTTCAGGCAAATCATCATTGAATTTTGTTTAACTACACTTTAGCGTTTCTCTATGCAACCAGAATGATGTATATGTTGGCATTGCCAGGTTATCATGATGGCTTCTAACCGTTTAACCAATTATTTTTCCTTTAAAATCATGACAAATGATCGACCCCATACCGATCATTTCATGTGCATTCCATGTGTACTCCATGTACTGTATCCCATGTGTATTACACGTACCTTAATCTAGGTGTACTTTACTTGTAATGCTCCACGAGAATTAGCTAGTCGATCCTAAATCATCTCAGGTGTATTCCACTTGTCGATATGCTACCAGATGCTGATGCCGCTCATAACTGGGAGACGTTACTAAAAGTTGATGTTGTTGACTATTTGGAGAAGCTACGAGATGTGGATGCTGTTCACAACCTGGAGATTTTACCAGACGAAGACAAAGGCGTTAGATCAAAGCGATCGGACGAGGAGATGCTTCACCATCAGGCGATTTCCATCACAATCAATGTTCCTAATTCTTAGTTACTTGTCACACGTCGTCCAGTTTTCTTTTCAGTCATATGCGTATGAACCGGCACCAGCCGACCACTTAGCTGTATAGTTACATGAATCACCGTCAGAAGAATGACCATCATGGAACTGACAGACAAGACGATAGTAACTACTACTGTGACAAAAACTATCCTAGCAATTGCACCAGAAGCTCCGACCATGGACGTGATCAGAAATACAAAGGGTCAATAGTTCAACCGATCCGCCAATTCTGGCATAATAACATAATATTTGTAGTTCTATTTGTTTCACACCTCGAGACACATGTCAAGACATCAGTCAAGACACATGTCTCACGTATACTTTCTGAAGACACATGTCAAGACACCAGTCAAGACACATGTCATGCTTATATTTCCCAAGACACGAGTCAAGACACATGACTCACGTCTAATTCTGTAACATCCCTAAGAAATTCAGGCTACCCTCCAAAGGGTATATCCATTTTGTGGTGCCATGTATTAATCAGGCTACAAGAATTTCAGTACCATCACCGGCGTATCAGTGAGATCTGTCACGTTTGCTCGAGGACACTTTCAATTCTTGTACCCATATTTCATATATTCATGACCATAAAGGACGCCATTCGTATCACCCGTGTTTAGAAGGTTTTCCTTCAGCCTAATGATAAGATCCAAGCTGCTAACACATTACCTCGGACATATGCGAGTTGAATTTAATCCTAATTGTGGACTACGAACAACACACCATGCTACGATTCATGATTATGTACGGTAATGTTCAGGCTCCTGAATATATTCAGCATGGTTTTCCATCAGGAAAATCTGTACAAATTATCCATGCTTTACAAGAACGTGCTTTGTTAGCCATGGCTGCTAGAATTTTCTAGCTGATAGTTAAGACACGGCCACTGAAGTTCCTTTTGCGCATAACCAACCGATTATTCCAAAATCCTTTCTTACATTCCAGATAAACCTTCAAGGAGAAGGACGGGAACATGAGATTATGTGTCGACTACCGTCGATTAAAACAAATCACCATTCATAACCGTTATTCTCCTCCACATATTGACAACATGTCCAATCGACTTTAGGGTGTTAAACACTTTTCCAAGATCGGATTCATGATCATGCCGCCAACAGTGACGAGTGAAAGAGCAGGACATTTCCATGACTGCTATTCGTACATGACTCGGTCATGTTAGATTTATGATTTTGAATTAGTCTTATAAATGCTCCAGCAGCATTATGGACTTAATGAAATGAGTTTCCATGAACTCATAAACAAATTCATCAGTGCTTTCATCAAGGACAATCTGATTTCCTCTAAGTCTAGAGAAGAGAAGGAAGACCATATTTGCACTATGTTGCAAATTCTACGACATGAGGCATTTCACCCTGAAATTTCCCAATATAAATTTTGGTTGATTACAGTGACACGCTGAATCACATGGATTCTCATGGTTAATCTTACCATAACTCAGCTTAGGCGTAAAGGAAAAAACCCTACACTACATTAGGTGTGCCAAGAAAATCCTTCGCTAAGAAAAGTTTAATTTAGGAGACTCATAGTTTTGCAAACTTCTACGTATCCTGTTTCTATGAAGCAAGATACATTTACGTTCATATCTAAGTACCTGTCATACCAACAGGCTAAGATAGAACACCAACAGACTGAGATGTTCATTCCACCATCAGAAATTGTGAACAGAAATGGGACAAGATCTCCATGGGTTTTGGTTACCAGATTAACGCAAACTCAGAAGAAGCATGATGCTATCTGGGTTATTGTCAACAGTTTTACCAAGTCTGCAAAATCCTTACATCCGCAAGGATTTCAGAGCCAGCAGATTGATCGGACATGTTCCAGCCAACGCTCATCCGACCACTTGGTGATCCCACAGCTATCGGGCCAGACAAAGGTTCGCATTTGTGCTCCTTATTTGCGTTCACGTCCTTGTTCTAATTTTACGACTTGTTTTCACAGTCACGTTCATGACACTATTCACGTTCATGATCGTATCCTGGCTTACGATTTTACGTTCATATTCGTTCTGGGAAGTTTTGCAAGAACTTGAGAGACCAGACTCAAGTTTAGTATAACTCTCTATCCTCAGACAGACGTTTCACGTCACATTCCACGTCTCACCTTATAGCGTCTGCCGTTACTGTGACAATCCTTCAATTTATGGTTGATATTTTATTCTCGAATATTATTTAAAACATTATTTTAATGTTACATTACGAACTCACTCATTTTGGGAAGAAATTTGGATTTACGTCTTGAAGTAGCATCGACTACGTCTAAACCGGAGGATTCGACGTTACGTGCTTACGTTTACATACACCGTCTTTGGTGACAGTCCGACATTTCAGAAAATAAATTTATTCGTGAATATTATTTTGGAGTTTTAAATTTGTGTTGGTTCATAAACTCACAAATTTACGAGAAGAGATTAGGACTTACGATTTTAAATTAACGTCCTTTACGACTAAACCGGAAACCTTAGGATTACGTATTTACATTTTTGAACTCCGTTTTTGATGAGACAATTTTTATTAGATTCGTTTTGTGTCGTTGATTCATAATTTATAAAAACGTTTTTCGTATAACGACCCGAGGGCACGCAAATCGAGGAAACTAGAATCGATGAATACCCGTAAATTAGTGGTATGAGACAAGATAAATCTTGCCCCACCCCACTAGCATGGGACGACCAAGTGTGCCACCACATCATAAGATGTGGCAAAAATGTGACAAGTTGCCTACACATGTAAGCTAAGCTTACAAAGTATGCTTTCACTTACACAAAACCAACTAAAAATCACTAGCTACTCATAACTACCATTTCACACATGCAAAACCAACTAAAAATCCTCTCAATACCACCACCATTGCCGTCCACTTTTAAGCACAAACACCCCTTCTTGATCTTTTCTAGCCACAAAATACTTGTTATCTAGCTCTATCATGGAGTTACCTTGAAGCCTTGATCACTTGGTGGCCATTTTAACAACAAAGGAGGAGATTTTCTTGTGTCCTAGGGCTGATTTCTCAACTTATATTCTTGGTGTTTGATGATCTTGGAGTTACATTTGGTGTTCATCAAGTTCTTGTCTTCCAAAAACAAGATATACTCTTGGTTGGTAAAGAAGATCATCCTCTCCATTTTCTCTTGTTATTTTTGTAAAGAACAAATGTATTTTCTTTCTTGTTGTATATGTATATGATGAATATATGATGATAAAAATGTTTTGTGGGGATTAAGTGTTGATAAATATGCTTAAAAAGGTTAATAACCATGAGAAATAAGGCTAAAATCATGCTTATTTAGTTGGCTGTATAAAAACAGTATGTAACTAAAACTTTAACTGATAAACTTGCATGGTAGAATCTATTTACAGTAAGTACAAGATGTTATACACATGTGAGAGTTGGCCATGCAATGGAATCATTATAATAAGTGAGATATGATCAAAACAAGATGGGTGTGCTAATCTGAATAAGCTGTTTTGTAGGGACTGTTAAGCATAGATAAACTTAAAATGAGCAGTAGCTATAACTAAGTTAAATGTAGCACATAATATGAAGACCATCTCATCCAAAAATGAGCTTCTAATTCATTGTAAAACTCCAGATATGATAAAAATGGTGAAGATGAAAATAAAAATCAAATTTTGAGAATTAATGTTTATTACTATTATATAAGCACTCAAAATTATATTGTATAAAATGTAAAATTAAAACCCACTAACTCATGAATTTTATTTATATAAATATGTTAAAGGTTAAATAAATTGATAAATTATAAAAATGGTAGTGGAATAATATTTATAAGTTATAAAAACTATAAACTTGATTTTACGACTTTTTCGGCTATTACCGTAAAATTAACGTTTTTCGCCAATTAAAACTTAGACGATCAAACCCGTCTAATGTAAAGTTTTTAAAAGTCATATACTGATATATAAGTATCTAATACAAGTAAAAACCGATAAAACCCGAACTATAGGACATACGGACATTAACGAGCTAAGTAAACATATTGGACTAATAATTGGACTAAATAAGTTAAACACTTATAAAAAGAACTTATTGGGCTTAACCCATTTAGGCCCAACTTGTAAAGTTTAAATACTGATAATAAAAGTATAAAATGGAGTAATACAAGTTAAAGAACTTATAATAAGTTTATTGGACCTAAAACACGTAAATAGGTAAAACTAGTAAACTAGTAAGAAGTTACCAATACGTAAACACTAAAATGAGTAAAAGTAAACCCACTTGATCATCATATATATAAAATCATCATATGTATACATAATTGATATTTTTATAAAGTCATTGGACATGAGTCTAAGACGAGTAATATTTGTCTAGGTTTCCGTGATTGAAGCACGTACCGTACGTCCGAATTGCCGATAACACGCTTTCCCACATCAACGTGAGTTCATAGCCTCGCACTCTTTTAAATGTTTTTATAAAATATTTTATAAACCCGCGAGGGAGATAACATGTTAGTTTTTACAAAATAGGACACCATTTGTCCCGATTGTTTGTTTATTGATTTGGACCCGAATGATTGTATGACCCGATTGTATGACCCGATAAATGATTAAAGGACCCGATAGATGAAATAAAATGGATTATTAAAGTTAGGTTATGTCACTAAAATTCCCATTAGCATGAATTGTGAACTACCGGGATTTGGTAGACGCTTATGCATTTAATAGTACTATTTGGGGACGATCACCCCTGTTCGCGCCTTGACGGTTGATCCCCGTCGTGCCACATTGATTGGTAAGCGAATTTATGTATGAGAAGATTTCCATAGCGTGACCTTTGTGACGACACGCTAATTTAGATGGGTAAATTGAGTATCGGGTTAGCTACCCGTTGTTTGTTGTAGTAAGGTAACAGTGTCATGCAGCTTATAATAATCCAAATTAATGAAATACTGTCGTACGCTCCGAATTACGATGTATTGCCTGACTAGCAATACGGGGTCATACTAATGATATTATGTTTGTGTTTTGGTTTTCGTAACCATATTCATATACGGTTTTTATTTAACTTTATACAACGTCGTAAGACGTATTGTATGATGTTTTTACGACATTGGCTCGTATAATGATTTTTAAGGCAAATGCCTATATTATGATTTTGATAAAGATTTGTATAAAATGATTTTGGCTATTTTATGGCCTATTACAATGATTTGGACGAAATGATTTTTGGTAATAATTTTATACCAAAGTTATATTGATGTAATTTATTAAACTCTATGAATTCACTCGGCGTTATCGCTGACCTTTTCTTTTAACATGTCTTATCTCAGGTACTTGAAGGTAATTCTCGGGGAGACAACAAGAATTCATGGCCCGCACTTAAACAATAATTTCCATTCAAATACTTTGTAAAACTTTGTATGAAATAATATGACTTGGGACCGATGTAACTTTGATATTTATGAATGGAAATGCTTTATTAATAAACGACGCGATTTTTATGTGTTGTCTATGATGTGTGTAATGTGATATCCCGTAACACCAACGAGTCTTCCGCTGTATTGAGTTGTATAAATTTGGGGGTGTTACAGTTTGGTATCAGAGGTCTCGTTATAGAGAACGAAAGATTTTTAAAACCAAGGTTTTGAATAAAACATTTCAAAATCTTTTAACTAATTCTAAAAATGTATAAAAATCTTTTGACTATAACGGTGCCGAAGAATTTCCGAGTTACCGACAAGGCCAGACTGAGAAGTGTTATTTTAATATATATATAACTTGGATTATATATATACATATATGATGTAATTTTATTACATGATTGTTTGATGATTATTTTGATATTTATACGAGGTATTTATACGACGTAGATTGTCACAAGGAACCCTAAATCCCCTAGTAAATTAATCGAAGCTATTCTCGTAGGAATTCTAGCTATCCTAGATCTAAACCAAGTTGTGGATATTTATGATCCCAACAAATGGTTGATATTCGTAGAAATGTAGATATTAGTTTATTGTGATATTAAGAAGAATTGGCGAGATTAAAACTGATATCGATGTCATGACGATCTTTCCTTATAGAGTGGAGTTTGACAAAACGTTACCACCTAGAAAGATGTCATCTGATTCGTTGTCATCCAATTCTTAAATTGAAATCGAAAGGGTGAATGTTGCACTTGAGGATGTCATTGGAACCATTACCCAAAAGCCTCATGCCACTAGTACCTTTCCGAGAAGTCTAGTTGAATGATCGAGTCATTTCATACTAGCGACTTATTTGATAACTATTGTTGTAAGAGCTATAGGATTGGAAATTAAGTGTTGATTATATCGAGCTTTTGTTCCCCTATTAAGGTCTAAGAATAAGGTTGAAAATATTGGAAAATGAGGTAGGATATCGAATTGAGTATAAGTTGATTGAAACTTGAATTAAGTAGAATTTAACTCGTATGGAATATGAGATTGTTAGGAGGAAGTCGTTAAGTCATGTGATTGAATTATAAGGTTTTAATGGATTATTGATTCGTGTTAAGGGTTGTTCCTAGGCCATTGTCCACTAACGAGGATGCCCAGTGTCCAAGAAATAAATTGAAGAAATCTTCTTCTGAATTGAGACCGATGGATCTTCTGGGACATGTGGAACACCTAATGACTCTTGTAGATTAGTATTCATTGTGGTATCTTCTAAAAATCCCTAACTTAACTGAGACATCAGTTGGTAGAATGAGTTCTGAGAATTGTATGACATAGTGACATGTAATTTGTTACAGTACAATTTGACTTGTTTGTGATTAATGAAAAGACTACCTTTGATTGCTAAATCCTACATGTATTGATGTTATCTATCTTTTATTGCTATATCCTAATGTTCGCATTAGTGATGCAACCATTGAACAAGTACTCATCTTGAATTGAGTTACGTTGTGGATTATTCTCTTTGTATTCCTGAGTGCCATCGAGGTCATGAACCTCATGATTATTTGGCTAAGATCATTTCCTATCATATCGTAGTTAATTCTTGGTGAACAAGCTTTCATCACTCTTTTGCAGATCACTCATTGTTTTTATAAGATAAAACCGTATCCATTGAGAAAAATTGAATTTTCATCACTATAAGGATTATTCAAAGTAAGAATTATAAGTGATTATTATCAAAATGAGGTTGTTTATAAAGTACCTTGGAAAACTTAATTGATTTCATAATAAAGAAAATCTGTGTAAATTATTCTTGATTCTTATTTAAGAATTAAGCATGAAAATGTTTTTATTATAAACATGATCATAAAATTTTGACGAACTGAGTATTACATCGTTAGTCTTGAAATTGTATATAGTTGCGCGCCTACATACAATTTGGAATGGACCATGCAAGACTGATTAGTAGTCACCATAAAACTAATGAATAAACACTAAATTTTCTTTGAAGATTGTGAAAGATTAAAATTTAAGAGATCTGCAAGAAGCGAAAAATAGGGACATAATGTTAGGGACACCTACATATGTGCCTGTAGCATCTATTCTTCTGAGTCGAATTTACTCATCTGTGGAATTTGTCTTATTTGACAATTGATATTCCCTTCTTGTCCAATTCTCCTGTAGTGAGATTCTTAGGAAAAGTATCTGATTACCGAGTGTTGATACCCGACTGGATGTATTGACGTTCTTATCATTTCTTTTGATTAGATTTCATTTGAATGACCTGGGTAACGATTCGAGGAGCTTTCGAATGCGTACTCAAATTATGAAAATATGGGATATATTCATATTCGTTAAATGTTTTCGTCTGTATCTGATTTGAAATTCTCTCGCATAGATTATGCGTTAACCTTAGTAGTTGTGTCTCCATATATCCCTGAATTTGTGAAGGATTATGAGTTATTATTAGTCTTTTGAGAAGTTCACATCTTATCGACGGCAATGCAACTGGAAAGTTGATAGTGCCCGTAGAATGGATTGATTAATTATGACATGACGACATTGTCTTAATTGATGGGAACTCGAGTAGAATTCCCCTAAATGATAAGATGTTGATTATCAAAAGTGATCTAAATAATTCTTGATGGATGACCATATCCTGTATTTAGACTTGAAATTATACCATGAATGGTTGTGAACTAGTCGTAGATATTATAATTGTAACACCCCCAAATTTATACAACTTAGTACAGCGGAAGACTCGTTGGTGTTACGGGATAGCACATTACTCACATCATAGACAACGCATAAAAATCGCGTCGTTTAATAATAAAAGAATTTCCATTCATAATTATCAAAGTTACATCGGTCCCAAGTCATTATATTTAATACAGGTTTTACAAATCATTTGAATGGAAATAAGCATTTAGGTGCGGGCCATGAATTCTTGTTGTCTTCCCGAGAATTACCTTCAAGTACCTGAGATAAGACATGTTAAAAGAAAAGGTCAGCGATAACGCTGAGTGAATTCATAGAGTTTAATAAATTCCATCAATATAATTTTGGTATAAAATTAGTACCAAAAATCAATTCGTACAAATCGTTGTAATAGGCCGTAAAATAGCCAAAATCAGTTTATACAAATCTTTGTAATAGGCCATAAAATAGCCAAAGTCATTTTATATAAATCCTTATCGAAAATCATAATATAGGCATTTGCCTTAAAAATTATTATACGAGCCAATGTCGTAAAAACATCATACAATACGTCTTATGACGTTGTATAAAATCAAATAAAAACCATTATATGAATATGGTTATGAAAACCAAAATACAATCATAATATCAATAGTATGACCGTGTATTGCTAGTCAGGAAATACATCGTAATTCGGAGCGTCTATTATTATTTTGTTAACTTGGATTATTATAAGCCGCATGACATTGTTACCTTACTAAACCAAAACGGGTAGCTAACCCGATACCAATCTTGCCCATCTAAAGTAGCGTGTCGTCACAAAGGTCACGCTATGGAAATCTTCTCATACATAAATTCGCTTACCAATCAATGTGGCACGACGGGGATCAACCGTCAAGGCGCGAACTGGGGTGATCGTCCCCAAATAGTACTATTAAATGCATACGCGTCTACCAACTACCGGTAGTTCACAATTCATGCTAATGGGACTTTTAGTGACATAACCTAACTTTAATAATCCATTTGATTTCATCTATCGGGTCCATTAATCATTTATCGGGTCATACAATCGGGTCATTCAATCATTCGGGTCCAAAATCAATAAACAAACAATCGGGACAAATGGTGTCCAAACTTTTATAAAAACTAACATGTTATCTCCCTCGCGGGTTTATAAAGCATTTATAAAACATTTAAAAGAGTGCGAGGCTATGAACTCACGTTGATGTGGGAAGGCGGGTTATCGGCAATTCGGACGTACGGTACATGCTCAATCACGGAAACCTAGACAAATAATAATCGGTCTTAGACGTTTGTCCAATGACTTTATAAAAATAACAATTATGTATACATATGATGATTATTTATATATGATGATCAAGTGGGTTTACATATTCTCGTTTACTCATTCTAGTGTTATATGTCGATAACGTTCATACTAGTTTACTAGTTTTGCGTATTTTCGTGTTTTAAGTCCAATAAACTTATTATAAGTTCTTTAACTCTTATTAATCCTTTTCACACTTATATTATCAGTAGTTAAAATTTACAAGTTGGGCCCAAATGGGTTAAGCCCAATAAGTTCTTTTTACAAGTTTTTATCTTATTAAGTCCAATTATTAGTCCAATATGTTTATTTAGCTCGTAAATGTCCGTATTTCTTATAATTCGGGTTTTATCGGTTTTTACTTGTATTAGTTACCTATACATCAGTATATGACTTTTATAATCTTTACATTAGACGGGTTTGGTCGTCTAAGTTTTATTTGGCGAAAAACGTTAATTTTACGGCGATAGCCGAAAAAGTCGTAAAAATCAAGTTTATAGTTTTTATTACTTATAAATATTATTTTACCACCATTTATATAATTTACCCATTTAATTAACCTTTTATACATTTATATAAATAAGTTTTATAAGTTAGTGGGTTTATATTTTTACATTTTATATATTATAATGTGAGTGCTTATATAATATTAATAAACATTATTTCCAAAAATCTGATGTTTAACTTCACCTTCACCAAAAATGCCATATCTTGAGTTCTATATGGAGATAGAAGCTCAAATTTTTATCACATAAACTAAATGATATGTGCTACATTTAACTCTTGTATATCTACTGTTGAATCATCCTTTAAGTATTTTCTAAAAATCGTCCAAAACAGTAACCTCAGATTTATACCCTAAACTTGTTTTGATCATATCTCACTCATTATTTTGATTCCATTGCATGGCCAACTCTCACATGTGTACAAGACATTTAGCTTACTGTAAATGGATCCTACTTCATTATTTCATCAGTTCATAACATGTTTCTTTACTGTTTTATACAGCCATGTAAATTGATCAAGATTTTAACCTTGTTTCATATGGTTTTTCACCTTTTTAATCATGTTTATCAACAACAAATCCCCACATAACATTTTTATCATCATATAATCATCATAAATATATACAATAGGAAATAAAATACATGTTTACATAATCAAAATAACAAGAAGTTGAGGAGGACAATCTTTATACCACCAAGTTGATGTTGGTTGTGATGAAAACATGGAATTTGATGGAGAAACTTGTGCATAGCCAAGACCATCTTCAAGACCACCATGCTCCATGGACTCCTTGTGGAAAAATCAGCCCCAAGACATCATGAATACTCCTCCTTGGATGTTATAAGTACCACCAATCAATAGGGTTTTGAAAGGGCTTCAACATATGTAAGTATAACATATGGTTTCATGGTTGAATCAAGATCAAAGGGTGTTTTTGGGAGAGATATGGGACGGCACATTCAAGCTAGAGAGAGAGAGAGTTTGGTGTGGTTTTGCATGTCACAAATGGAAGTATGTGTGTAGCTAGTGGTTTAGTTAGATGGTAAGCTTAACTTTTAAGCAAAAATGGACAAGTGTGAGGCTTGTAGTTTACAACTTGACACCTCATGGTGTTAAGTAACTAGTTTGGCCGGTTTTGGGAGTGGGGTGGGACAAGTGTCCCACTTGTCTCATCCCATTTATTTACGGGTATTCCTCGATTCTAGTTTCCTCGATTTGCGTGCCCTCGGGTCGTTTTACGAAAAACGTTTTTATAAATTATGAATCAACGTCGCAAAACGAATCCAATAAAAATTGTCTCATCAAAAACGGAGTTCGAAAACGTAAATACGTAATCCTAAGGTTTCTGGTTTAGTCGTAAAGGACGTTAAAATAAAATCGTAAGTCCTAATCTCTTCTCGTAAATTTGTGAGTTTATGAACCAACACAAATTTAAAACTCCAAAATAATATTCATAGACAAATTTATTTTCTGAAATGTCGGACTGTCACCAAAGACGGTGTATGTAAACGTAAGCACGTAACGTTGAATCCTCCGGTTTAGACGTAGTCGATGCTACTCCAAGACGTAAATCCAAATTTCTTCCCAAAAATAAGTGAGTTCATATTGTAACATTAAAATAGTATTTTCAAATAATATTTGAGAATAAAATATCAATCGTAAATTGACGGATTGTCACAGCATTTACCCCTAAACAGGATCTTTGTCCTCAAAGATCATCTTACCTTACTACTCGCTTCTTATAGAGTTAAAGCCATGTGGGTATTTCCTCCACATTCGGTCTTTTCTCACAAGTGCAATCCATTATAATACGCGAGTTTCATCAAACATAACTACGGGAATAAGATCAGGCTTAATGTTGACTTACTTTCTCTATCCATGATGTTCACGGGTTTTTGATGAATGCAACTTTTCGCCGATCTAAGCTTTACTAAGAACAATCAGATTTTCACTTGATAGATATTCCATCAAGTTCGATTTACGAAACATAATTCACGCAGTCTTTGAAGTCCTAGGGTAGATCCAGCATATATGCCTTTCAATCCCAACTTTTACATCATCTCAATGGTCCCATACAACGAGGACTTATATCCCATGATTTGTCAGATCATGAATACATCTTTCTAAGGTTAAAAATCGTGGCATAACTTCGCTACCCATTTGGCACTTCAAGATCTACATTTCACATTCATATAACCTCTTGCCCACTATCGGCGGTTAATAATCAAATCCTAATTTCAATAATCATTTCAGATCTCGCGGGTCGGGTATTTTGCAAGGATAGGTTCGCCATCATAGGAAACCTTAAACCTAAGAGACATGTCCAACTCACAATGGGTGTATGTCGGATGTCTTCATCTCAATTCCTGTTTACAGATTCTCTAAGATTTAGATCCTAACAAGATTCGATCTCAATCCTAATACGATAATTATTAATGATAATCTTTCCAAAGGAAAACGATTATACGGTCTATTACCAAAGGTCATTCATTCAAACATAAAACAGCACTTATATTACTCTGTATCGTTACTTTACCTCGTCCCTTCGATTTGGGATGGTACATAGTACTCTCATCAAGGTTTGTTCTCAATGATTTCTGAGCAAATCTCTAGAAATCTGATGCGAAGCGAAGATCTTGATATAGATGATCGATACAGGCACGCTATGTTTACACAACTCTTTTGCATTTATCATTAACGAGAATGATATTAGCAGATTTGGTCAGTCTGTCGACGATGACCCAAATCGAATCAAATTCAGATGATGACCTTTGCAATAGCTAGATGTTTACTAATGTATGAGGCGATGTCTGCCTTCATAATTGCCATTAGTACAACTTCTTCAGACAAAGATACTTCTAGTCAGAAATGACATAAATAGAATACTTTATACTTACAAGATTTCCAATATAACTATATCTCACAATCCTCCATATTTAGGCAACCATAAACGGCCCTTAAAACATTTAACGCTATCGGATTCTCAATTCTAATGGTTCATATTAGCAGCGAACCACTTTTATTATCTATATTATCCCTTTTTACAAACATCGTTCATATTTTAAATTGTTCGGCAATTTATTTTGCATCTTCATTATTAAGAAATACATCCTAATTGGTTCTTTATCTTTTTTATATAATACGTCAGTATCTATATTCACTTCTCATGATGATGTGATTATCGTGTCCATAATTCACTCAGGTATTCTTTATATATTATGCGTCAGTAATTACGTTCACCTTCCTGATGAAATAAATATCATAACCGTATTTATTCAAAATTTCTTTCTTCATATCTTTTATGTTTCAGTTTCGTCTCAACTATCATATTTATCAGTTTTTCTCAATCCGGCCTCTAAAGCGTCGATAATCATCACATGTAAATTAATAATAATTATTAAAATTTTTTTTATGAAACGTAAACGTAAAAATTTTAAATTTCTTAGTTCGGCCAATTATATAAAATGTTAAAAATAAATTTGAATTTAATTAACAAGATTTTCGTTGATTTATCGAAAATAATTAATAAGATTCGTAAATGTTCGAAAAACTTTTGTTTATACTTTGGTCAAAGTTTTCTTAGTTGAAAAGCAAAATTTTCGTTTCAATTTCAAGTAATAAGTTATATAGTTTCTTAAATTCTTCTTAGGCTGTCTAGAAGTATACACAAACATTTACCCCTAAACAGAAGTTTAGTTAAATGGTTTGTATATAAGGGAATAATCCCTTAAAATCCTTTGTTAAAGCAATTGTCAAAATATATTTCCATTTCTTTTTGGTAAAAATCCAAAGTCTTAAAAAGGGCTCTTAATTTTTGAAGAGTCTATATGCATACATCTTACCATTATTAATCCAACGGTCATTTTATGTAAAGGATTAAGTTTTTAATCCCTAAGCGTTAATGGTTCTAATCTTTGAAAAGTCAATATAGCTTCCCTTGTCTATTAATTACACGGTTAAATCATATAAAGGATTAAGTCCTTAATCACATGTTAAATATTTAAGGTATAGGTCTTCATTGTTTAGCCAATTCAAGGCAATTTATAACTAATTATTAACTCATTATTATTCGTATTAACAAACAAATAGTCCTTAATGATCGCAAGCATGAATTTATCAAATTACAGCCTACACACGTGATTCACCAAATTTATGAATACTACATGTGCATTGTCAATCCAAACGACATCACGTGAAACTCATAAAGTTCATTACAAGTACCGGATGTAGTGATTGGAATAGATAATCTTTTTCGCAGATGCGAAGTTGATGATAACCATGCCGTGGATCAAATTTTTAAAACATATGCTAGAACCTTGTAAATGATCGAACAAATCTTCCATTTCGAGTTATGGATATCGTTTTCGATTGTCAATTTACTCAGTCACGGTAATCTATAAATATAAGGAAAGATAACACCATAGCTCTTCAGGATGACAGGCTTGGTATAATAAAATCTTTCTCCGACAACTTTCTCAGTTGTACGGTAATTCCTTTAATTCAGATGGTGCTGACGTACAGTGCACACGCCACAAGTGCAGCACCGGGAATATAATCAATACTAATTTCAACTTGCCTTAATGGCAAAAGTCTAGGTAATTCATCAACAAATACCTCCTAAAGTTTCATATAACATAAACATCTTTTAATACATTCATATCAGGTTCTTTCAAGATTATAATATGTATGACTAATTCACAACCATTCATGGTAATATTTCAAGTCTTAATACAGGATATGGTCATCCATCAAGAATTATTTAGATCACTTTTGATAATCAACATCTTATCATTTAGGGAATTCGACTCGAGTTCCCATCAATTAAGACAATGTCGTCATGTCATAATCAATCAATCCATTCTACTGGCATTATCAACCTTCCAGTTTCATTGCTGTTGACAAGATGTGAACTTCTCAAAAGTCTAGTAATAATTCATAATCCTTCACAATTTCAGGGATATTAGGATACGCAACTACTATTAAAAGAGTAAGGTCAACGCATAATCTATGCGAGAGAATTTCAAATTAGATACAGACGAAAACATTTAACGAATATGAACATATCCCATGTTTTCATAATTTGAGTACGCATTCGAAAGCTCCTCGGATCGTTACCCAGGTCATTCAAATGAAATCAAATCATAAGAAATGATAAGAACGTCAATACATCCAATCGGGTATCAACACTCGGTAATCATATACTTTTCCTAAGAATCTCACTACGGGAGAATTGGACCAGAAAGAATCGTCAATTGTCAAATAAGACAATTTCCACAGATGAGTAAATTCAACTCAGAAGAATAGATGCTACAGGCACATATGTAGGTGTCCCTTTCAATATGTCCCTATTTTGCACTTTTTGCAGATCTCATAAAATTTTAATCATTCACAATCTTCAAAGAAAATGCAGTGTTTATTCGTTAGTTTTATGGTGACTACTAATCAGTCTTGCATAGTCCATTCCAAATTGTATGTAGGCGCGCAACTATATACAATTTCAAGATTAACGATGCAATACTCAGTTCGTCAAAACTTTACCATCATGTTTATAATAAAAACATTTACATGCTTAATTCTTTAAATAAGAATCAAAATAAATTTACAAAGGTTTTCTTTGTTATGTAAATAATTAAGTTTCCAAATCGTCTCTTAAACAACTTCATTTTGATATCAGTCACTTATAAATCTCACTTTGAATAATCCTTATTGTGATGAAAATTAAATTTTCTCAAAGGATACCGTATTAACTTTATAAAAACAATGAGTGATCTGCAAAAGAGTGATGAAAGCTTGTTCACCAAGAATTAGCTATGATATGATAGGAAATGAGCTTTGCCAATTAATCATGAGGTTCGTGACCTCGATGGCACTCAGGAATACAAAGAGAATAATCCACAACGTAACTCAATTCGAGATGAGTACTTGTTCAATGGTTGCATCACTAATGCGAACATTAGGAACAAACAAGAAAAGATAGATAACATCGATACATGTAGAATTTAGCAATCAAAGGTAGTCTTTTCATTAATCACAAACAAGTCAAAATTGTACCGTAACACATTACGTGTCACTATGTCATACAATTCTCAGAACTCATCCTACCAACTGATATCTCAGTTAAGTTAGGGATTATTTTTAGAAGATACCACAATGAATACTAATCTACAAGAGTCATTAGGTATTCCACATGTCCCAGAAGATCCATCGGTCTCAATTCAGAAGAAGATTTCTTCAATTAATTTATTGGACACTGGGCATCCTCGTCAGTGGACAATGGCCTAGGAACAACACTTAACACAAACCTACAATCAATTAAATCCTTATAATTCAATCAAAGAACTTAATGACTTATATTAACAATCTCATATTCCATACAGGTTAAGTTTTACTTTATTCAAGTTTTTGACCAATTTTATACTCAATTCAATATCCTACCTCATATTCCAATACTTTCAATCTTATTCTTCGGCCTTGTAAAGGCAATACAATCTCAATATGAATCAACACTTAATTTCCCATCCTATATCTCTTACAACAACAATTATCAAATGAGTCATTAATATAAAATGACTTGATCATTCAACTTAGACTTCTCGGAAAGGTATTAGTGGCATGAGGCTTTTGGGTAATGGTTCCAATAACAGCCTCAAGTGCAACATTCACCCTTTCGATTTTAAATTTAAGAATTGGGTGACAACGAATCAGATGACATCTTTCTAGGTGGTAATGTTTTATCAAACTCCACTCTATAAGAAAAGATCGTCATGACATCGGTATCAGATTTAATCTCGCCAATTCTTTTTCAATATCACAATCAACTAATATCTACATTTCTACGAATATCAACCATTTGTTGGGATCATAAATATCCACAACTTGTTTAGATCCAGGATAGCTAGAATTCCTACGAGAATAGCTTCGATTAATTTACTAGGGGATTTAGGGTATATTGTGACAATCTACGTCGTATAAATACCTCGTATAAATATTAAAATAATCATCAAACAATCATGTAATAAAATTACATCATATATATATAAACCAAGTTATATATATATTAAAATAACACTTCTCAGTCTTGGCCTTGTCGGTAACTCGGGAATTCTTCGGCACCGTTATAGTCAAAAGATTTTTAGACATTTTTAGAAAAACTTTTATAGTTAAAAGATTTTGAAATGTTTTATTCAAAACCTTGGTTTTAAAAATCTTTCGTTCTCTATAACGAGAGCTCTGGTACCAAACTGTAACACCCCCAAATTTATACAACTTAGTACAGCGGAAGACTCGTTGGTGTTATGGGATAGCACATTACTCACATCATAGACAACGCATAAAAATCGCGTCGTTTAATAATAAAAGAATTTCCATTCATAATTATCAAAGTTACATCGGTCCCAAGTCATTATATTTAATACAGGTTTTACAAATCATTTGAATGGAAATAAGCATTTAGGTGCGGGCCATGAATTCTTGTTGTCTTCCCGAGAATTACCTTCAAGTACCTGAGATAAGACATGTTAAAAGAAAAGGTCAGCGATAACGCCGAGTGAATTCATAGAGTTTAATAAATTCCATCAATATAATTTTGGTATAAAATTAGTACCAAAAATCAATTCGTACAAATCGTTGTAATAGGCCGTAAAATAGCCAAAATCAGTTTATACAAATCTTTGTAATAGGCCATAAAATAGCCAAAGTCATTTTATATAAATCCTTATCGAAAATCATAATATAGGCATTTGCCTTAAAAATTATTATACGAGCCAATGTCGTAAAAACATCATACAATACGTCTTATGACGTTGTATAAAATCAAATAAAAACCATTATATGAATATGGTTATGAAAACCAAAATACAATCATAATATCAATAGTATGACCCTGTATTGTTAGTCAGGCAATACATCGTAATTCGGAGCGTCTATTATTATTTTGTTAACTTGGATTATTATAAGCCGCATGACATTGTTACCTTACTAAACCAAAACGGGTAGCTAACCCGATACCAATTTTGCCCATCTAAAGTAGCGTGTCGTCACAAAGGTCACGCTATGGAAATCTTCTCATACATAAATTCGCTTACCAATCAATGTGGCACGACGGGGATCAACCGTCAAGGCGCGAACTGGGGTGATCGTCCCCAAATAGTACTATTAAATGCATAAGCGTCTACCAACTCCCGGTAGTTCACAATTCATGCTAAAGGGACTTTTAGTGACATAACCTAACTTTAATAATCCATTTGATTTCATCTATCGGGTCCATTAATCATTTATCGGGTCATACAATCAGGTCATTCAATCATTCGGGTCCAAAATCAATAAACAAACAATCGGGACAAATGGTGTCCAAACTTTTATAAAAACTAACATGTTATCTCCCTCGCGGGTTTATAAAGCATTTATAAAACATTTAAAAGAGTGCGAGGCTATGAACTCACGTTGATGTGGGAAGGCGGGTTATCGGCAATTCGGACGTACGGTACGTGCTTCAATCACGGAAACCTAGACAAATAATAATCGGTCTTAGACGTTTGTCCAATGACTTTATAAAAATAACAATTATGTATACATATGATGATTATTTATATATGATGATCAAGTGGGTTTACATATTCTCGTTTACTCATTCTAGTGTTATATGTCGATAACGTTCATACTAGTTTACTAGTTTTGCGTATTTTCGTGTTTTAAGTCCAATAAACTTATTATAAGTTCTTTAACTCTTATTAATCTTTTTCACACTTATATTATCAGTAGTTAAACTTTACAAGTTGGGCCCAAATAGGTTAAGCCCAATAAGTTCTTTTTACAAGTTTTTATCTTATTAAGTCCAATTATTAGTCCAATATGTTTATTTAGCTCGTAAATGTCCGTATTTCTTATAGTTCGGGTTTTATCGGTTTTTACTTGTATTAGTTACCTATACATCAGTATATGACTTTTATAAACTTTACATTAGACGGGTTTGGTCGTCTAAGTTTTATTTGGCAAAAAACGTTAATTTTACGGCGATAGCCGAAAAAGTCGTAAAAATCAAGTTTATAGTTTTTATTACTTATAAATATTATTTTACCACCATTTATATAATTTACCAATTTAATTAACCTTTTATACATTTATATAAATAAGTTTTATAAGTTAGTGGGTTTATATTTTTACATTTTATATATTATAATGTGAGTGCTTATATAATATTAATAAACATTATTTCCAAAAATCTGATTTTTAACTTCACCTTCACCAAAAATGCCATATCTTGAGTTCTATATGGAGATAGAAGCTCAAATTTTTATCACATAAACTACATGATATGTGCTACATTTAACTCTTCTGTAGCTACTGTTGAATCATCCTTTAAGTATTTTCTAAAAATCGTCCAAAACAGTAACCTCAGATTTATACCCTAAACTTGTTTTGATCATATCTCACTCATTATTTTTATTCCATTGCATGGCCAACTCTCACATGTGTACAAGACATTTAGCTTACTGTAAATGGATCCTACTTCATTATTTCATCAGTTCATAACATGTTTCTTTACTGTTTTATACAGCCATGTAAATTGATCAAGATTTTAACCTTGATATGGTTTTTCACCTTTTTAATCATGTTTATCAACAACAAATCCCCACATAACATTTTTATAATCATATAATCATCATAAATATATACAATAGGAAATAAAATACATGTTTACATAATCAAAATAACAAGAAGTTGAGGAGGACAATCTTTATACCACCAAGTTGATGTTGGTTGTGATGAAAACATGGAATTTGATGGAGAAACTTGTGCATAGCCAAGACCATCTTCAAGACCACCATGCTCCATGGACTCCTTGTGGAAAAATCAGCCCCAAGAAATCATGAATACTCCTCCTTGGATGTTATAAGTACCACCAATCAATAGGGTTTTGAAAGGGCTTCAACATATGTAAGTATAACATATGGTTTCATGGTTGAATCAAGATCAAAGGGTGTTTTTGGGAGAGATATGGGACGGCACATTCAAGCTAGAGAGAGAGAGTTTGGTGTGGTTTTGCATGTCACAAATGGAAGTATGTGTGTAGCTAGTGGTTTAGTTAGATGGTAAGCTTAACTTTTAAGCAAAAATGGACAAGTGTGAGGCTTGTAGTTTACAACTTGACACCTCATGGTGTTAAGTAACTAGTTTGGCCGGTTTTGGGAGTGGGGTGGGACAAGTGTCCCACTTGTCTCATCCCATTTATTTACGGGTATTCCTCGATTCTAGTTTCCTCGATTTGCGTGCCCTCGGGTCGTTTTACAAAAAATGTTTTTATAAATTATGAATCAACGTCGCAAAACGAATCCAATAAAAATTGTCTCATCAAAAACGGAGTTCGAAAACGTAAATACGTAATCCTAAGGTTTCTGGTTTAGTCGTAAAGGACGTTAAAATAAAATCGTAAGTCCTAATCTCTTCTCGTAAATTTGTGAGTTTATGAACCAACACAAATTTAAAACTCCAAAATAATATTCATAGACAAATTTATTTTCTGAAATGTCGGACTGTCACCAAAGACGGTGTATGTAAACGTAAGCACGTAACGTTGAATCCTCCGGTTTAGACGTAGTCGATGCTACTCCAAGACGTAAATCCAAATTTCTTCCCAAAAATAAGTGAGTTCATATTGTAACATTTAAATAGTATTTTCAAATAATATTTGAGAATAAAATATCAATCGTAAATTGACGGATTGTCACAATAATCTAGAAAGAACCTAATATTAATGTATTAAAAGATGTTTCTGTTATCTGAAACTTTAGGAAGTATTTGTTGATGAATTACCTAGACTTTCGCCATTAAGGCAAGTTGAAACTGGTATTGATTATATTCCCGGTGCTGCACCTGTGGCTTGTGCACTGTACGTCAGCACCATCTGAATTAAAGGAATTACCGTACAACTGAGAGAGTTGTCGGAGAAAGATTTTTATTCTACCGAGCTCGTCATCATGAAGAGCTATGGTGTTATCATTCCTTATATTTATAGATTACTGTGAACTGAGTAAATTGACAATCAAAAATGATATCCATAACTCAAAATGGAAGATTTGTTCGATCATTTACAAGGTTCTAGCGTATGTTTTAAAGATTTGATCCACGATATGGTTATCATCAACTTCGCATCTGCGAAAAAGATTATCTATTCCAATCACTACATCCGGTACTTGTAATGAACATTATGAGTTTCACGTGATGTCGTTTGGATTGACTAATGCACATGTAGTATTCATAAATTTGGTGAATCTCGTGTGTAAGCTGTAATTTGATAAATTCATGCTCGTGATCATTAAGGACCATTTGTTTGTTTATAAGAATAAGAATGAAGTTAATAATTAATTATAGATTGCCCTGAATTGGCCGAACAATTAAAACTTGTACCTTGAATATTTAACATAAGACTTAAGACTTAATCCTTTACATGATTTAACCGTGTGATTAATAGATAATGGAATATAAATTGACTCTTCAAAATTTAGAAGTCATTTAAGACTTTGAGTTATACTAAAAAGAAAGTGCAAATATATTTTGACAAATGTTTTAACAAAGGATTTTAAGGGATTATTCCCTTATACACGAACCATTTAACTAAACTTCTGTTTACGGGTAAATGTTTGTGTATACCTCAAGATAACCTAAGATGGATTGAGGAAACCATTTAAACCATAACTTGAAATTTGAAACGATAATTTTTGCTTTTCAACTAAGAAAATTTTGACCAAAATATAACCAAAGATTTTTCAAACATTTACGAATCTTATTAATTATTTTTGATAAATCAGCAAAAATCGTGTTAATAAAATTTAAATTTATTTTAAATATCTTTATATAATTGGTCGAACTAAGAAATTTAAAATCTTTACGTTTACATTTCATAAAAAATAAATATTTAATATTTAATTAGTTGTAATAATTATCGACGCTTTAGACGTCAGATTAAGTAAAACGGATAAAAATAATAGTGGAGACGAGACTGGAACTTAGAAAATGTGAAGAAAGAATTTTCGAATAAATACGGTCACGATAATTATTCCATCTAGGAAAGTGAACGTAATTACTGACACATTATGTAGAAAATATAAAGAACCAATTAGGATGTGTTCCTTAATAATGAAGGTGCAAAATAAATTGCCGAACAATTTAAAAATAGCCGATGATTCTAAAAAGGATAATATAGATAATAAAAAGTGGTTCGCGGCTAATGTGAACCATTAGAATTGAGAAGCCGATAGCGTTAAATATTTTAAAGACCACTTGTGATTGTCTAAATATGAAGGATTGTGAGATATATTGGAATCTTGTAAGTATAAGTATTTTATTCATGACATTTATGATTAAAAGTATCTTTATCAGAAGAAGTTGTACTGATGGCAAATTATGAAGGCAGACATCGCCTCCTACATTAGTAAACATCTAGCTATTGCAAAGGTCATCATCTGAATTTGATTCGATTTGGGTCATCGTCGACAGACTGACCAAATCTGCTAATTTCATTCCCGTTAATGATAATTGCAAAGGAGTTATGTAAACAAGTGTGCCTGTATCGAACATCTTTATCAAGATCCTCGCTTCGCATTGAATTTCTAGAGATTTGCTCAGAAGTCATTAAGAACGAATCTTGATGAGAGTACTATGTACCACCCCAATCGAAGGGACGAGGTAAAGTAACGATGCAAAGTAATATAAGTGATGTTTTATGTTTGAATGATTGACCTTTGGTAATGAACCGTCTAATCATTTTCCTTTGGAAGGATTATCATTGATAATCATCGTATTAGGATCGAGATCGAATCTTGTTAGGGTCTAAATATTAGAGCATCTATAAGCAGGAGTTGGGATGAAGACACCCGACATACACCCATTGTGAGTTGGACATGTCTTTTAGGTTAAGGTTTCCTATGATGGCAAACCTAACCTTACAAAATATTCGACCCACGAGACCAAAAATGATTGTTGAAATTAGGATTTGATTATTGACTACTGATAGTGGGCAGGAGGTTATGTGAATATGAAATGTAGATCTTGAAGTGCCAGATGGGTAGCGAAGTTATGCCAAAATTTTTAACCTTGGAAAAATGAATTAATGATCTGACAAATCATGGGATATAAGTCCCCGTAGTATGGGACCATAGAGATGATGTAAAAAGATTGGTTTGAAAGGCATACAAGCTGGATCTACCATAGGACTTCAAGAGCTGCGTGAATTATGATTCGTATATCGAACTTGATGGAATATCTATCAAGTGAAAAATCTGATTGTTCCTTAGTAATGTTTAGATCGTCGAAAAGTTGCGTTCATCAAAAACCCGTGAACATCATGGATAGGGAGAAAGTAAGTCAACATTAAGCCTGATCTTATTCCTGTAGTTATGTTTGATAAATCTCGCGTAATGTAATGAATTACACTTGTGAGAAAAGACCGAATGTGGATGAAATACCCACATGGCTTTAACTCTATAAGAAGCGAGAAGTAAGATGATCTTTGAGGACAAAGATCCTGTTTAGGGGTAAATGCTGTGACAATCCGTCAATTTATGGTTGATATTTTATTCTCAAATATTATTTAAAAACATTATTTTAATGTTACATTACGAACTCACTTATTTTTGGGAAGAAATTTGGATTTACGTCTTGAAGTAGCATCGACTACGTCTAAACTGGAGGATTCGACGTTACGTGCTTACGTTTACATACACCGTCTTTGGTGACAGTCCGACATTTCAGAAAATAAATTTATCCGTGAATATTATTTTGGAGTTTTAAATTTGTGTTGGTTCATAAACTTACAAATTTACGAGAAGAGATTAGGACTTACGATTTTAAATTAACGTCCTTTACGACTAAACCGGAAACCTTAGGATTACGTATTTACGTTTTCGAACTCCATTTTTGATGAGACAATTTTTATTAGATTCGTTTTGTGTCGTTGATTCATAATTTATAAAAACGTTTTTCGTAAAACGACCCGAGGGCACGCAAATCAAGGAAACTAGAATCGACGAATACCCGTAAATTAGTGGGATGAGACAAGATAAATCTTGCCCCACCCCACTAGCATGGGACGGCCAAGTGTGCCACCACATCATAAGATGTGGCAAAAATGTGACTAGTTGCCTACACATGTAAGCTAAGCTTACAAAGTAAGCTTTCACTTACACAAAACCAACTAAAAACCACTAGCTACTCATAACTACCATTTCACACATGCAAAACCAACTAAAAATCCTCTCAATACCACCACCATTTCCGTCCACTTTTAAGCACAAACACCCCTTCTTGATCTTTTCTAGCCACAAAATACTTGTTATCTAGCTCTATCATGGAGTTACCTTGAAGCCTTGATCACTTGGTGGCCATTTAAAAAACAAAGGAGGAGATTTGCTTGTGTCCTAGGGCTGATTTCTCAACTTATATTCTTGGTGTTTGATGATCTTGGAGTTACATTTGGTGTTCATCAAGTTCTTGTCTTCCAAAAACAAGATATACTCTTGGTTGGTAAAGAAAATCATCCTCTCCATTTTCTCTTGTTATTTTGGTAAAGATCAAATGTATTTTCTTTCTTGTTGTATATTTATATGATGAATATATGATGATAAAAATGTTGTGTGGGGATCAAGTGTTGATAAATATGCTTAAAAAGGTTAATAACCATGAGAAATAAGGATAAAATCATGCTTATTTATTTGGCTGTATAAAAACAGTATGTAACTAAAACTTGAACTGATAAACTTGCATGGTAGAATCTATTTACAGTAAGTACAAGATGTTATACACATGTGAGAGTTGGTCACGCAATGGAATCATTATAATAAGTGAGATATGATCAAAACAAGATGGGTGTGCTAATCTGAATAAGCTATTTTGTAGGGACTGTTAAGCATAGATAAACTTAAAATGAGCAGTAGCTATAACTAAGTTAAATGTAGCACATAATATGAAGATCATGCCATCCAAAAATAAGCTTCTAATTCATTGTAGAACTCTAGATATGATAAAAATGGTGAAGATGAAAATAAAAATCAGATTTTGAGAATTAATGTTTATTACTATTATATAAGCACTCAAAATTATATTGTATAAAATGTAAAATTAAAACCCACTAACTCATGAATTTTATTTATATAAATATGTTAAAGGTTAAATAAATGGATAAATTATAAAAATGGTAGTGGAATAATATTTATAAGTTATAAAAACTATAAACTTGATTTTACGACTTTTTCGGCTATTACCGTAAAATTAACGTTTTTCGCCAATTAAAACTTAGACGATCAAACCCGTCTAATGTAAAGTTTTTAAAAGTCATATACTGATATATATAAGTATCTAATACAAGTAAAAACCGATAAAACTCGAACTATAGGACATACGGACATTAACGAGCTAAGTAAACATATTGGACTAATAATTGGACTAAATAAGTTAAACACTTATAAAAAGAACTTATTGGGCTTAACCCATTTGGGCCCAACTTGTAAAGTTTAAATACTGATAATACAAGTATAAAATGGAGTAATACAAGTTAAAGAACTTATAATAAGTTTATTGGACCAAAAACACGTAAATAGGTAAAACTAGTAAACTAGTAAGAAGTTACCAATACGTAAACACTAAAATGAGTAAAAGTAAACCCACTTGATCATCATATATATAAAATCATCATATTTATACATAATTGATATTTTTATAAAGTCATTGGACATGAGTCTAAGACGAGTAATATTTGTCTAGGTTTCCGTGATTGAAGCACGTACCGTACGTCCGAATTGCCGATAACACGCTTTCCCACATCAACGTGAGTTCATGGCCTCGCACTCTTTTAAATGTTTTTATGAAATATTTTATAAACCCGCGAGGGAGATAACATGTTAGTTTTTACAAAATAGGACACCATTTGTCCCGATTGTTTGTTTATTGATTTGGACCCGAATGATTGTATGACCCGATTGTATGACCGGATAAATGATTAAAGGACCCGATAGATGAAATAAAATGGATTATTAAAGTTAGGTTATGTCACTAAAAGTCCCATTAGCATGAATTGTGAACTACCGGGATTTGGTAGACGCTTATGCATTTAATAGTACTATTTGGGGACGATCACCCCAGTTCGCGCCTTGACGGTTGATCCCCGTCGTGCCACATTGATTGGTAAGCGAATTTATGTATGAGAAGATTTCCATAGCGTGACCTTTGTGACGACACGCTAATTTAGATGGGCAAATTGAGTATCGGGTTAGCTACCCGTTGTTTGTTGTAGTAAGGTAACAATGTCATGCGGCTTATAATAATCCAAATTAACGAAATACTGATGTACGCTCCGAATTACGATGTATTGCCTGACTAGCAATACGGGGTCATACTAATGATATTATGTTTGTGTTTTGGTTTTCGTAACCATATTCATATACGGTTTTTATTTAACTTTATACAACGTCGTAAGACGTATTGTATGATGTTTTTACGACATTGGCTCGTATAATGATTTTTAAGGCAAATGCCTATATTATGATTTTGATAAAGATTTGTATAAAATGATTTTGGCTATTTTATGGCCTATTACAATGATTTGTACGAAATGATTTTTGGTAATAATTTTATACCAAAGTTATATTGATGTAATTTATTAAACTCTATGAATTCACTCGGCGTTATCGCTGACCTTTTCTTTTAACATGTCTTATCTCAGGTACTTGAAGGTAATTCTCGGGGAGACAACAAGAATTCATGGCCCGCACTTAAACAATAATTTCCAATCAAATACTTTGTAAAACTTTGTATGAAATAATATGACTTGGGACCGATATAACTTTGATATTTATGAATGGAAATGCTTTATTAATAAACGACGCGATTTTTATGCGTTGTCTATGATGTGAGTAATGTGCTATCCCGTAACACCAACGAGTCTTACGCTGCATTGAGTTGTATAAATTTGGGGGTGTTACAGTTACCGCCGCCGTATTCCATGTTCACGATATGTTTCACATGTCATGTTCATTCGACGTTTTTCATATTACGTTCACGATATGTTACACGATGTTTTCTCATAATACACTCACCATATCTCCACGTATCACGTTCACAATTGTTCATGTATCACGTTCACAATTATTCACGTAGCACGTTTCGGTATGTCACGAGCATCATTGCTAAGACGTTACAATTATCAGTTCGTTTAGGTTATTTTGCATCATAACGTGTTATTATTTTTATAACACGAATTATTATTTTTAGGGGGAAGAGCTGTAAAACCCGCATGCTTTTACCATGAACAGTACACTTAGTAAACATACGAACAAACTAGAACTTTCCTTTTATAGCACGAACACGTGTCACGAATATTAATTACAAAAATTACGTACGTGTTATTACACGATAAGTATTAAGTACGTGATAGTACACGATAATTATTAAAAATAATAATTATAATTACGAAGATGAAATCATGAACGTTAAAACATGAACATGTAATTACGTATGTAATTATTATAATACGATTAATATCATTTACGTACAAATATCTATGTATAACACGAACAATTAATTACGATATAACACGGAAACACTAACGTATAAACACGTAAATTATAAGACATGAAAATAGTACAGGTTTCCCTCGTGGGCCCCTTATAGCCTCGGACACAAGAACAAGGGAGGGCCCAAGCCCAAGTTGATTTTAGCTAAAATAAAAAAATGGGAAAATACTTTTCATTTTACATAGTTTTTCTAAAAACAAGAAACCCTAGCCTCCTTGTCCTCTCCCTTTGCCGCCGGCTACAAAGCACACCACCAAGGTGTTCGGTTGATTTAGATTGTTGAATTTGGGTGATTAGTGTTCGTGTTATTGCCTCATTCGATTCACGTATTCGGTAATCTCTTAAACCTTTTTCTTTTATTCTTTTTATGGAGATCAGGAACACATGATTAATTAGATCTTAAAAACATGAATAAAAAAGTAAAATTAATCAAGAATCATAAAAAGGAATGGGTTTTTGGGTTTGGTTGTGTGGCCGACGCATGAACCGAGAGCCATGGGCTCTCGTTGGTCTTTGTAACACCACCAACCGAGACCTCAAGGTCTCGGTGTGGTTTTGGGTGTCTCGGCCGCAAGAAAAAAGGGACCCCGACTTGAGTCGTGGTACCGTTTGGTTTATGTTGGGTCTCGGCAACAGCAAAAACACCACTGGCTAACTGCCGATGGCTGTGTTGGTCTAGTAGGTGGAACGACAGCAGCAGGGGTACCACCGGCTAACTGCCGGTGGGGACCTGTTTTAGAAGAGGATAATACTTTGCACCCCCAGTACACTCAGATGATTGGGTATTTGAAGGCTTCTCCTCTAAGGTATGCGCTTTCTCATACTCCACTTGTCCCTATCAGACACATCAAGCAGTTTTAGAACACTGTTAGTTCCATAACAATTGATGGAGTGATTACATTGGTTGGTACTGTTCATGGGGTTTAATGGGTTGTTACTGAAGCTCTAATTCGTCAGGCATTACGCCTTGATGATGCTGATGGTATAACAACCCTTCCCCTAGCAGAGCTAGAGCAAGGGCTTCGAGGCTTGGGTTATGCTTTGCCCCCAGTTGGGGTTATAAACAAATATAATAAACAACAATTTCCCCCAGCCTGGAAGTACCTGATACATGTCATTCTTCAATGTTTGAGTCCCAAATGCTCTTCTTTCAATGAAATCAAATGAACCATCGGTTGTGCTCTTGTTTGTATTTCAAATGGGCAAAAGTTTAATTTTTCTAAAATGATTTTTGATGGCATGTGTCACAACAAGGGTAACAAGATGACTCTTGCTTACCCAAGGTTTTTACAAATGGTTTTTGATGAACAAAGGTATTGCAATAGGGACAATGAAAATTTTTATGAGGTCCCTACTCCAAAGAAAACTGTGTTTGGCAACATGAATACCCCTCCTTTCAGAGACCTACCCCTCACCCCGCCATGCTAGCTGTCATTCAGGCAGCTGAACAACCTCAGCAACAACCAGACCCACTACCAGAAAACCTCCATCACCACAACATATGGATCTTGACCCTCAACCATCAGGCGCTGACACTCACAATGTGCTCGCTAACACAGCCAACCCAAACGCTGACACCAATATTCCCCAAACCCAAACAGACCCCCACACCCAAACAGACCCCCATTCTATTTCCTCTTCAGAACTTCGTGACTATAGGTTTGAGAAACGCCAAAGGACTACTGGAGTGTTCTCCTCTAGTGGTCCTAGCCATGTAGTAGAGAGAACCACCACCACCAGTGTGGTTGGTAACATGGGTGGGGCTGGGACTATTGATACTGGCTTGAAAGCAGGCCAAGACAGTACCAACATCATTAAGACCACATCCATGCCCAATGAATCTCTTTTGGAGGGTCAAATACCCATGATAGAGCAGGGCAGACTGGAACCTTTATCAGCAATGGAATTGACAGTGATTTGCATACGCTTGCAAAAGCAAAATGCAGACCTTGTACAAGTTGTCACGGGTAAAGGCCTTGTACTCAAGTCTTTGAGGGAGAGGATCGTTATTTTGGAGGCTGCCAATACTAGAAGGAGGTAGGAGGATTATTCCAAAGGGGAAGATGAACAGGTACATGTGAGATACAAAGGCTCACAAGAAGGAGGTTCTTTTGGGAGTGTGGAGATAGTTGAGGCATTGACAAGTTTGAAGGAGAAGCCAGCTATTGATGTTTCTTTGGTTACTCCCAAGAAGCTTTCATTTGTAGAGATGATGCAGAAAGTCACAGAGTCAGTCGCTGACATTCAAGATTTAAACGCTGGTAAGAACAAATCAGACGCTGACAGACTTGTAGGTATGACTGGTGTATCCCAACCACCAGTTATCATCAAAGGTATTTCTACACAGGTACCATCAATCACTTTACCAACTATTGAAGCTTTGGATAAGGGTAAAGGGATTATGGAAGAGGTTCAGGTACCTAAGGATGCAGCTCAGGTACATTTTGATTCTATTTTGGCTGCACACCTTGAGGAACAGGATAGGTTAGAGACTACCATTAAAAGGGTTAAAGATGGTAGTGATGATGAGAGTTCTGGTTCTAGTGTAATGATAACTAAAGAACCAGAAAGGTTAGAGTATGCGGAGGATGAACTGGCTAGGGAAAAACTTAGGGAGTTGAAGATGAAGATAGATTTTGATATGCCTGAAGCAGTAGATATGTATTTTGCATGGGAATATTCAATTGTAGAGGATCCAAACATGTCACTTACTGGACAAATTTGGGGTTTGGAGATTCTGTTGAGAGTTCAAGAGGATTGCAAGGTGATCTTGAAGCATAAGGCTAGTAAGGTACTTTCTGAGCTCAAAAGGCATAGAAGAGAGCTCTATTATATGCTTCTTAGGTGTCATTAAGGAGGATGGACCTATGAGAGATTGAAGAGGTTGTCCTTTGAATAATTAGAGTTTTATGCATATCCTATTTGGGAAGGTGTTTGTGAGGCAAATACTAATACTTATTTCTGATGAAAGGAAAGAAGAAATTGAAGAAAACATGCAGATCAAGAGGGCTTCCATTATGCCAAGGCCAGTGAAGAAGGGAATTCCCATTGAATTTCCAGTACTTGATAGATTAAATCCAAGTGAAGCTGCAATAAGAAAGAGTATAAAGCTTTCACCTTTGGAGGCTTCAGATGTTTCAAAGGTGTTACCCTTAGATTTAAGAAACCCAATAATCAAGTATGAAGAAGATGCAAGTGGTTTCTGGGTGATCACCAGATATGGTGACAAGGTACATACCTTCACTTCTTTTATTTCATTGTTGCAAGTATGGATAGAGAAGACTTGGTAGATTTGTGGAAGTTGATAAAGACCAAGTATGAAGCTGAAGAGTCTTCTTCAGCAAATGGAATAAAGATTTGGACAACATTCAAGAGAATGATTTCTCCAGATGAAGTTGTTCCAATATGGTTGGATCTGGATGATATTAGTGGTTCGAGGTGGCGTCTACATTCAGCTGCTGGTGTATACCATCTAAGCACCTCAAAGTTTTCTGAGTATCTTTTAGTTCATGCTGAATATCCTATGTCTAAGGACGTTTGAAGATGATGGTATCTACACAGTTAGAGGTTGAATATACTAGTGATGTTAGCAAAGATTTAATTAGATTTGTTCATTTTCTAATTAAAAGATAGTTTGTATTTGTAAGAACCCTCCTTGTACTTAGTTTTTTTTTTCAGAAACTTGATTACTATAGTAGATATCAAGTTTAAGGGAGGATTGTTAGGAATAAAATTATCTAAGTCACTGGGACGCTGACAAGAGAAACTTGGACGCTGACAAGAGTAAACGAGGCGCTGACAGATGAGCACTGACAAGAAATATTCAAGCGCTGAAAAGAAGATGTTCAACCACTGATAGGAATACTTAGTCTACATGTTTTATATTTGAAGTAAAGATATGATCAATATTGTATTTTCTATAATTATCTTTACCTAGAATAGTTTATAGGTAGACCTTTGTACACGACATCTTGTGTTATAAAAGGAGGTCGTAGGGTTCATAGTTCGACACATCGGTTTTAATAAGTTTTCACAAGTTTTACAACTTTCATTGTACGCAAGTTTCATTATCAATCAAGAGTAAAAGTTTGGTTTACATTGTTTGTTTGTTCTTTGTTCTAAGTGTTAATTCCACATAACACTTAGATTGTTAAATACACAAAGTTTCTCTAAGTGTTAATCTTGATTTAATCTCGTTTAACACAAAGCTAATCGATCTAAATTTTGGATCAACATCTTCTACTCTAGGATTAAAGATAGTTGCTCGGACATGGTCTTTGTTATCAATCAAGGTGTTATACCTAATTTGAGCTTCTCTAGGTATGTTGGTGTTGTCAAGCGTTGTGAGAGAATGGAGATCGGAATAAAAGCATTTTGAGAATGTTTGTAAAATGGTTTAGAGAGTATTAATACATATTTTTCATTTGTCTCAAAGTTAACTTGAAGATTATGGTCTTCGTCAAAAGTAACATTGACGATCATGTAAAACTCTAGAACAAACTCTGGACAGATTTGTTCGTCAATATCTAGGAGGCAGTCAAAATCGATCCTAGAGAATACTTCACGGATATTGGTATTATCCTAAAGGAGTGGTGGACTACCCTTCCTTCGTGAAAGGTGCGGTTTTCTAATTCCCTACAGAGTTCTCTTTGGGTTGAAGTGAAGTGTTTAGACTTATGATGTTTAGGAATGTAACTAGATGTGTCTTTGTGATCGTAGGTCCATGCGGGAGGCATTTTTGTCCTAAGGCAGAACTTTTATCAAGTTAGTTCAATTCTTTGAATTTTAAGAAATCTCGTGCCTAGTGTGTGCCTATATGCAACATATGTGGAGGTGTTGTTATCTCGACTCCAAAAATCAGTTTTTGAAAGTATAATGAATGCATAGTTTTGAGTTAACCCAAACGCTCCTTAATTTTGCTTTAGCTTCGAATGAACATACCCGAAAGTGCACACTGATTATGTAATTCCTATAGCGTTCATGAGAATTTTATGCCATGATTAAAACTCGTTTTAGTTTATCGGTCATTTGCAATGTATGAAAAAAGGATTTAACATGACCTAATTAGTGAGAAGTTTTTGGAAAATTTCCTTGGGGATTCCTAGCAATTCCTATTGATTTGTTTATGGGTTTATGCACAATAGTAATTAAGCAATGTAATGACTAATTTCACTAGCCTAACTGAATCCCCAAATTAAATTTTATGTAATTGAAATAGAACCCTAGACTCGGATTTTAGGAAGTGTAGTGATATAAGAATTGAAAATAGATAGAGATACTTACACTGATTGATTAGTATGAAACTTTGGTTGATTTTGCCTTAGAATTGATAGATATGTGAAGAATTGGTGGTTTATGGTGTTTTTGGTGGTGTGTCTCAGAGATATGAGTTTTTTGTTTATGTTTTGTGAGTTGGTTTAACTGATATGTAGTTCTTTAAAGTCTCAAACCCACGGACCCTTCCACGGACCCAAAGGGGAAAGGGTCTGACGGGGTCCGGCATGTCTGATGACAGAATGCTTGCTATTTTAGCAAAAAATTTCCATTAAGCCTAATCCTAGTCTTAAGAGATTAAAGGGCTCTGGTTTTAGTGGTTTAGTTAGAATGTCGGCTATATTATCTTTCGAAGATACCTTTTCAATGGAGATGTTACCTTTTTGAACGTTGTCGCGTAGAAAGTGGTGTCGAATTTCAATGTGCTTGGTTCGAGCGTGCAAGACGGGATTTTTGATAAGGTAAATATCTCCTTTGTTGTCGCATAATATTGTAACTTCTTCCAACTTAATACCGTAATCAACAAGAGCTTGTTTCATCCATAATGCTTGTTGACATGCTTTGCCCGCTGACACATATTCGGCCTTGGTTGTTGAAATGGCTAGTGCTGTTTGCTTCTTTGAGAACCATGAGGTGAGACAACATCCGATAAATGTACACACATAACTTGTAATTTTTCTATCAAAGTAATCACCGGCATGGCCCGAGTCCACGTAGACAATGGTTTCCATTCTCGTGCCTTTCGGGTACCATAATCCGAGATGAGTGATAGGTGTGTAAACACCCATCCTTTTTACGACTTAATTACAATAATAACCGAGCCAAAACGTGTATTTTATGTCTTTTATGTCGGAATTATGTGTGGTTTGTGTTTTTGTTGTGATTTAGGACGAAATTGTGAAAAGTGGAGAAAACACGGACATTTACGGGCTTTTATTGAAGAAAAAGATGAAAAGACGAAGTCAAGAAGTCAAGAGTGCAAAAAGAACGGAAGTCCAAGACCAATTCTGAAGATTTATCGAAGAAAAAGTTAAAAGACGGAAGTTTACTAAAAGCCGAGGAACTCAAGTCTATTTTATTAAAGAATTAAAAGACGAGTTCAAAAGAAATCTCGAGCCACAAGTCATTAGAGTCCAAGTTTAAAGAAGATTAGAAGGAAAAAGGACTAATGGTGCAATTAATGAAGATTAAAGGCTTAAGGACCTAATGACGCAATTAAGAAGAAATGAAGGAGGGGAGGAAGCTTCCTAATCCTCCCCTATATATAGATTAGTCTTAATCACTTTTTATTTTGTTGGCTAATAGTGACAATTAGTTCTTCCACTTTTAATTACCTTGTCATTTAAATACTTGTCAAATTTAAATACTTGTCTTGCACCTTAATTACCATTTAATTTCAAGTAAGTTTTTCTTTTAATTCTTGTTAATCTTTATCTTTATCTTGTTAATCTCATTCTACCTTTCTTAATCTTTGATTCTTATTGTTTATGTTCATGTTCATGTTCTTATTCTTTCTTATTTTGATCAAGTGGTTTTGATTATTTTGATTAGTTTTGTGAGTTTGATTGTTTTGGATTGATTGTTTATGATTAATAGATGTTAATTTGTTTGTTTGATTTAATCTTGTGGTTGATTTGCTTCAGTTTTGTTAAATCCGTGCTTTCTTTATTCTCCTTGTTCTTCGGTATTCTTGTTACTGATCTTTTCCAGGAATCGGCCAAACCCAGCAATATTCCGAGTAAAGCTTTTCATTGGAAGACTATTCGGAATATTGAATATTCCGAATAGTGGTTTTATTCCGAGTAAGGTTGGCTATTTCGAATAGCCAGGTATTCCGAATAGGGCTGGATATTCCGAGTAGGGAACCTTATTCCGCATAGGTGTAATTTTCCGTATAGCAACTTTATTCCGAATTAAGCTAATATTCCGCATAAGTGTAATATTCCGAATAGGGAGCGTTATTCCGCATAAGGCTGGATATTCCGCATAAGGTTAATTTATTCCGGGTAAGGATTATTCAGAATAGAGCTAGTTATTCCGAATAGGACTGTTATTCCGAGTAAGCTTCTATTCCGCATAGTGACAGTATTCCGGATAGGGTTTATTCCGAATAGGAGTTATTTTCAGTTTCTTCATTTTCAGTTTTTAATTTCCTGTTTTTTAATTTCGAGCTTTCTTTTTCCCGCCTTTCTACTTAGTCGCACTTTAACTTTATTTGCCTTAGATTTATTTTAGCTTGCCTTAGTTTAAGATTTAGTTTTAGTTGCGTTTTAAGTTTTCCTTAGTTAGATTTAAGTTTGCGTTATTTACTTTTAGTGCCTTTTAATTTTAGTCGCGCTTTTAATTACTCGCACTTGCGCCTTTTTTTTAATTAGACCTAGATTTACTTTAAAGTCATTTATTTTTATTGTTTTTGCACTTTTATTTTAATATACTACAACGACACACTTTTGTTTCCACCAAAGACAGCTGAGTCGCACATAGAACCTAGATCAATTCGATTAGACCAACACAACGAACTTTAATTTTTATACGGGGTGTAAAAGCCTTGTATTAAATGGCGCCGCTGCCGGCTCTTTTCGTAAAGATTAATGGTTTTCTGTGAAAGACGCGTTGCTTTTTGGGATCCGTTCACTTGTGAGCGTTATTTTCTTGCATAAAAAATTCAAACAATCATAAAAATCAAAAATTGCTAAAAATCCATAAAAATTAAAAAAAAAAATTAAAAAAAAATTTCAAAAATCCAAAAAGATTTTATCTTTATTGTGTATATATATTGTCTTTGTGTTTGGTTTCTTTTTCTTTTGCATTTTCAAGTGTATGCGTACTAGATCTTCTAATTATCAAGAGCCCGAGACTCAAGAAGATTTAGCTATGTCAGGTGTCAACAACAATAATCATCCACCGCACCTCAATAATAACAACAATGTTCTTCCACAGCCCGATCTTCGGACCATGGAAGAGCTTTGTCAACCTACCATGTTTGGACGAGGAGGACCGATTGCGCCGATGCAAATCAACGCTCCTGAGTTTTCGTTGAAGCACCTCATGATTCAGCAAGTGCAAACTAACCCATTCCGTGGATTGCCTGATGATGATGCCAACAAACACCTCGACAAGTTCATTACAATCACCCAAAGCATGAAGTTGCCTGGTGCCACAATGGATGTTCTACGCCTACAACTCTTTCCACATACTTTATCACATCATGCCGAGAAATGGTTTGATCGTCTCCCGAAGAATTCTATTCATACTTGGGATGACATGACTCAACGCTTTTTGTCGCGCTACTTTCCACCATCCATGGTCACAAGCCTTCGCAATCAAATCAGCGGTTTTATGCAAGAACCCGATGAATCTCTTTTTGATTCTTGGGAAAGATATAATGTCTTGATTGATCGTTGTCCAAACCACAACATGCTTTCAGTCACATTGATTGATACTTTCTACAACGGATTGACTTTTCGTGATCGTGATACGATTAATGCAGCCGCCGGTGGCACATTTATGAAAAGGAGACCCGAGGAGTGTAGAGAGCTAATTGAGAACATGACTACTCACCACAAAAACTGGGATTCCTCCGCTTCTTCAAGGAACAACCCGAGAGTCAATGTTTTCTCCACCTTAACAAACCCTGAAATGACCGAACTCACCCGCATGATGACTGAAATGAGCAAAAGTATCACGCTTCTCGCTTCAAACCAACAACAACAACATGTTAAAGCGGCTGCACCTTCTTGTGAAACATGCGGCGGTCCTCACTCATACACCGATTGTCCTTCTACACAAGGAAATCCGGAAAATGTGTATGCAGCTTATGGTAATTATTCACTGGAAAATTACCAAGCTCGACCTAAAGGGGATAGAAATCTGCTGAGTTACCGGTCAAACAACTACCTTTCAACCGGTTTTTCTCCTCAAAACCAAAACCCCGCCAACAACTACAATAGAAGCAACCAAATCCCACCAAGAGCTTCTAATCCTTATCACCCACCCGCCCAACAAGCCCCACCCATTAACCACGATGTTGAAGCCATCATGAGAACTCAAGGTGAGCAAATCAAGAATCTACAAAGCCATATTATCAATCTGAAAGGAGATATCACCAAGCAAGGAAATAAGATTAGATCCGAGCTTCGAGATAATATCCAATCCTCCTTCAGCAATCAAACAAATGATTTGAAGAATATGCTCGCTAGTTTCTTGCCCGTAGCTCAACCTTCTACTTCAAGTTCTCTACCGTCAAACACCATCACCAATCCGCGAGCTAATGTGATTGCTATTACTACTCGTAGTGGAATTACCATTGTCGATCCACCGATCCCACCCCCATCATTTACACCTCCTCCACCACAATTTATCCCTACACCTCCTACACCTAGTATTAGTGCACCATTACCGTCTCCGCCTCGTCATGACGATGTATCTAGCAAGGACCCTTCAACATCTCAACCTTTACCTACTACACCTGCACCCTCACCACCCAAACCTAATATCCCTTATCCTTCTCGCTTGGGCAAGAACAAAATGCTAACCAAGGAGGACTCTCAAGTGACGAGCTATATCAAGATGCTTTCTCAAATGAACTTCAACATTAGCTTTCTTGAAGCACTTGTCCACATGCCCAAATTTGTCAAAGCATTTAAGGAATTGCTTAACAAGAAAGAGAAGTTGCTTGAGCTCGCCAACACACGCCTAAATGAAAACTGCTCTGCAGTTATTCTTAAAGAACTTCCAGAAAAGCTTGGAGATCCCGGTCGTTTTGTGTTGCCTTGCGTTTTCAACAAAACTGAAGAATTTACTACCCTTGCTGATCTCGGGGCCAGTATTAATCTTATGCCTTTGAGTGTTTGGAAAACACTATCATTACCCGACCTCACTCCAACAAAGATGACTCTTGAACTTGCTAATCGCACTCTCGCTTACCCCGTAGGAATAGCCGAAGACATGTTCATAAAAGTTGGCACATTTACTTTCCCGGTCGACTTTGTGGTAGTTGATTATGAAATGGACACTCGTATTCCTTTAATACTTGGTCGGCCATTCTTGAGAACCAGACGTGCTTTAGTGGATGTGGCCGAAGGTGAGTTAATCTTACGAGTCAGGAATGATGCACAAGTGTTCAAAATGGGGAAGCTTACAGGCAAATCCTTTGGAGGCCGAGAATCAATGAATATGATTAATGTGCATGATGACTTTGTTATCTACAACAATCCTCTATTCGACTCTTCCATTGATAATCCACTTTTTCAAGATGCTGTGGATGATTCTCACCCCAATTTGGAACCTTCTCCTATTTATGATTCGCCACCGGTCTTTGATGCTTATGATGATGAGTCTAGCTTGGATTCGGATGATTATGATGACCTTACTTCTGAGTATCCCGAGCTGCCCACATATGATGATTTCGATGAGGCCGATACTCTTTTGAGCGATTCTTCTCATGATGAAGATCCTCCGCCATCAATCGATCCTACTTTGGACGATTACTCATTTGAGGAAGACTTCTCTACGTTTCTCAACACTTACTTCCCTCATGAGAGTGATGCTCCTCCTTTGGACTTTGAAGATTATCGTCTTGATCCTACTTTGGATTTGAAGAAAATTCTTACAAAGGAGAAGAAACCGGTCGACACCAATATCCGCAGCACGTATGAGTTAACACCTCTTTGTCCATCATCTAAGGACGAGGTTATGCTTCTTCGCGGATCTTCTTCACACTCTGCTGAGCCTGAGTGCTATTTTCCCCTAAAGGAAAAGGTGTTCGACCCCGGTATTGATATTCTGCAGCCATCTCAGTATCCACCTGATGAAATAAAAGGAAATATCTTTGGAACTTATGGAAATCTGCTTGCACCACTTCACCCTTGCTTCCACCGTGCTCCATCGTTGCTTAAGGGAACCTTGCCTACTCTTCTTTGGCTTGCCTTGTTCGCCTTAAGCTTGTGCTATTTGATGGACGAAAACTATGTCTTTGATCCTGGTGGATATGTTTCATGCTTCTTCCGTTGATGATCAAGGTCGAGTCAGGCTCACGACTCGGTAATAAAAAACCAAGCGCTTCTTGGGAGGCAACCCATGCATCTATCTTTTCGCTTTCTTTATCATAAGTGTAGGGGAGATCCGTTGGTTTGCTATTTCCTCTCCTCTCCTCTCTTAATCAGGGATTCGAGTTTCAAAGATCCACTCTTGATGATTCTTGACGACCCGTGATTCCGTGTTCCTTCTTCCCGGTTCCATCCTAAACTGTTTTCGATTCACTATTTTATATTTTCTCAATATTAAAATAGGAATCTCTTTAGTTATCTCTTCCTTAGCGAGATTTAAACAACGTGCACAATGTCCTAAGTGTAGGGGAGTTTACTCCCACATGCTTAAACATTGAGGACAATGTTTATCTTAAGTATAGGGGGACTTCTATCGAAGTTAAGTGTCCTTTTCCTTGTATTTGTCCTCATTTTAACCGGAAAATCAATTTTTCGACATTTTTCAAAATTTTTGATCTATTTTGGCCTATTAATTTTTCCTTTTATATAGTTATTTTCTTGCCTTGCTAGAATAAAAGTTTAATGAAGTGGTTTTAATTTTCAAACGTTGTGAATCTTTTGACTCAACCCGAGTTTACTTATCTTAGTTTACTCTAGCTAGTATCCTTAACGTGTTTAAGTCAAGTTTTGCTAGGCTTTTATATAGGGAGCTATAAAACGCGAAAGTCTTAACTCTCAAGGGTTAAGAACAAGAACTTTTTGCAAGTTCCTATAATTGATCCTAGAGAGTCGTTTATCAAGGGAACTTTAAAACGCGATTTCTAAACTTGAAAAAGTCTAAGAGTTTGCAAGATCCTATAGGTGACTCGAAAACCCAAAACTTTGATTTAATAGGCTAAGCATCCACGAGTCTCATTCCTTGAGATTTAAACTGTGGAGAACGAGAGATGATAGAGCCAATTATAAGTTTGGTATTCTTTCGTGAATTTATGTGAGTTAATTATGAGCCTATTCTCCCATCGCTTGCTAATAAATTTATCTGCAATAAATAAGGTTGTACGATTTGAAAAGTTACTTAGCTTCTAGCCCAAGATCATTTAAAAGTTGCTCGGTATGGATTAGAGTTCATAGCCAAGGCATAACTTATTGAAGCGGGATGCGAAGATTGGCGAGTCCGAAAAGGCCCTAACAAGGCATGAGGGCTATATTTTGTTGCTAAAGATCCCAAGTGATGTGAAGAATCATTTATCAAAGATCAATATGAAGGATCGAGACACACGACGAAAGGCAAAAACTCCCCAAAAGTCATGGAGAAGTGTATCCGAAAAGACCCTAACAAGGTATGAGGATAAATAGATCCAAGTCATAAAAGGAGGCGGATCGTTGTATATCAAAATCCAAAATAAATATTATAGGAAAATGAAGAAGTCGTGGTCCAAGTATGAATCTCTCAAAACTTCAAGTGAAAAAATTCCATTATGAAGAGAAGACCATAATTTCATGAACGTCTCTCAAGGTTTGAAGTATGAAGTCGCTGCCAAATATCGGTCCGAGAAAGGTCTAAATCGCGAAGCGAGTTATGCCAAGATATGAACTTTATGAGGTCCCGAGAAGCAGTTTTAAAAGATTTTGTCCTTTAGCTAACTATTGATTAAATCGTTCACTTTATTTTCAGACTAAATAACTATCGAAATAAGTCAACAATGCATCTTCGTGATCATTCAAGACAAAAATAAAATATAAGAGATACACCTAGGAATAAGGGAGTCTAAGTAAATAATTGGCCCACATGAGTTCGTGTTAGTTTACTAACTTATAATAACAATGATCTCGTTTTTAAGCTTGGTTTGGAGAAAGTGAAAACTTGAGGATGATGATTATTCATAACATTTTCAAAACCCAAGGTATGCTTTTTGATTTCTTTATTTTGAATGTTTTTAATTTTCTATCTCTTTAATAAAGGCCACTATGGATTGATTATGATGAAAAGTGTAAACGTGCTTTGTAACTAATGCATTGCATGAGGACATTGCAATGGTCAAGTGTAGGGGATTTGATAGGTATGTAAACACCCATCCTTTTTACCACTTAATTACAATAATAACCGAGCCAAAACGTGTAGTTTATGTCTTTTATGTCGGAATTATGCGTGGTTTGTGTTTTTGTTGTGATTTAGGACGAAATTGTGAAAAGTGGAGAAAACACGGACATTTACGGGCTTTTATTGAAGAAAATGATGAAAAGACGAAGTCAAGAAGTCAAGAGTGCAAAAAGAACGGAAGTCCAAGACCAATTCTGAAGATTTATTGAAGAAAAAGTTAAAAGACGGAAGTCTACTAAAAGCCGAGGAACTCAAGTCTATTTTATTGAAGAATTAAAAGACGAGTTCAAAAGAAATCCCAAGCCACAAGTCATTAGAGTCCAAGTTTAAAGAAGATTAGAAGGAAAAAGGACTAATGGTGCAATTAATGAAGATTAAAGGCTTAAGGACCTAATGAAGCAATTAAGAAGAAATGAAGGAGGGGAGGAAGCTTCCTAATCCTCCCCTATATATAGATTAGTCTTAATCACTTTTTATTTTGTTGGCTAATAGTGACAATTAGTTCTTCCACTTTTAATTACCTTATCATTTAAATACTTGTCAAATTTAAATACTTGTCTTGCACCTTAATTACTATTTAATTTCAAGTAAGTTTTTCTTTTAATTCTTGTTAATCTTTATCTTTATCTTGTTAATCTCATTCTACCTTTCTTAATCTTTGATTCTTATTGTTTATGTTCATGTTCATGTTCTTATTCTTTCTTATTTTGATCAAGTGGTTTTGATTATTTTGATTAGTTTTGTGAGTTTGATTGTTTTGGATTGATTGTTTATGATTAATAGATGTTAATGTGTTTGTTTGATTTAATCTTGTGGTTGATTTGCTTCAGTTTTGTTAAATCCGTGCTTTCTTTATTCTCCTCGTTCTTCGGTATTCTTGTTACTGATCTTTTCCAGGAATCGGCCAAACCCAGCAATATTCCGAGTAAAGCTTTTCATTGGAAGACTATTCGGAATATTGAATATTCCGAATAGTGGTTTTATTCCGAGTAAGGTTGGCTATTCCGAATAGCCAGGTATTCCGAATAGGGCTGGATATTCCGAGTAGGGAACTTTATTCCGCATAGGTGTAATTTTCCGTATAGCAACTTTATTCCGAATTAAGCTAATATTCCGCATAAGTGTAATATTTCGAATAGGGAGCGTTATTCCGCGTAAGGCTGGATATTCCGCATAAGGTTAATTTATTCTGGGTAAGGATTATTCAGAATAGAGCTAGTTATTCCGAATAGGACTGTTATTCTGAGTAAGCTTACATTCCGCATAGTGACAGTATTCCGGATAGAGGGTTTATTCCGGATAGGGTTTATTCCGAATAGGAGTTATTTTCAGTTTCTTCATTTTCAGTTTTTAATTTCCTGTTTTTTAATTTCGAGCTTTATTTTTCCCGCCTTTCTACTTAGTCGCACTTTAACTTTATTTGCCTTAGATTTATTTTAGCTTGCCTTAGTTTAAGATTTAGTTTTAGTTGCGTTTTAAGTTTTCCTTAGTTAGATTTAAGTTTGCGTTATTTACTTTTAGTGCCTTTTAATTTTAGTCGCGCTTTTAATTACTCGCACTTGCGCCTTTTATTTTAATTAGACCTAGATTTACTTTAAAGTCATTTATTTTAATTGTTTTTGCACTTTTATTTTAATATACTACAACGACACACTTTTGTTTCCACCAAAGACAGCTGAGTCGCACATAGAACCTAGATCAATTCGATTAGACCAACACAACGAACTTTAATTTTTATACGGGGTGTAAAAGCCTTGTATTAATGAGTTGTTCCCTTGATGTATCTAAATATTCTTTTGACCGCTTCAAGATGAGACACATTCAGATTGTATTGGAAACGTGCACATATACAAACACTAAACATAATATCTGGCTTACTAGTCGTTAGATAAAGTAAGCTACCATTCATACCATGATACTTTGTACTATCGACATAATCATTTACCCCGTCTTTGGTTAGTTTAGTATCGGTAGACATTGGTGTGTTAGTTGGCTTAGATTCTTCTAGGCCAAATTTCTTAAGCATTTCTTTTATATATTTGGATTGGTTAAAGAATATTCCGTCCTCCATTTGTTTGATTTGTAAACCCAAGAAAAAATTAACTTCTCCCATCATGCTCATTCCAAATTCATCATGCATGATTTTAGATAATTCGTCACAAAGTTCTTGACAAGTAGAACCAAATACAATGTCATCGACATATATTCGAACAATAATTATGTGTGACTCCTTTTTCTTAGTGAACAATGTATTGTCCACTAGACCCATTGAATAGTTGTGTTCAATTAGAAATGACTTATGTCGGTCATACCATGCTGCGGGTGCTTGCGTGAGACCATAAAGAGACTTTTTAAGTTTATAAACATGATTATGTTTTTTGTAGTCTTCAAAACCGGGAGGTTGTGCAACATACACTTCCTCGTTTATAAAACCATTTAGAAATGCACTGTTAACGTCCATTTGATAAAGTTTGAAATCATGAGCACATGCATAAGCAAGTGAAATTCTTATGGACTCAAGACGAGCAACCGAGGCATAGGTTTCGTCATAATCAATACCTTCTTGTTGGTTGTAACCTTGAGCAACAAGTCTAACCTTGTTCCTCGACACAATACCATTTTCATCTAGTTTATTTCGAAAGACCCATTTTGTCTCGATTACTGTTTGATTTTTAGGCCTAGGTACTAACTAACAAACATCGTTTATTACAAATTGATTTAATTCTTCTTGCATAGCAAGAATCCAACTTTCATCGATTATAGCTTCATCAATATTTTTAGGTTCTATTTGAGACGCGAAGCAAAATAAATTACTTTCATTTTGAGCTTGAGACCTTAAGGTTCGTTCATTTAATTTACCGATAACATTTTCTAAAGAATGCCCTTTTGATTCTTTATTGTTTAAAGGTTCAATTCTTAATGGTTCATTTCCCTTGTCCTTAACAAGGTCAATTGGATGGTCATTAGTTTAGCCTTCAACTAGATCATCATCTACCAAAGGTGATGTTCTAGAGGGAGGTGGTCTTTCGTTGAATGTAACGTTCAATGATTCCTCGACATACATGGTTTCTTTATGTAGAAACTAGAAGGGGGGGTTGAATAGTTTCTTAAAATTACTTGTTAAAAGTGGGTTTTCAAACATCTTTTTTTAAAAACTTAGGCTTGAGAAATTGTGTGAATTTTTCTTATACACAATATGGACAAAGGATAGTGCACAAAATTAATAATCACAAGTATATGCAAATAAAGAATAATGAATGTATAAAACTTGATCTTCAATAGATCTTGAGGTAGACTCAACTCTTCAAGGATGAAAGTGTTCTTCTCTTTGCGCTTGGAGAGGAAGAGATGGGAGGAGAAAGATTCACTTCTAAACAAGTAGTAATCAACCAAATAATCAAGGATTTGAATGAATTAAGAAGTATGTTTGAATATGGAAATTTGTGTACAAAAGAGGTGAAGAGAAAATCTGAGAATGGTCCACTATTTATAGGACAAAAGCCCAACGGCCATATCTGAGCGCGGTTCCTTGTTGGTACCCGCAGTGCCTTATCGATAAGGGACCGCATAGACCTTTAAGGATCGTGTTCATAGACTCTGCGCCCTTTTGTCCTTTAGTGGGGTAGTCACATCTGGTGGAATAGTTATCCTCAAAGGATATTATAAAACCAAATGGAATATGCGATTTTTAAATTTTCGAATATTTAATTTAATAAATATTTTCTTAAAAATAAATTTTAATAAAAAAACTTTGTCACATTAAATAAAAAGTGAGTTTTAAGAAAACTTAAATCCTTGATCACTTCATAAAGATGAAAACTTGTTATTTATACCTTAAGTGATAACGGTTAAAATGAAAAAATACTTGAACTCAAGAATTCGTTTTTCGTTGTTTTCGTAAATGCTTGTTTTTCATATTTTTTCTTAATCAAAACAAAGCGAGACCAAAAAATGCAAGTAACGTTTTTAGGCATCATCGCATTAACAATCTCCCTTTTTTTTGATTTCGACAACACATAAACTCAATCGCATAAAAAACAAGATTTCGAAGACGAGTTTATTTCATTTATCCCCTTGTCGAAGCAAAAAAGATGTAAAAGTATTTGTAGAAGAAAAGAATCGGACTTTGCTAGTGCTCCCGCTTGGTGCTTACTCCCCCTTGCTTGGGGCACCAAGGAATCGAGCTATGGTGACAAGCTACATGGAAGGGTTAGTAGAAGAAAAGAAACACCCAACAAGATATAGCATAGGTCACATAAAAAGAAAATAAGATAAGAAAAGAGAAGATAAATAAGATCCAAGATAAGTCATGTTAAAAGGAAACATGAAATAAAGATACAAGAAAATAAATCATACAAAGTTGTATGAAAAATAAAACAATCCAAAAGAAAAGCATAAATCTAATCCTAGTTAAACTAGAACTTGAAAATTTACTTGAAATAGATTTCTTGGAGATAAGCAATCCTTATGCTTAAATGAAAGACAAAGTGGTTGTGGAAGTATGTGGTGGTGGCTTGATAGTAGTCTCAAAGTCATAGTGAAGAGGAAGTTTGACTAAGAGACTCTTGATGTAATTTAATTCCTCATAGATGTGAGTCCTAGCAAGATGTTGATATTGACAACAATGACAATATGGTCCATGAGGCATGACATTATCATGTGAGGGAGGAAGAACACAAAAGGCTAGTGGTGGAAGAGAAGAAGTTACACAATCAATATTCTTAGAAGAAGAAGAAATATGATTTTGAGTTTTCTTGGGTGAATTTGGATTGAAAGAGATTGGGGGAAATGGAGAAGAATCAAGGCTTTCATTTGGTGAATAAGACATTTTGATATGAGAAAGGATGCAAAATGCTTAGGGTTAAATAGATAAAGCACAAGACACTTTTAGGATGGTCAAAGGTTTGAACCAAAGATTCCAAAAGGTGTTGGAGCAAACTTGGAGTTACAGAAACTCAAAATTTGAAGATTTTGTACACGGTTCCTTATCCTCACCTGCGGTTCCATATATATATGGATCCGCGGGATATTTAGGGAACCGCCCACAGAGGGCTGTTTTTGGTGGATGAGGAGAATTTTCCAATTCATCAAATCTTGATTTTCTATTCTAACTAATCATAGATACATGCTAAAAACAATAAAGGACAAAGAAAACACATAAGAACACATCAAACAATATTTAGACCAAAAACCATGTATTTGAAATGAAATCGATGTTGGAGGTGTGTTAATCTAGACTCATAGTCATGACAAAATGATCCTCCATATTTCATTATCATTCTTGCTATATTTGAAAAACCTATACATATGAATTATCAATGCTCGATGTTAATAGCAAGAAGCTATGAAAAACGTTTTTAGACTGAATTAACAATGCAAAAACATTTCTCGGCCATTTTCGAAAGAACTTTGAGAGTTTGAAAAAGAGAAGAAGAAATTTTTAAATTTTTTTAAAAGATTCAATGACTCAAAGAATGAAAAGGCTTAAAAGAGAAAAAGACTCAATTAATGAAATACGCAATTAAGGAATATGTTCCATTAAACCTAGACCTAGACTCAAGTAATTAAAAGGTTCCCTCTTAAGTGGCTTAGTGAAGATGTCGACTAAGTTTTATACCAAGGGCTCCTTCTCAATCAAAATGTTCCCCTTTTGAACATTATCCCTAAGGAAATGGTGGCAACTCTCTATGTGCTTGGTTCGCGAGTGTTGCACGGGATTTTTGCTAAGGTCTATTGCACCCTTATTGTCACACATGATGGGAACATCATTAAGTGAAATCCCATAATCAACAAGAGCTTGCTTCATCCATAGAGCTTGTTGACAAGCTTTACCGGCACTCACATGCTCGGCTTCCGTGGTGGATATAGCAAGAGCGGTTTGTTTCTTGGAGAACCAAGAAGTTAAACAACAACCCATGAAGGTATAAAATTCACTAGTGCTTTTATGATCCACATAGTCTCTTGCATGATCCGAGTCCGCGTATACTATGGTTTCTATGCCGGTCCCTTTAAGATATCATAATCCTAAATGTATAGTGCCTTTAATGTATCAGAAGATACGCTTAACCGCTTCAAGGTGAGAGGTTTTAGGAGCCTCTTGGAAGCGATCACAAAGGCAAACACTAAACATGATATCCGGTCGACTTTCCGTTAGGTACAACAAACTACCAATCATACCTTTATATTTGGTGTTTTCTACCGACTCACAATCATCATCTATGGTGAGTTTAGTATCCGAGGCCATAGGGGTCTTCATTGTTCTAGATTCCTCCAATCCAAATTTCTTTAGCATTTATTTAACGTACTTAGATTGATTAAAGAAAATTCCGTCGTCCATTTGTTTAATTTGGAGTACTAAAAAGAAGTTAAGTTCTCCCATCATGCTCATTTCAAACTCGTCATGCATGATTTTGGCAAAGTCATCACACAAGCTTTTACAAGTTGAACCAAATATAATGTCATCAACATATATTTATACGATTATGAGGTGAGAACCTTTCTTATTTGTAAAGAGTGTATTGTCTACCATCCCCATGGTATACTCATGTTTTACAAGAAACGCTTTAAGTCTATCATACCAAGCTTTGGGTACTTGTTTAAGACCATGAAAAGCTTTCTTAAGCTTGTAAACATGATCCGGTTTCTCAAAATCAATGAAGCCGGGAGTTTGAGCCACATATACCTTCTCATTGATAAAACCTTTAAGAAACGCACTCTTTACATCCATTTGTTGAAGCTTAAACTCTAATGCACAAGCGTAAGCTAAAAGGATCCTAATGGACTCTAACCTTGCTATCGGTACATATGTCTCATCATAATCAATCCATTCATGTTGATTATAGCCTTGAGCTACAAGTCTAGCCTTGTTACGAGACACAACACTTGAAGGTTTATTAACATCATAACAATTATATAAAACCTTAACGAGATCAAAACACATATAGCGGAAGCGATTTAACAAGATCATAATAATAACACCAATCATAATTAATCGAATTAGGGTTAGATACCTTTACGCTAAAGCAAATCCACAAGACAAAGAATGAATCACCGATTCGGGTTTATACCGTAAATCACCAAGATATAGTCTAAAGTAAGACTATATTACGATCTTTTACACACGTAATACAACGAGCTAACCGTGATTCTAGCACGTGAAAACCGAGCTACAACGCTTGTAAATAATCTACCCAACAACCCTAGAGAGGGGCTAGGACAAGATTATCAACACAATCGATCAACAAAGAAAACCAACCGAAAAAGCCTTCGTGGGTGTATCTTGCGATCGACCAAGAGGAGAGGAGATGATGGGATTCAAGTTATGAATATTATGAGGGATAAGGGGATGTATTTATAGACCTCAAATCCATTGTATCCCGTATAAATAAAAGGCAAGTTTTGCCCCCCCCCCCCCCCCTTTGGAGCCCTAACTGACCGACGAAACACCCCCATGGGGTTTTCCAGAACTTTTCGTCCTTCTTCCTTTTTATTCATCTTACTATATATTATTTCAACACTCGTTAATACTTAACTATTAATTAATTAACGATCGTTAAAGTTATATAGTTATTTGCTCGGTTTGCTTTAATGAATATAATAAATATATTTATTAAATAAATTAACTCTTTTCGTATTGAGTGCAATCCCGTAATCTCGAGTTCGATCCTATCACACGACTATTAAATGTAAGTCCATAAACTTACAGCTCCCACTTGGACATATTTCGAATATCGTGATTACATTGACTAGCGTCTAGTTACACTTAGCAATGTCTCTAGTACAACTCGAGTAAGGTCTCCTAGAAAAAACCTTTTAACGATTATATATCGTTATTATTATCCTTTTATTTCTAATACAACGTTAATAAGGATATGGATCTCAGTCATTCCTTTCATTAACCATTCTGTTTCTCGTTCATAGATTCAGCAAGATTACCAAAACAAATTTGGGTGTGGCCACACAAACATCTTACTAATCCCATGAGGGGCCTAGCTGTATTAAACTCCAAAATGAAATTGGGGGAAATAAATCCGATTTTGACTACGAGCAAAACTTATGAATTTTGCTACACTTCCGAAAATAATCCTTATAGCTACCAGTTACATTTAGCGTTAGATTGTTCCACAGAGATGCACTAGATTCATAACAGATTCCTGGTATCTCAAGTCTAAGGATAGCTATTTATGTTTTACTTGATGACAAAGATCCATAAAGTAAAAACATATAGTTGGGATAAGTCCAATATTCGATTCATCGAATATCATCCAAAATCGATCAATATACTTTCAAGTATACTCTATCGCTATTTTGATTTGTCTTAATTTAATAATATTCCCATATTATTAATCGACAATGGACATTTAGCATAACAATTTATTCATGGATTAAAACATGTAAAATAGGATACACTTATTAAATAATAGGAATAAACGAAACCCAATCTTTATCTCATTATATAATAATGTCATAGCATCCTTTATCCAAATACTAATCACTGATTTATTGCATGAGTTCGCTAGCTAGTTGCATCCCAATCGCTTTGGCATGCTTAACTACCTTTGGTCTAGGCAAAACCTTAGTTAAAGGATAGGCTACGTTATCATCAGTGTGAACCTTCATCAATTTGATTTCACGAGCTTCAACTTGTTCTCGGACGTAGTGATGTCTACGCATAAAGTGTCTGGCGCCCTTCATGACTCTAGGGTCATTGGCAAATATTATTGCGGCAGAATTGTCACAATACATATCTATAGGTTCTTTAATTGAAGGCATCACTCCAAGATCTTCAATAAACTTCCTAATCCAAACAGCTTCCATTGCAGCTTCTGAAGCAGCCATGTACTCAGACTGAGTAGCATGCATTGCAATAGTTGTTTGTTTCTTGCTCTTCCAGTCAACTGCTCCTCCATTGATAAAAACATAACCCGTCTGAGACTTCGTATTGTCTTTATCACATTGCCAGGACGCATCACGAAAACCTGTCACATTCAGTTCTGTGTCTGGTTTCCCTCCATATACCAAGAGCATATCTTTCGTACTCCTCAAATACTTTAGAATATGTTTAACAATAGTCTAGTGGATCTTTCCTGGATTCTGTTGGTATCTACTGAATAAGTTCTGAGCAAACGCCACATCAGGCCTTGTGCATCTAACAACATACATTATAGATCCTACAGCCAAAGCATAAGGCACCTTCTGCATGTATGCCTCCTCTTCAGGAGTTGAAGCATCAATATCATGACTCAGATTATGCTTAACTTCCATAGGTTGAAAACCTTTCTTGGAATTATTAATATTACACTTCTTCAAAATCATATCTATATAAGCATCTTGACATAGACCAATTAACTGTCTTTTTCATATCCCGATAGATCTTAATTCCCAGAATGTATGCAGCTTCTCCTAAATCCTTCATAGAAAAACATTTACCAAGATAATCCTTAACAGCTTTAAGTCTTGAAATGTTACTTCCCATGATTAATATGTCGTCAACATATAGGACTTGGAATACTACATCACTCCCACTAGCTTTGCGATATACACATGGCTCATCACGATTCTAAATAAATCCAAAATTTTTGATTTATTCATCAAATCTTTTATTCCATTGACGTGATGCTTGCTTCAAACCATAAATTGATCTTTAAAGTTTGTACACATGTCCTGGATTCTCAGGATCAACATACCCTTCTGGTTGCTGCATATAGATGTCTTCATCTAAGCAACCGTTCAAGAAGGCAGTTTTAACATCCATTTGCCATATCTCATAGTCATAGTATGCTGCTATAGCTATGAGAATCCTAATAGCTCTTAAGTCTGCTACAGGAGAAAATGTCTCCTCGTAGTCTACGCCAAAAGTTTGAGTAAAAACTTTAGCTACTAAACGAGCTTTATAGGATTTTACTTTTCCGTCCATGTCGGTTTTCTTCTTGTATCCACTTATGTCTCACTACTTTAGCATTTGGTGGTGGTTCTACAAGAATCCAAACATCATTTACTTTCATGGATTTCATTTCCTCATCCATTGTAACCATCCACTTATCCTTCTCAGGATCAAGTATGGCGGATTTATAATCAGCGGGTTCACCAAGATCCCCTAACTCATCATCATCCTCTATGTTAAGACATATATTGCTATTTGCGTTTTTAATCCTTTTGGATCTACGTAGAGGAACTAATTCCGGTGGAACCACCAGACTTTCTTATTCTACAAGAATTATTTCGCTAGTGTTTCCAAAAGGTAATGTATCTATATGACTCTCTTCAAGATCAAATTTCTCCCACTGAATTCTTGATTAACAAGATCAGATTGAAGGAAGTCTCCATACCTAGAAACAATCACTTTATTCTCAGGTGGATTATAAAATTAGTAACCCATAGTTTCCTTAGGGTATCCTACAAAGATACATTTTACAGATCGTTGTTGGAGTTTGTCACCTGAGTCACATTTCACATACGCCTCGCAACCCCTAACCTTTAAATAAGACAAATATGGCTTCTTGCCATGCCATAGTTTATATGGTGTCTTATCGACCTTCTTTGTGGGAACCATATTTAAAATGCGAACAGCAGACTCTAAAGAATAATCCCAAAAGGATAAAGGTAAAGTTGTAAGATTAAATATAGATCGCACCATATCCAATAATGAACGATTTCTCCTTTTCGATACACCATTTTGTTGTGGAGTATAGGGAGAAGTAAGATGCTGAACAATTCCATTCTCACATAGATAATCAATAAACTCTTGACTTAAATATTCACCACCTCTATCAGAACGAAGAGCTTTAATATTCTTCCCTAATTGCAGTTCTACTTCTGCTTTAAACACTCTGAATGTTTCAAATACCTCATGTTTATGCTTAAGTAAATAAACATAACCATAACGGCTATAATCATCCTTAAATGTTAAGAAGTAGCTAGCACCTTTCCTTGACGTATGTCTAAGTGGTCCACACACATCAGTATGTATTAGTCCAAGTAGATCAGTAGCTCTTTCAATATTACTATTAAAAGGTTTCTTGGTCATCTTTCTTGAGATACAAGACTCACATTTATCAAATGATTCATCATTGATACTTTCTAAAATACCTTCACGTTGAAGCTTTTGTATACGAGTCTTCCCAATATGGGCAAGTCTACAATGCCAAAGATAAGAAGAGTTCTTGTCAAACTTTCTCTTCTTACTCATGCTAAAGATAGATTTATTGTTCTTGGATTCATTATCATGCATGTCTATTTCAAACACACCATTCACAAAAATTTCATTAAAATAAAAAATACCATTTTCCAAACAGAATTCCATTATTATCAGTCGTGTGAACGAATCCATTATTTAACAAACAAAAAAAGGAAATAACACCCCTAACAATTGTAGGTGCATAATGAAAATCATTTAAAATCATTACTAAACCCGGAGGTAAAACTAGATTAAATGTTCCTATAGCTTCAACCGCTGCTTGTGCGCCATTGCCCACTTGCAGAAATTATTCCCCATAGGAAAGCTTCCTTTCCAGATTAAATCCCTGTAGCGTATTACAAATGTTAATACCGCATCCCGTATCATATACCCAGGAATTTAATTTGTATGTTAAATTAAAGAATTCAATAATAAATAAAGTACCTGAAGCTGTAGCGCTCTGCTCAGACTTTTTCTTTATTTCTCGAAATTCTTCAAGGTAAAGAGGGCAATTCCTCTTCCAGTGACCACTTGCCTTGCAATGGTGACAAGTCTCATCCTTTGGAGATCTATTCTTCTTGACAAATTTCTGCTTAGAAATCTTTTTTTTTCAATTTGAACTATATCCAGATAGATATTGGTTTCGAATAAGTCGCAACTTGTTTGCCCTTATCACCCTTGCCTTTGTCTTTCTTCTTATTCATTTGCGGTTTTGGCTTACTCACTCTGCCCTTTTGTATGGTTAGTACAGAAGGCGTAGCGGTAGATGCCTTTTATTTTAACCCCTTTTCATAGCCAATGAGCATTGCATGCAAACCATTAACTGTCTTCCCCGTGCAATGCATATTATATTTTCTAACGAAATCATTGAAGACCTTGTTAAGGACCTATTGATCAAGTTGATAGCCATATTATGATCATAGGGTTGTCCTAGTGCAATGTGTTGTTCCATATAACCCCTCATCTCCAATTAATGGGCACTTACAGACTTTCCTGAAGCTTACTTACAGCTATGCAAAGCATCTAACAAGTCGTAGATCTCCACAGCTTGCGGCTTCTCGAACATAGCCTTGAGCTTATCAAGCATTCGCTTAGGTGAAAATAGCTCATACTTTTGTTGAAGTGGAGGAGCCATTTTTCCTAGCATTAAGCAAGCCACCTCCGAGTGCTTCTTAATATTAGCAGCGTGTTCAAGCCTTTGCGCATCAGATGCTCCTTCAGCAAGATCATCTAGATAGGGAGTAATCAAGATATCGATAGTACCCGCTTCTCTCAAGACAATTCTTAGCGAGCGGTACCAATCATTGAAGTTTGAACCAGTAAGTTCAGGACATTCAAAGAAAGCTTTGAACGCGTAACTTATTGTGTTATTGGTGGTTGAGTAATTTCAACAGAAATAAGTTCAAATATTAGTATTTTCGATAACAAAATAGTTTCAAGAAATTAAAATTACCCCGGTATATAACCATATCATTTTCCTTGAATTCTAGAACTATATTGACATAAATCCATTACATCAGCTGATCTGCTAGTAATGAATGTACTCAACATAGTGACTTGTCAAACAATTCAATTGACAAACAATTTTCAATTTCTAGATATTTAAGGGATTTACATTGCCAAAAAACGTTTTGCATTGTAAACATGTTTCATCCCTTCTGAATGCATTAAGTTTCCAGATCTCACTAAGTACTTAATTAAGTTGTCTAATTTGAGTAACATAAAACCATCATACGTATTCTCATTCTACAAATGGTTTTCTCTCTATCACAACATCACCCAAAAATCTCATTTGATGACGAAGTAATTTCAAGTGTTCGTCAATTAGGATCATTCGACTTAAATTTTTAAGGGTATAAACTTTGATGTCAAAATCATTGTATGGAGAAGCATGCATACAACTCCATAGCATAAGTTTAATAAAACATTTAGTAAACTTTTCCACGAGATTAAATTTCTTCATAAATTATGTTGCGGTATTGGTTAAACCAATTAAAGTATTTACCCACAACTATTCACAACGTACTTTTGCTAAAACTCGGCTACGCACAAAGCAATACACTTATTCATTGTGTTTCGGATGTGAATTTGTGGTAAATCACCCTTAAGGTATAATTCAATTAATAATCGTAGGTAACTTCAATTTGACGCACAAGCGAGCCGAGAATTTGGTCAGCGACTAATGGCATAACACCTCCTTCCTTAACCGGGTACATGACCAGTGGTGCGTTAAACTCACTTTATAGTTTGTCAAAAGGAGTAGGCTGTTAGATTATTATTGCAGTTCACCAATTAACATAATCTTATGTAATTTAAATCTCTAACAAATCATTATTTTTAATATGATTTAGTCCATATTATTTCTTTTCATAAAAAAACCCTTGTTTACAACAATTCAACAATTTTAATATAAACAAGTAAAAAAACTAACTCATAAACATATAATAACAATTTATATGTTAAATAAATGAATCGAATAGCCACATACATACGATTTATTCAATAATCATCAAATCTAGGTCTTTATATTCATATAAAAGTCTTCCCTAATTTTAGATTTATTGAATCAAATAATCACGTAGCACATAAAATCATATAAACATATAATTTTACGATCCATGAAAACATGCACGTAATCATGGATTCCCCACAAATCTTAACAATTAAACCTCTACGGATCGTAACCATACATGACATAACAATTAATCATGCAATTTAATCTAAAATTATCCCAAATGTAATTTAGGGTTTCAAAACAATTCCTTTTTTTTATTAAAAATTCGGCCAAAAACCCTAATTTTTAAAAAACAAAACCCTAATTTTATGAAAACCTAAAAAACATGTAGTTTTAACTCAAAATAATTATTAGTTAAAAAACTTTAGATTTTCGATAATTATAACATGTTAAAACGGCTCTCGATGCCACTGAAGGCTTATTAACATCATAAAAATTATATAAAACCTTAAACGAGATCAAAACACATATAGCGGAAGCGATTTAACAAGATCATAATAATAACAAAATTATAATTAATCGAACTAGGGTTGCATACCTTTACGCTAAAGCAAATACACAAGACAAAGAACAAATCACTGATTCGGGTTTATACCATATATCACCAAGATATAGTCTAAAGTAAGACTATATTACAATCTTGTATACACGTAATAAAACGAGCTAACCGTTATTCTAGCACGTGAAAATCGAGCTACAATGCTTTTAAATAATCTACCCAACAACCCTAGAGAGGGACTAGGACTAGATTATCAACACAATCGATCAACCAAGAAACCCAACCGAAAAACCCTTCGTGGGTGTGTCTTGCGATCGACCAAGAGGAGAGGAGAGGAGGGGATTCAAGTTATGAAGATTATGAGGGATAAGGGGATGTATTTATAGACCTCAAATCCTCCCCCCCCCCCCCCTTAGAGCCCTAACCGACCGACGAAACACCCCAATGGGGTGTTTCGAAACTTTCCGTCCTTCTTCCTTTTTATTCCTCTTACTATATATTATGTTAACACTCGTTAATACTTAACTATTAATTAATTAACGATCATTAAAGTTATATATTTATTTTCTCGGTTTAATTTAATAAATATATTTATTAAATAAATTAACTCTTTACGTATTGAGTGCAATCCTGTAATCTCGAGTTTGATCCTATCACACGACTATTAAATATAAGTCCATAAACTTACAACACTGTTCTCATATAACTTATTCCTATATACCCACTTGGTTCCTATAATGATAGTACTTCTAGGTGGAGGAACAAGTTTCCAAACGTCATTAGCAATGAATTGATTTAATTCTTCTTGCATGGCGATGACCCAACTCTCATCCGTCAAAGCTTCTTTAACGTTTTTGGTTAAATCATTGAGACAAAACAAAAGAAGTTACTTTGATCCTGGGGATGTATTTATAGACCTCAAATCCATTGTAGCCCAAATAAATAAAAGGCAAGTTTTGCCCCCCCCCCCCACCCCCTTGGAGCCCTAACCAACCGACGAAACACCCCCATGGGGTGTTTCGGAACTTTCCGTCCTTCTTCCTTTTTATTCCTCTTACTATATATTATTTTAACACTCGTTAATAATTAACTATTAATTAATTAACGATCGTTAAAGTTATATAGTTATTTGCTCGGTTTAACTTAATAAATATAATAAATATATTTATTAAATAAATTAACTCTTTACGTATTGAGTGCAATCCTGTAATCTCGAGTTCGATCCTATCACACGACTATTAAATATAAGTCCATAAACTTACAACACTGTTCTCATATAACTTATTCCTATATACCCACTTGGTTCCTATAATAATAGTACTTTGATGAGATGGCATTTATACATGATCTCATCGTTCTTTTCGGGCTTTAAATGCACAAAAATGTCATAATTTACCATATATATGCTTGTGTTTGTTTACTTGTATATTTTAGGTATGGATATCGTGAAAAAGACAAAAGATCATAAGAAACAAGGAAAAACGGACACGAGAAACGAAGCCGTACAAAGAACCGGGCCCTAGTTCATGAATTATCCAAGATTAAACCTTGAAGACTTGAAGAAATACAAGATTGATCCTCAATGAATGAAGAAATGACACTTAAAACCCTTGTATATTCATAATTACAAGTTTGGTCCCTTAAGTTTGTCATAATTGCAAAAAGGTCCTTCAACTTTGAAGAAATGGCAAGATTAGTCCCTCATCAATTCTAATTTGTCAATTATGGTCCCTCATGAAGACAAACATACTATGAAGACCTTTGAAGATCAAGAAAGTCCAAAATCATTCCCTCAATTATGGAAAAATAACAAAAACAACCCTTGAAACACTTATGCCAAAGTTTTAGGGCAAAAGTGTGAAAACCATAACTTCAAAAACAAAGGGAACACGTTTTGTTGGCTGAAAAACTTGTTATGCATCTTTTCCTAAAAACAAAGGACCCAAACTGCCAAGTTAAAAGTTTAAATCCCTGAAAAAGCGGGTAACACTTACTGTAGCAATTTTTACCATGAAGAACACCCTTTTTACCCAGGTTTAAAAAGAAAGAAAACAAAGGGGAAAGTGAAATTGGTTGTTCCCACTTGTAATTCATATCACCTCAATCACATCCCACAACAAAAACCTTAAACTCCACTACCAGAAAGATACCCCCATCCCCACTCACATGACGACACCTGGCAAAAGATCATGACATGGCAAAATCAATGAACTTAAGCCTTTCCTTAATCACCAAGCACTCAATGAACGTCCCTGATTCACCCAAGCAAGCTGGCAACAAGCCTAGAAGATTCTGAAAGGATAATTTAGGAAATTTAGTGCTAGGGTTTATGAATAGTGTTTTGTATGCATTTGCCTATAAAAGGAGACCTCAACTTGTGAGAGTCCCTTTGTTCCAGTTTTACCTTTTAAACATTGTAATTCCTTTTTGAAATTTATAAAAGTTGGTATTTTGAGAAAATTGTAATTCCTTTTTATGTTTTTGAAAGTTGGTGTTGTTTAAGGGTAATTCTGAGTTCCATTTGATGTTATAAGTGTTCTTGAATCATTTGGTTCAAGGACGTTTATGTTTGGTAAGGTTTTCAAGTTTGAAAAAAGCTTGAAAAAGTGTTTCTGATTTTGATATTTTTGTTGTACTAATCCTTAACCAAAAGCTATAAGCTCTTACAAGCTTGTTGACACCAAGCTTGTGAAGAGATTAGGGCCTTTGGTTAGGCTGTTTGTTCATTGTGTTGAAGAAATCAAGCCCTTGAGTTTCTGCTTTGAAACATCAACCAAGGCAGTCATCCATCTTTCTTGTTGAAGTACCTTGGTCTTGTTCTAGTTGTTGAACAAGGTCCAAGGAGCATAGTTGGTCCTCCTAGGATGTTGTATATGTTCTTGTGTTTGAGTTGTGATTTTTGTGATTGAATCTGTTAGTATTCATCTAGGAAGTGTGTTTGAATCATAAAATCAATAGGTTGTTAGTTGGAATCACAAGTTGCTTTGAAAAGTTGTGGATTAAGGGTTGTTTGTGTTTGCTGGTTCAAAGGCCTTAGGGCCTTGGAGCTTGGCTCCTTTTGGTTTGTAGCTTTTTGTTTGCTGATATACAAGTTGTTTCAAGTGTTGGATAGGTCTAAAACAAGGTATAACTAAAAATCATAGGTTGCTAGTTTTTGAACACTTTTTCAGTCAAACACATCAGCAGGTCTAATTTGTTTGTTTGTTTGAATTAAGGTGTGAAACTTGGTTTGCTTATAGATTTGTTGGTTGTGCAACTCTGCATCATCTGGTTTTAGAATTTGGTTGCTTATTGAGTAGTCTATAGCTTATTGAATTTCAGCTTTTGGTCATTTAGATCAGCAAATGCATGCTATGAGATTTTGATGCTATTGGTTTGATTCCTGTTGTTTTATGCTAGTATTTGGTTCCTTGTGCATTACTTGGTTTGTGCCTTTTGTTTGCTGCTTATCTTACAAGCTTATAAGCCCACTGTCTTATTGGCTTATTTGTGCCAAAACTCATCAAGTCTACCCAACTGGTAGACCTTGATTCACAAGGTTTGCACTCAAGCCTTGACCAGCAGGGTGAAAACAAAGTCTCAACACTTCATTAAGTCTGTCAACGTCCAAATTGTGCTTGTCAGCGTTTGATTTACACTTGTCAGCGTTTGACTTTTGGTCAAACTTGGTCATATAGCTTATTGAATCTGTTTTGCTTATTGGTACATGCAACAACTTGGTTTTTGTAATAGAACTCATTTTTCTCAGCTTAATAACAAGTCTGGAAGGTTACAAGTCTTTTGGTTAAGCTTTTGCTAGAAAACTAGCTTATTTGGCTTTTTTAGCCAGCTTATTTGTTCTTATAGCTTATTCTACTTGGCTTTTTGTGATTTTCTTGATTGATTATTCTTAGTTAAGCTATTTGTGAGCTTTTGCAACAAACTAGAGCTTCTGAAACAGCCTAGAACTCTATCCCGACTATTTTGTCGTTTTGTGGAATTGTTCTTGGCTTATTTCTGGCTTATTGAGTAATCTTTTTCAAAATTTCTTTTTATGGATCTCTTTAGTATCCCAAAAGAAGGTTGTGTGTTAAATTAGAGCTTATGGCATTGGCTTATTGCTTAATGGGCTTAATGGCCCAATAAGAATAAGCTGTTTGTTCATTAAGCTGTGATAAGCTCACTCTTAGCTTTTGGGCCTTCAGAGTTTTGTGTTTAGAATTGGATTTTGAGTCAGATAGTGCTTTTCCAAGTCATTTGGGCTTATTTTGACTTTTTGGGCTAAAAAGCCCATTAAGCTTGACTGATTTTGCTTTATTTAGGTTAAAATAAACTAGTTTGCAAGTTTTTAGAATTTTTTATAATTTTTGGATTTTTAATATTATTTTTCAAATTTCACATTTTTGCACTTTTTATATTTTTCTTAGCTTAAATACATTAAAATAGGATTTTTGTAACTCTTAGGTTATTTTTTATCATCTTTAGATTAATTTTTATAATTATTTTAAATTTTAATAGATTTTAAATCATTTTAAATATTTTTTCTTAGTTTAAAAATTTATAAAAATAGTTTTTAATCTTTTTAGGTCATTTTAGAGGTTTACCAATTGAGAAATCTTTATTTAGGCTTTTTGATAATTAATTTGATTTTTAGGGCTTTAATTAGCATTTAAAAATTAATATTTATTTAATTAAAAGGTTTGAAAAAGTTTTTATCATTGGTAAACTCTTAGTTTATTTATTTTGATTTTTGGTGAATTCTTGGTAATTTTTAGAATTAATTTTTATTTGTGCTCATTTTACGGTTTTACGTTTAGTCGTAGTAGTAACTAGTTTCACGTCTTCGTCATCCTCTTTTCTCATCCCCTTCTAACCTATATTAATCTTAAACCAATTACGAACTACTCACACACATATACCTCCTTGGGAAACGAACTTCATTGGGTCATTAGTGTTTGATTTTCCTAAATCATCACTTAATACTTACCGCTTTTACGCCTTTTTCCTAAAAGGTCGTATTTTACCGCAATCATTTTGGCGCCGCTGCCGGGGAGGTGTGTCGTGATTAATTTGTCTTGTTGTTTTTAATATTAACCATAAATAGTATTTGTATTAGTAGAAATCTACTAATACGTATTATCGGTTTTTTGGTTTTTCTTGTGAAATTATTATTACTATATTGTATTAAGTATCACAATCAGTACAAAATATCTCCAAAAGTGTGAAAACACAACCTTAATTGGGATTTGATCTCCTAATTATTGTATTCGAATCTCAAACAAAAAGAAAAAGGCAAAAATAGATAAATACTTTCGTGAAGCTCGATTTTGAAAAATACGAACTATAAGGTGGGTATAAGGCGGGTATTATAAAATATACCCTAAGGAAAAAGGCTCTTAAGTGCTTCGCGCCGCCTCGTTTCCCCGCTTGCTTGTGAGTATTTTGAGATTGAAGGCTAATCGAGGGTTTTGCCGCCCAAAGTATTATTATGTATAATATATTTTCTTGGTTTTCTTTGTGATTAAACCCTCTTGAACAATTTGGTTTTCACCAAAGTTCTAAAGTCATTCGAAGACGTTCACTCCACGTGATCGTTTTCATTCCTTTGAGGCTTCTTTAATCAAGAGTTTGATTCGAGGAGAGATTTGGTAGATTGTTGTCTACGAAGATACACCAAAATCCAAAAAAAATTAAAAACAATAAAAAACACAAAAAAAAATTGAAAATTCACAAAACACCCAAAAAGAATCTTCTTTGCTCACCTCCCATTCTTCGTGAAGTTTATGATCACTCGTAATCAAGCAAAACGAGCTCGTAAACGTCTTCAAAAGCAAGCAAATCAAGAGACGTTGATTGAAGAACAAACCCCAATTGTTGAACCTATTGTAGAACAAGAAGTCGCCATGGCTAATCGTACTATGATGGAGTTGCTTCAAGCACCCACCGAGGGTTTTGGAGAGGCCATTGTGATTCCCGCTATCCTTGCGGAGAATTTCGAGATTAAGACGGGTTTAATGTCGATGTTGCAAGCTAATAAGTTTAGAGGTCATGAGAAAAACAACCCGCATTACCACATAAGGAATTTTAATCGGCTCACCACAACTATCAAGTTTAAGGATGTTCCACATGACGCCATTAAGATGATCTTGTTTCCATACTCGTTAGATGGACCCGCTAAAAATTTGGCTTGAGAAAGAACCGCCAAATTCAATTTTGACATGGGGTGATCTCGTTTCTAAGTTTGTGAACAAATTTTTTCCACCATCTAAAACAACACATTTGAAAAATGAGATTTCGAGATTTGTACAACGAAATAATGAAAGTTTTTCAATGGCATGGGAACGATTTAAAGAAATGTTACATGAATGTCCACACCATGATTTTTCGGAATTGCATCAAGATGGTACTTTTTATAATGGGCTTAATGATCATGAACGAGATTACTTGAATGCCGCCACGGGTGGTAATTTTTTGTGCAAAACGACCGATGAAGCTTTAAAGATTATCGAGAATATATCTAAGGTTTATAGCCCTCATAACACACCGAGTGTTGCCAATATGGGTTCGTCATCGTCGTCATCGTCTCGTAGCATTAATGCCTTACATGATGAAGCTAATGAGGAAAATTGGTTTTTCGATAGATTTGCTAATCTTATGACTCATTGGAAAGCAAAAGAGGCTTTGAATTCCGCTTCGGTTAAAGCGGTTGAAAAGAGTTGTTTGTCTTGTGGTGGAGCTCATGATCTTTCCGAGTGCATTACCGCCGGTGGTAACACTTCGAGTGCTTACGTAGCAACGGGAACTTATAACCAAAACGGCCAAGGTTCCCGCCCAAATCAAGCTCCACCAAATCAAAATGCTAATAACTATCGAAACAACAACCAAGGTGGTAATTATCAAGGCAATTCACGTAACTACAACAATGGGAATTATCATAGTGGGAATGGACAAGTTACTAATCAAAACCAAAAACGTGATTTTTAAAACACTATACAAGGTTTTCAAAATGCTCACACTAAAAATCTTCAAGGAGAATTTTTGGATTATGGTAAAGCAAATGATGCTAAATTTGATAACATGCAACGTGAGATGATTAGCTTAAGATCGGAGTTGAAAAACGAGCTTAAAAACGAACTTGCTAATGAACTTAAAACTCATGCAAATAAAATGGAGGGAAATGTACAACGTCTTCAACAAAATCAACAAAAGATGGAACAAGGACAACATGAGATTAAGCAAGAATTGTTAAAAGCGGATTTAAGGCAATCAAAATTTGAGGACCGAGTGGAAAAAATGTTTGAAGCAATCATGTGTAAACCCTCTTCCTCGGGTGGTCTTCCTAGTGATATCATTGCAAACCCGAAGGGAGAAATGAAGGTTATTACTACACGAAGTGGTAAAACTTTCAAGGAACCAATCTCTCATCCAAGTACTTCTACGGAGAAGGAAATCGAGAAAGAGCCCGAGGTGATGGTCGAAAAGGAGCATATCACAAGCCCACGAAGTACCGCTCATACCACACCTACGGTTGAACCAATACCAATCATGGAACCTGAGATTCCAAGGCCGTTTCCTAATGTCCAACCCACACCACCCTTACCTTACCCTTCGAGACGAAACAAGGAAAAATTGCAAGAACGTAACAAACAACAAATCGAGCTTTTTATAAAAATGTTCAACAAGTGCATTTTGATGTGAGTTTAGCCGACGCGTTGTTATATATGCCTCGTTTTAGCTTCCACTTTTAAAAGTATGATGAGCGATAAGGAAAAGCTTTCAAAGCTTGGTAATTGTTCTTCGGTTTATCTTAACCGTATACCGGAAAAAGTTGGTGACCCCGGAAAGTTTCTCATTCCTTGTGACATACAAGACATGAAAGAATGCCTCGCCTTGGCCGATCTTGGTGCGAGCATTAATTTGATGCCATTTTCCATTTGGAAATCGCTTTCGCTTCCGGCTCTTACTCCTTCGAACATGTCTATCGAGATGGCCGATCATTCTACGATTTTAGCATGTGGAGTAGCCGAAGATGTTTTCGTGAAAGTGGGGAAGTTCTACTATCCCGTTAAATTTATAGTAGTTGACATCCCCGCGGATCCTCAAGTTCCTCTAATTTTAGGTCGTCCATTTTTAGACACCTCGAGATCGCTTATCGACGTTCATGCAAGAACTATCACTTTGAGATTCAACGAAGAGGAACTTGTTATAAACGCTACTCAAAACTCAAAACCTTCTCATGTTTATGCAATCGCTACCATCAATCACATTGACTTAGTTGATGTGGTTTGCGATGAGTTTTCACAAGAAGTGTTAGGTTTTTCCGATAGCTCGTCAAGTGGCAATCCCACTATTTTGGATTAGATTCTTGCTAATTCTACACCAAATCTCACTCCATTCCAAGGAGGCGATTTTACTTCAAATGAAATCGACAATGAAGATGAGGTGTTTATTAGTGATGATACTTCTACTCCACCATTTCTTCCGCCGATGGAAGTTATGAGTGTTGAGCCAAAATCTTCAATCGAGGAACCACCTATCCTTGAATTGAAAGATCTTTCTTCTCACCTTGAATACGCATTCTTCGAAGGTGATGACAAGTTGCCGGTTATTATTGCAAGAGGTCTTGCTAATGATGAAAAAACCGAGCTCTTGAAAATTCTTAAAGCTCATAAAGGGGCAATTGCGTGGAAAATTTCCGACATTAAGGGTATTGACCCAAAATTTTGTACTCACAAGATTTTAATGGAGGAGGACTACAAACCCGCAATTCAAAGTCAAAGAAGGGTAAACCCCAAAATTCACGATGTCATTAAAAAGGAAGTTTTAAAACTCCTTGACGCGGGAATGATTTATCCTATCTCCGATAGCCCATGGGTGAGCCCAATCCATTGTGTCCCTAAAAAGGGAGGAATGACCGTTGTGCCTAATGAAAACAACGAGTTAATTCCCACTCGTGTTGTGACCGGTTGGAAGGTGTGTATTGACTACCGAAAGTTAAATGACGCCACTCGTAAAGACCACTTTCCTTTTCCCTTCATGGATCAAATGTTGGAGCGACTCGCGGGAAATGAATTCTATTGCTTTTTAGATGGTTTTTCTGGTTACTTTCAAATCCCTATCGACCCTCGTGATCAAGAGAATACTACGTAATATAAGATATTTTACTCGTTGAAAGTTCGTCTTCTCGGAATCTCTTCGAATTGATCTCTGGTTAATTGTGCGAGATATAAGTTGTTCTTGGTGAATCAAGTAAAAGGGTGTTGTTGTTTAAAACTAATGAAAAGATAAAAACTTGAAACAAATAAAAATGAAGTAAAGACGGTAAAAGGAAACAATGAAAGATAAAAACTTGGTGAAAAGAAAATGACGAGAAATTTAAAAGGCAAATAAAAGTAAATGACTCAAATTAAAACTTAAACAAAAAGGAAAGCGAGTAAAAGTGCAAATAAAGAAAAAGGCGGGAAAAATAAAGTTTAAAACTTAAAACTGAAAAATTTAATGAAAGGCTATTCGGAATAATTATGTTATGCGGAATAAAAATGGAAAAGGCTACTCGGAATAAAAAGAGAAAAGAATGCTATGCGGAAAAATAAACTCTACTCGGAATAAATACTATTCGGGAAAAGCTCCTATGCGGAATAACGAGTATTCCGAATAAGGGGTCCTATTCGGAATAAATCTAACATTCCGAATAAGGGGTCCTGTTCGGAATAAATCAAACATTCCGAATACGGGGTCCTATTCGGAATAAATCAAACATTCCGAATACGGACTCCTATTCGGAATAATGAGACTTTCCGAATAGGGAAATCCTATTCGGAATATTCCGCATAGAAATCCCTATTCGGAATATCCAACATTCCGCATAGGAGGATGAAAAGACAGTCTATTCGGAAAATCTGGGAAAGAACAATAACAGTAACGAGATGCAGGGTATGAAGAACAAAGCACGAATTTGAGCAAATCTAATCAAAACAAACCTAAATCTTAAACCAAAACAACCAATAAACATCAACTAACAATAATCAATCAAAATAGATCATCAAAACTAACAAATAAAGCTAAATCAATCAAAACCCACTTGATTGAAAATAAGAAAACTCAAGAACATGAACAGAAAGATCAAGAACAAATCAACAAGAAAGGATGAAGATGATGAATTAAAAGCTTAATTAAAAAGTAAAGATTCAATAACAAAAGCTTAAACACAAATTGATCTAGAGAGAGAAAGCATAAGTTTAGAGAGAGAAACTACCTACTCCTAATCTAATCCTAAAACTAAACTAAGACTAACCAACCCTCTAACATGTTATGAGGGTGGTATTTATAGGAGAGGGGAGTGGTTGGTGGCTTCCTCTTTCTTTCTTTCTTGGTCCTCAGTCTTTCAGTCTTCTTAAATTCTTCGACTTTTAAGACTTCGTCTCGGGATTTCTTTGAACTCGTCTTGTAATTTCTTCATAATTTAGACTTGAGTTCTTCGGCTTTTTAGTAAACTTCCGTCTTTTGACTTTTTCTTCGATAAATCTTCAGAATTGGTCTTGGACTTCCGTTCTTTTTCCACTTTTGATCTTTCGACTTCGTCTTTTGTCTTTTCCTTCAAAAAAAGCCCGTGAAAGCCGTGTTTTCTCCACTTTTCACCTTCTCGACCCTGAAACACAATAAAAACGCAAACCACGCATAATTCCGCCATTTACGACATAAAATATACGTTTAGGTCCCGTTTTAATGTAATTAAGTGGTAGAAAAGATGGGTGTTTTCACACCTATCAAATCCCCTACACTTAACCATTGCAATGTCCTCATGCAATGCTTAGCAGTAAAGCAAGGTTTACACTTTCCATCATAATCAACCTACCTTGGCCTTTATTAAACAACTAAGGAAAATTTAAAAGATAGGAAATAACAAAATGCAACAAGGAAGAAACTTGTAAAGAAATCTAAGACTTACATTAGGGCTTGTGTGTCATGAATATTCGTCACCCTCAAGTTTCACGTTCCCCATGCCAAGCTTAAAAACAAGATCATTGTTAGTACAAGTTAGCATAGCAAACATTTACTCATGCGGTTCAATTAATCACTTAAACTCCCTTATTCCTATGGGTATCTCTTATGTTTTATTGATGTCTTGAATGATCACGAGGATGCATTGTTGACTTATTTCGATAATTTATTTAAGCTGAAAGCAAAGTAGGACGATTTGATCAATAGTTAGCTAAAGGACAAAATCTCTTAAAACTGCTTCTCGGGATGTCAAAAAGTTCATATCTTGGCATAACTCGGTTCACGATTTGAGACCTTTCTCGGGCCGATATTTGGCATGTACTTCATACTTCATATCTTGAGAGACGTGCTTGAGATAATGGTCTTCTCATCGTTCATGGAGTTTCTTCACTTGGAGACTTTTGAGGGGTACTCCAATTTTGTTGACCACGACTTCATGATTATTTCTTCAATCTCTAATTGGGATTTTGATATACAACGATCCGCCTCCTTTTCGGACTTGGATCTATTTATCCTCATACCTTGTTAGGGTCTTTTCGGATAGACTTCTCCATCATCTTTATGGGAGTAGATTGCTTTTCGTCGTGAGTCTTGATCCTTCATATCGATTTTGGGAATAATGCTTTTCACATCACCTTGGATCTTCAGCAATAAAATTGACTCCTCATGCCTTGTTAGGGCCTTTTCGGACTCGCCAATCTTCGCACCCCGCTTCATAAGTTATGCCTTGGCTATGAACTCTTATCATTACCGAGCAACTTTTAAACGATCTTGGGCTAGAAGCTAAGTAACTTTTCAAATCGTACGACCTTACTTATTGCAGATAATTTATTAGCAAGTGATGGGAGAAAAAGATCATAATTAACTCACATAAGTTAATGAGAGAATACCAAACTTGTAACCAACTCTATCATTTCTCGTTCTCCACAATTTAAAATCTCAAGGAATGAGACTCGTGGATGCTTAGCCTAATAAACCAATTAAGGTCTACATGGTTAAGGATACTAGCTAGAGTGAACTTGGATAAGTAAACTCGGGTTGAGTCAAAATATTCACAACGGGCCTAATATATCTAAGATATCTAAACTTGCTAAAATAATTTTATTAAAATAGGAGAAAAGTAGCAAAAATAAAGGGAACTACAACTAGGCCAAAATAGATTAAAAATTTTGAAAAATGTCGAAAAATTGATTTTCCGGTTAAAATGAGGACAAATACAAGGAAAAGGTCACTTAACTTCGATAGAAGTCCCCCCTACACTTAAGATAAACATTGTCCTCAATGTTTAAGCATGTGGGAGTAAACTCCCCTACACTTAGGACATTGTGCACTTTGTTTAAATCTCGTTAAGGAAAAGACCACTAAAGAGATTCCTATTTTAATATTGAGAAATATAAAATAGTGAATCGAAAAAAGTTTAGGATAGAACCGGGAAGAAGGGAACACGGAATCACGGTTCGTCAAAAATCATTAAGAGTGTGTCTTTGAAGCTCTAATCCATGCACATGATAAGAAGGAGAACAAGAAACACCACGGGGCTCCCCCTACACTTATGGTGAAAACAGGAAAGATAATTGGGTTGCCTCCCAAAAAGCGCTTGTTTTTGTTAACCGAGTCACGAGCCTGACTCATCCCCGAATTAAATAGTCCATGGGGAAGCCTCAAATGCAATACCGGGATCAAAGACCTTTTCCTCGTTCCCGGAGGACATTAATAAAGGAGAGGCGGGGGGATAAGTCTTGAATGGGAGAAAGGTCCTTTCAACATACGTATAGTATGTGAATTCAAGATCCACGGGAGGTGGGTTGGGTATAGTAAGCACATTGTCATCCCCCAAAGACAATGGATGCTGAGCAAACGGCAAAGCCGTATTGTTATCAATCATAGCATAATCAATGTCACCTCCCGGATCAAAGCACTCATCCTCATTGCCCGGTATAAAACGAGTAGAGTAAAAGTGATAGATCACCCGCGTGGGTGTGCACGTGGGAGGATGAGGTGGCAATATAATATGAGAAGTATGAGAACAATTACCTTCCACCTGCGTCCCTTTTTCAGTAGATTCACATCTTTCCACCTCTGGGATAGAAGGTGTAGTGTCATCGTGTAATAAATCCTCTAGAAAAAGTATATCTCCTTCCACATCAGCATACCCGGATATGTATTCCATGGGTGTATCAATATCAAGAAACTCATCGATCTCAGGAATGTGAAAACCATCATCACTAAGGAGTGAAGTATTTTGCTTTAGAAATTCCTCCTCGTCGAAAATAACCTCAATATCGTCATCACTCTCCTCATTATTTATAGGGCCAATAATATGCTCAGGGATATGGGTACTCGTCTGATCTTGCTGCTGTAAAAATGACTACATACAAGTTTGCAGCGTGTGTAAAAGCTCTGTTGATTGCGCTTGAAAAGCTGTAGCAAGATCGACAATTGGTTCTTGGTAACTCATCCCGTGACGAGGCTGATGATCGAGTGAGTGCGGTGGGGGCTCAAGATTTTGAAAGCCGGAATTATAGCACGGTTGTGGCTCATAGTTGTTCATCGGTTGACAAGAATAGGTATCGTGAGGACCCCCACAGTTGTTGCAAACCGGGTATGGAGAAAAATGAAGTGCGTCTTGGGGATAGCTATTATCATTGTCATAATTGTACCCCGGTTCTTGCCCGTGACCATACGGGTATTGAACCGGGCACGAAACATGCCAATGAGAATCGCTTCCACAATAGATGCACGGGGGAACAGGAGGTGGGTTCAAAAAGAGTGAATTAGTCGAGTTGCACAAGGGACAAAATCCGAATTGTGTGTAGTCGATATCATTTCCGCACCGCTCACATGTACACCATTGACAAGAGTTGTTCCCAGATAATTGTTTCCCACACCGGACGAAATGGACATAAAAATCCATAAAGAATGATAGATAAGCAAGAAGAATATTTTTGGTGCAAAACTTTGAAAAAGAAATGCTTTTTATGATTTTTCAAATGTTTTTGGATTTTTGAAAATTTTTGACAAGAAAAATAACGTTCACAAGTGAACGGATCCCAAAATCCAACGCGTCACTCACAAAAAACCTTCGATCTTCACGAAAAGAGCCGGCAGCGGCGCCATTTTAATATAATATATTTTACTCGTTGAAAGTTCGTCTTCTCGGAATCTCTCCGAATTGATCTCTGGTTAATTGTGCGAGAGATAAGTTGTTCTTGGTGAATCAAGTAAAAGGGTGTCGTTGTTTAAAACTAATGAAAAGATAAAAACTTGAAACAAATAAAAATGAAGTAAAGACGGTAAAAGGAAACAATGAATGATAAAAACTTGGTGAAAAGAAAATGACGAGAAATTTAAAAGGCAAATAAAAGTAAATGACTCAAATTAAAACTTAAACTAAAAGGAAAGCGAGTAAAAGTGAAAATAAAGAAAAAGGCGGGAAAAATAAAGTTTAAAACTTAAAACTGAAAAATTTAATGAAAGGCTATTCGGAATAATTATGTTATGCGGAATAAAAATGGAAAAGGCTACTCGGAATAAAAAGAGAAAAGAATGCTATGCGGAAAAATAAACTCTACTCGGAATAAATACTATTCGGGAAAAGCTCCTATGCGGAATAACGAGTATTCCGAATAAGGGGTCCTATTCGGAATAAATCTAACATTCCGAATAAGGGGTCCTATTCGGAATAAATCAAACATTCCGAATACGGGGTCCTATTCGGAATAAATCAAACATTCCGAATACGGACTCCTATTCGGAATAATGAGACTTTCCGAATAGGGAAATCCTATTCGGAATATTCCGCATAGAAATCCCTATTCGGAATATCCAACATTCCGCATAGGAGGATGAAAAGGCAGTCTATTCGGAAAATCTGGGAAAGAACAGTAACAATAACGAGATGCAGGGTATGAAGAACAAAGCACGAATTTGAGCAAATCTAATCAAAACAATCCTAAAGCTTAAACCAAAACAACCAATAAACATCAACTCACAATAATTAATCAAAATAGATCATCAAAACTAACAAATAAAGCTAAATCAATCAAAACCCACTTGATTGAAAATAAGAAAACTCAAGAACATGAACACAAAGATCAAGAACAAATCAACAAGAAAGGATGAAGATGATGAATTAAAAGCTTAATTAAAAAGTAAAGATTCAATAACAAAAGCTTAAAACACAAAATTTATCTAGAGAGAGAAAGCATAAGTTTAGAGAGAGAAACTACCTACTCCTAATCTAATCCTAAAACTAAACTAAGACTAACCAACCCTCTCACATGTTGTGAGGGTGGTATTTATAGGAGAGGGGAGTGGTTGGTGGCTTCCTCTTTCTTTCTTTCTTGGTCCTCAGTCTTTCAGTCTTTCAGTCTTGTTAAATTCTTCGACTTTTAAGACTTCGTCTCGGGATTTCTTTGAACTCGTCTTGTAATTTCTTCATAATTTAGACTTGAGTTCTTCGGCTTTTTAGTAAACTTCCGTCTTTTGACTTTTTCTTTGATAAATCTTCAGAATTGGTCTTGAACTTCCGTTCTTTTTCCACTTTTGATCTTTCGACTTCGTCTTTTGTCTTTTCCTTCAATAAAAGCCCGTGAAAGCCGTGTTTTCTCCACTTTTCACCTTCTCGACCCTGAAACACAATAAAAACGCAAACCACGCATAATTCCGCCATTTACGACATAAAATATACGTTTAGGTCCCGTTTTAATGTAATTAAGTGGTAGAAAAGATGGGTGTTTTTACACCTATCACTACGTTTACGTGTCCTTATGGAACGTTTGCTTATCGTAGGATGCCTTTCGGACTTTGTAATGCACCGGGTACGTTTCAACGGTGTATGATGGCCATTTTTCACGATATGATCGAGAAGTCGATGGAAGTGTTTATGGATGACTTTTCGGTGTTTGGAAATTTTTTCACGTCGTGTTGATCTAATCTCGAGCAAATGTTAAAACGTTGTGAAGAAACCAATCTTGTGCTTAATTGGGAAAAATGTCATTAAATGTGTAAACAAGGAATCGTCTTAGGACATAAGGTCTCGAAAGCGGGGATTGAGATCGATAAAGCTAAGGTAGACATCATCGCCAAGTTACCTCATCCCAAAACCGTTAAGGGAGTTAGGATTTTCCTAGGCCACGCGGGCTTTTATCGGTGTTTCATCAAAGACTTTTCGAAAATCTCTCGACCTATGACACACCTTCTCGAGAAGGATGCTCCTTTTAATTTCAATGAGGATTTTGTGTTAGAGCTTTCGAAACTCTTAAAAGGAAACTTACCGAAGCTCCCATTCTTGTTGCTCCTAATTGGGAATTACCCTTTGAAATCATGTGCGATGCAAGTGATTATGCTATAGGGGCCGTCTTAGGGCAACGTTATGAAAAGCATGTCCGTCCTATCCATTATGCGAGTAAGACGATGACCGAGGCTCAATTAAAGTACACCACAACGGAAAAGGAATTCCTTGCCGTGGTCTATGCTTTTGAAAAGTTCCGACCTTATCTCGTCTTAACTAAAAGCATCGTATATACCGACCATTCGGCTATCAAGTATCTCTTAGCGTGCTTGACAAAAAAGGAGCCGAGAATCTAGCGGCCGATCATCTCTCTCGTCTAGAAGATCCTCACAAAGATGTTTTCGAGAACAAGGAAATCACCGAAACATTTCCTCTCGAGACTCTCGGTGTTGTGAATTCTAAAGACACCACCCCATGGTTTGCCGACATTGCAAATTACCATGCGGCCAATTTCATAATCAAGGGTATGACGACACAACAAAAGCGAAAATTTTTTCGTGACGTCAAGTTCTATTTTTGGGACGACCCTTATCTCTTTCAGGTTTGTGCGGATCAACTCGTTCGACGTTGTGTTTTTGGTGCCGAAGCTTCTAATATCCTTAGAGCTGGTCACGAGGGACCCACGGGTGGTCACCATGGTGCTAATCTCACGGCTAAGAAAGTGTTCGATGCCGGCTTCTTTTGGCCTTCTATCTATCGTGATGCACACGCACTGTGAAGTCGTGTGATTCGTGCCAACGTCAAGGAAAATCGTCTCAACGTGATGAAATGCCGCAAAACATAATTCAAGTGTGTGAGATTTTCGACATTTGGGGCATAGACTTTATGGGGCCGTTCCCATCGTCTCATGGTAACAAGTATATCCTCGTCGCGGTAGACTACCTTTCTAAGTGGGTGGAAGCTAAGGCTTTACCTACTAATGATGCTCGTGTGGTAGTGAAGTTTTTGAAGCAACTATTCTCTCGGTTCGGAACCCCTCGTGCTATTATAAGCGATCGTGGAACCCATTTTTGTAATGACCAATTCGAGAAGGTCTTAAAGAAATATGGAGTTACTCATCGTCTTTCTAAGGCTTATCACCCGCAAACGAGTGGGCAAGTCGAGGTTTCAAACCGAGCTTTGAAGAGGATTTTAGAAAGGTCGATTGGAGAAAACCGTGCTTCATGGTCCGACAAACTCGATGACGCTTTATGGGCCTTTAGGACCGCTTATAAGACACCTATCGGTTGTACTCCTTATAAGTTAGTCTATGGGTAGAATTATTATTTGCCTATTGAATTGGAGCACAAGGCATATTGGGCCCTTAAGCATGCAAACTTTGACTTAAAGACCGGCGGGAGATCACCGGAAAATACAATTGAATGAATTGGATGAACTAAGAAACAATGCTTATGAAAATCCATTGATTTTCAAAGAAAAGACTAAAAAGTTTCATGATGCAAAGATTAAAAACCGGGTTTTTAACGTTGGTGATCAAGTGTTACTTTTTAACTCTAGACTTAAGATATTTTCTGGAAAATTGAAATCTCGTTGGTCGGATCCTTTCACCGTTACACAAGTGTTTCCTTATGGGACCATCGAGCTAGCTCAAGATGATGGTCCAAACTTCAAGGTGAATGGACATAGGCTTAAGCACTACTTTGGTGGGGAAATTCCTTCAATGGTTGACCTCGACCAAGTCACCTCCCCAATGATAATTAGCATTGAGGGGATCGAGTCGAGCTCATCACTCGGTAATCAAAAACGAGGTGCCTCGTAGGGGAAATCCCATGCTTATCCTTTATGCTTACTAATAACTAATTAGAGGGGATTTGTGCCCTTCCAACTTGTTGTCTCGTGGTTGTTTGTGATTGTGTTATCTAGATCATCATCATCTATGATTGAAGACTCTCGTGTTCGTTTACGTGAGCCTCCATCTTTTGCTTGAAAAAGTTTTTCACGAATCCATGACATATCCTTTATTGTTCTAACAATTATCTTTTAGCATACTTAATAAACGGCTTTAGATATATTGTTGATCACCCTTTCCATGCTAGATCCTAAGCATTCGATTCTTCGTCTCTAGTATGGGGGTGCTCCACCACAAGACTTGAAACATTGAGGACAATGTTAACTTTTAGTATGGGGGTGAATAGGTACTTGCTTTGCTACGCCCTCATGTTTTCTAACTTTCAATGTTTTGTTTTGTTTTGTTGCTAATAAGGCTAAAAATGTCCAAATTTTAAAAATTTTCTTAGTTTTCATAAGTGTTTTTAAGACACGAATGTATATTTTCTGATGGGTAGAATAAGAGCTAATTTTTGACTTGATGGGCATTTGGAGCCCTTTACATTCCTTAACCCGCTCAATTCAAGTTTTGCTAGACTTTTATATAGGGAACTTTAAAACGCGAAAGTCTTAGCTCATTTGGGTTAAGAACAAGAACTTTTTGCAAGTTCCTATAATTGATCCTAGAAAGTCACTTATCAAGGGAACTATAAAATGCATTCTCTAAACTTGAAAAAGTCCAAGAAAGTGCAAGATCCTATAGGTGGCTTGAAAACCCAAAACTTTGAGTTGATATAGTCTTAATGAAAGCTAATCCAAATTTGGCTTAATTTTGACTTGCATGGCTAAGTATTCACGAGTCTCTTTAATTAGAGGTCTTTATATAGTGAAGAACGATAAATGATAGAGTTAGACAAGTGATCATGCAAAACATAGAACATGAAAATGTTCTTTCAAAAACTCATATGTTTTTATTGTGGCTTTTTCTTCCCATAAGATCAATGCATTAGGAATAAAAATAATTGCAATAAGTAAGGTTGTACGATTTGAAAGGTTACTTAGCTTCTAGCGCAAGATCGTTTAAAAGTTGCTCGGGGTTGAATAGAGTTCATAGCCAAGGCATAACTTATTGAAACGGGACGTGAAGATTGGTGAAGATCCAAAAAGGCCCTAGCAAGGCATGAGGAGCTCTATTTTGTTGATAAAGATCCAAGATGATGTGAAGTATCATTATTCCAAAATCAATATGAAGGATCGAGACACACGACGGAAAGCAATTACTCCCCTAAAGATCATGGAGAAAGTCTATCCAAAAAGACCCTTACAAGGTATGAGGATAAATATATCCAAGTCCGAAAAGGAGGCGGATCGTTGTATATCAAAGTCCAAAATAAAGATTGAAGAAAAATGATGAAGTCGTGGTCCAAATATGAAGAATCTCTCAAAAACGTCAAGTGAATAAATTCCAAATATATGAAGAGAAGACCATAACTTCAAAAAACGTCTTCCCAAGAGTTGAAGTATGAAGTACATGCCAAATATCGGTCCGAGAAATGTCTCAAATCGCGAAACGAGTTATGCCAAGATATGAACTTAAGGAGATACACGAGAAGCCGTTTTAAAAGATTTTGTCCTTCGGCTAACTATCGATTAAATCGTGCTACTTTTCTTTCGGACTAATAAATACTCAAATAAGTCAATATGAATCACTTGTGATCCATGACAAATAGTTAAAAAATGCTAGTAACCCATTTTCTTTTATAATAACTAGGATTGCGGGGAGAAAAAGTATTACACAATTTGGACGTATGAGTAGTGTTAGCATTGTGACTTGTACCAACAATGATCTCGTTTTTGCACTTAGCATGGAATGTATGAAAATCAAGGATGACGAAGTTTACTCTAAGGGACATTTACTTGTTTCTATTCTTTGACCCTAAAAGTCACAATCGTGATGAAAATCATACATTATGTCTTTACACATCTTCGTGGTATTGTTGCAAGTCTTTTACTTTTCAAAAAAGGGTAATAAAATTGAATCTTGGTGATGCTTAGATAATTTATTCTAGCATTGCGTGAGGGCACGGCAATGGCTTAGTATGGGGGAGTGATGAGATGGTATTTATACATGATCTCATCGTTCTTTTCGGGCTTTAAATGCACAAAAATGTCATAAAATACCATATATATGCTTGTGTTTGTTTACTTGTGTATTTTAGGTATGGATATCGTGAAAAAGACAAAAGATCACAAGAAACAAGGAAAAACGGACACGAGAAACGAAGCCGTATAGAGAACCGGACCCTAGTTCATGAATTATCCAAGATTAAACCTTGAAGACTTGAAGAAATACAAGATTGATCCTCAATGAATGAAGAAATGACACTTAAAACCCTTGTATATTCATAATTACAAGTTTGGTTCCTTAAGTTTGTCATAATTGCAAAAAGGTCCTTCAACTTTGAAGAAATGGCGAGATTAGTCCCTCATCAATTCTAATTTGTCAATTATGGTCCCTCATGAAGACAAACATACTATGAAGACCTTTGAAGATCAAGAAAGTCCAAAATCAGTCCCTCAATTATGGAAAAATAACAAAAACAACCCTTGAAACACTTTTAACAAAGTTTTGGGGCAAAAGTGTGAAAACCATAACTTCAAAAACAAAGGGAACATGTTTTTTTGGCTGAAAAACTTGTTATGCATCTTTTCCCAAAAACAAAGGACCCAAACTACCAAGTTGAAAGTTTAAATCCCTGAAAAGCGGGTAACACTTACTGTAGCGATTTTTACTATGAAGAACACCCTTTTTACCCAGGTTTAAAAAGAAAGAAAACAAAGGGGAAAGTGAAATTGGTTGTTCCCACGTGTAAATCACATCACCTCAATCACATCCCACAACAAAAACCTTAAACTCCACTACCAGAAAGATACCCCCATCCCCACTCACATGACGACACCTGGAAAAAGATCATGACATGGCAAAATCAACGAACTTAAGCCTTTCCTAAATCACCAAGCACTCAATGAACGTCCATGATTCACCCAAGCAAGCTCGCAACAAGCCTAGAAGATTCTGCAAGGATAATTTAGGAAATTCAGTGCTAGGGTTTATGAATAGTGTTTTGTATGCATTTGCCTATAAAAGGAGACCTCAACTTGTGAGAGTTCCTTTGTTCCAGATTTACCTTTTAAACATTGTAATTCCTTTTTGAAATTTATAAAAGTTGGTATTTTGAGAAAATTGTAATTCCTTTTTATGTTTTTGAAAGTTGGTGTTTTTTAAGGGTAATTATGAGTTCCATGTGATGTTATAAGTGTGCTGGAATCATTTGGTCCAAGGACGTTTATGTTTGGTAAGGTTTTCAAGTTTGAAAAAAGCTTGAAAAAGTGTTTCTGATTTTGATATTTTTGTTGTACTAATCCTTAACCAAAATCTATAAGCTCTTGCAAGCTTGTTGACACCAAGCTTGTGAAGAGATTAGGGCCTTTGGTTGGGTTGTTTGTTCATTGTGTTGAAGAAATCAAGCCCTTGAGTTTCTGCTTTGAAACATCAACCAAGGCAGTCATCCATCTTTCTTGTTGAAGTACCTTGGTCTTGTTCTAGTTGTTGAACAAGGTCCAAGGAGCATAGCTGGTTCTCCTAGGATGTTGTGGAGGACAGGTATAATCCCTTGTTTAAGTTTCCCCTAAAAGTTTCATGATATTGTCTATTTTATGATTTGGTATGTGATTTTATGTTCTTTTGTTTGAGTTGTGATTTTTGTGATTGAATCTGTTAGTAGTCATCTAGGAAGTGTGTTTGAATCATAAAATCAGTAGGTTGTTAGTTGGAATCACAAGTTGCTTTGAAAAGTTGTGGATTAAGGGATGTTTGTGTTTGCTGGTTCAAAGGCCTTAGGGCCTTGGAGCTTGGCTCCTTTTGGTTTGTAGCTTTTTGTTTGCTGATATACAAGTTGTTTCAAGTGTTGGATAGGTCTAAAACAAGGTATAACTAAAAATCATAGGTTGCTAGTTTTTGAACACTTTTTCAGTCAAACACATCAGCAGGTCTAATTTGTTTGTTTGTTTGAATTAAGGTGTGAAACTTGGTTTGCTTATAGATTTGTTGGTTGTGCAGCTCTGCATCATCTGGTTTTAGAATTTGGTTGCTTATTGAGTAGTCTATAGCTTATTGAATTTCAGCTTTTGGTCATTTAGATCAGCAAATGCATGCTATGAGATTTTGATGCTATTGGTTTGATTCCTTTTGTTTTATGCTAGTATTTGGTTCCTTGTGTATTACTTGGTTTGTGCCTTTTGTTTGCTTCTTATCTCACAAGCTTATAAGCCCACTGGCTTATTGGCTTATTTGTGCCAAAACTCATCAAGTCTACCCAACTGGTAAGACCTTGATTCACAAGGTTTGCACTCAAGCCTTGACCAACAGGGTGAAAACAAAGTCTCAACACTTCATTAAGTCTGTCAACGTCCAATTTGTGCTTGTCAGCGTTTGATTTACACTTGTCAGCGTTTGACTTTTGGTTAAACTTGGTCATATAGCTTATTGAATATGTTTTGCTTATTTGTACATGCAACAACTTGGTTTTTGTAATAGAACTCATTTTTCTCAGCTTAATAACAAGTCTGGAAGGTTACAAGTCTTTTGGTTAAGCTTTTGCTAGAAAACTAGCTTATTTGGCTTTTTCAGCCAGCTTATTTGTTCTTATAGCTTATTCTACTTGGCTTTTTGGGATTTTCTTGATTGATTATTCTTAGTTAAGCTATTTGTGAGCTTTTGCAACAAACTAGAGCTTCTGAAACAGCCTAGAACTCTATCCCGACTATTTTGTCGTTTTGTGGAATTGTTCTTGGCTTATTTCTGGCTTATTGAGTAAGCTTTTTCAAAATTTCTTTTTACAGATCTCTTTAGTATCCCAAAAGAAGGTTGTGTGTCAAATTAGAGCTTATGGCATTGGCTTATTGCTTAATGGGCTTAATGGCCCAATAAGAATAAGCTGTTTGTTCATTAAGATGTGATAAGCTCACTTTCAGCTTTTGGGCCTTCAGAGTTTTGTGTTTAGAATTGGATTTTGAGTCAGATAGTGCTTTTCCAAGTCATTTGGGCTTATTTTGACTTTTTGGGCTAAAAAGCCCATTAAGCTTGACTGATTTTGCTTTTGGCCCATTTGAGGGCCCATTAGGGGTAATTTGCTAATTTCACTTTCATTTTCTGTTTATTTAGGTTAAAATAAACTAGTTTGCAAGTTTTTAGAATTTTTTATAATTTTTGGATTTTTAATATTATTTTAATATTATTTTATTATTATTTTTTCAAATTTCACATTTTTGCACTTTTTATATTTTTCTTGGCTTAAATACATTAAAATATGATTTTTGCAACTCTTAGATTAATTTTATCATCTTTAGATTAATTTTTATAATTATTTTAAGTTTTAATAGATTTTAAATCATTTTAAATAGTTTTTTTCAGTTTAAAAATTTATAAAAATAGTTTTTAATCATTTTAGGTCATTTTAGAGGTTTACCAATTGAGAAATCTTTATTTAGGCTTTTTGATAATTAATTTGATTTTTAGGGCTTTAATTAGCATTTAAAAATTAATATTCAATTAATTAAAAGGTTTTAAAAAAGTTTTGATCATTGGTAAACTCTTAGTTTATTTATTTTGATTTTTGGTACATTTTTGGTAATTTTTAGAATTAATTTTTATTTGTGCTCATTTTACGGTTTTACGTTTAGTCGTAGTAGTAACTAATTTCACGTCTTCGTCATCTTCTTTTCTCATCCCCTTCTAACCTATATTAATCTCAAACCAATTACAAATTACTCACACACATATACCTCCTTGGGAAACGAACTTCATTGGGTCATTAGTGTTTGATTTTCCTAAATCATCACTTAATACTTACCGCTTTTACGCCTTTTTCCTAAAAGGTCGTATTTTACCGCAATCCTACTTCTAGGTGGAGGAACAAGTTTTCAAACGTCATTTATGAATTGATTTAATTCTTCTTGCATGGCGATAACCCAACTCTCATCCGTCAAAGCTTCTTTAACATTCTTTGGTTAAATCATTGAGACAAAACAAAAGAAGTTACTTTGATCCTGGACTTGAGATCTCAAGGTCCTTCGATTTAAGTCGCCTATGACGTTATCGAGAGCATGATCCTTAGACTCCCTAATGTTTACTCCCTTTTCAACATTAAGGTCTTCAACACCTAATTTTTTAACCTCTTTGGCTTTAACTATGTCTAATTAATGTAAGTCATCATCTACCAAAGGCGGTGTCTTGGATGAAGGAGGGGTTTCATCAAATGTCACGTTGAGTGACTCTTCGATTACACCCGAGGTTCTATTGAGGACTATGTAGGCTTTACTAGTTTGAGAATAATCTAGAAAGATACTTTCGTACGACTTTGGGTCGAACTTAGTAAGGTAATATTTGGTTTTGAGAATGAAGCACTTGCTTCCAAACATCTTAAAGTATTCTAATGAGGGCTTCTTACCTTTAAGAATTTCATAAGGGGTCATTCCTAGAAAAGGTTGAATAAGAATTCGGTTGAGAGTATAGGTTGATGTGTCCACGGCATTGCACCAAAATTTTTGAGGCAAAGATTGCTCATTAAACATTGTCCTACTCATCTCTTGGATAGCCCTATTCTTCCTTTCAACTACCTCATTTGATTGTGGAGTGCGAGGAGCCGAGAAGTTATAGGTAATACCATGAGCTTCACAAAAGGCACCAAATTGCACTTCGTTATCAAATTCCCTACCATGTTCCGTCCTAATAGAGACAATTGAACATCCTAGTTGATTTTGGATCCTTCGACTAAAGGTTTCAAAATGATCAAAAGCTTCATTCTTAGATGCCAAAAATCTAGTCCAAGTGAATCTAGAATAGTCATCGACTATAACTAGGGTATAAAGGTTACCTCCATAACTCCGTATGGAGGAAAGTCCAAAGAGATCCATATGTAGGAGTTCTAAGCACCGAGAGATCGATACCAAATTTTGGGCCTTGTGACTTGAGTGAACTAGCTTCCCAACTTTGTAAGCATCACAAAAGTGACTATCAAACTTAATCTTGGGGAGATGTCTTACCAACTCCTTAGAGACTAAAGATTGAATTAAAAGCATATTAGCGTGACCTAATCTTCTATGCCAAAGAGTAGAAGTATCATCTAAAGTCGCTAGACATAAGTTGTCCTTTGACTTCCTATTGACCTTCATGACATAAAGCCCATGCTTTCTAACACCTTTTCCAATGATCTATCTAATATTAGGTTTTTAAGCTCGTATGAAAGTTCGTTGAACCGATCTTTTCGAATTGATTTCCAGTCTAAAGTGAGACTCAACCGTCTTTTGGTCAACAAGAGAATGGTTTGGTTTTGTTTATCTAATTTTAACTAAAAGCAAGTATGAAAATGTCGTTGAGCGAAATTAAAGCGTTTAAATATTAAACTAAAATCTATTTAGAAAAACTTTAAGTAAAACTTTAAAACTTAAAAACATGTTCTATCGGAATATTGCAACTCATTTCTATCGGAATGCACCAAGTCATAACCATCGGAATATAATTAAAACAAGCCATCGGAAGAATCCATGCGCAGGTCCATCGGAATACCAATCTGAATACCCATCGGAATGTAAAATGCAATTCTGTCGGAATGATGCTTATCGGAATGATCACAATCGGAATGTTTTAGATCGCAAAGTTGTAAACACTTCTGTCGGAATGCACCACTGTCGGAATGTTGTAAAGTAAATTTGGGCAGAGTTTCGTCTTAACAAGGACCTTAGTCCCGTCGGAATGTGCGATCACAATGAGCGATCATAATCCAGATCGGAATAAGGGGGAAATGACCAACCGATCGTAAAGTAAAACCCTTAAGGGTTATTGCGATCAAAACAAGTAATCCGTCGGAATGTGTAGAGTCCCCAAGATTGCGATGGAGGCAATATTAATCCGAAATTGGTGGCAACCTTAAAGCTCAATAAGCACAATCCATAAGCTAACTCATCCGAAACTTAAACAACTCAAAAAGTTTAAATTTGACAACTTGTAAAACATAAAAGATTATAAACTTTATGAAATGAACTTTAAAGTGATTGAAGCCTTTGAGAAATCCGAAAATCAATAAGCTAAAACTCGAAATAAGCCAATAAGCATAGAGAGCTTATAGCTTATACGTGTAAGAGCTTATGTGTAAACAAGAAGATTAATCCTTTAATAAAGAAAACATCAAATCATACGAATGAAGTATACAATTCGGATCAAAAGATAAAGTAAACCAAGAAATGTAGAAGGAGATGAAAGAACCCAAAGCTTAAACTTAAACTTTTGATTAAAGAAACTCAAATACAAAGATTAATGAAAGCTTAAAAGAAAGGAAAGATGAAAAACTTAGTGAGAGAAAGTTTAGAACTTTCTCCCTCTAAAAACTAGAAAGAAAACTTTAAAAATAAAACTAGCTAACTCCCCTCCTAATGTGATTAGGAGGGTATTTATAGGGAAGTGGGAGGTGCATGTGTGGTTCTTCCTTCTTTCTTTTCTTCTACTCGTTTAATTCTTTGTCTTTTCTCGACGTCGTCTTGGGATTTGAACTTGTCTTAATAGTTTTCTTCTTTAATTTAGACTTAAGTTCTTTGACTTCATTAAACTTCCGTCTTTAGACTTTTTCTTCGATAAATCTTCAGAATAGGTCTTGGACATTCGTTCTTTAAGCACTCTTGATCTCTTGACTTCGTCTTTTCTCGTTTTCTTCGATAAAAGCCCGTGAAAGCCCGTGTTTTCTTCCTTTTTCATCTTTTGGTCCTAAAACACAATAAAAACACAAACCACGCATAATTCCGACTTTTACGACATAAAATACACGTTTTGGTCTTGTTATTATTGGAAATAAGTGGTGAAAGGATAAGTGTTTTCACACTTATTACTATCCATCTTTTACGATTTCACTATTATTTTCCAAAAAGTTGACCTTACACTTATTGTCATAAATTTGACCTATACTTAGAAGATTAAACCCTAGATTATCTATGTGTTCCACATTTTTGATGGTCATGGATTCAAGACAAACCGTACCTTTACCAATGATGTTACCACGTAGCTTACTAGCGAAAGTGATGTTACCTCCATTATATGCTTTGTAGGTAGAGAACAAACTTCGATTACCCGTCATGTGTTTAGAACAAACACTATCCTTAATCCACTCGTCGGGCTCCAAGTCTATTCCCAAGCATATCTCTTTAGAAGAATGAGCCATGACACACTTCTCGTCTTTAGCATTATCGTCACATTATTTACCGCTATCGCTCCACGAACGACCAACGAAGGCCATGTGATTCTTGTCGTGAGATGGCTTGGGACAATCACCGATGAAGTGGTTTGGATCACCACATCTAAAACATTTCCTATCACCATTGTCATTCTTGACAAGTCGGTTTTTGGAAGATGCCTTCTTGTCATTGCTTGGTTGTCTAACATGTTGACCTCACCTTTTGAAGAACTTCTTAAAGTCTCTAACCGCCATAGCGTATTCCTCATCATCAGTTTCTGAGGAATAGCTATCATGGTCACTTGCACCTTCTTGGCTTTGAGTGCGATAGACTTTCTTTCACTCTTGGTTTTCACCATTTTCGTGTCCTTCAAAATTATCATTTCATGAACTTTTAAGTTGCCAATAAGTTCATCAAGTGATAATGTAGTGAGATCCTTTGATTCTTCAATTGTCGTGACTTTAACTCTTCACTTTGGATGCAATGCCCTAAGAAACTTTCTAACATTGTTCTTGCTAGAAAAACCTTCATCAAGAGCTCTTAGACTAGTAATAATGGTATTAAATCTAGCAAATGCACTATTAATAGTTTCATCTTCTAAAATGACAAATTGTTCATATTGTTGAACAAGAAGATCGATTTTACTTTCTTTTACTTGGCTATTACCTTGGTGGGTTACTAAAAGAGTATTCCAAATATCTTTAGTGGTTTAACACATGAAAATCCTTTCATACTCCTCCTTCGATAAAGCATTATAAATCACCATTTTAGCGTCATTATTTTTAGCAAGTTTCTTTTTAGTGTCATCGTTAGAATTTTCAAAAGTTACTAACTCTTTCTTTTTGGAAACTTCATTATATTGATAAAGCAAAAAGTCACCATTGGTAATAACATACCAAAGATCTAAATCTTTTGATTTCACATAAGTCTCAAATCTATTTTTTCAATAAATAAACTACTGATTTCAAAAAGAGGTGGTCTTTGCATAGATTTCCCTTCTAGGTACTTGTTGGAATCCATAAATCGATTCAAGTTTTAAAATACAATATATTTTAAAAACGCTTGAGCAACCACACTCTAATACCAATTGTAGAAACTAGAAGGGGGATGGGGTTGAATAGTTTCTTAAAATTACTTGTTAAAATTGGGTTTTCAAAAATCCTTTTTTTTAACTTAGGCTTGAGGAATTATATGAAATCTTCTTATACATAATATGGACAAGGGATAGTGCAACAAAATTAATAATCACAAGTATATGCAAATAAATAATAATGAATGTATAAAACTTGATCTTCAATAGATCTTGAGGTAGACTCAACACTTCAAGGATGAAAGTGTTCTTCTCTTTGCACTTGGAGAGGAAGAGACGAGAGGAGAAAGATTCACTTCCAAACAAGTAGTAATCAACCAAATAATCTAGGATTTGAATGATTTAAGAAGTATGTTTGAATCTGGAAATTTGTGTGCAAAAGAGGTGAAGAGAAAATATGAGAATGGTCCATATTTATGGAACAAAATCCCAACGGCCATATCTGAGCGCGGTTCCTTATTGGTAACCACGGTGCCTTATCGATAAGGGACCGCATAGACCTTTAAGGATCCGTGTTCGTAGAATCCGCGCCCTTTTGTCCTTTAGTGGGGTAGTCACATCTGGTGGAATAGTTATCCTCAAAGGATATTCTGAAACCAAATGGAAGATGCCATTTTCAAATTTTCAAATATTTAATTTAATAAAACATTTTCTTAAATATAATGTTTAATAAAAAAACTTTGTCACATTTAATAAAAAGTGAGTTTTAAGAAAACTTAAATCCTTGTTCACTTAATTAAGATGGACACTTGTTTATTTATACCTTAAGTGATAATGGTTGAAATGAAAACATACTTGAACTCAAGAATTCGTTTTTCGTTGTTTCCATAAATGCTTGTTTTTATATTTTTTCGTAATCAAAACAAAGTGAGACCGAAAAATGCAAGTAACATTTTTAGGCATCATTGTATTAACAGTTTATTTAACACAATATAAGCTTTGCTATTTTGAGAATATCCAAGAAATACTCCTTCGTGTGACTTTAGGTGGAATTTAGTGAGATAATCTTTTGTGTTAAGAATAAAACATTTACTTCCAAATACCCTAAAGTATCCAATAGTCGATTTTCTTTCTTTTAGTATTTCATATGGACTTTTATTTAGTAGTGATCTAATTAAATCTTGATTTAAAATATAAGTTGAGGTATCAACCGCATGACACCAAAAATTTTGAGGCATATTTGACTCCTTTAACATAGTTCTACTCATTTCTTAGAGTGTTCTATTTTTACGTTCGACTACCTCTTTTGATTGAGGTGTTCTTGGATCCGAGAAATTGTGAGTGATACCTTGGGTGTCACAAAACGATCCCAATTGCACTTCATTGTCAAACTCCTGACCATGATCTGTTCGAATTGACACAATTTGACAATTTAATTGGTTTTCAATGTTCTTGCTTAAAATATCAAAATGATCAAATGCTTCATTTTTAGTTTTCAAAAACTTTGTCCAATTAAATCGCGAATAGTCATTCACTATCACCAAGGTGTAAAGATTCACTCTGAGACTTTGTACGGCGGAAGGACCGAACAAGTCCATATGTAGGAGTTCGAAACACTTAGTAGTGGTTACCACATTTTTAGCCTTATGGCTTGTGTGTGTTTGTTAACCAATCTTACATGCATCACAAAAATGTTGATCATATTTAACTTTTGGTAGATTTCTTACAAGATCTTTGTTAGCCAAATTTTGTAAAAGACCCATGTTTATATGACCAAGTCGTCTATACCAAAGGGTGGAGGTGTCATCTATAGTGGCCAAGCAAATAACATCTTTAGATGAATCAAATTTCATGACGTATATGTTATTTTTCCTAACTCCATTTCGAATTGTTATTCTGCCTTTTAGTATTTTACTACCATTTACTTCAACTAAAACTTTGCATTTGTTACTACAAAGTTGACTAATGCTAAGTAGGTTAAATCCTAAGTTTTCAAGGTGAGCAACGTTATCAATGGTAATTTTGTCATTGGAGATCATACCTTTGGCTATGATTTTACTTTTGACGTTGCCGTAAAAAATAACATTACCTCCGTTCGTTCGTGTGTAGGTGCTAAAGAGACTCCTATTCCCCGTCATGTGTCTTGAACATCCGTTGTCCTTGATCCATTCGTCGGGTTCAAGTTCAACCTTCAAGCATACCTACACATTATAGAACTCAAGCGTTTGGTCCCCATCATCTCATGGGTCCGTTTGGGTTAAACTTACTTCTCATGGCAATTTCGATAGGGGTGTTGCCAAATACATCCCAAGGTACCAAATTTCCCATAGAGAATTGGTTGTGGTAATCATAGTTAAAGGGTACTTGATTATATCTACCTAGAACGCTTTGATTACTTTTGGGATAAGACGGTCTTGGTTGATTTTGAGTGTTTCTAGTTCTATCATTTGTTTCCACATTTCTAACACTTGTGTTATATATTTTTTGATTAAATTGTTTAGGTTTTCTAGATACAACGAAAAATTTGATGCGATTTTTCATTTGTTCCTCGGTCAGTTCCACGGACCCTTTCACAGGAGCCGGACCCAAAGGGGAAAGGGTCCGACGGGGTCCGTGACCCTCTGTGACTGCATTTTTAGAAATGTCATTTTGTGGTGTCGTCTTTGAGCTAGAGGCTAAATTTTGTTTATCAAATCCCAACCCGTTCTGTCTTTGCTATCTCTTTGATAATTAAGCATTTCATCTATGCAATTTGCACTTTTTCTAAATTTATGAATTTTAGTTTTAGCGTTTCATGACTAATTTTCAATGTATCCATTTCACTATTTAGTTCCTCACATTTTTCGCATTTAGATGATTTATATTTTTCCAATCTAAGTAGCTTACTCTTTAAATTATAAACTTCATTTTCTAGGCTTTCATTTTTTGGCTTTTAGAGGTTTATTTTTGTTTATAATTTTGAGACTAGGCACACACATTTTGTTATATTCCATTTGTAGTGTATCATCATCTAATGACGAAGAATAATAAGATGAGTCGAGATGTACCTCATTTGTTTCATGTGTTGTAAAACCCCAAAATTTGGGCTTTTGACACGTCACCGGCTACATCATTATATCGTTCATTATATAATATTTTTACAGACCACCTTTACAATATATCATCACAAGACTTATTACGTACAAAAATCATCATTTTAGTATATAAAAATAATGAAATATTTTAATTCACTATTATCTAAACACTTCTGTTAGTGCAAACATTACGATGATTTGTCGATATAATCTCTTTATGTTTTGTTGATGACAAACGTATAATTCGCAATACATTATGTAAAATGTTAAGGTACTCGTAGTCACTCAAGAATACATTTGTATACTTCTCTCGACACCTCCAAGATCGCATTCGGCATGAATCACTCAAGGTATGTACAAACATGTCATTAACCTAACTAAGTGATCAAGGATTAATATTATCTTAAAACTCACTTTTATACAAAGTGACAAAGTAATTTTTAATTAACTTTATTTTTAAGTTTATTAAAAAGAAAAATGGAAATTTGAATTTGGAATATTCCAAAGGATATTCCCTAAGGTATATTCCAAAGAATATTCTTTAATTTGAATTTGGCATATTCCATATGCCAAAGGAATATCCTTTGAGGGTATAAACTACCCCAGATGGCATATCCCCACTAAAGGACAAATTTGCACGGACTCCAACGCGGAGCTTCCTTAAAGGAACTCGCGGTTCCTTATTGATAAGGTACCGCGGGTAGAGATAAGGAACCGCGGGTGTTTTTGACCGTTGCAATGTTGTCCTATAAATAGTGGATCATTTCCAGGTTTTCTTTCAACCCTTTTTGCACAGTTTCTTTAAAAACATCTTTAAACCCTTGATTAGTTAGTTTAGATTAATCTTGTTTAAGATGTGATTCTCTCCTTCAATCTCCTCATCCTCTTAAGTGCAAAGAGAAGATCACTCACACATTTGTGATGTGATTAAAGATGAAGTCTTGATGAAGATCATCATGTTCATCATTTTTATTTGTGTCTTGTGTAGATCCAATGTATATGTGTATACTTGGATAAATCTTGTGTAGATCCAATGTATATGGGTATACTTGGATCAATATTGTGTAGATCCAATGTATTTGTGAATACTTGGATTAGTTGTGTTAATCCATTGTATTTGTGAATACTTGGATTAAGTCTTGTGTAAATCCATTGTATATGTGTATACTTGGATTTATGTTGTGTAGATCCAAGTTACATGTGTACACTTGGATATGTGTTTTATTGAGTTGTAATAGGTAAGAGTTGTGAGTTCTCACTAAACTATAAAGTGATGTAGTTGTGTCTAGTGAAGTTCTCACTTAGCTTCAAAGTGAAGAGTCGTGAAGATTGGTTCTACCTTTCGATTAGAACTCGACATCTAGCCTTGTGTCGTAAAATGATGAAGTAGGCAACGTTGTGAAGATTGGTTCTACCTTTCGATTAGAACTCGACATCTAGCCTTGTGTCGTTAAATGGTGAAGTGGGCAACATTGTGTAGATTGGTCCTACCTAAGATTAGGACTCGACATCTAGCTTAGTGTCGAAAATTGTGTAAGCGACGTGTATGGTTTTCTCCGCCTTGAAAGGAGTTTTGTTGACTAGTGAAGTAACTCTCGAGTAAGGTGTACTCGAGGAGTGGAGTAGGGCGAAGAGGAGCTTCGTGACCGAACAACTATAAATCATCGTGTCGGTACTTTCCTTTACATTTATGTCTTTAATATTATAGATGTATTTATATGTTGTGTGTTGTGTGCATCTCATAATCTAAACATCTAAGTTGCGGAAAAGCTAAGGCTTAGTACGTGTGTGCTTCGTGTTTAGATTATGGTCAAGTGTGCATCCTTTATTCTAAACATCTTAGTTGCGGAAAAGCTAAGGCTTAGTACGTGTGTGCTTAGTGTTTAGCCTATTGCTTGATGTACACTTGATTTGATGTGTTTGTGTGTTTCCTTACTTATAGTTATTATATATTACAAACACATCTCATATCTAGTAAAGCTTAATCGAGAATTTGATACAAACGATTGTCAAGGTTTACAACGTATCAATATTTGGCATCCACTGTAGGCGGTTCTTTATTGAGCCCGCGGTTCTTTATTGATATGGAACCGCGGTGACATTTAAGGAACCGCGACCAGTGGAATAAATGAAATGTTTTGAAAATGAACTAGAAACTATTCAACCCCCCCCCCCTTCTAGTTTCTACAACTTCTACCTTAACAATACTATAATGAACATCGTCATATTTAAAAATATTACTTATAACTAAATTCATAATTAAATTTATATTTAATTATTCAGAATTATTCGATAAAAAGATTAGTTAAATTATTTAATTTTCTTATTGTAATAACTTAAGAGATATTTAATGGGAATTCATTTTTTTAATGATACACCTCTATGACGATCGATAAATAATCGACATTTAACTAAATGAACATGTTAAATTTTATCCCTTTGACATCACTTGTACACGGCATGATATAGAAAACAAGGATACACCATACTTTGCTAGTCTAGGTGATGAGATGGCATTTATACATGATCTCATCGTTCTTTTCGGGATTTAAATGCATAAAATGTCATGAATATACCATATATATGCTTGTATTTGTTTACTTGTGTGTTTTAGGTATGGATATCGTGAAAAAGACAAAAGATCACAAGAAACAAGGAAAAACGGACACGAGAAACGAAGTCGTACAATGATTTCTCAAAGAAAAACCCTTGAAGACTTGAAGATGAACAAGATTGATCCTTAATTTATGACGAAATGACACTTAAAACCCTTGTATATTCATAATTACAAGTTTGGTCCCTTAAGTTTGTCAAAATTACAAAATGGTCCTTCAACTTTGAAGAATTGGCAAGTTTAGTCCCTCAACAAATCTAAATTGTCAATAATGGTCCCTCATGAAGTCAAAGATACATTGAAGACCTTTGAAGATCAAGAATGTCCAAGATCAGTCCTCAAACATTGCAAAAATGGCAAAAACAACCCTTGAAAACCTTTTGCCAAAGTTTTGGGGCAAAAGTGTGAAGTATAAAACTTTAGAGTTAACTACATTTTTGGTCCTTGTGGTTTTGTCCACTTTTCATTTTTGGTCCAAAAATTCAAATAGTTTCGATTTTGACCAAAAACGAAACTTTTTCTTCACATTTGGTCCATTTCTGTTAATACCATCAGTTTGACTCGTTTGACTGTGTAAAATGACTGAAATACCCTCATTTTCTTATTGTGAAGTTACTAAGTTGCCATCCTCTTTATTTTTTTCTATTTCTAATAGTAATAATAATAATAAAGTGGTGTTTATTAAAAAAATAATAATAATAAATAATAATAATAATAATATTCTTATTATTATTATTTTATAATAATAGCTTTTATTATTAAAAACACCTTCATCAAAACTAAACCTTTCACATTTCTAATCAATATACAGTAAAAAAAATAAACACTCTTGACAAAAGAAAAATACAAGATTGAATAATCATCACCAGGTTCATATGTCTTTCAAAACAATCCAACCATTCTCACCTTCAATCATGTTTCCCGACTCAACAAACAACCATGTTTCCCGACTCAACAAACAACCTTGCTTGTATTAGTGGCCTACATCACAAAACCCTTCACCAGCTACACAAAACAAAACAATCCACCAGATCCAGTGTCTACCACCAAGCTAAACACCACCACCGCTTCATATAAACTTCCACCACACTAATATGTTCCCTTTAACTTTCTCCCATTACCCGACACTTGGGCGATAATGTACAATCATAAACAACCTAAAACCTCAACACAAACTTGGGTCGTTTTGTATCATTTATTGAACAAACTACAAATCACCCACATAAGCTACAAAAGGGATTCTGGAATTAGTACACAACCTATACCCAACATGTTTTTTTCGATTGGAATTGGGATTAGATTTTTATAGATAAATGATTGGTAAAAGGGAAAAGAGAGTTTGAATGTTAATTAGTTTATTGATAATTATTCATATATGTAGATATGAGGTAATTGAGAAGACCTGTGGTGATGTTAAAGGATATGGAAGAGATAGATGATGTTAGAAAGATGTGAAAAAAGCAAATGGATATGAATGAATTAAAAGAGATTGTGTTTTTTGTTTTTAGTTTAATAAAAAAGAAAAAGTAGTGAGTTTATTTAATATATTATAATGAAAAGACAAAAATACCCTTATATTCCAAAGTCAAACAAGTCAAATTGAAGAGGTTAACGGAAATGGACCAAAAATGAAGAAAAGTTTTACCTTTTAGGTCAAAATCAAAACTATTTGAATTTTTGGACCAAAAGTAAAAAATAGACCAAACCACAAGGACCAAAAATGCAGTTAACTCAAAACTTTATTAACAAAGAAAACCAAGTTTTGTTGGCTGAAAACACGTTTTACCCTTTTCTCCAAAACACAAGGACTACTAATGCCATTTCCCAAACTTCAAATCACAAAAACACGCACCAAACACCTTTACACCCCCTTTTTGGGATCAAACGTTTTACTGTTTACCCACATGAACCCAGATTTTACTCCACTTAAAACAAAGGGTTAATTTCAATTACCCAGTCCCACGTTTGATTCACACACTTGAAAACCCATCCCACACACAAAACCCTCAAACCCACTCACCAATGGTCCCCACCATTCAACCCGTTACCCAATCATATCATTCCTTCCTCTCCAAGGATTTCCACGTGGCCAAATCAAAAGCTAACACTCATTGCTTAAGTCCAAAGCTAAAATGAACGTCTCTGATTCATTTGGACAGCTCAAACAACAAATGCGTCTAGAAGATTTCAAGGGCACTTTTGGGATTTTATAGTCTAGGGTTTTTGCTTATTCATACCTTGTATTCGTCTATAAAAGGAGGCCTCAACATGTGAGAGCCCCTTTGTTCCAGATTTTAGCTATTTCTTTGTAATTCCTTTTTATTTAAATAAAATTTGAGTTTCTGAAAATTGTGAGTTCTCTTTTATGTTTTATAAAAGTTTGGTGATTGAATAGATGAAATCTGAGTTCCATATACATGTTTTGTTGGTTTTGAGAAAAGGTTTTAAGGTTTAGAACACTTGTTTTCAAAATCAAGGTTATAATCTGCTTATTGCTCACTTTTCTGTTTGTTCATCTTAGCGGCTTTGGAAGCTGGTGCTTGTTCTTACTAGCACCTCAGCTCAAACATTCCAAGGCTTGGATTTAAGTCTTGGAGGTTTGCATCTCTTTTCCCTTTTCATTTTTTTGAATTTTGTTGAATATTTGGTGATTTTTGCATGAGTTATTGTGGATCTGTGCTTTTGTGGTTGATTTGAGTTTCTGAGGTTGGATAAGTGTTGTTAGGGTTGATTAGATCTTGTTTGGAAGGTTAAATCATAACAATCCTTTGGAAGATTGAGAAATCAGATTCCAAAGGGGTGTTTGGGTTAATTGATTCAAAGTGATTTAAGGCAACTAGTGGTGTTGTTTTTGGTTCTATTGGATTGGTATCTATTTATCTGGTGCAAAGTGTTCATTATCTACAAGTTTTGTGGCTTGAAACAACCAAATCAATCAAAAGGCTATAAAATTTGTTTAACTTGGGTATTTTGGCTAAAATTTTAGGGACACCTAGATCTAAGGGTAGACTAGGGTTAACAAGTGCTAAATTTTGGTTAACCTAATCAGGGAAGGGGATTTGAAGGCTTGAAATTGGATTGGTGGTCAAATAGATCAACAAAAGGATTTTGGATAATCACTTTTGCTAATCAGTAACTTTTGGTGCTTGAATCTGCTTATTTACTTTGATCCATTGCTTGAAACAAGTCTATTTGTGCTTATTGGACGTTATTATAGCTTTTGTATGCATTTGGTTCAATTTGGCTGGCTTATTCATGCTCAATCTGCGTATTTGTTCATAACTGCTTATTTTCAAGGTCTATGCAATATCTGACAACTGTTTGCTTATTCTGTGCTTATTTAGTGAACTAAATTGTGATTTCTTTGTTGATTTAGACTCCTTGTGATTCACTGATCACAAGGGTTCCCTTGTTTCCATTTGAATCCAACTGGATCTCTCTAAAAAAGCAAGTCAAATAGTCAAAGTAGTGGGAACTCCTATCCCCTGCTGCTAGCCACTGCTAGTGTTATTTCAACTGGTGCTTATCAATAAGATATTCTAGCTTATTTTAACCTGCAAAAACTTTAATTTTGTAATAGGTGTTACTTATTTGACCCATTTGTTCATTCTAGAGCATTTGAGGGGTTGACTTTGAGGTTTGACTAGAAAACCAAGAACTTTGACTTTTAAATAAGTGCTTATCAGCTTATTGTGCTTATTTGGCTTGGCTTATTGAACTTTTCTTTGTTGATTTGTCTTAATTAAGTCATTTAGAGTCTTTTGCAACTTATTAGAAGGTCTGAGGTGGTCTAGAACTCTAAGTCGCCTATTTTGTCTTTTAGTGAAATTCTACTTTGCTTATTTCTGGCTTATTGAGTGTGCTTTTTCAAAATTTCTTTTCACATATCTCTTAGGCATCTCACAAGAAGGTTGTGTGTTTAATTAGAGCTTATGGCATTGGCTTATTACTTAATGGGCTTATTGACCCAACAAGAATAAGTTGTTGACTATTTAATCTGTGATAAGCTCAAAACCAGTTTTGGGGCCTTCGGACTTTTGTGTTTAGAATTAAATTTTGAGTCAGATAGGGCTTTTTCAGGTCATTTGGGCCAAGTTTGACTTTTTGGGCCCATTAAGTCCATTAAGGTTGACTGTTTTGGTTTTTAGCCCATTTGGGGGCCCAATAGGGGTAATTTGTTTATTTCACTTTCATTTTCTGATTATTTAGGTTAAAATATACTATTTTTCAAGTTTTTAGAATTTTCTATGATTTTTGGATTTTTAATATTATTTTAATATTATTTTATCATTAAATTTTAAATTTCACATTTTTGCACTTTTTATATTTTTCTTAGGTTTAATACATTAAAATAGGATTTTTGCAACTCTTAGATTAATTTTATCATCATATTTCTAATTTCTAGAATTATTTTAAGTTTTTAATATTTTTTAATCATTTTAAATAGTTTTAATTAGTTTAAAAATTCATAAAAATAGTTTTTAGTCTTATTTGGTCATTTTAGAGGTTTACAAAGTGAAAAATCTTTATTTGGGCTTTTTAATAATTATTTTGATTTTTAGGGCTTTAATTAGCATTTAAAAATTAATATTTAACTAATTAAAAGGTTTGAAAAAGTTTCGATCATTTGTAAACTCTTAGTTTGTTTAATTTGATTTTTGATAATTTTTTGGGAATTTTTAGAATTTATTTTTATTTTAGCTCTTTTTACGGTTTTAATTTTAGTCTTCGTAGTAGTAATTTTCACGTCTTCGTCATTCTGTTTTCTCATCCCCTTCTTTCAAATATTAATCTCAAACCAATTACGAATTATTCACACACATATACCTCCTTGGAAAACGAACTTATTTGGGTCATTAGTGTTTGATTTTCCTAAATCATCACTTAATACTTTCCGCTTTTACGCCTTTTTCCTAAAAGGTCGTATTTTACCTACAATCATTTTGGCGCCGCTACGGGGGAGGTGTGTCGTGATTAATTTGTCTTTTTGTTTTTAATATTAACCATAAATAGTATTTGTATTAGTAGAACTCTACTAATACGTATTATCGGTTTTTTCGTTTTTCTTGTGAAATTATTATTACTATATTGTATTAAGTATCACAACAAATTCAAAATATCTCCAAAAGTGTGCAAACATAATCTTAATTGGGATTTGATCTCCTAATTATTTTATTCGAATCTCACACAAAAATAAAAAGGCAAAAATAGATAAATACTTTCGTGAAGCTCGATTTTGAAAAATACAAACTATAAGGTGGGTATAAGGCGGGTATTATAAAATATACCCTAAGGAAAAAGGCTCTTAAGTGCTTCGCGCCGCCTCGTTTCCCCACTTGCTTGTGAGTATTTTGAGATTGAAAGCTAATCGAGGGTTTTGCCGCCCAAGGTATTATTACGTATCATATATATTTGCTTGGTTTTCTTTGTGATTAAACCCTCTTGAACAATTTGGTTTTCATCAAAGTTCTAAAGTCATTTGAAGGCGTTCACTCCACGTGATCGTTTTCATTCTTTTGAGGCTTCTTTAATCAAGAGTTTGATTCGAGGAGAGATTTGGTAGATTGTTGTCTACAAAGATACACAAAATCAAAAAATAAATAAAAAAATAAATAATAAAAAATTAAAAACAATCAAAAACACAAAAAAATTGAAAATCCACAAAACAGCCAAAAAGAATCTTCTTTGCTCACCTCCCATTCTTCGTCAAGTTTATACTAACTCGTAATCAAGCAAAACGAGCTCGTAAACGTCGTCAAAGTCAAAGAAATCAAGAGCCTTTGATTGAAGAACAAACTCCAATTGTTGAACCCGTTGTAGAACCAATAGTCGCCATGGCTAATCGCACTATGTTGGAGTTGCTTCAAGCACCCACCGAGGGTTTTGGAGAAGCTATTGTGATTCCCGCCATCCTTGCGGAGAATTTCGAGATTAAGACGGGTTTAATGTCGATGTTGCAAGCAAATAATTAGAGGTCATGAAAAAGACAACCCGCATTACCACATAAGGAATTTTAATCGTCTCACCGCAACTAGCAAGTTTAAGGATGTTCCACATGACGCCATTAAGATGATGTTGTTTCCATACTCGTTAGATGGACCCGCTAAAATTTGGCTCAAGAAAGAACCGCCAAATTCGATTTTGACATGGGGTGATCTCGTCTCTAAGTTTGTGAACCAATTTTTTCCACCATCTAAAACAACATATTTGAAAAATAAGATTTCAAGGTTTACACAACGTAATAATGAGAGTTTTTCAATGGCATGGGAACGATTTAAGGAAATGTTACATGAATGTCCACACCATGCTTTTTCCGAAATTGCATCAAATAGATACTTTTTATAATGGGCTTAATGATCATGAACGAGATTATTTGAATGCCGCGGCGGGTGGTAATTTTTTATGCAAAACGACCGATGAAGCTTTAAAGATTATCGAGAATAGATCTATGGTTTATAACCCTCGTAACACACCGAGTGTTGCCAATATGGAAAGCTTATGAGGAAAATCGGTTTTTCGATAGGTTTTCGAATCTTATGACTCATTGGAAAGCACAAGATGCTTTGTATTCTGCATCGGTTAAAGCGGTTGAAAAGGAGTTGTTTATCTTGTGGTGGAGCTCATGATCTTTCCGAGTGCATTACCGCCGGTGGTAACACTTCGAGTGCTTACGTAGCAACGGGAACTTACAACCAAAACGGCCAAGGTTCCCGCCCAAATCAAGCTCCACCAAATCAAAATGCTAATAACTATCGAAACAACAATCAAAATGGTGGTTATCAAGGCAATTCACGTAACTATAACAAAGGGAATTATCAAAGTGGGAATGGACAAGTTTCAAATCAAAACCAAAACCGTGATTTTCAAAACACTACACAAGGTTTTCAAAATGCTCACACTAAAAATCTTAATGGAGAATTTTTGGATTATGCAAAAGCAAACGATGCTAAGTTAGATAACACGCAACGTGAGATGATTAGTTTAAGATCCGAGTTGAAAAACAATCTTAAAAACTAACTTGCTAATGAACTTAAGACTCATGCTAATAAAATGGAAGGAAATATTCAACGTCTTCAACAAAATCAACAAAAGATGGAACAAGGACAACATGAGATTAAGCAAGAATTGTTAAAAGCGGATGCTAGGCAATCAAAATTTGAAGACCGAATGGCAAGAATGTTTGAAGCAATCATGTGTAAACCCTCTTCCTCGGGTGGTCTTCCTAGTGATACCATTGCAAACCAGAACGGAGAAATGAAGGTTATTACTACTCGTAGTGGTAAAACTTTCAAGGAACCAATCTCTCGTCCAAGTACTTCTACGGAGAAGGAAATCGAGAAAGAGCCCGAGATGATGGTCGAAAAGGAGCATATCACAAGCCCACGAAGTTCCGCTCATACCACACCTACGGTTGAACCAATACCAATCATGGAACCCGAGATTCCAATGCCGTTGCCTAATGTCCAACCCACACCACCCTTACCTTACCCTTCGAGACGAAACAAAGAGAAATTGCAAGAATGTAACAAACAACAAATCGAGCTTTTTATAAAAATGTTTTAACAAGTTCATTTTGATGTAAGTTTAGCCGACGCGTTGTTATATATGCCTTGTTTCGCTTCCACTTTTAAAAGTATGATGAATGATAAGGAAAAGCTTTCAAAGCTTGCTAATTGTTCTTCGGTTTATCTTAACCGCATACCGGAAAAAGTTGGTGACCCCGGAAAGTTTCTCATTCCTTGTGATATACAAGATATGAAAGAATGACTCGCCTTGGCCGATCTTGGTGCGAGCATTAATTTGATGCCATTTTCCATTTGGAAATCGCTTTCGCTTCCGGCTCTTACTCCTTCGAGCATGTCTATCGAGATGGCCGATCATTCTACGATTTTAGCATGTGGAGTAGCCGAGGATGTTTTCGTGAAAGTGGGGAAGTTCTACTATCCCGTTGAGTTTATAGTAGTTGACATCCCCGCGGATCCTCAAGTTCCTCTAATTTTAGGTCGTCCATTTTTAGACACCTCGAAATCGCTTATCGATGTTCATGCAAGAACTATTACTTTGAGATTCAACGAAGAGGAACTTGTTATAAACGCTACTTAAAACTCGACACCTTCTCATGTTTATGCAATCGCTACCATCAATCACATCGACTTAGTTGATGTGGTTTGCGATGAGTTTTCACAAGAAGTGTTAGGTTTTTCCGATAGTTCGTCAAGTGGCAATCCCACTATTTTGGATCTGATTCTTGCTAATTCTACACCAAATATCACTCCATTCCAAGGAGGCGATTTTACTTCAAATGAAATCGACAATGAAGATGAGGTGATTATTAGTGATGATACTTCTATTCCACCATTTCTTCCACCGATGGAAGTTATGAGTGTTGAGCAAAAATCTTCAATCGAGGAACCGCTTGTCCTTGAATTGAAAGATCTTCCATCTAACCTTGAATACGCATTCTTGGAAGGTGATGAAACATTTCCGGTTATTATTGCAAAAGGTCTTGCTAATGATGAAAAAACCGCGCTCTTGAAAGTTCTTAAAGCTCATAAAGGGGCAATTGCGTGGAAAATTTCCGACATTAAGGGTAATGACCAAAAATTTTGTACTCACAAGATTTTAATGGAGGAGACTACAAAACCGCAATTCAAAGTCAAAGAAGGGTAAACCCCAAAATTCACGATGTCATAAAAAAGGAAGTCTTAAAACTTCTTGACGCGGGAATGATTTATCCTATCTCCGATAGCCCATGGGTGAGCCTAATCCTTTGTGTCCCTAAAAAGGGAGGAATGACCGTTATACCCAATGAAAACAACGAGTTAATTCCCACTCGTGTTGTGACCGGTTGGAGGGTGTGTATTGACTACCGAAAGTTAAATGACGCCACTCGTAAAGACCAATTTCCTTTGCCCTTCATGGATCAATTGTTGGAGCGACTCGCGGGAAATGAATTCTATTGCTTTTTAGATGGTTTTTCCGGTTACTTTCAAATCCCTATCGACCCTCGTGATCAAGAGAAAACTACGTCCACGTGTCCTTATGGAACGTTTGCTTATCGTAGGATGCCTTTCGGACTTTGCAATGCACCGGGTACGTTTCAACGATGTATGATGGCTATTTTCACGATATGATCGAGAACTAGATGGAAGTGTTTATGGGATGACTTTTCGGTGTTTGGCAATTCGTTCACGTCATGTTTATCTAATCTCGAGCAAATGTTAAAACGTTGTGAAGAAACCAATCTTGTGCTTAATTGGGAAAAATGTCATTTTATGTGTAAACAAGGAATCGTCTTAGGACATAAGGTCTCGAAAGCGAGAATTGAGGTCGATAAAGCTAAGGTAGACGTCATCGCTAAGTTACCTCATCCCAAAACCGTTAAGGGAGTTAGGAGTTTCCTAGGCCACGCGGGCTTTTATCGTCATTTCATCAAAGACTTTTCAAAAATCTCTCGACCTATGACACACCTTCTCGAGAAGGATGCTCCTTTTAATTTCAATGAGGATTGTGTTAGAGCTTTCGAAACTCTCAAACGGAAACTTACCGAAGCTCCCATTCTTGTTGCTCCTAATTGGGAACTACCCTTTGAAATCATGTGTGATGCAAGTGATTATGCTATAGGGGTCGTCTTAGGGCAACGTTATGAAAAGCATTTTCGTCCTATCCATTATGCTAGTAAGACGATGACCGAGGCTTAATTAAAGTATACCACAACGGAAAAGGAATTACTTGCCGTGGTTTATGCTTTTGAGAAATTCCGACCTTATCTCGTCTTAACTAAAAGCATCGTGTATACCGACCATTCGGCTATCAAGTATCTCTTAGCTAAGCAAGATGCTAAGCCGAGATTGCTTCGTTGGATGCTCCTCCTCCAAGAATTTGATGTCACCGTGCTTGACAAAAAAGGAGCCGAGAATCTAGCGGCCGATCATCTCTCTCGTCTAGAATATCCTCACAAAGATGTTTTCGAGAACAAGGAAATCACCGAAACATTTCCTTTCGAGACACTCGGTGTAGTGAATTCTAAAGATACCACCCCATGGTTTGCCGACATTGCAAATAACCATGCGGGCAATTTCATAATCAATGGGTATGACGACACAACAAAAGAGAAAATTCTTTCATGACGTCAAGTTCTATTTTTGGGACGACCCTTATCTCTTTCGGGTTTGTGCGGATCAACTCGTTTGACGTTGTGTTTTTGGTGCCGAAGCTTCTAATATCCTTAGAGCTTGTCACAAGGGACCCACGGGTGGTCACCACGGTGCTAATGTCACGGCTAAGAAAGTGTTCAATGCCGGCTTCTTTTGGCCTTCTATCTATCGTGATGCACACGCACTTGTAAAGTCGTGTGATTCGTGCCAACGTCAAGGAAAATCGTCTCAACGTGATGAAATGCCGCAAAATATAATTCAAGTGTGTGAGATTTTCGACATTTGGGGCATAGACTTTATGGGGTCGTTCCCATCGTCTCATGGTAACAAGTATATCCTCGTCGTCGTCGACTACCTTTCTAAGTGGGTGGAAGCTAAGGCTTTACCTACTAATGATGCTCGTGTGGTAGTGAAGTTTTTGAAGCAACTATTCTCTCGGTTTGGAACCCCTCGTGCTATTATAAGCGATCGTGGAACCCATTTTTGTAATGACCAATTCGAGAAGGTCTTAAAGAATTATGGAGTTACTCATCGTTTTTCTACGGCTTATCACCCGCAAACGAGTGGGCAAGTCGAGGTTTCAAACAGAGATTTGAAGAGGATTTTAGAGAGGTCGATTGGAGAAAACCGTGCTTCATGGTCCGACAAACTCGATGAAGCTTTATGGGCCTTTAGGACCGCCTATAAGACACCTATCGGTTGTACTCCTTATAAGTTAGTATATGGGAATAATTGTCATTTGCCCATTGAATTGGAGCATAAGGCATATTGGGCCCTTAAGCATGCTAATTTTGACTTGAAGACTGCGGGGGATCACCGGAAAATACAATTAAATGAATTGGATGAATTAAGAGACAATGCTTATGAAAATTCATTGATTTTCAAAGAAAAGACTAAAAAGTTTCATGATGCAAAGATTAAAAACCGGGTTTTTAACGTTGGTGATCAAGTGTTACTTTTTAACTCTCGATTAAATATATTTTCCGGGAAATTGAAATCTCGTTGGTCGGGTCCTTTCACCATTACACAAGTGTTTCCGTATGGGACCATCGAGCTAGCTCTAGATGATGGTCCTAACTTTAAGGTGAATGGACATAAGCTTAAGCACTACTTTGGTGGGGAAGTTCCTTCATTGGATGACCTCGACCAAGTCACCTTCCCCAATGATAATTAGCATGAGGGGATCGAGTCGAGCTCATGACTCGGTAATCAAAAACGAGGTGCCTCGTGGGGGAGATCTCATGCTTATCCTTTTTATGCTTTCTAATAAATAATGAGAGGGGATTTGTACCCTTCCAACTCGTTGTCTCGTGGTTGTTTGTGATTGTGTTATCTAGATCATCATCATCGCTACGATTAAAGACACTCGTGTTCGTTTACGTGAGCCTCCATCGTTTGCTTGAAGAATTTTTTCACGAATCCATGACATATCCTTTATTGTTCTAACAATTATCTTTTAGCATAATTAATAAACGGCTTTAGATATATTGTTGATCACCCTTTCCATGCTAGATCCCAAGCATTCAACTCTTCGTCTCTAGTATGGGGGTGCTCCACCTTTAGACTCGAAACATTGAGGACAATGTTTAATTTTAGTATGGGGGTGAATAGGTGCTTGCTTTGCTACGCCCTCACGTTTTCCAACTTTCAATGTTTTGTTTTATTTTATTGCTAATAAGGCTAAAAATGGCCAAATTTTAAAATTTTTCTTAGTTTTAATAAGTGTTTTTAAGACACGAATGTATATTTTCTGATGGGTAGAATAAGAGCTAATTTTTTACTTGATGGGAATTTGGAGCCCTTTACATTCCTTAACCCGCTCAATTCAAGTTTTGCTAGACTTTTATATAGGGAACTTTAAAACGCGAAAGTCTTAGCTCATTCGGGTTAAGAACAAGAACTTTTCGCAAGTTCCTATAATTGATCCTAGAAAGTCACTTATCAAGGGAACTATAAAATGCATTCTCTAAACTTGAAAAAGTCCAAGAAAGTGCAAGATCCTATAGGTGGCTTGAAAACCCAAAACTTCGATTTGATATAGTCTTAATGAAAGCTAATCCAAATTTGGCCTAATTTTGACTTGAATGGCTAAGTATTCACGAGTCTCTTTAATTAGAGGTCTTTAAATAATGAAGAACGAGAAATGATAGAGTTAGACAAGTGATCATGCTAAACGTAGAACATGAAAATGTTCTTTCAAAAACTCATATGTTTTTAATTGTGGCTTTTTCTCCCATAAGATCAATGCATTAGGAATAAAAATAATTGCAATAAGAAAGGTCGTACGATTGGAAAGGTTACTTAGCTTCTAGCACAAGATCGTTTAAAAGTTGCTCGGGGTTAAATAGAGTTCATAGCCAAGGCATAACTTATTGAAGTGGGACGCGAAGATTGGTGAAGATCCAAAAAGGCCCTTACAAGGCATGAGGAGCTCTATTTTGTTGCTAAAGATCCAAGATGATGTGAAGTATCATTATTCCTAAATCAATATGAAGGATCGAGACACACGACAAAAAGCAATTACTCCCTTAAAGATCATGGAGAAATTCTATCCAAAAAGACCCTTACAAGGTATGAGGATAAATATATCCAAGTCCGAAAAGGAGGCGGATCGTTGTATATCAAAGTCCAAAATAAAGATTGAAGAAAAATGATGAAGTCGTGGTCCAAATATGAAGAATCTCTCAAAAACGTCAAGTGAAGAAATTCCAAAATATGAAGAGAAGACCATAATTTCAAGAACGTCTTCCCGAGATTTGAAGTATGCCAAAAATCGGTCCGAGAAAGGTCTCAAATCGTGAAACGAGTTATGCCAAGATATGAACTTAAGGAGATACACGAGAAGCCGTTTTAAAAGATTTTGTCCTTCGGCTAACTATCGATTAAATCGTGCTACTTTACTTTCGGACTAATAAATACGCAAATAAGTCAATATGAATCAAATGTGATCCATGAAAAATAGTTAAAAAATTCTAGAAACCCATTTCCTTTTATAATAACTAGGATTACGGGGAGAAAAAGTATTACACAATTTAGACGTATGAGTAGTATTAGCATTGTGACTTGTACCAACAATGATCTCGTTTTTTCACTTAGCATGGAATGTATGACAATCAAGGATGACGAAATTTACTCTATGGGACATTTACTTGTTTCTATTCATTGACCCTAAAAGTCACATTAGTGATGAAAATCATACATTATGTCTTTACACATCTTCTTAGTATTGTTGCAAGTCTTTTACTTTTTAATAAAGGGTAATAAAATTGAATCTTTGTGATGCTTAGATACTTTATTCTAGCATTGCGTGAGGGCACGACAATGGCTTAGTATGGGGGAGTGATGAGATGGCATTTATACATGATCTCATCGTTCTTTTCGGGCTTTAAATGCATAAAATGTCATGAATATACAATATATATGCTTGTATTTGTTTACTTGTGTGTTTTAGGTATGGATATCGTGAAAAAGACAAAAGATCACAAGAAATAAGGAAAAACGGACACGAGAAACGAAGTCGTACAATGATTTCTCAAAGAAAAACCCTTGAAGACTTGAAGATGAACAAGATTGATCCTTAATTTATGAATAAATGACACTTAAAACCCTCGTATATTCATATTTACAAGTTTAGTCCCTTAAGTTTGTCAAAATTACAAAATGGTCCTTTAACTTTGAAGAATTGGCAAGTTTAGTCCCTCAATAAATCTAAATTGTCAATAATGGTCCCTCATGAAGTCAAAGATACATTGAAGACCTTTGAAGATCAAGAATGTCCAAGATCAGTCCTCAAACTATGCAAAAATGGCAAAAACAACCCTTGAAAACCTTTTGCCAAAGTTTTGGGGCAAAAGTGTGAAGTATAAAACTTTATTAACAAATAAAACCAAGTTTTGTTGGCTGAAAACACGTTTTAACCTTTTCTCCAAAACACAAGGACTACTAATGCCATTTCCCAAACTTCAAATCACAAAAACACGCGCCAAACACCTTTACACCCCCTTTTTCGGATCAAACGTTTTACTGTTTACCCACATGAACCCAGATTTTACTCTACTTAAAACAAAGGGTTAATTTCAATTACCCAGTCCCACGTTTGATTCACACACTTGAAACCCATACCACACACAAAACCCTCAAACCCACTCACCAATGATCCCCACCATTCAACCCGTTACCCAATCATATCATTCCTTCCTCTCCAAGGATTGCCACGTGACCAAATCAACAGCTAACACTCATTGCTTAACTCCAAAGCTAAAATGAACGTCTCTGATTCATTTGTACAGCTCAAACAACAAATGCGTCTAGAAGATTTCAAGGGCACTTTTGGGATTTCATAGTCTAGGGTTTTTGCTTATTCATACCTTGTATTCGTCTATAAAAGGAGGCCTCAACATGTGAGAGCCCCTTTGTTCCAGATTTTAGCTATTTCTTTGTAATTCCTTTTTATTTAAATAAAAATTGAGTTTCTAAAAATTGTGAGTTCTCTTTTATGTTTTATAAAAGTTTGGTGATTGAATAGCTGAAATTTGAGTTCCATATACATGTTTTGTTGGTTTTGAGAAAAGGTTTTAAGGTTTAGAGAACTTGTTTTCAAAATCAAGGTTATAATCTGCTTATTGCTCACTTTTCTGTTTGTTCATCTTAGCAGCTTTGGAAGTTGGTGCTTATTCTTAATAGTACCTCAGCTCAAACATTCCAAGGCTTGGATGTAAGTCTTGGAGGTTTGCATCTCTTTTCCCTTTTTATTTTTTTGAATTTTATTGAATATTTGGTGATTTTTGCATGATTTATTGTGGATATGTGCTTTTGTAGTTGATTTGAGTTTCTGAGGTTGGATAAGTGTTGTTAGGGTTGATTAGATCTTGTTTGGAAGGTTAAATCATAACAATCCTTTGGAAGATTGAGAAATCAGATTCCAAAGGGGTGTTTGGGTTAACTGATTCAAAGGGATTTAAGGCAACTAGTGGTGTTGTTTTTGGTTCTATTGGATTGGTATCTGTTTATCTGGTGCAAAGTGTTCATTATCTGCAAGTTTTGTGGCTTGAAACAACCAAATCAATCAAAAGGCTATAAAATCTGTTTAACTTGGGTATTTTGGCTAAACTTTTGGGGACACCTAGATCTAAGGGTAGACTAGGGTTAACAAGTGCTAAATTTTGGTTAACTTAATCAGGGAAGGGGATTTGAAGGCTTGAAATTGGATTGGTGGTCAAATAGATCAGCAAAAGGATTTTGGATAATCACTTTTGCTAATCAGTAACTTTTGGTGCTTGAATCTGCTTATTTACTTTGATCCATTGCTTGAAACAAGTCTATTTGTGCTTATTGGACTTTATTATAGCTTGTTTATGCATTTGGTTCAATTTGGCTGGCTTATTCATGCTCAATCTGCTTTTGTTCATAACTGCTTATTTTCAAGGTCTGTGCAATATTTGAGAACTGTTTGCTTATTATGTGCTTATTTAGTGAACCAAATTGTGATTTCTTTGTTGATTTAGACTCCTTGTGATTCACTGATCACAAGGGTGCCCTTGTTTCCATTTGAATCCAACTGGATCTCTCTAAAAAAGCAAGTCAAATAGTCAAAGCAGTGGGAACTCCTTTCCCCTGCTGCTAGCCACTGCTAGTGTTATTTCAACTGGTGCTTATCAATAAGCTATTCTAGCTTATTTTAACCTGCAACAACTTTAATTTTGTAATAGGTTTTACTTATTTGACCCATTTGTTCATTCTGGAGCATTTGAGGGGTTGACTTTGAGGTTTGACTAGAAAACCAAGAACTTTGACTTTTAAATAAGTGCTTATCAGCTTCTTGTGCTTATTTGGCTTGGCTTATTGAACTTTTCTTTGTTGATTTGTCTTAATTAAGTCATTTAGAGCCTTTTGCAACTTATTAGAAGGTCTGAGGTGGTCTAGAACTCTAAGTTGACTATTTTGTCTTTTAGTGAAATTCTACTTTGCTTATTTATTGCTTATTGAGTGTGCTTTTTCAAAATTTCTTTTCACAGATCTCTTAGGAATCTCAAAAGAAGGTTGTGTGTTTAATTAGAGCTTATGGAATTGGCTTATTGCTTAATGGGCTTATTGGCCCAACAAGAATAAGTTGTTGACTATTTAAGCTGTGATAAGCTCAAAACCAGCTTTTGGGCCTTCAGACTTTTGTGTTTAGAATTAAATTTTGAGTAAGATAGGGCTTTTTCAGGTCATATGGGCCAAGTTTGACTTTTTGGGCCCATTTAGCCCATTAAGGTTGACTGTTTTGGTTTTTAGCCCATTTGGGGGCCCAATAGGGTAATTTGGTTATTTCACTTTCATTTTCTGATTATTTAGGTTAAAATAAACTAGTTTGTAAGTTTTTAGAATTTTTTATGATTTTTGGATTTTTAATATTATTTTAATATTATTATTTCAAATTTCACATTTTTGCACTTTTTATATTTTTCTTAGGTTTAATACATTAAATAGGATTTTTGCAACTCTTAGATTAATTTTATCATCATTTTTCTAATTTATAGAATTATTTTAAGTTTTTAATAGTTTTTAATCATTTTAAATAGTTTTAATTAGTTTAAAAATTCATAAAAATAGTTTTTAGTCTTATTTGGTCATTGTAGAGGTTTACAAAGTGAAAAATCTTTATTTGGGCTTTTTAATAATTATTTTGATTTTTAGGGCTTTAATTAGCATTTAAAAACTAATATTTAATTAATTAAAAGGTTTGAAAAAGTTTTGATCATTTGTAAACTCTTAGTTTATTTAATTTGATTTTTGGGAATTTTTTGGGAATTTTTAGAATTTATTTTTATTTTTGCTCTTTTTACGGTTTTAATTTTAGTCGTCGTAGTAATAATTTTCACGTCTTCGTCATTCTATTTCCTCATCCCCTTCTTTCAAATATTAATCTCAAACCAATTACGAATAATTCACACACATATACCTCCTTGGGAAACAAACTTATTTGGGTCATTAGTGTTTGCTAGTCTAGGCCACATGCTTAAATATCTAAACTAAATCTTGAAAATCCTTCCTAGATCTTGCATATCCTATGTAAGATATGTTAGTACTATGTTAAGATTCACTCAATCTTCCATATATCTTGCTATAACCGTATGAAACACACACACTCCACTCAAAACATACTCAAATCTCTCTCATTCTCTCGGCTAACATTTCTCTTGTACCAAGATCCACCAAGAAGCACATTTACTTCACCATTTACTACCCCAAATCCTTGTCTCCATCATCATGACTTCTAGCATTTACTCCTACTTGAACACCAAGCCACGAAAAGAAGCAAAGTTGACGGGTAAACCCTCTCAATTCGTGTAGATCTAGAGGAAGGAGGTTACAAGTTACTAGTTCACTCACACGTCCATATTAAGAAACAAGTAAGTTCACAATACACATTTCATCATATACTTACACGTATTCATATGAACAAGAAACATATATAAGAAAACCATGGTGGAAACACCATGGTCACGTAAAACATAAAAGAACCAAAACCATAAATCTAGTATCCTATACATATACGGCTAAGCCTATATAATCGAGAACTCCTAGTTATGATGTTAGTCATTGCTTTAGATCCATGTCAAGCCTAGGGAAAACTAGAACCTAAAACAAATGTATGTCAAAACATAGAACAAACCTCCTGATGTAGTAACGACACCATTGGGAAACGTGTATTTAAAACACGATCTGGGCAAAAACGTGAATATTGGGTCTTAAGTTTTGCCTTAGTTAGTATCCTTACCAAATTTGAACACAAACGGAGTACGTTTGCTAGGATAAACGAGTTAAACATAAGCGTTATTTCATGTGAAAAAGTAGCCCGAACAGCCCACTTTAGAGCCCGTTTAGACCCAGTAGCACCCCGATTATAGATCTGTTTATGGGGTCATTTTGTAAATCACCTAGCCAGCTTTCCGTAGCCTTTTGAATCGCCCAAAACGGAGCTATAATGAAGCGGGAAACTGACTTTGAAAATCTGTGATTAACACACAAAAGCTGTCAGCAACTGATAGCATTCACTGCGTAGGCTGACCAGCCTACTTCGGCTGCGTTTTTTAGCGAGTTAGAGCTAGAACCAGAACCCGAAACTAACTAGGATATTATAGATCTCCTTGCTACCTTTCCGTAGACACCAAGAACACTAAAAACGGACCAATAACGAATAAGTTACAGCCCTTTAAAAATCTGTCTCGCACACTTTAAAAAGCTGATGAAAATTAATACATTCAGACCCGCTGTCTTTGAACGCCGTTTTTACCCATTTTCGAGCCGTTTTCAAGCAAAACTTAAAGAACGAAACTTGTAGACGGGATACCCGAGAATACAAATATGTTTTCTGTTCGTCTTATGGTTAGATAATGAACCCGTAAATGGCTTTCAAAAATCAGAATTTACACTATATATGTACTCAAGGTTTTGGATTTTAGAGGACTAAACTTGCCAAGTAGTGAAAGTTTAGCAAGCCCTAGGGGTTGTTTTGGTAATTATATTAAAACCAAGGACTCATGAGCAATTTAACTTAAGTTTTATTAATATTATTTTTTTAATAAACTATAAGGGCTATATTGTAATTCGTGAAACATGGAGGACTAATTACATACAATCGAAACTTGAAGGACTCTAACGAAACATTAAATTTATACAAGTCTTAATAAAAATAATTTTGTTTATTCGTTTTTACTGTTACAACTCAAACGAGGTAAATGCACTTTATAAAATCAAGAGTGTACATGTTTCGATAACTTTATATAAGTTCAACACTTAAAAATGGTAACGACATAATAAATCTGTGATCATGCATTTTCATCAACTTCATTTATATGTGCATTATATTTGTACATATATTGAGACCCAATTAATTACTTAGGTAATTCTACTGCTTCGTGATCATACTGTGCCAATTTATTCAATGACATCATCACTACATCAATGCTACTGAGGTGAGTTCATAGCCTCGCCTTTCACTACTATTTATGTTTTTACTAACCCGCGAGAGGGAGACATACTATAACTTATTTTGAATATATGATTTTAATATCATGAGATCATGGCCCGATACTTATATTTAATAAACTGTTGATTAAATACTGTGGGAGAAGACTGGTTATATATTTTATAGGACGCAAACTGCACTGTTACCCTTAATTACATTTTCCTATTGTAGATGAACCCGCATGACCCCTGCATCTGAAACTGTTAAAATTGTTGAATTGCCTGAATGTTACAAATAGATCTATTTGGGATTGACCATCCCCATCTGGGTGAGTAGCGCTCACTGTGCCTCGGCCAGGACAACAGATGTTTATCATGTCGGAACGTAATATCGGGTGCATTTTTATTAATGCGAAGGGTCCTCATTTATTGTGGGCTTAACTGTCAAGTGTCAGTTTCGGGCAATAGGAAATGTAATTACCTTATAGTATTTGGCTTTGTGCGATACTACGTTTGTGATGTTTGCGGTCCTAAACTTAACCTTATATTATTTGGTACATTAATACATGGAACATACTGATATTTCTGAACTTGATTTTTATCAAACCTAAAGAAATACTATACGGGATATTTTGAGATACTAAACTTGATTTTTATATCAAATGAACTGTGATTTTATAAAACTCTATGAATTCACCAACTTTATGTTGACTGTTTTAAGCATGTTTTTCTCAGGAAATTAAGCTGGATTATTTGAGCATTGACTGAGCATCATTTAGGAGCATCATAATAATTAGGGGATATGTTTTCACTGGGATACTTGTAACAACTGATATTCAACATTTCAACTGATTGTCCTAAAACAATATTAGTATCAATTGTATTTCAAAATCATATAATTATGATCAATGCTTTGTATGCCATTTGTTCTGTGATCCGCAACGTGACACCCAATTACTATTCCGCTGCAAACCTGATTTGGGGGTGTCACAGATTGGTATCAGAGCAATGGTTATAGAGAATCAGATCAAAAATAAAATTTTCATTTTATTAACTGAACTATAACCGGACAAAATTTTCAAGAACTTAGATTTTAAAAACTGGGTTTTTGATGGGGACATACTTAGAGAGCATATAGCATAGAGCATGCATAACTATATGATTTAAATGCAATTCATTATCCTATGCATTTATATTTATGATAGTACTAGTTACTAACCCTTTACGTGCTTTACATATTACGACTGTTTAATATCTTTATGAAGATTTTAAAATATTAAAATACTTAAGTTATTTAATGAAACACATAAACGTGCCATGTTAGTAGGGAGCCTTATACTAAAGATGTTTCATATCGATATTACGTTTTGATTGAGTGGTTGGGTTTACGATTTAAAGTGCCCGCGCTCCTCAAACGTTTATAGAATGGCTTCTGAAGTATGATGGCCCGAACACTGCATTATAACCACGAACAACCTAATACATAACAAACCCTTGGAAATCTTAGGAAAAATCTAAACAGATTTTACAAATCATTGGAGAATCTTAATGTATCTTTAAAAATCTTACCATATCTTTGGAAAATCAAACTAGATTTTATAAATATTAGAGAATCTAACTAGATTCTATAAATCTTTGTAAATCTAAAACAGATTTTATAAATCTTGGAAAAATCTAAAAAGATTTTGGAAAAGCTTGGAAAATCTAAATAGATTTTCATAAATCTTAGAAAAATCTAAAGGATTTTGGAAAATCGTTTCTTGAAGAATTGTATCTTGGAAGAATCTAATTAAATTTTGGAAAAATCTAAATTAGTTTTTTTTGTTTCTTTAGAAATCTTATTTAATCTTTGAAAATCTAACAAAATCATTTAGTACCTAACTAAATCTTTACGAATCTCATACTAAAGTTTACGGCTAATATTACTAGCCAGTGTTTGAAAATTACTCTCTATTTTGTTTTAAACCTTGTACGACAGTTATCAACTGACACATATACTCGATATTGTAATAATATTCAAGTAAATACTAAAATCTTATATTAAGATTTTCAAATCCCTCATGACTGATTGTTGTATCAGTTTAAGCTTATACACTGATAGTTCCTTATACCTATTAGATAACTATTATAATATATCATTATATTATATACAAGATCCCCGTTTGATACATATTTTAGCACACATAACTTGAACTTCTACTTACGAAACACAACTTATTTACGACTTGTACGCTTTGCTTTTGGTAATTTTATGTGATATTATTTGGATAGGTTTGCATGTTTAAATGATGCGGTGGGACCCAAATCAAGGTATGAATCTATATTTAGATGACGTTTAAATATGGAACGTAAGTCTCTTGATCATAAGCCACCGGACCAGAAGTTATTTATAGTTTCGTATTAAGATGTTATGGGACGTCTAAAGATGAAAGTTATAAATAAACCGACTGTAAACTCTCTTAGTAATACTTATTTTCATAGATACTATATTCGTTTTGATGGTAAGCCTTGTCGGGAATGTTTAAGTAGGTTGGGCTATGAAATCCTTATCGAAACGAATTAGGACGCTTTTTCGTTTAAATAAAGGAATCATAGGTCACCGAACCATGAAGTTATAAATTTTTTCTTTACATGGATGAGGACGCTTATTGATGTAAATAAAAATATATAAACAAGTGGGCTTAAATATATTCGACGTGACTCATTATTGATATTATTTTATTAATCCAGCTATGGAATTTATTTCTTTTTGACTCACGATTCTTCCATAAATATCTTATCATTATTACATCCTCATCAAGAAACCTAAGAAAGATTCGTTTTCATCTCTCTTGGATCATAGCATTGTGCTATTGATTCTCGTCTTATTTTAACCCAACATCACGTAAGCTCATTTAAGCTTAATAGACTTAAAAATCTCTTGAAGAACTACTATAAACATTAACGAGCCTAGTCTATGCATATCGAGGCCCAATAAGGCCCATGAAGCACATTTAAGTAAAACCAAGACCTAAAACGAGCTTGTCATAATTTATTCAACCTTGTAAACTTATTAAAACACGAATATGATTTAATGAACCTTTTATTAAATCTTTTGGGCTAAACTTGAATTTTAGAGCTATCGGGGACTTGTTTTGCCTTTTGTCAAACATATTATAAGCCCTAGAATATTGAGACGAGAGTTGTAAAACTCTAAGGGCTAAACATGGACATTAACAAACTTAAAAGAATCCCTAGTTGTTTTAACACGGATTAAAAACCCTAGAGGTTGATTTTGCCACTTTTGAAACTAAATTTGAGCCATAAGTTATTTTCATTGGAAACTTTTTGTGCCCTAAGGGCCACATTACAAAAATAGAAGGTCCAAACATGTAAATTATCAAAACATACAAGGCAAGTTGCTTTGTACATTAAAATTCACTCATCGGAGGCATACGATCAGTAACTACATCCTAAATATCACATATGAGTTTAAACTTTAGTTCACAAGATTACACGTTCAAGAAAAAGTGTCCTCACTTGTTCCCTGGACGAGTAACTTCATCTTAAGCTTTAAGGACAAAGCTAAATAACGGGTAGGTGCTGTAAAACCCCAAAATTTGGGCTTTTGACACGTCACCGGCTTCATCATTATTATCGTTCATCATATAATATTGTTACGGACCACCTTTACAATATATCATCACAAGACTTATTACGTACAAAAATCATCATTTTAGTATATAAAAATAGTGAAATATTTTAATTCGCTATTATCTAAACCCTTCTACCTTAACAATACTATAATGAACATCGTCACATTTAAAAATATTACTTATAACTAAATTCATAATTAAAATTATATTTAATTATTCAGAATTATTCGATAAAAAGATTACTTAAATTATTTAATTTTCTTATTGTAATAACTAACGAGATATTTAATGGGAATTCATTTTTTTAACGATACACTTCTATGACGATCGATAAATAATCGACATTTAACTAAATGAACACCTTAAAATTTATCCCTTGTACACAGCATGATATAGAAAACAAGGATACACCATACTTTTCTAGTCTAGACCACATGCTAAAATATCTAAACTAAATCTTGCAAACCCTTCCTAGATCTTGCATATCCTATGTAAGATATGTTTTTACTATGTTAAGATTCACTCAATCTTCCATATATCTTGCTATAACCATATGAAACACACACACTCCACTCAAAACATACTCAAATCTCTCTCATTCTCTCGGCTAACATTTCTCTTGTACCAAGAAGCACAACGCTTTTTCGGGCTCCAAATCTATTCCCAAGTATATCTCTTTAGAAGAATGAGCCATGAGACACTTCTCGTCTTTAGCATTATCATCACATTATTTACCGTTATCGATCCACGAACGACCAACGAAGCCCGTGTTATTCTTGTCGTGAGATGGCTTGAGACAATTACCAATGAAGTGGTTTGGATCACCACATCTAAAACATTTCCTATCACCATTGTCATTCTTGACAAATCGGTTTTTGGAAGATGCCTTCTTGTCGTTGCTTGGTTGTCTAACATGTTGACCTCGCCTTTTGAAGAAATTCTTAAAGTCTCTAACCGCCATAGCGTATTCCTCATCATCACATTCTGAGGAAGAGCTATCATGGTCACTTGCACCTTCTTGGCTTTGAGTGCTATATACTTTCTTTCACTCTTGGTTTTCACCATTTCCGTGTCCTTCAAAATTATCATTTCATGAACTTTTAAGTTGCCAATAAGTTCATCAAGTGATAATGTACTGAGATCCTTTAATTCTTCAATTGTTGACTTTAGCTCTCCAGTTTGGATGCAATGCCCTAAGAAAATTTCTAACATTGTTCTTGCTAGAAATACCTTCATCAAGAGCTCTTAGACTAGCAATAATGGTATTAAATCTAGCAAATGCACTATCAATAGTTTCATCTTTTAAAATGACAAATTGTTCATATTGTTGAACAACAAGATCGATTTTACTTTCTTTGACTTGGCTATTACCTTGGTGGGTTACTAAAAGAGTATTCCAAATATCTTTAGTGGTTTAACACATGAAAATCCTTTCATACTCTTTCTTCGGTAAAGCATTATAAATCACCATTCTAACGTCATTATTTTTAGCAAGTTTCTTTTTAGTGTCATCATTAGAATTTTCAAAAGTTACTAACTCTTTATTTTTGGAACTTCATTATATTGATAAGGCAAAAAGTCACCATTGGTAATAACATGCCAAATATCTAAATCTTTTGATTTCACATAAGTCTCAAATCTATTTTTCCAATAAATAAAACTATCGGTTTCAAAAAGAGGTGGTCTTTGCATAGATTTCCCTTCTAGGTACTTGTTGGAATTCATAAATAGATTCAAGTTTTAAAATACAATATAATTTAAAAACGCTTGAGCAACCACGCTCTGATACCAATTGTAGAAACTAGAAGGGGGTAGGGTTGTATAGTTTCTTAAAATTACTTGTTAAAAGTGGGTTTTCAAAAATCCGTTTTTTTAAACTTAGGCTTGAGAAATTATGTGAAATCTTCTTATACATAATATGGACAAGGGATAGTGCAACAAAATTAATAATCACAAGTATATGCAAATAAAGAATAATGAATTTATAAAACTTTATCTTCAATAGATCTTGAGGTAGACTCAACACTTCAAGGATGAAAGTGTTCTTCTCTTTGCACTTGGAGAGGAAGAGATGAGAGGAGAAAGATTCACTTCTAAACAAGTAGTAATCAACCAAATAATCAAGGATTTGAATGATTTAAGAAGTATGTTTGAATCTTGAAATTTGTGTGTAAAAGAGGTGAAGAGAAAATCTGAGAATGGTCCATATTTATAGAAAAAACTCCCAACGGCCATATCTGAGTGAGGTTCCTTATTGGTAACCGCGGTGCCTTATCGATAAGGGACCGCATAGACCTTTAAGGATCCGTGTTCGTAGACTCCGCGCCCTATTGTCCTTTAGTGGGGTAGTCACATCTGGTGGAATAGTTATCCTCAAAGGATATTCTGAAACCAAATGGAATATGCCATTTCCAAATTTTCAAATATTTAATTTAATAAAACATTTTCTTAAAAATAAAATTTAATAAAAAACTTTGTCACATTTAATAAAAAGTGAGTTTTAAGAAAACTTAAATCCTTGATCACTTAATTAAGATGAAAACTTGCTTATTTATACCTTAAGTGATAATGGTTGAAATAAAAAAATACTTGAACTCAAGAATTCGTTTTTTGTTGTTTTCGTAAATGCTTGTTTTTATATTTTTCGTAATCAAAACAAAGTGAGACCGAAAAATGCAAGTAACATTTTTAGGCATCATTGCATTAACAGTTTATTTAACACAATATAAGCTTTGCTATTTTGAGAATATCCAAGAAATACTCCTTCGTACGACTTTGTGTCGAATTTAGTGAGATAATCTTTTTTTTTAAGAATAAAACATTTACTTCCAAATACCCTAAAGTATCCAATAGTCGATTTTCTTTCTTTTAGTATTTCATATGGAGTTTTATTTAGTAGTGATCTAATTAAATCTTTATTTAAAATATTATTTGAGGTATCAACCACATGACACCAAAAATTTTGAGGCATATTTGACTCCTTTAACATAGTTCTACTCATTTTTGGAGTGTTCTATTTTTACGTTCGACTACCTCGTTTGATTGAGGTGTGCTTGGAGCCGAGAAATTGTGAATGATACCTTGGGTGTCATAAAAGGATCCGAATTGCACTTCATTGTCAGACTCCCGACCATGATCTGTTCGAATTGACACAATTCGACAATTTAATTGGTTTTCAATTTTCTTGCTTAAAATATCAAAATGATCAAATGCTTCATTTTTAGTTTTCAAAAATTTTGTCCAATTAAATCTCAAATAGTCATCCACTATCACCAAGGTGTAATGATTTACTCTGAGACTTTGTACGGCGGAAGGACCGAACAAGTCCATATGTAGGAGTTCCAAACACTTGGTAGTGGTTACCACATTTTTAGCCTTATGGCTTGTGTGTGTTTGTTAACCAATCTTACATGCATCACAAAAATGTTGATCATATTTAACTTTTGGTAGATTTCTTACAAGATCTTTGTTAGCCAAATTTTGTAAAAGACCCATGTTTATATGACCAAGTCGTCTATGCCAAAGGGTGGAGGTGTCATCTATAGTGGCCAAGCAAATAGCATCTTTAGATGAATCAAATTTCATGCCGTATATGTTATTTTTCCTAACTCCTTTTCCAATCGTTATTCCGTCTTTTAGTATTTTACTACCATTTACTTCAACTAAAACTTTGCATTTGTTACTACAAAGTTGACTAATGCTAAGTAGGTTAAATCCTAAGTTTTCAAAGTGAGCAATGTTATCAATGGTAATTTTGTCATTGGAGATCTTACATTTGGCAATGATTTTACTTTTGACGTTGCCACAAAAAATAACATTACCTTCGTTCGTTCGTGTGTATGTGCTAAAGAGATTCCTATTCCCCGTCATGTGTCTTAAACATCCTTTGTCCTTGATCCATTTGTCGGGTTCAAGTTCAACCTTCAGCATACCTACACATTATAGAACTCAAGCGTTTGGTCCCCATCGTCTCATGGGTCCGTTTGGGTTAAACTTACTTCTCATGGCAATTTCGATAGGGGTGTTGCCAAATACATCCAAAGGTACCAAATTTCCCATAGAGAATTGGTTGTGGTAATCATAGTTAAAGGGTACTTGACTATATCTACCGAGAACGCTTTGATTACTTTTGGGAAAAGGGCGTTTGGGATAAGACGGTCTTGGTTGAATTTGAGTGTTTCTAGTTCTAGCATTTGTTTCCACATTTCTAACACTTGTGTTATATATTTTTTGATTAAATAGTTTAGGTTTTCTAGATACAACGAATAATTCGATGCGATTTTTCATTTGTTCCTCAGTCAGTTCCACGGACCCTTTCACAGGAGCCGGACCCAAAGGCGAAAGGGTCCGACGGGGTCCATGACCCTCTGTGACTGCATTTTTAGAAATGTCATTTTGTGGTGTCGTCTTTGAGCTATAGGCTAATTTTGTTTATCAAATCCCAACCCCGTTCTGTCTTTGCTATCTCTTTGATAATTAAGCATTTCATCTATGCAATTTGCACTTTTACTAAATTTTGTGAATTTTAGTTTAGAGTTTCATGACTAATTTTCAATATATCCATTTCACTATTTAGTTCCTCACATTTTTCGCATTTAGATGATTTATCTTTTTCCAATCTAAGTAGCTTACTCTTTAAATTATAAACTTCATTTTCTAGGCTTTCATTTTTTGGCTTTTAGAGGTTTATTTTTGTTTATAATTTTGAGACTAAGCTCACAAATTTTCTTATATTCCATTTGTGGTGTATCATCATCTAATGACAAAGAATAATAGGATGAGTCGAGATGTACCTCATTTGTTTCATGTGCCATGAGAGCTATCTCCTCCTCTTGGATTCATCGCCTTCATCGTCACTTGCACTCCATGCTCCGCTAATGAAAGCTCTTTGCGTCTTTGGTTTTGCTTTTGGACAATTACCAATGAAGTGATTGAGATCACCACAATGGAAGTATTTTCTTTCATCCTTCGGTTTCTTGATATCGAATGGCTTCCGAGACACCTTCTTGTTGAGTGGTTTCCTTACGAGTCTTCCTCGCCTTTTGAAAATTTTCTTAAAATCACGTACGTCCATGACATATTCTTCGTCATCGTTGTCTGAATCTTCATCATCACTAGATTCCACACGAGCTTTTAAGGCTAGTGATTTTTGTTTGTCTTTCTTACCTTTGATGATTTCGGAATCTTTTTCCATTACCATTTTGTGCACTTTGAGGTTTCCAATAAGTTCGTCTAGTGATAGGCTTGAAAGATCTTTAGATTCATCGATTGCCGTGAATTTAGCTCGCCATTTTGGATGAAGAGCCCTTAGAAATTTCCTAACAAAATTCTTGTTGGAGAAAGATTCGTCAAGTGCTTTAAATGATGTCACATTAGTATTAGATCGAGCAAATCCCACATCAATTGACTCTTCTTCAAGGATAGAAAATTGTTCATATTGTTGAACAAGTAGATCAATTTTATTATCCTTGACTTGTGAGTTTCCTTGTCGTGTGACTATTAGTGAGTGCCAAATTTCTTTGGCGGTTTGACACATGAATATTCTTTCATACTCCTTTTTAGGTAGAGCATTATAAACCATCATTTTGGCTTCATTATTTTTAGCCAAAATTTTCTTTTGGTCCTCGGTTTGTATATCACGAGGAACCGACTCAATTTGGTTAGTGGTGACATTCATCACTGTTGGTGCATAATCACCTTCAATGATTATATAACAAATATCTATATCTTTAGACTTCACGTAAAATTCAAAACGATTTTTTCAATAAATAAAACCATCGGTTTCAAAGAGTGGTGGTCTTTGCATAGATTGCCCTTCTTTGTAATTTTCAGAATCCATGGATAGATTCAAGTTTTAAAGTACAATATACTTTAAATATCTTGAGTACGTAGCTCTTGTTGCCAATTGTAGAAAACTAGAAGGGGGTTGAATAGTTTTTACCGATTAGTTTTAAATTATCTTTAGAACTTTTTCGTGATTGCTAAAGGATATAGACGGGTTGTTGATAAGAATATAAACGACTTGTAATAATAAGTAAACACACCACAATGCACGATTATTTATAGTGGTTCGACCTAGCAAGATCTCACCTTATCTTGCCCCTACTTCCACTCCTCGAGTATCCACTCGAGAGTTCTACTTCACTAACAAATGAATCTCCGTTACACCGAGAAGCCTTCACTTTACAAACATACAATCTTAAACAACACCGAAGTTTAAGATGTCTTGATCTAAAGGAAAAACAGCTCCTTATATACTTCTTACAATTTGTGGTTATAACCAACCACACTTTATACAAGTAGATAGATTAATGGGTACAACAATGGTGATAGTGTAGGTAACGCTTAACACTTTCACGCAATGTGAAGCCTTGAAGGATCAAAGCTTAGACTTGAAGTTTTCTCGTGATCGATCTTTTAGATGAACAATGATCTAATCACAAGCAAGAAGAGAATGAAAAATATAGATTAGAGAGATAGATTATATACTGAGTTTAGAGAGAAGAGGTAATAGAAAGGGGTGGTTTTGAGGCTTTGCCAAAGGCTCAATTTATAGGCAAACTGCCAGACCCCACGGAACATGTCGGACCCTTCACCTTTGGGTCCGTCGGGGTCTGACGGAGCTGACTTTTGTTGCCTCATAAATTTTTGGACAAGTCTTCAAGCAATCTATAAAATCTATAAAAGATCTACTTGGTTTGACTAAATAATCTGACATTGTAAGTTAAACATTGACTTTGTGAAGTCAACATATATCATTTTATGTTTTATACTTTTTATGATATTTTGTAATACACATTTCTATATAAAACATTTTTGTATAAGTTTGAAGAAACTTATGTGATGCTTATAATTTCTAACATGAAAATATGTTTGATGTTTTGTGATTAACAAAACGTTAAGCATGATTAAAACGTAAATATCGTTTTAGTGTGATATTTGCATTTACAACTTCTTCAGTGGCTTTGGTTTTTGTTGGTTATGGTTCATCATCATCGTCATCACTGAATGAGTTTTCAATCGGTATGGGTTGGTTTGGAAGGTGATTCATAAGATAAACCACTCCGCGTGAATACGGCATTCACATGCTCGTTACGAGCATGCGGTGGTTGGTATTTGTTGTTATTATTTGGGTTGGGGTTGGTGTTACTTGGTAAAGAACTAGAGGTATGACTTAATTTTTTGTTGGCAAAACGATCAAACTTAGCTTCAAGGTTTTGAATGGAAACTTGGTGGTTCTTGTTTGAGGTTTCAAATTTTGTTTTGAGATCGGTGAATGTATCTCTTACAAAAATGTTTGTTTTACTTTGAGATTCAATGAAGTTATCGAGCTTGCTTTCGAGATTGGGTTTGTCTTCAGTTTAGTTTTGCTTCTTTTCATCTCGGTTGTAACTTGGTTTATCGTTTGATCTCCAATTATCGCGATCACCATTGCGATAATCATTATAGAAACGAGTTCGATGAAAGGTGTTCATAAAATTGGATTCTTCTTATTTCGTCATGGGTGTATCGTCGTCATCACATTCACTAGAAGGATGTTTTTCTCCACAGTGGTTACATAATTCACGAGATTTGTTTTTCATCTCTTTATATTGGATATCCATTTTAAGAGACATGGCGTCCATGCGAGCCATAATAATTTTAGTGTAGGTTGGGTTGTTGCTTTCTTCGGCAAAGCTACGGTTTTTTAAGGGATTTTTGTTTTGTGGTTCTTGGACCAATCAAGATTGAGTAAGACTTTGTCATCCAAAAGTTGTTAAGCTTGGTTTGGGGTTTTGTATAGGAAAATAACGCCCGCTACGGCGTTCAAGGAATCTTGGGTAGTATCGTCAAGACCATGATAAAAGATCATAATTACACTTTCTTTCTTCAGTCCATGATCATGGCAGTTTTTGAGGAGTTCTTTCATTCTTAACCATGCGTCAGTGAGCGTTTCTCGATCTTGTTGAGAAAAGCTTCGGATTTCTCCGAGGAGTTTTTCAAATAGGGCGGGGGGAAGAATCGGCTAATGAAAGCGGTTCTAAGACCGTCCCATGTTCGAATGGTTCCTTTGTTAAGTTCGTCTAGCCATGATTTGGATTCTCTAGTTAAAGATGATGGAAACATCATGAGTTGAACGACTTTGGCTTGTCCTTCTCTATAATTGAACATTTTGCAAATACCGCTAAATTCATGGATGTGTTTGTGATGACCGATTTTGATTCGGCCATCGAATTAATTGTTTTTGACAAGTATCAAGTGATTTCCTTTGATGGTAAATTCGTTTGCAACTTCAGGTAAAACGATTGTGGAGCCAGGAGTTGGTGTGACAACTCTTTCAGCTGACCACATAGGTTCATCATCGGTGTTCGACATTGATCGTAACGTCCGATGAGTCTAGTAAGAAATAGGAATTGGATAAGTTATCGAATGGTTGATGGATGATTCGAGGTTGTTTAGGTTGTTCGTGTCTCTTATCTAAAGATACACGATGGTGACGTCGACGTAACCTTCGGATAAGGGTACGTTCAGGTTCAAATAATGGTAAATCGGGTTAAATTCCGGATGAATGAGTGTGCATCCAACAATGATTTGGTGTAACAGTAGGGATTGTGTGGCGTACTTTGGAATGTTACAGGAAGTGCGGCGCACAAATTGGATTGTGCCATAAAATTTTGAAGTTTGATTAAGGTGAAAAAAGGTTCAATCTTCGAGGATTATGAAAGATTTGGTTACAAAACAGGATTTTAAGTCCCAGGCAGCGACGCCAAAAACTTGATGTTCGTTTCGTAAGTCTTAAATTTATAACAAGGTTTAGACAAAACAATGGACTAGAATATAAACACGGGCAAGTACATCCTTTCGTTCGTAGTATAATTTTGAAGTGGTAAGCCAGGATCGTTCGCTAGGACTTAGTTTCATTTTGGTAAGCAAGATAATAATCGAAGATAGAAATGATTTATTTAAATAATATAATGACAAATTATGGCTTATATGGGACAGTTCATATAATTTCGTGATGATGATAATAATGATCGAGATATGATTAGGTAGGTAAAATGTGATAATCCTTTTTCGTCAAAATGGCGTTTTCATAATTCACTTGGTTTGATTCAAGACTTATGTCTTATTAAGCGGCTAAGATTAAAAAAAGTTTCCAATTAGTTCAATATTTTATCAGAATATCTAAGCGGATCTCTCCAACCAAAGATTCAAAAACCATAGACAAGTTCTTTAAAAACATATTATAACAACTTGACCCTCTCGGCGTGAAACTATTGTAACAAATCAATTTTGATAAAATAACATGGTAGAACTAAGTGGCAATGTGGTTCTACAACATTAGTTTGAAATCAATTTATAAACGATCATATCATTGCATCATCGCTAGTTATAATCTGTTGTTCCTCTTTAATCCATAACACAAGATTCTTAGAGAGAGAAAGAGAAGAAAAGTAGAAAGAGAAAGTAGAGAGAGAAGTGGAAGGTTTACACTAAAACTATGTGTTTAATGAAATGAACCAACACCCTCTTTCATATGTGAAAGAGGGTTATATACCCTTGGCCTTTTGGGCCGTGGGCTTTGTTTCTTTGGGCCGGGCTTGGCTTTGCTTGGGCTTACGCCCCTAACTTAGACAATATTAGCTTAAAGTCCAAGCCCGGTTAACCCGACTAATCTATTACAATACAAGACCACTAATGACTAAGATGACCTATTACATTCTTGTTCGACTATATAAAATATAGGGCTAACAATCTCCCCCAATGTATCGGTCATCTTAAAAAGCTTAACAAGCATAAGATGATTGAGAGAATACATTCTTGTAGAGGAGATCTTCCTGCTTTGGTCTTGTATCTTGGTCTTGATCTCGTTTGTAACAGCTTTGTTCCTTCATGCTTTCGTGATCTTTATCTTGAGCCTTTGTCATTTGACTTTGAGTGCTTGAGATCTTCATCTGTGCTCCTTGTGACTAAGATGACCTATTACATTCTTACATTCTTAGGTATCTTGATTATCGCCATCTTGTGCTCTTGTGACTTCTGAATCGACATCGGTATCACAGCTACGCCACCTTCTTGATATGCAGCAACATGTATAGACACGGATAAAATGGCTTTGAACATTTCATCCTAACTTGGTAGCGTTTTACCTCCGGTCGGTGAAGACCGTTAAACGGTATTAAAATACCATACCTGTGATCAGGTAGATTCGATTAAGAACCTCCTTGACAGGGTTTCCTGGCGGTAGTAGCCAGTTCTCTTTACTCGACCGTCTCAAAGCAGACTGCGAACGTAAAGAGTGAATCATAAGGATAAATTATCCGTCTGATTAGAGTCGTCAATTCAGATTTCCTGGAACAAGTTTGATTCTAAAAGAATCGCACCATTGTTGCTTTCCAGTTTGTCACAAGCTTGATTCATAGAGAATCTTGCGAGTTACCTACCGCAGTGCTGTTTGATGTTGACACTGGAAGGATTTCCATTCGTCACTGTGAACACTAATGAGTGTCACTCTGAATGTTCTGGCAAGATCACATGGATTTTGCGAAGAAACCTGGAATCAAGTTTGAATCAATTAAGAATCGAAACTTAGTTGCTTTCCAGTTCTCACAAGTTTGATTCGTGTAGAATCGCACAAGTTACCTACCATGAGCTTGTTTGATGCTGGCTCAAGCAGGATTTCCATCTTCATTGTGAATCGTATCACTCAGATGTTCTGGCAATATCACAAGGATAATGCGTAGGACTCGATTGTGTCCTAATGAGATGATAAATTGATCTCGTTTGGCTCTAGACTCAATAAGTGCATTTTTGGTAATCGGAGGCTGGAGCAGACTGCCACCTTTTCAATATTAACTGACTCGGAGTGAGAAAGTCAATAGATACGTGTTGATCTCCGTGACAATGAGACAAGTTTCTTTTGAGAGAAACTCGAATGGCTGGGGAAGGGTTGTGCATCGCATCACTGGGTCCATGACACTTGTCTTCAAAAGATGTGTTAACCCGGTTTCTACCTAAGTTGCACAGAATATTCAACTCCTTCAATGCTTACCAATACTTCATCATTAGCACCTTGTTGTGATTGTTCTAGTGCTAACTTAAGTAATTGGTCCGTATTCAGCTTCATTTCACTCCATCTTTCCTAAGGACCACTATTTCTAGCTATGGAATGTCCTTGGGTAGATCCCTCCGGTTCTGGTTGGATCATAGGACTTAGTTTCCTATCCTAAACCACCTTTTGACTCCATCGTTCCGTCGTGGATAGTAGGTTGTTTTGGGTAAAGATCGTAACCATAAAACCATTGAAAACCATTCAAAGTGCTTGATAAAAATCAAAACTTTTAACACTTGAAAGTTTTACATTTCCGAAAAGCTCCCCCTACACACATGCATCGATATACGAAATAGTTTGGCATGTGAAGGAAAGAGTTGCACTTTAGTCTTTAAGATCACATGTTGCGATATATTACATTTTAATCACATTTTCTCCCCCTATCTCTAATATAAAAACATCATATTAGAGATATTAATTGATTAAAATATGACAATTTCTGAAAACCGATTGGGAGAGAAACATGTGTGCACGCATGAATCATGGAACATTTTCAGTCGGGTCGCTCCCCCTCAACAATATATGTGTGTCTTGAGACAAAATTTGACAAAATTTTAGAAAAACGACACCACAAAATATGTTGAGGTACGGAGTTGAGATGCCTTTTCCGATATAATATATTACATTTAACAATTTTATATCATTTTCGGAATGTGTTGGATACATAAAATATGACAATTTTAGAGATGTACCCAACAACATTAAAAGGCTTGATTTTAAAACGCTCCCCCTCAAAAATTGATCAAAATAACATATGACATTTTTAGATATAAAAACCTATTATGAGGAAGGGAGTGTTGAACACACAATTTTGAAAGATTTAGAAAAACCTTTTGAGAAATTCTTGAAAAATTGTGTTCAACGGTTTTAAAATAATCAGGATAGAAGACTTCTCTTCTATTGATTAGGGAAAGCGCACTGAAACGTACACTCCCCTTTCGGGTCCGTTTTTCATGAGCTCAAAACTTTGATTGTTTTGTGACTAGCTCATGACCGAGAAAAATAAATTTCCCGTTGTGAAGGATAAGTTATCATCCGTGATAAACTTTCCTTAAGTTAAAGTTCGAGTTCTAAGCTGACATTTACTTAGAAATCGTTTTCATGAACTTAAAAACTTTGAATGTTTTTATGAGAAGCTCATGACCGAGAAATATGAATTTCTCGTTGAGAAGGATAAGTTATCGTCCGAGATAAACTTTCCTTAGTTGAGGTCCGAGTTCTAAGCTGTGATGCGCCTAGAAGTCATTATGAGAGAAAAATCAAGCAGCTTCATTTGCCAAAACCTCCAAGTCTTCTGGAGTCATATACTTCATACCAAGACGGCCGACGAGATACGCAAACCTATCTTTCGATAGAGCTTTTGTAAACAAGTCTGCCAGCTGGTACTCAGTTCTGACAAAGTATAATTCCACGATGCCGCGTTCCACTTGTTCCTTGATGAAGTGATATCTGACATCGATGTGCTTCGTGCGGGAGTGCTGAACCGGATTGCAAGATATGGCTATGGCCGACTTTGAATCACAATACATAGGTATTTTATCAAAGTGGAAGCCATAATCCGTGAGTTGAGTTCTCATCCAGAGGACTTGAGCACAACACGCGGATAGAGCCACATATTCTGCTTCAGCTGATGAGAGCGAAGTGCAATCCTGCTTCTTTGACGACCAGCTGACAAGCTTGTCTTCCCCTAGAAACTGTATGCTACCAGAAGTGCTTTTACGACTATCAAGACAACCTGCGTGATCAGAATCTGAAAAAGCCGTTAGATGAAAACCGGTTTCCCTCGGATACCAGAGTCCCATGTGAATGGTATTCTTAAGGTACCGAAAGATCCGTTTAACCTCTTTGAGGTGCTTTTGAGTAGGTCTGGCTTGATATCGTGCACAATAGCATGTGGCATGATGAATATCAGGCCTGCTGGCTGTAAGGTACATAAGTGACCCGATCATACTGCGATATCGCGTTTGATCTACGGGATATGAGTATAAGTCAGCGTCTAGGGATGTGGTCGACAATGGTGTACCAACGCGAGCACATGAGGTCATACCATGCTTTTTAAGTATCTCTTGAGCATACTTAGCTTGGTTAATGAAGATACCACGTGGGGATTGATGAATCTGGAGGCCTAAAAAGAATTTTAGCTCCCCCATCATTGACATTTCAAATCTGCTGTGCATTAATTTTTCAAAACGTTTTGAAAGTTTTGGGTTCGTAGAACCAAAAATAATGTCATCAACATAAACTTGCACCAGCATTATGTCATCCCCATATATATATTAGTAAACAGAGTAGGATCAATAGAACCTTTGGAGAATCCTTTGGATACCAAGAAGTTTGAAAGTTCTTCGTACCATGCCCTTGGAGCTTGTTTAAGTCCATATACAGCCTTTTTGAGACGATAAACTTTGTCAGGATTATGAGGATCGATGAATCCTTCCGGCTGATTCACATACACTTCTTCCTTCAAATGACCGTTGAGAAAAGCAGTTTTAACGTCCATCTGAAAAACCGTGAAGCCCTTATGTGCAGCATAAGCAAGGAATATCCTGACTGCTTCCAAACGAGCGACTGGAGCGAATGATTCATCGTAGTCTATGCCTTCTTGTTGACGGTATCCCTTAACCACAAGACGAGATTTGTTTTTGATGATGGTTTGTTCTTCATCCAGTTTGTTTTTCCAGATCCATTTGAAATCTAAAATTGACATTCCATAGGGTCGGTCAACAAGTTCCCAAACATTTAGGCGTTCAAACTGATGAATTTCGTCTTGCATTGATTCAATCCACGCATGATCAGTCATGGCTTGTTTGATGTTTGTAGGTACCGTTGAACTCACGGTGAGTGCATACATACACACATCGCCATCGGTTTCGAGTTGTCTGCGTGTTCGAACCGGTTGTGAAGGATTTCCAATGACTTGCACCAATGGATGATCACGTGTCCAATGGTGAGTGGATGGATATGGTTGGTAGAATGTATGCATGTTGGACGGATCAACATGTTGAGTAGAAGACTCTCCGACTTCGTGTACCGGTGTACCGAACGGATTGATAAATTCTTCATCGTCAGGTTGTGCATCGACTGCTTGATTGTTGTTTTCTCCTTCAGCATTGACGGTTGGTGGTGTTGGTTGTATGACAGTTTCTTGAGTTTGTTGAGTATCCACTGGAATTGTCTCTTGAGCAACGGTTGCTGAAGTAGATGCAGTTGTGTCTTGTTGACTTTGTGATGGTGCATCAGCAGTATTGACAGCGGAAGGCTTTGACACAACTTGATTGTTTCTATAGTAATATTCATCAAACATAGGATCATATAAGTCAACCAACTCATTCATATGTGTCGTATCCGTCGAGTCTGCTATAGGAGTACTTTGTTGACATTCTTGCACGGGACGTACACTGTTGTGTGTAGGTGCCATTGCTGGACATTGAGGTGCGGGACTTGAGCTGTTGTGATCAAGTACCATTTGTGGCAATTCGTCAAAGTTCACATGAATTGTTTCGACAATGATCTTTGTTCTCTTGTTATAGACCCGATATCCTTTCGACAATGTAGCATACCCCACAAAAATACATGCATCACCTTTTTCTTTCATCTTGTCGAGATTCTCACCGTCTTTAAGGATGTAGCATAAAGATCCAAATACGTGAAAGAATTTTACAGTAGGTTTCCTGCCATTGATGATGTGGTAAGGTGTCTTTTCATGTCTAGGGATAACGAGAGAACGATTCTGAGTATAACAGGCAGTTGCAATTGCTTCAGCCCAGAAGAATAGCGGTAATTTTGAAGCAGAAAGCATTGTTCGAGCAGCTTCAACCAAAGTACGGTTCCGTCTTTCGACAACGCCGTTTTGTTCAGGAGTTCGAGCAATAGACGTTTGATGTTCGATGCCTTCTTCTTGAAAGTAAGATTGCAAGTTCTTGTTCAAAAATTCAGTACCCCTATCCGTTCTTACGGTTAAGACTTGAGCTTGAAGATTGCGTTGTATCATCTTGAGAAAGTTTTTGAGAACTTCTGGTGTTTCATCTTTGGACCTTAAGAAGAAAGTCCATGTGTATCTAGAGTAATCATCAACAATCACGAGAATATACTTTTTCCCGTTAATACTCTCTACACGCATGGGACCACATAAATCCATGTGTAGAAGTTCCAATCGTCCTTTTGAGCTTGGGGTAGTCTTTGTTTTGAAAGACTTTCGTTTTGCTTTCCCCAACTCACAAGAAGAACAAAGATGGTCTTTGACGAATTTCAACTTAGGAAGACCAGTCACAATATCATTCTTCGAAAGCAAGTTGATGGTGTCAAAGTTGAGATGTGACAATCGTTGATGCCATAACCATGCTTGAGATGATGATGCTTTAGCCATTAAGCAAATTGGATTTGTTGAAGATGTGTCTTGAAGAGTTACTGTGTAGAGATCAGAACCACGAGAACCTGTAAGAAGGTCATTCCCATCGTAGTCTCTAACATAGCAAGTAGATTTCCGAAAAGCCACTTCCAAATCCGCATCACAAAATTGACCAACCGAGAATAAATTGTGATTCAGTCCCTCGACGTAATAAACCCGTTTTATAGTGATATTCCCTTGAACCAAGTCTCCATATCCGAGTATCGGTGCAAATTGATCATTTCCAAACCGTACCGTACCCAGAAACTTCTCCACGAAGTTAATGAGAAGCTTGAGATTGCCCGTCATGTGCTTTGTGCACCCGGAGTCCATTATGAATAGGATGAGTTCGACGAGCTGCAGAAGAATTAGAAGACAATGTAGCATTTGACAAATGGGAGCCCTTGATAGAAACGGGTTCCAAAATAGTAGTGGACCTAGATTCTAAAGGCAAGCTAACATTCATAGACCCAATTAGAATGGGGATTGTCTTAGGTACCCATTTGTATCCGGGTGGTGTAAATCTTGAATACCCCCGTGTACATGTCCTAATCATGTTCTCATAAAGCTTCTTTAACCTGCTTTGTTTACGTAGAGTAGTGGATTCTAACGCACTTAGTTTCTTAAGTGGTTGCTCAGTGGATTGGTTCAAAGTTCTTGTGGGTTTACTAGTACTAGTGGGCATACGAATAGGCTTCCTAGTTCTAGCATTCACGCCATTATGATTAAGAGCACAAGCATCATGATTGAAAGTACGAACACATTTGCCACATTCAACACAAACAAATTCAACATTCGAGGTCTTAGCAGTTAAACTGTCATTACATGCAGTTACAGACGTTTTATTCGTAGAAAACTTAAAATTCCTACGGTGATCTTCTACTTCATTCTTCTTCCCTTGACTATTGTTAGGCATGACTCTATCTTCAATTCTAGTGCTCTTAAGCTGTGGTCCGCTAACACTAGTAGTGGGATTTATTCCTGTAGAAGAAGACACACGTTGATTAGTTTTCCTAGTATTTTGAGGTAACTGCGTTGTTCCAGTTTGAGTGGACCTAGTGTTCATCTTATACATTCCAGGTGCTATCACATTAGTGCTCTTATCATTTCCTATCTTAGGCAAAGTCTGTGGGGGTTGTCCCAAAATAGATGTTTTAGGGCATTTAACCGCATTCGGTTGACGAACGGCAGATGGTTTACCCAAAACAGACTTTCCTTTCATTTTCTCAATGAGTTTCTGTAACTCACTAATGGCAATGTCCCTTTCTTTTAGCTGAGCTTTCAAATCATTTATTTCGAAATCTTTTTCATTTAGTAGACGAAACGAAGAAGCTGACATTTCTAGACACTTTTTATGATTATGAGATTTTTCACCTTTTTGTAAAGCAAGTTCAAGAGAAATGGAGTGTTTCTCAAGTTGAGAAAAACTTTTCGAAAGTTTGTTATATGACTGAATTTGTTTTGAAAGCTCTACTTCAATATTGCGACATTTCGCGTCCGATTCTGACACTAAACATGCTACATGACAATATTGATCCAGATCGGTATACACACCAAGTATAGCATTCATATGGTCAGCATAAAAATATTCCTTGGAAAGTCGATCAATTTCGTTAGAAAGTTGGTGTTCTTGTGTCTTTAATTTAATTTGAAGAAAATCAACTTCATCTTCAAGAGATTTGACATAGCTTAAATCAGTTAACATTTCCTCAGTGAGAGCATTAAAAAACATTTCCACATTTTTTGAAAGATCATCAATAGTTGGAACAATGCATTGTTGAATGACGACTTCTACTTGTGGGTTAGGTTTAATATTCCAAATGGTATCCCTAGAAACTTTTTCATAGTCGACGACACCTTTGTACAAATTTAAAACCCCTTGTTTTATAAACTCAAATTGCTGAACACTTTTGCTTTTCTCATCCCATTTACGTTTTTCATCCAAAATTCGCTTTTCTAACAAAATTGATTGCTTTTTGAAACTCCTTTTTAAAGAAACTTTCTTTTGTGGTTCATCACTTGGTGGTGGAACACTGTTATACATCTTTTGTTCTTTTGAAAGTTCTTTTTGAGGGACAAACTTAATATGATTGTTAGAATCAGAAAGGTTTATTAAATCACTTAAGTTTGATCGACTTTCTTCTTGTTGACGAATGATTTCGTCGCAGTCAGGGGAGAGCATAAGTGCAAGATTATCAACATAACAACCGATATCATAAAGAGCAGGCTTGGTACTTTGAGCTTTCTTGAGATATTCAGGCTTGACAAAACTCGTTTTCATATTTCTATTGAGCATATTTATAGTTTGAATAGACTGACCCGTTTTGTAAACAATGTTGTTTAACGTGTCGACTCTCTTTTCCAAAGCAAGAATTTTTTCAATATCCTTTTCTTCACGAGTTTTATAAAGCTCAGTTTGTTCTTTGTTAACCGACTCTAATTCAGTAATTTGGAGTTTATGTAGCAGCAGTTGTTCTTCAAGTTCCGATATCTTCTGTTTTGACATATGAATTTCGTGTGCTACTTCAGAACAATATTGTTCGTTGAGCACCTTACGTTCATATACCAAACCGTTAGCTATTGCAACCCGTCGATCAGCTTCTTTTACATAATCACACTCTTTAAGCCTGTCTATCTCCTCGGCTAAGGATGTGTTTGCTTGCTTCAAACGTTTATTAGCTTCTTTGTTTTCATCAATTTCACGTTTTAAAGAATCAATAATAGACGCAAGCAAATCACGGTCCTCATCCGAGTCAGTATCTTGAACAGCTTTTCCGTCATCATTACACATATGCTGTGAATCCGTAGAGATATTGCTATCCTCCGTGTCCATTACATATGTGTCATTGATGCTTTCGGGTTGCTCAGGATGCCGTCGTTCATTAGCAAACACATTATAGTTATCATGTGATGGTACCTTTTCAAGTGGCTCAGAATCATAGATGGGTCCAGAAGTATCATCAGTCTCTGGGATCACTTCTTGAATCTTTGCCATGTACACATAATGTGCCTCTAACTCTTGATCATCGGCTTCATCATCAGTGTCATCACGCCAATCAACTTCATCTGCTGTGAGTGGAATTCCTGCTTCTTCTTTCTTGCACAGCAACATCTTTTCCTTGTGATATCCCGAATCCTTAACCCGTTTTGGCTTCTTACATTCCCTAGCCATGTGACCAAATCCCTTGCAGTTGAAGCATTGAATCCCAGTCTTCTGCACCACCGGAGTGCCTACAGTATCTCTAGCCCCAACTTGATTTTGCATCCTCTGATTATCATACCTAGCATCACGATCATACCTAGGTGCATGATCAACTTCCTTATATCTAGCATTGGATGATGATCTGAGGTTGTTGTTGGTAGGTTTGTAGATCTTCTTATAAGTTGTGGTGAGTAAAGACATGGGTTCTTCAATCTTCTTGTCCCTTGAAGTTTGTTCATCATCACTGTCTCCATCTGACTCGGTGTCATACTTTGGAGGTGGAGTGGGGACAATTGCTTTTGCTTTGTGTTTAGCAGCAGCTAGAGGTTTGATGGATGAGCTTGATGACTTCGAGGAATGATTAGGTGGTTGTTGACGAGGAACGGGTTTTGTTGAAGTAGCAGCCACAAAAGCAATAGAATTAGCAGACCGTTCTGCCTTTTCAGCCCTTAGTTCATTCACTTCATTCTGATGTTGTTTCAAGATATCATAAAGTTTGTGGTAAGATATAGTCTTGATGTCCTCCCTTTGTTTGACCAAAGTCACAAACCTTTGCCATTCCGGTTTGAGTTGAAGTAGAAACTGAACATTGGCATGATGATTGGAGATGGTGCACTGATTTCTTACAAGCTCATTCATCATTTTGTAGAATCTCGAGTAATATGAGTCAATGGATTCACCATCTTCAGATGTGAATTTTCCAAACTCCCAAAGTAGATTAGTCTCGAGATCTTGAACATTGATTGACTCACCTTGCTTCAATCGATGAATTGCATTCCACATTTCCATAGCATTGGGACATGCATCAACTGTGGAATAGATATCATTATCAATTCCAGTGAGTATGAAATTTACAGCATCAGCTTCAGCTTGGAGGAGTTTCTTTTTCTCAACAGAACATGTGTCAAAATCCTCCATAGCTCGTATAGTTGATGAAGTACCATCCTCTGCCTGTGTTGTAATTGGTTTGAATTCAAAAACTGGAGGTGGGTTCTCAAGGCAGTGACGAAGAGCAGTTCGGTTTTCTTTTCCATCGAGAAATCTAAGAAAACGAGATCTCCATTGAACGTAGCAACCGGCAGTGAGCACGGGTGGGTTGCCGTTGCCACCTTGTTCCAAACGAATTTGATTAGCAGTTGCAATGTTGATGTTGTTGTTAGACATGGTGAATACTTGTGGATGAATTGCAGATCTTAGCGGATTTGTTGTGATGATGTGTGGTTAAAAATGAAATTCCGAAATTTCCAGAAAAAAATTTTTTTCTCAGTCCGACAATAAATTCCTCAGTCTGACAAAACGGTAAGCCGAAAAATTTTGTATCGCCAAATTTTGAATTTGAGTTAGAAATAGCCAAAAACTAGTAGGGAAAAAATTTGATTTTACCTGACCTAAACATTTTTAACTCTTTTTTTTTTTTTTTTTTTTTTTTTTTTTGATCTTCGTGTAAACTACGTTCTGAAGCTAGTCTAGATAGTGGCTAAGTCTAAAAATTACTCAAACAAAATATCCATCGAAATGTCCATCGGAATGTTCAGATCGGAATGTTCTATCGCAATGTTCAGATCGGAATGTATTATCGCAATGTACTTTCAGATCGGAATGCTCTATCGCAATGCTCAGATCGCAAAGCCTGTCGGAATACTCAGATCGCAAAGTCTATCGGAATACTCAGATCGCAAAGTCTATCGGAATACTCAGATCGCAATGCTCAGATCGCAATGTGGCTGACAAAATTCAAGCAGAGTAACGACATAAAGTACTTCCTTATACCCGTCGGAATCCAGATCGCAAAGTACGATCGGAATGCCAGATCGGAATAAGTAACAAAATCAAACGATCGCAATGTATAACCAAACCCTTTCCGATGGTAAGGTTATTGCGATGGAGGCCCAAGTACAAATTGTACTTTCCGATGGAAGTTTTTGCTAGAATTTCGGAATGAAGAAAAACAAGAAATTTCGCAACTTTTGATCCAAAAAATTTGTGTTTTAGCCAAAACCAAGATACTTAAATCACTACTACTAGTATGTAGATGATTTGTATCAAGAAAAGACCATAAAAACACACAAAAAAAATATGTGACGTGAGATATGGATCAAAAAGGCCACGAAAATTCAAGAACTAACCACACGAATCTTCAATCACCTATCCACTATAGGCTCTTGATACCAAATGTTGTTCCTCTTTAATCCATAACACAAGATTCTTAGAGAGAGAAAGAGAAGAAAAGTAGAAAGAGAAAGTAGAGAGAGAAGTGGAAGGTTTACACTAAAACTATGTGTTTAATGAAATGAACCAACACCCTCTTTCACATATGAAAGAGGGTTATATACCCTTGGCCTTTTGGGCCGTGGGCTTTGTTTCTTTGGGCCGGGCTTGGCTTTGCTTGGGCTTACGCCCCTAACTTAGACAATATTAGCTTAAAGTCCAAGCCCGGTTAACCCGACTAATCTATTACAATACAAGACCACTAATGACTAAGATGACCTATTACATTCTTGTTCGACTATATAAAATATAGGGCTAACATAATCGCATACCCATATAGTCACAAATAACTTAGCCTTGCATAATAATCAAAGTTCTTAATCTACTTAAGAAAGGAGTGTCGGTTTAGGGGGAAGCTAAGACAACTTATATCAAGGCATTACGGGGAAGATCTACGTTTCAGAAAAGAACCACATGATTCTATCATATGTTGTTCTCATCTTTCAGATCAAGCCTCGTAATCGGTAAAAATGTGAATATGTGTATCTACATATATTAGGCTTGTGTGGCAAGGTTTAGTGCTAGAGTATGAATTTTTTTCAAGATTCGTAATATTTCATAAAACATACTCGAACACTACAACTTAAACCTCATTAAATTGAGGGGAGCATTAATATGTTGTAAGGTCAATCATAATTTCATTTGACGTCAACCTGTTAATCCATTGATATCCAAAATATCAAGGATTGACACTTTGGATAAGGGGAGTAAATAGGATTAAGGAGATTCATAAATATATGTGATTAAGTAAAAACTGACTTAATTAAAATTCCTAACTTAATATGTGTGAAGCACATGTTAAGGGGAGCGTTTTGATGTAAAAAACACTTAAGGTACACAACATTTAATATTTATATCACAAGTACCTTAGTGATTTTTTCAAGTAATTTTCATGGTGGCAAATACTTACCCAACGCACACTTAATTCAGGACGGTTGTGGTACAAAAGGGTGGTAGGATTAGGTATAAGTCCAATGATTCTTGTAGAATCGGAGGAATCTTCCCAAGGATAATTACATAGCTAAAAATAGTAGTCCTTAGGAAAGATAGCGAATGATTGTGAACGTAGCAGAATGTCGACCAAGTACTTAAGCTAGCACTGGAACAATCACAACAAGGTGCTAGTGATGACGTATAAGTAAGCATTAAAGGGGTTGAAGAATGAAAAGGAAATGTAAAGATAGAGAGTGTAAAGAAAGAATCCCTCCTTAAAACTTAGGCAGAAACCGGGTTAACACATATGTTATCAAGATCATTTTATTGGTATTGAAGACAAGACATCATAGACCCAGTGATGTCGTGCACAACCCCCGCCCCCCAGCTAACTCAATATCTCTCAAAAGATATTTGTTTTAATGTCACGAAGTTCAACACATTATCTATCTACTTATTCACTCCGAATAAATTGATATTGAAAACGTGGCAATCCTCTCCAGCCTCCGCTCACTAAATCACAACGCACCATTGAGTCTAGAGCCACGAGATCATCAAAAGTCTTATTAGGACACTTTCTAATTATTCCTTGCTTCTTCACACACTGTGAAAAGTAAGAAAGATATTATGAGTACTACACAATATTCTTCTAATACTGCCAGAACATCTAAGTGATACGAAAGTATTACAATGAAGATGGAAATCTTGCTTGAGCCAACATCAAACAAGCTCATGGTAGGTAACACGTGTGGTTCTTATGAACCAATCTTGTGATAACTGGAAAGAAACGATGGTTTGATTCTTAACTGAATTCAAACTTGTTCGAGGGCCTCTATGCAAAATCTAAGTAATCTTACCAGAACACTCAGAGTGACACTCTTTAGTGTTCACAGTGATGAGTGGAAGTCCTTCCAGTGTCAACATCAAATAGCACTGTGGTAGGTGACAAGCAAGATTCTATTTGAATCAAGCTCGTGACAACTGGAAAGAAACGATGGTGATGTTCCTTGATGAATTTCACTTGTTCCAGGAACATGATTTGACGGGTTCAATCACAAAGATTTTTTAATCCAAATGATTCACTCTTTATGTTCGCAGTCTGCTTAGAGACGGTCGAGTAAAGAGAACGGGTTAGCTCGCGAAATTTTGTCAAGGAGTTACTTAATTGAAACTACCTGTCACAGGTACGATATTTTATATCGTCCAACGGTCTTCACTGACCGGAGGTAAAATGCTACCGAATTAGAATGAAATGTCCGAATCCATTTCATTCGTGTCTACTTATGTTGTTGCATTTGAAGACGGTGGCCTTGCGGTGTACTAGAAGAAGTTGTCCTCACATACTTATATTTTCGGCACCAAATGTTTTAGCAAATTCATGAAAGTTCAACATAAAGTCTTCCGATGTGTATCAAACTATGAAGCTTTCAAGAATTTAAAAAAGTATAAGTGTGTGGGACATGAAGTCACGAGGAGGCAATTATCACAAGAGGGAGAAGGTCGCACCTGAAGATGATCTCTTATTACATGACAAGTCTAGGTCAAAAGAACATGTTTCAAACCAAAGCCTGAAGCCTATAAACACATATTCACAAAGACGTAAAAGAAAAGAAGAAAAGATAATGGACTACGAGCACAAGAACGAAGATCTAATATGTTAGATTAAGGACTTTGTAATCTGGAGAGACCTCCCTTTGGGGGGAGATTGTTAGAAATACGTTTTTCTCATTAGAAGACTTGGTCACTCCAATAATATAGTTAAGGGCTCGTAGTATAAGTTGTATTACATTATTAAATAAACCCGACCCATGGGCATGTCCATGGGCCGGCGGCCCAAGTCCACTTATGGACTTGGGTATATAAACCCTTTCCTTCCATGGAAAGGGTGTTGCTTGGTTTCACTTTTACATTATATTACACATATTTTCTCTCATTTCTCTCTCTAAATTTCTCTCTCTAGAAAACCTTCAACCTCACTCTTAGTTAAGGATTACCAATATTCTACATACATTTACATAGAATAAATGTGTAAAGATGTTTACATTGCCATCTTACTTTAAAAGTTAAAGCTAAGACAAATTTGGATTACAAAACTCTTTGATGAATGATTACCTTGCGATGTCGATATGTACATAAGAAGTTTTACGAATCCATATATAATCTTTACAAGATATACAAAATGATAGAAACCACACATGGATTAAAAGCATGTATCTAAATGATCTAAGTCTTAAGTTTAATTGTAAAGTCAATTACTTATAAGATTTGATTTATAATTATAAATAAGATGGCTCATGAGTAAATCTCAAAGGCAGTGGGAGTACTTTGTTTTATTTCTCTAAAATCGTATATGTTATTATAAATATTAGAAACAATATTTCATCTTAGAAATTATTCTTATGAGTGAAATAAAGTATCTTATACGTATTTTAGAAAATGAAAGTTACAACCTTGGAAAATATGTGTAATGATTAATATATATTATGAATTAAATCTAAAAACAATATAAATCGTTGAGTGAATCTTAATTGATATATCGTACATGGTAAGATTAAATGTTGGAATGGATGCTTTAAGACCCACTTATGGATTCATTAAGAGCATTAATGTAACTGAGATAAATTATGTCATTTGCATGGTTTCAGTTGACTTTCCAACATTAAAATCTAATTGAAAGATATTATAAATAATGTTAGCAACATTAAAGTCTAATTGAAAGACATTAGAAGGAATGTTGGAAAAACTGAAATCTAACTGAATTACATTAGTTGGAACATTCAAATGAGTGTTGGATTAGAAATCTATACCTACAATCAATAATGGAAATACCATGAATATAGATTTTGATAATCATAGTAATATCATTATGGTTGACAAAAATGGAGTTTGATTAAATAGCCAAACCATTGTTTAAGGAATGTTTAGGGTTTACAAAATTGTAGCATAGGTATATGGTATACACTAGTGCTTGTTTTGATTGAGATGATACTCAATTAAAGTTTAACATGTCTTTGTTATGAATGACGTAAGTGCTAATTGGTGTGCTTAGTTTGAAGCATAGTTGCATTATACATTAAAAGGTTAGAATACTTTACAATTTTGGAAACTGTGGTGATGAATATTTCTAATAAGTGTATTGTAAATCTTACGAAAAGTAGGATAGCCAATTAATGTGATATTATTATATCATGGTACACAAATAAATACATATTAATTGATGGTTGAGTTTTTACTACTCTTTAGGAAAAGAGAGCAAAAGCGGTAAGTATTAAGTGTTCGTTTAGGAAAACGAAAGCACTTATGACCCTTTGTGTGGGATCGTTCTCAAGGAGGCTTGGTGTGTGTGTAATGAGATGATTAATTTGTGATTTTATTGTTATGAGAAAAGAAAATAGAAATGGGGTAAGAAGAGAATGACGGTTACGATGACGGATTACACTAAGACGAAAAGGTCGTTCACGTAAAACCGTAAAAAGCACCAAATTAAAAAAGTTAAACCTAAAAATTAATTAAAAGTTAAAAACTAAGTCTAAAATAATATAAATAAGAATAAAAATTCAACAAAAATATTTTAAAACCTTTTATTAATTAAATATTCAATTTTAAATGCTAATTAAAGCTCTAAAATTAAATATAATTAACAAAATGTCCAAAATATTATTTTATTGAACAAATAACTCACTTATATTATTTAAAGACTAAAAAGTAATTTTCCTAAATTTTAAAAACTATTTTTCTATTTTTAAATCACTAAAAACTATTTTTTTAACCAAAATAATCATAAAAAATAATAAAATAATGTCAAAAATAATTTGACAATTTTAAAAATCCTAAATTATACTAATGAACAGTAGAAAATTGAAAAAGTTTGAAAAATGTAAAATTTTTCACTAAAAGACAAAACAGTTAATAAATAAAACCTTAATTAAACTAAATTAATTATAAAAATTAATTAAAAAGTGAACAGTAAAAAGTTTTTAAACTAAAAATCTTAAACTATTTTTCTAAGTCTATGAAAAATTTTAAAACTGAAAAATATTAGTTTTGTCACTAAAAGACAAAAGCAGAATATTAAAAATAGCAATTAAATCTAAAAAATATTAAATGAACATTAACTGAAAAACTAATTAAACTAAAAAATCTAAAATTAAATAAGAAAAATATAGAAAAAAAATCAAAGCTTAAAACCTATTTTTGCCCACAAAAGACAAAAAAACAAGTTATTGATGTTGACACCTAATTTCCTTTTGTCTGTATGTGAAGCAGGGGAAACTTTAATACTAGCAGTGGGAACTTGGTTCCCACTGACAATGAAAAAAAAGAGGTCTGGTGACTGAATAGCTTAGGAAAGCTATGTGTGTTGCTTTTCTTTGGACAATGGGGCACCCCTACACTCAGTGGAGTGTAGGGAGTCTAGTAGAGCAATAAAACACACAAGCTTCTTCACAAAATCAAATACAAAAGGCACAAAAAGGTGATTGTTTAAGCTTTTATGTTTCTGATGAACAGTAAGCTAGTATGTTATGCACAAAAACGGATTTCAAATGACCAAGACTTGCACACAATCTACCCAAATCACATAAAAACTTAATGCAATCCTATCTTGACCTATATTCTAACAGTTGATCAGATTAGACAGTCAAATTCGCACAAAAATAGGCAGAAAAAAGGCTAACAGATTAATAGCTCTACTCTACCAAATTTTAACATGCATCTTTCATTAAATCCTATCCAAACCTAAGAGAATTTACTGATAAAACCTATAACTAACAGAAAAAGTGAGTTTAGATGGAAATTAACACCAAAACTTGTCAAGAATCTTAGTTAACACCCAAATCCAAACACTCCTTTAATTTCAGAAAATGAATTTTTTCAAACAAAATCAAATCAAACTCAAACCAAACTAATTTCTACTATCTCTAACATGCATAAAAGCCCTAAACAAACTTGCATTGACTGATTATCTAGCATACAAATATAAAATCCACAAAACCAAAGAAATCACACAAGTCCTTCAAGCATAGAGGGTTCAAGCCTAGGGATTACCTTGTGGGACCCACATCCGGGCCCCACTATGGCTGCAATGCCATCTCTATACAAGCTCGGGCTTGTGCAGATTTTGTTGATGTGGGGAATGCCAAGTGATGACTTAAACAGTCAAAAGTACTTCAATGTATCTTCTAGTGAACAAAATCCTTGTGAACCTGCTAAGAATAAGGAAACCAAACAAAAGTGACTTGTTACAAAGGCTAACAAGCTATAAGTTTGACTTATTGAGCAAGTCAGCTTATAGCTTATAGCTTATGAAAATCTTGAAAATCTTTTGAAACTGAAATTTTAAAATTTAAAATTTCAAACAATTGATAGATAAATGGAACTCAGCAATTAACCTTCACAACACCAACTTTTATAAACTTTAAAAGGGATTACAATTCATGAAAAGATAATACCAACTTTAAATCATAAAAAGGAACTACAAGTGAAAGGCTTAAAAACTGGAACAATGATAATGAGACACATACGTCTCATTATATACTTCTACTCAGAACTATCTAGAAAGTTGAATAAAATATTACAAAAAAGAACTAAAGCCCTAAACCCTAATATGGAATTTCTAGGTTTGCCCTTGTGTTTGAATTTGGAGTCTTGGTCAGCAGGTCCTTGTCAAGCCCATGTGATGTTGTAGCTGGCAATAAGTGATCACAAGCGTTCATTTGTGCGTAGTCTCCAAGCAAAATTATCAACCATTGATTTACTGTAACTTTTTTTGGATTTTTGTAGCAGGGGAAGGACGGGGGGGCCTACTGGGTCACGGGGTGAGTGTGATGGGTGGTGGGTTTTGTTTAGGGGGTGCTTAATCATGTTTCTGGAACATCTTAGGGAAAACCCTTTGATTTGAGGTGTAATGGATTTAGGGTTTATAGGGATTAAGGATGATGAATAGTTGAAGTTTAATCCTGTTTAGTAGATTTAAAACATGTTTCCCACCATATTAGTTAGTTTAAAACAGATTAAATAAATTTGTTATAAAGAATGGGTAGTGGATTGTATACGTGGAGGAGGTGATGATGTGTAGGGGTTTGATTGGTGGGAGTGGTGATGTGGCGTGAGGTGAGTGGTGGGATGGAGTATCTTGTCTGGGCAGAAGTGCCCCCCTAAGGTTTCATAACTTTGCACTTAGTAATAAACAGCCACAAATCTATTTCCCTTTGTTAAAAACTTTTGTTTTTTCAACTTTGGCCACAAAAGTTTATGCAAAGTATTCATAAGGACTTTAAATGCATATAATGCATTCTTCAAGGGTTTGTCTTGTAAAATCTTGACATTTTAGGGACCCAAGTGTAAAATTGAGGATTTACAAAGGTTTAAAATGACAAGTCTTCAATAGTTGAGGGACCATTTTTACCAATCTTCAATTCTTCAAGGGTAATTTTGGAAATTCTTGATTCGGGTCCGGTTCATTGTGCAGCTTCGTTTCCCGTGTTCGATTTTGATTGATTCTTGTGATCTTTTTGTCATTTCCTTAATATCCGTACCTAAAATACACAAGCAACAAACACGAGCATATATTTGGCTTTTTTAATGATATTTAATGCATTTTTTGCCTAATTTGGACGATGAGACTATGTATAAAAGCAGTCTCATCACTCCCCATACTAAACCATTGTCGTGCCCTCACGCAATGCTAGAATAAAGTATCGTAGCACCTCCAAAATTTATTTTTATTCACTTTATTGAATGATAAACTAGCTACACTACCATTATTACTACTACTTGCGTTTTAGACATAATGTATGATTTTCATCGCAAAATGGGACGTTTAGGTACATAGAATAAGAATACGTGAATGCTTCGTTAGAAATAATTTCATCGTCCTCGATTTTCACCCCAATTCCATGCCAAGCGTGCAAAGAGATCATTTTCATTATAAGTTAGTAATGCTAACACTACTCATATGCCCTAATCACGTACTTATCCTCTCATTATTCCTAAGTTGTATCTCTTATATTTTATTTTGTCTTGAATGTTTCACGAGGATACATTGTTTGACTTATGCGATAATAGGGATTTAGGTCTAAAAATAGAGTCCTAACGGTGTAACCAAGACCATCAAATCAATAACCCCTCCCAATAGACAACGATGTCAAAAAATTAAGTTGACAAGAAGAATCGATAAACACGGTTTTATAACGGTTTTGAACATGAGACTTATTACCAAGACTTTTATACGCCCCCTAACGGAAGGGCCTTATTATCTTTGGTTTACCTCCATCTTTTATTCAACTTCGCCATGAAGCTTTTATTATGACTTCGGTCTTGCCTTGCCTTTTATTATCCGCCTCATCGGTGGTTTTATTAGCCAAAGACGTATATCCTCACGCTAAAGCGAATTTTGGATCTTTAAAGCTTTAAGGCTTGATTCACTTTCAATTTTGCATAGATTTTTCGACCTTGTGGGGCTTCAAATTGTTTGCTTGATTTAGGTGAGCACTTGAAATCTTATTATTGGGTGAAGCTTTCGATTATTCGGGTGCCAATACTTCAAAACCGTGACGCTGGCGATACCTTAATGTCTTCCCAATTTAATTACACGGAAGCTACTAGAAAAGACTAGAAACCCAACAATCCTAACTAAACCGCTAAGTCAATATTTATTAAGAAAAAAATATTTACAAGCGAAGGGAGAATAAGCAAACAACGAGAACACATGAGTTTTTGAAAGAATACGAGTACTCTACGTTTAGCATAGTAACTTATAATTAACCCTATCATTTCTCGTCCTCATTTAAGAGACTTAGCCTAATGTGTAGTTAAGGAATCAAAGCTAAGTTCTCAACACGTACGGTCGAGTCAAAAATTACTCTTATTCTCGCCATCGGAAAATCTACATTCGTGTCTTTAAACACTTATTAAATATGAGAAAAATTTTAAAATTTGGCCATTTTTAGCCTTATTTTGCAACAAAAAGATAAACTTTGGAAAGCGTGAAGGTTTGGCAAGGCAAGTATCTATTCACCCCCCCATACTAAAGTTAAATATTATCCTCAATGTTTCGAGTCTAGGGGTGCAAACACCCCCATACTAGAGACGTAGTCGAATGCCGAATCTAGCATGGAAAGGGTGTAACCATTAAATTAATAGCCGTTTATAAAGTGTGCTATAAACCTAAGGTTAGAACATCAAAGGATATATCATTTGGATATTGAGAAAGTCTTCAAAGCAAACGATCGAGTGCTCCCATAAAACGAACACGAGAGGCTCCAATCGTGAAGATCATGATCTAAAAGCCACAATTCACAAACAACCACGGAACAAAGGTTGGAAGGGCACAAATCCCCTCACATTAAACTAATTAGAAAGCAATAATATGTACATGGATAAGCATGGGTTTCCCCCACGAGGCACCTTGTTTTTGATAACCGAGTCAAAAGCTCGACTCGAATCCCCATAAATGTGATCATTTAGGGATTATCTTGGTATGGTCAATTTTTAGTGGGGCTTACATGATAAACAAGGCCCAAAAACAACCGGTATTAAGGACTAAGTCCTTTGATGGTGCAAAATATCGGGATCGAAGATGGCGTTCTCGTTTTCATTGGAAAAACAAATCAACGCCACTTCATCATGTGTCAACACAAACCCAAAGGGTTTAAAGAAAATAGATGAGAAGAAATAGAAGGGTGGGACAATGGGTAAGTCACAAAAACCATGAGCTACTCGAGGTAGACTCGCACCAATCAAATAGAAAGATTTTCCATTGATTGCATCGGTGGAAGACCGAGATTTCCCTTTATAAGCAATTCCGGGATCAAATATCTCGTCCTCGGTGGAGAAAGGGGAGGGAACATAAGGGGCTTCCCCCACACTAAGTCCACACAAAGCATCGTCAAAAGGAGAAGACGAGCTTGTAGCACTCAAAACACGAGGTGATGACGGAGTTAGCATTGTAGAAAAATCTTTTAAATCCAATTTAAAATCTTTCCCTTTTTCATCTTTTAAACTCTCCTTATGAAAACCCTACTTAATTATGTCAAAAATATTTGGTGTTTCTAAAGCAATGTTAGTCACACTAAAAATTCTCACATTTGAAAACCGTTTTGGTTTAGGTGGTGGTAAGTTCTCAAAACGTTTGTCAACAAAGAAAACTTCCCCATCGGGATCAACATATTCATCATCCGAAGAATCATTCGTGATTGGAATCGTAGGCTTAACACTCTTAACCTCCACCGGCGAAGGGGACGGAAAATCGTTTTTATCATCAACTTCTAAAACTATTTTTGAAATCCTTTTACAAATTTTTTTGATGGGATTGACATTGTACAAAGACGTGATCGAATACACATGAGAAAGTGTAGAGTTTTGGGTTGCATTAATGACGAGTTCTTCCTCATTGAAACGTAGAGTGATTTTTCTTGCATGCACATCGATAAGTGCTCTCGAGGTATCCAAAAATGATCGACCTAAAATTAGAGGAACTTTAGGATCGATGGGAATGTCAACAACGATAAAGTCTACGGGATAGTAGAACTTTCCAACTTTCACGAAGACGTCCTCGGCTACTCCACAAGCTAGAATCGTAGAAGGATCGGCCATCTCGATTGACATTCTTGAAGGAGTGAGATTTGGAAGATTGAGCGACTTAAAAATCTCAAGAGGCATCAAATTAATACTAGCACCAAGATCGGCCAAGGCGTAGCATTCCTCCATATCTTGTATTGCACATGGGATTAAAAATTTACCGGGATCACCGACTTTTTGAGGTATGCGGCTAAGAAAAACCGAAGAACAACTAGACGACTTTTGCAATTTCTCTTTGTTATTCAACATACTTTTAAAGTTCGCGGCAAATCGAGGCATCATGACTAAGGCGTCGGCAAAACTTATATTAAAATGCAAGTCACGAAACATTTTCATAAAAAGTTCAAACTGATAATTATTTCGTTCTTGTGCCTTTTCCTTGTTTCGTTTTGAAGGGTAAGGTAAGGGTGGTGTGGGTTGGGGCATAGGCAACGGCCTTGGAATCTCGGGTTCCACTATTGGTATTGGTTCAACCATAGGTGTGGTTTGAGCGGTACTTCGTGGGCTTGGAATTTGCTCCTTTTCTACCACCACCTCGGGTTCTTTCTCTTTTTTCCTTCTCCGTAGAAGTACTTGGACGAGAAATAGGTTCTTTAAAAGTTTTACCACTACGAGTAGTAATAACCTTCAATTCTCCTTTCGGGTTCACGATGGTATCACTAGGAAGACCACCCGAAGAAGAAGGTTTACACATGATAGCTTCAAACATTTTTCCCATTCGGTCTTCAAACTTAGATTGCCTAGCATCCGCTTTTAATAATTCTTGCTTAATCTCATGTTGACCTTGCTCCATTTTTTGTTGATTTTGTTGGAGACGTTGAACATTTCCTTCCATTTTATTAGCATGAGTCTTAAGTTCATTAGCAAGTTCGTTTTTAAGCTCGTTTTTCAACTCGGATCTTAAGCTAACCATTTCACGTTGCATATTATCAAACTTAGCATCGTTTGCTTTAGCATAATTCAAAAATTCTCCTTGAAGATTTTTGGTGTGATCATTTTGAAAACCTTGTGTGGTAGTTTGAAAATCACGGTTTTGTTTTTGGTTTTGGTTTAATATTTGCCTATTTCCACTTTGATAATTACCCTTGTTGTAGTTACGTTGATTTCCTTGATAAGCACCACTTTGATTGTTGTTTCAATAGTTGTTAGCATTTTGATTTTGTGGAGCTTGATTTTGGCGGGAACCTTGACCGTTTTGGTTATAAGTTCCCGTGGCTACATAAGCATTCGAAGTGTTACCATCCGCGGTAATGCACTCGGAAAAATCATGAGCTCCACCACACGAAATACAACTCTTGGCAACCGCCTTAACCGATGCGGAATTCAAAGCGTCTTGTGCTTTCCAATGAGTCATAAGAGTCGAAAACCTATCGAAAACCGATTCTCCTCATTTGCTTCATCTTGCAAGGCATTAATGCTACGAGACGATGACGAACCCAAATTGGCAACACTCGGTATGTTACGAGGGCTATAAACCTTAGACCTATTCTCAATGATTTTCTAAGCCTCATCGGTCATTTTGCACAAAAAATTACCACCCGCGGCGGCATTTAGGTAATCTCGTTCATGATCATTAAGCCCATTATAAAAAGTGTCAATTTGATGCAATTCGGAAAAATCATGGTGTGGACATTCATGTAACATTTCTTTAAACCTTTCCCAAGCCATTGAAAAACTTTCATTAGACCTTTGTGTAAATCGTGAAATCTCGTTTTTCAAATGTGTTGTTTTAGATGGTGGAAAAAATTGATTCACAACTTTCGAAACGAGATCACCCCATGTCAAAATCGAATTTGGGGGTTCTTTCTCGAGCCATATCTTGGCGGGTCCATATAACGAATATGGAAACAACATCATCTTAATGGCATCGTGTGGTACATCCTTAAACTTGCTTGTCGCGGTGAGACGATTAAATTGCCTAATGTGATAATGTGGGTTGTCTTTCTCGTGTCCGAGAAACTTGTTGGCTTGAAGCATATACATTAAACCCGTCTTGATCTCGAAGTTCTCCGCAAAGATGGCGGGAATCACAATGGCCTCTCCAAAACCCTCGGTGGGTGCTTGAAGCAACTCCATCATAGTACGATTAGCCATGATAGCTTCTTGTTCTACAATAGGTTCCTCACTTGGAGTCTCTTCACTAGAAAGATTAGGAGTAGGTGTTGCCTCCTTTTTGTTTTTTCGTTTACGTGCACGTCTTGCTTGATTACGAGTAAGCATAAACGTCACGTACAACGTGGGGATGAGCAAAGAAGATTCTTTTTGTTGTTTTTAACTTTTTCAGTTTTTTTGGATTTTTTATTGTTTTTACTTTTTTGGATTTTTGGAATTGTATTTAGACAAAAATCTACAAATCTCCTCCTTAATCAAATCTCTTGATTAAAGAAGCCTCAAGGAATGAAAACGATCACGTGAAGTGAACGCCTTCGATGACTTTAGAAAGTTGGTGGAACACCAAAACGTTCAAGAGGGTTTAATCAATGAAACCAAGAAAATATATATGATACTTAATCGAGCTTCTCGAAAGTATTTATCTATTTTTGCCTTTTTTCTTTGGTTTGAGATTCGAATACAATGATTGGGTAATGACCTCCCAAGTCAAGGTTGTGATTTCTCACGTATTTGGAGTACTTGTGTATTTATTGTTCTACGTCTACAATATAGTAATAGTATTCACAAAAAAACGAAAAACTGATAATACGTATTAGTAGAGTGCTACTAATACAAATACTATTATGGCTAGTATAAAAACAAAAATTGTTCAAATCAAAACACAACACGCCTCCCCGGCAGCGGCGCCAAAATTGATGGTTGAGTTTTTACTACTCTTTAAGAAAAGAGAGCAAAAGCGGTAAGTATTAAGTGTTCGTTTAGGAAAACGAAAGCACTTATGACCCTTTGTGTGGGATCGTTCTCAAGGAGGCTTGGTGTGTGTGTAATGAGATGATTAATTTGTGATTTTATTGTTATGAGAAAAGAAAATAGAAATGGGGTAAGAAGAGAATGACGGTTACGATGACGGATTACACTAAGACGAAAAGGTCGTTCACGTAAAACCGTAAAAAGCACCAAATTAAAAACAATAAACCTAAAAATTAATTAAAATTTAAAAACTAAGTCTAAAATAATATAAATAAGAATAAAAATTCAACAAAAATATTTTAAAACCTTTTATTAATTAAATATTCAATTTTAAATGCTAATTAAAGCCCTAAAATTAAATATAATTAACAAAATGTCCAAAATATTATTTTATTGAACAAATAACTCACTTATATTATTTAAAGACTAAAAAGTATTTTTCCTAAATTTTAAAAACTATTTTTCTATTTTTAAATCACTAAAAACTATTTTTTAACCAAAATAATCATAAAAAATAATAAAATAATGCCAAAAATAATTTGAAAATTTTAAAAATCCTAAATTATACTAATGAACAGTAGAAAATTGAAAAAGTTTGAAAAATGTAAAATTTTTTACTAAAAGACAAAACAGTTAATAAATAAAACCTTAATTAAACTAAATTAATTATAAAATTAATTAAAAAGTGAATAGTAAAAAGTTTTTAAACTAAAAATCTTAAACTATTTTTCTAAGTCTATGAAAAATTTTAAAACTGAAAAATATTAGTTTTTGTCACTAAAAGACAAAAACAAAATAATAAAAAGTTAATTAAAAATAGCAATTAAATCTAAAAAATATTAAATGAACAGTAACTGAAAAACTAATTAAACTGAAAAATCAAAAATTAAATAAGAAAGATATAGAAATAAAAATCAAAGCTTAAAACCTATATTTGCCCACAAAAGACAAAAAAACAAGTTACTGATGTTGACACCTAATTTCCTTTTGTCTGTATGTGAAGCAGGGGAAACTTTAATACTAGCAGTGGGAACTTGGTTCCCACTGACAATGAAAAAAAAGAGGTCTGGTGACTGAATAGCTAGGAAAGCTATGTGTGTTGCTTTTCTTTGGACAATGGGGCACCCCTACACTCAGTGGAGTGTAGGGAGTCTAGTAGAGCAATAAAACACACAAGCTTCTTCACAAAATCAAATACAAAAGGCACAAAAAGGTGACTGTTTAAGCTTTTATGTTTCTGATGAACAGTAAGCTGGTATGTTATGCACAAAAATGGATTTCAAATGACCAAGACTTGCACACAATCTACCCAAATCACATAAAAACTTAATGCAATCCTATCTTGACCTATATTCTAACAGTTGATCAGATTAGACAGTCAAATTCGCACAAAAATAGGCAGAAAAAAGGCTAACAGATTAATAGCTCTACTCTACCAAATTTTAACATGCATCTTTCATTAAATCCTATCCAAACCTAAGAGAATTTACTGATAAAACCTATAACTAACAGAAAGAGTGAGTTTAGATGAAAATTAACACCAAAACTTGTCAAGAATCTTAGTTAACACCCAAATCCAAACACTCCTTTAATTTCAGAAAATGAATTTTTTTCAAACAAAATGAAATCAAACTCAAACCAAACTAATTTCTACTATCTCTAACATGCATAAAAGCCCTAAACAAACTTGCATTGACTGATTATCTAGCATACAAATATAAGATCCACAAAACCAAAGAAATCACACAAGTCCTTCAAGCATAGAGAGTTCAAGCCTAGGGATTACCTTGTGGGACCCACATCCGGGCCCCACTATGGCTGTAATGCCATCTTCATACAAGCTCGGGCTTGTGCAGATCTTGTTGATGTGGGGAATGCCAAGTGACGACTTAAACAGTCAAAAGCACTTCAATGTATCTTCCAGGGAACAAAATCCTTGTGAACCTGCTAAGAATAAGGAAACCAAACAAAAGTGACTTGTTACAAAGGCTAACAAGCTATAAGTTTGACTTATTGAGAAAGTCAGCTTATAGCTTATAGCATATGAAAATCTTGAAAATCTTTTGAAACTGAAATTTTAAAATTTAAAATTTCAAACAATTGATAGATAAATGGAACTCAGCAATTAACCTTCACAACACCAACTTTTATAAACTTTAAAAGGGATTACAATTCATGAAAAGAAAATACCAACTTTAAATCATAAAAAGGAACTACAAGTGAAAGGCTTAAAAACTGGAACAATGATAATGAGACACATAGGTATCATTATATACTTCTACTCAGAACTATCTAGAAAGTTGAATAAAATATTACAAAAAAGAACTAAAGCCCTAAACCCTAATATGGAATTTCCAGGTTTGCCCTTGTGTTTGAATTTGGAGTCTTGGTCAGCAGGTCCTTGTCAAGCCCATGTGATGTTGTAGTTGGCAATAAGTGATCACAAGCGTTCATTTGTGCGTAATCTCCAAGCAAAATTATCAACCATTGATTTACTGTAACTTTTTTTGGATTTTTGTAGCAGGGGAAGGACGGGGGGGCCTATTGGGTCACGGGGTGAGTGTGATGGGTGGTGGGTTTTGTTTAGGGGGTGCTTAATCATGTTTCTGGGACATCTTAGGGAAAAACCCTTTGATTTGAGGTGTAATGGATTTAGGGTTTATAGGGATTAAGGATGATGAATAGTTGAAGTTTAATCATGTTTAGTAGATTTAAAACATGTTTCCCACCATATTAGTTAGTTTAAAACAGATTAAATAAATCTGTTATAAAGAATAGGTAGTGGATTGTATACGTGGAGGAGGTGATGATGTGTAGGGGTTTAATTGGTGGGGGTGGTGATGTGGCGTGAGGTGAGTGGTGGGATGGAGTATCTTGTCTGGGCAGAAGTGGCCCCCAAGGTTTTATAACTTTGCACTTAGTAATAAACAGCCACAAATCTATTTCCCTTTGTTAAAAACTTTTGTTTTTTCAACTTTGGCCACAAAAGTTTATGCAAAGTATTCATAAGGACTTTAAATGCATATAATGAATTCTTCAAGGGTTTGTCTTGTACAATCTTGACATTTTAGGGACCCAAGTGTAAAATTGAGGATTTACAAAGGTTTAAAATGACAAGTCTTCAATAGTTGAGGGACCATTTTTGTTAGCCCTATATTTCATATAGTAGAACAAGAATGTAATAGGTCATCTTAGTCGTTAAAAGGTCTTGTATTGTAATAGGTTAGTCGGGAAAACCGGGCTTGAGTTTAAGCTAATATTGTATAAGTTAGGGGCGTAAGCCCAAAAGAAAGCCAAGCCCGGCCCAAGATGAAGCCCACAAAGGCCTTAGAGCCGTGGGGTATATAACCCTCTTTCACATGTGAAAGAGGGTGTTGGTTCATTTCTTAAAACACATAGTTTTAGTGTAAACCTTCCACTTCTCTCTCTACTTTCTCTTTCTACTTTTCTTCTCTTTCTCTCTCTAAGAATCTTGTGTTATGGATTGATTAGGAACAACATTTGGTATCAAGAGCCTATAGTGGATAGGTGATTAAAGATTCGTATGTGGTGTTCTTGATTTTTCGTGGCTTTTTTGATCCATTTCTCACGTCCCATTTCTCTTTTCGTGTTTTTATGGTCTTTTCTTGATACGAATCATCTACATACTAGTAGTAGTGATTTGGGTATCTTGGTTTTGGCTAAAACACAAATTTTTTGGATCAAAAGTTGCGAAATTTCTTGTTTTTCTTCATTCCGAAATTCAAGCAAGTGCTACCATCGGAAAGTACAAATTGTACTTGGGCTTCCATCGCAATAACCTTACCATCGGAAAGGGTTTGGTTCTACATTGCGATCGTTTGATTTTGTTACTTATTCCGATCTGGCATTCCGATCGTACTTTGCGATCTGGATTCCGAAGGGTATAAGGAAGTACTTTATGTCGTTACTCTGCTTGAACTTTGTCAGCCACATTGCGATCTGAGCATTGCGATCTGAGTATTCCGATAGACTTTGCGATCTGAGTATTCCGATAGACTTTGCGATCTGAGTATTCCGACAGGCTTTGCGATCTGAGCATTGCGATAGAGCATTCCGATCTGAAAGTACATTGCGATACTACATTCCGATCTGAACATTGCGATAGAACATTCCGATCTGAACATTCCGATGGACATTTCGATGGATATTTTGTTTGAGTAATTTTTAGACTTAGCCACTATCTAGACTAGTTTCGGAACGTAGTTTACACGAAGATTAAAAAAAAAAAAAAAAAAAAAAAAAAAAGAGTTAAAATTTTTTAGGTCAGGTAAAATCAAATTTTTTCCCTACTAGTTTTTGGCTATTTCTAACTCAAATTCAAAATTTGGCGATACAAAATTTTTCGGCTTACCGTTTTGTCAGACTGAGGAATTTATTGTCGGACTGAGAAAAAAAAAAAAAAAATTTTTTTCTGGAAATTTCGGAATTTCAATTTTAACCACACATCATCACAACAAATCCACTAAGATCTGCAATTCATCCACAAGTATTCACCATGTCTAACAACAACATCAACATTGCAACTGCTAATCAAATTCGTTTGGAACAAGGTGGCAACGGTAACCCACCTGTGCTCACTGCCGGTTGCTACGTTCAATGGAGATCTCGTTTTCTTAGATTTCTCGATGGAAAAGAAAACCGAACTGCTCTTCGTCACTGCCTTGAGAACCCACCTCCAGTTTTTGAATTCAAACCAATTACAACACAGGCAGAGGATGGTACTTCATCAACTATACGAGCTATGGAGGATTTTGACACATGTTCTGCTGAGAAAAAGAAACTCCTCCAAGCTGAAGCTGATGCTGTAAATTTCATACTCACTGGAATTGATAATGATATCTATTCCACAGTTGATGCATGTCCTAATGCTATGGAAATGTGGAATGCAATTCATCGATTGAAGCAAGGTGAGTCAATCAATGTTCAAGATCTCGAGACTAATCTACTTTGGGAGTTTGGAAAATTCACATCTGAAGATGGTGAATCCATTGACTCATATTACTCGAGATTCTACAAAATGATGAATGAGCTTGTAAGAAATCAGTGCACCATCTCCAATCATCATGCCAATGTTCAGTTTCTACTTCAACTCAAACCGGAATGGCAAAGGTTTGTGACTTTGGTCAAACAAAGGGAGGATATCAAGACTATATCTTACCACAAACTTTATGATATCTTGAAACAACATCAGAATGAAGTGAATGAACTAAGGGCTGAAAAGGCAGAACGGTCTGCTAATTCTATTGCTTTTGTGGCTGCTACTTCAACAAAACCCGTTCCTCGTCAACAACCACCTAATCATTCCTCGAAGTCATCAAGCTCATCCACCAAACCTCTAGCTGCTGCTAAACACAAAGCAAAAGCAATTGTCCCCACTCCACCTCCAAAGTATGACACCGAGTCAGATGGAGACAGTGATGATGAACAAACTTCAAGGGACAAGAAGATTGAAGAACTCATGTCTTTACTCACCACAACTTATAAGAAGATCTACAAACCTACCAACAACAACCTCAGATCATCATCCAATGCTAGATATAAGGAAGTTGATCATGCACCTAGGTATGATCGTGATGCTAGGTATGATAATCAGAGGATGCTGAATCAAGTTGGGGCTAGAGATACTGTAGGCACTCCGGTGGTGCAGAAGACTGGGATTCAATGCTTCAACTGCAAGGGATTTGGTCACATGGCTAGGGAATGTAAGAAGCCAAAACGGGTTAAGGATTCGGGATATCACAAGGAAAAGATGTTGCTGTGCAAGAAAGAAGAAGCAGGAATTCCACTCACAGCAGATGAAGTTGATTGGCGTGATGACACTGATGATGAAGCCGATGATCAAGAGTTAGAGGCACATTATGTGTACATGGCAAAGATTCAAGAAGTGATCCCAGAGACTGATGATACTTCTGGACCCATCTATGATTCTGAGCCACTTGAAAAGGTACCATCACATGATAACTATAATGTGTTTGCTAATGAACGACGGCATCCTGAGCAACCCGAAAGCATAAATGACACATATGTAATGGACACGGAGGATAGCAATATCTCTACAGATTCACAGCATATGTGTAATGATGACGGAAAAGTTGTTCAAGATACTGACTCGGATGAGGACCGTGATTTGCTTGCGTCTATTATTGATTCTTTAAAACGTGAAATTGATGAAAACAAAGAAGCTAATAAACGTTTGAAGCAAGCAAACACATCCTTAGCCGAGGAGATAGACAGGCTTAAAGAGTGTGATTATGTAAAAGAAGCTGATCGACGGGTTGCAATAGCTAATGGTTTGGTATATGAACGTAAGGTGCTCAACGAACAATATTGTTCTGAAGTAGCACACGAAATTCATATGTCAAAACAGAAGATATCGGAACTTGAAGAACAACTGCTGCTACATAAACTCCAAATTACTGAATTAGAGTCGGTTAACAAAGAACAAACTGAGCTTTATAAAACTCGTGAAGAAAAGGATATTGAAAAAATTCTTGCTTTGGAAAAGAGAGTCGACACGTTAAACAACATTGTTTACAAAACGGGTCAGTCTATTCAAACTATGAATATGCTCAATAGAAATATGAAAACGAGTTTTGTCAAGCCTGAATATCTCAAGAAAGCTCAAAGTACCAAGCCTGCTCTTTATGATATCGGTTGTTATGTTGATAATCTTGCTCTTATGCTCTCCCCTGACTGCGACGAAATCATTCGTCAACAAGAAGAAAGTCGATCAAACTTAAGTGATTTAATAAACCTTTCTGATTCTAACAATCATATTAAGTTTGTCCCTCAAAAAGAACTTTCAAAAGAACAAAAGATGTATAACAGTGTTCCACCACCAAGTGATGAACCACAAAAGAAAGTTTCTTTAAAAAGGAGTTTCAAAAAGCAATCAATTTTGTTAGAAAAGCGAATTTTGGATGAAAAACGTAAATGGGATGAGAAAAGCAAAAGTGTTCAGCAATTTGAGTTTATAAAACAAGGGGTTTTAAATTTGTACAAAGGTGTCGTCGACTATGAAAAAGTTTCTAGGGATACCATTTGGAATATTAAACCTAACCCACAAGTAGAAGTCGTCATCCAACAATGCATTGTTCCAACCATTGATGATCTTTCAAAAAATGTGGAAATGTTTTATAATGCTCTCACTGAGGAAATGTTAACTGATTTAAGCTATGTCAAATCTCTTGAAGATGAAGTTGATTTTCTTCAAATTAAATTAAAGACACAAGAACACCAACTTTCTAACGAAATTGATCGACTTTCCAAGGAATATTTTTATGCTGACCATATGAATGCTATACTTGGTGTGTATACCGATCTGGATCAATATTGTCATGTAGCATGTTTAGTGTCAGAATCGGACGCGAAATGTCGCAATCTTGAAGTAGAGCTTTCAAAACAAATTCAGTCATATAACAAACTTTCGAAAAGTTTTTCTCAACTTGAGAAACACTCCATTTCTCTTGAACTTGCTTTACAAAAAGGTGAAAAATCTCATAATCATAAAAAGTGTCTAGAAATGTCAGCTTCTTCGTTTCGTCTACTAAATGAAAAAGATTTCGAAATAAATGATTTGAAAGCTCAGCTAAAAGAAAGGGACATTGCCATTAGTGAGTTACAGAAACTCATTGAGAAAATGAAAGGAAAGTCTGTTTTGGGTAAACCATCTGCCGTTCGTCAACCGAATGCGGTTAAATGCCATAAAACATCTATTTTGGGACAACCCCCACAGACTTTGCCTAAGATAGGAAATGATAAGAGCACTAATGTGATAGCACCTGGAATGTATAAGATGAACACTAGGTCCACTCAAACTGGAACAACGCAGTTACCTCAGAACACTAGGAAAACTAATCAACGTGTGTCTTCTTCTACAGGAGTAAATCCCACTACTAGTGTTAGCGGACCACAGCTTAAGAGCACTAGAGTTGAAGATAGAGTCATGCCTAACAATAGTCAAGGGAAGAAGAATGAAGTAGAAGATCACCGTAGGAATTTTAAGTTTTCTAAGAATAAAACGTCTGTAACTGCATGTAATGACAGTTTAAATGCTAAGACCTCGAATGTTGAATTTGTTTGTGTTGAATGTGGCAAATGTGTTCGTACTTTCAATCATGATGCTTGTGCTCTTAATTATAATGGCGTGAATACTAGAACTAGGAAGCCTATTCGTATGCCCACTAGTACTAGTAAACCCACAAGAACTTTGAACCAATCCACTGAGCAACCACTTAAGAAACTAAGTGCGTTAGAATCCACCACTCTACGTAAACAAAGCAGGTTAAAGAAGCTTTATGAGAACATGATTAGGACATGTACACGGGGGTATTCAAGATTTACACCACCCGGATACAAATGGGTACCTAAGACAATCCCCATTCTAATTGGGTCTATGAATGTTAGCTTGCCTTTAGAATCTAGGTCCACTACTATTTTGGAACCCGTTTCTATCAAGGGCTCCCATTTGTCAAATGCTACATTGTCTTCTAATTCTTCTGCAGCTCGTCGAACTCATCCTATTCATAATGGACTCCGGGTGCACAAAGCACATGACGGGCAATCTCAAGCTTCTCATTAACTTCGTGGAGAAGTTTCTGGGTACGGTACGGTTTGGAAATGATCAATTTGCACCGATACTCGGATATGGAGACTTGGTTCAAGGGAATATCACTATAAAACGGGTTTATTACGTCGAGGGACTGAATCACAATTTATTCTCGGTTGGTCAATTTTGTGATGCGGATTTGGAAGTGGCTTTTCGGAAATCTACTTGCTATGTTAGAGACTACGATGGGAATGACCTTCTTACAGGTTCTCGTGGTTCTGATCTCTACACAGTAACTCTTCAAGACACATCTTCAACAAATCCAATTTGCTTAATGGCTAAAGCATCATCATCTCAAGCATGGTTATGGCATCAACGATTGTCACATCTCAACTTTGACACCATCAACTTGCTTTCGAAGAATGATATTGTGACTGGTCTTCCTAAGTTGAAATTCGTCAAAGACCATCTTTGTTCTTCCTGTGAGTTGGGGAAAGCAAAACGAAAGTCTTTCAAAACAAAGACTACCCCAAGCTCAAAAGGACGATTGGAACTTCTACACATGGATTTATGTGGTCCCATGCGTGTAGAGAGTATTAACGGGAAAAAGTATATTCTCGTGATTGTTGATGATTACTCTAGATACACATGGACTTTCTTCTTAAGGTCCAAAGATGAAACACCAGAAGTTCTCAAAAACTTTCTCAAGATGATACAACGCAATCTTCAAGCTCAAGTCTTAACCGTAAGAACGGATAGGGGTACTGAATTTTTGAACAAGAACTTGCAATCTTACTTTCAAGAAGAAGGCATCGAACATCAAACGTCTATTGCTCGAACTCCTGAACAAAACGGCGTTGTCGAAAGACGGAACCGTACTTTGGTTGAGGCTGCTCGAACAATGCTTTCTGCTTCAAAATTACCGCTATTCTTCTGGGCTGAAGCAATTGCAACTGCCTGTTATACTCAGAATCGTTCTCTCGTTATCCCTAGACATGAAAAGACACCTTACCACATCATCAATGGCAGGAAACCTACTGTAAAATTCTTTCACGTATTTGGATCTTTATGCTACATCCTTAAAGACGGTGAGAATCTCGACAAGATGAAAGAAAAAGGTGATGCATGTATTTTTGTGGGGTATGCTACATTGTCGAAAGGATATCGTGTCTATAACAAGAGAACAAAGATCATTGTCGAATCAATTCATGTGAACTTTGACGAATTGCCACAAATGGTACTTGATCACAACAGCTCAAGTCCCGCACCTCAATGTCCAACGATGGCACCTACACAAAACAGTGTACGTCCCGTGCAAGAATGTCAACAAAGTACTCCTACAGCAGACTCGACGGATACGACACATATGAATGAGTTGGTTGACTTATATGATCCTATGTTTGATGAATATTACTATGGAAACAATCAAGTTGTGTCAAAGCCTTCCGCTGTCAATACTGCTGATGCACCTGAACAAAATCAACAAGACACAACTGCCTCTACTTCAGCAACCGGTGCTCAAGAGACAATTCCAGTGGATACTCAACAAACTCAAGAAACTGTCATACAACCAACATCACCAACCGTCAATGCTGAAGGAGGAAACAACGATCAAGCAGTCGATGCACAACCTGACGATGAAGAATTTATCAATCCGTTCGGTACACCGGTACACGAAGTTGGAGAGTCTTCTAGTCAACATGTTGATCCGTCCAACATGCATACATTCTACCAACCATATCCATCCACTCACCATTGGACACGTGATCATCCATTGGTGCAAGTCATTGGAAATCCTTCACAACCGGTTCGAACACGCAGACAACTCGAAACCGATGGCGATGTGTGTATGTATGCACTCACCGTGAGTTCAACTGTACCTACAAACATCAAACAAGCCATGACTGATCATGCGTGGATTGAATCAATGCAAGACGAAATTCATCAGTTTGAACGCCTAAATGTTTGGGAACTTGTTGACCGACCCTATGGAATGTCAATTTTAGATTTCAAATGGATCTGGAAAAACAAACTGGATGAAGAACAAACCATCATCAAAAACAAATCTCGTCTTGTGGTTAAGGGATACCGTCAACAAGAAGGCATAGACTACGATGAATCATTCGCTCCAGTCGCTCGTTTGGAAGCAGTCAGGATATTCCTTGCTTATGCTGCACATAAGGGCTTCACGGTTTTTCAGATGGACGTCAAAACAGCTTTTCTCAACGGCCATTTGAAGGAAGAAGTGTATGTGAATCAGCCGGAAGGATTCGTCGATCCTCATCATCCTGACAAAGTCTATCGTCTCAAGAAGGCTGTATATGGACTTAAACAAGCTCCAAGGGCATGGTACGAAGAACTTTCAAACTTCTTGGTGTCCAAAGGATTCTCCAAAGGTTCTATTGATCCTACTCTCTTTACTAATAAATATGGGGATGACATAATGCTGGTGCAAGTTTATGTTGATGACATTATTTTTGGTTCTACGAACCCAAAACTTTCAAAACGTTTTGAAAAATTAATGCACAGCAGATTTGAAATGTCAATGATGGGGAGCTAAAATTCTTTTTAGGCCTCCAGATTCATCAATCCCCACGTGGTATCTTCATTAACCAAGCTAAGTATGCTCAAGAGATACTTAAAAAGCATGGTATGACCTCATGTGCTCGCGTTGGTACACCATTGTCGACTACATCCCTAGACGCTGACTTGTACTCATATCCCGTAGATCAAACGCGATATCGCAGTATGATCGGGTCACTTATGTACCTTACAGCCAGCAGGCCTGATATTCATCATGCCACATGCTATTGTGCACGATATCAAGCCAGACCTACTCAAAAGCACCTCAAAGAGGTTAAACGGATCTTTCGGTACCTTAAGAATACCATTCACATGGGACTCTGGTATCCGAGGGAAACCGGTTTTCATCTAACGGCTTTTTCAGATTCTGATCACGCAGGTTGTCTTGATAGTCGTAAAAGCACTTCTGGTAGCATACAATTTCTAGGGGAAGACAAGCTTGTCAGTTGGTCGTCAAAGAAGCAGGATTGCACTTCGCTCTCATCAGCTGAAGCAGAATATGTGGCTCTATCCGCGTGTTATGCTCAAGTCCTCTGGATGAGAACTCAACTCACGGATTATGGCTTCCACTTTGATAAAATACCTATGTATTGTGACTCAAAGTCGGCCATAGCCATATCTTGCAATCCGGTTCAGCACTCCCGCACCAAGCACATCGATGTCAGATATCACTTCATCAAGGAACAAGTAGAACGCGGCATCGTGGAATTATACTTTGTCAGAACTGAGTACCAGCTGGCAGACTTGTTTACAAAAGCTCTATCGAAAGATAGGTTTGCGTATCTCGTTGGCCGTCTTGGTATGAAGTATATGACTCCAGAAGACTTGGAGGTTTTGGCAAATGAAGCTGCTTGATATTCTCTCACTATGACTTCTAGGCGCATCACAGCTTAGAACTCGGACCTCAACTAAGGAAAGTTTATCTCGGACGATAACTTATCCTTCTCAACGAGAAATTCATATTTCTCTGTCATGAGCTTCTCATAAAAACATTCAAAGTTTTTAAGTTCATGAAAACGATTTCTAAGTAAATGTCAGCTTAGAACTCGAACTTCAACTTAAGGAAAGTTTATCACGGATGATAACTTATCCTTCACAACGGGAAATTTATTTTTCTCGGTCATGAGCTAGTCACAAAACAATCAAAGTTTTGAGCTCATGAAAAACGGACCCGAAAGGGGAGTGTACGTTTCAGTGCGCTTTCCCTAATCAATAGAAGAGAAGTCTTCTATCCTGATTATTTTAAAACCGTTGAACACAACTTTTCAAGAATTTCTCAAAAGGTTTTTCTAAATCTTTCAAAATTGTGTGTTCAACACTCCCTTCCTCATAATAGGTTTTTATATCTAAAAATGTCATATGTTATTTTGATCAATTTTTGAGGGGGAGTGTTTTAAAATCAAGCCTTTAATGTTGTTGGGTACATCTCTAAAATTGTCATATTTTATGTATCCAACACATTCCGAAAATGATATGAAATTGTCAAATGTAATATATTATATCGGAAAAGGCATCTCAACTCCGTACCTCAACATATTTTGTGGTGTCGTTTTTCTAAAATTTTGTCAAATTTTGTCTCAAGACACACATATATTGTTGAGGGGGAGCGTCCCGACTAAAAATGTTCCATGATTCATGCGGGCACACATGTTTCTCTCCCAATCGGTTTTCAGAAATTGTCATATTTTAATCAACTAGTATCTCTAATATGATGTTTTTATATTAGAGATAGGGGGAGAAAATGTGATTAAAATGTAATATATCGCAACATGTGATCTTAAAGACTCAAGTGCAACTCTTTCCTTCACATGCCAAACTATTTCGTATATCGATGCATGTGTGTAGGGGGAGCTTTTCAGAAATGTAAAACTTTCAAGTGTTAAAAGTTTTGATTTTTATCAAGCACTTTGAATGGTTTTCAATGGTTTTATGGTTACGATCTTTACCCAAAACAACCTACTATCCACGACGGAAAGATGGAGTCAAAAGGTGGTTTAGGATAGGAAACTAAGTCCTATGATCCAACCAGAACCGGAGGGATCTACCCAAGGACATTCCATAGCTAGAAATAGTTGTCCTTAGGAAAGATGGAGTGGAATGAAGCTGAATGCGGACCAAGTACTTAAGTTAGCACTGGAACAATCACAACAAGGTGCTAATGATGACGTATTGGTAAGCATTGAAGGAGTTGAATATTCTATGCAACTTAGGCAGAAACCGGGTCAATACATCTATTGAAGACAAGTCATCATGGACCCAGTGATGCAATGCACAACCCTTCCCAGCCATTCGAGTTTCTCTCAAAAGAAACTTGTCTCATTGTCACGGAGATCAACACGTATCTATTGACTTTCTCACTCCGAGTCAGTTAATATTGAAAAGGTGGCAGTCTGCTCCAGCCTCCGATTACCAAAATGCACTTATTGAGTCTAGAGCCAAACGAGATCAATTTATCATCTCATTAGGACACAATCGAGTCCTACGCATTATCCTTGTGATATTGCCAGAACATCTGAGTGATACGATTCACAATGAAGATGGAAATCCTGCTTGAGCCAGCATTAAACAAGCTCATGGTAGGTAACTTGTGCGATTCTACACGAATCAAACTTGTGAGAACTGGAAAGCAACTAAGTTTCGATTCTTAATTGATTCAAACTTGATTCCAGGTTTCTTCGCAAAATCCATGTGATCTTGCCAGAACATTCAGAGTGACACTTATTAGTGTTCACAGTGACGAATGGAAATCCTTCCAGTGTCAACATCAAACAGCACTGCGGTAGGTAACTCGCAAGATTCTCTATGAATCAAGCTTGTGACAAACTGGAAAGCAACAATGGTGCGATTCTTTTAGAATCAAACTTGTTCCAGGAAATCTGAATTGACGACTCTAATCAGACGGATAATTTATCCTTATGATTCACTCTTTACGTTCGTAGTCTGCTTTGAGACGGTCGAGTAAAGAGAACTGGCTACTACCGCCGGGAAACCCTGTCAAGGAGGTTCTTAATCGAATCTACCTGATCACAGGTACGGTATTTAATACCGTTTAACGGTCTTCACCGACCGGAGGTAAAACGCTACCGAGTTAGGGTGAAATGTTCAAAGCCATTTCATCCGTGTCTATATATGTTGCTGTATATCAAGAAGGTGGCGTAGCTGTGTAACCGGATGTCGATTCAGAAGTCACAAGAGCACAAGATGGCGATAATCAAGATACCTAAGAATGTAATAATGTAATAGGTCATCTTAGTCACAAGGAGCACAAATGAAGATCTCAAGCACTCAAAGTCTAATGACAAAGGCTCAAGATAAAGATCACGAAAGCATGAAGGAACAAAGCTGTTACAAACAAGATCAAGACCAAGATACAAGACCAAAGCAAGAAGATCTCCTCTACAAGAATGTATTCACTCAACCATCTTATGCTTTTTAAGCATTTTTAAGATGACCGATACATTGGGGGAGATTGTTAGCCCTATATTTCATATAGTAGAACAAGAATGTAATAGGTCATCTTAGTCGTTAAAAGGTCTTGTATTGTAATAGGTTAGTCGGGAAAACCGGGCTTGAGTTTAAGCTAATATTGTATAAGTTAGGGGCGTAAGCCCACAAGAAAGCCAAGCCCGGCCCAAGATGAAGCCCACAAAGGCCTTAGAGCCGTGGGGTATATAACCCTCTTTCACATGTGAAAGAGGGTGTTGGTTCATTTCTTAAAACACATAGTTTTAGTGTAAACCTTCCACTTCTCTCTCTACTTTCTCTTTCTACTTTTCTTCTCTTTCTCTCTCTAAGAATCTTGTGTTATGGATTGATTAGGAACAACAATTTTTGCCAATCTTCAATTCTTCAAGGGTAATTTTGGAAATTCTTGATTCGGGTCTGGTTCATTGTGCGGCTTCGTTTCCCGTGTTCGTTTTTGATTGATTCTTGTATCTTTTTGTCATTTCCTCAATATCCGTACCTAAAATACACAAGCAACAAACACGAGCATATATTTGGCTTTTTTAATGATATTTAATGCATTTTTTGCCCAATTTGGACGATGAGACTATGTATAAATGCAGTCTCATCATTAATCATCATATGAAAGAATATCACAACTTGTGACTATGAATAAGTATTATCAAAGTGTCACAAGATCAATAATCTAGTTTGTGGGAATCTATGCCTTATCAAAAATTTGATTGTTTTGACTAAGACGATAGTAATTAAACTAGGGTTACCATGTAGTGATCTTAATTGGTATTTGGATAAGGGAAAATTAAGCAATTGTATTAAACAATGATATGACATACGAGGTATGATCGTTTTCATCAAATACTATTGTGTCCTATATTTGCATGTTTAATCCACGGATGTAGGATCCTCATATTTTATATGTATTATATACATTCTAAATATCCGTTTTCAATCATCAATATAGGAATATTGTTGAACTAAGGAAAAATATGAGGGTTGGTTGTATCTTTGTTAAAAGGATACATAAAGATAAATCTTCCAAACTCATAGGTTATTCAGTGTGGTTGAATAATTAGATTACCCCAAATGTGTAAATCTTCTTTAGGGATCGTCGTCATTAAGAGATTATACTAATAATGAGTATTGTTAGTCCTTAGAGTTGAGATGCAAGCGGATCTTCGTATGGATGGATATCATTTCTTGATTTAGCATAAACGCCCTGGTAGTAAAATGGACAGTTATAAAACCAATTTCAGATATGTCTTACATGTGTGAAAGGTAGTTGTAGTCAAAATAGGATTTTGAGCCTCCATTAACGATGGAGTATGATACATACTAGGGCCCTCATAGGGTTGATCGGATGTTTACGTATCCACGTCCAAATTGTAGTTAAGATGATTCTTTTTACATTTGGTAATCTTGATTAATCTAGAAACGAGGAACAGAATCATTAATACATGAAATGAATTTTGATTCATATTCATGATTAAAAATATCAAAAACAAAAGGGATGCAGTAATTTATACCATAGGGCTGAGATTGTTTACTAAAACCAAAAACAAGTATTGTTGGGAGCATTGATAGTGTTACTAGACTATCTGTCAATGTTAGTATAAAGTACGCTATGATGGAGACCTCCGAAAGTGAGAGTTGTTGGGTTATGCGTAAGCCATAGTAGTATTTTATACGGCGGGGAGTACGTGGGCCCAAGGGGTTACACACTTAGACATCAAGATTATCTTTTATTAAGATATACGATATAATATGGCTAAATAAAGCATCATCACAACCAAACAACCGATGTATACTAAAAAAATCTATCAAGTTAATACGAGTTATGACATATCATATACATATCATGCAAAAGAAATATGAAACACAACATGACAACCACATCAGATAAAATGATCCTAAACTTTTGCATAACCATAGAAAACAAAAAAGTTAAAGCATCATCACAACCCCTAAAACCCCACAAATACAACTATAGTAAAGCAACAAATATAAGCTTAAGCAAACACATTTGCATTTCTAATAATCAAATTATTAAACAACATGTAGTAAGCCTTATGAAATCAAAACCATCATAGACATTAGATAAAACACAAATACATATCCACAAATCTCAAAATTAAAAGAAAAATCCAAAGTACCATGCATTAACAACGTGATATCACCGAAGCCTCCACAAGATTTTCGAAAACATCAAAACCATCCCATCCGACCATAACCTATACTAAGCCATACGGAAGCACACATCAGAACCACGTATCACGCTTGTCACAATCCTTAAACAAACAAAAACACAAAAACATATCCACTAAACACGAGGATTAAATAAAGAAACCAAAAAAACATGCATTATCAAATCCAATTACTCCAATAGTAATGAAACCCATGCATAGATTCTCGAACAAAGAAACCTCTAGGTGATCATTACAACCTACAACTAACTATATAAAATCACAACTCACAATACATATCATAATTATCATAGAAGGTAAAAAAACACACACAAACTAAATAAAGCAAATAACAAAAGAGAATAACATACCAAAGCTTTAAAGTGAAACATATATGCTCCGTATGAAAGATTAGTGGAAAATGGTGGAAAGCAATGTGTCAAAGAAGAGTAACACTTGAGTAACACTTTTTATAAACACGACACAAATAACAGGACAAGTGTATAGTATTCAAACAAGAGAAACACATAATGGAAAGTCGACTAACATTTTTTTAATCCTTCAAGCAGTTTGCTTGGTTAGTGAACAATGTCGGCTCAAACCGTGGCTCCTCGGTACTTCCAAGTCAGTCCCCTCCCTCAATCCAATTTCAAACTCGCCGATTTGGCTATAGTACCGAGACACATGAGAACTTGAATAAAGGTTATGTAGTCTAATGTCTATGTAAAACACGTACGTACTAACATTATATATAATTACAAAACACTTGAAACTTTTAGTAAAATTGTATATAGCTGTATCATGGGGTGTCATTTTTCTTTTTAGTGGAGAAAAAAATGTAAACTAAAACTTTTACTGTATTAAAATTTAGCAAATTATATCATATATAATTACAAAACACATGAAACATTTAGTAATTATATATATATGTATCATGAAGTGTCACTTTTCTTCTTAGTGGAGAAAAAAATGTAAACTCAAACTTTTACTGTATTAAAATTGAGCAAATTATTAAAACTAGACTCTTTCTAATAAATGGCAAATTAAAACCTCTATATGCCCATTTAACTCAATAAAAAACTTGTAACAAAAGTAATCCAAAAAAGATAAAATTTACTAGAGAGAGTAAAATACTCAGATTATAGAGCACTAGGTGAAAGTAGAATGAGATATATAAAATGAGAAGAGGAGCCCTCTATTTATAGTGCATACTGGGGGTAAAAGTGCGCTGCACTTCTCAAAATGTGTGCCGCACATTGGAGGTGATGTTTATGCGCCGCACATCTGAGATTGTGCGCTTCACATTCGGTGCGTTCAGAATGTTTATTCTTCTATTATTGCAACTAATGACTCATTTTTGCTTTCTTTCACTTTAAGCCTTCAATCTTTTACCTACATATAAAACGCAATATTTTAAGTATTGAAAGTTCTTATTTATTGTACAACATGAGATAATAGCAATGGATTAAATATGTATATTTTGGGTGTTATCACGGCTTGAAAGAAATGTTCTAAATCTACTCAAGAAAGGAGTGCTGGTTTAGGGGGAAGCTAAGACAACTTCTATTAAGGAACTACGGGGAAGATCTACGTTGCAGAAAAGAACCACATGATTCTATCATATGTTGTTCTCATATTTCAGATCAAGCCTCGTAATCGGTAAAAATGTGAATATGTGTATCTACATATATTAGGCTTGTGTGGCAAGGTGTAGTGCTAGAGTATTAATTTTTTCAAGAATTTATCACGAAGTTCGTAATCTTTCATAAAACATACTCGAACACTACAACTTAACCCTCATTAAATTGAGGGGAGCATTAATATGTTCTAAGGCCAATCATAATTTCATTTGACCTCAACCTGTTAATCCATTAATATCCAAAATATCAAGGATTGACACTTTGGATAAGGAGAAAAAATAGGATTAAGGAGACTCGTAAATATATGTGATTAAGACAAAAATGACTTAATTATAATTCCTAACTTAATATGTGTGAAGCACATGTTAAGGGGGAGCGTTTTGAATTCAAAAACACTTAAGGTACAAAACATTTGATATTTATATCACAAATACCTTAGTGATTTTTTCAAGGAATTTTCAAGGTGGAAAATACATACCTAAAACACACTTAATTCATGACTGTTGTAGTAAAAAGGGTGGTAGGATTAGGTATAAGTCCAATGATTCTTGTAGAACCGGAGGAACCTTACCAAGGACAATTCCATAGCTAAAAATAGCAGTCCTTAGGAAAGATGGGGAATGATTGTGAACGTAGTAGAATGCCGACCAAGTACTTAAGCTAGCACTGGAACAATCACAACAAGGTGCTAGTGATGACGTATTGGTAAGCATTGAAGGGGTTGAAGAGTGAAAAAGAAATGTAAAGATAAAGGGTGTAAAGAAAGAAGCCCTCCTTACAACTTAGGCAGAAATCGGGTCAACACATATGTTATCAAGATCATTCTTTTCTTGGTATTGAAGATAAGAGATCATGGACCCAGTGATGTCGTACACAACCACCCCCCCCCCCCCCCAAGCTAACTCAAATATTCTCAAAATATATTTGTCTTAATGTCACGGAGTTCAACACATTATCTATCGATTTATTCACTCCGAATAAATTGATATTGAAAAGGTGGAAATCCTCTCCAGCCTCCGCTCACTAAATCAAAATGCACCATTGAGTCTAAAGCCACGAGATTATCAAAAGTCTCATTCGGACACTTTCTAATTATTCCTTGCTTCTTCACACACTATGAAAAGTAAGAAAGATTTTATGAGTCCTACACAATGTTATTGTAATATTGCCAGAACATCTGAGTGATACGAAAGTATTACAATGAAGATGGAAATCTTGCTTGAGCCAACATCAAACAAGCTCATGGTAGGTAACACGTGCGGTTCTTTATGAACCAATCTTGTGATAACTGGAAAGAAACGATGGTTTGATTCTTAATTGAATTCAAACTTGTTCGAGGGCCTCTACGCAAAATCTAAGTGATCTTGCCAGAACACTCAGAGTAACATTCTTTAGTGTTCACATCGATGAGTGGAAATGATGAGACTGCTTTTATACATGGTCTCATCGTCCAAAACGGGCTTAAAATGCATAAAATATCATCAAAATGCCAAATATATGCTCGTGTTTGTTACTTGTGTATTTTTAGGTACGGATATTGAGGAAATGGAAAAAGATCACAAGAATCATTCAAAAACGAACACGGGAAACGAAGCCGCACAATGAACCGGGCCCAAGTTTGGATTTTCCAAAAATACCCTTGAAGAATTGAAGATTGGCAACTTTAGTCCCTCATCTTTGAAGAACTTGTCACAAATGACCCTCCAAATGTCAATTGTACAAGAATGGTCCTCCATGTTTGAAGACTATACAAGATCAGCCCTTGGAAAATGAAGAATATGCATTAAAGGCCCTTGTTAAAAGTTTTGGAAGTTTTTGTGCCAAAAGTGACAACCTGCCAAACTTATTACAAAGGAAAATGGAAGTTTGCTGTTTGAATACAAAGTGAAGTAAAAAGGAAAGCTTGGGGGCATTTTGACCAGACAACCAAACTTATACACCCAACCAGCTCCTTACACGTCATCAATACCCACCCAATAACCCATTTACCCTACCCTACCCAGTCCATACCCAATACCCATACCCAGTGATGAGATGGCATTTATACATGATCTCATCATTCTTTTCGGGCTTTAAATGCACTAAAATGTCATAAAATACCATATATATGCTTGTGTTTGTTTACTTGTGTGTTTTAGGTATGGATATCGTGAAAAAGACAAAAGATCACAAGATACAAGGAAAAACGAACACGAGAAACGAAGCCGTACAATGAACCGGGCCCTAATCATGGAATTTTCATCAAATACCCTTGAAGACTTGAAGACAAAACAAGATTGATCCTCAATGAATGAAGAAATGACACTTAAAACCCTTGTATATTAATAATTACAAGTTTGGTCCCTTAAGTTTGTCAAAATTGCAAAAAGGTCCTTCAACTTTGAAGAAATGGCAAGATTGGTCCCTCAACAAATCAAATTTGTCAACTATAGTCCCTCATGAAGTTAAAGATGCAAAGAAGACCTTTGAAGATCAATATAGTCCAAGTTCAGCCCTTGAATTATCACAAAAGGTCAAAAACAACCCTTGATAAGCCTTTTACAAAGTCTTGTGCCAAAAATGTCAAGTGGGGAAAGTTATTTACAAAGTAAAACGGGTTTTAGGGCTTGAAAACTTAATATGCCAAAAAAACCAAAGGATAAGGGCCAAATGTGTGCAAGTAGAAACATTTAAAAAGAACTGGCGCCTAACATGTTACTTCCCCCAAAAATCGGATCAAAAAGGGAACTGTACATCTTTTTTACTCCCCAGGTTTCACTTCCACCTTTACTTGGGTAAAACCCAATTAAACTCACACACGCTTAATTCACATCACCCAAAACCTAACCCACTCCTAAAAACCTTCATCCCACCACGTGTGGTCCCCACCCCCAATTCCCCTATCATCCAATCAGAGAACTCCTTGGTCCCCAAGCTAATGACGTGTACCCAATCAACCACCAGGATGCATAGCTTTCTCCCAAAGCAAAAATAAACGGATGAGATCAAATGGACAGCTCAAACACCTCAAAATTGTCAAGGGCATTTTAGGATTTTTCTAGCATTAGGGTTTGTAATATTTTGGTTCTAGTATCTTCTTTAAGCACTATATAAGGAGCTCACAGATTGTGTGAAGCCCTTGTTCCAGTTTTCCTTCATAATTTTGTAATTCCTTTTATTGAAATAAAAAGTTTGGTTTTTGTTTAAAGAGCAAATTAATTCCTTTTTTATTTATTAAAGTTGGTGTTGATTAGTGAAGGAGAACTGAGTTCCAAGTTGTCATTTGTTTCATTAATTTTGAGTTTCAAAAGTGTTTAAGTTTTCTGAAATTTGGAAGAAATTTTGGGAAGAATTTGTTGCAAGGTTTGTGTGTTAAGTAATCATAGTTATTGGTGTTAGGGTGAACTAGAAAACGTATTTGGAAGGTTTTAAAAGATTTGGAAAGATTTTAAAAAAAGAAACAAAATAAAACAGAATAATACATATATTGTGTTTTGTGTTTGTTCTTGATTTGTCATAAGCAGGATAAAAGGGTGTTGTTGATCTAAGTCTGCTCCAACCCGAGTTGGATTGGAGGAGGATTTTCATCCTCTAAGGTTTTGGAAGTAAAACCTTAAGGTAATCTTCTCTACTTTTGGAAATTTCAGAAAAAAGCTAAGTGTATGTGCCTTATTTGATTTCATGCTTTTATGTGTTTAATCTGCTTGATTGGTGTTCTTAAGTTGCTAAATGCATGTTAGAATAACATTGAACCAGTTTGATTAGGTTTGTGAGTGTTTTGATTTGCAAAATTTTGGTTTACTAGTTTTAAAGGGTGTTTGGCTACGGGTATTAGCAGGGTACAATCATTGATTAGTGTTGCTAAAAGGTGTTAGGTTACTTGATTAGAGTTGAGTTAGGTTTCAAGTTAGCTGTAGTCTAGATTGGGTCAATTTTGTGGCAAGTTCAAGTGTTTTTAAGTGAAATCATAGGTAATAATATGCATGTTCACTATCTGCTAGTTTTTTCTGAATTTTTGTGCTTGATTCTTTGAAATTTGTTAAGTTATAGGGTGCTTTAAGTATTGATTTGGATTGTGTGCTAGTTTTTAAGCTGGTGTGCAAAATTTGGTCGTCTAAAACTTCCTAGGGTGCTTGTAATCTGCTTAAATTCCACCAGACCTTGCCCATTCACCTCAGAAACTAGCTTTGGCCATAGGGTGCATTTGATTTACTTATCTTTGTGTGCTAGGTGAGTATTTGTTGCTAGTTCTTGATTGTTTTGACTTCTTGTGCTCAAAGGAGCACAAGAGTGCCCCCCTGTGTCCAATAGCATCACAAATAATCCATTGGCCAAGCTCCTCTTGTGCCCTTTTGAAACTTGTAAACACAAGCCAAACCTGCAAGTGTTCTAGTGTAAGCTGTACACGTTTTTGATCTTTAAAAAGTTTAATCTTGGTAACAAAAGTGGAATTGGATTTGTTTATAAGCTAATTAAGGTCATTAGTTGGTTTGGTAAAGTTAAAAAGCAAAAATAAAAAAAAGAAGCAAAAAAGGGGGTTGTAAGACTCGAACCCTTGACATACCGTTCAACACACATCATACATAACCATTGCGCCCTTGGGTCTTTTACTGACCAAGGGTGCAAGGTTAATTTACTTAACCAATTTCTCTTTTGTCTTATTTTAATAAAGCCGTAGGTTGTTAAGCTTTTTTCTAGCTTATTTATTAAGCTAAACTTATTCTTTTCATTTTTCCTAGGGCTTATATAGGATTTAGGATTTTTAAAAATTGGTTTCACATTTTTCCGTTTATTAAATTATTTTCTAGGATTTAATTATTAGACGTAATTTAGAAAATCAATAAAAAATACCAAAAAGAGTTTTTATTTCTAGGAAAAATAATTTTAAGGTTATAAAATATATTTTTGAGGTTTACATCAAGATTTGGTTTCAAAAACATTTATTTTTAATTTTATAATATTTTAAGGTTTTTTATAAACTTTAAAGATTTTTATAAAATTATTAAAAAAGGTTTAGAAGCTATAATTTGTGTTTTTCTCTTAGTTATATTATTTAGGATTTTTATAAAATTTTTAGAATTAATTTTAGAAACTTTTTATTTTTAGTATTATTTTAATATTAATTTTTCTAAATTTTATTTTTCTTTCTTTTTCATTTTTCCTTGGTTCTTTGTCATTAATTAGGACCTTTTCCATTTTTAGAATATTTTTATAACTTTTAGATTTATTTTTATAATTATTTTAAGTTTAATTAGGTTTTAATCATTTTTAATCATTTTTGGAGTTTTAAAAATAGTTTTAATAGGTTTTAATTTTTAGAAAATTACTTTTTAGTCTTCTAATAATATAAGTTAAGTGATTATTCAATAAAATCATATTTTAGACATTTGAATTAGTTAAATTTAATTTTAGGGCTTTAATTAGCATTTAAAATTAAATATTTAATTAATAAAAGGTTTTAAAATATCTTTGTTGGATTTTTATCTTTGTTTATATTATTTGAGACTTGTTTTTAACCTTTTTGATATTTTGTTTTTTGGTTTTAGATAATTTTTTAATTTTTGTGGTTTTTCTACGGCTTTACGTTTTCGTTGTAGTTTAATTTTCACGTAACCGTCTTTCATCTTCTCATCCCCATTCTCTTAATATTAATCTCAAAGAAATACAAGTTAATTCACAACACCTATACCTCCTTGGGAAACGAATCTCTTCTCTCTTTTAAGTGATTGGGTCATTAGTGTTGATTTTTCCTAAAATCATCACTCGATACTTACCGCTATTTACGCTCTTTTCCTAAAGAGTAGTAAAACACTACAATCATTTTTGGCGCCGCTGCCGGGGAGGTGTGTTGTGCTTTAATTTGGAAAATTTTGTTTTTGATATTATCCATAAATAGTATTTGTGTTAAGTGGAACTCCCTTAACACGTATTATCGGTTTTCTTGGTTTTTCTTTGTGAATATTATTAATATATTGTATTAAGTATCACAATCAATATACAATATCTCCAAAAGTGTGAAAACACAACCTTAATTGGGATTTGATCTCCTAATTATTGTATTCGAATCTCAAACAAAAAGAAAAGGCAAAAATAGATAAATACTTTCGTGAAGCTCGATTTTGAAAAATACGAACTATAAGGTGGGTATAAGGCGGGTATTATAAAATATACCCTAAGGAAAAAGGCTCTTAAGTGCTTCGCGCCGCCTCGTTTCCCCGCTTGCTTGTGAGTATTTTGAGATTGAAGGCTAATCGAGGGTTTTGCCGCCCAAAGTATTAATATGTATACTATATTTGCTTGGTTTTCTTTGTGATTAAACCCTCGTGAATAATTTGGTTTTCACCAAAGTTCTAAAGTCATTCGAAGGCGTTCACTCCACGTGATCGTTTTCATTCCTTTGAGGCTTCTTTAATCAAGAGTTTGATTCGAGGAGAGATTTTGTAGATTGTTGTCTACGAAGATACACCAAAATCCAAAAAAAAAATTAAATATCATCAAAAACACAAAAAAATTGAAAATCCACAAAACAACCAAAAAGAATCTTCTTTGCTCACCTCCCATTCTTCGTGAAGTTTATGATCACTCGTAATCAAGCTAAACGAGCTCGTAAACGTCTTCAAAAGCAAGCAAATCAAGGATCGTTGATTGTTGAAGAACCTCCAATTGTTGAACCTATTATAGAACAAGAAGTCGTAATGGCTAATCGTACTATGATGGAGTTGCTACAAGCACCCACCGAGGGTTTTGGAGAGGCCATTGTGATTCCCGCCATCCTTGCGGAGAATTTCAAGATTAAGACGGGTTTAATGTCGATGTTGCAAGCAAACAAGTTTCGAGGTCACGAGAAAGACAACCCGCATTACCATATTAGGAATTTCAACCGTCTCACCGCCACTAGCAAATTCAAGGATGTTCCACATGACGCCATTAAGATGATGTTGTTTCCATATTCGTTGGATGGACCCGCAAAAATTTGGCTCGAGAAAGAACCGCCAAATTCGATTTTGACATGGGCCGATCTCGTTTCTAAGTTTGTGAACAAGTTTTTTCCACCATCGAAAACAACACACTTAAAAAATGAGATTTCACGATTTGTGCAACGAAACAATGAAAGTTTTTCAATGGCATGGGAACGATTTAAGGAGATGTTACATGAATGTCCTCACCATGATTTTTCGGAATTGCATCAAATTGATACCTTTTATAATGGGCTTAATGATCATGAACGAGATTATTTGAATGCCGCCGCGGGTGGTAATTTTTTGTGCAAGACGACAAATGAGGCTTTACAAATCATTGAAAATCGATCTAAGGTTTATAGCCCTCGTAACACACCGAGTGTTGCCAATATGGGTTCGTCATCGTCATCACAATCGTCTCGTAGCATTAACGCCTTACATGATGAAGCTAATGAGGAAAATCGGTTTTTTGATAGATTTGCTAATCTAATGTCCCATTGGAAGGCTCAAGAAGCTTCCAATTCCGCTTCGGTTAAAGCGGTTGCTAAGAGTTGTTTATCGTGTGGAGGAGCTCATGATCTTTCCGAGTGCATTATCGCGGATGGTAACACTTCGAGTGCTTATGTAGCAACGGGAACTTACAACCAAAACGGCCAAGGTTCCCGCCAAAATCAAGCTCCACCAAACCAAAATGCTAATAATTATCGAAACAACAACCAAGGTAATTACCAAGGCAACACACGCAATTACAACAAAGGGAATTATCAAAGTGGGAATGGACAAATTTCTAATCAAAACCAAAACCGTGATTTTCAAAACACTACACAAGGTTTTCAAAATGCTCACACGAAAAATTTGCAAGGAGAATTTTTGGATTATGCAAAAGCAAATGATGCTAAATTTGATAATATGCAACGTGAGATGATTAGCTTAAGGTCCGAGTTGAAAAACGAGCTTAAAAATGAACTTGCTAATGAACTTAAAACTCATGCAAACAAAATGGAAGGAAATGTCCAACGTCTTCAACAAAACCAACAAAAGATGGAATTAGGACAACATGAGATTAAGCAAGAGTTATTGAAAGCGGATGCTAGGCAATCAAAATTTGAGGACCGAATGGCTAAGATGTTCGAAGCAATCATGTGCAAGCCCTCTTCTTCGGGTGGTCTTCCTAGTGATACCATTGCAAACCCGAAGGGAGAAATGAAGGTTATTACTACCCGAAGTGGTAAAACTTTCAAGGAACCAATCTCTCGTCCAAGTACTTCTAAGGAGAAGGAAATCGAGAAAGAACCCGAGGTGATGGTCGAAAAGGAGCATATTACAATCCCACGAAGTACCGCTCAAACCACACCTACGGTTGAACCAATACCAATTGTGGAACCCGAGTTTCCAAGGCCGTTGCCTAATGACCAACCCACACCACCTTTACCCTACCCTTCAAGACGTAACAAAGAGAAAGCACAAGAACGGAACAATTATCAATTTGAGCTATTTATGAAAATGTTTCGTGATTTTCATTTTAACATAAGTTTTGCCGATGCTTTAATCATGATGCCTCGATTCGCCGCAAACTTCAAAAGTATGCTAAACAACAAAGAGAAGTTACAACAATCGTCTAGTTGTTCATCGGTTTTTCTAAGCCGCATACCACAAAAAGTCGGTGATCCCGGTAAATTTTTGATTCCGTGTGCTATACAAGATATGGAGGAATGCTACGCCTTGGCCGATCTTGGCGCTAGTATTAATTTGATGCCTCTCGAGATTTTCAAATCGCTTTCGCTTCCGGCTCTTACTCCTTCGAACATGTCCATCGAGATGGCCGATCATTCTACGATCATGGCATGTGGAGTAGCCGAGGACGTTTTCGTTAAAGTCGGAAAGTTTTACTATCCCGTTGACTTTATCGTTGTAGATATTCCTATTGATCGAAAAGTTCCTCTCATTTTGGGTCGTTCATTTTTGGATACATCAAGAGCACTTATCGATGTTCATGCTCGAAAAATCACCCTTCGTTTCAATGAGGAAGAACTTGTCATCAATGCAACACAAAACTCCAATCTTTCTCATGTATATTCTATTGCAACTTTAAACCATGGTGACTCGACCAATGTCATTTGCAAAGAATTTTCACCAAGAGTTTTAGGGAATGTCTCCAAAAACAATTTACCATTTCCTCCGCCGGTGGAGGTTATGAGTGCTAAGCCTACAAAGAAGAAACCATCAATAATTGAATCGAAAAATTCTTCGCCTCATCTCGAACATTCATTCTTGAAAAGTGTTGATAAGTTGCCGGTTTCTACGGAAGATCTTTCGGATGATGAATATGTTGGCCCCGATGGGGAGGTTTTCTTCGTCGATAAACGTTTTGAGAACTTGCCACCACCAAAACCAAAACGGTTTCAAAATGTGAGAATTTTTAGTGTAACTAACATCGTCTTAGAAACACCGAATATTTTCGACATAATCAAAAAGGGTTTTCATAAGGAGAGTTCAAAAGATAAAAAAAGAAATGATCTTAAATGTGATTTAATTGATTTTTCTACAAATCTAACTCCGTCATCACCACGTGATTTGAGTGCTACAAACTCGTCTACTCCTTTTGACGATGTTTTGTGTGGTTCTAGTATGGGGGAAGCCCCTTATGTTCCCTCATCCTTGTCCACCGAGGACGAGATATTCGATCCCGGAATTTCATATAAAGGGAAATCTCGGTCTTCCACCGATGCAATAAATGGAAACTATTTCTATTTGCTTGGTACGAGTCTACCTCGAGTAGCTCAAATGATTGTCTTACCAATTGTCTCACCCTTCTACTTCTCATCTATTTTCTTCAAACTCTTTGAGTTTATGGCACATGTTAAAGTGGTGTTAATTTGTTTTTCCCATGGAAACGAGAACGCCATCTTCGACCCCGGTATTTTGCATCATCTAAGGACTTAGTCCTTCATACCGGTTGCTTTTTGGGCCTTGTTTATCATGTAAGCCCCATCAAAAATTGACCACACCATGATATTCCTAAATGTTCACATTTTGAGGGGATCGAGTCGAGCTCATGACTCGGTAATCGAAAACGAGGTGCCTCGTGGGGGAGATCCCATGCTTATCTTTATGCTTATTATTCACTAATAAGGGGACTTGTACCCTTCCAACTCGTTGTCTCGTGGTTGTTTGTGATTGTGTTATTTAGATCATCATCGTCTACGATTGAAGACTCTCGTGTTCGTTTACGTGAGCCTCCATCGTTCGTTTGAAGAAGTTTTTCACGATTCCATGACATATCCTTTATTGTTCTAACAATTATCTTTTAGCATAATTAATAAACGGCTTTAGATATACTGTTGATCACCCTTTCCATGCTAGATCCTAAGCATTCGACTCTTCGTCTCTAGTATGGGGGTGCTCCACCTTTAGACTCGAAACATTGAGGACAATGTTTACTTTTAGTATGGGGGGGTGAATAGGTACTTGCTTTGCTACGCCCTCACGTTTTCCAACTTTCAATGTTTTGTTTTGCTAATAAGGCTAAAAATGGCCAAATTTTAAAAATTTTCTTAGTTTTCATAAGTGTTTTTAAGACACGAATGTATATTTTCCGATGGGTAGAATAAGAGTTAATTTTTGACTTGATGGGCATTTGGAGCCATTTACATTCCTTAACCCGCTCAATTCAAGTTTTGCTAGACTTTTATATAGGGAGCTTTAAAACGCGAAAGTCTTAATTCATTCGGGTTAAGAACAAGAACTTTTCGCAAGTTCCTATAATTGATTCTAGAAAGTCACTTATCAAGGGAACTTTAAAACGCATTCTCTAAACTTGAAAAAGTCCAAGAAAGTGCAAGATCCTATAGGTGACTTGAAAACCCAAAACTTTGATTTGATATAGTCTTAATGAAAGCTAATCCAAATTTGGCTTAATTTTGACTTGCACGGCTAAGTATTCACGAGTCTCTTTAATTAGAGGTCTTTAAATAGTGAAGAACGAGAAATGATAGAGTTAGACAAGTGATCATGCTAAACGTAGAACATGAAAATGTTCTTTCAAAAACTCATATGTTTTTAATTGTGGCTTTTTCTTCCCATAAGATCAATGCATTAGGAATAAATCATAATTGCAATAAGTAAGGTCGTACGATTTGAAAAGTTACTTAGCCTCTAGCGCAAGATCGTTTAAAAGTTGCTCGGGGTTGAATAGAGTTCATAGCCAAGGCATAACTTATTGAAGCGGGACGCGAAGATTGGCGATCATCCAAAAAGGCCCTAACAAGGCATGAGGAGCTCTATTTTTGCTAAAGATCCAAAGATGATGTGAAGTATCATTGTTCCAAAATCAATATGAAGGATCGAGACACACGACGAGAAGCAATTACTCCCCTAAAGAATGGAGAAAGTCTATCCAAAAAGACCCTAACAAGGTATGAGGATAAATATATCCAAGTCCGAAAAGGAGGCGGATCGTTGTATATCAAAATCCAAAGTAAAGATTGAAGAAAAATGATGAAGTCGTGGTCCTATATGAAGAATCTCTCAAAAACGTCAAGTGAAGAAATTCCAAATATATGAAGAGAAGACCATAATTTCGAGAACGTCTTCCCAAGATTTGAAGTATGAAGTACATGCCAAATATCGGTCCGAGAAAGGTCTCAAATCGTGAAACGAGTTATGCCAAGATATGAACTTAAGGAGATACACGAGAAGCCATTTTAAAAGATTTTGTCCTTCGGCTAACTATTGATCAAATCGTGCTCCTTTACTTTCGGACTAATAACTACTCAAATAAGTCAATATGAATCACTTGTGATCCATGACAAATAGATAAAAAAATGCTAGTAACCCATTTCCTTTTATAATAACTAGGATTGCGGGGAGAAAAAGTATTACACAATTTGGACGTATGAGTAGTGTTAGCATTGTGACTTGTACCAACAATGATCTTGTTTTTGCACTTAGCATGGAATGTATGACAATCGAGGATGACGAAGTTTACTCTAAGGGACATTTACTTGTTTCTATTCTTTGACCCTTAAAGTCACATTTTGGTGATGAAAATCATACATTATGTCTTTACACAATCTCGTAGTATGTTGCAAGTCTTTTACTTTTCAATAAAGGTTAATAAAATTGAACTTTGGTGATGCTTAGATACTTTATTCTAGCATTGCGTGAGGACACGGCAATGGCTTAGTATGGGGGAGTGATGAGATGGCATTTATACATGATCTCATCGTTCTTTTCGGGCTTTAAATGCACTAAAATGTCATAAAATACCATATATATGCTTGTGTTTGTTTACTTGTGTGTTTTAGGTATGGATATCGTGAAAAAGACAAAAGATCACAAGATACAAGGAAAAACGAACACGAGAAACGAAGCCGTACAATGAACCGGGCCCTAATCATGGAATTTTCATCAAATACCCTTGAAGACTTGAAGACAAAACAAGATTGATCCTCAATGAATGAAGAAATGACACTTAAAACCCTTGTATATTAATAATTACAAGTTTGGTCCCTTAAGTTTGTCAAAATTGCAAAAAGGTCCTTCAACTTTGAAGAAATGGCAAGATTGGTCCCTCAACAAATCAAATTTGTCAACTATAGTCCCTCATGAAGTTAAAGATGCAAAGAAGACCTTTGAAGATCAATATAGTCCAAGTTCAGCCCTTGAATTATCACAAAAGGTCAAAAACAACCCTTGATAAGCCTTTTACAAAGTCTTGTGCCAAAAATGTCAAGTGGGGAAAGTTATTTACAAAGTAAAACGGGTTTTAGGGCTTGAAAACTTAATATGCCAAAAAAACCAAAGGATAAGGGCCAAATGTGTGCAAGTAGAAACATTTAAAAAGAACTGGCGCCTAACATGTTACTTCCCCCAAAAATCGGATCAAAAAGGGAACTGTACATCTTTTTTACTCCCCAGGTTTCACTTCCACCTTTACTTGGGTAAAACCCAATTAAACTCACACACGCTTAATTCACATCACCCAAAACCTAACCCACTCCTAAAAACCTTCATCCCACCACGTGTGGTCCCCACCCCCAATTCCCCTATCATCCAATCAGAGAACTCCTTGGTCCCCAAGCTAATGACGTGTACCCAATCAACCACCAGGATGCATAGCTTTCTCCCAAAGCAAAAATAAACGGATGAGATCAAATGGACAGCTCAAACACCTCAAAATCGTCAAGGGCATTTTAGGATTTTTCTAGCATTAGGGTTTGTAATATTTTGGTTCTAGTATCTTCTTTAAGCACTATATAAGGAGCTCACAGATTGTGTGAAGCCCTTGTTCCAGTTTTCCTTCATAATTTTGTAATTCCTTTTATTGAAATAAAAAGTTTGGTTTTTGTTTAAAGAGCAAATTAATTCCTTTTTTATTTATTAAAGTTGGTGTTGATTAGTGAAGGAGAACTGAGTTCCAAGTTGTCATTTGTTTCATTAATTTTTAGTTTCAAAAGTGTTTAAGTTTTCTGAAATTTGGAAGAAATTTTGGGAAGAATTTGTTGCAAGGTTTGTGTGTTAAGTAATCATAGTTATTGGTGTTAGGGTGAACTAGAAAACGTATTTGGAAGGTTTTAAAAGATTTGGAAAGATTTTTAAAAAAGAAATAAAATAAAACAGAATAATACATATATTGTGTTTTGTGTTTGTTCTTGATTTGTCATAAGCAGGATAAAAGGGTGTTGTTGATCTAAGTCTGCTCCAACCCGAGTTGGATTGGAGGAGGATTTTCATCCTCTAAGGTTTTGGAAGTAAAACCTTAAGGTAATCTTCTCTACTTTTGGAAATTTCAGAAAAAAGCTAAGTGTATGTGCCTTATTTGATTTCATGCTTTTATGTGTTTAATCTGCTTGATTGGTGTTCTTAAGTTGCTAAATGCATGTTAGAATAACATTGAACCAGTTTGATTAGGTTTGTGAGTGTTTTGATTTGCAAAATTTTGGTTTACTAGTTTTAAAGGGTGTTTGGCTACGGGTATTAGCAGGGTACAATCATTGATTAGTGTTGCTAAAAGGTGTTAGGTTACTTGATTAGAGTTGAGTTAGGTTTCAAGTTAGCTGTAGTCTAGATTGGGTCAATTTTGTGGCAAGTTCAAGTGTTTTTAAGTGAAATCATAGGTAATAATATGCATGTTCACTATCTGCTAGTTTTTTCTGAATTTTTGTGCTTGATTCTTTGAAATTTGTTAAGTTATAGGGTGCTTTAAGTATTGATTTGGATTGTGTGCTAGTTGTTAAGCTGGTGTGCAAAATTTGGTCGTCTAAAACTTCCTAGGGTGCTTGTAATCTGCTTAAATTCCACCAGACCTTGCCCATTCACCTCAGAAACTAGCTTTGGCCATAGGGTGCATTTGATTTACTTATCTTTGTGTGCTAGGTGAGTATTTGTTGCTAGTTCTTGATTGTTTTGACTTCTTGTGCTCAAAGGAGCACAAGAGTGCCCCCCTGTGTCCAATAGCATCACAAATAATCCATTGGCCAAGCTCCTCTTGTGCCCTTTTGAAACTTGTAAACACAAGCCAAACCTGCAAGTGTTCTAGTGTAAGCTGTACACGTTTTTGATCTTTAAAAAGTTTAATCTTGGTAACAAAAGTGGAATTGGATTTGTTTATAAGCTAATTAAGGTCATTAGTTGGTTTGGTAAAGTTAAAAAGCAAAAATAAAAAAAAGAAGCAAAAAAGGGGGTTGTAAGACTCGAACCCTTGACATACCGTTCAACACACATCATACATAACCATTGCGCCCTTGGGTCTTTTACTGACCAAGGGTGCAAGGTTAATTTACTTAACCAATTTCTCTTTTGTCTTATTTTAATAAAGCCGTAGGTTGTTAAGCTTTTTTCTAGCTTATTTATTAAGCTAAACTTATTCTTTTCATTTTTCCTGGGGCTTATATAGGATTTAGGATTTTTAAAAATTGGTTTCACATTTTTCCGTTTATTAAATTATTTTCTAGGATTTAATTATTAGACGTAATTTAGAAAATCAATAAAAAATACCAAAAAGAGTTTTTATTTCTAGGAAAAATAATTTTAAGGTTATAAAATATATTTTTGAGGTTTACATCAAGATTTGGTTTCAAAAACATTTATTTTTAATTTTATAATATTTTAAGGTTTTTTATAAACTTTAAAGATTTTTATAAAATTATTAAAAAAGGTTTAGAAGCTATAATTTGTGTTTTTCTCTTAGTTATATTATTTAGGATTTTTATAAAAATTTTAGAATTAATTTTAGAAACTTTTTATTTTTAGTATTATTTTAATATTATTTTAATATTAATTTTTCTAAATTTTACTTTTCTTTCTTTTTCATTTTTCCTTGGTTCTTTGTCATTAATTAGGACCTTTTCCATTTTTAGAATATTTTTATAACTTTTAGATTTATTTTTATAATTATTTTAAGTTTAATTAGGTTTTAATCATTTTTAATCATTTTTGGAGTTTTAAAAATAGTTTTAATAGGTTTTAATTTTTAGAAAATTACTTTTTAGTCTTCTAATAATATAAGTTAAGTGATTATTCAATAAAATCATATTTTAGACATTTGAATTAGTTAAATTTAATTTTAGGGCTTTAATTAGCATTTAAAATTAAATATTTAATTAATAAAAGGTTTTAAAATATCTTTGTTGGATTTTTATCTTTGTTTATATTATTTGAGACTTGTTTTTAACCTTTTTGATATTTTGTTTTTTGGTTTTAGATAATTTTTTAATTTTTGTGGTTTTTCTACGGCTTTACGTTTTCGTTGTAGTTTAATTTTCACGTAACCGTCTTTCATCTTCTCATCCCCATTCTCTTAATATTAATCTCAAAGAAATACAAGTTAATTCACAACACCTATACCTCCTTGGGAAACGAATCTCTTCTCTCTTTTAAGTGATTGGGTCATTAGTGTTGATTTTTCCTAAAATCATCACTCGATACTTACCGCTATTTACGCTCTTTTCCTAAAGAGTAGTAAAACACTACAATCACCCACAAACCGGTTTATTTTAATAAACTAAGTCAAACCTACCCAGTCAACCCCATTTCCCACTAAAACACATTTTTAAAATCAATCTTTTCCCAAAACAGATTAAACAACGCTTAATCCCCTTTTAAACCCTAATTCCCCCCAGGTACAATCAAGAGCAAAACAAAGGGTTAATACCCCAATCACTCCAGATCTTTAATTAACCCTAATCTCATCTAAACCCACACCTCAACCCACTACAAGACACACCCATGTGTCTTGTGGGACCCTCCCCTACACCCATCACTTTCCCTCAAAAACCTAAACCCGACCAAATTAGCGATTCACAGCTATTCCTTGGTCCCCAATTCAAAATTAACGTCCAAGATCAAGTTTTGAGAGCTGGCATCCAACAAAGCATCACATGGGAGCAGATTTTGACCAAATTTCAGTCAAACAGCAAGGGCAACTTTGGCATTTCCAATAGATTAGGGTTTATGTTTTTAGCATTCTAGATAGTTCTCTAGTCTTGTATAAATAGGACGCCTGTGTCCTATTTTCACCTTGTTCCAGATTTTTACTCCAAAAAATTGTAATTCCTTTTTAAGAAATTAAAGTTGGTATTTTGTTATAAATGTAATTCCTTTTAGTGTTTTTAAAAGTTGGTATTTTGTTTGTTGAGTAAAATCTGAGTTCCACTGAAAATTTGTTGAAATAATATTGAGATTTTTCAAAATTATTTTAGAGTTTCAGAAATTGGTAGATTTCTTGGGAAATCTTTGTTTAAGATTGAATTTCCAGTTTATTTTGGTCATTGTTTGAGTGTTTTAAAAAGGATAAACATTTAAGAAAGTTTTTGAGAAGATTTAAAAGAGAAGGATAAAAACAGTTTGAATATTATTATGCTTGTTTTTTCCTTCTTTTCTTAGCAGGATTGTGTTGTTTGTTGATCAAGAGCCTGCATAGACCCGGGTCTATTGGAGAAGTCTAAAACAGCCTTGGTTGAGCCTGGATGTAGGCTCAACAAGGTAGTCCCTTGTTTCATTTCTTTCATTTTCAGAAAAGTTAAGATTTTTGGTGATTTGTATGAATTTTGTGCAATCTGTTAAATTGTTGTTTAAGTTGTTTGGATATTGCTCAATTTGAGTTATTATGCATGTTAGGCCTGTTAGAAATCAGTTTGAGTAGGTTTTGTGTAGATTTGCTTTGTTAAAAATCAAGTCCAGTTTTTAAGAGGGTGTTTGGAACAGGGTTTAAGCAGTGGTTAAAGTCATCAATTGTGCTTAAAACCTGTTTAAATACATTCATTAGGGTAGTGTTAGGAGATAAGTTCCATTGGTTTTCAGTTTGTGGTAGTTGTGATCACATTTGCAAGTTAAAAGTTTGAGAAGGATAGCTTAAAACTGCCATGTCACTTTTCTGCTTGTTCATGTGAAATTTGAGCATCAAAATTGATAGGCTGCTAGAATATAGGTATGTTTAGGTTTGTGTTAGGTTTGTATGTCACTAGGTAATCTTATGTGCTAAACTTGGAGCTTTGAAAGTCGAATTTGTGCTAGTATATAGCCCTTTTGTCACAAAGACCCATAGAAACACATCAGCAACTTCATTTTGCTATTTTTTGCAATTTTGTGTAATTTGGAGTGTTGTATTTGCTTGTTTGCTGATTTGTTTTGACTCCTTTTACTCAAAAGAGTACAAGGGTGCCCATTGTCCATAAAAAGCACCACCAAATCATCAAGACAAGCTCCTCTTGTCCTCTCTTTGCACCTGTGAAGAAAACACAAAATGCTTTGTGTTCTTGAAAAAGAACTGAGCACGTTTTTGTTTAATTAAGCTTAATCTTTGATGAACTTTGGATTTGTGTTGTGTTTTTGAAAGTAAAAGTGCATTAGTTTGGGTTTGTAAAGCTTAAAAAAGTAAAAAAAAAAAATAGAACAAAAAGGGGGTTCGCCAGCCTCGACCCTTTGACATCACATTCACAACACAACACACTCACCATTGCGCCCTTGGGTCTTTTACTGACCAAGGGTGCAAACCAATTGTATTTAAGGTAATTTAAGTGGGCTTTTTATATAACAAAGTCGTAGCTTATTCAGCTTGTGTGGGCTTATTGGATAAGCTTATTTGCCACAACTTATTTTTCCTAGGATTATAGTGTAGTTTAGGATTTTTCTACGGCAAGTTTTGATTTTTCTCTTTATTTTATTATTTTTTTATTCATTTTTTATTACCCGGTTTTTATTAAATGCTTAAAAAATAGAAAAAAGTAGTTTTAATTTTTAGAAAAATAGTTTTTAGGTTTTAATTTATATATTTGAGGTTTACAGCCCAAAAGATTTTCAAAAACTTTAATTTTTAATTTTATTTGATTTTAGGGTTTTTTGTTAACTTTAAAAATTAATATAAATTTAATTAAAAGGTTTTAGGAACTTTAATTTGCATTTTTCTCTTAGTTATATTATTCTAGGTTTTTAGAAATTTTTTAGAATTTATTTATAAACTTTTTATTTTTTGGATCATTTTAATATTATTTTATTGCCAAAAATAGAAAGTTTGATTTTTCTACTTTTTCCATTTTTCCTAGATTGTATACATTAAATTAGGAACTTTTTAACTTTCCAAATTTTTTTTAGGCTTTTTATTTAATTTTTAGAATTAATTTAAGTTTTAATAGATTTTAATAGTTTTTAAGTGTTTAAAAATAGTTTAATTTGGTTTTAAAATTTTAAAAAATACTTGTTAGCTTAATTAGGTCATTTTTGAGGTTTACAAACTATAAGATCTTGTTTAGGGCTTTTTAATAATTAATTGTGATTTTTAGGGCTTTAATTAGCATTAAAAAGTCATTATCTAATTAATTAAAAGGTTTTAGCAAGTTTTGATTTTTTGTAAACTCTTAGAATTTTATTGTGGATTTTTAGTAGTTTTTAGGAATTTTTAGGTTAAAATTTAATTTTCGTAGTTTTTAAGGTTCTACGTCTTAACTTTCTAGTAGTGATTTTTTTCGTTAATTTTTATTTTTACGTCTTCGTCATTTTCTCTTCTCTTTTCTTCTTAATAAAATCATCAATCAAAATCAATTCATTACACAACACACGTGCCTCCTCGAGAACGAACTCACTTCATTTGGGTCATTAGTGCTCGGTTTTCCTAAACCGACACTTAACGCTTACCACTATTTTACCTCAATTTCCTAAAGGTGTGTAAAAACACGACATCAAAATGGCGCCGCTGCCGGGGAGGCGTGTTGTGTTTTGATTGAACCATTGTTGTTTTTTATATTAGCCATAATAGTATTTGTATTAGTAGCACTCTACTAATACGTATTATCGTTTTTCGGTTTTTGTGTGAATATTATTACTATATTGTATACGTAGAACAATAAAAATACAAGTACTCCAAATACGTGAGAAATCACAACCTTGACTTGGGAGGTCATTACCCAATCATTGTATTCGAATCTCAAACCAAAGAAAAAGGCAAAAATAGATAAATACTTTCGTGAAGCTTAATTTTGATAATACAAACTATAAGGTGGGTATAAGGCGGTTGTATTTCACGACCTAAAGAAAAAGGCTCTTAAGTGCTTCGCGCCGCCTCGTTTCCTCCGCTTGCTTGTGCGTATTTGATTTTGAGAGTGAATCGAGGGTTTTTCCACCCAAAGTATTATTACATATCATATATATTTTCTTGGTTTCTATTGATTAAACCCTCTTGAACGATTTGGTGTTCCACCATCGTTCTAAAGTCATCGAAGGCGTTCACTTCACGTGATCGTTTTCATTCCTTGAGGCTTCTTTAAACGAGAGATTTGATTAAGGAGGAGATTTGTAGATTATTGTCTACTTAATACATTTCACCAATTTCCAAAAAGTTAATACCATCAAAAAACCACAAAAAAAAATTGAAAAACACAAAATACCAAAAATAATCTTCTTTGCTCGTCTCCTCGTTGTACGTGACGTTTATGCTAACTCGAAATCAAGCAAAACGTGCACGTAGACGAAAGAACAAAACTCCCACTCCAACTCATTCTAGTGAGGAGTCTCCTATTGACGAACCCATTGTACGAGAAGCACCAACCATGGCGAATCGAACTATGATGGAGTTACTTCAAGCACCCACCGAGGGTTATGGAGAAGCTATTGTGATTCCCGCAATCCTTGCGGAGAATTTTGAGGTGAAAACGGGTTTGTTGTCGATGATCCAAAACAACAAATTCCGTGGTGATGAGAAGGACAATCCCCACAACCATATCCGCCAATTTAATCGTCTTACCGCCACGTGCAAATTTAAGGATGTCTCGAATGACTCGATTAAGATGATGCTTTTTCCGTATTCCTTAGCGGGGCCCGCTAAAATTTGGTTAGAGAAAGAGCCACCCAATTCTATATTGACGTGGAAGGATCTCGTTTCAAAGTTTGTGAACCAATTTTTTCCGCCCTCTAAGACTACGCATTTGAAAAATGAGATTTCTAAATTTTCACAAGAATCAAATTAAAGTTTTTCTACGGCTTGGAATAGGTTTAAGGAGATGTTACATGAATGTCCTCATCACGGTTTTTCCGACTTACACCAAATCGACACGTTTTACAATGGACTTAACGATCATGAAAGAGATTATTTAAATGCCGCCGCGGGTGGTAATTTTTTGTGTAAAACGGTCGAAGAAACTTTGGTCATAATTGAGAATAGGTCTAAGGTTTATAGCCCTCGTCACACACCGAGTGTTGCCAAAATGGGCTCATCATCGTCTCGTAGTATCAATGCATTACATGATGAAGCAAATGAGGAAAACCGATTTTTTGATAGATTTGCTAGCCTTATGACCCATTGGAAAGCTCAAGAAGCTTCCAATTCCGCTTCGGTTAAAGCGGTTTCTAAGCGTTGTTTGTCGTGTGGTGGAGCTCATGATCTTTCCGAGTGCATTACCGCGGATGGTAACACTTCGAATGCTTTTGTAGCCACGGGAACTTATAACCAAATCGGTCAAGGTTCCCGCCAAAATCAAGCTCCACCAAATCAAAATGCTAATAACTATCGCAACAACAACCAAGGTGGAAATTACCAAGGAAATCAAAGAAATTATAACAAGGGTAATTACCAAAGTGGAAATGGGCAAATTTCTAACCAAAACCAAAACCGTGATTTTCAAAACAATGCCCAAGGTTTTCAAAATGATCACACCAAAAATCTTCAAGGAGAATTTTTGAATTATGCAAAGGCTAATGATGCTAAGTTTGACAATATGCAACGTGAAATGGTTAGCTTAAGATCCGAGTTGAAAAACGAGCTTAAAACGAACTTGCTAATGAACTTAAAACTCATGCTAATAAAATGGAAGGAAATGTCACACGACTCCAACAAATTCAACAAAAAATGGAGCAAGGACAACATGAGATTAAGCAAGAGTTGTTAAAAGCGGATGCTAGGCAATCTAAGTTTGAAGACCGTATGGCTAAGATGTTTGAAGCTATCATGTGTAAGCCCTCTTCTTCGGGTGGTCTTCCTAGTGATACCATCGTGAACCCGAAAGGAGAATTGAAGGTTATTACTACTCGTAGTGGTAAAACTTTCAAAGAACCCATTTCTCGTCCAAGTACTTCTATGGAGAGGGAAAAAGAGAAAGAACCCGAGGTTGTGGTTGAAAAGGAGCAAATTACAAGCCCACGAAGTACCGCTCAAACCACACCTATGGTTGAACCTACACCAATCATGGAACCCGAGATTCCAAGGCCGATGCCTATGCCTACTATGCCCCAACCCACACCACCTTTACCCTACCCTTCAAGACGAGACAAGGAAAAGGCACAAGAACGAAATAATTATCAATTTGAACTCTTTATGAAAATGTTTCGTGACTTGCATTTTAATATAAGTTTTGCCGACGCCTTAGTCATGATGCCTCGATTTGCCGCGAACTTCAAAAGTATGTTGAATAACAAAGAGAAATTGCAAAAATGGTCTAGTTGTTCATCGGTTTTTCTAAGCCGCATACCTCAAAAAGTCGGTGATCCTGGAAAATTTTTAATCCCATGTGCTATCCAAGACATGGAAGAATGCTACGCCTTGGCCGATCTTGGTGCTAGTATTAATTTGATGCCTCTTGAGATTTTTAAATCGCTCAATCTTCCCAATCTCACTCCTTCAAGAATGTCAATCGAAATGGCCGATCATTCTATGATTCTAGCTTGTGGAGTTGCCGAGGACGTCTTTGTGAAAGTTGGAAAGTTCTACTATCCTGTAGACTTTATTGTTGTTGACATTCCCATCGATCCTAAAGTTCCGTTAATTTTAGGTCGATCTTTTTTGGATACCTCGAGAGCACTTATCGATGTGCATGCAAGAAAAATCACTCTTCGTTTCAATGAGGAAGAACTCGTCATTAATGCAACCCAAAACTCCACTCTTTCTCATGTGTATTCTATCACATCTTTGTACCATGTCAATCCCATCAAAAGCATTTGCAAAAAGATTTCCAATAGAGTTTTAGGAGTTGTTGAAAAAAATGAAGTTCCGTCCCCTCCGCCGGTGGAGGTTAAGAGTGTTAAGCCTACAATTCCAATCTCGAGTGATTCTTCGGATGATGAATACGTTGATCCCAATGGGGAAGTTTTCTTTGTTGACAAACGTTTTGAAAACTTACCACCACCTAAGCCAAAACGATTTCAAAATGTGAGAATTTTTAGTGTGACTAACATTGCTTTAGATACACCAAATATTTTTGACATATTTAAATCGGGTTTTCACAAGGAGAGTTTAAAAGATGAAAAATGAAAAGATTTTAACTTGGATTTAAAAGATTTTTCTACAATTCTAACTCCGTCATCACCGCGTTTATTGAGTACTACAAGCTCGTCTTCTCCTTTTGACGATGCTTTGTGTGGACTTAGTGTGGGGGAATCCCCTTATGTTCCCTCCCCTTTCTCCACCGAGGACGAGATATTTGATCCCGGAATTGCTTATATAGGGAAATCTCGGTCTTCCACCGATGCAATAAATGGAAAATCTTTTCATTTGATTGGTGCGAGTCTACCTCGAGTAGCTCATTATGTTGACTTACCTATTGCCCCGCCTTTCTACTTCTCATCTCTTTTCTTCTACCCCAAAGGGGTTCATGTTGGAGTGGCGTTGTCTCGTCTTTCATCCGAAAACGAGGACGCTATCTTTGACCCCGGTATACGTATATCGGGTTTTTAAAGTACTCCATGTACTTTTGGGCCTTGTTTATCATGTAAGCCCCACTAAAAATTGACCATACCATGATTATCCCTAAATGATCACATTTATGGGGATTCGAGTCGAGCTTTTGACTCGGTTATCAAAAACAAGGTGCCTCGTGGGGGAGTCCCATGCTTATCCATGTACATATTATTGCTTTCTAATGTAGTTTAATGTGAGGGGATTTGTGCCCTTCCAACGTTTGTTTCGTGGTTGTTTGTGATTTGTGGTTTTTAGATCATCATCTTCACGATTGGAGCCTCTCGTGTTCGTTTTATGGGAGCACTCGATCGTTTGCTTTGGAGGCCTTTCCCAATATCCATATGATATATCCTTTTGATGTTCTAACCTTAGGTTTATAGCACACTTCATAAACGGCTATTACTTATTGGTTACACCCTTTCCATGCTAGATTAGGCATTCGACTACGTCTCTAGTATGGGGGTGTTTGTACCCCTAGACTCGAAACATTGAGGACAATGTTTAACTTTAGTATGGGGGGTGAATAGATACTTGCCTTGCCAAACCTTCACGCTTTCCAAAGTTTATCTTTTTGTTTATCGTTTTGTTGCAAAATAAGGCTAAAAATGGCCAAATTTTAAAATTTTTCTCATGTTTTATAAGTGTTTGAAGACACGAATGTAGATTTTCCGATGGCGAGAATAAGAGTAATTTTTGACTCGACCGTGCGTGTTGAGCACTTAGCTTTGATTCCTTAACTACACATTAGGCTAAGTCTCTTAAATGAGGACGAGAAATGATAGAGTTAATTATAAGTTACTATACTAAACGTAGAGTACTCGTATTCTTTCAAAAACTCATGTGTTCTCGTTGTTTGCTTATTCTCCCTTCGCATGTAAATATTTTTTGCTTAATAAATATTGACTTAGCGGTTTAGTTAGGATTGTTGGGTTTCTAGTCTTTTCTAGTAGCTTCCGTGTAATTAAATTGGGAAGACATTAAGGTATCGCCAGCGTCACGGTTTTGAAGTATTGGCACCCGAATAATCGAAAGCTTCACCCAATAATAAGATTTCAAGTGCTCACCTAAATCTAGCAAACAATTTGAAGCCCCACAAGGCCTAAAATGTATGCAAAATTGAAAGTGAATCAAGCCTTAATCTTCGAATCTTTAAATATCCAAAATTCGCTTTAGCGTGAGGATATACGTCTTTGGCTAATAAAACCACCGATGATGGCGGATAATAAAAGGCAAGGCAAGACCGAAGTCATAATAAAAGCTTCATGGCGAAGTTGAATAAAAGATGGAGGTAAACCAAAGATAATAAGGTCCTTCCGTTAGGGGGCGTATAAAAGTCTTGGTAATAAGTCTCATGTTCAAAACCGTTATAAAACCGTGTTTATCGATTCTTCTTGTCAACTTAATTTTTTAACATCGTTGTCTATTAGGAGGGGTTATTGATTTGATGGTCTTAGTTACACCGTTAGGACTCTATTTTTAGACCTAAATCTCTATTATCGCATAAGTCAATGATGTATCCTCGTGAAACATTCAAGACATAATAAAATATAAGAGATACAACTTAGGAATAATGGGAGGATAAGTACGTGATTAGGGCATATGAGTAGTGTTAGCATTACTAACTTATAATGACAATGATCTCGTTGCACGCTTGGCATGGAATTGGAGTGAAAATCGAGGACGATGAAATTATTTCTAACGAAGCATTCACGTGTTCTTGTTCTATGAACCTAAACGTCCTATTTTGCGATGAAAATCATACATTATGTCTAAAAACGCAAGTAGTAGTAATAGTAGTAGTGTAGCTAGTTTATCATTCCAATAAAGTGAATAAAAATGAATTTTGGAGGTTCTATGATACTTTATTCTAGCATTGCGTGAGGGCACGGCAATGGTTTAGTATGGGGGAGTGATGAGACTGCTTTTATACATGGTCTCATCGTCCAAAACGGGCTTAAAATGCATAAAATATCATCAAAATGCCAAATATATGCTCGTGTTTGTTACTTGTGTATTTTTAGGTACGGATATTGAGGAAATGGCAAAAGATCACAAGAATCATTCAAAAACGAACACGGGAAACGAAGCCGCACAATGAACCGGGCCCAAGTTTGGATTTTCCAAAAATACCCTTGAAGAATTGAAGATTGGCAACTTTAGTCCCTCATCTTTGAAGAACTTGTCACAAATGACCCTCCAAATGTCAATTGTACGAGAATGGTCCTCCATGTTTGAAGACTATACAAGATCAGCCCTTGGAAAATGAAGAATATGCATTAAAGGCCCTTGTTAAAAGTTTTGGAAGTTTTTGTGCCAAAAGTGACAACCTGCCAAACTTATTACAAAGGAAAATGGAAGTTTGCTGTTTGAATACAAAGTGAAGTAAAAAGGAAAGCTTGGGGGGCATTTTGACCAGACAACCAAACTTATACACCCAACCAGCTCCTTACACGTCATCAATACCCACCCAATAACCCATTTACCCTACCCTACCCAGTCCATACCCAATACCCATACCCACAAACCGGTTTATTTTAATAAACTAAGTCAAACCTACCCAGTCAACCCCATTTCCCACTAAAACACATTTTTAAAATCAATCTTTTCCCAAAACAGATTAAACAACGCTTAATCCCCTTTTAAACCCTAATTCCCCCAGGTACAATCAAGAGCAAAACAAAGGGTTAATACCCCAATCACTCCAGATCTTTAATTAACCCTAATCTCATCTAAACCCACACCTCAACCCACTACAAGACACACCCATGTGTCTTGTGGGATCCTCCCCTGCACCCATCACTTTCCCTCAAAAACCTAAACCCGACCAAATTAACGATTCACAGCTATTCCTTGGTCCCCAATTCAAAATTAACGTCCAAGATCAAGTTTTGAGAGCTGGCATCCAACAAAGCATCACATGGGAGCAGATTTTGACCAAATTTCAGTCAAACAACAAGGGCAACTTTGGCATTTCCAATAGATTAGGGTTTATGTTTTTAGCATTCTAGATAGTTCTCTAGTCTTGTATAAATAGGACGCCTGTGTCCTATTTTCACCTTGTTCCAGATTTTTACTCCAAAAAATTGTAATTCCTTTTTAAGAAATTAAAGTTGGTATTTTGTTATAAATGTAATTCCTTTTAGTGTTTTTAAAAGTTGGTATTTTGTTTGTTGAGTAAAATCTGAGTTCCATTGAAAATTTGTTGAAATAATATTGAGATTTTTCAAAATTATTTTAGAGTTTCAGAAATTGGTAGATTTCTTGGGAAATCTTTGTTTAAGATTGAATTTCCAGTTTATTTTGGTCATTGTTTGAGTGTTTTAAAAAGGATAAACATTTAAGAAAGTTTTTGAGAAGATTTAAAAGAGAAGGATAAAAACAGTTTGAATATTATTATGCTTGTTTTTTCCTTCTTTTCTTAGTAGGATTGTGTTGTTTGTTGATCAAGAGCCTGCATAGACCCGGGTCTATTGGAGAAGGCTAAAACAGCCTTGGTTGAGCCTGGATGTAGGCTCAACAAGGTAGTCCCTTGTTTCATTTCTTTCATTTTCAGAAAAGTTAAGATTTTTGGTGATTTGTATGAATTTTGTGCAATCTGTTAAATTGTTGTTTAAGTTGTTTGGATATTGCTCAATTTGAGTTATTATGCATGTTAGGCCTGTTAGAAATCAGTTTGAGTAGGTTTTGTGTAGATTTGCTTTGTTAAAAATCAAGTCCAGTTTTTAAGAGGGTGTTTGGAACAGGGTTTAAGCAGTGGTTAAAGTCATCAATTGTGCTTAAAACCTGTTTAAATACATTCATTAGGGTAGTGTTAGGAGATAAGTTCCATTGGTTTTCAGTTTGTGGTAGTTGTGAGCACATTTGCAAGTTAAAAGTTTGAGAAGGATAGCTTAAAACTGCCATGTCACTTTTCTGCTTGTTCATGTGAAATTTGAGCATCAAAATTGATAGGCTGCTAGAATATAGGTATGTTTAGGTTTGTGTTAGGTTTGTATGTCACTAGGTAATCTTATGTGCTAAACTTGGAGCTTTGAAAGTCGAATTTGTGCTAGTATATAGCCCTTTTGTCACAAAGACCCATAGAAACACATCAGCAACTTCATTTTGCTATTTTTTGCAATTTTGTGTAATTTGGAGTGTTGTATTTGCTTGTTTGCTGATTTTTTTTGACTTGAGTACAAGGGTGCCCATTGTCCATAAAAAGCACCACCAAATCATCAAGACAAGCTCATCTTGTCCTCTCTTTGCACTTGTGAAGAAAACACAAAATGCTTTGTGTTCTTGAAAAAGAACTGAGCACATTTTTGTTTAATTAAGCTTAATCTTTGATGAACTTTGGATTTGTGTTGTGTTTTTGAAAGTAAAAGTGCATCAGTTTGGGTTTGTAAAGCTTAAAAAAGTAAAAAAAAAATAGAACAAAAAGGGGGTTCGCCAGCCTCGACCCTTTGACATCACGTTCACAACACAACACACTCACCACTGCGCCCTTGGGTCTTTTACTGACCAAGGGTGCAAACCAATTGTATTTAAGGTAATTTAAGTGGGCTTTTTATATAACAAAGCCGTAGCTTATTCAGCTTGTGTGGGCTTATTGGATAAGCTTATTTGCCACAACTTATTTTTCCTAGGATTATAGTGTAGTTTAGGATTTTTCTACGGCAAGTTTTGATTTTTCTCTTTATTTTATTATTTTTTTTATTCATTTTTTATTACCCGGTTTTTATTAAATGCTTAAAAAATAGAAAAAAGTAGTTTTAATTTTTAGAAAAATAGTTTTTAGGTTTTAATTTATATATTTGAGGTTTACAGCCCAAAAGATTTTCAAAAACTTTAATTTTTAATTTTATTTGATTTTAGGGTTTTTTGTTAACTTTAAAAATTAATATAAATTTAATTAAAAGGTTTTAGGAACTTTAATTTGCATTTTTCTCTTAGTTATATTATTCTAGGTTTTTAGAAATTTTTTAGAATTTATTTATAAACTTTTTATTTTTTTGGATCATTTTAATATTATTTTATTGCCAAAAATAGAAAGTTTGATTTTTCTACTTTTTTCATTTTTCCTAGATTGTAGACATTAAATTAGGAACTTTTTAACTTTCCAAATATTTTTTAGGCTTTTCATTTAATTTTTAGAATTAATTTAAGTTTCAATAGATTTTAATAGTTTTTAAGTGTTTAAAAATAGTTTAATTTGGTTTTAAAATTTTAAAAAATAATTTTTAGCTTAATTAGGTCATTTTTGAGGTTTACAAACTATAAGATCTTGTTCAGGGCTTTTTAATAATTAATTGTGATTTTTAGGGCTTTAATTAGCATTAAAAAGTCATTATCTAATTAATTAAAAGGTTTTAGCAAGTTTTGATTTTTTGTAAACTCTTAGAATTTTATTGTGGATTTTTAGTAATTTTTAGGAATTTTTAGGTTAAAATTTTAATTTTCGTAGTTTTTAAGGTTCTACGTCTTAACTTTCTAGTAGTGATTTTTTTCGTTAATTTTTATTTTTACGTCTTCGTCATTTTCTCTTCTCTTTTCTTCTTAATAAAATCATCAATCAAAATCAATTCATTACACAACACACGTGCCTCCTCGAGATCGAACTCACTTCATTTGGGTCATTAGTGCTCGGTTTTCCTAAACCGACACTTAACGCTTACCACTATTTTACCTCCTTTTCCTAAAGGTGTGTAAAAACACGACATCAGGAAATCCTTCCGGTGTCAACATCAAACAACACTGTGGTAGGTGACAAGCAAGGTTCCATTTGAATCAAGCTCGTGACAAGTAGAAAGCAACGATGGTGAGGTTCCTTAATGAATTTCCCTTGTTCCATGAACATGATTTGATGGGTTCAATCATAAGGATTTTTTTATCCAAATGATTCACTCTTTATGTTCGCAGCCTGCTTAGAGACGGTCGAGTAAAGAGAAAGGGTTAGCCCACAAAATCCTGTCAAGGAGTTACTTAATTGAAACTACATTTCACAGGTACGATATTTTATATTGTCCAACGGTCTTCACCGACCAGAGGTAAAATGCTACCGAGTTAGAATGAAATGTTCGAATCCATTTCATTCGTGTCTACTTATGCTGCTGCATTTGAAGATGGTGGCCTAGCGGTGTACTAGAATAAGTTTTCCTCACATACTTATTTTTTTGGCACCAAATGTTTCAGCAAATTCATGAAAGTTCAACATAAAGTCTTCCAATGTGTATCAAACTCTGAAGCTTTCAAGAATTCAACACAGTATAAGTGTGTGGGACATGAGGTCACGAGGAGGCAATTATCACTAGAGGGCGAAGGTCGCACTTGAAGATGATCTCTTATTACATGACAAGTCAAGGTCAAAAGAACATGTTTATAGCCAAAGCCTAAAGCCTATAAACACATATTCACAAAGACCTAAATGAAAAGAAGAGAATAGAATGGACTACGAGCACAAGAACGAAGATCTAATATGCTTGATTTAAGACTTTGTAATCTGGAGAGACCTCCCTTACGGGGGAGATTGTTGGAAATATGTTTTTCCCATTAGAAGAATCTGTCACTCTAGTAATATAGTTACGGGATCGTAGTATAAGTTGTATTACATTATAAAACAAACCCGACCCATGGGCATGTCCATGCGCCAGCGGCCCAAGTCCACTTATGGACTTGGGGTATATAAACCCTTTCCTTCCATGGAAAGGGTGTTTCTTGGTTTCATTTTTACATAATATTACACACATTTTCTCTCATTTCTCTCTCTAACTTTCTCTCTCTAGAAAACCTTCAACCTCACTCTTGGTTAAGGTTTAACAATATTCTACATAAATTTACATAGAATAAATGTGTAAAGATGTTTACATTGTCATATTACTTTAACAGTTAAAGTTAAGACAAATTTGGATTACAAAACTTTTTGATGAATGATTACCTTGCGAGGTCGATATGTAATAATAAGAAGTTTTACGAATCCATATATAATCTTTACAAGATATACAAAATGATAGAAACCACACATGGATTAAAAGCATGCATCTAAATGAGCTAAGTCTTAAGTTTAATTGTAAAGTCAATTACTTGTAGGATTTGATTTATAATTATAAAGAAGATGGCTCATGAGTAAATCTTAAAGGCAGTGGGAGTACTTTGTTTTATTTTTCTAAAGTCGTATATGTTATTAAACATATTAGAAACAATATTTTATCTTAAAAAATTTTCTTATGAGTGAAATAAAGTATCTAATAAGTTTTTAAAAAATGAAAGTTACAACCTTGGAAAATATGTGTTATGATTAATATATATGATGAATGAAGTCTAAAAACAATATAAATAATCGTTAAGTGAATCTCAGTTGATATATCGTACATGGTAAGATTAAATGCATGAATGAATGCTTTAAGACCCACTTAAGGATTCATTAAGAGCATTATATTGTAAATGAGATAAGTTATGTCATTTGCATGGTTTCAATTAACTTGACAATATTAAAATCTAACTGAAAGATATTATAAATAATGTTAGCAACATTAAAGTCTAATTGAAAGACATTAGAAGGAATGTTGGAAAAATTGAAATATAACTTAATTACATTAGTAGGAACATTCAAATGAGTGTTGGATGAGAAATTTATACCTACAATCAATAATGGAAATACCATGGGTATAGAGTTTGATAATCATAGTAATATCATTATGGTTGACAAAAATGGAGTTTGATTAAATATCCAAACCATTATTTAAGAAATGTTTAGGGTTTACAAAATAGTAGCATAGTTATATGGTATACACTAGTGTTTGTTTTGATTAAGATGATACTCAATTAAAGTTTTAGCAAGTCTTTGTTATGAATGACATAAGTGCAAATTGGTATGCTTAGTTTGAAGCATAGTTGCATTATACATTAAAAGGTTAGAATACTTTACAATTTTGGAAACTGTGGTGATGAATATTTCCAATAAGTGTATTGTAAATCTTACGAAAAGTAGTCTAGCCAATTAATGTGATATTATTATATCATGGTACACAAATACATACATATTAATCATCATAATGAAAGAATATCACAACTTGTGATTATGAATACGTATTATCAAATTGTCACAAGATCAATAATCTAGTTTGTGGGAATTTATGCCTTATCAAAAATTATGATTGTTATGACTAAGACGATAGTATTTAAACTAGGGTTACCATGTAGTGATCTTAATTGGTATTTGGATAAGGGAAAATTAAGCAATTGTATTAAACCATGAATTGACATACGAGGTATGATCATTTTTATTAAATACTATTGTGTCCTATATTTGCATGTTTAATCCATGGATGTAGGATCTTCATATTTTATATGTATTATATACATTCTAAATATCCGTTTTCAATCATCAATATAGGAATATTGTTGAACTAAGACAAATATAAGGGTTAGTTGTATCTTTGTTAAAAAGATACATAAAGATGAATCTTCCAAACCCATAGGTTATTCAGTGTGGTTGAATAATTGGATTACCCCAAATGTGTAAATCTTCTTTAGGGATCATCGTCATTATATGAGTATTGCTAGTCCTTAGAGTTGAGATGCAATCGGATCTTCGTATGGATGGATATCATTTCATGATTTAGCGTAAACACCCTGTTAGTAAAATGGGCTGATATAAAACCTATTTCAGATATGTCTATTACATATGTGAAAGGTACTTGTAGTCAAAATAGGATTTTGTTCCTCCGTTAATAATGGAGTATGATATATACTGGGGCCCTCATAGGGTTGATCGGATGTTTACGTGGCCGCGACCAAATTGTAGTTAAGATGATTCTTTTTACATTTGATAATCTTGATTAATCGTAGAAACGAGAAACAGAATCGTTAATACATGAAATGACTTTTCATCCATATTCATGATTAAAAATATTAGAAACAAAAGGGATGCAGTAATTTATACCATACGGATGAGGTCGTTTACTAAAACTAAACTCAAGTTCTGTTGGGAGCATTGATAATGTTGCTAGACTATCTGTCAATGTTAGTATAAAGTATGCTATGACGGAGACCTCCGCAAGTGAAAGTTGTTGGGTTATGCATAAGTCATAGTTAGTATTTTATACGGATGGGAGTACGTGGGCCCAAGGGGTTACACACTTAGACATCGATCATCTTTTATTAAGATATACGATATAATATGGCTATATTTATTGTATAATCTTAATATGATAAAAGTGAATACTTAACTGTAATAAATTAATAAGTTAAAAGGTTTAACAAGGATGAATTATAAAGACTTAAGACTTTAGAGTAATTAATGTAATTACTAAATAGAGTATTCTAGAAAGTCAAAAAGTCAATCTAAGAGGTTCCTTAGGGGTAATCGTCCAAAATTAAGAAAATAAGGAGGTGTAAGTTTTCTAGAAGCTTAATTGCTTGTTAAGAAAGATTAAGATCTTTACTTTAATTAGCCTAAGTCTTCTAATATATAAACAAAAGGATATTTCTCACTTTGTCATAAGTTGAAAAACCAAAACTCCTCTTCTTTCTCTCTTGTGGTCGACGAACACCAAACCCCACCAAAGGTTTCGGTTCTTGGTTTTTGTTAAGTATGTTCTTATTCAAGATCTAGCAATCAAAGGTGATTGATTGAAGTGTCATGTGGACTATCTTAGAGAATATCTGCTTTGATCTTTTGGGTTTATAAGGTGAATCGGAATCAGTTTTGGTTTATGGTTTTCTTGGTTGGTGATTTAGGGTCCTTAATCATCGTTAATGCAAGAGAAGGTATGTGACTCTTTATCTTTATGTTAATTACTTATCTATTCTATCTGCTACGTTTTACTCTTGATGCATGTTGTTAAATTCCAACAGTCCTTTATTGACAAGTGAAGCAATTGAGCATAAAAACATACATAAAGATAACAATAATGAGCAAAAACAAAGAAACATGGATAAAAATATATGCATAAACTATTTGATATTATTACGAAACAAAACACATGTCGAACCACCTATGAAACCATCACGTACAACTTAAATCAGGTTCAATCATGCGCCATGTTCCACCAGCTCCACATCATCACAACTAAATAAAGCATCATCAGAGCCAAACAACCGATGTATAACTTAAATATAAAAAAAATCTATCAAGTTAATACGAATTACGACAGATCATGCACATAACATGCAAAGAAACCTGAAACACAACATGACAACCACATCAGATGAAACCATCCTACAATTTTGCACTACCATAAAAAACAAAAAATCTAAAACATCATCACAACCCCTAAAACCCCACAAATATAACTATTATAAAGCAACAAATATAAGCTTAAACAAATACATTTGCATTTCTAATAATCAAATTACTAAACAACATGTAGTAAGCCTTATAATATCACAACCATCATAGACATTAGATAAAACACAAATACATATCTGCAAATCTCAAAATAAAAAAAATGCAAAGTACCATGCGTTAACACACGTAATATCAACAAAGCTTCCAGAAGATTTTCGAAAACACCGAAACCATCCCCATACGACCATAACCTGTACTAGCCATACATAAACACACATTAAAACCATGTATCACGCTTATCACAATCCTTAAACAAACAAAAACACATATCCACTAACACGAGGATAAAATAAAGAAACCAAAAAACTATACATTACCAGATCCAATAGTAATGAAACCCATGCATAGATTCTTGAACAAAAAAAAACCTAGGCGATTACCAGAACCTACAACTAATTATATAAAATCACAACTCACAATCACATATCATAGTTAATCACATATCACAATTATCATAGAGGTTAAAAAAATACACAAACTAAATAAAGCAAATAACATAAGAAAATAACATACAAAAGCTTTAAAGTGAAACACATATGTTCCGTATGAAAGATTAGTGGAAAATGGTGGGAAAGCAATGTGTAAAAGAAGAGTAACACTTGAGTAGAACTTTTTATAAACACGACATAAATAACAGGACAAATGTATAACATGCAAACAAGAGAAAACATAATGAAAAGTCGACTAACATTATTTTAATCCTTCAAGGAGTTTGCTCGGTTAGTGAACATTGTCGGCTCAAACTGTGGCTCGTTGGTGCTTCCAAGCCGATCCCTTCCCTCAAGCCAATTTCCAACTTGGCGGTTTGGTTATAATACCGAGACACGTGAGAACTTGAATAAAGGTTATGTAGTCTAATGTCTATGTAAAACACGTACATACTAATATTATATATAAATACAAAACACATGAAACTATTATGGGTGTCACTTTTCTTGTTAGTATAGAAAAAAATATAAATATAAATTTTTACTGTATTAAAATTGAGCAAATTATATTATATATAATTACAAAACACATAAAACATTTAGTAAAATTCTATATATTTGTATCATGAGAAAAGTTCAACAAGGAAGAGTGTCTCAAAAAAGTACAAATCCTTCCATCTGAGCCGTCCATTCCAAAATCAATCCTGCGGTTGAAATATATTAAAGAGGGTATATTCGTAATTTGGCATTCCTTCAAAAACAATTCTCACTTTACTTCTCTTTCATTTCCACCGCTCAACTAGTCACCCACCCACCACCACCTTCACACTCCATCGCCGCAACACCGCCGCCCAAGGGCGGATCTATGTGTTAACTATGGGGGGGGGGGGGGGGCGTTGCCCCCCATGAAGCTCTCGCGGACATACAAAATATGTAGAAAAAAAATTAAAATTAGCTCGGTGCCCCCAGCTAAATAGTCTAAGTGCCCTCCATACTCTCTAAGATTATCAAAAATCAAAATGTTTTAAGCTGCTAAAATTCCGGTGACTGTGTTTCATCGGAAAAGATGGTGAAAAAGAAAAGTAGAACTGATAAGATAGTGAGAGTGAGGTGAGTGGGTCATTTACTTCATATTTCATTTTTTATTTAATACTATTGCAGTACATTTGTTTTTGTCTTTTCTGTTTAAACTTTTTTATAGTAAAAATCTAAAAGTTATACTAGCAGTAGTCTTTTAATAGTACTAAGTTGCTAAACATTAGTATAAGCTTAATACAGTAGCAAGCATCGGTATATATTTCTAGAATTAGATCTACATCGAATGTTTAATTTTTTTTGGATGTAGTTGCCCTTACTCAAACATGACCTGACCCGACCCGATTTATTTATTGGGCTAAAATAGCATTGCTCGACATTTGATTTTACGACTTATTATTCGATGCCCCCCACGATAACATTTTCTGATTCCGCCACTGCCGCCGCCCACACCCCACACTATCATCCACCACCATCGATTGCTCATCATCGCTCATGTATTAAACCATAGTCGAAAGAAGGTAAGGCCATATGAAACTATGATGGTAAATCGCATCCGATGAGATCTTTTGTCTTTACTTCTATTATCGTTTCCGGCGAGTCTTGTGATTGCTTCAGCGAAAAAGAGAATTAATGCCCCATCTTTGATTTGTTATGGTTTTAGGAGGTTACGTCATCATCTCGCCATTTTTGGGTTGGAAGTTTCTTATTAGAAGTTTGTTTAGATTAGATTTGTTGTGGTTGTTGTTGATCGGAATATGTCAAATCTTATGTGTTTTAGAGATGACATAAGATAATTATCACATTGGAAGAGCCAAATGAGAAAGATGATGAAAAATAAAAATGGACACGTGGTTTAAGCTTTACATTTCATAAACAATAAAGCTTACTTTTTAGTTTTTTGTAATTGAAAAAAATAATAAACTTGACAGGAACAAATGAGTTTTTTGTAATTGAAAAAAATGATAAACTTGACAAGAACAAATGAATGACACATGAGGCCATTTATCCCAACCAAGGTTGTCAAAATCTCGATCTTAATATTAGAATCTTACAATTTTACGATACTGGAAATTAAAAAAGATCTGGATCTTACGTAAAATCTTTGCATGCTTAAGATCTTATATGATCCCGATCTTGTTCATAAGATCTTAATTACATGTAATTCACACACGAATTACATGTAATTCGGCTTGAATTACATGTAATTCGCACACGAACTACATGTAATTCAAAAAATTATATGTAATTCACACACGAATTACATGTAATTCGGCTTGAATTACATGTGATTCAATTATTTTAAACCTTAACTTTTAAAAATCCACTTTAGATGAATCATGTGTGATTTTGTCTTAATCACATGTAATTTTATCAATATATAAAAATGTCATTCATGTAAAATATATAAAAAAAAGCTTGCCTTCTAAATTACATGTAATTGGATGATAATTACATGTGATTTAAAGCAAAATTACATGTAATTTTATATAAAATCACATGTAATTTGAGCAAAATTACATGTAATTCACACAAAATTACATGTAATTTTCATTCAACACTAACTAATCACTTTATTACAAAAATCACATGTAAATTACACATAATTACATGTGATTTGCATTTAACACTAATAAACTATTTTATTACAAAAATTACATGTAATTCACACATAATTACATGTAATTCACACAAAAGTTAACGATTTACAGTGTTAAAAATTCTCGCCAAAAAAATTACACGTAATTTTCGAAAATTACATGTAATTTTTCGAGAATCACATGTAATTTTTTATGCGTAAATTTTAAAAAAAAAAGTTTGCCGAAAGTGTATAGAAGTGCCTATCTATAGAAAGATAACTTAATTCCCGTCGCGATGGTATAATTAGTTTTTCGTAACGATTAACGGTTTGAGAGATATTTAATTTTTAAGAAATAGGATGAAAATGGGTTTTTAAATTAAATTTAAAAAGATAAATATAGATCATTAGATGGAACTTGAATGGATAGTTGAGATTGCTTCATTCCTTTTTTTTATGCATATTTTATAAGGATATCACCTCTTTGTATCATAAGGTGTCACTTTTCTTGTTACTGAATTTTTTTTTTATAAAACTCAGACTTTTACTGTATTAAAATTGAGCAAATTATTAAAACTAAACTCTTCCTAATAAATGGCAAATTAAAACCTCTATATACTATTTACTTCAATAAACAACTTGTAACAAAAGTAATCCAAAAAAGAAAGATAAACACAAATTTCTTAAACTATCTTTACCAAAAAGAAAGAAGAATGAAATAAAAGGAATAAAAAAAAGGTACGACCTTTTCCTTTCCTTTTGTATGAATGATCCTGTCGTCTCTAATCCAAATTAAGTTGCGGATAGTTTTAGGAGGAATACTATAAAATTGACCTTGTCTAATTTTGCTTGCAACTACTACTACTCATCATCTCACCAGCAATAACAACAACAACCATCATTATCATAAATTCCATAATTTGTAGCTAAACCAAAAAAATATGAAATTAAGTAGGCCCCAACAAGAAGAGGAACGTGGTAGTAATTCGATGAGGAGTAAAGCTGCTCATTTTGTGACTGATCTTACTACTGTTATTCTTAATCCTATCTCTGATAAACCCTCTTCTGTAAGCCCCTCTTTTTTTTTTTTTTTCTTTTTTTAATGTAATGTGATCGTAGGGTTTTGGGGGTGTTTGAAATTCTTAATTATGACTGGTTATGGGGCTGTTTGTTTTAGCTTATATAATGTAAGCCTATTTCGGCTTATATAACATAAGCCTCAATTTGGTAGCTTATTTAGAGACTTATGGGCTTATCTAAGTTTATTATGATATCACCTATGAGCTTAAAAAAATTAGGGTTTATGAAATATAAGCCGAAATATGGTTTATTTTCGGCTTATATAACGTAAGCCCTAAATTTGTGGCTTATTTTGAGACTTAGGGGCTTATATAAGTTTATTATGATATAACAAACTTATATCAGCCCAAAAACCTCCAAATAAGCCACAAAATTGAGGCTTATGTTATATAAGCCGAAATCGGCTTACATGGTTTTTTATTTTTCTTTTTTTGGTATGGTTTTGGACCTTTTGCCCGACTAATCCATGGGGTTTGAATTGAACTTGAGACCTCACACATTTTAGCGTTTAGTAGCCACAAACCCTATTGCGTTTTTTACATTAGGTAACTAGTATTTAGGACTGTTTATGTCCAATTTTTTTGATGATTAGCCAGTGAAATAACCTGTTTATTGAAGCATGTAGTTCCAAAAAGATGCAACTAGAGTAAGGAGTGTTTTTGTTTATTTGTGGGCTTAGCTATAATCTTATAAGCTGAAAATGTGAGATTGACGGTTCTTCCAGATCACAATAAGCCGTTAAAACGATAAAAGAAGCTAATTCAGACACTCCCTAAGTGTGTTTTGCCATCATAAAATTGGAGCAAGTTATATGAAGCCCCTGCTAATTTCCGGCTTTTTATTAAATGGTTTAACTAATTACCTAAGACCTACAAATGGTTGTGTGGCAAAATTAGTAGTAGCAGTGATTATAGCAATAAGTATGTTTCGCTTCGATATATGATTTGTTGACTGCTAATATTTACCTCGAAGAAACTGACTTCTAATATAACCTATAAACCTAGATCAGTTTGTTTTTTTAATTATGAGGTAGCATTATGAATTTATGATAATATAGGAGTTTAAGGTACAAAATAAGTAGTAGTATCTTTTAAGTTTTAGTAGTTTAGGTTAGTTGAATGTTTTGTGAAGTGAAGTGAATATGTGATGCACCTCAGCACATGTTAGTGCAGAGGATAAACCATTACGTTAGCAGCATGAAGCTAGAAGTCGATAGTATTACCAATTGAGTCGGTTCGTTGTTATATGTGGCCAAAAGAGCTCTAAGCCGTTTATACCTATTTTGTAAGCAATTTGATCGTCAGTGATTTTTCTTGGCACCTATTCTATGATGTGATCAGTCTTATAATGATTGTGATAGGACCCCAGTAATGTTTCATAAAAAAATACAAAAAATATCAGCAAGAAACAAAAGCCGCCTCTCCCTAGTCGAATATCAAATCAATCATACAACCATTTCACCTTTTTTATTCATGGTTATACTATTATTACCTGTTTACGAGTTAACAGGTAATAACCTTGCTCTAACAGATTGAATTATATGTAAACACGCACGTCTCTTTTATTGTTCTGCTCTATATTAATTGTCTATATGGATTCTTTTTTGCCTATGTTAGGGAGAAGTGACAGGTGAACCAAGAAGAAATACACAACAATGTAATCCAGAAGAAGATGTACCAGTCTTAGTTGACGGTCCCGATACTTCCTCTTTCACTGCATTTCTCTATTCATTTTTATCCCCAGGAAGATCAGAAAAGGAGTCTGAGTATGCAGAATTGAGCAATAATCAATCAGCAGCTGGAAACAGAAACGACACACCATCCCCAAACAGAAAAGAAAACACTGGAAAGAAAGGTCTAATCTCTAGGGGAAAACAGTCAATTGGCAAGGTTCTGACTCAGGCTGTTAGGTTTGGTAGTGGGTATCGGTATGCATCTGGGAAGGTAAATAATGAATCAAAAACTGAGGACGGGAAAGAAACAGGGTCCACAGTTGGGAAAGATGAGGGGGTTCCTGTGAAAAAACCAAGTGAGCCTATACTTCCAAATATGTCAGAACCTTCACAACTTATGACCGAATATACACGGGCCGCTCTTTATGCTGCACTACCAGTTCTCAGTCAAGGAAAGAAATGGGTACTGCTCTATAGGTATATGACAGATTCATTTTCTAGTTGTATAGAAAATTATTGTTTTTCTCCATTTTTTTCATATGTTTTGGTTTTTGTATGCAGTACATGGAGGCATGGCATATCTCTGTCAACTTTATATAGAAGAAGCAGTCTTTGCTCCGGGCTAAGTCTGTTGGTAAGTCTTGAGAAACGGGTCAAAACGGCCTAGTTGTGTCGGGCCATGTTGACACACTAATGTTGTCTGTTCATTTTTGTATGAATAGTTAATGTGTTAACTAGGATTTAAAAATACTGTTATGTAATAATCTAAATCTTTGAATAACGGGTTTTAGAAAGTCGATACTAATTTATAAAAACTTTGGTTGATTTTCTACATGTATGACCCTTCTCTGTTTAACTTAATTTTTTGAAATTGACCGGTTTCAGATAAATCACAACCTGAATCGACCCATTCATATGAAAACGGGTAGAATTGTCACAGTTGTTGATTTTGGGTTTTGACATTTTTATGATTAGTTGTCTTGTGTTAAATGGAGGTGAGTCTAATGCTGGAACTTTTTTTAACAAATTTCAGGTTGTTGGAGATACTAAAGGTGCTGTGTTTGGTGGTTTAGTTGAGGCACCCTTGAGACCATCAACAAAGAAAAGATACCAGGTATCCTAAATTGAGATACTTCCTAGTTAGTATATATTGATTGATAAGTTCTAACGTAGCTGTTTAACTGAGACACTTCCTAATTACTATGTAGGGATCAAGTAACTCATTTGTTTTTACAAATGCATCTGGTCCTCCTGTTATATTCCGTCCAACAGGTACCGTGCATTCTCCTTCTAATACACATTAACCACTTACCTTTATGCGGCTGTTATAGCTATAGGTGGTTAGAAACCAATATGTTGCTTCTTTGTATATGGTTTCCATAGTGTAGCTGCTGTGGACTCTTTCTGTGCGATGAAAATTGCAATGTTTGCCAAATTATTTTGATTTTTTTGACATTACACTTTTATAGCCTAATTGCTTTTGTATTAATCAGGTGCCAATCGCTATTTCACTTTGTGCTCAACCGAGTATCTAGCCCTTGGTGGTGGCAGTCATTTTGCATTGTACCTTGATAGTGATTTGTAAGAGACTCTTGCTCCCCTGGCGTAATTTCTATTTGAAGACATCAATAGTCTTTAGCTGGCAATTTACATTCCCTTTTTTTTCAGATTGAACGGATCAAGTTTGGCCTCAGAAACATATGGCAACTCTTGTTTGTCACACACTCAAGAGTTCGGAGTGAAGGAAGTTGAGGTACTTTTTCCTTCTCATACAAAGTGTAATTAAATAGCACTCCAAATTTTCAATTTTTAAATGTAGTTTGTGTATTTCGTTTAATGAAGTTCATTGGATTACATATGTTGTGCATGATAATGTAAATATGATGTTTAATTTTTGCAGTTGTGGGGTTTCGTCTACGCATCAGAGTATGAAGCGACGGTATCAATGTTAAGAACTGAGGCTCCTGGGATTTGTCGTTGGTAGCGTAACCAATGGAGGAAAATCTCCTTCATCTTGTATATATTTTGGCATGCTTAACCTTGGATTGTTCGGGTTCAGATATGAACAACTTCTGGATTTACTATTACAGATTTAAAATGAAAGGTTTTTGTGGTATATGGAAAATATGTCTTCATTTTGCCATTTTAAGAGTTATATGTTGTCTCCACATGTTGCCTTGGCGATAAGGAGGCGAAAATCCATAAGAGAGGTCCCAAGCCTTGACACACTACCCGAGGTTGGTTGTGGGACCGATTGGCAGGGGTAGCATTTTCCCTTTATATTTGTGTTCCTCGTCAGAGGGGTCTAACGGGTGATGGACAGTACAATCACGAACACACTTAATACCATAACACACTAAAAAGTTAAAATACTACTCGGGATCAATATAACACACACATTATGGGGCCGATATCAGCAGGTTTTGGTTCAATATCTCTTATAATTCAACAATATCTTGTAGCTCTTGACTGAAGCTATCAATGTGTGCAGATTTTACATCTTTGTTCAATAAAAAAACTCTTATATTTGCATGTTTTTCTTTAATTTCTTTGCTGACTTCACTGTTCTCATCCATTGCCTTTTTCACAGCATCAAACACATCATTTTTTGTAAACACACCATCTTCTTCTCCTTTTTGCACTTCAATTCCAACCCTATAAACTTCACTCATTAATCTCGAATTTATGATCTGATCGCCTCCATTTGGTAACAAAACTAACCGACAGTTGCTAACTAAACCCTCGCATAGTGAAGCCCAGCCACAGTGTGTAACAAAGCACCCAATGGACTTGTGCTTCAAGATCAAGTTTTGCTGAACCAGTTCACTGGTTACTAGCCCTCTTCCTTCCAGTCTTTCAAGCAGACCTTCTGGGATTGCATCGTCAATTGTTTTCACATCGATTGGTGGCTTCAAAGCTGCTAAGAAAGGCATATTTGTGAGCTCGAGTCCCAGCAGCAGCTCGTTCATTTGATCTATGGTTAGAGCACACTCGGTTCCAAATGCACAATAGATAACTGAACCAGGGTCGAATTTACAGAGCCAACTTGATAAATTTTTGGCTAGTGTGGAGCTTGGTGGAACAGTTATGGTAGGGCCACTGAGTAAAACAGGCTTTTTGAATTGAGTTTGCAGGTAGTCAATAATAGGTCCTTCAAGTTCTCGAGATGCATTGCATGCTAAAGCATCAGATTGACTTAATCCAATATAGATACGCTCCACAAAAGTCATATCACAACCAACTTTCCTGTTAGATTGAGCTGTGAATTTGCTTAATTCGTGGGAATGGAATTTGATCGAAGATAACGGAAAACCAGCCGGCGGATGCACTAGCTCAGAATCGCTTATGCCCTAAGAGAAGAAATAGCATTAGAACGAGTTTAATTTGTACTCAATCATGCAATGATGGTTTTTGTCATAGTTAGCGAGGATAACATGGTTGACCGTTTTCATTTACCGATAACATCATAGGATCTGATAAGCGTGATCGTACATATGGACGTGCGTAAATTTTAAGTCTAGAAAAAATATGAGGTAAGATCAAGTTTAGATTAGAAAACACTACCTTGTTCCAATTAACTTGTCGTGCCGGAGAGAAGATATAAGCAACAGTCACTGGAGTAATAGCACAATAATTCACAGACTTGACCCCGATTCTACGACAAAGGCTAGGCATCCAATGAGCAAAATCGAAGAAAACAACGTCCACTTTAAGATCTTGTAGCATACGTTCTACATTCTTTTCGGTTTTATCCATGGCAGTCATGATAAGATGTCGTAATGATGGGGGCACATCCAAAGTCGTCTCGGCCCCTTGAGGAAGACCTTCGACGTCTGGGACCGTGATTGGCACAAACGAAATGAGTTTCGGGTGAAGGTTAAGTGGCTCAAGTTTGTATAGTGTGTTTCTAGGTACCAAGAAGGATATTACATGACCCTTTTTGGCTAGCATGTTGGCTAGTTGTGTGTAAAGCGTAAAATGGCTTAGTGCAAACCATGGAAACATTGCAATATGACATTTTCTTTCCTTCATATTGTTTTCTAATTACTTGCAACTTCACTTCACTATGTTATATACACACAAAACAACACAAGAGGTTAATAAGATCTAAGATCCGGATAAAAAGAATGATGTTCATTGTTCAATCATCACCACATGTTTTAGTTTTGACTATTAACCAAAGTGGCATTAAGGTAATGTTTTTCCTAAAAAAGCTCAATATTGTTTTGTTTAAGAATTAGGGGTGAGAAAAAAACCCGAAAAACCGAAACCGAACCGAAAAACCGAAAAAACCGGACCGAAAAAACCGAACCGAATATAAAAACCGATGGTTCGGTTTTTACGTTTTCAAAAACCGAAAAGTTTCAATTCGGTTTCGGTTTTCATTCAAAAACCGAACCACAAAAACCGAACCGAACCGAACCATTTTATTATATAAAATATATAAATATAATATAATATTTATATTTATATTATATAAATATAATATAAATAAATATATAATATAATATAAATAAATAAATAATATGTCAAAATTATAAATTAATATTTTTTAGGGGAATAGGAGTAATATATTTATCTTATTGTTTATACGCGTGTTTGATATATATTTGTGCTTATTTGACAATATATCATTACATATGTGACAATAATCATTAGTACGAATGTTTACTTGCATATGTGCTTATCTTATTAATATGTGTGTAATTATAGATTAGAAAGTTGAGATAAACATTATAAGGCATAGATTGAAAATAAAGAAAAAAATTTATTTTTTTCACGCAAAAAAAGTTTTTTAATCTAAATCGTTCGTACCCAAATATAAACGGTTTTAAAACCGAAAAAACCGAAAAACCGAACCGAAACCGATTACAAACCGAAAAAACCGAACCGCCCAAAACCGAACGATTTCGGTTTTTGGTTTTTAAAAACCGAATATGTCGGTTCGGTTTCGGTTTTAACCAAAAACCGACCCAAACCGAACCGTGCACACCCCTATTAAGAATATAAGATCCAATACAGTAACTTTTTGGCTATAAATGTCAAATTTTGGTCAAATCTCGAACTATTACTTGGTTGCTTGGCTTCTGTTATATTGTGTAGATGAGTGTAAAGAGAATTGTATGTGTATTGATGATTTTATGATCAAGAATTCAAGATTACATACGTAGTTACAACGTGGTGCACTCATCGGTGTTCGACCGACTTTGGGACGTCGTCATTTAGACGTTTAATCAAGTCAAGATTGGTGATAGCATCCATCAAGGCCGTTTCGTGATTTTTGGAGGCCCCATGCCAAATGAAAAAAAAAGCCTTTCCAACACAATAGTTAATATGCGGCATATCGCTTCGTGTTAGACAGTTGTATCTATCAAGCAAGTTAGTGTAATTTTTTTAACATATATGTAGGGCCGTCTCGTGAATTTTGGTGACCCTATACTACGATTATATAGAGGCCTTATTAAATACCAAAAGTAAAGATATAAATTAAAATATTAATTGATAATAGATATAAAGTATTAGTAAGGTTTCAAAAACATTAAAATAACATACTAAGGTTGACACAACAGGAGTCGAAAGACTCAGTCGCGACCTCGGTCGCAGTCGATCGCCTCGTTGTGGCGACCGAATTGAATCATTCTGTCGAGGCAATTCGACCCCTTGAACGATCGATTGTGCAAAATGAAATAAAGGGAAAGTTACTAATTTGCTAGCCATTGGGTTGAAAACAAAAGAAAAAAAACTTTTAAAAAAAAAATTAAACTTTTACTCTTATGTATACCCAACAATTTCTTCTAATTTTTTTCGCACATTTACATTCAAATTTCTACACAAAACTATACAACATGTCTAGCAGGAGAACCACCAAAATCAAAACCACAAAATCCCGAGTTCGTCAAGAAACTGTTCCTCATGGGACGCCGGATTCGACTTTTCGATTATCTAGCGTGTCACCTAACTTTCGGTTTAGACCCGTCGGGTTTGGATATCGTTCACCACAACCATCTCACCCAAACTATTCAACCGTACGTTGATCCTCCACAACGTGATAACAACCAACAACCTTTCTATGAATCTCCCACGTGGATATATCGCCCTACTATGGATTCTTCCACTTCTTCGCATCTTAACCCGTCGTATTCTCCGATTAATCGTTTTAGGTTGATGCTGATTTTGAGGAAATGATGTATAATCAAGACTACTATGGCGATCAACTGCGGGTGAGGGTCCTAACCAAGATCAGCCTATGGGCCAAGGTTCGGGACCCATGTCATATCACGATGCAGTTAACCTTGACGAAGACGAGGAAGAGATGTCACCAGTTAATATGTCATCTTATTCAAGTTTGTATTTCCCAACTCACGACAAATTGAAAGTTCAATTAAACGAGGAAGAGATGTCACCAGTTAATATGTCATCTTATTCAAGTTCGTATTTCCCAACTCACGACAAATTGAAAGTCCAATTAACCTCAAGTTTTTAATTGTTTTTGGTTTTCAATAATGATTTGGTATATAGGTCTAATTCAACAATCACGTAAAAAGGGTAAAAATAGTATAGCTATGTAACCGTAAAATAAGTTGCAATTGCCACAATTAAAGCACGAAGTACAAGTCTTAAATGCACAATAGTAAAAATACTCAAAATGTAAAGAATGTAAAAGTATAAGGACCAATTAGGTAAATTCAGAAAGAATAGGGACCAAAAGTGTAAAATGTAACAAACTATATCAACAAACTAACAAAATTCCAAAACTGATTAACTAAAATGTAACAAACTGAAATTATAAGGACTTAAAAATGCAAACCCTAAAAACTTGTTTTTACAAAGCTGATTAACAAATCTATAAAGTCTAAAGACCTGAATGCAATTAAACAAAACTTTTAGTTAAAAACGGGTAACACACTTTCAATAAGCTCGTATGAGCTTATTATCCAAACAAATCAACTCTAGTTTTTTGCAAAACTCTTAAAATTGGATTTAAGCTAGGCGTCTCAAAGGAATTTGGCTGAAATTATCTAGAACTCAAGTTAGCTTATTCCAATAAGCCCAAATTAAGCTATAAGATGAATGAGACTTTCACAAATGGATTTTTTGGCTGAAACTGATTAAGCTACTTATCACAATACTGGAATGTCAAAAATCATGAAAAATGGTCCAGTCAATAAGCTGGTATCTCAAAATAAGCAAAAAGTGCTTATCGTTGACTTTCTTTGACCAAGAAATTCCAAAAAACTCAAAACTTCCAAAAAGCCTTAAAACTTGTTTGTGAAAGAAAAATGCAAGTTTTATGAAGTGGAATAATGGGAAATGGATAAGCAGTTGGCCTTTATCACAGAGAAATGAGTTTGTTCAACAACTTATTATTAAGCTGATTACTAGTTCAAATCTGAGAACTGTATAATCTCACTTAGCAATTCTAAAAGCTCATATGTTAAACTACAACTGGGAACAAAAATCAGCTAATATCATTCACTAACAAAGATTAGAGAGATGATTAAAGATTGCTTGTTCTCACTTGATAAAACTGACCCAAACTTTTTGTTGGCCAATTGCCTGTTTGACAAAAGTTTTGACCACAAAACTTTACAAATTGACTTGTAATGACCTGTTGAGTATGTGAATGCTCAAAACAACAGATTTCAACTACTGATTCGCAAAAGTAACTCTGATCCAAACACCACTTTAAAGTTGATATGAAAAGTTTTGCAAAGGCTTTTTGATCAAAAGGTTTTGAAAGCACAAGAGACTTATCAGAACTTATCAAGTAACTCAAATGAACCTCAAAACAACAAAGTACCAACAGGTTAACACTATGGAACTCAAAATTACCAACTGATGAAAATAAAGCTAAATTAGACCAAATTTTAAGTTAGAACTGATTAGGAACAAATAAGTTGGCTAAAAACTATCAGATTATAGCTATCACACCAGATTAACACTTAATCAAACACAATTAAGCAGATAAGCTAATTATCTAGGAATTAAGCATAGCAGAACAATTGAGTGGAACAAAAATGAGAGGAATGATTCCTTTTAGCTTGAAGCCCCCTTTGGTGGAGTAGTTAGGTGCTGAGCCAACTAATATCAACAAGAACATCAACTATCAACCACCATTAACCATTAAATCATCACCATCATCTAGAACTGATCTACCCAACAACATTCTGAATTTCTGGCAAGAAATGGAACTAGGATGAACTGAAATCAGCTACAAGCTTCCAAAACACATCAACAAGCTCTATTGATCTAGTATGATCAATAGAACTCAGTAGTAACAAGATAGGTAGGATAATGCAGAATTGAGAAGTGATTTGAGATGAAAAGTGAAAATGAAGCTTTATTAATGGTAGAAGGTTGTCACAGGTTTGTTGCAACTAAACTAACTAACTCAAGTGTTTGTCAGACACTTGAGATTAGTAGCTAACAAGAATGCTAACTGAAAGTGAGGGAAAATTATAAAGTGTGTGTTTTTTCACACACTAAGTACATTACACAAATGAAGAACAACTGGGTCTATTTATAGAAGAATTCTAGAGTTTGTTGGGGATGAGTGACGTGTTGGAGCCAATCCCCAACTTCCACGTGGCCTTGATAGCTCAATTGAATTAATCCGTTGAAGAAAATTAGGGTTTTTCATTTGAGTTGATTTCAGCTTAAATCAATGGTTGGAGTGTATTCCTCTCTTGATTTTAAGCAGGTTTGATGTAGAACACTTGATCTGAAACTTATTCTTTCATGATATTGATTCTGGGTTCGTTTCAGTTTGAAGATGACATGTGTTGATTGTTTATTGGGAGAGAGGGTGAGACACGGATCATTATCCAAAACGTGATTTTCTATTGGTTGAATAATAGATAGTGGGGTGGACTGTAGTGATTTGGTATTTAATGGGTGGCGGTTGTAAGTGGCCAGCTGGCATGAGGTGGCAATCCGTGTAAACGAAATGTCCTCTCATTGGTGGATTAAGTGTATACATGGATCAAACATAACTTGACTTCATTTTGGCATATTTAACCCCTCAAGTTTAGGCAGATTCATGTTTTAAGCTTGGAACTTCAATACTTTGTCATTTTAGGCCCTTTGACTTCTTGTTTGACCAAAATATGTCCCTTGACTTGTTGACTTGATAGTTGACCATATTTGACTTTGTTCTTGACTTTCTCATAATTGCACTCTTAGTCCTTCAACTTTGAAAGTTGTCAAGAAAGGTCCTTTGACTTTGATTGGCTTGTCACTTTTCATCCTCCCTTTGTCTTTTCTTCATCAATAAAGCTTGAATTCCTTTGTTTGCTCCATAATTGTATCTTTTTACCTACACAAGCACAAACAACAAAACATACCCATAATACTGCTTTTATGAATCAAAATTAGGTATTTTGCTTTGTGTTTTAGGGTGATTTGTGATATTATTGATATGAGATTTCACTCATATCACCAGTCAAACCTAAGAAGCCCTCCAGACGTGCTTCGAAAGCCAAGCCGGTTGTGTCGAATGAGCCGCCAAAAGAATGGACAAGTGAGGAAGAGGTTGCGTTGTGCAAAGGTTGGTGTCATATTTCCGAGAATACCAAGTTTGGAAACAGTAAAAAAGCAAAGGTTTTTTGGAAAGAGGCAGTGAAGTACTTTGAAACCGATACGGGTTCGGCTAGAGGGTACAATGCGGTTGTGAGCAAATGGAAAAACAAGTTGCGTCCCAGCGTTGGTGCTTTTTGTGGTATAATGGATAACGTTGAGCGTACTCATGATAGTGGTGTCAATGATCTCACTGATTTCCAAAAAGGTTGTGCTGAATACAAAGTGACTTACAATAAAACTTTTACGTACCAGGAGGCTTAGAAAGTGCTCAAAGATCACCCAAGTTGGGAAGAGGTTGAGATGCCAAAGTTTCAAAGAAAAGTAAAAAAAACTCTAAGACTTCTGAAACCACTTCTGGTTCTGGGCACGCTGGTTACGTGAATTTGAACGATGATCCAGAAGCTGAGGAGGAAGAGACTCAAGAATACCGGCCAATGGGTCGTGATCAAGGTAAAAAGAAGTCTTCAGCATCGTCGTCAACAGGAAAGTCTTCATTTGTTAATCTTGTAACCAACAAATGGGAAAAAATGAAAGACATTGGCTTGGGGGAAAAACAAGCAGCAACAAGATGAATACTTTACCTTCAAGCAGCGGGAGTTGGATTTGCAGGAGGCAGCTCAACGGGAAGCAGCGGCCTTAAAAAGAGAAGAGCTCGAATTAAAGCATCGAGAAATTGAGTTTGCTGAAAAAAAAGAAACGGGATAAGGACTTGTTCTACAACACATAAATCAACCCCAATTTGCTTCTAGTTCACCAACAAGCCTTGCAACACATGAAAGACTAAATCAAGGAAACACACAATTTAAATTACTAGTATTATTATAATGTTTTTTTAGTGTAATGTTTTTTTATTGTAATATTTTTTTATTTGAATTATTATGCTATGTTTTTTTTTAATTAAATGTAATATTTTTTTATGAAATTTGATGTTTTTATTTTTTGAAAAAATAAATATTTTTTTAACTAGGTCGCCTTGTTGGGGCAAACAGGGCGCACTAGGTCGCCGGACAGAGAAAACTGACGTGGCAGACAAAATCAGGGTCGCACTAGACCTCTGTTGTATCCAGCCTAAAAGAAATATTCATCGAGTAACCAACATCAAAATTAATTATTTAAATATTGCATTTTAACAAAATGAATATAAACAAATAATTAATCAAATTAATAAGTAGGTAAAACCTAACACTTTAATAATTAAACTTAAAAGTTAAAACATAAAAAAGTAAAAAGTACTAGTAATTATTTAAAAGGAAAAAATCTTGCAAAAAGTACAAATAATAAGCTTGAAATCTTATCGGGGTCCAGATGGATTAATAACAAAACTCATAATCGATTGTAAGAGCAAAAAGTATATTGTCTTCAAACTGTTTTGGAAGTTTACCATACACGTTTTCTATATATATGTGTGTTATATTAGGAATTAGGAATTGGGTCTTACTTCGTATTGGACCCTAAAAGAATAAAACAAAATCCCATTTGATATGTGGCCTTGTGCATATGCACGTGTGGCACCTCCTAAAAGCTGGCCTTGCATATTTACATATATATATATATATATATATATATATATATATATATATATATATATATATATATATATATATATATATATATATATATATATATATATATATATATATATATATATATATATATATATATATATATATATATATATATATATATATATATATATATATATATATATATATGTTGATACAAAAGTTGGGTGATCCTTGCTAGACCCGAATTAGGCTTAATTCAGGTTGGCTGGACTCCGGCTCCTGCACCAAGTGAATCGTATAGTTGGGATCCTTCACACTAAACAACACGCGTTAGGCTTACCGTGGGAATGTTTCCCACGATTAGACGCCGGCGTGAGAGTAAGTAATCGATTAGGGTTATAGGAATCAGATGAGAGTTTGAGAGTGTGTAGAATGTAATACCTTTGTGGAGCCCTTGGGGGTTCCTTATATAGGTAGTGAAACCCTAATGGGCTGTCACTGATGCTTCGGCCCCAAGGCAAGGATAATCACCAAATTTAGATTGATTGTTATCTTCTAGTTATGGTGAGTGAATATCCTCTCCTTTGGGATAAATCCTAATCATAGTAGGAGTATGATTCTGTCTAACCCTGCACCGGGCATGCCGGGCCGTGGGCCGCACACGTGTGTGCGGTTACTGTTCATCCAAGCCCATAAGCTCAAATAACATTACTCCTACCCATCTGTGATGGGCCGGATACGGGTAGTTCCCGTGGGCCGGGTTCATGACCCGGCTGGGGACTATACGTCATCATGTCCCCCCAGTCTAGTTGTTACAGCCGTAGGCGTAACCTCTAGACTATCAAGAAGCTCCCTGGACGTACCAAGAAAAGATCTTTTGAGGGAATGATAATTATCAAAAAATTTGTTTTGGCCGCACACGTGGCTGCCTAACTTTAGGAATTTATTCCAATGGCGCCTCAGCCGTATGTGACGACCAAGACAAATTAAATGTAGCATTGAATTTGGTCTTACGTAAGACCGCATATCTCGACATAATTGACTGTTCACCTGCCACTTGACTGACAAAGTGCAAACAGTCAGAACCTCGAGCGGCGTAAACTACCGAGTCAGAAGTGACCAGTGGGTCCTACCTGACTTTTCACTTGCCACTTACACCGTTGCCACACGATTAAGGATAGTGGCAAACACGTGTCATGCATCCAACAGACCATGACTCACAAGGCAACCCTATAAATAAGCTACCCCTACGGCTGTGTGGAACACACAGTCCTTTTCTCCATTTCTGCCATTAAAGCTTTTCTTCTTAGCACCACTTTCTCACGCATGGATCCCTTTCATCGCAGGTTAGAATACCACGTCCTTAACTTTTTATTTAGTAATGGCCCAAAGAAACAACCGCTCCATTGGATCCGTGCTCAATATAATGATCCAGGAGCAATTAGATCACTTTTGCACCAATTACTTCATCCCTACCAATCTACACCCTTCTCTCCCTTGTGCCAGAGACCTCATAACTGAGGCTCCGCAGGGAAAGATTGGCCTATATACTCGTCTTTTTGATGCGGCCAACTAACGCATTCCTTTCACTCGCTTCCTCATAGATCTCTTAGGGTATTATGATGTACATATTAGCCAGCTTCACTGTATAAGCGCATGTAAGGTTAGTCAGTTTGAAATCCTTTGCCGCGCCAGAAGAATCCCTCCAACCGTAGAACTATTCCGGCTATTTTACACCCCCAGTATAGTAAATGGTTGGCTATCTTTTAAGAAACGATCTCCCAATAGCCCCCAGTCCCATAATAAGCCCATGGACTCATTGAAAAACTGGTACGACCATTACTTTTTCATTGACTCGATAGTGTGGCCGACCGACTATGTCTTCAAACATAGGTTATCTCATGACCCTCTTCCGCACGCCAGTACATATAATCCCCAACATTCCTAAGAAATAGATAGGAATAGAACAGGGTTCCATAGAAACCTTCCCGAATCATTCCTCTGTTCGCTAGGGATTAGCCGCAACTATTTCGGCTCGTGCAACAGATATCCTGTGTTTTGGAGGAGGCATGGTGAAGGTAGGTTTAGCATCCGTACATCAAAGACACATATATTTATCTGTTAATGCCTAACATACTTCATTTATTGTGGCAGAAATGAACTTCTTTGGAATCCTACGTCAAGGCGATCCAAAGCTTATACCAGAGGGATCCCGTCCTAGACGTGAGAACGAGCTACCCCTCCTCGAGCATACCCGAAACGTGACGGTTGCCCTGGAGGCGGTGCCGGACCCCCATTCAGACGAAGAGGAAACAACACTCCTGAGAACCCCCGTGGACTTTGACAACGAGGATGGTGATAATATGATGCTTGAAGATGAATCCGGGCCCTCCTCGCCGCCGAAGACTGCTACCCCCGCATACGGGGAAGAGCAAGGAGACAATATTGAGAGAACTAACTCCAGTCTTCGCCAAATGTTGGGCGATGACGAGGAGGAAATGCAACAAGTCAATGAAGAAGAAGATGAAGGAGCAGAAAAAGAACTTGAAGAGGAAGCTGAAGAAGAATAAGCCCAGCCCGCCCCTAAGCGTACCCGCAGAAAAAACAAGCGGGTGAGAAGAGTCGCCCAGGCTGAGGTTGGTGAACACAATGCCCCCCCCCCCCAATAAAAAACTGCGCGAGGACCACCCCCTCTATCAATCTGTTGGGAGCACCACCCACGCCTCCGAAACGGTGCAGGACGCACATGTGGATCCGGTCACTCAAGTTCCCCCGACTACATCAGAACTAGCAGGGAATAACATGTAAGTCTACCTCTTTTTTAACTAAGAGCCACGACTTTCCTTAAACAATACTTGATACTTATTCCAAATGTGTGTTTGTAAAGATGAACAAGTTGGTGCCGCGCCTCCCCTCGATGCACAGAAAGAGAAGGGGAAAGAGAAGGAAGTGGAGAGAGAACCTGTGCTGCATACAGCCGTAACCAGATCCGGCCCTGCCTTTGAAGAAGGTACCCCCACAGCTTCCCAAGAGATCCCAATGTTCGACCCTCATCAACCGTTCAATCCTGTCTGGAAGATCACCACTGCGTCGCGGATGAGAGGCCGAGGAGTGCCGTGAGTACCTTAATAACTGCATCCCCCTGGTTTGGTACGAGATGTAAATGTACTAAGCCATGCGGATCTGGTGGATGAGTACAATGGCGCCATGGTGCATCAAATGGCGATGGGTACTTCTATGAGGGTAAGATTTGAAGCTGCTTTAGAGCATGTGAGTCCCTCAAGAGGAAGGTTGGCCGAAGAGAGAGGATGATTGAAGACAATGAAGCCCAAATTGCCGCCCTCCAGTCCCAGCTTGCTACCGCCGAGGCGACTGTGAAAGAACAATCGGCCCACGCCAATGCTCATGACCAACATGTATCCGAGCTTGAGACAAAACTTAAGGCTGCAACAACCAAGGTATGTATCCGTGCCGCATCACTCCTATGCCCTAACAATCACCATTCTAATAAGTGATGTATCTCATACAGGTGACCGCGGCAGAAGCGTCAGCCAAGTCCTCCTCCAACCAAGTGTCCATGCTCACCAAGAAGCTTGAGGATGCCCATGCGATGATCCAGGGCGGGGAAAAAGTAAAAGAGGAGCTTGCTCATGAGAGGCCCATGACCGAACAGCTGAGGGAGGCGTCCGCCCAAAAAGATGTGCAAGTAAATGCCCTTATCACCGAACGTGACGACATGCTATGCCCCCAACTACTAGCAGCCATTGCCGGCCGTAGGTGGATGGTGGGTCACGGGGCACGTCTAGCCATTACCAAGGTGTTGGAGGCCACCGAATTTGTTCAGCAGTTTGCCAACCTTGTGTCAGATGGCATTGACCACGGCCGCCATGAAGGAATGGTCATGGCCGCAGAGCTAATCAGGAAGAAGCAAAACTTCACAAAGCATGCCTTCTTCAACACCGGAGCTGCTAACAAGATGACTGCTTCTATGGCCGCAATGCGAGATCTCCACTACCCATTCTTGGCCGAGCTGGAAGCCACAAAAGATGCATCGAACATGGAGGTTATGGAAAAACTAAGTCTTGGTGCATTTTCTCAAGATGAGGGACATTCCCGGGCTTCCTTCACTCCCTCGCCCAGCCACCTTACCCTTCCTATTTATGAGGATGTGACCAGAATCGTAGTCGATGAGCAACCATTAAGCGAGGTGCTGGAGAGGAACGCGGCTCAAGCTTTGGAGCAGAAGGAACGTAGTGAGATGTTGACTTGTCTGGCTGAAGAACAATGGGAGATAGGTAGGTTTCTCCCCCCCCCATGTAGGGTGCCCTTAATTTGTTATCTATTTTGACAGTTTGGTTTGTAACCTTAAACATTTGTCCGTGGATGTCCACGGTACCTCATGATTGTGAACACTTGTCATGCTATGTATAAGTTCGTGGTAGGCACGGCAATTTTGATGATTTGGAAACTTGTTTATATTCTTTTAGATATCATGTATCTGTGTCGCATGACATGTCACGTCTTACTCAGAATAAAACTAAGTCATTATTTTACTAGACGTGCGGCGTGCGTCTTTACCATGCAAAGCACTACGTGAGCGCGGCATATGGAAACTTATCACAACGTCTCGTGAATAAGTTGTCTAGTAAGGATACATGATCCGCGTCACTGGGGTTGCATCCCTCTTATGTGACAAGTTGAATTATTAGGTTCACTTAATCCTCTTACCCCACCTGGAGGCGCATTGTACATGTACGATGTTGAATGAATGCATATGAATAAGACATGGCCCATTATAATAATAACAATTAAATCCATATGACTAACGAAATCTAAGAAGAAAACAATTTGCACAAAACAAGTCGTGGAGCTAGCTAGACACCACGACATTTTATTAGAACGTTTACATTTTTTGTTTTAACAAGAATGGGAAATCCTAAAAGCAAAAAGAACTTAGAAAAAAAAACATAAGAAACAAAACAGAGGGAGCACATGGATTTTCATTAAAGCCAGATATAGCGAAGTATCCATGCGGAAGCCGTAGCTTTCAAAGATAGCACCTTTTGAGATTGGAGATGTTCCATGTGCGTTCCAGATCGCGGCCATCCATGTCACGTAACTTGTACGCGCCCCGTCCTAAGGCTTCCGTGACCTCATACGGTCCTTCCCACTTAGGACCCATCTTTCCTGTATTCTCCGCTCGACTTGCTTCGTTAGCACGATAGACATAATCTCCCGGTCAAAAAGAAACACCTTTAACCTTGGCGTCGTAATAAGCCTTCATTTTAGCCTTGGACTTGGCCTCATTGATAGCCGCTATCTCCCTTTTTTCCGCCAACAAATCCAGATTGATCCGGAGTTGCTCGTCGTTCGTGACGACATTAACCTCCGCTGTGCGGATGGTAGGCATTCCTATTTCTGCTGGTATAACAGCTTCAGTGCCGCAGGGCAATGCGAATGGAGTGTCCCCGTTGGCTGTTTTGATCATAGTCCTATGCGCCCATAGAACATGTGGTAGTTCGTCCACCCATTTGGCACTTCGTTCCTCCAAGCGTGCCTTGATGTCGTTTCCCAAGCTTCTATTTGCTCGTTCCACAAGACCATTCGTCTGCGGGTGCTTAACAGACGCGAAGCGCCGTTTGATATTCAATGCTGCGCACCAGTCCTTGAATGGATTATCCGCGAACTGCTTCCCTTTGTCCGAGATGATTTCTCCTGGTAAGCCAAAACGGCACACGATGTTCTCCCAAACAAACTTTTTAACTTGTTTGCCTGTGATGGATTTGACTGCCTTGGCCTCTATCCAACGTGTAAAGTAGTCCATTGCGACAATCAAGAACTTAACTCCCCCCCACAGCTACGGGAAACGGTCATGCAATGTCGACCCCCCACTTATAGAATGGCCATGGGGATGTAATAGGTGTAAGCTCATGCTGCGGATGTCTTGGTACTGGCCTGTGCACTTGGCAATCACTGCACTTGCGAATCATGTCGCGTGCATCCCTATGCATGGTAGGCCAATAATATCCTGTGCGTAAAGCTCGAGCCACCACGGATCGGGGGCCCGCATGCATGCCGCATAACCCTTCATGTATCTCACTGATCACGTAAGTGGCCTGACGTGGTCCCACACACCGCAACCACGGCTGCAAGAAAGAGCGCTTATAAAGAATACCTTCTCGAAGCTCGAAGTGCTGCGACTTCCTTCTGATACGCCGTGCCGCTTTTTCCTCGTCCGGAAGGGTTTCATTAGTCAAATAGTTGACGATCGGGGTCATCCATGTAGGTCCGTCCTCCTCAACTATAGCAGCGACCTCCCCTTATGTTATAGACTTTTCCTTGAGTATTTCCACCAAGACTTGCTTGGATAAGTGGGCGAAACTTGTAGATGCGATCTTGCTAAGAGCGTCCGCCTTCTTGTTCTCACCTCTTGGTACATGCTTGATAGAAAACTTGCTGAAAGCTACGATGAGTGACTTGACTTTCTCTAAGTATCGGACCATGTTATCCTCCTTAGCTATATATCCTCCCAGAATGTGGTTCGCGACAAGCCGTGAGTCCACGTAGGCCTCAAGGTTGCGGACTCCCATTCTAACGGCGATTTTTAAACCCGCAATCAATGCTTCATAATCTGCCTCATTATTGGTGGCTGTGAACTCAAAGCGAAGGGCGTACGTAAACTCCATTCCTTCCGGATTCATAAGGATGAGACCAGTTCCTGACCCATCCGTACACGAAGATCCGTCCGTGAATAACACCCATGGTTCTGCTGGAGTTTCGTCTTGTTTTACGATTGGTCCTTCTTCATCCGGCTTCTCTATCAAGAAATCCGCCAAGATTTGGCCTTTAACAGCCGTCCTTGGTCTATAAGATATGTTGTGTTCTCCCAATAGAATGCTCCACTTTTGTAGCCTACCTGCCACATCCGGTCTAGAGATGACTTGTTTTATTGGTTGGTCAGTAATGAATACAATTGGGTGCGCCTGAAAGTATCGGCGCAATCGTTTTGTAGCAAACACTAGTTCCAAAACCAATTTTTCCATAGAGGAGTAATTCAACTCCGGCCCTTGTAATGTTCTACTTATGAAGTAGACCGGAGTTTGGACCGTGTCCCTATCCGTCATGAGAACCGCACTTATTGCTCCATGTGTGGCTGATAGATACATAATGAGCTCCTCCTTTGGCTGGGGAGCTACTAGCATGGGGAGAGATGCGAGGTGTTGCTTGAGTTGACCAAAGGCTTCCTCAGCTTCCTTTGTCCACCAGAAGTCTCCCTTCTTAATGCACTTCTTGAGTGTTTTGAATAGGGGGAGTGACTTCTCTAGGGACTTTGATAAGAACCTGTTAAGCCCGGCCAGCTTCCCATTTAAGGACTGCACCTCTTTCCGTGTCTGAGGGGGTGGTAGTTGTATTACTGCGTCTGTTTTTTCTGGGCAAGGCTTAATGCCATTTGGATCAATCATATATCCAAGGAACATTCCTTCCGTTTCCCCAAACGTGCATTTCTTTGGATTTAGCTTCATATTAATCCTCCTCAATGTGTCAAACGTCTCTTGGACGTCTCGGAGAAGTGCATCCTTCGTATGACTTTTGATGACTAAGTCATCCACATAGACATCCAGGTTGCGGCCTATCTGTGAGTCAAAGGCTTTGTCAACAAGTCACTGGTATGTTTGCCCCGGCGTTCTTCAACCCGAACGGCATTTTTGTATAACAGTATACGTCCTGACTAGTATGGAACGCCGTTTTCTCTGCGTCATCTTCCGCCATCTGGATCTGGTGGTATCCTTTATACGCGTCTAAGAAGCACTTAAAAGGATATACACATAGGGATTCCACCTTCCAGTCAATCTCCGGTAACTGGTAAAAATCCTGTGGACAGGCTTTGTTCAGATCCGTGAAATCCACGCACATGCGCCAGCTTCCGTCATGCTTTTTGACCATGACTGGGTTGGATAACCACTCGTGGTAGTATACCTCGCGCATGATACCTACGTCCACTAGTTTCCGTACCTCATCCAATATCACTTGGCTGCGTTCAGGTGCCTGACCGCGCTTCTTTTGCTTGACGGGTGGGTATCCCTGGCGGATCTGGAGCTTATGTTTTGCTATCGCGCGCGGTACTCCCGTCATATGCTCGGGCTCCCATGCGAATACATCTAAATTTGCCTTCAAGAGAGAGGACATGGCCCTTTTGCCGTTATCTGAGAGTGTTCCCCCTATCGACACCTCTTGTTCCGGGTAGTCAGGATGGATTGCCACCTTCCAATTGGGAGGTGGTGATCCGTTCTTGGGGGGAACCGGTGGAACCGGTGTTGTCACGGCATGACACTCGGATGCTGGTATGATTGTGTTATAGATGGTGACAATTCCTCCTTCCACAGGGAATTTGATCATCTCGTGTGCCGTGGAAGGTACCGCCCGTATGGCCAGGATACCTGGTCTGCCTATGATCCCATTGTATGGAGAGTGTGAGCGTATCACCATAAAGTTCATCCACGCCGTGGTGGAGTGCTCTTCATTCCCAATGGTTACAAGCAGACGCAGTTGCCCTATTGGCCAGATGGTGTCTCCACTAAAACCAATGAGCGGCGCCGTGGCCGGTACTAATTGGCTTCTTATTTCTGGTCGTAACTGTACAAAACAGTGTTCGTACAGTACTTCTGCCGATGACCCTCCATCCACATACATGCGACGAACATTGTGTGTTCTAATGCTTATCTTAATAGTGAGAGGCGCATCAATCACATCGCTTGCTGTGATGGGAGGGAATGAGATTTCTCTACCGCGTGAAAAGTTTTGACTAATTTTCTGCCTCGTGCGGCGCTGTCTGGATTGGATCATATATATAGTTGAAGGTTTGTCCTCTTGGGGATCCTTCTTGTCATACTTCTTGTTGTCTTTTCCATCCTTCCAATCCTTGACCAAATGCTTGAGTTTACCTGACTTGATCAGTGACTCAATATGCTTCTTGAGCTGGATACATTCCTCCGTACCATGGCCTTTGTCGTTATGGAATTCGCAGAAACGATTTCCCTGACGACGGTCCAGCGGAGTCGTCATTGGGGGAGGTCTCGGGAAATTAGCCCCTTCCGTCAGCAAGATCTCCCGGTAGGACATCTTTAGAGGGGTAAACTTATCGTCCGGCCGTCCTCCCTTGTTTTGGCTCTTGTAATCTGAGCCCCTACCATTGTTCTGGTTGTTTTGACCGCCCAACTGTCTCCTGGACTGGTCGTCCGATCGGTAGCTGTTTCCTTTTGAAGGATAAGCCGCGGCAACCGCGGTTTCTCCCTCAATGAAGTTTCTGATCCTTTCCATGAGGTCGTCATACCTCTCCGGACGCTTGTCATTGAGACGTCTAATTAATTCCCTGTCTGTTATGGCATGCATATAGTCGGAAATTTTCAGGAGTTCTGGCATTGTCTTTGTGCGTGTGCACTCATCATTGAAGCGTTCAGTGAAGGCTTCCGTAGACTCCCCCGGCCTTTGCTTGACGGTTGCCAATGAGACCGGGTCCCTATTATACTTCTTCCGCTGAGTATAATTATTCTTGAACGCAGTGCCTAATTCAGTGAAGCTATCAATGCTTCGCGGAGGAAGTCCTTTAAACCAGTCACGAGCATTGCCGATCAAGGTTGAATTGAACATTTGGCACCATATAGGCATGGGCCATCGCTCAATTTTCGTCTGCGTGTCAAATATCTTGAGGTGATCATATGGATCACCAGTTCCATCATATATCTTGACACACGCCGGCATGCGACATTTTGTGTCCTCGGAGTAATTCCGTATGCGGAGAGTAAAAGGACCTTCCCTGGGGTCTGCCCATGGACGGGTGAGACTAGGGTCACACCACGGTTGGGAAAGATCTTCTGCTTCCGTCTCTCGGTAATAGGGACCGCCATAGTACTCCTCATTGTCTGGTGGTGGTGGAGGAGTGCGCCTAGGTCGGCGACGCTTGGGCGGATGGTCATCTGAGTCCTCTCCTGATGGACCGGGAGAAGGAGGTGGTGCCCCATCTTTTGGGTGAGGGCCGCTCTTGTGAAAAGAGCCAGGAGCCTTCTTCCCGGTATTCATCCTATCCCACACGCTTGTGCGGCGATTGGTTCTGGTTAGTTCCAGATCTGGTCGTTCGGGTGAACCGTCGAACTTCTCTCCCCCTTCTCTGGACTGTACTAGTTCCTGCATGAGACGATCCCCTATGCGTTCGAACACATTCCTAGGCTGGGGAGTTTCCTCAAAGAGGCTCTGCTCCTGAGGTCGTGTCCTTCTCTTCCTCTGACCTTGAGAAGAGGTGCTTGGTCCGGCATTGCCAAAGTTGAGTCTAGATTGGAGGTCCCTCCCTAGATTCAACCTTGACGCAATCCCTGGGACGATCCTATCAAAGTCCTGCATGAGAACTCGAGTGAGATCTTCCTCGCTGAGTGGTTCGACCTCTACTTCTTCCTCGGTCGATGGTCTGCGCGGCTCCTTGTTAGGGGGATTGGGCGCACTCCCTGGATCAGGATTATCCAAGGTCGAAGTAGGTGGTGGGGTCATGGAGAACGTGCTCGTCACCCCCATGGACTGAAGACCACTCCGGCTGTTTGGTCCGGTAGCCTGATGGCTAGGGGATCGATTGGGAATGAGTATCCCTTCCCCTTGGGACTTCCGATTTCCAGGATTTGTGTTCCTGGGATTTCCCTGCGGATGCCCCTTCGTCATTGAAGATTCAAGATGAGATTTTTGCTCTAGCTTAGTGTAATGGTCCCACGGATGGCGCCAACTTGTTGATACAAAAGTTGGGTGATCCTTGCTAGACCCGAATTAGGCTTAATTCGGGCTGGCTGGACTCCGGATCCTGCACCAAGTGAATCGTATAGTTGGGATCCTACACACTAAACAACACGCGTTAGGCTTTCTGTGGGAATGTTTCCCACGATTAGACTCCGGCGTGAGAGTAAGTAATCGATTAGGGTTATACGAATCGGATGAGAGTTTGAGAGTGTGTAGAATGTAATACATTTGTGGAACCCTTAGGGGTTCCTTATATAGGCAGTGAAACCCTAATGCGCTGTCACTGATGCTTCGGCCCCAAGGCAAGGATAATCACCAAATATAGATTGATTGTTATCATCTAATTATGGTGAGTGAATATCCTCTCCTTTGGGATAAATCCTAATCATAGTAGGAGTATGATTCTGTCTAACCCTACACCGGGCATGCCGGACCGTGGGCCACACACGTGTGTGCGGTTACTGTTCATCCAAGCCCATAAGCTCAAATAACATTACTCCCACACATCTGTGATGGGCCGGATACGGGTAGTACCCGTGGGCCGGGTTCATGACCCAGCTGGGGACTATACGTCATCAATATATATATATATATATATATATATATATATATATATATATATATATATATATATATATATATATATATATATATATATATATATATATATATATATATATATATATATATATATATATATATATATATATATATATATATATATATATATATATATATATATATATATATATATATATATATATATATATATATATATATATATATATATATATATATATATATATATATTTATATATATATATATATATACTAGTGGCAAAACCCGTCCGATGGACGAGTATGACTTCTATTGTTGTTTCACTTTTTCTATTTTTTATAAATACTTGTTTTTACTGTCAGATTAACGGGTATGACTTCTGAATATTGTTCAACTTTTTTTTATTTGGTAAATATTTGTTTGTATTATATTAAGTATAGTTGTCTTTTAATGCAATTATCAGTTTAGATTAATTGTACTTGTTGTTTAAATTTTTGAGTAAATGTTAGTATTTTTTAAACATAACGTTAGTTATTTAATGCTCTCTTTAATATAGTTGTTTTTCATACAGGATTAGTCGGCGTGACTTTTCTTTATTTACTCTATTTGTTAGAATGCCTTTGGTTTTTTGTTATATATAAATGTATATTTTATTTATATTTTAATACAAAATATTAATATATTTGTATGATTTATCTTTTTGGTTCACCAACAAACCTATCATGTCATATAATTTTTCTAATAGAACCTATAGCAATCCTGGACAGTTTGAAGATGATTGAATTATCTTTATTTAGTTATAAATTTCTAGCAAGGTTAATAAGAACGATATATAAGAATGCTAAAGTGCTCATTAAAGATCACATTAAAACGCTAATCTAGTGGTTAAAGATCATATTAAGTCAGGATTGCAAAGAAACAAAAATGGATAGACTAAAAATATTGTAAATGTGTAATCATAATATTGAATTGTTATGAATAAAACTTTTTGAAGAAAAACAATTCGTATAGTTACCTATTTTTGAAGAGAATATTCTTTTCCTATACTGCTACTTTTTCTGTCTAATAATAAATGTTTATTTAAACTTTATTTAGTCATTTTAATATAACTGTGACTATAAATATTTTTATTTATGTTATTTAATACTTCGTATTTAATAAAAATTATACTATTAAAATGATATTTAAAAATCAAATCTATTCATATAACTTTCATGAACTATTATACAACACAAATACAATATTTATAATCAAAGTTATATAATAACCAATTTAAAATTTTAAATAAACACTTGTTATGAGGATGGAGATAATATTAAAATTACAAAGCAAAAGAAAATAAAAACTATTTTCGTAATATACTCTGAAAATAAGTCAAAAGATGAAGACATACCAATGTTTTGAAACCCGGGTCTTAAATCGACCCGGTCGAGTGACCAGGTCCGAGTCAATCCAGGTTAACTCGGGTTAACCTGGTTTTCTTAAAAAAAAAAATTATATTTCTAATAGTTAACAAAAATTATATATATAAATCATAAAAACTTCTGTATATTTAAGATATAAATTGTTTAGCAACTAATATGATACGTAAAACTAAACTCACGTCGCAAATAGGTAAAATTTATATATTTTTTCCAAAAAACCCGAAAACATCGAAACTCGGCCGGGTCTCGAGAACCGGGTTGACCCGGGTCACTCCAAACCCGGCGGGTCTAGCCGGGTTTCGAAAATGTGAAATCCGGGTCAATATAACCCGCTTTTCGACCGGAACCGGATCAAGACCGGGTTTGAATAAATTGAGACATTCTCGTTTATTAAATGAAATTTGTATTTCCTATGTACTATAGCAATCACATGAATGTAACCAATAAATTATACATTTTCGTTTATTAAATAAAATTTGTATTTCCTATGTACTATAGCAATCACGTGAATGTAACCAATAAATTAAGGGTACAAAATATATCACTTCAACTGTGGGTTACAAATGTTAAAGTTGTGATAAGGATGATTATCCCATCACGTCAGTTGGGTTACAAAATGTATCCCTTTCTCTTACAAACTTTATAACAGTTAACACAACAAATGTTAAGAAGCCCGAAATACCTCATTGCTTTGACATCCAACTCAACATAGGGAAACACAAGGCAATGTTGGACGTGGCTGCAAATAGGAAAATTGCATCTCTTCCACCTTTGAATATTTGTTTACTTACAGCGAGCACATTTGTGAGCATGACACATGAAAGGATCTCTCCCAGCAATCTTTGGTTCAAGAGCTTGTGTCTCAGCATCATTGTCCTTCTATAGCAGCTTTGCTACTCATTTTGGGTGATAAAAGTAACTACAAGTTGCAACACTACATTGAAAACCCTGCATATAAAACTACCATCAGAAAAGGCAAGACAAAACGGGTGAGTAGCACGGCAATGCAGTAATCACGAAGCAACAGCATCACTACATCTACCAATTCCATATCGAAAAATCCAACCGATTAAAGAACCATTTGATTTGTATGAGTCAACCATGTTGTCAAAACTCGTAGCAAAGTCGCTTACTTCCATGTTGCACTTATTTTGACCCATTGCCAGACACGCATGATGAAAACATATTAGAACTAACTTAAATAAAATTGAGAAGGAAAGCTACTACCTTGGTTCTTGACTTTAAGCCGCTGCTGGTAGCGCATAGTTGAGCCACGATCTAATCTGTCCATCCCAGCCTGTTCGAATTATCACCATACCCCATGTGTGCCAATTTAAAAGATTTGGCAAGAAAAGGATTAGTATCTAGATTTAAATAAGGGAGACGATATCCCCAGCAATTTTACTTGAAGACATAAGCTTTTCTTCAGCCATGTTGCAAAAGCTTTCAGAATCGATTTCAGAAGGTACTCTAGACTCGAGAGAATGAGTTGGTAGAAACTTTTAGGCCAGACGATGGTAACGCAAGTGATGCATCAGCAGAGAAGCATTCATAAGTTCCGACTTCCTTCTGTCGCAAAAAGGACCTTTCTTATTGCCACAGGTCTAAACATAAAAAATAGAATCCTCACTTTCTGAAACGATATGTTTCGTATCTGATGTGAACGAAGCAAAAAAGGATTTCAAGCATTTCTTTGACATGAAGTTCAGCAGTTTTTGTTCAAAAAAAAAAGTTCACCAGTTGCCAAATAATAGAATGATTTTTATTAAGAAGGTCAAATGATTAACTAACATGTATATAGCTAAAGACTACATCTGAATTTTCCAATAAGCTGACACCATGGAGGATTTTGAAATATGATTCTCAACCACTGGTGACGGAACAAAAATGAAATATATAACTCGCGTAACTACATGACGAAGTTTGTCAAAGTAATCAATCATGATTAGAATGGCCTTGTTCGACATTAGAAGACGTCCTACATTAGGTGACTCATTTAAATCCTGGTTTTGGTATAATAATTAGTAGTTTTATAAGAAAATGAATACGTTATACCATCTAAATTAAAATACATACCTTCAAATGTGCTGACCCAAAAACTTTTTAACCCATTTTTACCCATCACACTACTTGCACAACCCTCCCAATTTGGCACTTCTAGATAATGCAAAACATAACATACCTTTTTCTAACTAAAAAGTACGCAGAAGAAATCTGTCGCCTGAAAATCTCACATGAGTTCTCTCATCTTTCGACGTTCGGCTCGCACATGACCATATGTTGTAACATGAATTTATTAAAAATCCTTTTTAAGGGTAATTTTTGAATTCGACTTCAAATATTTACTCGCTCATAGCCTCATACAGTTCATCAATCCCTGCCAATTATGCCCTTGTTCAACGACCTGCTCTACAAATCTAAGCTCGCTATATTTTGAGCCATCAACTTTCTTGTAATGAGCCGTAACTGCAGAAACAATCTAACATAAGAATATGGCACATTAATTCTTGTTATAGTAACACATTATTGGTGTAACAGAATGTTGCCATAATTTTGACAACATTATTGGTGTAATTCCTACGATGTAACACATTATTGATTTCATCAGAAGGAACACATTATTGCTGTTAGACTTACCAGAAAACCCCCTCAACCAATTGTCCCACTGGGTCCTCCTGCCTCACGAATATATGCCTTTGTATCTAGCAGCTAATCAAGTCCATGGGTTGTATCCGTATCAGCAGCCAGCTGCGGGTTCTGCTACATGGTATCCACCACCACCAACACCTTCTAGCTATGCGTCTTACCAACCTCCACCTCCACCTCCAAGTTCCAACATGTACCCTCAGTTCATGAACCGACCAGCACACCCTTATCGTATGTAATGTACCCATGCCTGTCGTATCGTCCTCCACGACTTCCTCAACTGATGGTACCTCTGCTGAGCCTAATGCTTCTTATGGTTATGGTAACACGGTGGCTCCAGCTCCACCAAGTGTTCAACCTACATATCCACCACCTCTATATCCCTATACGTCGTATTATGGTGTACCTCCTTCTCCTGCCTACGCACCTCCTACAACCAATATGGACCAATCACAAATCTTTTGTAATGTTCCATGGGCGTCAAATCCAGCTCCTCCTCCTCTACCGCCCACTGTACCAGCTAAGACAAATGCATCTGGCGCTGATGAAGAATTTGAGAAGTTCATGGCAGAGACAAAATGATAGAACTTCACCCTTGTAACTATATGCGGGCCCTTTAACGAAGGCAAACAATATAAAGTAAATACCCTGACATACAACACAGATAAGCTTCTCAGAAGTTGGAATAGTAGAACTTAGAAAATCAAATAATCCGTATATGAAAGTAGAATATCATTTTTTAGTAGAAATTTAGTACCTTAACGGAGCCTGCAGAGGAGAAATCCTAGACAAGGAACCCACATACTAACTCTATCACCTGCATAAATAGACAGTTATCATCCCACAGAGTATATAAACATAAAAAGAGCATGTTTCGGTCCATTTACTTAACTTCGTATGCAGCGTAAAAGTAGAAGATGCCTTTCTTAAAGGTGAACATTTTTTATGTGGCGGTAGATGCAACTGTTTTGGCTGATGAGCATGAGAGCATATCCTATGTATTCTTAGTCTAGACGCTATGTCAGAATACGATATGTATTTTCAATTATTATGTGTTTTCTTTAATAAAAAGAATATGGAAGACTGGGATTAGTACCCTGATAGATGACGTGACAAATCCCTCCTCTTATACATATATTAAGATTAAGATATATATATATATATATATATATATATATATATATATATATATATATATATATATATATATATATATATATATATATATATATATATATATATATATATATATATATATATATATATATATATATATATATATATATTAAGATTAAGATATATATATATATATATATATATATATATATATATATATATACGTAAGAAACATTATTGACAAAATATTTAGTTAACTTTCTTTAATGCATGGTACAAAAATTTGTCAATATGGCCTAGTTAGTGGTATAACCTAAGAGCATATGCAATGGGGACTTTTTTAATTGCTTTTTACTATTTGAAAAAGCTTTTCAAAAGCTTTTCACCATTGAAAGGGAAGACTTTTTATTGAGTTTGAACCAAAGACTTGGCTTGTGCCAAGTGGTTTGAAGAAAATAGATTTTTGCTTGATGTTTCTCATTAATGAAATACCACTTATATTTATAACCATAAATGCATCAAGCTTTTTATAAAATTTCCCACTGTAGATGCTCTAATAGAATTTTTTTTTCTTATAAACAATAGTAAATGAGTCTTTCCCTTGATATATTAATGAATGGAATGAGATTAAATACACATCTATATTAGACCAGGCTAGCAAAATGGAGGCGCTTAAGGTGAGTGGGCCTGTGTAGTTATTCTACCCGCACACATTAACAGTCGGGTCTGCCATGCATAAACCCATATATCCTCATGCATGTGGGTCCCCTTTCTCGTGCCTAATTTCAGCTTTGAACCTCTGCATGAACTGTTCTTCTCTTTGTTTGATGTGATGGATTTCTATGGGATCCTTTTTATATACTTCTTTTTTTGCAACAAGTTTGTTGGGCCAATTTAGAGCCTAAATTGTCCCTGTACTGATTTGAATGAAATATACCTTAAGTATTATATAGGTCGGTAAATTCAAGTAAGTTTGCCGAGTCATCCTCAAGATGTTCATAGAAGTCCATAGAGACTCCTTCACTACTGCAGCGGATCTGAGCCAGTGAAGATAAGAACAAGGATCAGGATGATGGAGTTAGTGAGTAATGACAATGACTCACTAACTCCCGAAGACCATCTCTGACCTGAAGACCTAAAGTATTTATACTGAGTACATAGTTGGAACTTCCTTGGGTGAAAAAGAAAGAATATAAAGTGAAAGGTGGTTACTTGACTTTATTGAAGCTTCCAAAGGAAGCTTCACTTTCCCACCATATATAGTGGTCTCATGTCTTAGAGTTAGGTAGAGATTTCCACCACCAAAATACACATAGTGTTAGTGTTAGGATTTCTTCCTCCCATTGGTTCTTCCTTTCTTGTAACAATAGGAGTTTAGTTTGTCATCATCGCCCAGTTGTTATTCCGCAAACAACCGGGCAACACTTGTATATTTTTTGATTCAATATTATTAAGATATACAAACGATGAAAAGTGCAAGCTTTGTTATTAGTTAGTTAATTGGTTAATTGTGCACATTGTTCTTCGTAGATCTTCATAGTTTCGATATGTGCACAAGATTAGTGGACCAACAAGTGGTATCAGAGCGGATTGGATTTTCTCTATCCAGATCCGTTTGAATGGCTGCTAATAACATTTTTTTGCATCGTCAAAATCATCAGTGTGTTGAAAAAACTGCCTTTACAGTAGCAGTTTTTAGGGGGAGATAACACTACTGTTTTGACTTTTGCTAAAACTATACCCACTCAAACCTTATCCACCCACCACCACCGACACAAATAATATTATCCAAATCTCCACCCCACCGTCACACACCAAAAACAATTCATATCTATCTCTCCTCATAATCTCACCGTCACACAAAAAGGCAGATCCAAGTAAATCCTTCTTTTCTCATCTAACGGATCTACAACTTCATCACTGTCAAACCATATCACAATCACCAATGAAACCCACATCAACAATAATTTATACAAAAAAATCAAAACCCAAATCATATTAACCCGTAACAAAAAATTCGAGACATTCAAAGATGGATGGTTTCGTTTCTTGTGGCCACATAAACGGATTACTTTAATTGAAGAATCGAGTTCTTCTTTTGTGGGTTTATACTTTTTCATGGTTATTGGGTTGTTCGATGTATAGATCTTCAAGTATTTGTTGTTGTTGTTGTTTACAAAGTAAACGTGATGTATGATGGGTTATGAATCGAGAGGTGTTGTAGAAGTTACGTTGGTTTGCTATGGCAGATTGATTGAATAGATTTGTGAAATTGATCATAAATCAGTTGAGATGAACATAAGATTGTGTTCGTGGGCTGAGGTTATGATGAACAAAAGATAATGTTATCAGATGGAGGTCTCTGACCGAGTGTGATATAGATGGTATATCAAGTGTGATAGTCTGGGAGATACCAGTTAATCAAGAAAAGGAAATTGGTATATCGATGACATTGATATTAGTTGCGGGTCTGTTAAGATAAATATTAGGAGAAACTTATATGTTTGTTTCTTGTGGTAGCTGACTGTAAAGACTAAGGGCATGATGTCTCGGGATGATTTATGACAGCGGTTACTAGAGGAAATGGTTAAAAGTGCTTAACTGATTCAGAAAATCAGTAAACAAATAGGGTGTTGTGTGCATCAGCTTAAAAGAAAAGCTGACGAAAAGTGGAAAAGGTGTTTCTAATGGATAAACAGGCTATGGGTGATTATTAGACTTGGTTTGTTGAATGGTAATGAAAAGCTGATTAAAAAAATCAGTAAACTGAATGAGAGGGTGATAATAATGCGATGTGTGTTGTGGTTGTTTGTTCCTAAACCAAGAAGTAGTTGATGGGAATTCTCAGATCACAAGACCAGGCCACTGAACCAACCAAGATGCTGGTCAGAACCTGTTGATATAAGCTTTTAAAGCGATTGAAATCAGGCTAAGCCTTATAGGTTGAACGGATGTCGTACCAAAACCGTTGAGCTGAACCACTCCCTTCATAGAACAATAATCAAGTAGCTGATGAAAATTATAAGTAAATAATCTGTCCTAGATGGCCATCTAGTGGAATGGTCGCTGATCAGGGGTTATACAGTGGGCTTGCACAACTCAAGAGTGATGTCTGGAGTTATAGAAACCATAGTTGTTCACCAAGCCTGATCACTCACCAGAATTAAAATCTGAACCCCTGTCCCCAAATGTATGGACCCTTCTCACTGCACCAGGTATTTGGACCCTTCAAACCAGAGACCCCTCAGAGATAATAAACCTCTAGAAGTTCTAAACCTCCAACGGTTCTGAACTTTCACTCTAAACCCCTGTCTTTATCTCCGAACCCTCTGTCATCCAAGATCTCTGAACCTGTTACACTTTAGGTCGCTGTGTGAACCTTGGACCAGCGAACCAAGGTCAGAGACCATTATCAGAGGTTGTACCAGATTGTTGGACCCCGATCCCCAGATCTCTGAAACCCAGGTCAATGAACCCCTAAACCCTGTCACTGAAACCCTGTCCCCTCTCTGGTGCCCTGTCAATCCAGCAGACTGGATCCTCACCCACTAGTTGTTCTAGACCCTCACCCACCAATTGTTCTTAACCTTCAGCAAAGTTTGAACCACCAGCAAGTCTGAACCTCCAGAGGTTTGAACCTTCAACAAAGTCTGAACCACTAGCAAGTAAGTCTGAACCTCCAGCATGTCTAAACTATCAGCTGAACCACCAGAGGTTCGAATCATCGACTACCATCAAATCAGAACTCTTAAGACCTTAATCACGACACTACCCAAAGATTGCAGCCCAAGATTTGAGATTGGTTGTAATGCAAGGGCGGTTGATTGAAAGTTCTATAGCACAATTGATAAAGTTTAAATGGTGAAGCTCAGGGGTTTGAAAAAAGATTGACGAACAAAGTGTGTAGTGATGCAAAAGCTTCTTGTACAACAACTTTTGAGGGGGAGAGAATACACTCATTAAAGTGTTTACACACTCGTAAATCATCATTATCAGGTACATATACTTGTACTCTTGCACATCGATTATGTATACCTGAAACCAAACCCTACAACACCCTCACTTCACCAAACCAAAACCAAAACCAATACCAAAACAAAAATTCTCTTCTCACATCCTTCTCAAAACAAAACCTCCTCACAGCCTTCAACTATTCAGGGATTCATGATATGTGAATTTGTTTTATGAAACCGAGTCTCTGGTTATTGAGCTACAATGTGACATCAAAGTTTACCTTCAACAATGTGACATTAGAGGTTTACTTTCAGACGATCGCAATGAACCGTTACCGAAAGTAGTTAAAACCCCTTGGAGAGCCACACCAATTACTACTTATGGCACACAAGTGAAGGTACCCATCGGTGCGCATAAGAGATATCATGTACAATGGTTTATAAAACCATCAAAAACTCTTCTCTTTCACATCATCAGAGGTGCGTGACATACTCATCAAAGGTAAAGGTACACAATGGTTTAACCATCAGAACTTCTCCTCTTCACCCTTCACCAGAGGTTCGTACCTTGCACTCATCAGAGGTTACTTGGTTAGTACTTTACACCCATCAGAAGTTACACCCAAGGTTACACCCATCAGAGGTTGCACCCACCAGAGGTCCTTATCAGAGGTGTAACCATCATAGGTCGAACCCATCATCGTCATATGTCACCTTCAGAGCTCGCACCCATCAGAGGTAGCCATTAGAGCTCGCACCATCAGAGGTCACCATCAGAGCTTACACCCATCAGAGGTGTAATCAGAGACCTCTGGACCTCAGGTACTCATATGTTGCTTAAAATTTTCGAAGACTTATTTTTATACTTAAACTTTTTTATCTAAAAGATTTCAAAGGTTAAGTGATTTAAATGGTTAAAAGTAAGAAGTTTTACAACATCGGCTCTTAAGTTTATAAACTTAAAGCTAATCCGTGTAAAGTCGAAACAAATAGATAGAATCTCCTTGCCTTAAGGCTAAAGCATCACAGATCCTTGAACGGGATAGCCAAAGGCTGAAAGTTCACCTAGTGTCGGTTTCACCACCACACCAACAAATGGTTATCAATTCACCATGTCTAACCAACAAGAAAGAATTGGCTATTCCGGAGTACACGACTAACCGGTAAAGAATTATCAAATCCATTTATGGCGGATAGTTTGCCAAAAACTATTGAACCATCTAAGTTGGTTAAGCCACAAGGTTACAACTTGAGGCCACATAGGTATTCAAACACCTTCAATAATCTAAGGTTCAAACCTTAGTATCAAAGCAATTCGATCAAGGGATTTAATCACTGAAATGGTAAATAACTGGAGTGTGAAATGGCTTCAAAAATCACTTATTGGGAAGCATTTTTTTAGGGGGAGAAAGACACACTCCCTGATGATTGAACCTTAGATATATCCTCACCATACCATACAACACAACCATCCCACAACTACCATAAAACCTCTCAAAACACAACAAAACAACAAAACCAATCACATACCAAATTTGTTTTTGTCCAGGAGCATCACTTAAAAATCTATCACATTCCATTAGTAGGTATTGACGGGTATGATAACGCCCAAATCCAACATGTTTTTAGGAGCGTTATCCGTACTTTTGTACATGTATATTGGTCATATATATAATACTTTTGTGCATATTTGTGCCCAATTATGTTTGCAAGTCTTTGTGTAGCCAATTGCAGGAATGAAAATGGAGGGCTTTACCTGGTTTGAGTCTGTGTGGCGGTGGGCTCAAACCCCGTGGATTAGTTGGCCAATGAGTCGGAAATCACGGTTACCAATTTTTTTTGCAGGAATGAAGTGTAAAACAACACAAATATGGAGATTAGTACAAGTAAGAAGAATCCTAGTCAAGTTCAAGACCTGTGTACAAGTTACAAGCCTTTAAAGATCAATTTCGGGTGCAAGAACAAGTATTTCCAAGGAGCATACAAGTCACTCAACATGAAGTTGCCACCAGTAGAAATAAAGTTGCCACTGGCAAAACTCATCCAAGTTGCCACCAGCAAGATTTAAGTTGTCACCCACATTTGTGTAGGCATAATTCGTGTCTACATTCATGCAAGCTTATGGAAGAACACACAAGATCATACAAGAAAGTTTCAGACTTCCTTTGGCTCCAAGCATTTGTCTTTAGCTCCAAGCCATGCATTCACTCCATGCCTTAAATTTTGCTTATAAATAAGACCCTTAGGGTCATGTAACAACATATCTTTTCACAACTTAAATATCTCTTCATATCATCTCATAATAAATCTCTCAACCTTGTCCAAACCTCCATTCCCGGATTTGAGCAAGGTGGTGCAAGAAAAATCACTTTTAGAGTCCGAAAAGCAAAGTTAACATCACGAAACTCTTAGGGATCATTACCCTAATCATTAGCAACATATTTTCACTTTGTAAGACTCTTGATTATGACTTGTAAGACTATTATTTCAGAGTTTATTTCATCATTTGTTATGAGTAGCTAAATCTCATTCTACACTTGGTAGGATGATGTTTGTGGTATGAAGTAGTGGTTGTAATTGTGATCTATTTTTATTTCAATGTCAAGCTTTCCTTTGAACCATTAGTACTTATGTTTCATGTGATATTAATTTGTTGGTAAAGATTTCATAGGTCGAAAGGGTTATTTTCTATCAATAAGTCATAGCCGGTTTGTCTATGATTGGCTATCTTTTGTATTGATCATTTCTTAAGAAGTTTTGATTATCAAGAAACATAATTATAAGTGTTAGAAAATTCGTGAAACGACCGTGAATCGAATGTGTTGAAATTAGATTAAGTCTTGAATTGAGTGATTGAGTCTAATGCTTGTTTTCTTTAACCAAGGTCTTGACGAAGATTAAAGCTTTTGAAAACAATAGCTTGGATTATCCATCTAATTATCATAATCATATTTGTTAAACGTTTCATCACAATCATACCACTACGGATGCCCAAACTAGTCTTTACCAAGTGTTGCTTTTAATCTTATTATCAGTCTCATCATTTTACTTGTTATTTGTTTGTCACCAATTGCTACAATCAACGATTATAGTTTTATTTTTGAATGAGCATAGGTTTTCCAAATCCCCGTGAACGATCTCGGTATTACCACATTACACAAACGAAAGGGTTACACTTGCCCGTGCGTTTCTAGTCAATCCGGTAATTCGTGTTTATAAATTTAAAACTTGTTCTCCAAATCCAACCACGACGGACACATCAAGTTTTTGGCGCCGCTGTCGGGGATTTGATTGTGTTCTTAGTTACAAAATCATCCTATAATCAAACCCATTGTAGCGTTCTTGTTGCCAATAAGCCCAAAAATCAAAAAGTAAAAAAAAATAAAAAAATTGCAGCAGAGTCGATTTTGCCGCCGACAACTCTAACACAGAAGCACTTTTGCCGACCGGCAAAGTACTTCTACCACCGGAAAATCTTCCTCAGACCCCACTTTGCCGACTGGCAAGGCTTATTGCCGCCGGCAACTCATCCCTTTTTTTACAAACCCGATTTTGCCGGCCGACACCCCCTTTTTGCCACCGACAACTTAAAAAAAATTATGTTTTTATTTTGTTTGGTTTATTTAATTTCTTATCTACTTATTTTCATATTAGTTATATTTTGTTTGTTTTTATTCTTGTTACTTGTAGTCTTTTTCAAAAATTCTTCAAGACTTGAATGAACACACGTTCTTCCGGTCAAGAATTACTTAGTCCATACACCGGTCCCGAATGTTATATCCATCAATCTCGAAAGAAAAACCGCAAGAAGCAACCCTTTGTTTTTTTGAAAACCGAATTCCAAAAACCAAAAACCCACCATTTGATAATCACTTAGACACATTTGTCGTCTATAACCCATTTAACGATCTACCATTCCTAATGGCCGACGATCAATCCATGTGGGCAGCCACCGAGTAGTAGCACTGATGAGACTGTATTTATACATAGTCTCATCGTCCAAATCGGGCTTAAAACGCTTAAAATATCATCAAAATACCCAAATATATGCTTATGTTTGTTCATTGTGTATTTTAGGTACGGATATCGTGAATTCACCAAAAGATCAAAGGAATCAAGCAAAAACGAACACGGGAAATGAAGCCGCACAAAGAACGGGACCCAAATCATGAATTTCCATTCAAGTCCTTGAAGTTTTGAAGATTGGCAAGATTGGTCCCTCAATTATTGAAGACTTGTCACTTTAGGCCCTTGTAAATCTCAAATATTACAAGTGGGTCCTTAAAAGTTTCAAGAATTTATCATTTATGCCCTTGAAGAATGCCTTTATTACATATTTAACCCTTTTTCCCATCATTTATCAAGTAAAAGGACTAAATGTGTAATTAGGTTAAACATATTATCAAAGGATAAAAGGAGTTTTGGCTGGAATCTTTATATGCAACAAGTTTGGAAATAGAGGGACTATTATTGGCGGACAAGAAACTACTCACCATCCAACCAAATCTTGCCACCTCACCCACTTATACCCATCCACCAATCAAAAACACCCCAGCACCCACGTCATTTCTCCACTTATTCACTTGTTAACTGTTTTTTTAAATCAGTTTAATAAGGAAAATTAGTGTGGGAAACGAGTGTTTAAACACTTTTTAAACCTCAAACGAATCAAACCAACACTGTTTATCATCCCTTTCACATAAACCCTAACTCCTAATCGCACCCTAATCAAAGGGGTTTTATTCATAAACCTCAAGATAATTGATTAAACCCACCCCAAACCATTCCCAACTCCCAAAACAATGTTACCATCACCATGGACCCCTCTCCACATGGCCCTGCTACTCCAAGACAAACAAAAAACAGTCAATCAACGTCTCACACATACTCCTTGGTCCCAAAGTCACAATGGACGTCCATGATCACTCCTTTACAGCTAGCATATCAACATCATTCACGTGAAGGATTTTTGACCAATTTCAAATCTCAGTCAACAAGGGCATTTTTGGTTTTTCTTGTAAATTAGGGTTTATCAGTTTAAGATTCTAGATAGTTCTTGTTTGTCTATAAAAGGAGCACCAAACATGTTGGTTTGCCCTTGTTCCAGTTTTTGTACTCTATTTTTTAAAGTAATGATAATGAAATTCTAAGTTTTGTACAATCACTGTGTTCCATTTTTAAGTTTTCTTAAGTACAATTTAGTGTAAGTTTTATCCAAGATAGTGGTTAAAAAGGAATTTCCAAGTGTTTTTTTTAGAGTTCTCAAGGATTTTCAGCCAAGCTTATGTGGAAGTGAAAGTGGAAGCATAAGCTTTGCTTGATGCTTGATTGCTAGGTTTCAAAACTGTATTCAAAATTGGTTTTATAGTTTCAAGGTTTGTGCTTATCAGGAGTTTTCAAAACAAATCCGTTTTTTATTTTCTTTGAACTAAGTACCTCACTGTATCAAAAGCCATAAGCTGCAAGCTTATGGCATTTTGAATACAAGAAGTTTCTCTTTTGGTTGGCTGTGATGTGCAGGGACAAAGAAGGAAGTATTTATTTCATCTCATTTTCTCATTTTAATCATTAGAAGATATTTTTTGGCTTGGGTCCATTGTGGATTCCATCAACAGCCATTCTCTACACATACATAAGTTCATTCAAGCCCACTTGAGCTGTTTAAGGAAGGCATCAGCCATTCATTCTCAGGCTTGAACCCCTTTTCAGTTTTCTTGCACTTTTTGTGAAATTCTTTGAGTTTGGTATGAATCTGCTTATATATGCTTGCAATTGGTTATTTAGCTGTTAGTTTGTGTTCTTATCATGTTTGAAGTGCATACATGCTAGATTGGTTAGGTTGTTATTAGTTGTTTTTGAAATTCCTTTGATAATTTTAGTTTACTGGATTTAAGGGGGTGTTTGGATCTGCTTATTATGTTGACTTTATGACAGATTTTGGCTTGTAAACATTGCAAACACACTCCCTTTATTTGTATTGGACCCTTGGTTAATTAGTTTTAGGATTGGTAGACATAGAAAGCAAAATTGCATGTTTATAATTGGTATTCACTAGCAAAATCAGTTAAGTCATGTTTCTGCTTGTTTTAGTGCCATTTTGTCATGAAATTGCTCATTGTTAGGGTTTAGTATCATCTAGAATTCTAGATAGCTTTTGTGTGTTTGGGTAAGCTTGTGTGCAAATTTTGAGAAGTTGAAATCCACTTGTGTGTCAACTGAATCAGCAAAATTGTCCATGACCCCCTTTCTGTTAACAGTAACTGTGATTAGGCCTTTGGTGTGATATTTTTTCTTTGGACTTGACTGTTTTTTGCTTAAACTTGACTCCCTACACTCCACTGAGTGTAGGGGTGCCTTTTGTTTCCAAAACCATCAACAAACAAGCTCTGAATCCATCTAAATTGCACCAGACCCGTTTTTTATAGAAGTCAGTGGGAACCAAGTTCCCACTGCTAGTATTAGAGTTTCCCCTGCTGTGCTACTGGACAAAAGTCCACAAGTGTCACTTTCAACATTCTAGTTTTTTTGTCTTTAGTGACTTTAAATAGGAGTTAGGACTTGAAACTTTTTTCATTATTTTTCTTATTTAATTCTTGATTTTTCTGTTTAATTAGTTTTTATTTCACTGTTCATCTTATATTTTTAGATTAAATTGCTATTTTTAATTACTTTTTATTATTCTATTTTTGTCTTTTAGTGCAGAAACTTAATATTTTTCAATTTCAAAAATTTTCTTAGATTTAGGAATATATTTTAAGATTTTTAGTTTAAAATTATTTCACTGTTCACTGTTTTAATTAATTTTTAGAATTAAATTAGTTTAATTAGGGTTTAATTATTAAACTGTTTTGTCTTTTATTGAAAAATTTTACATTTTTCAAACTTTTTCAATTTTCTACTATTCATTAGGGTAATTTAGGAATTTTAAAATTGTTAAATTATTTTTGGCATTATTTTATTATTTTTTAGGATTATTTTAATTTAAAAATTGTTTTTAGTGATTTAAAAATAGAAAAATAGTTTTGAAAATTTAGGAAAAATATTTTTTAGTCTTTAAATAATATAAGTGAGTTATTTGTTCAAAAAAATAATATTTTGGGATTTTTGTTAATTATATTTAATTTTAGGGCTTTAATTAGCATTAAAAATTGAATATTTAATTAATAAAAGGTTTTAAAATATATTTATTGGATTTTTATTCTTATTTATATTATTGTAGACTTAGTTTAATCTTTTAATTGATTTTTAGGTTTAATTTTTAATTTTGTCGCGTTTTACGTATTTACGTTCGCGTTTTACGTCAACGTCGTAGTTTAATCGTAGTCGTAGCTCGTCTTTACTTTTTCTCTTCTCAACCAAAAACGTCACTAATCCAAACATTGTTATTTTATATATTGGCACATTAATCCACACACCTCCTTCAAGAACGAACTTGCATTTATTCGGTTTCGCGTTTTTCCTAAAACGTGCAACTTAATACTTGCCACTTGATAGGTGTGTAAACACCCATCCTTTTACCACTTAATCTGGCTAAAACAAGACCAAAACGCGTATTTAATATCATTTGTTTGGAATTATGCGTGGTTTTTGTGTTTATTGTGTTTTCAGAGCCAACCGGATGAATATTGGAGAAAACATGGGATTGCACGGGTTTTATCGAAGAAAAAGACTCAAGACGAAGTCTATTGTCCAAGAGATGCAAAAGATTTGAAGTCACTGGGCCTATTCGAAGATTTATCGAAGAAAAGGACCAAAGATGGAAGATTTACATAAGTCGAAGAAACTCAAGTCTATTAAACGAAGAAATTAAAAGACGAGTTGAATTTAATCGACGACAAATCCCGAATCAGAATCGAAAACGTCAACTTTTCTAAAAAGAAGAGAAGACAAGAAGAATGAGAGAAATCCCACTCACCAACCAAAAGGAAGACCTATAAAAGGAAATCCCCTCACACAATAGTGCCAGTTTTTTTAGTTTTTTTCATCTCCTCTTTTTTCTCCCTTTCTGTTCGTAGGTTTCACCAACACCACTAGGGTGTTTGGTGATTTTGATCTTTGTTTTTCAATCTTGTAATTTCATCCTTGTTTTGTGATTGTTAAAACCTTAATCATTCAATATATCAATCTTTCCATTTCATCTTGTTCATCTTCATTTATTTGGTTAAAAGTTTAAGTTCTTATTTTATTGATTTGATCTTTAAAAGTTATTGGGATTTAAGATTTTATTGATGGGATTTGTAGTTTATGGTTAGTATATGATTCGTGGTTAGTTTTATTTAAGATTTAGTGAAAAACTTGTTGATTTTTGGCTCGAAATCGATTTACCCTGTTTTTCGGTATTGTTACTGTTCTTGAGTTTCCCAGGTTCCGGATGAACCAAAAGTTCCGGATGAACTAAAACTTCCGAATGAACTAAAACTTCCGAATGAACTAAAACTTCCGAATGAACATAAAAAGTTCCGGATGAATGGTTTTTCAAAAAGTTCCGAATCAGTTTGAATCTTCCGGATCAACTTCCGAACAAAGTTCCGAGTGACTTCCGAACCAAACTTCCGAGTGAAGGTTCCGAGTAAAGTTCCGAGTGAAGGTTCCGAGTAAAGTTCCGAGTGAAGGTTTCGAGTAAAGTTCCAAACGAAGTTCCGGATCAAAACTTCCGAACCAAGTTCCGGATAAACTTCCGGATCAAGGTGACTTCCGAATCAATTTTCTTTGAATATTTTTAAGTGTTACTGTTTCTTCATTTTATTTTAATTTTAATTCTAGTTTTATTAATTGTCATTAAATTAATTGTTTTTTATTTAAGTTTTCATTTTAATGCATTTAAACTTTTTAGTAGATTAGAAAACTAAACCCCCTTTTTTAGTAACCAAGAACAATCATTCCACTTAGAACCAAGATCAATTCGAGAGGATATCGAGAGAATCTAGAACCCTATTGCAAATCACAAGTATCAAATGGCGCCGCTGCCGGCTCTTCTCGTTAAGATCAACAGTTTTTTGTGAGAAATTGGATTTTGGGATCCGTTCACCGTGAACGTTACTTTTTCATAAAAATTTTCAAAAATCCTAAAAAATATAAAATTTTCAAAAATCCAAAAAAAATTAAAAAACATAAAAAACCAAAAATATTTCTGCTTTGTTTTTGCCTTGTTAGTTCTTTTGCAGGTGTATGCGCACTCGATCCACGTCTTATCAAGAGCCCGAGCCCCTCGATAACTTAGACATGGCCGGTGTACAAAACAACAACAACATACCACCTCAAAACAACAATAATAACAACAACAACCCACCTTTCAACAACATGAATAATAACAACAACAATGAGCCTCTACCGGATAATCGCCCGATGATTGAACTTCTGCAAGCTCATGTAGATGGCAACACTGATCCAATTGTTATACCAGCGATTGCAGCCAACAATTTTGAGCTCAAATCCGGCTTTATCCAGATGGTCTCTGCTCAACCATTCTTGGGGCGTACCATTGATGATCCACATGACCACATCAAGAGATTCTTGCAACTCACGAATACGGTCAAATTCAATGGTGTTCCACAAGAGGTAATCCGGTTACAACTTTTTCCCTTTTCTTTAGAGGGACAAGCCCGGCATTGGCTTGATAAGGAACCACCACAGAGTATTCTTTCGTGGACGGATTTGGAGACCAAGTTTATCAATTACTTTTTCCCACCCTCTCGTACTACCGCTTTGCGGAATGAAATCATAAATTTTGAACAAAAGTACGATGAGTCGTTTAGTGAATCTTGGGACCGTTTCAAAGACCTTTTGAGAAAATGCCCACAACATGGTTTAACCAAAGTGCACCAAATTAACACTTTTTATAATGGTTTAAGCATGAATGACCAAGATTCACTAAACAGTGCCTCGGGGGGTAATCTTTTGGCTAAGACTTCCAATGCTGCTTAGGATATCATTGAGAATAAGTCTCGTGTGCAAACCAAGAGTGTTCGGACCAATGTCGCTAGTGCTAGTACTAGTGACAGCGACAAGCGACTTGACAAAATCACTACGCTTCTTGAATCGCTTGCTACCCAAACCGCCAGCAACACCAACAGCATCAACGCTAGAAACGCTAAAGACGCTCAAGTCAATGCCGTTAGCCAACCATGCGAGATATGCAGGGGTCCTCACTCTTACAACACTTGTACTGCCACCCAAGACTACCCTTCTGAAAATGTGAATGCAGCTTATGGCACCTATCCTCAACCTGTTTATCAAGCTAGACCTCAAGGTGACCGCAACTTGCTCAGCTACCGCTCCAACAACTATCTCTCACCACCTGGTTTTCCTCCAAGCAACCCAAACCAACAACAAAACCTCAATCGCCCTTCTCAACAACAACAACCACCTCGTACACCATACATACCACCTCACAAACAACCACAGCCACCTCAACGAAACAACCAAGTTTACCAGCAACCTGCTTATCAACCACCCGCATACAATGATCCTCCCATCCAACCCAACGCTTTACACCAAGAAGTGGAAACCTACATGAGGACTAACGATGTGATCATGGGAAATCTTCAGAGAGAAGTGCTCAACTTGAAAGCAGACCTGGTTAAACAAGGGAACGATCTGAGAGCTGATATGAGAAATACTTTGGATAGTCAAACAAATGACTTAAAAAACATGATGGCTAGTTTCTTCCAAGGTAATCAACCCTCTTCTTCGGGTACTCTTCCGAGTAACACCGTTGCGAATCCAAGAGGGGAGATGAAAGCAATCACCACTCGCAGTGGCAAAGGTACCAAGGAACCCGAGCTTCTTATACCTCCACCAGTGGTTGTGACTAAGGAGAACGAGTCACCTGCTCCTATTCCTCATCCTTCTACTTCCCCTATTTCTCCGCCTCCTTCACCTTCTACCCCCATTTCCCCACCACCCGTGGTTGTGAGTGATCCTATTCCCCTAAAGCCTTCTTCTTCATCCAATATACCTTATCCTTCAAGGTTGAGGAAAGAGAAGCAAAAGAGCAAGGATGATATTCAAGTTTCAAACTTTCTCAAAATGTTTAAACAATTGAATTTTAACATCTCCTTTGCCGAGGCTCTCGCTCACATGCCCAAATACGCTAAGATGTTTAAAGATCTTCTAAGTGATAAGGAAAAGCTTCTTGACATCGCTCAGACCCAACTTAATGAGAACTGCTCCGTAGTGCTTTTAAGGAAATTGCCAACTAAGCTTGGTGATCCGGGTCGTTTCTTAATCCCTTGCAATTTCCCGGGAGTAGAGAACTGCATGGCCCTAGCCGATCTAGGTGCCAGTATCAACTTAATGCCTCTAAGCGTTTGGAAGCAATTATCTCTCCCTGAGCTAGTCCCCACCAAAATACTTTGGAATTAGCTAACCGTATGGTTGCTTATCCAGTGGGGATAGCCGAAGACGTCTTTGTAGGAGTCGACAAATTCACTTTTCCTGCTGATTTCGTCGTTGTTGACTATGACATAGACCCTCGTGTGCCATTGATTGTTGGTCGTCCATTCCTGAGGACCGGTCGCACTCTAATCGATGTTGAAGCCGGTGAGCTTATCATGAGAGTGGGTGACGATAAGATAGTTTTCAACATGGGAAAGCTTTCTAAACAGCCTTATTCATACGAGAGTGTTAATTGTATTGACGTTCTTGATGAGGCTTGTGAAGAACACTTCAAAGATGCTTGTAAAAGTATTCCTACCTCTCTTCCCAATGTTGAGACCGTTTCCTCTATCGACTCATCACTATCTCTATTTGGAGAAAGTGATTTCCTTTGGAAAGATTTGGAAGACACCATGGGAGATGTGAACTTAGACCATGACGATTCTACCACCAATTGGGATGAAGATCTCCGCCTCATTGAAAACCTTCTCAAAGAAGACAATCTTTCTCCACTATCTCCGACGGTTACTGCTATTGATCCTCCTTCTCCTAAAGAGGTGACTAATGATGATCCATCGTTAGTTTCACCATCTATTGAGGATCCTCCCACTCTTGAGCTTAAGGACCTACCTCCTCATCTTGAGTACGTTTTCCTTGAAGATAACGAGAAGTCGCCCGTCATCATCGCAAAGGACCTAAAAGAAGAAGAAAAAGCCCGACTTGTCGCCGTGTTGAAGAAGCATAAAAGAGCTATCGCTTGGAAAATCTCCGACATTCGCGGAATTGATCCTCACTTCTGCACACACAAAATTCTCATGGAGGACGACTTTAAGCCCACAATTCAAAGCCAACGAAGGGTGAATCCAAAAATCCATGAAGTCATCAAAACAGAGGTTATCAAACTTCTTGATGCGGGTATGATTTACCCTATTTCGGATTCACCATGGGTTAGTCCAGTCCATTGTGTGCCTAAGAAAGGCGGCATCACCGTTGTGCCCAATGCAAACAACGAGTTGATTCCTACCCGTCTCGTTATTGGGTCGAGAGTTTGTATAGACTACCGCAAACTCAATGATGCCACGAGAAAGGATCATTTCCCTCTACCTTTTATGGACCAAATGCTTGAACGTTTAGCGGGTAATGAATATTACTGCTTTCTTGATGGTTTCTCGGGTTATTTCCAAATACCCATCGATCCCCAAGATCAAGAGAAGACAACATTCACTTGTCCCTATGGCACATTTGCTTACAAAAGGATGCCTTTTGGCTTATGTAATGCCCCCGGGACTTTCCAAAGGTGCATGTTGGCTATCTTCCATGACATGGTTGAACAAACCATGGAAGTCTTCATGGATGATTTCTCGATCTTTGGGGATTCCTTCTCTTCTTGCCTTACCAATTTGGAACGTATGCTTAGGCGGTGCGAAGACACTCGCCTTGTTCTGAATTGGGAAAAATGCCATTTTATGGTAAAAGAAGGCATTGTGCTAGGACACAAAATTTCTAAAGCCGGTCTTGAAGTCGACCGTGCTAAAGTTGATGTCATAGCCAAACTACCTCTACCTTCAACCGTGAAGGGTGTGAGAAGCTTTCTGGGTCATGCGGGCTTCTATCGTCGTTTCATTCAAGATTTCTCTAAAATCGCTCGCCCGATGACCCACCTCTTGGAAAAAGATACGCCTTTTATCTTTTCCAAAGAGTGCCTTGAAGCCTTCAACTTGCTTAAGGATAAGCTTACTAAGGCACCCGTCTTGGTTACCCCTAATTGGGAGCTGCCTTTCGAGTTGATGTGCGATGCTAGCGGCTTTGCTATTGGTGCGGTTTTGGGCCAACGAGTGAATAAACACTTCCAACCAATCCACTATGCTAGCAAGACAATGACGGGGGCTCAATTGCATTACACGACAACCGAAAAAGAGCTTTTAGCTGTTGTCTATGCTTTTGAAAAGTTCCGCCCTTATCTTGTCCTTTCTACCACAATCGTATACATGGACCATTCCGCGTTGAAGTACTTGATGACAAAACATGACTCTAAGCCAAGACTTCTTCGCTGGGTTTTACTCCTTCAAGAATTCAACATTGAAATTCGTGACAAGAAGGGTGCCGAAAACCTGGCCGCGGATCATCTGAGCAGACTTGAGGATCCATATCAAGGGGATCATCCGAACAAAGAGATCAATGATTCTTTCCCCCTTGAGACCTTAATGTCTATGAATCTCAATCTTGATGGCACCCCGTGGTTTGCCGATATTGCAAACTACTTAGCGGGTGGTGTTCTCATCCAAGGGTTAACATCCCAACAAAAAAAGAAGTTCTTGAACGATGTTAAGACTTACTTTTGGGATGACCCTTTTCTATTCAAACAATGCGCTGACTTGATTATTCGCCGATGTGTTGACGGACCGGCCGCTTTGGACATTCTCCAGGCTTGCCACAAAGGACCCACCGGTGGTCACTTTGGTCCCAACTACACTGCCAAAAAAGTGTTTGATTCAGGATTCTATTGGCCCACCATTTACCGTGATGCTCACGAGATGGTTAAACATTGTGATACTTGCCAAAAACAAGGCAAGATCACACATAAAGATGAGATGCCTCAAAATTTCATACAAGAATGTGAAATCTTCGATGTATGGGGCATCAACTTTATGGGGCCATTCCCTTCTTCTAAAGGCAACAAATACATCCTTGTCGCTGTTGACTACGTTTCCAAATAGGTTGAAGCCAAAGCTTTACCCATTAACGACGCGAGGGTGGTTTTTAATTTCTTGAAACAACTGTTTGCTCGATTCGGTGTTCCTTGTGCTATTATCAGTGACCGCGGGACTCATTTTTGCAACGATCAATTTGCAAGAGTCATGGCAAAGTATGGTGTCAATCACCGTCTTTCCACCGCTTATCATCCTCAAACCAACGGTCAAGCCGAAATATCCAACCGTGGATTGAAAAGAATTTTGGAGCGTACTGTGGGAGAGCATCGCGCCGCGTGGGCCGATAAGTTAGATGATGCTCTGTGGGCTTTCCGTACTGCTTACAAGACCCCGATCGGCTGTACGCCCTATCGTCTTGTGTACGGGAAAGCTTGCCACCTCCCTATCGAGCTGGAACATAAGGCATACTGGGCCTTGAAGTGGGATAACTTCAACATCAACAAAGCCGGTGATTTTCGCAAGATTCAACTCAACGAGCTACAAGAATTGAGGAATCAAGCTTACGAGAACTCATTGATCTACAAGGAGAAGACCAAGATTATCCACGATGCTAAAATCAAGAACCGAGAGTTCCACGTTGGTGATCAAGTCTTACTCTTTAACTCTCGGTTGAAGATCTTCTCATGCAAGTTGAAGAGCCGCTGGTCTGGTCCATTCACCATCACCAATGTCTTTCCCTATGGCACCATTGAGCTTTCTCAGCCAAATGGGCCCAACTTCAAGGTGAATGGCCAGCGTTTGAAATTGTACTTTGGTGAGGACATCTCTCAAGAGATGATTCCATCCCTCACCACGTTCCCCATGAACTAATTTTGGGTCGAGTCAGGCTCGTGACTCGGTTATAAAAAACAAATACTCCTCGGGAGGCAGCCCGAGTATCTATCCTTATCCGTTTAACCTCCTAAGTGTAGGGGGACCTCTATAGGGTGTTTGTTTTTGTGTGGTGATGTGATTACAGGGATAAGTGCACTCTTGGAATCTTTGAAGAACCGTGCTCCCGTGTTATCCGAAATCCGGTTCTATCTCTCAACTATCGTGATTCAATTTTCTTCATACTCACATTTGAAATTGATCACTTTAGTCGTCTCTTCCTTAACTTGATTTAACCAACGTGCACAATTTCATAAGTGTAGGGGAGACTTTTCCCACATGCTTAAACATTGAGGACAATGTTTATCTTAAGTGTAGGGGGGACTTCTATCGAAGTTTTAAGTGGACTTTTCCATGAAAATGCCTTCATTTAACCGGAAAATCCTATTTTTCAACATTTTTCAAATTTTTATTAACTTTGGCCATTTAGTCGTAATTTTTAAATTTTTATCTTTGCTTTCATATGTATATATCCCGCAATAAAGTCAAAAATATTAATAAAGTGGTGTAGCTAGTTTAGAAGTCTTTGACATATTAGGCCCGTTGCGATTATTTTGACTCAACCCGAATAGACTTATCTAAGTTTATTCTAGCTAGTATCCTTAACCATGTAGACCTTAATTGGTTTATTAGGCTAAGTATCCACGAGTCTCATTACTTGAGATTTTAAATTGTGGAGGACGAGAAATGATAGAGTCAATTATAAGTCGGTATTCTTGCACAAGCTCACTTGGTGTAATTATTTGCCTATTCTCCCATCACTTGCTAATAATTTATCTGCAATAAGTAAGGTCGTACGATTTGAAAAGTTACCTAGCTTCTAGCCCAAGATCGTTTAAAAGTTGCTCGGTAATGATAAGAGTTCATAGCCAAGGCATAACTTATGAAGCGGGGCGCGAAGATTGGCGAGTCCGAAAAGGCCCTAACAAGGCATGAGGATTCCATTTTATTGCTAAAGATCCAAAGTGATGTGAAAAGCATTATTCCAAAGTCAATATGAAGGATCAAGACTCACGACGTAAAGCAATCAACTCCCATAAAGATCATGGAGAAGTCTATCCGAAAAGACCCTAACAAGGTATGAGGATAAATAGATCCAAGTCCGAAAAGGAGGCGGATCGTTGTATCTCAAAATCCCAATTAAAGATTGAAGAAATAATCATGAAGTCGTGGTCAACAAAGTTGGAGTACCCCTCAAAAAGTCTCCCAGTGAAGAAACTCTATAACGAAGAGAAGACCATTATCTCAAGAACGTCTCTCAAGATATGAAGAATGAAGTACATGCCAAATATCGGCCCGAGAAAGGTCTCAAATCGTGAACCGAGTTATGCCAAGATATGAACTTTTTTATATCCCGAGAAGCAGTTTTAAGAGATTTTGTCCTTTAGCTAACTATTGATCAAATCGTCCTACTTTGCTTTCAGCCTAAATAAACTATCGAAATAAGTCCAAAAATGCATCTTCATGATCATTCTAAGACAAAAATAAAATATAAGAGATAAACCTAGGAATAAGGGAGTTTAAGCATATAATTAAGCCATGTGTGTAAGTGTTTGATTTACTAACTTATAATAACAATGATCTCGTTTTTAAGCTTAGTTTGGGGAACGTGAAACTTGAGGATGATTAATCTTCGCAGCACCGAAGCCCTAATGTAAGTCCTTGATCTCTTTGCAAGTTATTTCCATATAGCTATTTTCAAGTGAAAATGGATTTTTATCCTTTTGTTTCCTTTAAAGATTTTAATTTCTCTTAGTACTTCAATTTTTGTAAGGCCAAGGTTGATTGATTATGAGAAAAATGTATAATTGCTTTATCACTAAGCATTGCATGAGGGCATGGCAATGGTTAAGTGTAGGGGATTTGATAGGTGTGTAAACACCCATCCTTTTACCACTTAATTCTTGCTAAAACAAGACCAAAACGCGTATTTAATATCATTTGTTTGGAATTATGCGTGGTTTTTGTGTTTATTGTGTTTTCAGAGCCAACCGGATGAATATTGGAGAAAACATGGGATTGCACGGGTTTTATCAAAGAAAAAGACTCAAGACGAAGTCTATTGTCCAAGAGATGCAAAAGATTTGAAGTCACTGGGCCTATTCGAAGATTTATCGAAGAAAAGGACCAAAGATGGAAGATTTACATAAGTCGAAGAAACTCAAGTCTATTAAACGAAGAAATTAAAAGACGAGTTGAATTTAATCGACGACAAATCCCGAATCAGAATCGAAAATGTCAACTTTTCTGAAAAGACGAGAAGACAAGAAGAATGAGAGAAAGCCCACTCACCAACCAAAAGGAAGACCTATAAAAGGAAATCCCCTCACACAATAGTGCCAGTTTTTTTAGTTTTTTTCATCTCCTCTTTTTTCACCCTTTCTGTTCGTAGGTTTCACCAACACCACTAGGGTGTTTGGTGATTTTGATCTTTGTTTTTCAATCTTGTAATTTCATCCTTGTTTTGTGATTGTTAAAACCTTAATCATTTAATATATCAATCTTTCCATTTCATCTTGTTCATCTTCATTTATTTGGTTAAAAGTTTAAGTTCTTATTTTATTGATTTGATCTTTAAAAGTTATTGGGATTTAAGATTTTATTGATGGGATTTGTAGTTTATGGTTAGTATATGATTCGTGGTTAGTTTTATTTAAGATTTAGTGAAAAACTTGTTGATTTTTGGCTCGAAATCGATTTACCCTGTTTTTCGGTATTGTTACTGTTCTTGAGTTTCCCAGGTTCCGGATGAACCAAAAGTTCCGGATGAACTAAAACTTCCGAATGAACTAAAACTTCCGAATGAACTAAAACTTCCGAATGAACTAAAACTTCCGAATGAACTAAAACTTCCGAATGAACATAAAAAGTTCCGGATGAATGATTTTTCAAAAAGTTCCGAATCAGTTTGAATCTTCCGGATCAACTTCCGAACAAAGTTCCGAGTGAACTTCCGAACCAAACTTCCGAGTGAAGGTTCCGAGTAAAGTTCCGAGTGAAGGTTCCGAGTAAAGTTCCGAGTGAAGGTTCCGAGTAAAGTTCCGAACGAAGTTCCGGATCAAAACTTCCGAACCAAGTTCCGGATAAACTTCCGGATCAAGGTGATTTCCGAATCAATTTTCTTTGAATATTTTTAAGTGTTACTGTTTCTTACTGCTACTTCATTTAATTTTAATTTTAATTCTAGTTTTATTAATTGTCATTAAATTAATTGTTTTTGATTTAAGTTTTCATTTTAATGCATTTAAACTTTTTAGTAGATTAGAAAACTAAACCCCCTTTTTTAGTAACCAAGAACAATCATTCCACTTAGAACCAAGATCAATTCGAGAGGATATCGAGAGAATCTAGAACCCCCATTGCAAATCACAAGTATCACCACTCATACGCGTTTTTCCTAAAACGTGTACGAAAAACTTACATCAAATTTTTGGCGCCGCTGCCGGGGAGGTGTTTAGTGTGCCATTATTATTAGTATCGTGTTTGTGTGAGTAGTGCGTTTTTGCTTTTCATTTTTGGAAAGAATACATAAACGTACATACTCATTTTTGTTATTTTTCATTACTATATTATATTATCCAAATAAATCGTGTTTAGTTTTCCTAAACTAAACACAAAACAATCTTTAGTATATTGTAGATATATTGGTTTTCGTTTTTATTGTGAATATTATTACTATATTGTATCTACGTAAGAAGAATAAATATACAAGTACTCCAAAAGCGTGAAAACGCAACCTTGATTCGGGATTTCATCACTCGATCATTGTATTCGAATCTAAAGCAAAAGTTTAAAGGCAAAATAGATAAATACTTTCGTGAGGCTTAATTTTAATTAACACAAACTATAAGGTGGGTATAAGGTGGTTGTATTTCACGACCTAAGGGAAAAAGGCTCTTAAGTGCTTAGCCCCGCCTCGTTTCCCCCGCTTGCTTGTGCGTGTTTTGAGACAGAGAGCTAATCGAGGGTTTGCCGCCCAAGTATTTTCTATGTATATTATATTTGCTTGTGTTTTCAAGATTAAACCCTCTTGAACGTTTTGGTGTTCCACCAACGTTCTAAAGTCATCGAAGGCGTTCACTCCACGTGATCGTTTTCATTCCTTGAGGCTCCTTTAATCGAGAAGATCGATTCGAGGAGAGATTTGTAGATTTGTGTCTACGTAATACATTCAAAAATCCAAAAAAAAAATTTAAAAACAATCAAAAACCAAAAAAAAACTAAAAAATCGAAAAAACCGCAAAAAGAATCTTCTTTGCTACCACCCATTCTACGCTTAGTGCATGCGCACTCGATCGAAGGATTATTCCGATTCTAGCAAAGCTTCGAATCGACGCAATCGTAATCGAAGGAATCGACGACGTAGACGAGAATTAGAAACCGATGTTCCTAATATCGTTGTTGAAGAAACCGTAGAGGAGATGGCTGACAATCGTTCGATGATGGAATTGCTCCAAGCGCCCACCGAGGGTTATGGAGACGCGACCGTAATTCCCGCTATCGAAGCGGAGAATTTTGAGATAAAGAGCGGAATGCTTTCGTTGATCCAAGCTACGAAGTTTCGAGGTCGTGAAGCCGATAATCCTCACGACCATATTCGGAATTTTGATCGTCTTTTAGCCACGAACAAGTTTAAGAACGTCGACACCGATGTCGTCAAGCTTATGCTTTTTCCGTACTCGCTCGATGGTGCCGCCAAGGATTGGTACGAGAAAGAGCCACCTAATTCGATAACTACGTGGAAGGATCTCGTCTCCAAGTTCGTTAATTATTTTTTCCCACCGTCTAAGACGACGTTTTTCAAAAACGAGATTACGAAATTTGAGCAAAAACCGAATGAATCTTTTAGAGACGCATGGGATCGTTTTAAGGAATTGCTTAGGCAATGTCCTCACCATGGTTTTTCCGAGTTGCACCAAATCGATACGTTTTACAACGGTCTTAATTTTCAAGAACAAGACTCGTTGAATTCCGCCGCCGGTGGCAACTTTTTGTGTAAGACTCTGAAAGATGCATTGATAATTATCGAAAACCGATCCAAGGTTTACCAACTCCGCAACGCACAGAATGTTGCCAATGTCGCCAACGATAGTAATTCTAATCGCGACATTGAGAGAGTTGATGCGAAAGTCGACAAGTTGACGAATGTGTTTACGTCTTTTCTCGTTGAGATGCAAAAGAAAGACGCTCCCGCTACGGTGAAAGCGGTTGAGGTTTCGTGTACGTTTTGTGGTGGACCTCATAATTATTACGAGTGTGCGGCTACGGATGGCCAAACGTCGAATGTGAGTGCGTTAAATGGAAACAACAATTTTCAAAATCAAAATAACGCGGGTCCATCACAACGAGGAAATTATAACCAAGGCAACAATTTTCAAAACCGAAACAATTTTCAAGGAAACAATCAACAAGGAAATTTTTCGAATCAAAATCAAGGAGGTTATAATCAAGGTCGTAATATAACTTGGCAAAATCGAGACAATAACCAAAACTCGAATTTTTCAAACAACAACAATCAAGGCAACAATTTTTCAAGTGGTAATCAAGGAAATTTTCAAAGAAACAATCAAAACCAAGGGAACTTTAATTCAAATCAAAATAGTTCGTCAAACGATTTTCAAAACTACATGAAAACGAATGAGGCTAATATGAGACGATTAGAGGGAGAAATTGGTACTTTGAAAAACGACTTTTCTAATACATTGAAATTGCAAAACACGAAGATTGAGCAAGGGCAAATTGATATTAAAAAGATGTTTTCGGCCATAATGAACAAGTCCTCGGGTGCGTCATCGAGTTCGTTACCTAGTGACACCGTTGCAAATCCGAAGGAACAATGTAAAGCCGCCTCGTCTCGTGAGAAAGGTCGTGTGATTACCCCTAACCTTGAAGGATTTCGAGTTGTTCCTTCTTCTCAACCCTCGACTTCTAAGACGTCTTATTGTTCTAAAGTCGATGGGGTAAACGTGGCGACCAAGGAAAAGGGTGCACACCCTTGTGTGCCTCAAATTCCATCCACGGTTCAAAAAGAGAGTTTTGTCGACCTTACCAAAGTAACCCTTGAAGAAACTTGTGCATCGATCCTTCTTAAAAAACCCAAAAGGCGTATGCCGAGAAAGGAAAAGGATCCGGGCCAATTTCTATTACCTTGTGATTTTTCCGAGATTGAGGGATGTTTAGCCCTTGCCGATTTAGGTGCTAGCATCAATCTCATGCCTCATTCTCTTTGGAAATTGATGAGATTGCCTTCACTAACCCCCACGAACATGACAATCGAGCTTGCAAATTGTACGCCTTTAATACCAATTGGAATAGCCGAGGATGTCTATGTTAGGATTAAAAAGTTTGTTTTTCCCGCGGATTTCGTTATATCCGATTACGAGTGTGACCCTAAATGTCCCATTATTTTAGGCCGACCATTCTTATCGACGGCTCGAACCGTAATCGACGTTCACGAGGGAGACTTACTATGAGATATGGGGATGAGAAAATAGACTTTTTCGCTAGAAAATCCCAAGGATTTAATGAGAATGAAAAAACCGAGGTTTCAAAACCTAATGATTCAAATCCTAATGATTTCAAAATGTTCACTTTAGCGGAAAGAATAAAGCTTGATGCATGTTTTGAAAGAATTAAGAAAAACGGTTTTAAAGATGATGATTTTAATGATCAAGAATACGTGTACCTAATTCAAAAGGGTATGAGTAAATTTATGGATGAAAACTCACTTTGGGATGTTTTTAGCGAAACAAGTGAAACACCAATTCCGAAGGGCGACGTTAGTGCCATCACGACAAAGACCAACATGGGCTCGTCTTCACCACCTTCGAAGGACCACGTCTTTGAGGCTTCAACTTCTAACTCCATCGAAGTGCCTCCTTTGCCTAGCCCAACACCCGTTGAGGCTAAAGGGTTTATCGACATCGATCCTCTCGTCCTAGGAAAGTCACCTAAGCATAGTCATTCGACTTGTAAGACCATGGTTGTGAGTGCTCACATCGACTCTTTCTTTGACGATGACGATGGCGATTTTGCCGAGATTGATCACGTACTTCGAAATCCACATGCAATTTTTGATTCTCCTAAGAAGAAACATGTGAAGTACGATGATTACGAGTTTGATCCCGAGATTGAGGAAATCATTGAACGAGAGCTAGCTCTTATGCCTTCACTTCCACCTACGAGTGAGGTCGATCTTTCCAAAATCAAGGATGAACTAAATGAGTTGGAACGTCTTATTTTCGATGATGAACCAACTCATGTGACCAGTAAGAATCCAATTCTCGAGGAGTTACCTAATCAAGAATCCTCATTTGAGAATGACGCTTACCACATTCGTGAGGATCTAACTTATCAACGATCCCCACAAAAGAATGATGGTTTCGTGCTTGATCGTGATCTTTTCGAGAGAGTTTCAAAGATACTCAAGGAGGGGAATGACAAACCTTGGTTTGACAAGCCTATCTTTGATGAAGAAATCGATGAGATCGACGTTCATGAGGATGACGAGTATGTAGACCCCGAGGGGGCGGTGTTCTTTATTGACAAACGTTTTGAGAACTTATATAATCCGCCACCCCCTCCCACCAAAGACTTAAATGTGAGGATTTTTAGCGCGACTAATTTTGAATTTGACACGCCAAATATTTTCGATATTATAAAATCGGGTTTTCATAAAGAGTTTTTAAACGATGAAAAAGGAAAAGATTTTAAAAATGTTTTAAAAGATTTTTCTACATGTTTAACTCCGTCATCACCGCGTTTCATGAGTGCTACCACCTCGTCTACTCCTTTTGACGACGGTTGGTGTGGATTTAGTGTGGGGGAAGCCCCTAATGTTCCCTCCAATTTCTCCACCGAGGACGAGATTTACGATCCCGGAATTGCTTGTAAAGGGAAATCTCGGTCTTCCACCGATGCAATAAATGGAAAATCTTTTCGTTTGCTTGGTGTGAGTCTACCTCGAGTAGCTCATGTTGTTGACTTACCCATTGCCCCACCTTTCTACTTCTTATCTATTTTCTTCTACCCCATTGGGGTTCGTGTTGAAGTAGCGTTGTTTCGTCTTTCATCCGAAAACGAAGACGCTATCTTTGACCCCGGTATACGTGTACCGGGTTTTTAAAAGTACTCCATGTACTTTTGGGCCTTGTTTATCATGTAAGCCCCATCAAAAATGACCATACCAAGATTATCCCTAAATGATCACATTTATGGGGATTCGAGTCGAGCTTTTGACTCGGTTATCAAAAACAAGGTGCCTCGTGGGGGATTCTCATGCTTATCCTTGTATATATTATCGCTTTCTTAGTTTAACGTAACGAGGGGACTTGTTCTCTTCCAACCTTTGTTTCGTGGTTGTTTGTGATTGTGATTTATTAGGTTCATCGTCATGATTGAAGCCTCTCGTGTTCGTTTTACGTAGCACTCGAGCTTCGATCGTTGCCTTTGGAGATTCCGATATCCGATGATATCCTTTTACGTTCTAACGTTTATCTTATTAGCATAATTCATAAATGGCTTTTAGGTTATTCGTTTTACCCTTTCCATGCTCGAGATTAAGCATTCGACTTCGTCTCTAGTATGGGGGTGTTTACACCCCTAAACTCGAAACATTGAGGACAAGGTTTAGTTTTAGTATGGGGGGGGGGGGGGGGGGGGTGAGTAGATACTTCACCTTGCTTACGTCACCACGCAATCCAATATTCATCTTTTTGTTATCGTTTTGTTGCAAATAAGGCTAAAAATGGCCAAATTTTAAAATTTTCGTATTTTTCATAAGTGTTTAAGACACGAATGTAGGTTTTCCGATGGAGAGAATGAGAGTAATTTTTGACTCGACCGTGCGTGTTTAGCACTTAGCTTCGATTCCTTAACTTTTTAGGCTAAGTCTCTTAAATGAGGACGCGAAATGATAGAGTTATTTATAAGTCTCGTAATCGTCACGATCTCATGTGTAGTAATTATTAGCTTATTCTCCCCACGCTTTTGTATAATAAATTGTTAATAAATATTGATTTAGCGGTTTAGTCATTATTGTTGGTTTCTAATTTGTTTTAGTAGCTTCCATGTATATAAATTGGGAAAACATTAAGGTATCGCCAGCGTCACGGTTTTGAAGTATTGGCACCCGAATAATCGAAAGCTTCACCTAATAATAAGATTTCAAGTGCTCACCTAAATTAAGCAAAAATTTGAAGCTCACAAGGCCGAAAAATCTATGCCCAAATTGAAAGTGAATCAAGCCTTAATCTTCGAAGCTTTAAAGATCCAAAATTCGCTTTAGCGTGAGGATATACGTCTTTGGCTAATAAAACCACCGATGAGGCGGATAATAAAAGGCAAGGCAAGACCGAAGTCATAATAAAAGCTTCATGGCGAAGTTGAATAAAAGATGGAGGTAAACCAAAGATAATAAGGCCCTTCCGTTAGGGGGCGTATAAAAGTCTTGGTAATAAGTCTCATTTTCAAAACCGTTATAAAACCGTGTTTATCGATCCTTCTTGTTGACTTAATTTTTTGACATCGTTGTCTATTGGGATGAATTATTGATTTAATGATTTTGGTTACACCGTTAAGTTTCTATTTTTAGACTTAATCTCTATTCACGCATAAGTCAACGATGTATCCTCGTGATCATTAAAGACAAAATAAAATATAAGAGATACCAATTAGGAATAAGGGAGTTTAGGTTCGTAAGTAACACTCATGAGATGTGTACGTGTTGCTAACTTATAATAACAATGATCTCGTTACACGCTTAGCATGGAATTGGGTGAAAATCGAGGACGACGAAATTATTTCTAACGAAGCATTCACGTGTTCTTGTTCTATGATCCTAAAAGTCACTTTTTCGTGATGAAAACAATACATTATGTCTAAAACGCGTGTAGTAGTTTATTTAAATTTATGTCTTCAATAAATGTCATCATAAAATGAATTTTGGAAGTGCTATGATACTTAGTTCTAGCATTGCGTGGGGACACGGCAATGGTTTAGTATGGGGGAGTGATGAGATTGTATTTATACATAGTCTCATCGTCCAAATCGGGCTTAAAACGCTTAAAATATCATCAAAATACCCAAATATATGCTTGTGTTTGTTCATTGTGTATTTTAGGTACGGATATCGTGAATTCACCAAAAGATCAAAGGAATCAAGCAAAAACGAACACGGGAAACGAAGCCGCACAAAGAACCGGACCCAAATCATGAATTTCCATTCAAGTCCTTGAAGTTTTGAAGATTGGCAAGATTGGTCCCTCAATTTTCGAAGACTTGTAACTTTAGGCCCTTGTAAATCTCAAATATTACAAGTGGGTCCTTAAAAGTTTCAAGAATTTATCATTTATGCCCTTGAAGAATGCCTTTATTACATATTTAACCCTTTTTCCCATCATTTATCAAGTAAAAGGACTAAATGTGTAATTAGGTTAAACATATTATCAAAGGATAAAAGGAGTTTTGGCTGGAATCTTTATATGCAACAAGTTTGGAAATAGAGGGACTATTATTGGCAGACAAGAAACTACTCACCATCCAACCAAATCTTGCCACCTCACCCACTTATACCCATCCACCAATCAAAAACACCCCAGCACCCACGTCATTTCTCCACTTATTCACTTGTTAACTGTTTTTTTTAAATCAGTTTAATAAGGAAAATTAGTGTGGGAAACGAGTGTTTAAACACTTTTTAAACCTCAAACGAATCAAACCAACACTGTTTATCATCCCTTTCACATAAACCCTAAGTCCTAATCGCACCCTAATCAAAGGGGTTTTATTCATAAACCTCCAGATAATTGATTAAACCCACCCCAAACCATTCCCAACTCCCAAAACAACGTTACCATCACCATGGACCCCTCTCCACATGGCCCTGCTACTCCAAGACAAACAAAAAACAGTCAATCAACGTCTCACACATACTCCTTGGTCCCAAAGTCACAATGGACGTCCATGATCACTCCTTTACAGCTAGCATATCAACATCATTCACGTGAAGGATTTTTGACCAATTTCAAATCTCAGTCAACAAGGGCATTTTTGGTTTTTCTTGTAAATTAGGGTTTATCAGTTTAAGATTCTAGATAGTTCTTGTTTGTCTATAAAAGGAGCACCAAACATGTTGGTTTGCCCTTGTTCCAGTTTTTGTACTCTATTTTTTAAAGTAATGATAATGAAATTCTAAGTTTTGTACAATCACTGTGTTCCATTTTTAAGTTTTCTTAAGTACAATTTAGTGTAAGTTTTATCCAAGATAGTGGTTAAAAAGGAATTTCCAAGTGTTTTTTTTAGAGTTCTCAAGGATTTTCAGCCAAGCTTATGTGGAAGTAAAAGTGGAAGCATAAGCTTTGCTTGATGCTTGATTGCTAGGTTTCAAAACTGTATTCAAAATTGGTTTTATAGTTTCAAGGTTTGTGCTTATCAAGAGTTTTCAAAACAAATCCGTTTTTTATTTTCTTTGAACTAAGTATCTCACTGTATCAAAAGCCATAAGCTGCAAGCTTATGGCATTTTGAATACAAGAAGTTTCTCTTTTGGTTGGCTGTGATGTGCAGGGACAAAGAAGGAAGTATTTATTTCATCTCATTCTCTCATTTTAATCATTAGAAGATATTTTTTGGCTTGGGTCCATTGTGGATTCCATCAACAGCCATTCTCTACACATACATAAGTTCATTCAAGCCCACTTGAGCTGTTTAAGGAAGGCATCAGCCATTCATTCTCAGGCTTGAACCCCTTTTCAGTTTTCTTGCACTTTTTGTGAAATTCTTTGAGTTTGGTATGAATCTGCTTATATATGCTTACAATTGGTTATTTAGCTGTTAGTTTGGGTTCTTATCATGTTTGAAGTGCATACATGCTAGATTGGTTAGGTTGTTATTAGTTGTTTTTGAAATTCCTTTGATAATTTTAGTTTACTGGATTTAAGGGGGTGTTTGGATCTGCTTATTATGTTGACTTTATGACAGATTTTGGCTTGTAAACATTGCAAACACACTCCCTTTATTTGTATTGGACCCTTGGTTAATTAGTTTTAGGATTGGTAGACATAGAAAGCAAAATTGCATGTTTATAATTGGTATTCACTAGCAAAATCAGTTAAGTCATGTTTCTGCTTGTTTTAGTGCCATTTTGTCATGAAATCTTGCTCATTGTTAGGGTTTAGTATCATCTAGAATTCTAGATAGATTTTGTGTGTTTGGGTAAGCTTGTGTGCAAATTTTGAGAAGTTGAAATCCACTTGTGTGTCAACTAAATCAGCGAAATTGTCCATGACCCCCTTTCTGTTAACAATAACTGTGATTAGGCCTTTGGTGTGATATTTTTGCTTTGGACTTGACTGTTTTTTGCTTAAACTTGACTCCCTACACTCCACTGAGTGTAGGGGTGCCTTTTGTTTCCAAAACCATCAACAAACAAGCTCTGAATCCATCTAAATTGCACCAGACCCGTTTTTTATAGCAGTCAGTGGGAACCAAGTTCCCACTGCTAGTATTAGAGTTTCCCCTGCTGTGCTACTGGACAAAAGTCCACAAGTGTCACTTTCAACATTCTAGTTTTTTTGTCTTTAGTGACTTTAAATAGGAGTTAGGACTTGAAACTTTTTTCATTATTTTTCTTATTTAATTCTTGATTTTTCTGTTTAATTAGTTTTTATTTCACTGTTCATCTTATATTTTTTAGATTAAATTGCTATTTTTAATTACTTTTTATTATTCTGTTTTTGTCTTTTAGTGCAGAAACTTAATATTTTTCAATTTCAAAAATTTTCTTAGATGTAGGAATATATTTTAAGATTTTTAGTTTAAAATTATTTCAATGTTCACTGTTTTAATTAATTTTTAGAATTAAATTAGTTTAATTAGGGCTTAATTATTAAACTGTTTTGTCTTTTAGTGAAAAATTTTACATTTTTCAAACTTTTTCAATTTTCTACTGTTCATTAGTGTAATTTAGGATTTTTAAAAATGTTAAATTATTTTTGGCATTATTTTATTATTTTTTTATGATTATTTTAATTTAAAAATTGTTTTTAGTGATTTAAAAATAGAAAAATAGTTTTGAAAATTTAGGAAAAATACTTTTTAGTCTTTAAATAATATAAGTGAGTTATTTGTTCAATAAAATAATATTTTGGGCTTTTTGTTAATTATATTTAATTTTAGGGCTTTAATTAGCATTAAAAATTGAATATTTAATTAATAAAAGGTTTTAAAATATATTTATTGGATTTTTATTCTTATTTATATTATTTTAGACTTAGTTTAATCTTTTTATTTATTTTTAGGTTTAATTTTTAATTTTGTCGCGTTTTACGTATTTACGTTCGCGTTTTACGTCAACGTCGTAGTTTAATCGTAGTCGTAGCTCGTCTTTACGTTTTCTCTTCTCAACCAAAAACGTCACTAATCCAAACATTGTTGTTTTATATATTGGCACATTAATCCACACACCTCCTTCGAGAATGAACTTGCATTTATTCGGTTTCGCGTTTTTCCTAAAACGTGCAACTTAATACTTGCCACTCATACGCGTTTTTCCTAAAACGTGTACGAAAAACTTACATCAAGCACCTACCCCCGAGGCTGCTATTGTTCAAGTTAGCTTGGAGAAAACTTCACCGTGAAAGGTCATCACCTTTCAATGATCAAAGACCGCCAATTTGATGGTCGTACAAGGGCCGATCCCGCATAAGCACATAGCCGAATTCATATAGATATGTGGCATGTTCCGATATGGAGCCGACGTCGATGTAGACACTATAAAAGTCAAACTCTTTTCATCATCTCTATCCGGAGATGCAAGACTTTGGTATAATGAGTTGACGCCCGGTACCATTGAAACATGGGAACAAATGAGAACCGCTTTTGTTAACCGTTTCTTTCCACCCACCATGTACGAAAGAATCATGGGAGAAATCCGAGGTTTCACCCAAATTCCATAAGAAACACTCATTGATGCGTAGAACCGAATGAAAGAACTACTTTGTAGTTGTCATGGACATGGTTTATTAAAAGGAACCATCATCCAAATCTTTTATCATGGTCTCAATGAACTGACGCAAGCAATCCTTGACGTCGGTGGACTCTTTCTCTATAAGACTCCCAACGAAGCATATCAATTGCTCGAGGACCGAATTATCTTAAAACTCGATTGGTCCAAAGATAACCGTTCCAAACCTTTCAAGAAAACCGTTGCTTTCGTTGAAAGTAGCGAAAATTCTAAACTCATGGAAAAGATGGGCGCTCTCACATCTAAATTCGACTTGCACTTTAATACTATCAAAGACGAAATGAAAGAGATGCGAGGCGAATGTACTCTTTGTGGAGGAACTCACCCATCTACGGAGTGTGATGACACACCAATAAGAGAACCACCACAAGAAGCAAACTACGCCCGAGGATACCGAGGAGGTGGTTATCGAGCTAACTACTACGGTAGAAGCCCCGACATTTGGCGTGAGTACCCCAAAAACGAAAATCGTAACTCACAACCTCGTGAGAACGATAATTCCGTTCCATCAAACGACAAGAAACCCGAATGATCGAACTTAGAAAAAACGTTGTTAGCTTTCATAGAATCTCAAAAATTAACAAACACGTTCATTAAGAACCAATTCTTCGATCTCAAAGCCAACGTTGAAAGAGGACAAAGACACCACACCGCCACTATTAGTGATCTCGAAACCAAGATCGGTCGAATCACCGACCAATTAGCTCTGATACCAATTGAAAGTCCCTTAATATGAAAATTGTTGATAAACTATAACTCTTGTAACCACGAAACACAATGAAATACTTTTCAAACGCGTAATGCTTTATTTAGTATTATAAACAAAGTATTACAAAGTGCTATGAATACACTCGTTGAATGACAACAAGGTATGAACCCTAGAAACAAGTAAACTAGATTCGAGATACAAGTTTACAAGGGAACCAATGAGACGCTGGTAGACAGCTGGGGGCTCAGCGATTCCAAGGTGAGAAAGAACTTAGATAAATTATCCAAGCACACAGGTTGATTTAATTCTTCTTTCTCACTCCTATTTATAGTGTACGAGGTTGCTTCCTTAGTGGGAGTAGTTGATACGTGTCACCTTCTGAATGGAAGAGTACAATGTATTAAATGCATGTCCAAATCGAGACATACCTTTAAACAACTTTAGGTGAACAGTTCTGCCAACTGTTTACCTTTTGTCCCACTAGGTCGTACTAGGCTTTATCTTGAATCTCTTGTTTTGTCCCACTCAAAACACTTGGTAGATTCTCCCGCCTAAACTATAAAGGATTGGATAAGCTTTGCTTATCCCAGACTTCTAGGGTTCTTAAGTGATCTCTGAGTGTTGTCAACTCAGAGATCCTTTGTTAGAAATACGTTTTTACGTATATTAGAAGTATCGGTCACTCCACAATAATATTTATGTTGTAATAGCTCGTAGTTAGAAAATAGTCATTAGTTACTTATTAACTTAAGTAAGAACCAGTCCATGGGCTTGTCATGGACCGGCCCAAGCCCATGTTATGCTTGGAACTATAAATACCCCTTTCCACCATGGAAAGGGGTTGGTTGTTGTCATTTGCTAGTTTCCATATTAATAAAATACACATAGTTTCTCTCACTTTCTCTCTCTAACTTTCTCTCTCTAGAAATCAACAAACCCCTTCATAGATTCATTGATTATCAATATTCTACATTTGGTATCAAGAGCTATGGGGTGATTTAAGGTAGTGATTTGTGTGGTTTTTTAGTTTTTGATTGTATTAGTGTTCTTTAAGAAAAACCATCTTGATTCTTGGTGTTTTTGGTGTTTTTGTGATTGGGATTAGTGGATAAGTATTAGTTGTTACTTATTTTAGTCGAAAGCACAAAACTTTTTGGGTTATTTGGTCAAAATCTGGGTTTAATCTCTTGTTTTTGTGGTCGACTGTTCCTCGTAAGAAGTTTCTGATTAACCCAGCAGAAGTTCCGGATCAACAAGTTCCGAACCAAGGAAACTTCCGGATCAAAAAGTTCCGGATCAAGAAGTTCCGGATCAAGAAGTTCCGGATCAAGGAGTTCCGGATCAACAAGTTCCGAACCAAGGAAACTTCCGAATCAAGAAGTTCCGGGTCAAGAAGTTCCGGATCAAGAAAGTTCCGAACCAAGGAAACTTCCGAATCAAGAAGTTCCGGGCCAAGAAGTTCCGGATCAAGAAAGTTCCGAACCAAGAACTTCCGAACCAAGAAGTTCCGGATCAAGCCAGAAGTTCCGGATCAAGAACTTCCGAATCAAGAAGTTCCGGATCAAGCCCAAAAGTTCCGAACCAAGAACTTCCGAACCAAGAAGTTCCGGATCAAGCCAAAAGTTCCGAATCAAGGTAATTCCAAGCCAAATCTTCCGAATCAAACTTCCGAATCAACAAAAGTTCCGAATCAAGGGTTATTTTGCTTGTTTTTTCGACGATTTTTAGAGGATTTAATCTTGGTTTCTTACAATAAAAACACAACACAATTCACAAGCTTTACTTCACTGCTCGATCAACCGATAATCTCTGTTTCTTTGAAGAAAAACAAAATGAATCCAAGTTCATTAATGCCTCAGATGACATCTCTTACGGATATCTCGATCATAACGAGGACTGATAGTCGTCCACCGATGCTTATCAAAGAGGTGTTTGAGGCATGGCAGGGCCGTATGATGCAATACTTGAAGAGCAAACCAACATACGGAAGGCTTATGGTCAAATCGATTTTGAATGGTCCACTCGACTATGGTACCATTGTGGCAAATAACGTGTCTCGACCAAGAGAATATGAAGAACTCACACCGGCACAACAACTCATTGCTGATGCTGATGAAAAGGCTCTACAGACACTTCTCCAAGCTCTTCCGCATGATATTTATCGTATGGTTAGTCAATATACGGTTGCCAAAGATTTATGGGAACGTTTAAAGGTGTTGCTACAAGGTACGTCTCTCACGAAACAGGAAAGGGAGTGTCAGCTGTATGATTTGTTTGATAGATTCACGTACAGCCCAGGGGAAACACTACACGATTATTACTTCAGATTCACTACTCTAATGAATGATCTGAATGTATACAATCTTGTAATTGCTCCATTCCAGGTTAACACCAAGTTCTTGAATACTTTACCTCAAGCTGAATGGGGTGAGTATATTACCGATGTGAAGTTAACCCGGGATTTGCATAAGTGCAACTTAGATCAAATCTATGCTTTTCTTCAGCAGCATGAGAAGCATGTGATTATGCACCGTTCTCCTCGCGGTATGTACCCAGATTCCTTAGCTTTGATGGAGAATCAACCAAGCTTGTCACACAACAACACACCTTATATCTTGGGACATCAAGCCTATCATCCATCACCTTATATGACACCAACCTTCCCACAATACTCGATTCTACCACAACCACCCACCTCACATCAGCAACAATATCGGTTCAATGCACCTTCACCACAGTATGCTTCACAACTTCATCCAGCAAATGTTGCACCTTATGCTCAGCCTTCATATTCTTCTTATCAAGAGAATGCAGCATATCCAACAAGCTACCCTGATCAAATGAGTATTCCTTCTACTGATTATGCAGCTCATCCAGATCAAGCACTATATTGTGATGATGAGGAAGTCCCCGTTCTTGTATTCCAACAAGGAGCTGACCCAGTTGAAGTGCTAACTACTATGTCTGCTTATCTCACAAGAACTTTAAGCAAACGAGGATACAGAGGATCAGCTCCTACCAACAATCAGTTGAGGAATTCATCCAATTCTCGTCAACAAGCTACTATTGACAATGGCAGGGTCATGGTTCAGCCAATTCAACCATATCAGGGGAGACCTTCCACTTCAACCAATGCTCGCACGGTAAATCCTGCTCCTACTCCAATGGTCAACAATCCTCCACGGGCTAATACAGGCAAGTTGAGAATGATTACATGCTACAACTGCAAGGAAGAGGGTCATATGTCCAGGGATTGTAAGAAACCCAAGAGGAGAAGGGATGGACAGTGGTTTGCAGAAAAGATCTATCTGGTAAATGCTCAGGCGCAAGGAAGGGAACTTGATGAAGAGGAGCTTGCATTTCTTGCTCATCCAGGGATTGCTGAACAAGACGTTGTCACTACGCAGAATGCAGCTTACCAAGCCGATGATCTTGATGCGTATGACTCCGACTGTGATGACTTTCAATCTGCAAAGGCTGCTCTCATGGCAACTATCTCCAGCTTAGGGCCAGAAAAGAGATCTGAGGTACTTATTAATACCACCGATAATACCACTGATGCTAGTATTCAACCACATCAAGTTGTGCAAGAGAGTGCTGATTCGAATGAATCTTCGGTGGTGAGTCCTTCAAACGAGGAGACAAACAATGATAGCAATATCAATGTGAGTCCCCAGACTTTGAGTGAATCACAACCGGGACCCAGTTCGCATACGCCTACTCCTGCTCAACAAGATTTGGTCATGGTTCCTGCTACATTACTTAGCCAAATGAATGCTGCTCTCTTAGAAACCTTAGCTAAGAATAAGAATTTGTCTGATGAGCTTGCCTTAAGCAATGAGAAAGTTCAAACCTTGGAACTAGTGCCTTCGTCTAGTGTTCTAACTAATCTCGAGTATGATCACTTTAGAAACAAACAAATGGGTCACTTGCAAGAAATAGAAAACTTAAGAGCAAATCTGTCTAATGAACTTCAAGAAAAAGAGTTAGTGGTCACTAATTTTCAAAAACTTCAAACGGATTTTGAATCACTAGAGTCTAAGAAGAATGAAATGGAGATTAATGCCACTAATAAGATTAGAAGTCTAGATTACTTGCTGTTAAGACAATACGCTGCTTCTCAACTAATTCACTTATTTGATGCTTCATTTAGAGAATTTAACTTATCACGTCTAAAAGGCCTTCCTCCTAATCCACGGTATGCAAAACAAGCTTTAAGACATAGTCCTGGACTTTATAATGCAACTCAATTAGGATTGGCTTTAGACCCGATTGTTTTTCCCAATGATCAAACAAGTAAGGATCTAGTTGATGAGGATCGGTCATACAATTCTGCAAAATATCCCGAGTGTGATTATTTTAAATTGAATAAGGAGCTTGCAAAAACCGATTTTAGAATTCGATTCCATATGGACAAAGATCTCATAACAGCACCAACCTACATATTAGCTGAAGAAAACCCTAGTACTTTTCCTACACTTGTCAATATGGAGGGTCCTAAGGAAATTCCAAAGGATCTTCCACCTGTTAGCACTGTATGGTTAAACTTGCAAGAGATTAATCAATACTTTACTAATTTTGACAAGGTCATTTTGGAACGTACGACTTCAAATGGCCTAAACGCCGGAGAATGGGCTTTCGAACATATGAACGAGGTGTTTAAAACTGAGATCAATCCGTTTGTCGAAAGTCTAAAAGGAATTTTTGCATCTCTTAAGGAAAATCTTGTTTTTGAAATTGGTGAAGTTCAAAAAGTGTTTTATGAAATGGACACCGCTTACGAACTACAACTAGTTGAAAAAGAAAAGATTTTAACCGAATATGACCGATTCCTGTCTGCAGTAATCTCGTGTGATGTGCTTACTACTGTAAATGTTAATTATTCGAATGAGCTTACATCCGCTATGATTAATTGTGATGCTGTGAATATTTGTGAGGATATTTGTGATGATGTTTGTAATCTTTCTGTAAATGTTGCTGATACTGTAAATGAGGTAGATAATCATTCTTGTCACGAATCTAACGCTGAGTTTTTAAAGCTACAAGATTCCTACAATTTACTTTCAAAACGCTTTAATCAACTAGAACAACATTGTATATCTTTAGAATTAAAACAACAAACTCAAAATGAGAATCTTTTGATATCAAATGTTTGTGAAAACGGTGTTGAGACTAGTGACAAGATGATTGCAATTGTTAAGACATTAGAGGAAGAAATCATGAGATTGAAGAGAGAGGTATCATCAAAGGAAACATTAAAATTGGAACTAGAGGCTGCAGAGTCTAAAAACCAAGTCTTAGAAATTAGACTATCGTCTGTTCTAGGGGAAATGGATCGGACAAGACAGGGATTATCCGCTCTTTATGGTTCACTAGAAGAACGCTTCGCTTTTAATGCGGCACAGCAACAATCTTTTGTTGACCAACTGAACCAAAAGTGCGAGGAAATCTCTGATTTGAACATCCTGCTCATAGACAAAAATATGGTTTTAGCTGAGTTAAAGGAGACACTTCTTCTCACCCGACAAGAAGTTGTTGATAACTTAGCTACCGACTCTGCACCATCCACTAGTGCTCCAACAACCAAGTCAGTAGTGCTTTATAAGAATCCGCTTCATAAGAGAAACCCGGTTACCTACGATGATTATATGAGGAATGCCATTAAGCATGTCGATCTTCTTAGGGATATTTTAGACGATCTTTATGCCTTAGATCCCTCAAGTAGCGACTATTATTCGGCTCATGAATATGTTAAGCGAGTTCAATATTGCTTGGCTTATTTGCAATACATAGGTACACCAGGTTCTGCACTACTTAATAATAGGCCCATTGCTGTCACTCCATTTAATAAGACTCCAGGAGCGAAACCGTCATTGGCACAATCAAGTAAGACACCTTTAAAATCTGTTGCTAATGTTCCCACTTTGCCTTCTACATGATTAAAAGAGACTACTAAGGCTAAAGGATCGCCACTCAAGAAAGCTAAGATCAAGCCCTCTACTAGTAGTGCCACAAAGAACAAAGTAGAAGTCCACAATAGGAATGCTAGTTCAGTTTTAAATAAAAAGAATCATGTTAAGACTAAAAGCTCTGCGCCTGTGCAGCAGCCTAAACCATTCGTGAATTCTGATTTAACTTGTTGGAATTGTAATGAATGTATGTTTTCCCAGCGTCATGATTTGTGTCTGATTGATCACGTTAATGAAATGAATGCTATTAAGAATGGTCTTGAATGGAAGCCAACGGGTAGAACTCGTGCCCAAGTTGGCTGGCAATGGCATCCCACTGGTAGGACCTTTACATTAGATGGAAAAATGTGTCCTTTAACTAGGAATGCATCCATTGAGGTTAGGTCTGAGCGTCCTTTAGTTAGGAACACTCGCACTCAAGTATGGAAACAGCGCCCTTTAATTAGGTCAGCCCCCACTATAGTGCCTATCAGTGAAGAAATACCTCAGGATTTAAGCCAACTAGAATCTACACCACCAATTAAGAAGAAGAAGGCTAGGAAATCTAAGAAACCTAGAGTTAGCAAATCTAAGATTATTAAATCTGTACCTGCTAATAACAAGGAACACTCAGATTCTGATACCTCTACATTGTCTTTGTGTGGTGATATTTTCAGGTGGTCCAAATCATCCTGTGGTATTTGGACTCCGGTTGTTCAAAACATATGACCGGAAATCGCTCGATGCTCCGAAATTTCGTCAGCAAGTTTCTTGGTACGGTTAAATTCGGGAATGATCATATAGCAAAGATTATGGGGTATGGTGAATATCAGATTGGAAATGTGACGATTTCAAGGGTATACTATGTAGAAGGTCTTGGTCATAACTTATTCTCAGTAGGACAGTTTTGTGATTCCAACCTTGAGGTTGCTTTTCGACAACACACTTGTTTCATCCGCAACTTGGAAGGAAAAGATTTGTTGAAGGGATCTCGTGGTGCAAATCTATATACCTTGTCCTTACAAGACATGATGGCCGCCTCTCCAGTATGTCTTCTCTCTAAAGCATCTAAGACCAAGTCATGGTTATGGCATCGCAGATTATCTCATCTTAACTTTGATGCTATTAATCATCTGGCTAAAAACGATATAGTTCGTGGTCTTCCAAAGCTTAAATTTCACAAGGACCATTTATGTTCCGCGTGTTCAAGGGGGAAAAGTACCAAGAAATCTTACAAACCCAAAGCTGAAGACACTAATCAAGAAAAACTTCATCTTTTGCATATGGATCTTTGTGGGCCGATGAGAACTGAAAGTGTGAGCGGTAAGAAATTCATTCTGGTAATTGTGGATGATTTCTCAAGGTTTACATGGGTTAGATTTCTACGTACAAAGGATGAAGCACCGAAGGCTATCATCACTTTTCTGAAATTCATCCAGGTACGTTTGAATACCACTGTCCGCCGTATTCGTACAGACAATGGTACAGAGTTCGTCAACCAGACTCTTCGTGATTATTATGAAGGAGTTGGTATATCACATGAAACATCCGCTGCACGCACTCCACAACAAAACAGTGTCGTTGAAAGACGGAATCGTACACTTATGGAAGCTGCTAGGACCATGCTTATTTATGCGAACGCTCCATTGTTCTTGTGGGCAGAGGCTATTTCTACTGCATGTTTTACCCAAAACCGTTCTATCCTTCGGAAACGCCATGGAAAAACACCTTATGAGCTTCTACATGACCGCAAACCCGATGTTTCATTTTTCATGTGTTTGGTGCTCTGTGTTATCCAAACATCAATAGTGAGAACTTGGGTAAGCTTCAACCAAAAGCCGACATAGGTATTTTCATTGGTTACTCACCGTCCAAGAAAGCATACCGAATCTATAACCGTCGTCTTGGCAAGATTGTAGAAACTATGGATGCAGATTTCGACGAGCTGACAGCGATGGCTTCTGAGCAACACAGCTCTGAACCCGCGCTTCATGAGATGGGAACCGGTGCTATAAGTTCCGGATTAGTTCCCAATAATCCTACTTCTACATCATTATTACCACCTACTAGGCCTGAGTGGGATAAACTGTTTCAACCATTGTTTAATGAATTCTTCGATCCCCCGACTGATGAAGTTCCAGCACCTGTAGTAATTGCTCCAATACCTGAAGTGGTTGCTCAAGCTAATGAACCTTTATCTAATGCATCTACAATTCACATTGAACCGGATGCACCTTCACCAAGTGATTCTCAAACTTCACCTGAATCGTCACCCCTACTTGTGCCTAATGATGTGGAAGAGGATTCCATTGATCACGACTTGGAATATGCTCACTTGCAAGAGCTTCCTTTCTTTGGTGTAGCGATACCTGAAAACCCTTCAGCCGCGTCTACCTCAGAAGAAGCTCCTTCTATTGTTCACTCCAGACCACCTAGGATTGAAAACCATAGCACTAAATGGACAAAAGATCACCCAATTAGGAATGTTATTGGAGATCTAGATAGACCCGTCTCTACACGCCATCAATTACAAGAGAGTGCACTTTATTGCTACTTTGATGCATTTCTCTCTGAAGTTGAACCTAAAAATTGGCAGCAGGCTATGACCCAATCTTCTTGGATTGAAGCTATGCAGGAGGAACTAAATGAATTCCAACGACTTGAAGTATGGGAATTGGTTCCTCTCCCTGACAAGGTCAACATCCTTACTTTGTTATGGGTTTATAAGGTTAAACTTGATGAGATGGGTGCGGTATTGAAGAATAAGGCTAGATTGGTCGCTAGAGGATATAAACAAGCCTTGGGTATAGACTTTTGATGAATCTTTTGCTCCTGTGGCTAGATTGGAGGCTATTAGACTATTCCTTGTGTATGTTGCTCATATGAACATGATCGTCTATCAAATGGATGTGAAGACGGCATTTTTGAACGGTGAACTAAGGGAAGAAGTCTATGTTAGTCAGCCGGATGGGTTCGTCAGTACGGAGTTTCCTAATCATGTGTACAAGCTTAAGAAGGCTCTCTATGGGTTGAAACAAGCTCCACGCGCGTGGTATGATCTCCTGTCAACATATCTCATTTCGGAAGGCTTCTCCAAAGGCAAAGTGGACCCCACTCTATTCACTCTCAAGGAAGGCAACGACATGATACTGGTACAAATTTATGTTGATGATATAATTTTTGCTGCCACTAACATAGAATTGTCAAACCGATTTGAGAAGATAATGTCCACACGCTTTCAGATGTCGATGATGGGAAAAATCTCTTTTTTCTTAGGATTACAGATTTCTCAGAATCCCAGAGGCATCTTTATTAATCAATCAAAATATGCTCTAGAATCTCTTAAGAAATATAACTTTGAAAATTGTGACCCCGTGGACACTCCAATGGTGGAGAAATCCAAGTTAGATGAAGATAGGAATGGGACTATTGTCGATCCAAAACTTTACCGTGGGATGATCGGCACCCTTCTATATCTGACTGCTAGCAGGCCTGATTTGCAATTTGCTGTATGCATGTGTGCCCGGTATCAGGCTCGGCCTACCGAAAAGCACCTACATGTTGTGAAAAGGATCTTTCGGTATCTAAAAGGAACACTTCATCGTGGTCTATGGTATCCGAAAGATTCCTCGATTGCTTTAATATCATACGCAGATGCCGATCATGCTGGATGTCAAGACACGAGGCGTAGCACGTCTGGATCTGTGCAACTCCTTGGAGATAGATTGATCAGTTGGTCTTCAAAAAGGCAGAAAAGCGCTGCAATATCAAGCACGGAGGCTGAATACATCGCCATGTCCGGTTGTTGTGCTCAAGTCCTTTGGATGAGATCACAATTAACTGACTACGGTTTGGGATTCAACAAAATCCCGATGTATTGTGACAACAAGAGCGCCATTGCCCTTTGCTGCAACTATGTTCAACACTCCCGGGCCAAGCACATAGACATTCGCTACCATTTCATTAAGGAGCAGGTGGAGAACGGAGTGATCGAGCTGTATTTTGTCACTACTGAGTACCAGCTGGCGGATATGTTCACCAAAGCCTTAGATCGAGGACGAATCGAGTTTTTGATCGACAAGCTTGGTATGAAATCATTCACTCCAGCGACTCTCAAAGAGTTGGCAGAAGAATCAGCTGAATAGTCGTGGTAAACTATTCAGAGTATCCTTTTGTTCGTGATCATGTATATTATCGTAAATATATAAACAACAAAAAGAAAATACAAAAATATAAAACCAACAAAAACCATAAAAAATATAAAACCTAGAAAAACCATCAAAATTATAAAATCAAGAAAAACCAAAAATATTTTTCGTTTTAAATCGGGCATGTCTTTTAGTACGGTAATATTTACGGCCTTAGAAATGTCGATCAATATTGACACGGTGCCATAAATAGAGTCCGTATAAAAGTTGTACATTTTTAAAACATGCCCATTATGGCTTGTAGTTATTTCTGACTGCAACCCGGTTTTCATATTAAAGTCACGTATTTCTTTGGAAAACGTTGGCTCAGAACGAGAATTAATTTTCTCGGGCGTGATTTACAAGCCAAATCATGCAAAGGGATCAAGTTTACTTTACAACTTGGTCTAACACGAATTTATGTACGTCTCAGTGCATTAATTTGTTAAAATAAGAGAAATCTTATTGACACCACGAATCAAACTTTTTCAAGATATAAATTGGAAATGCTTTCATCAATATTTGACTCTTTAAACAATGACTACAGCTCTTTAAATAGAAAACGGGTCATCGTTTAAGGGGGAGAAAATATTAAAATCATCTTCGTCATTAAATTGATTTTCAAAAGTGATTGTGAAAATTAAGGGCTTCATGGTAATTGAGTGGTTTTGCTTTAGAATACGACTTGTGTTCGTTCTAAGTGATAGGCATTGCTTTTAGAGTTTGGAGATATGCTAATAGATTGCGTTTGCTAAGATTGTGTGTAAGTTAAACAAGGGATAAGAAAAATGAAAAATTATAGACAAAAAGGAAAAGGAAAGATAAATAGAGGGACTTAAAGTGTTAATTGTTTAACTTGTCAAAATTTTTGACCTACTCAACTAAATAACCCCCGCCCCCCTATTTTCTGTTCACTGTTTATCTACTCTTTGCCGCCATTGTTACACACACAAACAAGCATTCAAATCATTCGGCTATTCATTCCATCCTATTCATTCACTAATAAGGTAATTAACATCTATATTTAACTTATAAATTCGTCTAATTCATCATCTATATCCCCTTAATTGATTCAGATAATTAACATTATCAGATTTAGGGTTTATTCCTTAATTAGGGTTAATTAACTAGGGATTTGTGGTGGGTTTTGTGCGGATTAGCAAGATATGATGTTTAAATGCCTTAGATTGCCTTAGAAATGCACAAACGCGTTTAGAATTAATCATCTTAGTCTGTGTATTAATGTTCCGGATGAACAAGGATAAGATCTTCCGAATGAAGGATTTCTTCTGAAAAACTTCCGAATGAGGAAGTTCCGAACGAAGAACTTCCGAATGAAGGAAGTTCCGAATGAAGAACTTCCGAATGAGGAAGTTCCGAATGAAGAACTTCCGAATGAGGAAGTTCCGAATGAAGAACTTCCGGATGAAGGAAGTTCCGAATGAAGAACTTCCGAATGAAGGAAGTTCCGAATGAAGAACTTCCGGATGAAGGAAGTTTCGAATGAAGAACTTCCGGATGAAGGAAGTTCCGAATGAAGGAATGTTCCGAATGAAAGAAGTTCCGAATGAAGAACTTCCGGATGAAGGAAGTTCCGAATGAAGAACTTCCGGATGAAGGAAGTTCCGAATGAAGAACTTCCGGATGAAGGAAGTTCCGAATGAAGAACTTCCGGATGAAGGAAGTTCCGGATGAATAAGTTCCGGATGAAGATGTTCCGAATGAAGAAAAGTTCCGGATGAAGTGTTTGATCATTATTGTTAGCATGCTATATATGTACTTGTTGTATTATGTTATGAAATGTGTTATGCTTAGAAGTAAGAATGATATATATCTATATGTTTTTGTGCATCAACCTTTCATGTCTTATCTTAAGCAGATACAATGACTAATCCAACAGTACAAGCAATCCAAGAATCTAGAGAAGCCGATATTGCTAAAGCACGAACCCTTAAGTTTATACCTAACAACTACCGGCTGAAGCAAGTCTCAAAATCCACTCACCATGGTTTTAAGGTCGCCATAGCCATCCTCGATAACTCTCATTTCAAGAACGCCCTTAGGAGTAGTGCCTCGGTGCCTTATGAGTATATGTATGAATTTTGGGCTACCAAGGAAATCACTTCAAACAAAATCACCTTCACCATCGACAACAAGCAGCAGACACTCACAGTTTCAGACTTCCGTAAGATTCTTGGTATACGGGATACACCCAAAGGTATGTCATTCTCGAGGGATCCTACTAAAGATGAACTCGTGGAGTTATTTGACGCACTTGGATGTCCGGAAATACGAGTTGCGTCTGAGTTTACCACTGCTAAGGTAGGACAACCTTGGAGAGCATTAATGGGTATTCTCAGCAAATGTCTTACACCAAAAACGAGTGGCCATGATGCTTTGCGCAGTCCTATAATAAACCTCTTCTATGGCATGTACAAAGCTGCAAATTCAGATTATGCTTTGTTGATATGGGAAGAATTCACCTTTCAACTCTTTTATAACAAGAAGCTGAAGACAAACTTCTTTCCTTATCCTCGGTTTATCAAGCTTATCATTAATTATTTTATGAAGAATGATGCTATTATTGATAGGCGTACAGCAGGTCGCTATCACACTGAAGAAGCTGATGATACTGTGGATCTGAGGCATGAAGGACCGTCTATTGGTGTGATTCCGGGTCCTATTCCTGATTACCTTCTGTCTGAGAAAATCAAAGGTCCTGCTGATTACAAGCTACTGCAGATAGAAATCAAAAGGCTGAAAAAAAACCTTCAGACTGGAGAAGACTCATCGACAACGGTTAAGAGTAAAGGTAAACGCAAACAACCAGCTGCGTTACCTGAACCCGAAACCAAGAAGAAGAAAACAGAGGGTAAGAAGGGAAAGGGTAAGGCTGATGAGATGCGTCTACGTGACGAAGAAAACATTGTTGATCCTACTCTTGATAAAACCGAGAAACAAATGATGAAGATTGCTATTCAAAGGAGTAGGAAAGATACTGGCGGTAGTGGTTCAGGTGCAAGGGTAGATATTGAGGATGAGTACGTGGAACCAGATGATGTTGATGAATTTGGGTCACCTGAACATTATTCCACTTCGAAGGAGCCATCAATCCCTATTTCAGCAAGTGTGGAAAAGGAGTCTGTTGCTCCTACGATCATGGTGTCAACTCAACCCTTAGCAACTCAACCTCCACCCATACAACCCTTACCAACCAGACCGACTTCAACACCATTTCTTCCACCACCTACAATTCCCATCCTTAGTACCGCAGTAACAGCCGAGGCTCTTCAATCAACCCAGAGCAGCTCTGCAACATCTGCAATGGCTGCATTAGTGATGGCCGAAATGTTTGACAAACATGTGGATACTCACAAACGAGAAATGGATGAACTTCGCCAAGAGTTGCAAAGACGAGCTCAAAGTGAAGAAGCATCTAGGAAAGCTCAAGAGGAGATGATTGCTAGGTTCGCTGCAGATATGGAGTTGACCCGAAAAGCACATGCAGAAGAACTAGCTCGGGTTAAGCAGGCTGAGGCTGATAAGCATGCTGCACGTATCACCAGACTTCAAGCGATGAGGGATAAGTACAAAGAACAAAAAGAAGCACTTGAAGCCTCTGTGAAAGAAAGAGTGCAAGAATCTGTTGAATCCCTAATGCCTAAACTGCGTGATGAGTTGAAGACTCTTGCTGCTGACAACTTGATGATCAAATCATCCAATCCATCAGAAGCCGCATACAAGATTGCTTATGACTTGACGGATTTTGAACTGATGAAGATCCTTAAGGCTCGTATGGTAGAACTTGGATCGTTTGATAAGTCTAGGATTCAACGGGCTCTATATAAATCCCTGAATGATGCTATCATGGAGGATGATAGGTTATTCAAAACGTTTGGAAGTGTGGTACCTTATCACATTCTACCTGAAGAAGAAAGGGAAGAAAGTGAGGAGGAAGAGGGTACTGGTGAAGAGGAAGAGGAAGAAGAAGGAGAAGAAGAGGAAAAGGATGACGATGATGGTGATGATGAGGATAAGGATGAGGATGATGATGACGAGGATGAGGATGATGATGATGATGGCGATGATGGTGGTGATGGGAATGAGGAGAGTGCTAGGGGTAGTAACGGGGATGACAATCAGGATGATGATGGGGGTGAACAACCGAAAGAGGGAGACAAGGTTACCAGCTCAAAGAAAACTGCTAAGACTGGAACCAAGTCCAAAAAGGATGCAGCATAGAAGGATAAATCAACATCGTCGGAATCAAGACGAACTAAGTGGCGCCACGATGTGAATGCCACTACAGCGTCATCGGTTCCCGGTACCTCTATCGCTGTATCTTTACCTATTACCACTAACCCCATTAGTTCTGTTGTTGTTGCTCCTGTGATTGCAGAATCAGTGACGGAACCCGAAGCTGCACAACACTCACCAGTTCACGACACTGCCGAAATGCCTGAAACTGAACCAGCAGATGTTCGCACTTCTACTCCTCAACAACAAGCACAACAATCTACGGTTCCTGAACCAAGCATTCGTGACTGGGCAGACACGTTGGAGATAGACGAGACTGCACCACCACAGGCTTGGATCACGGCAGCAGCACAATATGATCCGATCACAAACGCTGACAAAGATGTGTTGTATCTCCGTATCCGAAGTCCGATTGACTTATGTGCATTTTTTGCTCATGAGTATAAGACTTCGGTTACTCCATCCTTGGTGAAGAAAGCGCTGAAAGATAAGAGACTGCGTGCCAAAACCCGATTACCCCGAATGGAGTTCGAATACTATGCCGATGAGATCCTGAAGGCTCTGAATACCGTTCAACGTCCAGGTCTTCATGAATCAGAACGAGCTCCACCTCCAATGGATCCTGCTCAAGATAATCAGATTGCTCTTGACTTCTTCGTCACCAATGATCTTGTGTATCTACTGAAGGGGTCATCAAAGTACGCAACCTCCCTGACCTTGCTGAAAGCTGCCAACTGGGGGACAATACCCTTTATCGAGGAAAAGGTAAATCGACTCTGGGTCCCAAAAATGAATCGTAATTATGATATGTATGCTGTCATAGGTGCATCTCATTGGGACGAACGAGTCCGAAGGGCGTACAGGGGTTGCTGCTTGGTCAATTCTGGAAGCAATGTTAGATCCGACATCCGTATCTCCAGCATCTTAGGAATGAAAACTGAAGCCAAGAACGGCTACTATCATGTGACGGAGATTCGCTTGAAAAGGGAGGATGACAGGGAATACAAAATCCAGCAAGGAGATTTTTCCATCATTCGCCTTGAGGATATCGAAGATATGCTGCTTCTGATGACCCGAGATCAACTCACGCATATTCCTCGTGAAGACCTGATTGCTTTGAATACAGCACTTCGTATATTCACACGAAGCGTTGTCATCAAGTCACGAGTTGAAGATCTTCAGTTGGGAGTCGAAAGCTATCAAAGGAAGCTCAACTTAACCCGTCCTGTGAATCAAGTGCTACCTCAACATGTAGAAAGATGTCCCTATACCGGCATTTCTGTCCCAAATTACGGCATTTTCTACTTGAACAGTCGAGGTTTGATGAAGTTTATGAGGGTGGGTGAGCTCCACAAGTACAGTGATGGAACCCTTCTACAAGTCAGAGGAAAGTTGGAGCATCTGAACTCGGGTGGGACTTTGCCAGAGATGACGGAGGATTGGCATCCGGGTTACCGGCAGATGGCGAAGTATGTGATCAAAAAGATCGATCAAAAGCTCCGGGAACGTAGATTGATGAGGAGCTTGGAAAGATTCGTGGGTGGAAGACCATATCTAGTGCACCACAAGCTACTGCAACGATCCATCTAATGGGTCGTACATTTCAGGTCCACTTTATATTGGTTTTCAATTGTGAATATGTATATTTGTGAATAATGTGCTTGTATGGCTTGATGTAGTGTTAAGGTATGATAATTTTTCAAGAATTTCTCACGAGATTCTAAATCTTTCAAAATATATCATACTAAAGCACTACAACTATCCCTTATTAAATTAAGGGGGAGCAACAACTTGTTCTATGGCCAAACATCGATTTCATTTTTACCCAAAGACCGGTTAATCCATTCAATATCCCAAATATTAATGATTAACATTTTGGATAAGGGGAGAAAATGGGATTAAGGAGACGTAAGTGATACTTGGCTAACAGATGAAAAGGACTTAACGATAATCCAACTTAATATGTGTTAAGCACGTGTTAAGGGGGAGCGTTTTTGATGAACAAAACACCTAAGGTACAAAACTTTTGATTTCAATATCACAAGTACTTTAGGTGATTTTCAATGATTTTTCATGGTGGCAATTCCTTCCCAAAACACGCTTAATTCACGACGAATGTGGTGACAAAAGGGTGGTAGGAATAGGTTTAGTCCAATGATTCATCAGAGCCGATGGAATCTTCCCAAGGACAATTCCCTAGATAGAATTAGAAGTCCTAGGAAAGATGGAGAAAGAATGTGAACGTAACTGAATGCCGACCAAGTACTTAAGCTAGCACTGGAACAATCACAACAAGGTGCTAGTGATGACGTATTGGTAAGCATTGAAGGGGTTGAAGAATGAAAAAGAAATGTAAAGATAAAGGGTGTAAAGAAAGAAGCCCTCCTTACAACTTTAGGCAGAAACCGGGTCAATACATATGCTATTGAGGTCATTTTTGCTAATGATTCTCGGTATTGAAGAAAGACATCATGGACCCAGTGATGCAATGCACAACCCTTCCCAGCTAACTCAAATATCTCTCAAAAGGTATTTGTTTTAATCACACGGAGATCAACACGTTATCTATTGGTTTATTCACTCCGAATAGACTGGTATTGAAAAGGTGGCACTCCTCTCCAGCCATCGCTCACTAAATCAAAACGCACAATCGAGTCTAGAGCCAAGAGATCATCAAAAGTCTCATTAGGACACTTTTCATTTATTCCTTGCTTTCTCACACACTGTGAAAAGTAAGAGATTTTCATGAGTCCTACGCAGTATTCCTGTAATATTGCCAGAACATCCGAGTAATACGCAAGTATTATAATGAAGATGGAAATCCTGCTTGAGCCAACATCAAACAAGCTCATGGTAGGTTACACGTGCGGTTCTTTTAGAACCAATCTTGTGAAAAACTGGAAGGTAACAGTGGTTTAATTCTTAATTGAACTTAAACTCGTTCCAGGCCTCTTCGCATTATCATATGATCTTGCCAGAACACTTAGAGTGACTCTTTATTGACCACAGTGACGAGTGGAAATCCTTCTAGTGTTAACATCAAACAGCACTTGGTAGGTGACGTGCAAGATTCTTTATGAATTGAGCTCGTGACAACTGGAAAGCAACGATGGTGAAAATCTTAATTGAAATTCACTTGTTCCAGGTTTCATGAATTGACGGCTTTTAATCACAAGGATAATTTATCCAAGTGATTCACTCTTTATGTTCGCAGTCAGCTTTGGACGGTCGAATAAAGAGAACGGGTTTACCCGCGAAATCCTGTCAGGAAGTTACTTAATTGAAACTATCCGTCACGGGTACGATATCTAATATCGTCCAACGGTCTTCACCGACCGGAGGTAAAATGCTACCGAATTAGAATAAAATGTTCAAAGCCATTTTATTCGTGTCGTTGCTGTGTACCTGTTGAAGACGGTGGCGTTACTGTGTACCAGTGAAGACGGTGGTGTTGCGGTGTACCTGTAAAAGTCGTTCCCACATGCTTATGTCTTTTGCAACAAAGTTCAGCAAAAATTCAAGAAAGTACAAGATGAAGTCTTCCGCTGTACCAAACTCTGAAGCTTTCAAGAATTCAACAAAAAGACGTAAGTGTGTGGAACATGAAGTCACGAGGAGGCAAAGTTCACAAGAAAGGCAAAGATCGCACGTGAAAGGCCAAAGAACAATGCTCTCAAGTCAAAGCCAAAAAGATCAAACCAACATATTCACATCAAAAGAAAGAAAAGAAGAAAAGACTACGAGCTAAAGAACGAAGACTTAGTATAGTATGCTAGGTTTAGAACTTTGTAACGTGGAGTGACCTCCCTTAGGGGGAGATTGTTAGAAATACGTTTTTACGTATATTAGAAGTATCGGTCACTCCACAATAATATTTATGTTGTAATAGCTCGTAGTTAGAAAATAGTCATTAGTTACTTATTAACTTAAGTAAGAACCGGTCCATGGGCTTGTCATGGACCGACCCAAGCCCATGTTATACTTGGAACTATAAATACCCCTTTCCACCATGGAAAGGGGTTGGTTGTTGTCATTTGCTAGTTTCCATATTAATAAAATACACATAGTTTCTCTCACTTTCTCTCTCTAACTTTCTCTCTATAGAAATCAACAAACCCCTTCATAGATTCATTGATTATCAATATTCTACATCCTTGAACACCAGTACATTCCTTCAACATCCCAGCTATCCATAATCGCTGGTGAGTATGACTTCAGATTATCTTCGACTTCTCTGACGTTGTCTTGGACTTGAATGTTCCTGGTGTGCCAACTGAGGATTTGCCTTCCACTGGTCTAGTCTCTGCCGCTGGTCCTCTCAGCGATCAGTAAACACTTAGTCTAATTAAACAAATCTAGACTGAGCCATAGTTAAAACTTTCATTGGCCCAACAATCTCCTCCTATTTGTTTATAAATTATACTAAGTCTAAAATTATAGTAAGTGAGTACACAACTTCTTCTTACACATAATTTAACAAACATACCTCAGAGTTTTATTAAACATAAAGAACCTAGTCTATTACAAGAACACCTAGAGGTGTAAACATAAACAAAAAGTAAAACGGTTCTTCAGCGATCGAGGCCTTGATCACAGATTCTCTGTGCTTCAACTTTGTCACTCCTGGAGTTGATGACAAGCTCAACTTCAAACTCAAAATACTCAGCTGTTTTGCAATTCCTTAGGATGCCCTGTTTGAGTCTGATAAGCTGGATGGTTGATGCCAGATGTAGTTCATTCATCCGCTGAAAGCAATACTCACAATTACCATTCATAAAGACCATACCTGTCTCTGGTTCTGAGTATACTTGGCCCCTACTGGTTTAGTGATCTCTTTGGGCAGAACCAAGTTTCTGTGCATCCCATCAACAACAATGTTTTCAGTGACCAACTTCTCCACTAGAGGCCCTGATACATAGGTTTTGCAAGGTTCGTTTTAATTCTCGGTATCTTCTCGAATCGATCACGGTTCAAAGTGAATAGTTGTTCTTGGTTACAAAAGGGGTTTGGTTTTCTATTCTATTAAAAAGGTAAATGTGTAAAGTAAATAAAGATAAACTAAAAGCAATTAATAAGAATAAAACTTGAATTAAAATAAAACAGTTAACTACCTAAACTCAGAAAAAGTCGCTGATTCGGAATGTTAAGGCTTGATCCGGAATATACTAAACAGAAACCTTTATTCGGAACCTATGCTTCATTCGGAACATTTACCTTCATTAGGAACATTTGGACAAAAGCTTCATTCGGAACATAAGACTTCATTCGGAACATTTGTTCATCTGGAACTTCTAACTGAAAACCTTTCATTCGGAATAAAATGCTGATTCGGAAGATTTGTCCTTCATTCGGAACATTTAAATGAACTCATTTGGAATAAAAGGTTGATCCGGAATGTTGTGCTCACTCGGAATAATTTGCTCGTTCGGAATAAAAACTGATTCGGAATAATAAACTAAAATCCTTGATTCGGAATATTTCAACTCATCCGGAATATTGATTATTCCGGATGGACGGACTGATTCGGAATATTTGAAAACAAACTGATTCGGAATAATAAACCAAAATGCTTGATTCGGAATATTTTTGAAAAGAACTGATTCGGAACCTAACAACTCATCAGGAATATTAATTATTCCGGATGAACAAACTGATTCGGAACAATTAAGAAAAACGTTGGTTCGGAATGTTTTAACTAAGATCCTTCATCCGGAACATTGGAGTTCATTCGGAATCTGGGAAACTTAAGAACACGAAAAACAGGGAGATAAAATGACACGATTTTTAGCCAAAATCCACCAAGTTTTTAACCAAAACTTAAACTAATTTTACCACGAATCATCTACTAATGGTAAACATCAAATCAAAACAATAAAAACACAAAACCCACTTACTTTTAAAGATCAAAATCAACCAAATAAGAACTTGAGACTTTAAATAAAAAAGATGAAGATGAACAAGATGAAATGAACGATTGTATTGATTGATTAAGGTAGAGTAAACAAAAGGAAAGATTAAAAACTTACAAGATTAAAGATTCAACAAAAATGAAAAATCACCAACACCTTAATGGTGTTGGCTTCCTACGAAAACAAAGAAAAAGAAAAGACTGGAAATTAAAAGCTAGCTCAAAATGTGTGAAGGAAGGTCCTATTTATAGGTATTCAAGTTGGTTGGTGAGTGGGCTTTATACCTTTCTTCTTGTCTTCTCATATTTTTAGAAAAGTTGACGTTTTCGATTTCGATTCGGGATTTGTCGACGAATAAATTCAACTCGTCTTTTAATTTCTTCGTTTTAATAAACTTGAGTTCTTCGACATGTGTAAATCTTCCATCTTTGGTCCTTTTCTACGATAAATCTTTAAATAGGCCCATTGACTTCAAATCTTTTGCATCTCTTGGACAATAGACCTTCGTCTTGAGTCTTTTTCTTCGATAAAACCCGTGCAATCCCATGTTTTCTTTAATATTTATTCGGTTGGCTCTGAAAACACAACAAACACACAAACCACGCATAATTCCAAACAAATGATATTAAATACGCGTTTTGGTCTCGTTTTAGCAATAAATAAGTGGTAAAAGGATGGGTGTTTTCACACCTATCTAATCCCCTACACTTAACCATTGCCATGACCTCATGCAATGCTTAGTGATAAAGCAATTTTACACTTTTCTCATAATCAATCAACCTTGGCCTTATTAACAATAACCACTACTAAAACAAAGATTAGAGTACTAAGAGAAATTAAAACTTTAAAGGAAACAAAAGGATAGAAAACCATTTTCACTTGAAAATAGCTACATGGAAATAACTTTCAAAGAGATCTAAGACTTACATTAGGGCTTCGGTGCTACGAAGATTTATCACCCTCAAGTTTCACGTTCCCCAAACTAAGCTCAAAAACGAGATCATTGTTATTATAAGTTAGCAAAACAAACACTTACACACATGGCTTGACTATATGCTTAAACTCCCTTATTCCTAGGTGTATCTCTTATATTTTATTTTTTTCTTAGAATGATCATGAAGATGCATTTTTGGACTTATTTCGATAGTTTATTTAGGCTGAAAGCAAAGTAGGACGATTTGATTAATAGTTAGATAAAGGACAAAATCTCTTAAAACTGCTTCTCGGGATATCAAAAAGTTCATATCTTGGCATAACTCGCTTCATGATTTGAGACCTTTCTCGGGCGGATATTTGGCATGTACTTCATACTTCATATCTTGAGAGACGTTCTTGAGATAATGGTCTTCTCTTCGTTAATAGAGTTTCTTCACTTGGAGACTTTTGAGGGATACTCCAACTTTGTTGACCACGACTTCATCATTATTTCTTCAATCTTTAATTGGGATTTTGAGATACAACAATCCGCCTCCTTTTTGGACTTGGATCTATTTATCCTCATACCTTGTTAGGGTCTTTTCGGATAGACTTCTCCATGATCTTTATGGGCGTTGATTGCTTTTCGTCGTGAGTCTTGATCCTTCATATTGATTTTGGGAATAATGCTTTTCACATCACCTTGGATCTTTAGCAATAAAATGGAATCCTCATGCCTTGTTAGGGCCTTTTCGGACTCGCCAATCTTCGCGCCCCACTTCATAAGTTATGCCTTGGCTATGAACTCTTATCATTACCGAGCAACTTTTAAATGATCTTGGGCTAGAAGCTAAGTTATTCAATAAAATCGTACGACCTTACTTATTGCAGATAAATTATTAGCAAGCGATGGGAGAATAGGCCTATAATCACACCAAGTGTGCTTGTGCAAGAATGCCGGCTTATAATTGACTCTATAATTTCTCGTTCTCCACAATTTGAAATCTCAAGTAATGAGACTCGTGGATGCTTAGCCCAATAAACCAATTAAGGTCTACATAGTTAAGGATACTTGCTAGAATAAACTTGGATAAGTCTATTCGGGTTGAGTCAAAATAATCGTAACGGGCCTAATATGCCAAAGACTTCAAAACTAGCTACACCACTTTATTGATATTTTTGACTTTATTGTGGGATATATACATATGAAAGCAACGATAAAAATTTGAAAAGTACGACTATATGGCCAAAGTTAATTAAAAATTTGAAAAATGCTGAAAAAGATGATTTTCCGGTTAAATGAAGGCATTTTAATGGAAAAGTCCACTTAAAACTTCGATAGAAGTCCCCCTACACTTAAGATAAACATTGTCCTCAATGTTTAAGCATGTGGGAAAAGTCTCCCCTACACTTATGACATTGTGCACGTTGGTTAAATCAAGATAAGGAAGAGACGACTAAAGTGATCAATTTCAAATGTGAGTATGAAGAAAATTGAATCACGATAGTTGAGAGATAGAACCGGATTGCGGATAACACGGGAGCACGGTTCTTCAAAGGTTCCAAAAGTGCAGTCATCCCTGTAATCACATCACCACACAAACACAAACAACCTAAATAGGCCCCCTACACTTAGGAGGTAAAACGGAAAAGGATAGATTCTCGGGTTGCCTCCCGAGGAGCGCTTGTTTTTGATAACCGAGTCACGAGCCTGACTCGACCCAAAATTAGTTCAGGGGAAACGTGGTGAGGGATTGAATCATCTCATGAGAGATGTCCTCACCAAGGTACAACTTCACTCGTTGGCCATTCACCTTAAAATTAGGTCCATTAGGTTGAGCGAGCTCGAGAGTACCATATGGAAAAATTTGGGCAATGGTGAATGGGCCAGACCAACGAGATTTCAGCTTGCCCGAAAAGATTTTCAACTGAGAGTTAAAGAGTAAAACTTTGTCTCCAACTTGGAACTCTCGGTTTTTAATCTTAGAGTCATGAATGAGCTTAGTCTTTTCCTTATAGATCAAAGAATTTTCATAAGCCTCATTCGGAGTTCATTAAGCTCATTGAGTTGGATCTTGCATAGGTCACCGGCTTTGTTGATGTCGAAATTAGCCCACTTTAAGGCCCAGTAAGCCTTGTGCTCCAACTCAATGGGGAGGTGGCATGATTTCCCGTCACGAGACGATATGGTGTACAACCAATGGAGTCTTGTATGCGGTACGAAAAGCCCACAGAGCATCATATCGGCCCATGAGGCACGATGCTCTCCCACGGTTCGTTCAAGAATTCGCTTTAACCCTCGGTTAGAGATTTCAGCTTGCCCATTAGTTTGTGGGTGGTATGCGGTGGAAAGACGATGATTTACACCATACTTAGCCATGACTCTTGCGAATTGATCATTGCAAAAATGAGTCCCGCGATCACTAATAATGGCATGAGGCACATCGAATCTAGCGAATAACGACTTCAATAAGTTACAAACCACCCTTGCGTCGTTAGTGGGTAAAGCTTTGGCTTCAACCCATTTAGAAACGTAGTCAACGCCTACAAGGATGTATTTGTTTCCTTTAGATGAAGGGAATGGCCCCATAAAGTCGATGCCCCATACATCAAAGATTTCACATTCTTGTATGACATTTTTAGGCATCTCATCTTTATGTGTGATCTTGCCTTGTTTTTGGCAAGCATCACAATGTTTAACCATCTCGTGAGCATCACGATAAATGGTGGGCCAATAAAATCCCGAGTCAAACACTTTCTTAGCGGTGAAGTTGGGACCAGAGTGACCACCGGTGGGTCCTTTGTGGCAAGCTTCGAGAATGTCTAAAGCTGCCGGTCCATCAACACATCGGCGAATAATCAAATCAGCGCATTGTTTGAAGAGATACGGGTCATCCCAAAAGTAAGTCTTAATGTCTTTGAAGAACTTTTTCTTTTGCTGGGATGTTAACCCGTCAATGAGAATTCCACCCGCCAAGTAGTTTGCAATGTCCGCAAACCACGGGGCTTCATCTTGATTCGAATTGATAGATATTAAGGTCTCAAGGGGAAAAGAGTCATTGATCTCTTTGTTCGGATGATCCCCTTGATAAGGATCCTCAACTCTACTGAGATGATCCGCGGCTAGGTTTTCAGCTCCCTTCTTATCACGAATTTCGATTTTACATTCTTGAAGTAGCAAAACCCAGCGAAGAAGTCTTGGTTTAGAATCTTGTTTAGTTAACAAGTACTTCAACGCGGAATGATCGGTATACACGATGGTAGTGGAAAGGACAAGATAGGGGCGAAATTTTTCAAAAGCATAGACAACCGCTAAAAGCTCTTTTTCGGTTGTCGTGTAATGCAATTGAGCCCCTGTCATTGTCTTGCTAGCGTAATGAATCGGTTGGAAGTGTTTATTCACTCTTTGGCCCAAAACCGCTGCAATAGCAAAGTCACTAGCATCGCACATCAACTCGAAAGGCAGCTCCCAATTAGGGGTAACCAAGACCGGTGCCTTAGTTAGCTTATCCTTAAGAAGGTTGAAGGCTTCAATACACTCGTTGGAAAAGATAAAAGGAGTATCTTTTTCCAAGAGGTGGGTCATCGGGCGAGCGATTTTAGAAAAATCTTTTATGAATCGACGGTAGAAGCCCGCGTGACCAAGGAAACTTCTCACACCCTTCACGGTTGAAGGTGGAGGCAATTTTACAATAACATCGACTTTAGCATGGTCCACTTCAAGACCGGCTTTGGAGATTTTGTGTCCTAGCACGATGACTTCTTTTACCATGAAATGGCATTTTTCCCAATTAAGAACAAGGCGAGTGTCTTCAACCGCTTAAGCATACGTTCTAAATTGGCAAGGCAAGCAGAGAATGAATCGCCATAAACCGAGAAATCATCCATGAAGACTTCCATAGTTTCTTCAACCGTGTCATGGAAGATAGCCATCATACACCTTTGGAACGTCCCAGGAGCATTGCATAAACCGAAAGGCATGCGTTTGTAAGCAAATGTTCCATAGGGACAAGTGAATGTGGTTTTCTCTTGGTCTTTGGGATCGATGGGGATTTGAAAATACCCGGAGAAACCGTCTAAGAAGAAGTAATAGTCATTACCCGCTAGACGCTCGAGCATTTGATCCATGAAAGGAAGAGGAAAATGATATTTTCTCGTGGCATCATTGATTTTACGATAGTCGATACAAACTCTCAACCCAGTAACGAGACGAGTAGGAATCAACTCGTTGTGTTCTTTGGGAACAACGGTTATTCCGCCCTTCTTGGGCACACAATGGACGGGACTAACCCATGGTGAATCTGAAATAGGGTAAATCAAGCCGGCATCTAGAAGTTTGATAACCTCTTGTTTGATGACGTCATGAATTTGAGGGTTAACCCTTCTTTGGCTTTGGATTGTGGGTTTAATGTCATCTTCCATGAGAATTTTATGAGTACAAAAGTTTGGATCAATTCCGCGGATATCGGAAATTTTCCAAGCAATTGCCTTCTTATGATCTTTAAGCACGGCGATAAGGCGAGATTTTTCTTCTTCTTTCAAGTCCTTCGCGATGATGACGGGCGACTTCTTCTTTTCTTCAAGGAACACGTACTCGAGGTGAGATGGTAACTCCTTAAGCTCTAAATCCGGAGGATTTTTGATGGTAGGCGTAGTCGAATTCGGTTCATCAATAGCAATAGCCTTGGGAGATGGTGGAGAAACATGTTCCTCTTTGAGAAGTTTCTCAATGAGACGAATGTCTTCATCCCACTCGGTGGGAGAATCGTCATATTCTAAGTTCACATCTCCCATGGTTGCTTCAAAATCTTTCCAAAGGAAATCACTTTCTCCAAATAGAGTTAGTGATGAATCAATAGAGGCAACGGTCTCAACATTGGGAGGAGAGGTAGGAATACTTTTACAAGCATCTTTAAAGTGTTCTTCACAAGCCTCATCAAGAACGTCGATACAATTAACACTCTCGTATGAATAAGGCTGTTTAGAAATCTTACCCATGTTGAAGACAATTTGATCGTCACCAACTCTCAAGATAAGTTCACCCGCTTCTACATCGATGAGAGTGCGACCGGTCCTCAAGAATGGACGTCCAACGATTAATGGAACCCGAGGGTCCATCTCGTAGTCGACCACGACGAAATCGGCATGAAAAGTGAATTTGTCGACTCCTACAAAAACGTCTTCGGCTATCCCCACTGGATAAGCAACCGTACGGTTAGCTAATTCCAAAGTCATTTTGGTGGGGACTAGCTCAGGGAGAGGTAATTGCTTCCAAACACTTAAGGGCATTAAATTGATACTAACACCTAGATCGGCTAGGGCCATGCAATTCTCTACTCCCGGGAAGTTTCAAGGGATTAAGAAGTGACCCGGATCACCAAGTTTGGTTGGCAATTTCCTTAAGAGCACTGCAGAGAAATTCTCATTAAGTTGGGTGTTAGCAATATCAAGAAGCTTTTCCTTGTCACTAAGAAGATCTTTAAACATCTTCGCGTATTTAGGCATGTGAGCGAGAGCCTCAGCGAAGGAGATGTTGAAATTCAATTGTTTAAACATTTTGAGAAAGTTTGAAACTTGAATATCGTCCTTGCTTTTGAGCTTCTCTTTCCTCAACCTTGAGGGATAAGGTATATCGGAAGAAGAGGAAGGATTTGAGAGAATAGGGTCACTCACATCCTTGGGTGGAGGAGGGGTAGAAGTAAGAGGTGGAGGAATTAGGGAAGTAGAAGGATGAGGAATATGAGTAGGTGACTCGTTTTCCTTAGTCACAATCACCGGTGGAGGTATAGGAAGCTCGGGTTCCTTGGTACCTTTTCCCCTGCGAGTGGTGATTGCTTTCATATCCCCTCTTGGATTAGCCACAGTGTTACTCGGATGAGTACCCGAAGAAGAGGTTTGATTACCTTGGAAGAAACCAACCATCATGTCCCTTAGGTCATTCTTTTGACTACTCAAAGAATTTCGCATATCGGCTCTAAGATCATTCCCTTGTTTCACCATGTCGCCCTTCAAATTAATAATCTGGGTCTGCAGATTCTTCACCAACACATCATTCGTCCGCATGTACGTTTCGACCTCATGGTTGAAAACGGTGGGTTGAGTAGGAGGAGGTGCTTGATAAGAAGGTGATTGGTAAGGAGCGGGTTGGTAAACTTGAGTAGGATTTTGAGGTGGATATGGTTGTCTTTGAGGTGGTTGGTATGGTGCTCAAGGTTGGTTTTGGTTGGGTCGGTTAAGGTTTTGTTGTTGGTGTTGATTGATTGGAGGAAAACCGGGCGGGGAAAGAAAGTTGTTTGAGCGGTAGCTAAGCAAGTTGCGGTCACCTTGAGGACGTGCTTGATAAGCAGCCGGAGGATAGGTACCGTATGCTGCGTTAACATTCTCACAAGGGTAGTCTTGGGTGGAAGTACAAGTAGTGTAAGAGTGAGGACCCCCGCATATTTCACATGGTTGGCTTACAGCATTGACTTGAGCGTTGATGCTTTTGGTGTTGCTAGCGGTTTGGGCAGCAAGCGATTCAAGAAGCGAAGTAATTTTGTCAAGTCTCTTGTCGTTGTCACTAGTACTAGCACTAGCGGCATTGGTCCGAACACTCTTGGTTTGTACTCTAGACTTATTCTTAATAATATCCCAAGCGGCATTAGAACTCTTAACCAAAATATTACCCCCCGAGGCACTATTTAGTGAATCTTGGTCATTCATGCTTAAACCATTATAAAAGGTATTAATTTGGTGCACTTTGGTAAAGCCATGTTGTGGGCACTTTCTTAAAAGGTCTTTAAAACGGTCCCAAGATTCACTAAAAGTCTCATCGTACTTTTGTTCAAAATTACTAATTTCATTCCGCAAAGCGGTAGTACGAGAGAGTGGGAAAAAGTAGTTTATGAATTTGGTCTCTAAGTCCGTCCACGTCAGAATACTTTGTGCCGGTTCCTTTGCAAGCCAATGCCGGGCTTGTCCCTCTAAAGAGAATGGACAAAGTTGTAAACGGATTACCTCTTGTGGAACACCATTGAATTTGACCGTATTTGTGAGTTGCAGGAACCTTTTGATGTGGTCATGAGGATCATCAATGCTACGCCCCAAGAATGGTTGAGCAGAGACCATTTGAATAAAGCCGGATTTGAGCTCAAAGTTGTTGGCTGCAATCGTGGGTATGACAATTGGATCGTTTTTGCCCTGTACATGTGCTTGCAAAATTTCAATCATAGGACGATTGTCCGGTAGAGGTTCATTGTTGTTATTATTCATGTTGTTTTGAGGTGGATTGTTATTGTTGTTGTGTACACCGGCCATGTCTAAGTTATCGAGAGTCTCGGGCTCTTGATAAGACGTTGATCGAGTGCGCATACACCTGCAAAAGAACTAACAAAGCAAGAAATATTTTTGGTTTTTTATGTTTTTTAATTTTTTTTAATTTTTTTTTAAATTTTTTTTTTGTATTTTTGAAAATTTTATATTTTTTAGGGTTTTTGAATTTTTTTATGAAAAAGTAACGTTCACGGTGAACGGATCCCAAAATCCAATTTCTCAAAAAAAACTGTTAATCTTTACGAGAAGAGCCGGCAGCGGCGCCATTTGATACATAGGTTTTGCAAGGTTCGTTTTAATTCTCGGTATCTTCTCGAATCGATCACGGTTCAAAGTGGAATAGTTGTTCTTGGTTACTAAAAAGGGGTTTGGTTTTCTATTCTATTAAAAAGGTAAATGCGTAAAGTAAATAAAGATAAACTAAAAGCAATTAATAAGAATAAAACTTGAATTAAAATAAAACAGTTAACTACCTAAACTCAGAAAAAGTCGCTGATTCGGAATGTTAAGGCTTGATCCGGAATATACTAAACAGAAACCTTCATTCGGAACCTATGCTTCATTCGGAAAATTTACCTTCATTCGGAACACTTGGACAAAAGCTTCATTCGGAACATAAGACTTCATTCGGAACATTTGTTCATACGGAACTTCTAACTGAAAACCTTTCATTCGGAATAAAATGCTGATTCGGAAGATTTGTCCTTCATTCGAAACATTTAAATGAACTCATTCAGAATAAAAGGTTGATCCGGAATGTTGTGCTCACTCAGAATAATTTGCTCGTTCGGAATAAAAACTGATTCGGAATAATAAACTAAAATCCTTGATTCGGAATATTTCAACTCATCCGGAATATTGATTATTCCGGATGAACGGACTGATTCGGAATATTTGAAAACAAACTGATTCGGAATAATAAACCAAAATGCTTGATTCAGAATATTTTTGAAAAGAACTGATTCGGAACCTAACAACTCATCCGGAATATTAATTATTCCGGATGAACAAACTGATTCGGAACAATTATGAAAAACGTTGGTTCGGAATGTTTTAACTAAGATCCTTCATCCGGAACATTGGTGTTTATTCGGAATCTGGGAAACTTAAGAACACGAAAAACAGGGAGATAAAATGACACGATTTTTAGCCAAAATCCACCAAGTTTTTAACCAAAACTTAAACTAATTTAACCACGAATCATCTACTAATGGTAAACATCAAATCAAAACAATAAAAACACAAAACCCACTTACTTTTAAAGATCAAAATCAACCAAATAAGAACTTGAGACTTTAAATAAAAAAGATGAAGATGAACAAGATGAAATGAACGATTGTATTGATTGATTAAGGTAGAGTAAACAAAAGGAAAGATTAAAAACTTACAAGATTAAAGATTCAACAAAAATGAATAATCACCAACACCTTAATGGTGTTGGCTTCCTACGAAAACAAAGAATAAGAAAAGGCTGGAAATTAAAAACTAGCTCAAAATGTGTGAAGGAAGCTCCTATTTATAGGTCTTCAAGTTGGTTGGTGAGTGGGCTTTCTCCCTTTCTTCTTGTCTTCTCGTCTTTTCAGAAAAGTTGACGTTTTCGATTTTGATTCGGGATTTGTCGACGAATAAATTCAACTCGTGTTTTAATTTCTTCGTTTTAATAAACTTGAGTTCTTCGACATATGTAAATCTTCCGTCTTTGGTCCTTTTCTTCGATAAATCTTTAAATAGGCCCATTGACTTCAAATCTTTTGCATCTCTTGGACAATAGACTTCGTCTTGAGTCTTTTTCTTTGATAAAACCCGTGCAATCCCATGTTTTCTTTAATATTTATCCGGTTGGCTCTGAAAACACAACAAACACACAAACCACGCATAATTCCAAACAAATGATATTAAATACGCGTTTTGGTCTCGTTTTAGCAAGAAATAAGTGGTAAAAGGATGGGTGTTTTCACACCTATTAGGGCCCATTTGGGTTTTTCTTTTCCTTTGTCCTTGAGAAGGTTGTTGTTGTGAAAGTTGAGGAGGCAGAGGTACCTTCAGCTTCTTTGTCGTGTCTCTTACCCAATTCAGCTTTGCTTGAATGTTCTTCATCATTTGGGCAACACCAGGCCCAGTCTTCTTTTGGGAAAGAGACAACATTTCTAACCATTCAGAGAGGCCCATATCTCTGAGTTTAAAGTCACTGGAGACTTTGTAGTTGGTTAGTTGGTTCTCTCTGTAAAGGGTCATCACCACTTTTTTGTTCTTGTCAGTGTAACATGCATACTTGGTGATTTGACCAGGTTCAGCTCTCTGGTTTATAAGTCTTTCATATTTCTTTAGAAGGTTGCTCCTTTTAACCTCCAATTCTTTAAGCTTAACCAGCTGAGCTTCCTTTACAGCATGAGAGAGTTTGTTCAAAGCTTCTTTGCTTTTGAGTTTAGCTGCTCTGATGTTTACCAGCCTCTGGTGTTCCAAGATTTGAGCCTTTGCCTACTTTGGGGTAAGTGGTGGTTCATCAGCGCTCTTGAATTTGTTCAGGTCAGAGTGTTTGGAGAGCTTGGCTGTAGATCCGCCTTCTTCTTGGAGGGAGTGCAAGGTTATTTCAGGCTGTTCAATAGCAATTCCTTTTCCCTTGTCCTTTATTGCATCAGTGCTGGGGTTGAAGGATCTAAGAGGTTTTGGAGTAGGAATCCCTGTTGAAGGTTTTAGTTGTTGAAGTGACTGCTCCCCCTTAGGTGAGGCAGTGTCTTCTTCTTCTTCAGAGGTGGAGGTTGCTGAATTCTCCCCCTCAGGCATAGCGCCGGTAGTAGCTGTGCCTGATCCAGGTTTGAGGAACTTGACGAATTCTTGATGAACAAATAAGCAGATCTCTTTAAGTTCCTCTTGCAACAGATCTTGAAGAAGTTTTCTTGAAGGCTCAGACGCCTTAGCAATAGCTGCAACATTTGCTTTGACAGCTGATGTGAGGACCGATGGTATGTATTGCTGGAGGCTCTGGTCTAGAACAGTTGGGAGGTGAGCTTGCAAGGCACTTCCCAGTAGTTGCGGAAGTAAGGCAGTCATAGAGGACTCCACAGATGAAGTTAGTGAAGTCTCTAGTGTGGTGATGAGTTCCTCAGCAGCATGGGTTAGGGTTTGTAATTCAGAGAGGATGACATCATTTGTGACTCTGGGCTTGGTTTTACTTATGTCACCCCTCTTAACCCAAAGAGCCTCAGCAGCGAGTTCCTGCACATCTTTCATTCGAGGAACATGGATAGGCTTGAGTTTTTGTAAATGTTCCAAGTGTTGCTTGGCCCCTAGTTCCATGACATTTGGTAAGGTTGGGAAGGGAACTGGGGTTGGTGTACAGAGCCTCTGGTCCAATAGCCGCTTAGCAGCCAATTCTTGCACATTGGACATTGATGGGAAGGAGATGGGTTTCAACTCTGATGTAACTTGGTCATGATCAGCATCCATATCAGCATAATCTGAAATGGTCAAGTCCTCTTCAATAATGAAGACCTCATCCTCTGGCATGGAATGAATGTCTGACATGGCATCGAGATCTATGTGGGGGGCTTCAGCATTTTCATCACCAGCAATGGAATAGGCATCATCATTATGCTGTTCTTCATGAAGATTATGAGCCTGTTATGACATTTGTTAGTAACCAATTGTGAAAAATATGAAGTTATAGATCGCCATTCGCTGCCCCTAGGAAAGTTGGGTGTGATTATCCAGCCCCCCCTAAGGATTTCTCCTTGGGACTCTTTTAAGTGTGAAATAGTTATGTTGAAGTGTCGCCATTCGCTGCCCCTAGGATAGCTGGGTGTGATTATCCAGATCCCCCATAAGGATTACTCCTTGGGACACTTTTGAGTTGTGAAAGTTATGTGGTGAATGGTCGTCGTTCGCTGCCCCTAGGATAGCTAGGTGTGATTATCCAGCTGCCCCTGACAGATTGCTCCTTGGGACTCTTTTAGTGGTGAAGTCATGGAAGTTAAATGTCTCCATTTATCACTGCCCCTAGGAAGACTGAGGGTGATTATTCAGTCCCCCCAAAAGAATAAATTCTTTGGGACTCTTTTAGTTGTGAATTATTTGAAGGTAATGGTCGCCTTTTATCGCTGTCCCTAGGAAGACTGAGGGTGATTATTCAGTCCCCCCCCCAAAAGAATAAATTTTTTGGGACTCTTTTCAAATGAGGGGACCCAGAGACTGCGTGAAGTGTAGAGAATCTGGGTCGGGACCTATAGCATGCTCAAGTTGGTATGGACAAGAGCATAGTCCAGAGGGTGAAGGATCATCGGGGTGCGTTATGAGCACAAATGAATCATATCCTTGTGTTAAGAGAGAGTGTACAGATAATCCGAAGAGTTCTAGGTGCTGACACAGACACTCTATGGGTTGAGGCAAACCCTAAGACTTCATCACTCTCTCCTACAGAATGTTGAGAGTGATTGTATGTGAACCTCAAAGAGAATAAAATGGCAAACTAATACTTGAGAGATATCAGCGTTGAGAAGGTTCTTAGTCATCTCTGCTGACTAGAAGACGTTAGACTCAGGTTGTTTGTCAGTGGTAGGCTCTTCAACCACATCCACTAGAGAAGGGGATGGGTTCTTCTTAGTCTTCTTGGACTTGGAAGGATTAACATAAGGGGTTTCAGAGGAAATGGGGATGTCTTTCCTCTTCTTCTTCTTTTCCTTGGGCACCTTGGGCTGAGAAGAAGACTGTACAAAGGTCTTTAACAGAGACTTGTCAGTTGCTCTTTCAGCATTCACCTCATTGTGATGGATCAAGGGCTCTCCATAAGCAACCAGTAACCCAGCGACCTGCATCATGTACCTGCTGAGAGGTACTTCGTCTTCCAAGGGAGTCTTCAGTGATGCAGCAGTGATGTGATAAGGAGAGAAGGAGAGAAGTTCATCATTTGTGTAGCCTTCACCCAACATATCTTCTAAGAGAAGAGAGAGATATCTTGTGTAGCAGATGGTGGCAAGTCTGTTCTTCTTCCCTTTGTTTTCTAGCTTAGCAATGAGGTCAGAATAAAGTATATGAGTGATCCCTATATCTTTCCCCCAAATTAAGCTATAAGCAGTTGCTTGCTGGGCTCCATTAAGTTGATCATGAGACCCCTGGTTTCCACCCAGACATTTCACAATGTATAACATCAGCGTCCTCCAAATAGGTGAAAAGTAGTTCACTTTGATCAGGGATTTGTTCTGGAAACCTTGTGTGGTGAAGGGTTTATCATTGTCGTCACGAGGACGAAGGGTAGCCAGAGCCTTCTTTACCGTGGCGCTGGCAGGCACAGCGGACATGCCTTCATTGACTGGAAGTCCAATGACTTTGGTAAAGGTATGAAGATCAAAAGTGAGAGGTTGGGGATGTGTGGAAAGGTTGAAGGTGATATGTGATGAGGTTTGATCAACTTCGGCGCTATACCAGAACTCCTTCAAATATTGGTGGTAGCATGTGGAAGGTACTCTGGTTATGGCTTCAAAAATGGTGGAGTTTTTTAGGAAGGAGAACAATGGTTGGTAGAGTGAATTGGTGTGTTCCAAGAGAGCTACACAATTGTTTAAGGCAATTTTGCCATCGTGTATCTTAAAATCAACGTTCGAGGTGGCCATGACGGTGAAAGCGGTGTTAGATGATGAAGACGCCATTGTTGAAGTGAGGAAGAAATGAAGGTTTTTGAGAAGATGAATAGTATGTGTGTGTGAAAGTAATGAGTAGTGTGAGTTTTGAAAAGTGAGTCAAGGGTTTTGATAAAAGGGTTAGCCGTTTTACAATTAAAGCATTTAATGCAAAAAATTACCTTTTAGGAAAAGTGGGACCCCTTGACTCTTCATGTGATATTTCAGTCCCTTGGAAAGCGGGAAAGTTGTTGACAATAAAGGTTAATCATTTGAATTAAATATGGGAATATATTAAGTCCCATTGGAATGTAACTACCTCATTACATTCAGTTCCCTTTAATGCCCAGAGACAGAGATCAGATATCATTTATCAGATTTGTTTACCATTATTGAGCATACCCAGCTCAGCAACCAACCTAGTAAAACTTGGCTCAGCCAGAGGTTTGGTGAATATATCAGCGAGCTGGTATTCAGTGGGTAAAAAATGAAGCTCAATATCACCTTTTAAAATATGGTCTCTGATAAAGTGATACCTGATGTCAATATGCTTAGTTCTGGAGTGAAGTACCGGATTATTTCAGATGGCTATAGCACTTGTGTTGTCACAGAATATGGGAACGTTTTCATAAATGATCCCATAATAAGCCAGCTGACTTTTCATCCAGAGAACTTGAGAACAACAACCAGCAGCCGCTACGTATTCAGCTTCAGCTGATGACATGGCCACAGAGTTTTGTTTCTTGGCGCTCCAGCATACCAACTTTCCTCCAAGGATTTGACAACTCCCATAGGTGCTCTTTCTATCAAGACAACACCCAGCATAGTCAGAGTCTGAGTAGGCTTTGAGGTCGAAGCCTGATCCATTAGGATACCAAAGACCCAATGTGGGAGATCCTTTTAAGTACCTGAAAATTCTTTTGACAGCTACAAGATGGGATTCCTTGGGGTTAGCTTGGTACCTAGCACAGAGACATGTGGAAAATTATATGTCTGGTCTGCTTGCTGTGAGGTACATCAGTGACCCAATCATGCCTCTATATAAGGTCTCATTAACAGAAACCCCTGAGTCATCAGCTCCTAAGTTGTTGGGAGGAAGCATGGGGCATTTCACTGATGCACAATCAAACAGATCATACTTCTTGAGCAAATCCTTAACATATTTTTCTTGACAAATGGAAATTCCTTTTGAATTTTGTTTAATTTGAAAACCCAAGAAAAAAGTTAATTCCCCCATCATGCTCATTTCATATTTTTTGGTCATTAATTTGGCAAACTGTTTGCTCAATGTAATATTGGTTGAACCAAAAATTATGTCATCTACATAAATCTGTACTAAAATGACATCACCCTTGGACCTATAAGTGAACAGGGTTTGATCAATGGTACCTCTGACAAATTTATTTTCAAGTAAGAATTTTGATAGGGTTTCATACCAAGCTCTAGGCGCTTGTTTCAGCCCATAGAGTGCTTTGTGAAGTCTGCAGACGTGATCAGGATACTCACTGCTTTCAAACCCTGGGGGTTGATAGACATATACTTCCTCTGCAAGCTTCCCATTAAGGAAAGCACTCTTCACATCCATCTGGTACACAGTAAACCCCATATAAGCTGCAAAGGCTAGGAAGATTCTGATGGCTTCCAATCTAGCTACTAGTGCAAACGTTTCATCATAGTCAATCCCCTCAGACTGTATATATCCCAGCACCACAAGCCTAGCCTTGTTTTTGATAATCATGCCAGCTTCATCCCTCTTGTTTCTGTAGACCCATTTAGTTCCAACCACTTGCTTCCCAGCTGGAGCTTTTACCAGAGTCCACACCTTGTTCCTCTTGATCTGATTCAACTCATCTTGCATGGCAACAACCCACCCATCATCTAGAAGCGCAACAGCCACATTCTTAGGTTCATCCTCAGAGAGAAAATCAGCAAAAAGGCATTCATTCGCTGAGGCGGTTTCCAGAGATCTCAATTTGCCTCTGGTGGTGACTCCCTCAGAGGGTTCACCAAGAATATTCACCAGAAGAATATCTTGGTTCCTACTCCATTTGGATTGAGGAGCAAGAGTCTCTGTGGGTTCAGGAGTCACAGCAGGTTCAATGAATGATGAGGGATCTTCACAAATTATTTCTTCATAGGAGAGATTGGTTCGATGAGATCAGCATTCACAGTAGTGGGTGGAGTGATTTGTTCATCATTTTCAACTTCTGGAGTGATGTTAGAGATTGAATGAGGATCGAATGCATGAACATAAGGGAAGTCCTTGTGACAGCCCTTGGATGATTCCTTGGGATGTGAGAAATCATCCTCTGGATATGATTTAACTTCATTGAAGTCAATGTCACATTCTTCTGAGTTGGTGTGGTTGATGACAGCATCTGCTTCATTGAAGGTGACATGGATGGATTTTCTAATTCTTGTCTGCGGATGTTGAATACTCTAAGCTCTGGAGGTGAGAGAGTAACCAACGAAGAATCCATCATCAGACTTTTCATCAAATTTTCCCAGGTGATCTCTATAGTTGTGAATGAAAACAGGGCAACCAAAGACATGGAAGTACGTTACATCAGGGGCTCTCTTCCTATATACTTCATAAGAGGTCTTGCCATGTCTCTTCACAATAATTGATCTGTTTTGTGTATGACAAGCTATGTTCACAGCTTCACCCCAAAATTGTTTAGGAAGTCTTGATTCGCTGAGCATTGTTCTAGCAGCCTCTATGAGGGTTCTGTTTCTTCTTTCAGCGACACCATTTTGTTCAGGGGTGCCTGGGTTAGAAAAGTTCTGTGATATTCCGTTTTCATCACAAAAGGCTTCCATGGCATGATTCTTGAATCTAGTGCCATTGTCACTTCTGATAGCCTTAACTCTATAGTCATTGAGATTCTCTATTTCTCTGATGAAGGACATTATTCTTTCAGTAGCATCACTCTTTCTTTTGAGAAAGAATACCCATGTGAATCTAGAGAATTCATCTACAATGACTAGTTTATACTTGGTATGATTAAGGGATTGAGGTTTTACTGGTCCAAATAAGTCCATGTGAAGGAGATGGAGGCACTTATTTATGGAGAATGATTGTTTAGTCTCGAATGAGGCTCTGTGGTGCTTCCCTTTCTCGCACGCTGAGCAGGGTCTGTCTTTGGTGAAGGTCAGAGAGGGAAGCCCAGCTACTAAATCATTCTTGGCCAGTTTGTTAATGTTTTTGAAGTTGAGATGGGAGAGTCTCTTATGCCATAGCCAATTTTCACTATCAGATGCTTTGGAATAGAGACAAGTGTTTGTCCCTTCTGGATAAGATGTCATGTCGATGACATACACATCCCTTCTCATGGGTGCAATAAGAACAACATCATCATTTTGATTGAAGATTGTTCCTTGGGTCTTGGTGAACAGAACTTTGAAGCCAGCATCGCAGAGTTGACTAATGCTGATTAGGTTGTGCTTTAGTTCATTGACATAAGCGACCCTTGTGAAGGTTATTCCATTACAATCCACTGAGCCATAACCCTCAGTATCCCATGAGGAATCATCTCCAAAGACTACTTTAGGACCAGACTCCTTTTTATATATATGTAGATATTGTTTAACCCCTGTCATGTGTCTGGAGCACCCGCTATCCAGATACCAAACAAATTTCTTCAGATATTCGTGCATAGATATAACAAAGCCAGATTAGTTTCTATGATGAATCCACTTTCCAGTGGGTCCATGCTGTCGCTGACCAGCGACATTGGTCCTTCTCTGGTTACCTCCCCCTCTTTGGTTGTAAACCCTGGGTTCATGACGCATGCTTCCACAGATGTCACATCCAGGATAATGCTCGCACTCATCAGAGTGATGGTCGAAGAAACCACAGTACTTGCATGGGGGGTTAGGTCTGTAACCCTGAGAGTTATCTCTGGGTTTAGGCTCAGCCTTTCTTGAGGGTCGATGAGGAGTTTTTGATCTCATTTGAGTTCTGGTTCTTTGAACCGCAGTGACTTCCTCATGCTCTCTAGATGTGTGTTCAGTGGACTCGCATGTGATACATTTTGGTTTCTTAGTGCAATCCTCAAATGAGTGATTCTTGAAACCGCAATGCTTGCAAGGTCTGAACAAAGCTCTCCCCTTGGAGCTACTAGAACCTTCACCAAGAGAGTTAACAGATGGACTATTAACTCTGGGGTTGATTTGTTCTTTCAACCCTTTTACCTCTTCCATCAAGGTGAGGAGAAGTTGCTTGGTGGGAGAAAGCTCTTCAGGGGGAGGAGTGGGTTTGTTGGAGTCCTTAGCCACAAAAACCTTTTTATTTGCTTTATCAGCGACTTTGAGAATTGAATTACCAGGGGTTTTAGTTGGAGGTTTTGGGCCAGGCAAGGAATCAGATGGGTTAGCACCAGCGAGTCTTGGTGGGGCTGGTACCTCTGATTCTTTGTTAGAGTTCTTCTCATCCACATAGGTGAAAGAAGGAGAAGTAACATCTGAAGGGACAAATTTGACATTGGGAACATGGATATGTTTTTTGTATCTACCCTTTCCCCCAATAGCCTGAACCACATCACCAGGTATAGATTCAGCGACTATTTCTTCCACTGTGGATTGAGCCAAATTCCTTTTGTCAATGGTTTTTCTAAGTTCAGAATTTTCATCAGACAATGACTCATTTTCAATGGATAATTTGCTCACTTCATTTTGAAGTTGATTAGCAAGATTCACAAAAGGTTTAAGATTAGTTAATTCAGATTGGCAAAGATTTAACTCTGTTTTAAGACTATGAAATTTGTTTAACAGGTTTTTTCTTTACTCTTCCACAAAGTAGAGGTCAACCAAGGTATAGTCACTGACATGGTCTCTATCAGGACCTTCAGCCATAGATAACATTCTTTGTACCTTTTTCATGGTGATATCCACCCATTGACCAGATCTTGCTTCACTTTTACCCACAGCGGGTTCTTCATCAGAGACAGCTATAAAGGCTCTGACGGTGGTGGTACCTTCATCCTCAGAAGTGAGAGGTTCATCATCCCAGTCGAATGAGGCAGCGATCAGACCTTTTTCAGTCTTCTTAACATCCTTTTTCTTTGCTGCATCATCGGCTTTCTGATTGAGTTTTAGCAGCTCAACTTTCAAGGCTTTGTATTTGACTTTGTAGTCCTTCTTTCCTTCTGAGTCAGAGAGAGAGTTTGCTTGAAAGGTGAGGTGGAAAACTTCTTCTTGCTGTTGTTGTTGCTGGATGAAGGGAGGCTTGGAGAGGAGGTTTTGTTTGACCAACAATCCTTTTGATAGTGAACAGTCTTTCCACAAGTGTAGCATGACACCTTGGATTTATCAACCTTTGCAGCTCCAACTCTACCAGATCTCTTGTAGTACCTCTTTTGATAAGCTAAAAGATCTCTGTCATGGATGTAAAACCCGCATGCTTTTACCATGCATAGTACCCTTAGGATCGTACGTACTAGATTAAAACTTTCCTAATATAGCATGATTACGATTACGTGTTAGGAGTTTACGTATTACGTACGTGTTAGAACACGATAAGTATTTATTATGCACGATCACGTAATAATTATTTAACGATAATTAATCACGAACATGTGATCATGAAATCATGAACGTAATTAAAACACGAACTATTATTAATTACGTATATATATTTATTACGAGCGTAATAAAATATATTAGATCACGGTATTTACGTAACGAGAACATTTAAAACACGAACATAAATAATATCAAACGTGTAACTAAATAACGAGACACGGAAAAAGGTACGGGTACCCCAAGTGGGGTCCCTACCCGCGGCCAACAAGGACAAATGGGCCAAGCCCATTTGTCAAATTTACTAAAAGGGGGTTTATTATTTTTCACTACACAAATAAACTTTACAGAAGATTTTAAGAAAACCTAAAACCTCCTCCTCCCTTTGTCTCTTTGTGCCGCCACCCTACAAACACCATACAAGGTGATTTTTGATCTTTGGTCTTGAAGTTTTGGTGATTAATCGTGTTGGTTCTTCGTCCTCTTGATCCACGAATTCGGTAAAACCTTTTTAAACCTTTTCTTTTGATTTAATCTTTTTATAAATTATGAACATGTGATGTTTTTACAAAAACATAATAATTAATCATGGATCTAACATGTTTTGGTATTAAGTAAAATCAAAAGAGTGTTTTTAAGGGGTGTTTGTTTTGGCCGCAGGCTGCAACCGAACCCGAATGGGTTTCGGTTTGCCAAGCCGACCACCACCAAGACCATATGGTCTTGGTTTGTGCGTGTGGGTCCCACGGCAGCAAGGGAAACACGGGGTACCCCGAGTTGGTTCGGGGTACGGTGTCGATTTCATGTCCGGTTCATGTTTTTAGTCTAGATCCGGTTCATGGTGTATGTTAGTTTTTTTATGTTTATGATCTTAGGTTGAAATTAAATTAATAAAATGATGTGATTAATTTAATAACATGACTTAGGTTATTTAATTATTAATGATCATGAAATTATTTTAACCTAAGTATTTATATATTTAAAACTTATAATTATTTAATTATTTTAAAACCATGGATATAATTAATTAATTAACATGACTTAGGTTATATTATTAATATATAATAATACATATTTTAACCTAAGTATTTAACTTATTTAATTAAAAACATGTTATACTTTAATTAAATATTATAACCTATAGTTTAATTAAATTACATGAAATAATTATTAAACTATACACTATACCATATGACTTAGAAAATAATCATGAAAAACACTTAGGCTTATATACTTAGCTTATTTAACCAGCTTATTTCTAATTATGGAAACTTTCTATTTTTAGAAACTTAATTAAATAAGGCAGCTAATCTATTTATGGAAACCAGCTATTTTTAGAAACTTATTTATTCTAGGAAGCTAATCTAATTATGGAAACTTATTTAATTAAGGCAGCTAATCTATTTATGGAAACTTTCTATTTTTAGAAACTTATCTATTTTAAGCAGTAAATCTATTTTTGGAAACTTTCTATTTTTGGAAACTTTCTATTTTTGGAAACTTTCTATTTTAGGAAACCTGCTATTTTTGGAAAGTTACTTATTATTACACAGTGAGTATAATAACACATGAAATACCAGAAATACTTAATCAGATTAAACAGAATATAAGATTTTAACACAGTTTAAGGCTTTAAAACAGTAGAACATTGTAAGAACACATAAAATAAGCTAAGACATGACATAAAACCAGCTATGTATTTAGTAAGCAGATACTTATTCATGTACGTATTTATGTAGCACTAGTGATTCGGAAGTAGGATTTCTCGCAGTTCGTCTTTCTCGTTCACTGGACATAAGGTACAGATTCCCGTCCTTTCAGTATGGACATTCTTTCCTTATTAGGATTCCCCGTATGCAGCCAACTGTTTTCCCGTAGTATAAGTTATGTGTTTGATTGCTTATGTTTAATTAAGATTACCTATAGCCATATACATGCATGACCAGTTTCACCTAGTTATGGAGGTACCATAACCATAACATTAGAGGCACTGATGTTATGACTTCACCACGGCGGAGTGATTGCTCGTGGCGTCCCTTCAGATTTTGGCCATTTATTTATATTTATCATGTGGGGCGTATGGGTGCATCCTAGTTACATGTTTTATTCAGGATTACATGGTGAATGTGGTGTGTGCCTTGCATCCTTCACAAGGAGCTGATCCCTCCTACCCAAAAACTAGTATATTAAATTAGAGGCAGCCCCTCTAATTTGCATGATGAGGTCACCCCTCCAATTATTCATGCACGGTGGATTTTCATGACCTATATTGGCTAATGGTAAAATATGACAAACAGTTTTTATAAGATAAGCATAAGACTTTCAAACTATAAAACCAGTTTTATCAAGACTTAACCAGGTTACTCGGGACTTAGTTTTCTTCCGTTGTTATTATGTTATATGCTTATTATATTCATGCTTTATTGTACATCCGTGCACTGAGCGTATTTGCTCAGCCGTTTTCCTTTTCTATGTTCCCAAAACGGCAGGTACTCAGGGACGTTCGTAGACACTAAGAGTACGTGCATATGGACTGGAAGCTGTCTAGCCTTCTTCACATTATGCATTTCCTTTCTTATGATACTTATGCTTTGGACATTGTTTAGTCCTTTCCTTTATTATACTATGTTTGTGTGTGACGAGCTTTACTTTTGGACTACCGATGTTTGATTCTGGTATTTTCCTTTTATGGTCAAGTAATGTTTAGACATTTTTCCTTGTATGCTTTGATGACACGCCATAATTGCTGTGATATTTCCATTTCCAAAATGGGGTGTTACAATTATGGTATCAGAGCCAAGGCTTCGACCTGTAGGCTCTCAAATATGACCTGTGATTAGTGGGTAGTCACTACGGTCTTCCTAGAACTGACAGTTGTTTTCATGCATTCATCATTTTTAAGCATACATATACATGTCATTGTTGCATGGTTTTTGACTAAGTAATGGTTGGTACATGACTGGCCCTATTTAGTCGCATGTGTTTTATCGAAACTTTTAGATTTGGGACCGACCCATAGGCGTCCCCTCGTTATGTCTTTTGTTTTGGGTGAACTGACCAGAGGCGTTCACTCTCGAGCATACAAAAGTTTTCATAAAACTGCATCATGCATACATACAAAAATTTTCTTGCATAAAATTTTTCTCGTGAAATTTTAGTATAAATTTTTTTTCATGTATATATATTTATATTTTATGTTTTGATCTATTTAATCATATGTTTTATGTTATATTGTCAGATGGTTCTCACACGCGAACAGGAGCAGCTCAATGCTGCAATTCAGGCTGCCATGCAAGCCTTGCTTCCTCAACTGAGGAATGACATCAGGGCTGAAGTTCAAGCTGCCAACAATCAGCAGCACAATCAGCCACCTCCTCCTCCTCCTCCAGTGACATTAGCAGTATGGCTGGAGAGATACAACAAGCTCCTCCCTCGAGCTTTTGAGAAGACAGATAGCCCCAGCGATGCTGAAAGCTGGTTGGCTCACATCGAGAAGATTTTCAACGCTATGGGCTGTGACCCCGCATACAAGGTGAGGTTGGCATGCTATCGGTTCGACGGCGATGTACTCAACTGGTGGTTAGCATTGATGCAATCTGAAGGTGGTGATGAGTGGGTTGCTGGTTTGACTTGGGCTCAGTTTAAGGACAGGGTGATGGAGCAGCTCTTTCCCAAGGCTGAGCAGGACAAGCTCAAGAGAGAGTACCATGGGATCCGACAGAGAGCTGGGGAGAATAGCAACGAGTTTATGCAGCGCTTTCTTCGCTTGGCTGGTTTCCTTGGTGCGACAGCAGGTACTCCTGAAGAGCAGGCACATCACTTTAGGTGGGCTCTTCGCACATCGGTCGCAAACAATCTGGTGTGTGCTACGTTCAACACTGTAGCACAAGTGGCCGATGCAGAACGAAAACTAGAGATGCTGCAGGAGAGAGATGAGTTCGGGGAAGCTGAAAGACCCGACAAGAGGTAAACATTTGTATTCAAGCGGTGACCAATCCGTATACTTTCCATATGTCAATTATTCATCTCTTTAAATGTATCTTCCAGGCAGAAAACTGGGGACCGGTCTCAGCCGGCTACTCAGCAGCAGCCTCATCAGCCCAAGGGAAACGGTCAGACTAACGACCGTTCTGCTACGAATAGGCGTGGCGGTAATGACAATTACCGTAACAACGCCGGGCACTCCAACAGCAGCAGGTCCTAATACTTACGAAATTCCTTATGTTTATGTTATAACTCATATTCTGATAGTTTAGCAAAACTTCTACCAGGAACCATGGAAATGGTAGGGACCAGAACCAGAGAGGTTCACAGCCTAGCCGTCCAGCTATCACTGGTATTCAATCTTACGATTATCCGCTTTGTCCTTTGTACCCAATTACCATGTCTTATGTAAAATGTTTTATCAGGTTCCCAGCCAGCTAGAGCACCTGCTGGAGGATACACTCATCCTCTTTGCTCTACTTGCCACCGTAGGCACCCAGGACCATGTTGCCGTAATACTGATGCGTGCTTCAAGTGTGGTCTTCCTGGCCATATTATGAAGGATTGCCGTAAGGGCGAGATGGAGGGTACATCGGGACATGCTGATACCAAGCCGCCTCCTACTGCCGGGCGTGTCTACACGACATCTCGAGACCAGGCCAACAAGTCTACAGGTACCATCACTGGAATCTTGTATATGTATGGTCAAGCTGCATGTGTTCTTTTCGATACGGGTGCTACTCACTCGGTTATTTCTACTGCTTATGCTAAGAACATTAGGATGCCTCCCTTGCCACTAGAAAATAGGCTTACTATTTCTACGCCTTTGAGGGACTCTGTATTAATCACCCATGTATACAAGAGTCTTCCCCTAGAATTTGATGATAAGGTTCGACTTGTCGACGCACTTCCGCTGGACATGAATGACTTCGACATGATTTTGGGCATGGATTGGCTATCCAAATATCATGCTACCATAGACTGCCATTCATATCGAGTTATCTTCGGTGATGTCAATGCACCAGAGTACATTCATAATGGGTTCATACCCGGACGGTTTGTACAAGTCATATCCACCCTGCAAGCGCGTGCTCTACTGTCACATGGCTGCGAGGGTTATCTAGCTACGGTTCACGACATGGATGCTGAATCTCCATCGATTCAGGATCAACCAATAGTGTCGGTATTCCAAGATGTGTTTCCAGCAGAACTTCCGGGCATACCACCTGCACGAGAAGTGGAATTCAGTATCGAGCTGGTTCCAGGAGTTGAACCAATCTCCAAGGCTCCTTATCGCATGGCTCCCATAGAGCTGAAGGAGCTTAAGGATCAACTGCAAGAACTTCTTGACCGAGGTTTCATTCGACCGAGTGCATCTCCATGGGGCACACCGGTTTTGTTTGTTAAGAAGAAGGACGGCAGTATGCGTCTTTGCATAGACTATCGCGAGCTCAACAAGATTACCATTCGGAATAGGTATCCGCTGCCACGCATTGACGATCTGTTTGACCAACTCCAAGGGGCCAAACACTTCTCCAAGATTGATCTTAGGTCAGGCTATCATCAGCTACGAGTCAAGGAGCAGGACATCTCTAAGACTGCCTTTCGTACCCGTTATGGCCACTACGAGTTTGTAGTTATGCCATTTGGCCTGACAAATGCTCCAGCAGTGTTCATGGATCTGATGAACAGAATCTTCCATGAATTTCTGTATAAGTTCGTCATTGTCTTCATCGATGACATCCTGATTTTCTCAAAGTCCAAGGAGGAACACGAAGACCATCTTCGTACAGTAGGTATAGATTCTTCGCCAGAAGCAGCTGTATGCTAAATTCTCCAAGTGTGAGTTCTGGTTAGACAAGGTGGCATTCTTAGGTCACATTGTATCAGCAGAAGGAATCACTATGGATCCAGCGAAGGTTGAGGCCATTACTAAGTGGCCAAGACCGACATCAGCGACGGAAGTCCGCAGTTTCTTAGGCTTAGCTGGCTATTACCGTAGGTTCGTGGAGAACTTTTCCCGCCTAGCACTACCATTGACCAAACTGATGCGGAAAGGGGAGAAATTCGTCTGGACTGAAGATCGAGAGAAAAGCTTTGAAGACCTGAAGCAGAAGCTAGTATCTGCACCTATTCTTACTCTACCATCTGGTACGGGTGGATTTCAAATCTACAGCGATGCATCGGGGAAGGGAGTTGGCTGTGTTCTCATGCAACATGGGAAAGTGATCGCGTACGCTTCACGGCAGCTTAAGCCTTATGAAGAAAATTACCCCAGGCACGACCTGGAACTTGCTGCAGTCGTGTTTGCATTGAAGATATGGAGGCACTACTTATATGGAGAATAATGTGACATTTTCACGGACCACAAGAGCCTGAAGTATATCTTCACTCAGCGTGAATTGAACATGAGGCAGAGGAGATGGTTAGAGCTGTTGAAAGATTATGACATTAATCTACAGTATCATCCTGGAAAGGCAAATGTAGTAGCAGATGCTCTTAGCAGGAAGTCCGGAATGATCAACGGCATTAAAATCGAAGAGGAAATCATCAGAGACTTGGAGCGACTAAACATCGAGATCATGGTACGTGGACAACACGGTTACTAGGCTAATCTTAGAGTAGAACCTGAGTTACTATCTAAGATCAAGGAAGCTCAGAAGGATGACGGAGAAATCTGGGCGATAGTACAGAATTTGGAGAAGCAGACAGAATTTAGAGTGGATGTAGATGGTATCGTATGGCAGGGCACTAGACTTTGTGTTCCTGATGACCAAGAACTCCGGGAAGCTTTGTTAGCTGAAGCTCATAGCTCCCCATTCTCGATACATCCTGGTTCGACTAAAATGTACCATGACATCAAGCAGTACTTTTGGTGGAGTGGTATGAAATAGGATGTGGCCACTTACGTCTCCAAATGTCTTACCTGTCAGCAGGTTAAGATCGAGCATCAGCGATCTGGCGGTCTCCTTCAACCGTTAGATATTCCAGAGTGGAAGTGGGACAAAATCACCATGGATTTTGTTACCGGTCTTCCGCCTACCAAAAGGAAGCACGATGCAATTTGGGTTATCGTTGATCGACTTACCAAATCAGCTCATTTCTTACCGATCCGCAAGGAAGATTCGGTAAGTAAACTCGCAGATACGTATAGACGAGAGATCATGAGACTCCACGGTGCACCATCCAGCATCGTCTCAGACAGAGATCCTCGATTCACTTCGCGCTTTTGGAAAAGTCTACAGAAAGCTTGGGGTACACAACTTAAGCTTAGCACGGCTTTTCATCCCCAAACGGACGGACAGTCGGAGCGAACCATTCAGACATTGGAGGATATGTTGAGGTCATGTGCGTTGGAATGGACGGGTGATTGGGACGAATACATTTGTTTGGTGGAGTTTGCATACAACAACAGCTGGCACGCAAGCATCAAGTGTGCTCCATTTGAGATGTTGTATGGCAGAAAGTGTCGCGCCCCAATCTGCTGGGATCAGGTTGGCGAGCGAACACTCGAATAACTGGAAATCATAGAGATGACCAATGAGAAGATCGCAGTAGCTAAGCAGAAAATTCAGGAGGCACGGTCACGTCAGAAGAGTTATGCCGATAAGCATCGTAGGGATATACACTTTAACGTAGGAGATCACGTCTTCCTTAAGGTTTCGCCAGCACGTGGTGTTAGACGCTTCGGGATTAAAGGGAAGCTCAGTCCTTGTTTCATCAGACCGTTTGATATCATTGAACGAGTCGGTGAAGTATCTTACCGATTGGCGTTACCTCCACAGCTTTCGCATGTGCACAATGTGTTTCATGTGTCCTTACTCAGAGGGTACCAGTATCATCCCCTTCACATGGTTCAGTATCCACTGGAACAGATACGTGAAGATCTTACTTTTATAGAAGAACCCGAACGAGTTCTTGACAGACAAGAACGAGTCATGAGAAAGAAGACGATTCCATTCATCAAAATTCTATGGAGGGATCATACCGAGCGGGAAGCCACTTGGGAAACAGAGGAGTCTATCCGGGCTTCTTAACCTCATTTCATATTTTGAATTCGGGTATGTTCTTCTTTTCCAGTTTACTTTATCTATAATTCGGGGACGAATTATTCTTTTTAGGGGGGAAGAGTTGTAAAACCCGCATGCTTTTACCATGCATAGTACCCTTAGGATCGTACGTACTAGATTAAAACTTTCCTAATATAGCATGATTACGATTACGTGTTAGGAGTTTACGTATTACATACGTGTTAGAACACGATAAGTATTTATTATGCACGATCACGTAATAATTATTTAACGATAATTAATCACGAACATGCGATCATGAAATCATGAACGTAATTAAAACACGAACTATTATTAATTACGTATATATATTTATTACGAGCGTAATAAAATATATTAGATCACGGTATTTACGTAACGAGAACATTTAAAACACGAACATAAATAATCACAAACGTGTAACTAAATAACGAGACACGGAAAAAGGTACGGGTACCCCAAGTGGGGTCCCTACCCGCGGCCAACAAGGACAAATGGGCCAAGCCCATTTGTCAAAGTTACTAAAAGGGGGTTTATTATTTTTCACTACACAAATAAACTTTACAGAAGATTTTAAGAAAACCTAAAACCTCCTCCTCCCTTTATCTCTTTGTGCCGCCACCCTACAAACACCATACAAGGTGATTTTTGATCTTTGATCTTGAAGTTTTGGTGATTAATCGTGTTGGTTCTTCGTCCTCTTGATCCACAAATTCGGTAAAACCATTTTAAACCTTTTCTTTTGATTTAATCTTTTTATAAATTATGAACATGTGATGTTTTTACAAAAATATAATAATTAATCATGGATCTAACATGTTTTGGTATTAAATAAAATCAAAAGAGTGTTTTTAAGGGGTGTTTGTTTTGGCCGCAGGCTGCAACCGAACCCGAATGGGTGTCGGTTTGCCAAGCCGACCACCACCAAGACCATATGGTCTTGGTTGGTGTGTGTGGGTCCCACAGCAGCAAGGGAAACACGGGGTACCCCGAGTTGGTTCGGGGTACGGTGTCGATTTCATGTCCAGTTCATGTTTTTAGTCTAGATCCGGTTCATGGTGTATGTTAGTTTTTTATGTTTATGATCTTAGGTTAAAATTAAATTAATAAAATGATGTGATTAATTTAATAACATGACTTAGGTTATTTAATTATTAATGATCATGAAATTATTTTAACCTAAGTATTTATATATTTAAGACTTATAATTAATTAATTATTTTAAAACCATGGATATAATTAATTAATTAACATGACTTAGGTTATATTATTAATATATAATAATACATATTTTAACCTAAGTATTTAACTTATTTAATTAAAAACATGTTATACTTTGATTAAATATTATAACCTATAGTTTAATTAAATTACATGAAATAATTATTAAACTATACACTATACCATATGACTTAGAAAATAATCATGAAAAACACTTAGGCTTATATACTTAGCTTATTTAACCAGCTTATTTCTAATTATGGAAACTTTCTATTTTTAGAAACTTAATTAAATAAGGCAGCTAATCTATTTATGGAAACCAGCTATTTTTAGAAACTTATTTATTCTAGGCAGCTAATCTAATTATGGAAACTTATTTAATTAAGGCAGCTAATCTATTTCTGGAAACTTTCTATTTTTAGAAACTTATCTATTTTAAGCAGTAAATCTATTTTTGGAAACTTTCTATTTTTGGAAACTTTCTATTTTGGAAACTTTCTATTTTTGGAAACTTTCTATTTTTTTAAACTTTCTATTTTTGGAAACTTTCTATTTTAGGAAACCTGCTATTTTTGGAAAGTTACTTATTATTACACAGTGAGTATAATAACACATGAAATACTAGAAATACTTAATCAGATTAAACAGAATATAAGATTTTAACACAGTTTAAGGCTTTAAAACAATAGAACATGGTAAGAACACATAAAATAAGCTAAGACATGACATAAAACCAGCTATGTATTTAGCAAGCAGATACTTATTCATGTACGTATTTATGTAGCACTAGTGATTCGGAAGTAGGATTTCTCGCAGTTCGTCTTTCTCGTTCACTGGACATAAGGTACAGATTCCCGTCCTTTCAGTATGGACATTCTTTCCTTATTAGGATTCCCCGTATGCAGCCAACTGTTTTCCCGTAGTATAAGTTATGTGTTTGATTGCTTATGTTTAATTAAGATTACCTATAGCCATATACATGCATGACCAGTTTCACCTAGTTATGGAGGTACCATAACCATAACATTAGAGGCAATGATGTTATGACTTCACCACGGCGGAGTGATTGCTCGTGGCGTCCCTTCAGCTTTTGGCCATTTATTTATATTTATCATGTGGGGCGTATGGGTGCATCCTAGTTACATGTTTTATTCAGGATTACATGGTGAATGTGGTGTGTGCCTTGCATCCTTCACAAGGAGCTGATCCCTCCTACCCAAAAACTAGTATATTAAATTAGAGGCAGCCCCTCTAATTTGCATGATGAGGTCACCCCTCCAATTATTCATGCACGGTGGATTTTCATGACCTATATTGCCTAATGGTAAAATATGACAAACAGTTTTTATAAGATAACATAAGACTTTCAAACTATAAAACCAGTTTTATCAAGACTTAACCAGGTTACTCGGGACTTAGTTTTCTTCCGCTGTTATTATGTTATATGTTTATTCTATTCATGCTTTATTTTATATCCGTGCACTGAGAGTATTTGCTCAGCCGTTTTCCTTTTCTATGTTCCCAAAACGGCAGGTACTCAGGGACGCTCGTAGACACTAAGAGTACGTGCATATGGACTGGAAGCTGTCTAGCCTTCTTTACATTATGCATTTCCTTTCTTATGATACTTATGCTTTGGACATTGTTTAGTCCTTTCCTTTATTATACTATGTTTGTGTGTGATGAGCTTTACTTTTGGACTACGGATGTTTGATTCCGGTATTTTCCTTTTATGGTTAAGTAATGTTTAGACATTTTTCCTTGTATGCTTTGATGACACGCCATAATTGCTGTGATATTTCCATTTCCAAAATGGGGTGTTACAATGGAACTCAACATGTAATTCATCAAGAAATTCTTGACTACTTCTGGTGTCCTTTTCAATGTCAGAGTCGCTGTCCTGAAAGGAATGGTTAGCAACAAGAGCTTTTGAACCAGTGATACTGGTGGTAAATATGTCAGTCTCTGATTTATAAATGGAGTCAATTAGCCCTTCTTCATAGTTATATCTACCAAACAATTGGGCTAAAGTATCATTCTTTATAGCATTGTTAGCTCTTAAGGTTTGATTTAGGCTAAGCCATTTTCAAGGTAAGCTATTGACAAAAGTAGCATTAACCTCAGCCTTAGGTAGAACAACTCCATTGTTTCCTAAATCATTCAACAAAATCTTAAGCCTAGTATAAAATTGTGCAACAATTTCTGTTCCCAAAGCTTTAAAAGCATTAAACTTAAGTCTAAGGGCTTGGATTTTGGTTTCTTTTGTTTCCTCTGGACCTTCATACCCTAGAACTAATTCAGTCCACATCTCCTTAGTAGAGTTGCATTTAATGATAGACTTCATAATATTCTTGGGTAGGCAAGAGACTATGATACTTTTGAGTCTCTTGTCCTGGTTAGCCAGACGTCTATCCGCTGGAGACCATTGCTTAACAGGTTTCTTAATGGGTCTCTCAGGGGTAGAGGAAACGACCAGTGGTACATAGGGACCATTTTCTAAGATTTCTATCAAGAAGGGTTCTAAGCCATCTAAATATATAAGAAATTCACTTTTTCAACTTGAGAAATCCTCTTCATCGAATGCTGGTACATTGGACACATGTGACCCCCCTCGAACATCAAGTAGTTGGGGAAGGTCATCATCATTATTACCAGTGCTTACAACTGGTGTAGGCATGGTAGTAGATGTGGTGGCCGGGATGGTGGTCGAGGTGGTACCTAAACTGGTTTGACCAAAAGGTAGAGGAGGTATAGTATCAGCCATATTAAGATCTTGATTTTAAAAACAAGAACGGTTTATGAAAATCAAACCGCTCTGATACCAATTGAAAGTCCCTTAATATGACAATTCTTGATAAACTATAACTCTTGTAACCACGAAACACAATGAAATACTTTTCAAACGCGTAATGCTTTATTAAGTATTATAAACAAAGTATTACAAAGTGCTATGAATACACTCGTTGAATGACAACAAGGTATGAACCCTAGAATCAAGTAAACTAGATTCGAGATACAAGTTTACAAGGCAACCAATAAGATGCTAGTAGACAGCTGGGGGCTCAGCGGTTCCAAGGTGAGAAAGAACTTAGATAAATTATCCAAGCACAAGGGTTGATTTAATTCTTCTTTCTCACTCCTATTTATAGTGTACAAGGTTGCTTCCTTTGTGGGAGTAGTTGATACGTATCACCTTCTGAATGGAAGAGTACAACGTATTAAATGCATGTCCAAATCGAGACATACCTTTAAACAACTTTAGGTGAACAGTTCTGCCAACTGTTCACCTTTTGTGCCACTAGGTCGTACTAGGCTTTATCTTGAATCTCTTGTTTTGTCCCGCTCAAAACACTTGGTAGATTCTCCCGCCTAAACTATAAAGGATTGAATAAGCTTTGCTTATCCAAGACTTCTAGGGTTCTTAAGTGATCTCGGAGTGTTGTCAACTCAGAGATCCTTGAACACCAATACATTCCTTCAACATCCCAGCTATCCATAATCGCTGGTGAGTATGACTTCAGATTGTATTCGACTTCTCTGACGTTGTCTTTGACTTGAATGTTCCTGGTGTGCCAGCTGAGGCTTTGCCTTCCACTGGTCTAGTCTCTGCCGCTGGTCCTCTCAGCGATCAGTAAACACTTAGTCTAATTAAACAAATCTAGACTGGGCCATAGTTAAAACTTTCATTGGCCCAACAGACGTCGATGTAGACGCTATAAAACTCAAACTCTTTTCATCATCTCTATCCGGAGATGCAAGACTTTGGTATAATGAGTTGACGCCCGGTACCATTGAAACGTGGGAACAAATGAGAACCGCTTTTGTTAGCCGTTTCTTTCCACCCGCCATGTACGAAAGACTCATGGGAGAAATCCGAGGTTTCGCCCAAATTCCACAAGAAACACTAATTGATGCGTGGAACCGAATGAAAGACCTACTTCGTAGTTGTCATGGACATGGTTTATTAAAAGGAACCATCATCCAAATCTTTTATCATGGTCTCAATGAACCGACGCAAGCAATCCTTGACGTCGGTGGACTCTTTCTCTATAAAACTCCCAACGAAGCATATCAATTGCTCGAGGACTGAGTTCTCTTAAAACTCGATTGGTCCAAAGATAACCGTTCCAAACCTTTCAAGAAAACCGTTGCTTTCGTTAAAAGTAGCGAAAATTCTAAACTCATGGAAAAGATGGGCGCTCTCGCATCTAAATTCGACTTGCAATTTAATACTATCAAAGACGAAATGAAAGAGATGCGAGGCGAATGTACTCTTTGTGGAGGACCTCACCCATCTACGGAGGGTGATGACACACCAATAAGAGAACCACCACAAGAAGAAAATTATGCCCGAGGATACCGAGGAGGTGATTATCGAGGTAACTACTACGGTAGAAGCCCTGAAATTTGGCGTGAGTACCCCAAAAACGAAAATCGTAACTCACAACCTCGTGAGAACGATAATTCTGTTCCATCAAATGACAAGAAACCCGAAGGATCAAACTTAGAAAAAACGTTGTTAGCTTTCATAGAATCTCAAAAATCAACAAACACGTTCATTAAGAACCAATTCTTTGATCTCAAAGCCAAGGTTGAAAGAGGACAAAGACACACACCGCCACTATTAGTGATCTCGAAACCAAGATCGGTCGAATCACCGACCAATTAGCCAATCGACCAAGTGGTTCGTTTCCAAGCAACACTCAAGCAAACCCAAAACCATATATGGATAAACCATACCGCCCACCCTCCTCCCGTAATGAACATGTGAATGCCGTATTTACAAGGAGTGGGCTGAGTTATGATCCACCACAAAACCCAAACACCAATGCTCCCACTTTCGCCGATGAAAGTGAAGATGAAGCCGATGAGCCCGAGAAAGAAGAAACCGTTTCTCCTTCCAAACCCAAACCAAAACAAACCATACCCATTCCTACACCAACACCAAAGGCGTATACACCCAAAATTCCATATCCTCAACGCCTACGAAAGGAAAAGATGGAGGCTCGTAATGCCAAATTCCTTAAGATGATCAAAGAAGTTAAGATCAACGTTTTCCTTGTTGATATCTTAACCGGCATGCCCAACTATGGGAAATTCCTCAAAGATCTTGTGAGCAACCATAGTAAGACGGAGCAAAACTCTGCTGCGTTTCTGAATGAAGAATGTTCTGCAACCTTGCAAAGCAAACTTCCACCAAAGCTTGGAGATCCAGGAAGCTTTCTCATACCATGTACGCTAGCCAACAATGTTGAAATTCACGCCTTGGCCGATCTAGGCGCGAGTATCAATCTTATGCCATACTCATTATACAAGAATCTTTCAAACAATACTTTGAAACCTACAAGTATGAGTATACGTTTGGCTAACCACACCTACCAACATCCCATTGGGATAACTGATGAGACTGCTTTTATACATAGTCTCATCTTCCAAATAGGGCTTAAAATGCATTAAATATCATCAAAATACCCATATATATGCTTGTGTTTGTTACTTGTGTATTTTAGGTACGGATATTGAGAAAATGACACAAGAATCATACAAAAACGAACACGGGAAACGAAGCCTCACAATGAACCAAGCCCTAATGAAGACTTTCCCAAGATCAACCCTTGAAGATTTGAAGAATTATGAAGAAGGGTCCTCCAATATGGAAGAATTGACACTTTATACCCTTGTATCCTCATAATTACAAGTTTGGTCCCTAAAGTTTGTCAAAATTACAAAAAGGGCCCTCCACTTTGAAGAATTGGCAAGTTTAGCCCCTCAATAAAGCTAAATTGTCAACCAATATCCTCCACAAAGTCAAATACATCATGAAATCCTTCAAAGTACAAGAAAATACAAGTTTGGTCCTTTGAAAATCCCAAAATTACAAAAAGGACCCTTGACTTTCAACATTTGGCAAAAATGCTCCCTCATCAAACAAGACTTGGCAATTTCAGTCCTCCAAAATGCTCATCATACAAGTCAAGACCATTATCCATCATCAAAATGCCAAATCAGCCCTTGAAGAATTCAAAAATTGCAAGAATTACCCCTGAATTCACTTTGTAAAAGTTTTTGGGGCAAAAATGCAAAATTGCAAAAGTTGATAAGGCTGAAATGGGCGTTGATAGCTATTTAAAGTGAAAAGACACAAGGAGAAGAGAAGAAGGACCAAAGTTGGCCAGACATGATTCTTACCTTAACCAACCACATACTGCCACCTCACCCCACTCACATTTTCCACCAATCCCCTCTCTCCATTCTATCACCTCACCAATCCACTCATACCAAATTAACAACTTATTTAATTAAGTTTAAATCTGGCGCCTTAACATGTTTTTAAACATGTCTTAACTCAAAACAGGATCAAACACATAACTATTCACCAAGAACACAATTTGGGGTTTTCTTAATTACTTGTAATTAAACCTTAAAATGGTGCAGATTAGTGATTAATGATCATGTTAACACAACCCAACCTTAATATTCGTCATCACATCATTCACGTGTCCACATGGGACCTCCCCTGCTACACTTTTGGGGAAGAAGACAAGAAGAGCAAGTCATCTAACGTCCCACAATTGTGCTTACTTTCTAAGCATCATACAAACCCTTTGATCACATTTTCTTGCCAGCTATCACCACAAACAGCCAAGAATTCTTCACAAGACTCCAAGGTTTTCAAAATCTACAAGGGCAATTTTGGAAGTTCAAGCATTAGGGTTAAGCATTTTTATCTGTTCTTAGCTCACTTGTAAGGCTATATATAAAGTCATAGGGTCTCACTTAGACGTTTGCTTTTGGTTTTTCCTTGTTCAAGCACTTGTAAATCCCTTTTCAGTTTTATGAAATTTGAGTTAAGTGTTTTGAAGAAAGACCAAGTGCCATCTTATTTCTGCTTCTTTATGTTCTTAGTTTACTGATTTTGAAGTTAAAAACCTGTTTTCAAAAGAGGAGTGTGCAAAAGTTTGCACATTTTCTTCATTTTCTTGATATTTTGCTAAGTTCTTGGTCTATCTTGGAATTCTTGGGTTATAGGGCTGATCATAGTATCCTAATTGTGTTGATTAAGGTGTGGTGAGGCTTATAACTTTGGGATAATCAAGTGTGGACGACAAGAGTTGCATCAATCAATAATTTTTCAAGTTTCTGATTTTATACTTGTGCTTCTAACCTTGTTGATTCTTAGCAGGCTTTGTTGTGGAAGCTTGTGCTTGTTCTTGCTATCACATAAGATCAAAATCCGTGGGTGTGGATGTACATCCATGAGGTACACACCCTTAATCCCAAAATCTGATAATACTTTGGATTTTTGTGATATTTGAGTGTTGCCTTTGTTCTTGTGTATTTTGTGGCTTGTACTTGCTTGAATCTGTTAATCTTACTTGTTATTGTGTTAATTGATGCTTGGGTGGTCTTAAATCTCACTTTTCCTTTGAAAAATTTGATTTTGAAAAGATAAAGGGTTGTTTGGGTCTACCTGTTTCTGATTGTAACTTGTTATTGTGTTGTGGAAAGTTTGAGTTTGTGTTCTATATCTGATATATGCTTGGTTGAGAGTGTTTTACTGCAAGTTTTTGGGTTTGAAGCCTTGAATCAAACAATCTGCTATATAATCTTTGTTACTGCCTGTTTTGACCTAGGATTTTGGGAACACTTAGTGTGTATGCATGCTTAGGGTTGAAAGTGGTTTAAACAAAGTTATTGTAACCTGTTTGAAAGATTTGAGGTGTTGAATCTGGCTTATTTGTCAAATACATAAGCAAAGTGTAAAACTGCATGTGTTAGTCTTCATCAGTAACATTCATTGACTTGAATCTTGCTTAATTCTTTGAATCATTGCATGAAACCTGTTTAGACTTGCTTATTTGAGTTTAATATAGCTTGTGTATGCATTTGGTTGAATTTGGCTGGCTGATTTGTGCTAAAACCGCTTATAAGTGCTCAACTGCTTAATTGTTCATGTCTGTATCATATCTGGTGATTTATTGATTAAACTGTATCAATTGGGTGTTTGTGATTGTGATATTTTGATTGTTCTTGACTCCTTTTGATCCAAAGATCATTTGGGTGCCTTTGTGTGATCTGAATCTCCAAAAAAGTCACTGAAGACAAAAAAGTCTAATAGTCAAGCAGTGGAAAAAGTTTCCACTGCTCAACACTCAAAACTAGCCCCTGCTAGTGTAAAATTGAACTCAGCTTATCGATAAGCTATTCTAGCTTATCTAGACTTGCAACAACTTATTTTTTGTGATAGGTCTTCATTATTTGACCCATTTAAGTAGACTGAGCTTATTGGACTTTGACTTTGACTTTTTACTAGAAAACCAACTTATTTGACTTTTACATAAGTGCTTATTTGCTTTTTCTAGCTTATTGAGTCAGCTTATTTGAAAACTCTTTGTTGATTTTGCTTATTTAAGTCATTTAAAAGCTTTAGGAACTTGAATCAGCACTTGGGGTGGCCTAGAACTCAAAAACGACTATTTTGTCGTTTTCTGTAGATTGCTTATTGCATTTTCAGGCTTATTCCTTAGGCTTATTTCAAATTTCTTTTTGTAGAAGTCTTATTTAGGTCAAAAGAAGCTTGTGTGTCAAATTTTAGCTTATGGCATTGGCTTCTAGCTTAATGGGCCAAAAAGCCCATTAAGAATAAGCTGTTTGGTATAAGCTAGCTTATTTCACACTTTCAGCTTTTGGGCCTTTGGAAAAAGTTGTTTAAAATCAAATTTTGAGTCAACCAGTGCTTTTTGGGCTTATTTTGAACACTTTTTGTTATTGGGCCCAAATTTGGCCCAATAAGGTACTGTTTTGGGTTTAGCCCTTTTTCTAGGCCCATTAAGGGTATTTAAGTAATTTCACTTTCATTTCTGAGTTATTTAGGTTAAATTAAGCTAGTTTGCAAGTTTTTAGATTTTTTTTTATCATTTTTAGATTTTAATATTATTTTAATATTATTTTATTATCAAAAATTAAAAGTCTGATTTTCTAAGTTTTTATATTTTTCCTAGATTGTAGACACTTAATTAGGAATTTTGCAACTTTCCAAATATTTTTAGGGTCTTTTAATTATTTTCTAGAATTAATTTAAATTTTAATTGATTTTAGTAGTTTTTAATTGTTTAAAAATAGTTTCTAGTGATTTTAAAATTTAGAAAAATACTTTTTAGCTTAATTAGGGTATTTTTGAGGTTTACAAACTTTAAAATCTTGTTTGGGACTTTATAATAATTAATTTTGATTTTTAGAGCTTTAATTAGCATTAAAAAGTCATTATCTAATTCATTAAAAGGTTTTGGCAAGTTTGGATTTTTTTGTAAACTCTTAGAATTTTATTAGGGATTTTTGGTAATTTTTAGGAATTTTTAGGTTAAAATTTTAATTTTGGTGCTTTTTACGATTTTACGTTTACACCTTTTTCGACTTAGTTTAATCCATCTTCGTAACCGTCATTCTCTTCTAATCTCATTTCTATTTTTCTTTCTCAACAATATAATCACAAATCTAATCCAAGTCATTACACACATAACACACTAGCCTCCTTGAGAACGAACTCATTTTAGGGTCATTAATACACGGTTTTCCTAAATCGTCGTATTCATTACTTGCCCTATTTGCTCTCTTTTCCTAAAGAGTAGTAAAATCACTACATCAATTTTGGCGCCGCTGCCGGGGAGGCGTGTTGTGTTTTGATTGGAATTTTTGTTTTTATATACTAACCATAAATAGTATTTGTATTAGTAGCACTCTACGAATACGTATTATCGGTTTTCGGTTTTTGTGTGAATACTATTACTATAGTGTATACGTAGAACAATAAATTCACAAGTACTCCAAATACGTGAGAAATCACAACCTTGACTTGGGAGGTCATTACCCAATCATTGTATTCGAATCTCAAACCAAAGAAAAAGGCAAAAATAGATAAATATTTTCGTGAAGCTTAATCTTGAAAAATACAAACTATAAGGTGGGTATAAGGCGGATATTATAAAATATATCCTAAGGAAAAAGGCTCTTAAGTGCTTCGCGCCGCCTCGTTTCCCCGCTTGCTTGTGAGTATTTGATTTTGAGAGCTAATCGAGGGTTTTGCCGCCCAAAGTATTACTAAGTATCATATATATTTTCTTGGTTTCCATTGATTAAACCCTCTTGAACGTTTTGGTGTTCCACCAACGTTCTAAAGTCATCGAAGGCGTTCACTTCACGTGATCGTTTTCATTCCTTGAGGCTTCTTTAATCAAGAGATTTGATTAAGGAGGAGATTTGTAAATTTGTGTCTACTTAATACATTCACCAAGATCCAAAAAGGTTAATACAATCAAAAACCACAAAAAAATTGAAAAATACAAAACACCAAAAAGAATCTTCTTTGCTCGTCCCCTCGTTTTACGTGACGTTTATGCTAACTCGTCATCAAGCAAGACGTGCACGTAAACGAAAGAACAAAACTCCCACTCCCAATCTTTCTAGTGAGGAGTCTCCTATTGACGAATCCATTGTAAGAGAAGCACCAACCATGGCGAATCAAACTATGATGGAGTTACTTCAAGCACCCACCGAGGGTTATGGAGAGGCTATTGTGATTCCCGCTATCCTTGCGGAGAATTTTGAGGTGAAAACGGGTTTGTTGTCGATGATCCAAAACAAAAAATTCCGTGGTGATGAGAAGGACAATCCACACAACCATATCCGCCAATTCAATCGTCTTACCGCCACTTGCAAGTTTAAGGATGTCTCGAATAACTCGATTAAGATGATGCTTTTTCCGTATTCCTTAGCGGGGCCCGCAAAAATTTGGTTAGAGAAAGAGCCACCCAATTTTATATTGACGTGGAAGGATCTCGTGTCTAAGTTTGTGAACCAATTTTTTCCGCCCTCTAAGACTACGCACTTGAAAAACGAGATTTCAAAGTTTTCACAAGAGTTTAATGAAAGTTTTTCAACGGCTTGGAATAGGTTTAAGGAAATGTTACATGAATGTCCTCATCACGGTTTTTCCGACTTGCATCAAATTGACACGTTTTACAATGGACTTAATGATCATGAAAGGGATTATTTGAATGCCGCCGCGGGGGGTAATTTTTTGTGTAAAACGGTTGAGGAAGCTTTGGTGATAATTGAGAATAGATCTAAGGTGTATAGTCCTCGTAGCACGTCTAGTGTTCGTAAGGCTTCGTCTTTGGCTTCACCTTCTTTGTCTACTACCATCGATGCTTGCCAAATTGAGACGAACTTGGAAAATAAGATTTTTGATAAGCTAAAAGGATTTTTGATAAGCTAAAAGGACTTTTGATTGAGTTTAAAGTTGGTGAACAAAGTGCTCCCGCTACGGCTAAAGCGGTTGAGGTTTCTTGCATGTATTATGGTGGAGGTCATGATTTCTCCGAGTGCATTACCAACGGTGGTAACACTTCGAGTGCCTTCGCGGCCACGGGAAATTACAACCAAAACGGTCAAGTTTCCCGCTCTAATCAATTGACTCCACCGGGTGTTGGTTCAAATCAAAATGCTAACAACAACTATCGCAACAATCAAGTTGGTTTCAAAAACAATTACAACAAGGGAAACTATGGGAATCAAGGGGCTAATAATCAAGTTTCAAACAAGAATCAAAATGATTTTCAAAACAACAACAAGGGTTTGCAAACACTGAAAGATCTTCCCAGTGAGTTTGTTGAATACGCTAGTGGGAATGATGCTAGGTTTGACAATATTCAAAGAGAAATCATTAGCCTAAGATCCGAGTTTAAGAACGACTTGAAGAAAGAGTTGAAAATGAGTTAGCTAATGAACTTAAAATCCACACCAACAAGATGGAAGGAAATGTCACTAGGTTGCAACAAAACCAACAAAAAATGGAACAAGGGCAACATGAGATTAAACAAGAAATGATTAAGGCCGAGAAGAGGCAATCCGTGTTTGAAGATAAAATCTCGTCTATGTTTGAGGCATTAATGTGTAAACCGTCTTCGAGTAGTCTTCCTAGCAACACCGTATACAACCCTAAGGGTGAGATGAAAGTGATTACCACACGTAGTGGTAAGAAAATTAAGGAACTGACTCCTCAACCAATTGCTCCTACGGAGGAAGCAATTGAGGAAGAACCCGAGGTGGTGGTCCAAAAGGAGCATGTCCCAATCCCACGAAGTACCGCTCATGCCACACCTACGGTTGACCCATTACCATCATTGGAACCCGAGATTCCAAAGGCTATGCATACTATGCCTCAACCCACACCACCTTTGCCCTATCCATCGAGACTTAGGAAGGAGAAACGTCAAGAGCGCGACAATTATCAATTTGAGCTTTTTATGAAAATGTTTCGTGATTTGCACTTTAATGTGAGTTTCGCCGATGCTTTGGTCATGATGCCTCAATTTGCCGCTAACTTTAAGAGTATGTTGAAAAACAAGGAGAAATTGCACCAATTGTCTAGTTGTTCGTCGGTTTATCTTAATCGCATACCTCAAAAAGTCGGTGATCCCGGTAAATTTTTGATTCCATGTGCAATCCAAGATATGGAGGAATGCTTCGCCTTGGCCGATCTTGGTGCTAGCCTTAACTTGATGCCACTTGCAATCTTCAAGTCGCTTAATCTTCCTAATCTTACTCCTTCACTAATGTCTATCGAGTTGGCCGACCATTCCACGATTCCCGCATGTGGTTTGGCGGAAGACGTTTTTGTGAAAGTGGGGAAGTTCTACTATCCCGTAGACTTTATCGTTGTTGATATCCCCACGGACCCTCAAGTTCCTCTCATTTTAGGTCGTTCGTTTTTAGATACGTCTTTGGATTTGATCGATGTTCATGCTAGAAAGATCACCTTACGTTTCAACGACGAGGAACTTGTTATAAACGCAACTCAAAACTCTCAAATTTCTCATGTTTATTCCGTTGCAACCATAAACCTCGTTGATATGATTGACGTGGTTTGCGAGGAATTTTCACAAGAAGTTATAGGTTTTGGTGATGAAGAAACTAGTGGCAATCCCACTATGTTAGATCCAATTCTTGATAATTTGACACCAACCTTCACTCCATTTGAAGGTGGTGGTTTTACGTTGGAAGAATTCGATGTTCCACGTACTTGTAACGAAGACCTCGACAACGATGAGGACTTCTCGATTATCAAGGATTTTCTTAACGATTTCCCATTTCCTCCACCCGAGGAGGTTATGAGTATCGAGCCCAAATCTTCACTTGAGGAACCACCTATCCTCGAGTTGAAAGATTTACCTCATCACCTCGAATATTTCTATTTGGAGGAGGACGACAAGTTGCCGGTTATTATTGCGAAGGAACTTTCGAATGATGAAAAAACCGCACTTGTCGATATTCTAAAGGACAACAAGGGGGCAATTGCGTGGAAGTTATCCGACATTAAGGGAATCGATCCCAAGTTTTGTACCCACAAAATCTTAATGGAGAAGGATTACAAGCCCGCAATCCAAAGTCAAAGGAGGGTGAACCCTAAAATTCACGACGTCATCAAAAAGGAGGTCCTTAAACTCCTTGACGCGGGAATGATTTACCCTATTTCCGATAGCCCTTGGGTGAGTCCTATTCATTGTGTCCCTAAAAAGGGAGGGATGACCGTTGTGCCAAACGATGCCAACGAGTTGATTCCCACTAGACTCGTGACCGGATTGAGAGTGTGCATTGACTATCGTAAGTTGAATGAAGCCACTCGAAAAGACCATTTTCCCTTGCCCTTCATGGACCAAATGTTGGAGCGTCTTGCGGGAAACGATTTCTATTGCTTTTTAGATGGTTTTTCCGGTTACTTCAAAATTCCCATCGATCCTCGTGATCAAGAAAAAACTACGTTTACGTGTCCATATGGAACGTTTGCCTATCGCAGAATGCCATTCGGACTTTGCAATGCACCGGGAACCTTTCAAAGGTGCATGGTGGCTATTTTTCATGATATGATCGAGAAGACGATGGAAGTCTTCATGGATGACTTTTCCGTGTTTGGTAATTCGTTCACTTCGTGTTTGTCGAACCTTGAGAGAATGTTGAAACGTTGTGAGGAAACCAACCTTGTGCTCAATTGGGAAAAGTGTCATTTTATGGTTAAGAGTGGAATCGTCTTAGGGCACAAGGTCTCGAAAGCGGGGATTGAGGTAGATCAAGCTAAGGTAGACGTCATCTCCAAATTACCTCATCCCAAAACCGTTAAGGGAGTTAGGAGTTTCCTAGGCCACGCGGGCTTTTATTGTCGATTCATCAAGGATTTTTCGAAAATATCTCGACCCATTACACATCTTCTTGAAAAAGAGGCACGTTTTGTCTTTGACGAAGATTGTGTACGAGCCTTTGAAATCCTTAAGAGGAAACTTACCAAAGCTCCCATTCTTGTTGCTCCCAATTGGAACCTCCCCTTTGAACTCATGTGTGATGCTAGTGATTACGCTATAGGGGCCGTTTTGGGGCAACGTCATGATAAGCACTTCTTGCCTATTCACTATGCTAGCAAGACGATGACCGAGGCTCAACTTAAATACACTACAACGGAGAAGAAGTTCCTTGCCGTGGTGTATGCATTTGAGAAATTCCGACCTTACCTCGTCTTAGCTAAGTGCATAGTGTATACGGACCATTCGGCTATCAAGTATCTCATGGCAAAGCAAGATGCTAAGCCTAGATTACTTCGTTGGATTCTCCTCCTTCAAGAATTTGATCACACCATCGTTGACAAAAAAGGAGCCGAGAATCTAGCGGCCGATCATCTTTCTCGTTTGGAAGATACTCACCGAAGTGTTTATGAGCCCAAGGAAATCACCGAAACATTTCCGCTCGAGACACTTGGTGTAGTGAATTCTAAGCTTGATTCTTCCACCCCATGGTTTACGGACATCGCAAATTACCATGCGGGTAACTTCATCGTTAAGGGTATGACGACTCAAGAAAAACGAAAATTCTTTCGTGACGTCAAGTTCTACTTTTGGAACGATCCTTACTTGTTTCGAACTTGTGCGGATCAAATCATCCGACGTTGTGTATTTGACACCGAAGCTTCTAACATCCTTAGAGCTTGTCATGAGGGACCCACGGGTGGTCACCACGGTGCTAATCTCACGGCTAAAAAGGTGTTTGATGCCAGCTTCTTTTGGCCTACTATTTACCGAGATGCACAAGATCTTGTGAAGTCATGTGATTCATGCCAACGACAAGGAAAAGCCTCACAAAAAGATGAAATGCCACAAAATATCATCCAAGTGTGTGAGATCTTTGACGTTTGGGGTATAGACTTTATGGGGCCGTTCCCATCATCTCGTGGTAATAAGTACATCCTCGTTGCGGTTAACTACCTATCTAAGTGGGTGGAAGCTAAGGCTTTGCCCACCAATGATGCTCGTGTGGTAGTCAAGTTTTTGAAAAGCTTGTTTTCTCGGTTTGGAACCCCTCGTGCGATCATAAGCGATCGTGGAACCCATTTTTGTAACGACCAATTCGAAAGGGTCCTAAGGAAATATGGGGTTACACATCGGCTTTCTACGGCTTATCATCCACAAACGAGTGGGAAAGTCGAGGTTTCAAACCGAGCGTTGAAGAGGATTTTAGAGAGATCCGTTGGGGAAAACCGACAATCTTGGTCGGATAAGTTGGACGATGCTTTATGGGCCTTTAGGACCGCTCATAAGACACCCATTGGGTGCACTCCCTATAAGCTTGTGTATGGAAAGAATTTTCATTTATCGAGTTAGAACACAAGGCTTATTGGGCCCTAAAGCACTGTAATGATGATATGGAGACCGCGGGAAAACACCGGAAAATGCAAATAAATGAATTGGATGAATTGAGGGACATTGCTTATGAAAATTCATTGATTTACAAAGAAAAAACTAAAAAGTTGCATGATTCTAAAATTAAAAACCGGGTTTTTAACATTGGGGATCAAGTTTTGCTTTTTAATTCTCGCTTGAAAATCTTTTCTGGTAAGTTGAAATCCCGTTGGTCCGGTCCATTCACCGTGACTCAAGTGTTTCTGTATGGGACCATCGAGCTAGCTCAAGATGATGGTCCTACCTTCAAGGTGAATGGACATAGGTTGAAGCACTACTTTGGCGGGGAAGTTCCATCCTTGAACTACCTCGACCAAGTCACCTTCCCCAATGATAATTAGTATTGAGGGGATCGAGTCGAGCTCATGACTTGGTAATCAAAAACGAGGTGCCTCGTGGGGGTGTCCCATGCTTATCCTATTTATATATTATCGCTTTCTAATGTAGTTAACGTATGGGGATTTGTGCCCTTCCAACCTTTGTTCCGTGGTTGTTTGTGAATTGTGGACTTTAGATGATCATGATCTTCACGATTGGAGCCTCTCGTGTTCGTTTTATGGGAGCACTCGATCATTTGCTTTGAAGACTTTCTCAATATCCATGATATATCCTTTTGATGTTATAACCTTAGGTTTTTAGCACACTTCATAAACGGCTATAAATTTATTGGTTACACCCTTTCCATGCTAGATTAGGCATTCGACTACGTCTCTAGTATGGGGGTGTTTGTACCCCTAGACTCGAAACATTGAGGACAATGTTTAACTTTAGTATGGGGGGGGGGGTGAATAGGTACTTGCCTTGCCAAACCTTCACGCTTTCCAAAGTTTATCTTTTTGTTTATCGTTTTGTTGCAAAATAAGGCTAAAAATGGCCAAATTTTAAAATTTTTCTTATATTTTATAAGTGTTTGAAGACACGAATGTAGATTTTCCGATGGCGAGAATAAGAGTAATTTTTGACTCGACCGTGCGTGTTGAGCACTTAGCTTTGATTCCTTAACTACACATTAGGCTAAGTTTCTTAAATGAGGATGAGAAATGATAGGGTTAATTATAAGTTACTATGTTAAACGTAGAGTACTCGTATTCTTTCAAAAACTCATGTGTTCTCGTTGTTTTCTTATTCTCCCTTCGCATGTAAATATTTTTTGCTTAATAAATGTTGACTTAGCGGTTTAGTTGGGATTGTTGGGTTTCTAGTCTTTTCTAGTAGCTTCCGTGTAATTAAATTAGGAAGACATTAAGGTATCGCCATCGTCACGGTTTTGAAGTATTGGCACCCGAATAATCAAAAGCTTTACCCAATAATAAGATTTCAAGTGCTCACCTAAATCAAGCAAACAATTTGAAGCCCCACAATGCCGAAAAATCTATGCAAAATTGAAAGTGAATCAAGCCTTAATCTTCGAAGCTTTAAAGATCCAAAATTCGCCTTAGCGTGAGGATATACGTCTTTGGCTAATAAAACTACCGATGAGGTGGATAATAAAAGGCAAGGCAAGACCGAAGTCATAATAAAAGCTTCATAGCGAAGTTGAATAAAAGATGGAGGTAAACCAAAGATAATAAGGCCCTTCCGTTAGGGGCGTATAAAAGTCTTGGTAATAAGTCTCATGTTCAAAACCGTTATAAAACCGTGTTTATCGATTCTTCTTGTCAACTTAATATTTTGACATCGTTGTCTATTAGGAGGGGTTATTGATTTGATGGTCTTGGTTACACCGTTAGGACTCTATTTTTAGACCTAAATCTCTGTTATCGCATAAGTCAAACAATGTATCCTCGTGAAACATTCAAGACAATATAAAATATAAGAGATACAACTTAGGAATAATGGGAGGATAAGTACGTGATTAGGGCATATGAGTAGTGTTACCATTACTAACTTGTAATGACAATGATCTCGTTGCACGCTTGGCATGGAATTGGGGTGTAAATCGAGGACGATGAAATTATTTCTAATGAAGCATTCACGTGTTCTTATTCTATGAACCTAAACGTCCCATTTTGTGATGAAAATCATACATTATGTCTAAAACACAAGTAGTAGTAGCAATAGTAGCTAGTTTATCGTTCAATAAAGTAAATAAAAATGAATTTTGGAGATGCTATGATACTTTATTCTAGCATTGCGTGAGGGCACGACAATGGTTTAGTATAGGGGAGTGATGAGACTGCTTTTATACATAGTCTCATCTTCCAAATAGGGCTTAAAATGAATTAAATATCATCAAAATACCCATATATATGCTTGTGTTTGTTACTTGTGTATTTTAGGTACGGATATTGAGAAAATGACACAAGAATCATACAAAAACGAACACGGGAAACGAAGCCGCACAATGAACCAAGCCCTAATGAAGACTTTCCCAAGATCAACCCTTGAAGATTTGAAGAATTATGAAGAAGGGTCCTTCAATATGGAAGAATTGACACTTTATACTCTTGTATCCTCATAATTACAAGTTTGGTCCCTAAAGTTTGTCAAAATTACAAAAAGGGCCCTCTACTTTGAAGAATTGGCAAGTTTAGCCCCTCAACAAAGCTAAATTGTCAACCAATATCCTCCACAAAGTCAAATACATCATGAAGTCCTTCAAAGTACAAGAAAATACAAGTTTGGTCCTTTTAAAATCCCAAAATTACAAAAAGGACCCTTGACTTTCAACATTTGGCAAAATGGTCCCTCATCAAACAAGACTAGGCAATTTCAGTCCTCCAAAATGCTCAACATACATGTCAAGACCATTATCCATCATCAAAATGCCAAATCAGCCCTTGAAGAATTCAAAAATTGTAAGAATTACCCCTGAATTCACTTTGTAAAAGTTTTTGGGGCAAAAATGCAAAATTGCAAAAGTTGATAAGGCTGAAATGGGCGTTGATAGCTATTTAAAGTGAAAAGACAAAAGGAGAAGAGAAGAAGGACCAAAGTTGGCCAGACATGATTCTTACCTTAACCAACCACATACTGCCATCTCACCCCACTCACATTTTCCACCAATCCCCTCTCTCCATTCTGCCACCTCACCAATCCACTCATACCAGATTAACAACTTATTTAATTAAGTTTAAATCTGGCGCCTTAACATGTTTTTAAACATGTCTTAACTCAAAACAGGATCAAACACATAACTATTCACCAAGAACACAATTTGGGGTTTTCTTAATTACTTGTAATTAAACCTTAAAATGGTGTAGATTAGTGATTAATGATCATGTTAACACAACCCAACCTTAATATTGGTCATCACATCATTCACGTGTCCACATGGGACCTCCCCTGCTACACTTTTGAGGAAGAAGACAAGAAGAGCAAGTCATCCAACGTCCCACAATTTTGATTACTTTCTAAGCATCATACAAACCCTTTGATCACATTTTCTTGCCAGCTATCACCACAAACAGCCAAGAATTCTTCAAAAGACTCCAAGGTTTTCAAAATCTACAAGGGTAATTTTGGAAGTTCAAGCATAAGGGTTAAGCATTTTTATCTGTTCTTAGCTCACTTGTAAGGCTATATATAAAGCCATAGGGTCTCACTTAAACGTTTGCTTTTGGTTTTTCCTTGTTCAAGCACTTATAAATCCCTTTTCAGTTTTATGAAATTTGAGTTAAGTGTTTTGAAGAAAGACCAAGTGCCATCTTATTTCTGCTTCTTTATGTTCTTAGTTTACTGATTTTGAAGTTAAAAACCTGTTTTCAAAAGAGGAGTGTGCAAAAGTTTGCACATTTTCTTCATTTTCTTGATATTTTGCTAAGTTCTTGGTCTATCTTGGAAATCTTGGGTTATAGGGCTGATCATAGCATCCTAATTGTGTTGATTAAGGTGTGGTGAGGCTTATAACTTGGGGATAATCAAGTGTGGAGGACAAGAGTTGCATCAATCAAGAATTTTTCAAGTTTCTAATTTTATACTTGTGCTTCTAACCTTGTTGATTCTTAGTAGGCTTTGTTGTGGAAGCTTGTGCTTGTTCTTGCTAGCACATAAGCTCAAAATCCGTGGGTGTGGATGTACATCCATGAGGTACACACCCTTAATCCCAAAATCTGATAATACTTTGGATTTTTGTGATATTTGAGTGTTGCCTTTGTTCTTGTGTATTTTGTGGCTTGTACTTGCTTGAATCTGTTAATCTTACTTGTTATTGTGTTAATGGATGCTTGGGTGGTCTTAAATCTCACTTTTCCTTTGAAAAATTTGTTTTTGAAAAGATAAAGGGGTGTTTGGGTCTACCTGTTTGTGATTGTAACTTGTTATTGTGTTGTGGAAAGTTTGAGTTTGTGTTCTATACCTGATATATGCTCGGTTGAGAGTGTTTTACTGCAAGTTTTTGGGTTTGAAGCCTTGAATCAAACAATCTGCTATATAATCTTTGTTACTGCCTGTTTTGACCTAGGATTTTGGGAACACTTAGTGTGTATGCATGCTTAGGGTTGAAAGTGGTTTAAACAAAGTTATTGTAACCTGTTTGAAAGATTTGAGGTGTTGAATCTGGCTTATTTGTCAAATACATCAGCAAAGTATAAAACTGCATGTGTTAGTGTTCATCAGTAACATTCATTGGCTTGAATCTTGCTTAATTCTTTGAATCATTGCATGAAACCTGTTTAGACTTGCTTATTTGAGTTTAATATAGCTTGTGTATGCATTTGGTTGAATTTGGCTGGCTGATTTGTGCTAAAACTGCTTATAAGTGCTCAACTGCTTAATTGTTCATGTCTGTATCATATTTGGTGATTTATTGATTAAACTGTATAAATTGGGTGTTTGTGATTGTGATATTTTTATTGTTCTTGACTCCTTTTAATCCAAAGATCATTTGGGTGCCTTTGTGTAATCTGAATCTCCAAAAAAGTCACTAAAGACAAAAAAGTCTAATAGTCAAGCAGTGGAAAAAGTTTCCACTGCTCAACACTCAAAACTAGCCCCTGCTAGTGTAAAATTGAACTCAGCTTATCGATAAGCTATTCTAGCTTATCCAGACTTGCAACAACTTATTTTTTGTGATAGGTCTTCATTATTTGACCCATTTAAGTAGACTGGAGCTTATTGGACTTTGACTTTGACTTTTTACTAGAAAACCAACTTATTTGACTTTTACATAAGTCCTTATTTGCTTTTTCCAGCTTACTGAGTCAGCTTATTTGAAAACTCTTTGTTGATTTTGCTTAATTAAGTCATTTAAAAGCTTTAGGAACTTCAATTAGCACTTGGGGTGGCCTAGAACTCAAAAACGACTATTTTGTCGTTTTTTGTAGATTGCTTATTGCGTTTTCAGGCTTATTCCTTGGGATTATTTCAAATTTCTTTTTGTAGAAGTCTTATTTAGGTCAAAAGAAGCTTGTGTGTCAAATTTTATCTTATGGCATTGGCTTATAGCTTAATGGACCAAAAATCCCATTAAGAATAAGCTGTTTGGTATAAGCTAGCTTATTTCACACTTTCAGCTTTTGGGCCTTTGGAAAAAGTTGTTTAAAATCAAATTTTGAATCAACCAGTGCTTTTCGGGCTTATTTTGAACACTTTTTGTTATTGGGCCCAAATTTGGCCCAATAAGGTACTATTTTGGGTTTAGCTCATTTTCTAGGCCCATTAAGGGTATTTAAGTAATTTCACTTTCATTTCTGAGTTATTTAGGTTAAATTAAGCTAGTTTGCAAGTTTTTAGAATTTTTTATGATTTTTGGATTTTTAATATTATTTTAATATTATTTTATTATCAAAAACTAAAAGTCTGATTTTCTAAGTTTTTATATTTTTCCTAGATTGTAGACACTTAATTAGGAATTTTGCAACTTTCCAAATATTTTTAGGGTCTTTTAATTATTTTCTAGAATTAATTTAAGTTTTAATTAATTTTAGTAGTTTTTAATTGTTTAAAAATAGTTTCTAGTGATTTTAAAATTTTGAAAAATACTTTTTAGCTTAATTAGGGTATTTTTGAGGTTTACAAACTTTAAAATCTTGTTTGGGACTTTTTAATAATTAATTTTGATTTTTAGGGCTTTAATTAGCATTAAAAAGTCATTATCTAATTCATTAAAAGGTTTTGGCAAGTTTGGATTTTTTTGTAAACTCTTAGAATTTTATTAGGGATTTTTGGTAATTTTTAGGAATTTTTAGGTTAAAATTTTAATTTTGGTGCTTTTTACGATTTTACGTCTACACCTTTTTCGACTTAGTTTAATCCGTCTTCGTAACCGTCATTCTCTTCTAATCTCATTTCTATTTTTCTTTCTCAACATATAATCACAAATCTAATCCAAGTCATTACACACATAACACACTAGCCTCCTTGAGAACGAAGTCATTTTAGGGTCATTAATACACGGTTTTCCTAAATCGTCGTATTCATTACTTGCCCTATTTGCTCTCTTTTCCTAAAGAGTAGTAAAATCACTACATCAATAACCGAGAACATGCTTGTTCAAGTTGGCAAATTCAAATTTCCCACCGACTTCGTAATCCTTGAAATGGAGGAAGACCATCACGTCCCTATCATTTTAGGACGACCATTCTTGCACACCGCCGATGCTATCATTCGTGTGAAGAATAAAGAACTCAACCTTGGAGTTGGTGACGATCGAGTTACATTCTTAGTCGATAAAGCTATGCAACATTCTCATTCTAATGATGACACATGCTTTCGCGTGGATGTTATCGATGAAGTAACGGAAGAAGAGTTGGATGCATTGCTTGATGACAACGCACGATTCCAAACAACTTGGGAAAATATTAGCGATACCGATCATGATCGTAAATTCGAAGAATTCATGGCCCTTGATTCTGAAGTAACTCTCGAGGAAGAGGAAAATAAACCCTTCGAAGTATTGCCTTCAAAATAAACCCACCGACAGATCTTGAATTGAAACCTCTTCCCGAGCATCTCGAGTACGCTTATCTAGAGAAGGATTCACTCCTTCCGGTGATTATCTCAGCCTCACTCGAGGAAGATCAGAAGAAACGCCTTGTTTCTATGCTCAAAACCACAAAGAAGCGTTTGCATGGAAAACATCTGATATACCGGGAATTGATTCACAATTTTGCAAACACAAGATCAAACTTGAAGACGATACCAAGCCCGTTATTGAGAGGCAACGTCGACTTAACCCAAACATGAAGGAGATTGTAAAAGTTGAAGTAATCAAACTCCTTGAGGCAGGAATCATCTTTGCCTTAGAAGATAGTCCTTGGGTTAGTCCTATTCACTGTGTTCATAAGAAAGGTGGAATGACTGTTGTGACAAACGAACATAACGAACTTGTTCCTACAAGAACCGTTACCGGTTGGCGTGTGTGTATTGATTAACGCAAATTGAATGATGCCACACGAAAAGATCATTTTCCTCTACCATTCGTGGACCAAATGTTGGAAAGACTAGTGGGGAACAAATTCTTTTGTTTTCTCGATGGGTTTTCCGGATATTTCAAAATACCTATCGAACCATCCGATCAAAGACAAGACCACTTTTACGTGTCCTTTTGGAACATTTTCTTATAGGCGTATGCCTTTTGGTCTTTGCAATGCACCTGCGACTTTTCAAAGGTGTATGATCGCGATCTTTCAAGACATGATCGAAGTATCCATGGAAGTTTTCATGGATGATTTCTCAGTCTTCGGAAACTCATTTGAGTCTTGCCTTTTTAATCTAGAGCACATGCTCATCCGATGTAAACAAGCTCATCTCGTGCTAAATTGGGAGAAATGTCACTTTATGGTGACTAAAGGAATTGTGTTTGGACACAAAGTCTCCGGAGCCGGATTCGAAGTAGACAAGGCCAAGATCGAGGTGATATCCAAATTACCACCACCCACTAACGTTAAGCCGTTAGAAGTTTTCTAGGTCATGCGGTATTCTACCGCCGATTCATAAAAGACTTTTCCAAAATCGCTAGACCGATGACCAAACTCCTTGAAAAAGACATAGTCTTTGATTTCAACGAAGAATGCATAAAGGCATTTGAAAAGCTTAAAGACAAGTTAACGAATGCACCGATCATGGTTTCAGCGGATTGGTCGCGACTGTTTGAACTTATGTGTGATGCAAGCGATTTCGCTGTAGGAGCCGTATTAGGACAACACGAAGGAAAACATTTCCGTCATATACATTTTGCGAGCAAAACTTTAAATAGCGCGAAACTTAACTACACGATCACCGAGAAAGAACTACTTGCCGTAGTTTTTGATTTTGACAAATTTCGGTCCTATCTCGTGTTGTCGAAAATGATTGTATTCACCGATCATTCCGCGTTGAAATACCTATTCTCTAAACAAGATGCTAAGCCGCGTCTTATTAGATGGATTTTACTACTCCAAGAATTTGACATCGAAATTCAAAATAAGAAAGGAGCCGAAAACGTCGCAGCCGATCATTTGTCGCGACTTGAAAATCCAAACATGGAAGAGTTAAGGGACGAAGATATCGATGACTATTTTCCCGATGAAACTCTTATGAAAATCTCTACGGACGAATCTCCGTGGTTTGCAGATTTTGCAAATTACCTCGTTGGAAGAATTCTAAGAAAAGGTTTAACCTATCACCAACGATGTAACTTATTTTTCGACCTAAAACACTATTTCTGGGAAGATCCCTACATTTTCAAGGTATGCCCCGATGGCATGATTAGGAGATGTGTTTATGGTGCGCCAAACAAGAAAGATCCTTGATGAATGTCATCATGGCCCTACTGGGGGACATTATGGTCCTTCCACCACCGCAAAAAAGTGTTTGATGCTGGTTTCTATTGGCCAAGAATTTTTAAAGAGGCCTATACTCTAGTCAAAAATTGTGATGCTTGACAACGTACTGGTAGCCTCTCACGAAGAGATGAGATGCCTCAAAACAACATCCAAGTTAGCGATATATCTGACGTATGGGGAACTGATTTCATGGGACCCTTTCCCAAATCCCATAAGTTCGAATATATCTTAGTCGTTATTGATTACGTGTCCAAATGGGCCGAAGCCAAAGCTTTACCCACGAACGATTCACGAGCCGTAATCAATTTTTTGAAAAAGCTTTTCCCTCGTTATGGAATGCCGAAAGCTTTAATTAGTGATCGAGGTTCCCATTTTTGTAACAAACGAATGGAGAAAATCTTAAAGCGTTATGGAGTCACCCATCGCTTTTCCACCGCATATCATCCACAAACGAGTGGACAAGTTGAGAATACCAACAGAGCCTTAAAACAAATACTAAAAAAACGGTTAAGGACAATCCTTCCATTTGGTCAAGGAAACTTGACGACGCTCTCTGGGCATTCCGAACAGCTTATAAGACACCAATTGGCACAACACCTTATCGTTTATAGTACGGTAAAACGTGTCACTTGCCCTTCGAAATAGAGCACCGTGCTTATTGGGCATTGAGAAGCTGTAATCCCGATCTCAAAATCGTTGAAAAAAACTGATTCTTGCAATTGCACGAACTCGATGAATTAAGAATCCCTGCTTATGAGAATTCTAAATTATACAAAGCATGTACCAAAGCTTATCATGACAGGAAACTTCGCATCCGAAAACAATTCAAGAAGGGAGACAAAGTTCTCTTGTTTAACATGCGATATAAATTCAAAGCTCCAAAGCTTAAACAAAAGTGGTACGGTCCTTTTATAGTAAAACATGGATACCCGTCCGGTTATGTTGAATTGTATGACAAGAATGGAGGAAGCTTCATTGTTAATGGACACCGTGTTAAACTATACCACGAGGAGTGGAGTGAACATTTTCCGCTCGATAAAAATGAAGAAAAAAAAGTATGAGTCAGGCTTATGACTCAATAATAAAATAAGCGCTTCTCGGGAGGCAACCCGTGTGTTTTAATTTTTTTTTTTGTGATTTTCTTATTTTAAAATAAATTCATGCTTACACCCCACAATTTTTAACCAATGTTTTGCTTAAGTGTGACGGGGTGTAGCATGTGTCGCTTTTATAAAACTTATAAACACAAAAAATAGAGTGTTTTCGTATTTTTGTGTGTTTTATCTTTTTTGTAGGTACCGCTAGTTGAAGGCGAAGACAAGACTCTTGTATGATACACGATATGCCCGTGATTATGGTTTTTCTCTTATTTCCTATGCTTTTCTTCAGTTTCATCACATTGAGGACAATGCTAAACTTAAGTGTGAGGGGGTTGTAGGGAAATCGAGAAAAAAGATGCTTAATTGCCATATTTTTGGGCTATTTTAAAAATATTTGTTCTGTTTTGCTCTCGTAAATAAAAAGTTTCAAGCAAATATATAAAATAATTAAGAAATTATCCAATCGGTAATTTTTGAAATTTTGAGATTTATTTTTGTGTCAAACTTACCCAAGTCAAAGTCTCATATAATAGAAGAAAAATACCATGTTTGTCAATACAACATGAACTTTGTAAGTATGTTGATCCATGGCTAGGAGTTTTAGCCAAGAAAAAAAGAAGAAAAAAAAAAGAAAAAAAAAGAAAGAAAAAAAGTCAAAAAGACAAATAAATAGCCAATGAGCTATAATGTTATGAAGTTGAAGGAAGAAGAAGAAATAAAAGGTATCGATTAGCCAATGTGCTAAGTCGGGATACATGTTGCTTCAATTCATATGTTATTAGTGTAATTAGAAATAAAAGACTTTCTATATTTTTATGGGTATTGAGTTTATATCTCAATTTTTTAACCTTAAAAACCTAAGTCGATGAGTTTTATCTTGTACTTGTAATTGGTAGACTTTCATTGAATTTTTATAAAATACATGTACCTTTGGATTTAATTTTCTTTTCTTATTGCTTGAGGGCAAGCAAAACTTAAGTGTGAGGGGATTTGATAACGCCCAAATCCAACATGTTTTTAGGAGCATTATCCGTACTTTTATACATATATATTGGTCATATCTATAATACTTTTGTGCATATTTGTGCCCAATTGTGTTTGCAAGTCTTTGTGTAGCCAATTGCAGGAATGAAGTGTAAAACAACGCAAATATGGAGATTAGTACGAGTACGAAAAATTCTAGTCAATTTCAAGACCCGTGTACAAGTTACAAGCCTTTAAAGATCAATTTCGGGTGCAAGAACAAGTATTTCCAAGGAGCATACAAGTCACTCAGCATGAAGTTGCCACCAACAGAAATAAAGTCGCCACTGGCAAAACTCATCCAAGTTGCCACCAGCAAGATTTAAGTTGCCACCCACATTTGTGTAGGCAGAATTTGTGTCTACATTCATGCAAGCTTATGGAAGAACACACAAGATCATACAAGAAAGTTCTAGACTTCCTTTGGCTCCAAACATTTGTCTTTGGCTCCAAGCCATGCATTCACTCCATGCCTTCAATTTTGCTTATAAATAAGACTCTTAGGGTCATGTAACAACATATCTTTTCACAACGCAAATATCTCTTCATATCATCTCATAATAACTCTCTCAACCTTGTCCAAACCTCCATTCTCGGATTTGAGTAAGGTGGTGCAAGAAAAGTCACTTTTGGAGTCCGAAAAGCAAAGTTAACATCACGAAACTCTTAGGGATCATTACCCTAATCATTAGCAACATATTTTCACTTTGTAAGACTCTTGATTATGACTTGTAAACTATTATTTCAGAGTTTATTTCATCATTTGTTATGAGTAGCTAAATCTCATTCTACACTTGGTAGGATGATGTTTGTGGTATGAAGTAGTGGTTGTGATTGTGATCTATGTTTATTTCAATGTCAAGTTTTCCTTTGAACCATTAGTACTTATGTTTCATGTGACAATTGTTATCAAAACTTAATTTGTTGGTAAATATTTCATAGGTCGAAAGGGTTATTTTCTATCAACAAGTCATAGCCGGTTTGTCTATGCTTGGCTATCTTTTGTATTGATCATTTCCTAAGAAGTTTTGATTATCAAGAAACATAATTATAAGTGTTAGAAAATTCGTGAAACGACCGTGAATCGAATGTGTTGAAATTGGATTAAGTCTTGAATTGAGTGATTGAGTCTAATGCTTGTTTTCTTTAACCAAGGTCTTGACGAAGATTAAAGCTTTTGAAAACAATAGATTAGATTATACATCTAAGTATCATAATCATATTTGTTTAGCGTGTCATCACAATCATACCACTACGGATGCCCAAACTAGTCTTTACCAAGTGTTGATTTTAATCTTATTGTCAATCTCATCATTTTACTTGTTATTTGTTTGTTACCAATTGCTACAATCAACGATTATAGTTTTATTTTTGAATGATCATAGGTTTTCCAAATCCCCGTGAACGATCTCGGTATTACCACATAAAAGCAATACACAAACGAAAGGGTTATACTTGCCCGTACGTTTCTAGTCAATCCGGTAATTTGTGTTTATAAATTTAAAACTTGTTTTCCAAATCCTACCACGACGGACGCATCAGGGTATCTGGTGAATGTTTGAAGAAAGAAACGATGAAGCTGGTGTTGGTAATGTGTTTGAACATGTTAGAGGTTTTATTGAATGAAAGAAGTTGGTTTCAGGTAAAGGAGTTGTGCATAGCTGATGTAGAACATCAGATGAAGTGAACTAGTGGTCTGGGATTTGATTGTATACTTGGGTGCTTAGTATTTTGGAGTAAAGTTTTTGAACCATGTTTGATCACCACTGTTTAGAACGAGTCTTTGAAACACCAACATAATCCAAGTCTCTGAATATGTTCATCAGAGACTTCACATGATGATGATGAAGATCTGGTGTAAAGTTTGAGCACATGTTAGACACTTCAACAACAAATGATTAGAACTTGTTATATCTTTTATGTATATTTGTTGTAGCTTAGTATATAAGAAGAAGCCGTTATGCTCACTTACTACTAAAAGACTTAGGATATATTTCTATTCAAATAGGGGGGGGGGATTATTGGGCCAATTTAGAGCCTAAGTTGTCCCTGTACTGATTTGAATGAAATATACCCTAAGTATTATATAGGTCGGTAAACTCAAGTAAGTTTGCCTAGTCATCCTCAAGATGTTCTTAGAAGTCCACAGAGACTCCTTCACTACTGCAGCGGATCTGAGCCAGTGAAGATAAGAACCAAGATCAGGATGATGGAGTTAGTGAGTAATGACAATGACTCACTAACTCCCGAAGACCATCTCTGACCTGAAGTATTTATACTAAAGACATAGTGGGAACTTCCTTGGGTGAAAAAGGAAGAATATAAAGTGCAAGGTGGTTACTTGACTTTATTGAAGCTTCCAAAGGAAGCTTCACTTTCCCACTATATATAGTGGTCTCATTGCTTAGAGTTAGGTAGAGATTTCCATCACCAAAATACACATATTGTTAGTGTTAGGATTTCTTCCTCCCATTGGTTCTTCCATTCTTGTAACAATGGGATTTTTGTTTGTCATCATCGCCCGGTTGTTATTCCGCAAAAAACCGGGCAACACTTGTATATTTGTTGATTCAATATTAATAAGATATACAAACGATGAAAAGTACAAGCTTTGTTATTAGTTAGTCAATCAGTTAATTGTGCACATTGTTCTTCGTAGATCTTTATAGTTTCGATATGTGCACAAGATTAGCGGACCAACAAAGTTTGCTACAAATTCTTTCCGTAGGTCCACATAGTTGTTTATGGATTTGAGTGGGAGCCCATAAAGCCATAGTCTGGCCGACTCGATGAGGTTGGAGTTGAACATAAGGCACCATGTCTGCATGACCCTTTGCTTTACCATGAAAACCCATAAATTTCACAACAATGATACGTGCTATGATTGAATGAATGTGGAAATTTCATTAGAAATTTTTGCTTTTGTGCCTTACTTGGTAAGATGAACTGCTTCTCATAACCCAAACTGCCACTTCAACATATTCCCATATGTTGTAAACACAATGTATATATATCAAGTATGAGTTCTAAGAGTAATCTAATAAATATATTATGGATAAGAACATCTCAAATATAACTATGATGCCCTAAGTATCTCTAGAAACCCTAGAAACCTTATAAATAAGTGGTAAACTCAAGAATTGTGAAGGTATGAATACATAACACATATAAATAAGTAATCAAGGATTATAAACAAGTTATAAACTATCTATGGAAGTATAAATTTATCTAAGAAAGTAAGTACAACCCACACAAAGCTAAGTACAAGTAAATGTACATAATAGTCTAGATCACCACCTAGAAATCCCTTGTAAACTAATATTTCAAGCAATATAATTACACGATATCTATATATGAATATCTAATACCAATGTACAAATAATAATTTATCATATAAAAGAGATACTTAATTTTAAAATACTAAGTATGAGTAATCTAAAGCTAATTACAAGTATAAAACCTAGTAACCTAGATTAGCACCTAAAATTCATTTCACATTGAATTAAAGTCTAATATTTTGTAAAAATTATAAAACTCAACTAAGTATCATATTAAGATTATGCACTTATCTCAAGATAAATTACAAATTACTAAAGCACAATGTACAAGTTATTAAAGCATACAACTATAAGCTAACCTAATTATACCTAGGCTATGATTACCCTATACAAACCCTTAAACTAAGAATGTAGAATCTTTAGAAGTCATAAACATAACATATATGACCTAGAATAAGTATACACGATGATATAAACCCTAATTACCTAAGATAGAAAGTCATTAGGATCAATGACCTAAAAACCTTTATATTAAGAATTTTACCTAGAATCAATATCTAGTCTTTTAGGACAAGTCTACCAATACTCATATCATTACATTTAGGTTATACCATTATCCTAAGGCAATTTAGAAGTACTCTAAAGCACAAGGTACAAAATTTTAACGCATGACATATAAATTAGGTCAAAATAGGTGTTTTCACTCTTAACACATGTTTACTTAGAATAACTTATCAAACCAAGTGTGGGAACTCTTTGGATACTTAAAACACAATGTCTAAGAACTAAATTGATTTTAAAATGGTAACTAAGTGAAGGATAATGACTTTAACTAAGATTTAACCCTAGATCATTAGAAACCCTAATCCAGTTAGGTTTTCTTCCTAATTTCACTTCAAACCTTTGTTAAACTTTAAACCAAGGATCCAAAACTCCTAATTTAATTATTTAAAACCTAAATGAACCTTAATACATCACTAATCACATTCCTAAACCCTTAGTTATAAGAATTTCCAAACCATAAAGTTACAAGCCCTAAATTAGGACCTAGTTTGGTTTTTCCCTCCAAATTAAGTTTAAACTCTTTCTCTCCCATTCTAAGTTTGAAATTAGATATTTTTAAGGTATTTAGGACTTCTAGATGGCCTCTAATCTGTTGGATCACCTACTTGTAGTCCCTGAATCACCATTCTTATATAATGTTACTGTATGATAGTTTTAGCCACAAACCAAAGATAACTCCAACTATCGCTGCCACGAATCATCACTAGCCTTGATGTATCATCACTCTAAGTACATGACACATTTCTAAGCTATAACTAAGACTCCTAGGCTTCATTTGGGTATAAATAGTGGCAAAATGCTCATATTTCTCTTCATCCCCAAATTTCTTACTTTAATAAACATATATTATGATATTCCACTTCTATCAAAGTACTAAGAAAGCCTTGAGACCAGAAACCAGGTCTAAGAAGTATCCATTAAAGTTCTTGGAGCTTTAGAAGCAAAAAGAAGTTCATAAGGAGCCTTAAAAGTCATCTTGGAGCTACCTAGGTAATCACTATGTTAACTAAGCTTTGATCTTGTTATAATGATTTTCTAAGACTTGTTATAATGTTAATAAGATGTTAGTAAGCTAATCTAAAAAGAATTAGTTCATATGATCATTTAAAATGGAAGTTATAAGCTAAAGATGTCTTAAAATCCTAGTTTTGTAATTTACATGAAATAATGAGTTAAAATCCATTTCAAAAGTTATAATTCTGGAAAAATAATTTTATTATGATTATAAATGTGTTTATAAACTTTGTTTTAAATTCCTAGATCTTTTTGTATAATTTAGCTTGTTATGTAATTTTAAACAAGTCTGGGACTAAAACAATCATTTTTGAAACTATAAATATTTTGGGCCAAAAGTGTTATTTTATGAAAGCTAGAACTATAAGGATTGATTTTGCAATATTTGAAACCCTAAGGTTAATATTTGAAGGTTGAGAATGTAAATACTAAAACTATATACTTTAGGGGTTAAAAGTGTAAATATGCTAAACTTATAAAATTATGTGCTAAAAATCTAACTATTCCTTAGAAACTTTAAGGATCATCTTGGTCATTTTTAAAACTATGTGGATGAAAATTGTATAATAAAACCTATTTTCTAAAGTTATATAAACTAGAAGGACTATTTTTGCCAAGGATGTAAGATATAATAATGAAACAATATACTAACTTTTGAAGAAATTTCTAAAATATATAATGTATCATGTTAGTAGGGAACTTCGTACAAAGATGTTCCATCTCGATATTACGTTCTGACTGAGTGGTTGGGTTTACGATTTAAAGTGCCCTCGCTCCTCAACGTTTATAGAATGGCTTCTAAGTATGATGGCCCGAACAATGATGGCCCGTACAATGATGTTTAATAAGTGTGTAAACACTTATCCTTTTACCACTTAAAACAATGAAAAATAAGACCAAAACGTGTAATTAATATCGTAAATGTCGGAATTATGCGTGGTTTGTGTTTTTGTTGTGAAATAGGTACAAAAGATCAAAAGGAAAGAAAACACGGGATTTCACGGTCATTTATCAAAGAAAAAGTCAAAGGACCAAAAAGAATGAAGTTTGGAGGGCTAAAGATGAATATTTGATGAAGATTTTACAACAAGGACCATTTTTGCCAATCTCTAAAGTCATCCACTAATAAATCACATTGAAGAGCAAAAAATTACGAAGCCAACGGTCCCGACCTCACGTCGTAAGTCTTTACGGTTTGCTTTCTATGAATTTTTAAAGTTTATTAAGTTTTTAAATTAAATAAATAGTTTTAAATAATTAAATAATATAAAATAATATAAATAAAAATATTTTTCCAAAATTTAAAAAAAATAAAAATAAAAAAAAGTTTTTATTAAAATAATTTCGTAATATTTTATATATTATTATTATTATTATTATTATTATTATATATATATATATATTTTATTTATTTTATTTATTATTATTATTATTATTTATTATTATTATTATTATTATTATTATTATTATTATTATTATTATTATTATTATTATTATTATTTTTTTTTTTTTATTATTATTATTATTATTATTATAAATAAATCCTGGTAGAACATTGTCAACTCGTCAGTCAACCAAGCCATGAAAGGGTCAAGTTATATATTTGTATATATAAACTTAAAGGGTTGCCAGTCCCACTGGCTAGCACCTTTGGCTTTAAACTGAGCCACCCACGTTCGATTATGGACAAGGACTTTGGCTGGGAATATATTGCTTATGCCACGTGGCACCACCTTAGTGGTCCACGTGGCCGACCAGAACCAGAACCAAACCCGGTTCAAACCAGTCGGTCTAGACCCGAACCAGACCCAGTTCAGACCAGCCGGTCTAGACCCGGTTCAAACCGGCTGACGTCAGCGACACGTGGCAGCGGCTGGCCAATGCCAGCGCTCAACGTGGCAACTGACTAGTTACTGTTCACTGCATGTACATGTGGCAGCGCTGACACGTCAGTCTGACGTGTCAGTACGAGGTGGCAGGGCGGCGCAGAGGTGGCAAAGGAGCAGTGGCGACTGACCACTCAGATGATGACACGTGACGGTGGCGCCGCCACGTCAGTACAAGATTGCAGAGAAGTCAGTCCGAGGGGTCAGGTGTCAGTGGCGGCTGACCAATCACAGCCCGCCACGTGGGATGAAAACAAAGTTGGGAGGGCGTGTGTCGGCCAATGATATGCACAAGTTCCCACAAGCTTCTAGAAGGGACGGAGGAAACAAGAGTAGTATGCACAGCTATCCCCATATTTGCTTAACTTTCAAGCAAAATTAGATAGTGAAAAGACTATTATACCCCCATGTTGGCTGCCTATATAAAGCCCCCCTCTCCCTTTATTTTTCACAAGTTTTTCCTTATTAGAGTTTTACACATAGTTTTCTTGTATTTTTCTCTTTCAAGTTTGTACCAAGCTTATTTATTAAGCTTTTTCATATTAAATAAAAAAATTTAGCTTAATCTCTTTAGTTAATTCTCTTATTCCTTTCTTTTTACTTTTCTTAATAATCTAGTTTATTATTTGGGATAAGTTTTTATAACTTTTTCCTAATAAGTTAGATTTATATACAAGCTTATTTCAAGCTTATTGTTGCCTTATTTTCCTAGATCTATCTTATTGTTGGAGTAATTATTTAATTAGCTTTCTAGTTTTTTAAATCTCATAAGTTCTAAGCTTAGGCTTACAAATTATTTATAAGCTAGCTTTTGATTTAAGTACTTTTAGTTTTTATCTATTAGTTTTTTAGATCTATTAGTTTTAAGCTTTAAAATTCAAAATACTTTCATAAAATCAAAAAAATAGTTAGATCTATTAGTTTTTTTATATTAATTAGTTTAGATCTATAAGTTTAGAGTTTAAAATTTAAAGTATTTTTATAAATCCTTAAAAAATAGTTAGATCTATTAGGTTTTTAAATAGATTAAGTAGATTTATAATTTTTAGCTTTTAAAATTAAAATACTTTAATAAAATATAAAAAAAATTCTAGATCTATTAGTTTTAATTAAATCTCTTTATAAGATAATAATTATTGCTTATTATCCTAACCTTTTATATTTTCTTTGATGTCAGCGTATCGATCTATCACTAATGGTAAAGAGCTTATGGTTGATTAATTTGGTTCAAGTCTGATATGGTTGATTAATTTGGTTAGAGATTGATTTGGTTGGTCGTGTACTTTACGGGCCGGGATACGCTTAGTTTTAGTATTGATTTGGGAGGCCGTGTACTTTACGGGCCATATTTTGTTGATGTTGTTGATGATTGTTGAGCGTTATCTACGTACCACGGGTACCATAATTCTCTCCTTCTTTATTTGTATAGCTTAATAGCTTTAGTTTAATTAATTAGATCGTTATAGTTTAAATTGTTTTCATAAAAGTTATATTTTTTCATAAAAATCAGTTTAATTAGTTTTAGTTATTATTATTGTTTTAAAAAAAAGATTAAAAGTTTAAAAATTAGATTTCATTTAGATAAGCTTATTATTAGTAAAATGTTCACACCTTTTTGTGATTATTAAGCTTATTAGTATATAAAACTTATAGCTTTATCATCTAAAAGGATTATAAGCTTAAAAGGTTGAAGCTTTACGCTTTTTTTTAAGTTTATCTTTGTGATTTCATTTTTTTGTCACTTTTATTTTCTATTTCGTGATTGCATTTAGATTAATTTTGCATTTAGATTTATTATTATTTTTAGTTATAGTTTATTTTTGTTGCATCTAGATCTAAATTAGTAGTTTAATTTTATATTGCATTTTAGAATAATTTTATGTGAATTAATTGCGCTTTTATTTTTATATATTCCTTAGCCTACATATTTTTCCCATTTTGAGTTTAATTAGACAATAGATACCTGACAATTATTATTAACCAAAAACAAATAAATCTTCTGTTAAGTTGTGAATCAATTCGAGTCGAGTCGAGGAAAAACGATAATACTAAAAATTCTATATTAAAATGGCGCTGCTTCCGCATCGATCTCGTTACGATTGGCGATTTTTCGTGAGACGATTTGGATTTTGGGATCCGTTCACTTTTGAACAGGTTACTTTTTTTGTTAAAAAAAATCAAAAACATCAAAAAGCAAAACTTAAAAATACAAGAAAATATAAAAATCATTAAAAGCAAATTCTTTCCTAAGATTTGCATCAAAAAAATTAAAAAATCAAAAAGTAATATTTTTTCTAAAGTATTACACCAAAAATATTAAGTACTATTACTATTTTTCTTATTTCGATTTATCTTGATTTTTATTGTGAATATATTTTTCTAAAAAAATACAAAAAGATTTTTTCTTTTACTATAGATATTACGTATAAGAACCCCAATATACAATATTTCCATAAGTATTGCTTGCAATACCCCGTATTTGGAGGCGTTCCGGTTCCTTATACGTGTATCAATCAAACAAAAATAAAGGCAAAAATAGATAAATACTTTCGTTAAGCAATAATTCGAAAAATACGAACTTTAAGGTGAATAGAAAGGCGACGTGCTATAAAAGGCCGTCTAAGGAACTAGGTACTTAAGTGCTTCGCGCCACCTCATTCCCCCCGTTCACTTGTGAGTACTTTGAGAAGGAAGGCTCATCGAGGGTTTTGCCGCCCAAGTAGTATTACATATATTTTTTTGTAGCTTTTTAATATTGCACCTCGAGGGGGATAATCCTTTTCCTCTCAAAGTCGACCGAGGTGTCCTACCTCATTCCTCGTGATTAATTGTATGTGCACTCGCGCGCATGCACACATACCGAGTGGTGTACCAAATACTTCTAATTCTTCCAAAAAGAAGAAGAAGAAAAAAAAGACCGTCAATCAAGCCGATCCCGAGAATCGAGCTTTGAACAATACGATGGCAACGGATAATCGACCAATGATTGAGATTTTAAAATCTCACGTTGAGGGAAATGATGACGCGATTGTGATGCCGGGTATTGGAGCAAATAAATTTGAACTAAAAACGGGTTTTATTCAAATGGTTTCCGCTACACCATTTTTAGGCGGTACTCATGATGACCCACACGCTCATATAAAACGTTGCATACAATTGGCAAACACTGTCATGTACAATGGGATGCCACAAGATGGCATTCGTTTACTCCTCTTTCCTTTTTCCCTCGAGGGACAAGCCCGGATTTGGCTTGATAAGGAACCAACCAAAAGTATCACCACATGGGTGGATTTAGAGACCAAGTTCATTAACTTCTTTTTCCCACCATCACGGACCACCGATTTTAGTAATAACATCATTACCTTTGAACAAAAATATGGGGAAACGTTTAGTGAGTCGTGGGACCGTTTTAAGGAGCTTTTACAAAAATGTCCACAACATGGTTTTACAAAAGTGCATCAAATCAATACGTTTTACAATGGTTTAACTCTAAATGACCAAGACTCACTTAATAGTGCCGCAAGGGGTAATATTCTTGTGAAATCCATGAACGAGGCTTGGGTAATCATTGAAAACAAGGAAAAAGTTCAAACCAAGAGTGTAAGGGCTACAATGGCTAGTGCTAGTGACAATGAGGTGACTAATCAAATTAAGGAGCTTACTTAAATTGCGAAACAACTTGCTTTAACAGATAATCCTCCCACTACACACGTGAATGCCCTAAAAGAGACTTGTGAAACGTGTGAGACTTGTGGTGGACCACATTCGTACTATAATTGTGACAAGGTTTACAATCAACCACAAGAAGTTTATGCTTATAACAACAATGAAAATGAGCGGGTTCATTTAAAACCAAATGTTGATGTTAACCATTTGTCTTATAAGTCTAATAAATATTTGGCTCCCCCGGGTTTTGTAGCTACACAAAGACCACCCCACCCGCCCAAAATAGGAACCAAGGTCCTCAACGGGGTAATTTTCAAGGGAATTCAAATACAAGGGGTTTTAATCAAAATCAAGCGAATTTTCAAAGGCAAAACCAAGGGTTTAATAATCAAAATCAATGCTTTAATAACCAAGGTTTTCAAAACCAATGTTTTAATCAAGGTTTTCAAAATTATAATCAAAACCAAGATTTTCCTAATCAAGGGTTTAACAATCAAGGGTATAATCAAATGAACATGCATAATCCTCAAATGGACTTGGTTCTACAAAAATTTGTTGGGAATAAATTAAGGCCAGATCACTTGAGCGCTGACAAGAACAACTCAAGCGTTGACAAGAACAAAGTGAGCGCTGACAACCCAAGCGTTGACAAGTTAAAGTCAAGCGTTGATAGATTGAAGACAAGCACTGATGGAAGATATAAGCTACACGTTTATTATGTTCTAGAATACTTCTAGTAAGGATAGAAACGACAATGTATTTTCTATGTTTATCTTTACCTAGAATAGTTGATACGTAGCTTATTGTACAAGGATTCTTAGTCTATAAAAGAAGGCCTTTAGGTTAATGTTTATTATCAATTTTTATATAAGTTTTCATTCGTAAACATCTTTCATTGAAAGCAAGTTCGACATTCATAATCAAAGTGAAAGTTTTGTTTACATCTTGTGTTCTTGTTTAAGTATTATATTCTGCATAATACTTAGATTCACAAAGCATATAACAAAGGTTTCTCTACGTGTTATACTTGATCTAATCTCGTATACACAAAGCTAATCGATCTAAGTTTGGGATCAACAAGTGGTATCAGAGCTTGTTGAGGAACTTTTGATCTTTGAAGAACACCAGAACGATATACGAACACCAAAACCCTAATTTTCTCAAAACCCTAAAAACATCATGTCTGAAGCAATAACCTCCTCCTCCTCACCCTTACCAAACATCAAGATTCCCATGCTTGATGCAACCAACTTTGACTTATGGAAGTTCAACTTTGAACAATATCTGGGGATCTTTGATTACACACTCTGGGAAATTATTGAATACGGAAACTCATTCAATAAGGCTCAAAAGATTCAGGATGCCATTACAGCAAGATCAGCTGTTGAGGGATGTCCTGATGAAGATAAGAAAGAAAAACCTGGAGATGGTAGAGCTGTAGGTGGTGCTGAAGATATTGCAAAGAAAAGGGTTGACATGAAAGCCCTAAATATTCTGAAAGTCTCTTTGGGACAAGAAAATCAGCACAAATATAGAGGCTATGAATCTGCTAAGGATCTTTGGGAACCAATTGAAGTTGCATATGGTGGTAATGCAGACACTAAGGAAGAAAAGAAAAAGCAACTTCTGCATGATTATGCTGTCTTCAAAGCTCAGCCAAATGAGAAACTAAGTAGTGTGAGAAGCAGATTGCTTGACATCACAAGCAAGTTGTCCTTCATGGGGACACAAGTTGGTGATGTTGACACCAATGCTACCTTTCTGAAAAGTCTTGGTGAGGCATGGAAGATTGAGGCAAGATCTATTCTTGCCAATAATACTTACAAGAGCTCCTCGTTTGATGACATCTACAACAAACTAAGACTGTTGGAAGATGAAACTCTTTTAGCACATGGAAGCAAAGCTAGCACCAGCAACATGGCCTTCTTCTCTCATAGTGAAGGTCAATTCAATCAGAAGGACTCTTTTATGCATCCAGTTACTGGATCATCATTTGTCAGCGCTGGAACAAGTCCTGTCAACGTCTCCTTCTCAGACGCTGACACATTCATGAATGACTCCCCAAGAGTTAAACCTGCTGGTTTGGATTTGGATACTATGTGTTCTTACATTGCTTCTTTGCCCAATGGTTCAGTGATTACATATGAGGACCTTGAGCAGATAAGTGATGAACACTTGGAAGAGATGGACATCAAGTGGAACATGGATCTTGCTAGTATAAGAGCAAATAGGTGGAATAGAAGGTTCAAGAAGAAGATGACCTTTAATGCTAAAGACACTGCTGGATTTGATAAATCCAAAGTTGAATGCTACAACTGTCATCGCATGGGGCACTTCATGAGGGAATGCAGATCTCCTAGAAGATCTGATGCTGGTAAACCCTCAAGTCAGGTTGTTAAAGCTCAAGATTCCAAAGCCATGGTTGCAGTTCAAGGAATTGATGGTACTGGATGGGATTGGAGCTATCTGGCTAAGGATGCTGAAGAGGACAAAGCTTTGATTGCTGATATTGAAGAAGAAGAGCATGTTGAATATGCTCTCATGGCACACTCCTCCTCTTCATCTGATAATGAGGTATATGATGATGCTTTTTGTAGCAAAGGTTGTAGGTTAAACACTGATAGGCTTAACAAAGAGGTGTTAAAACTAAAAGATGATATGAGCACTGAAAGGTGTAAATTGTCCAATTACCAACTAGCTCTTACTGAAACTGAGAAAACCGTTTCTGAATACAAGAAAATGAAATTTGATTTAAAAGATAAGATAAATATCTTAAAACATGAGCTAGAGAGTAGTATGGATATTAGAAATATCATGACAAAGGTCAATAGAGACCTTCAGGCTAAGTTAGATGAGGCCATTAAGAATAAAGATAATGTTGACCTCAAGATTCAAAGATTTGATAAAGCCACCCAAGCCCTAGGAGACTGTGTAGCTAAACAAAGGGATCCTAAGGACATGACTGGGATTGGGATGAATGATTACTCTCTGGTTCCACCACCAGCTGGTGACTTCTATGGTGTCCTTAGAAAGGATTTATCTTGGACTGGTATACCAGAATGCCAAGAAGAGGAATTCATTCCTCCACCAAGAGTTGTCACTCCAGTGGAAGAGTATCAACAAAAACTGACTGACCTAAATGAGTGGAAGAAAGCTAACCCTACTTTATTTGTTAAGGGAGGTTTGCTATGTGAAAGTCCCAATGAATCACCACCCATTAAGGTTACTCACCCAGTTACTGGTAAAGCTGTTGACCTAGGCTCAAACACTGTTAGAAGACCTACCATTAAATATGCAGAGATGTATAGAAATAATAGGTCACCCAAAAGCCAAGTTAACAATCATGGAACAGGTTTCTTCGCTTCTAGACCTAAGAGTGTGTCTAAGAAAGCCTGTTATACTTGTGGTAGCTTTTCACATTTGGCATACAAGTATGTCAACGCTCCCAAAGCCAGCGCTGATAGGAACAATTTCAGCGCTGATAAGAAGAAAGTCAACGTTGTTAGGAAGTCAAACATTGTCAGACCCAGACCTTGTGTGCAGCAAAGTCCACAAGTGATTAGACCTGCCCCATTCTTCTCTAGAAGGTCTAACACTCATGGACAAAGACCTTTTCAAAAGACAAACACCTGGTCAAATAGGCAATGGGTTCCTGTAGCAAACCCTAGGTTCAACGCTGACAAGGGTAATTTCAGCGTTGACAGGACAAATTCCAACGCTGACAGAAACGTGACCAGACCTAAATATCTGCAACCACAAGGTAAGGGGTCTAAAGCTTCTTCAAGCTTAACATGGAGACCCAAGAAAGATCAAAACCCTAATAATAATGGAATTTCAATGACTTGCAATAGGTTTAATTACATTTCAAAGGTCATTACAAAACCAATTGGGGTTAACTGGGTTTTTCATCCTAAAAGGGATGATAATGGGGTTGTTGTGAGAACTAAGTCTGTTCTTATTGAACAACCAGTTGAATCCAAGTCTTCTGAGACTTGGGTTCCCAAAGAAAACTAATTTGTTTTCTTTATGTGCAGTGCATTCAGAGACAGATCAATGATTATGGATATTAGGATAGTGGACGCTCAAGGCACATGACAGGAAAGGAAGACTATCTGACAAACTTCACTCCTATTCAAGATGGTGATAAGGTATACTTTGGAGGGGGCTATGGCACCATCACAAGCAAAGGAACCCTTCTCACCAATAATCTACGTTTTGAGAATGTCTTCCTGGTAAAAGAACTGGATTATAATCTGTTTAGTGTATCACAAGTGTGTGATAACAAAAATAAGGTTCTTTTCACTGATACTGAGTGTTTGGTGTTAAGCAAGGATTTTAAGATCCCTGATGAGAAGTACATTGAGTATAGAACACCTAGGCATAAGGACATATATAATGTGAATTTAAATGGGATTAAAGTAAATGCAAATATGTCTTGTTTTTATGCTAAGGCCTCAGTAGATGAAAGTAATTTGTGGCACAGGAGACTAGGGCACATAAATTTTAAAAATATAAATAGACTTGTGAGACATGGTTTAGTTGATGGTTTGCCTGAGAAGGCCTTCCACAATGACCACTCTTGTGTTGCATGTCTTAAAGGCAAGCAGCACAAGGTCTCATTCAAGTCCAAGCAGGTGCATACTAGTTACAGACCTCTTCATATGCTTCACATGGACCTCTTTGGTCCAACTAATATAGAAAGTTTGAATGGCAAGTCATATTGTTTTGTTGTCACTAATGACTTTTCTAGGTTTACTTGGACATTCTTTCTAGCTATGAAGAGTGACACAGCTGATGTTCTTATTGAATTTATCACTCAAATTGAGAAAAGGTCTGGCAATGAGGTTAAGATGCTTAGGAGTGATAATGGTGGAGAATTTAGGAACAAGAAGCTTGATGATTTTTGTGCCAGGAAGGGAATTACTAGGCAATTCAGTATTGCTAGAACCCCACAACAAAATGGGGTTGCTGAAAGGAAAAATAGAACCCTAATTGAAGCAGCCAGAACAATGTTGGCTGATGCTAACTTTCCCATAGCCTTTTGGGCTGAGGCTGTTAATACAGCATGCTATGTGCAAAATAGAGCATTGGTTAACAAAATTCAGAACAAGACACCTTATGAGTTACTTTGGGGAAGAAAACCTAATATTGGTTTTCTCAGACCTTTTGGATGTCATGTAGTAGTCTTAGACACTAGTGATGCCTTAGGGAAATTTAGTGCAAAAGGTGATGAAGGTTACTTCATGGGGTATTCAGTGCAGAGCAAGGGTTATAGGGTTTATCTTAAGGAGGACAAACGTATTGTTGAGAGAGTACATGTTAGGTTCTTAGAAAATAAACCTAGTGATCCTGAGAGTGGTCCTAATTGGTTGTTTGATTTGGAACCCTTATCTAGAACTTTAAATTATATGCCTGTCACTAAGCCAGACATTGTGAAGGTAACTTTAAATGTTGTGGAAGAACAAATTGTTGATGTTTCAGGTACACAGGTTAATGAGAGGGTTGGATCACAAGCAGAAAAGGCATCTCCTACATTTGAATATGTCACAATTCCCATTTGGACAGATGCTTTTGCTGCTGCTGCTGTTGCTGGACAAGATAATGGTGGTCTCCAAATACCACCAGATACAAACATGCATGGTTCTTCAGGCGCTGACAAAGGCAAATCTAGCGCTGACAAGACCAATTCAGACGTTGATGGCTCAGACGTTGACAACAACAGTTCAAGCGTTGTTAGCCCAAGCGCTGACAAACAAGGTTCAGACGTTGACAACACCTTTGCACATCTTTTCTCTTCCACTTTTGAACAAGGAGGACCTTCCAGAGTTTATGAAGAGATTCATGTTGATCAAAGAGAGTCTGATGAAGAAGACATTGGCAATATGGAGCATGAGGTTGAGGACACCAGACTTTTTGAAGGAGGGGTTCTCACTTCTACAATGAGGAATCACCCCCCATCTCAGATCATTGGTGATGTTATGACTCCAGTTCAGACAAGAAGATCCCATCAAGGTCTTGGTGGGTTTATTGCCAACATACACAAGAAGGTTGATACCCCTCTTGTGCAAGCGTGTTTGTTTGCATGTTTTCTGTCACAAGAAGAACCCAAGAAGATATTTGATGCTCTCAAAGAACCAAGTTGGGTGGAAGCAATGCAGGATGAGCTTCACCAATTTGCAATTCAGGATGTTTGGGAGCTGGTTGATTGTCCTAGATATGTCAGACCTATTGGGACAAGATGGGTTCTCAGGAACAAAAGAGATGAAAGAGGTATTGTGGTCAGAAACAAGGCAAGGTTAGTGGCTCAAGGTTATACACAAGAGAAGGGGATAGACTATGAGGAAGTCTTTGCACCAGTTGCAAGGATTGAAGCTATTAGGATTTTTCTAGCCTATGCATCTTGCATGGGCTTCACAGTCTATCAAATGGATGTGAAGAGTGCATTCTTGTATGGCACCATTGTTGAGGAAGTTTATGTCATGCAACCTCCTGGTTTTGAGGATCCTGAGCATCCAGATAAAGTGTACAGAGTCAAAAAGGCTATGTATGGCCTTCATCAAGCCCATAGAGCATGGTATGGTACTTTGTCTACATATTTGGTGGACAATGGATTCAAGAGGGGCACCATAGATCAGACACTATTTACAAAGAAGAAAGGCAAAGATGTGTTGCTTGTGCAGGTCTATGTTGATGATATCATTTTTGGGTCTACTGATCCAAAGATGAGTGAGGATTTCTCCAAGCTTATGACAGACAAATTCAAGATGAGTGCTATGGGGAGATGAACTTCTTTCTTGGTTTACAAGTTCAGCAGAAAGAAGATGGTATCTTTATCTCCCAGGACAAATATGTTGCAGAAATCTTGAAGAAGTTTGGCTTTTCTCCACATGAAAAGAGGGCTTCTACTCCTATGGATAGAGAACACCCTTGGGGAAAGATTGGAGATGGGAAAGATGTTGATGTCAGGCATTATAGATCCATGATTGGATCCTTGATGTATCTTACTGCTTCCAGACCTGATATCATGTTTGCTGTATGTGCTTGTGCACGTCATCAAGTGACTCCCAAAGAATGTCACCTTTATGCTGTGAAGAGGATCTTTAGGTACCTAAGATGTTTCCCTAATCTTGGTTTGTGGTACCCAAAGGATTCACCATTGGAGCTGATTGCATATTCAGACAGTGATTATGGAGGTGACAAGTTTGATAGGAAATCCACAACTGGTGGATGTCAGTTTCTTGGGAGCAGATTAATATCTTGGCAATGCAAGAAACAAACAGTGGTGGCTAACTCTACAACTGAAGCAGAGTATGTGGCTGCAGCAGCATGTTGTGGTCAAGTGTTGTGGATTCAGAACCAGCTGTTAGATTATGGGTATAATTTTATGCATACTAAGATATTTGTTAACAATAATAGTACTTTATGCATCATTAAGAATCCTGTACATCATTCTAAAACTAAACACATAGAAATTAGACACCATTTTATAAGAGATTGCTTTGAGAAAGGTTTAATACAACCAGATAGGGTTGACACTGAGGAAAATGTGTCAGATCTATTAACTAAACCTTTTGATACTGGAAGATTTCAATACTTGGTGACAAGTATTGGAATGGTTAATCTCACTTAAATATGTGTTTTGGATTCTTTTTGTAAAAGTATGTACAGGATGATGCATTATTATTATTGGTCTTCTTAATGATTTAGATTTTCCACTATATTTTTCTAACACTGACAAAGGTTGTTTGAACACTGATAAGTGTTTTTGCAACGTTGTCAGCAATATAATTGTCTAACGCTGACAAGGCTTCCTTCAACGCTGTTGTGTGTTATCGGGGCGTTGTCAGCAACAATGTTAGTTTTGTGGTTTTTAATCTAAATGTGCAGATGGTGTTAGCAGTATACCATTGGATACAGAGTTGCTTATGGATCAAAGAAGAAGCATTTGGACAAGTTTTTATTTATGGATGATGGTTGGAATGTTTCATTCCTATCTTGACATAAATTTTTTATGTTCATGCATGATTTTAGCAAACTTTTTGTATCATAGTTTAAGGGGAGGTTTTAGGAACCTTTAGGATTTTTGGGTATCCATATGATACTCTTATCACAATTCTAGATTGTGTCCACAGGTGAGTATGGGTTAGTTTTACTAAACCATGAGGCACTGTAGCATGCATAGTATATCAACTTTGCATGCTGCCAAGACATTTTTGGCCTAGAATTGGTTGTGGTCTGTTGGGAGACTTGGGAATGATTTTTATATGGAATTTACCTGGGAGTAACAAGGATTTTATAAGGTGACTTGGTTGTTAAGATTTTTGGTTAGCAAGGGACACTAGAGGACTGTTATGTCTATCTTGCTTATGCAAGTGTGCATAACTGGACAGTGCTTGCCGCCCTATAATAATTATCAGCTTTTGGTTATTTCCTCTAGGATAAATTACTTGTTAAGGTCATTTTTCACTTTTTAAAACAATTTTATTTTTGGACGCTGACAAGATTTTTCCAAGCGTTGTTGTGACCAAATTGGACGCTGACATGGCTTTAGGCGAACGTTGACAAGATTATAGCCGTTGGGCGTTGATAGGTTATATTTGACCGTTGACACTCAATGGGACCTACCCAGTTGTTACTTTTTGACATATTTTCAAGCCGTAATTTTAGGAGTTGTTACTTTCATTAAATGCATGAGATCTTTTTAAATATTTTCATGATTAGTTTTTGAAAATCTTTGCCTATTTTTAGGCCAATCACATGCATTCTTTATCTCCTATAAATTTGGCTCCTATTTTTAAATAGGGTATCTATAATTCTTGTCTAACACTTTTCTCTTATCAACCTTCATCTTCTACACTTCAAATTAACAGCTTTCATCAATGGCACCAAGATTTAACTCAGCAGAATTGGATTTGGGGTTCAAGTCTCAACACAACATGATTGCTTATCTTGTTGCTGATAATGATTTGTTTCCTCAATACACACAAATGGTGGCGTATTTGAACGCATCCCCATTAAGGTATGCTCTTTCTCATGCACCACTCATTCCAGTCACACACATTAAGCAGTTTTGGAACACTATCAGTTCCTCAACAGTTAATGAAGTGACCACATTAACTTCTATTGTTCATGGGAGGTCTTGGGTGGTTACTGAGGCCTTGGTACGCCAGGCCTTGCATCTTGATGATGCTGATGGTGTAACCATTCTTCCCATAACTGAAATAGAACAAGGGCTTAGGGCTTTGGGATATCCAATTCCTGATGAAGGTACTCTTAATAAGTATCATAAGCAGGAATTTCTCCCAGTCTGGAAGTACCTCATTCACATTCTCCTTCAATGTTTGAGTCCCAAATGTACTGCACACAATGAGATCAATAGATCCATTGCAACTGCTATTGTGTGCATTGCAACAGGGCAAAAATATAACTATTCTAAAATGATTTTTGAAGGGATGTGTAAAAACAAGGGGACAAAAATGACTTTAGCTTATCCCCGTTTTCTGCAAATGATTTTTGATGATCAAAGATATTGTTCAAGGGATCACAATGATTTTTATAAAATCCCTGAACAAAAGAAAGCTATTTTTACAAAGATGAATTCACCACCTCATAGAGACTTACCTTTAACCCCAGCCATGCTTGCTGTTATTGCAGCAGCACAACCCCAACCAGACCCCCAACCTCAAATTGACCCTCAACCACAACTTGAACCTATTCCTGAACCTTTACCCTCACCTGAACAAATGCAAATAGACCAAGAACCCTTTGACGCTGACACATCAAACGTTGGCGTTGATGTGCCTATTTCCAACGCTGACAACCCACCATCACAATCCCAAACACCCCTTAATCAACCCACATCTACCCATTCTTCCACACCATCTTCCACACCACCTGAATATAGGTTGATCAAACGCCAAAGGACTACTGGAGTGTTCTCCTCTGGTGGTCCTAGCCATGAAGCAGAGAGAACTACCACCACAAGTGTGGCTGGTGACCTGGATGAGGCTGGGACTATTGGTTCTGGCTTAGAAGCTGGCCAAGGCAGTCCCACCATACTTAAGTCCTCATCCATGCCCAATGAACCTGACTTGGGAGGTCAAATCCCCATTTCAGATGAGGGCAGACTGGAACCAATGACTATTTTGGAATTGACGGCAGTCTGCATTAGCTTGCAAAAGCAAAATGCAGACTTAGTACAAATTGTCAGCTCACAAGGCCTTGAACTCAAGGAATTGAGGGAGAGGATTGTTGTTTTGGAGAGTGATCATGCTAGGAGGGGTATGGAGGAGTCTTCCAAAGGGGAGGAAGATCAAAGAAATCTGAGTGATAAGAGCAGTCAAGATGGTCGATCAATGGATGTTGCTGAAGCTCTTACTACTTTGAAGGAACAAACAGGTTTTGATACGTCCTTAATCTCTCCAACCAATCTAAATTTATCATTTACAGCTATGTTGAGAGAGGTTACACAAGGCGCTGAGGGAAAATATTTGAGCGTTGACAAGACAAATTTAGACGCTGATAGAAGTATTTTGGGCGCTGATAGAGGAATTTTGGGCGTTGACAGATCTACACATGAAGGTGATGTATTCTAGTCATCATCTATCATCAAGGATGTTCCCACTCAGGTATTACCATCTACCTTACCAACCATTGCACCATCAGATAAGGGTAAGGGTAAATTGGTAGAAGAAATTGTTCCAAAGAATGCAGCCCAAGTTGAATTTGATAGAAGATTGGCTGAGCAAATGATGGAACAAGGTGAAAAGGAAAAGTCACCATTTGTTGTGACTTTTGAAGAAGAAAGTGATGGAGCTAGCTCAGACTCAAGTGTGATGATTATTGAACCAGAAAGGCTTTAGTATGGTGATGAGCTTGCTAGGGAAAAGTTGAGAGATTTAAAGTTGCAGATTGACTTTGACATGCCAGAGGTGGTTCAGATGTACAATTCTTGGGAAGAAAGCTGCATGGATAATCCAGACTTGACCATTTCAGATCAAATATGGGGTTTGGAGCTTCTTCTTAGAGTTCAGAAGGATTGTAAGGTGATTTTGAAGCACAAGGCAAGCAACATTCTCTCTGAGTTTAAAAGGGATAGAAGGAAGCTCTACTTTATGTTGCTCAGATGTCATGGAGTTGGATGGACATATCAGAAGTTGAAGGCTTTGACATTTGATGAGTTGGAACATAGGGCTTATCCTATTTGGGTGAAAGTGCAGGAAGAAAACACTTTCAGACTTCTTTCAGATGAAAGAAAGGAACAACTTGCAGAGGAGATGGAAATCAAGAAAGCTATGATAGTTCCCAGGCCAGTAAAGAAGGGATTTACACTTGAGTTTCCAAAAGATATGAATCAACTATATCCAAGTGAAGCAATTATTAGAAAGAGTCTCAAGCTCTCCCCATTAGAAGCTTCAGATATGGTGCAGGTGTTACCACTAGATTCCAGGAATCCAATTGTGAGTTATGATGAGGATGAATGTGGATTCTGGAAGATTGGAAGATATGGCAAGGAGGTACACACTTTTACCACTCTCATATCTTTATTTGCAAGTTGTGATAGAGAAGACTTGGTGGACCTTTGGAGGTTGCTGGAGACCAAGTATGAGGCTGAAGCACCAACTTTAGCTAATGGAATAAAACTTTGGACCACATTCAAAAGAATGTGTGGGACAATTGAGGAAGATCCTGAAATATGGAAGGATCTTGAAGATGACCTTAGTGGTCTTCAATGGAGGTTATATTCAGCTGCTGGTGTATACCATTTGAGTTCTACTAAGTTTGCTGAGTATCTACTTGTGGATGCTCAGTATTTCATATCCAAGGCTGTTTTGGAAAAGATGAAGGACACCCAGCTGGAGATAGATTATACAAGTGACGTGGCAAAGAATTTGATCAGATTTATTTATTACCAATATGATAAGGTTTGTCAGACTCCTCCAAGTTCTTAATGTTTATTCAGAAACTTGATCATAAGAGTGGATATCAAGTTTAGGGGAGGATTATAGGGAATAAATTAAGGCCAGATCACTTGAGCGCTGACAAGAACAACTCAAGCATTGACAAGAACAAAGTGAGCGCTGACAGCCCAAGCGTTGACAAGTTAAAGTCAAGCGTTGATAGATTGAAGACAAGCACTGATGGAAGATATAAGCTACACGTTTATTATGTTCTAGAATACTTCTAGTAAGGATAGAAACGACAATGTATTTTCTATGTTTATCTTTACCTAGAATAGTTGATACGTAGCTTATTGTACAAGGCTTCTAAGTCTATAAAAGAAGGCCTTTAGGTTAATGTTTATTATCAAGTTTTATATAAGTTTTCATTCGTAAACATCTTTCATTGTAAGCAAGTTCGACATTCATAATCAAAGTGAAAGTTTTGTTTACATCTTGTGTTCTTGTTTAAGTATTATATTCCGCATAATACTTAGATTCACAAAGCATATAACAAAGGTTTCTCTACGTGTTATACTTGATCTAATCTCGTATACACAAAGCTAATCGATCTGAGTTTGGGATCAACAAAATTAACCGAACATGAGGGAACCATGAAAGAGATGCAAGAATCGACCGATAGGAAATTTATGCAAATGCTTCAAACCCTTCGTCCCCAAGGTGCCCTCCCTTCTAACACCGTGACTAATCATAGGGCTAACGTTAATGCCATCACTACTAGGAGCGGTAAGACCACCGAAGAACCTTCTTATTCCCCACCTAAACAAGGACCCGAGATTCCTTCTACTTCTAACCACCCTCCTTCACCTTCTACTTGTGAGATACCTACCTTAAAGCCTTCGTCTACATCTTATGTTCCCCCTTTACCTCAATCTTATACCACACCTTCGGTTCCCAAACCGATTCCTTCACCTTCCATTTCTACCCCTCCTCTACCCAAGGATGTGAGTGAGCAATCCACTCCAAAGCCATCATCTCAACCCAATATACCTTATCCCTCAAGGTTGAGGAAAGAGAAATTGAAGAATAAGGATGATATTCAAGTTTCGAACTTCCTAAAAATGTTCAAACAATTGAATTTTAATATCACCTTTGCCGAGGCTCTCGCTCACATGCCTAAGTATGCTAAGATGTTTAAGGACCTTTTAAGCGATAAGGAAAAGTTGCTTGATATTGCCAATACCCAACTGAATGAGAATTGTTCCGTGGTTCTTTTGAGAAAATTACCGGTTAAGCTAGGAGATCCCGGTCGATTCCTTATTCCTTGCAGTTTTCCGGGTGTAGAGAATTGTATGGCTTTGGCGGATCTCGGAGCGAGTATCAATCTTATGCCATTTTCCGTGTGGAAACAATTATCTCTACCCGAGCTAGTCTCACTCGTATGACTTTAGAATTAGTTAACCGTTCGGTTGCTTATCCGATGGGGATAGCAGAGGATGTTTTCGTCGGAGTCGACAAATTTACTTTCCCCGCCGATTTCGTCGTTGTTGACTATGAGATGGATCCACGTGTTCCCTTAATTGTGGGATGACCGTTCTTGAGGACCGGGCGTACATTGATGTAGCCGCAGGTGAGCTTATCATGAGGGTAGGGGATGATAAAATCATTTTTAATATGGGTAAACTTTCCAAACAACTCGATGAGCCCGAATCCGTGATCTTCATCGATGTGCTCAACGAAGCATGTGAAGAATATTTTCACGAGGCTTGTAAGAGAGGGGCTTCTCATTTACCTCATGTTGAGACCGTAGCTTCTATTGCTCCATCATTGAATCCATTTGGAGAAAGTGACTTTCTTTTACAAGAATTTGAAGCAAGTTTAGGGGACGTGGACTTAAAATATGACGATTCTCCCACCGATTGGGAAGAAGACATTCGTACCATTAAGAGACTTCTCAATGAGGACCATATTTCTCCACCTACTCCTAAGGAAGTTACAAACGATGATCCAAATTTGACTAAGCCTTCCACCGACAATCCATCGAATTTAGAGCTTAAGGATTTACCGTCTCATTTAGAATACGTTTTCCTAGAAGACAATGATAAGTTACCCGTCATAATTGCTAAGGACTTAAAATAGGATGAAAAAGTTCGACTTATCTAAGTGCTTAAGAATCATAAGAAAGCAATTGCTTGGAAAATCTCCGACATCCGCGGAATTGATCCTAACATTTGCACTCATAAAATTCTCATGGAAGATGACTTTAAACCCGCAATCCAAAGTCAAAGAAGGTTTAATCTAAAAATTAATGAAGTCATTAAGAAAGAAGTTATCAAAATTGTAGATGCCGGCATGATTTACCCTATTTCGGATTCGCCGTAGGTTAGTCCCGTCTATTGTGTGCCTAAGAAAGGCGGAATAACCGTTGTTCCTAATGAAAACAACGAGTTGATTCCTACTCGACTTTTCACGGGTTGGCGAGTTTGCATAGACTATTGTAACCTCAATGATGCCACTCGTAAGGATCATTTTCCTCTTCCTTTCATGGATCAAATGCTCGAGCGTTTAGCGGGTAATGACTACTATTGCTTCTTAGATGGTTTCTCTGGATATTTCCAAATTCCTATCGATCCAAAAGACCAAGAGAAAACCACATTCACTTGTCCTTATGGAACATTTGCTTAAAAAAGAATGCCTTTCGGCTTATGCGATGCTCCAGGGACTTTCCAAAGGTGTATGATGGCTATATTCCATGACATGGTTGAAGAAACTATGGAAGTCTTTATGGACGATTTCTCGGTCTACGGTGACTCTTTCTCTTCTTGCCTTGCCAATTTAGAACGCATGCTTAAACGGTGTGAAGACACTCGTCTCGTTCTTAATTGGGAAAAGTGTCATTTCATGGTAAAATAAGGCATCGTCCTCGGTCATAAAATTTCAAAAGCCGGTATCTAAGTCGACCGTGCTAAAGTTGACGTCATTGTTAAGTTGCCTCCACCTACCACCGTCAAAGGAGTTAGGAGTTTTTTAGGTCATGCGGGATTTTATGGACGTTTCATTCAATATTTTTATAAGATAGCTCGACCAATGACTCATATCTTAGAAAAAGATTCTCCTTTCATATTTTCTCAAGATTGTCTCGATTCTTTTGAAACTCTTAAAGGTAAATTAACTAAGGTACCGGTCTTAGTCCCTCCAAATTGGGAGTTACATTTCGAGCTCATGTGCGATGCTAGTGATTTGGAGGTAGGAGCGGTTTTAGGTCAACGAGTTAACATACACTTCCAACCAATCCATTATGCTATTAAGACAATGACGGGGGCTCAATTGCATTATACCACTACCAAAAAAGAGCTTTTAGCCGTAGTGTGTGCTTTTGAGATTTTCCGCCCCTATCTTGTGCTTTCCACCACCATCGTTTACACCGACCATTTCGCCTTGAAATACTTGTTGACCAAGCAAGATGCTAAACCGATACTCCTTCGTTGGGTTTTGCTCCTACAAGAATTTAAAATCAAAATTCGTGATAAAAAGGGAGCAGAAAACCTAGTCGCGGATCATCTTAGTAGACTCGAGAATCCTTATCAAGGGGAACTTCCAAATCAATAGATTAATGAATATTTTCCCCTTGAGACCTTAATGTCTATTAATTCCAATCTTGATGATACCCCATGGTTTGCCGACATTGCAAACTATTTGGCGGGTGGTGTTCTTATCGGAGGGTTAACGTCCCAACAAAAGAAAAAATTCTTTAAGGATATTAAGCACTATTATTGGGACGACCCTTATCTTTTCAAGCAATGTGCGGATCTTACCATTCGTAGGTGTGTTGATGGGCCGGAAGCTTTACAAATCCTTGAAGCTTGCCACAAAGGACCCACTAGTGGTCACTTTGGTCCTATACACCGCTAAGAAAGTTTTCGAGTCCGGATTCTATTGGCCCACCATTTATCATGACGCTCATGAAATGGTTAAGCATTGTGATGCTTGCCAAAGACAAGGCAAGATCATACATAAAGACGAGATGCCTCAAAATTTCATCCAAGAGTGTGAAATCTTTGACGTATGGGGCATCGACTTTATGGGTCCATTTCCATCATCCAAAGGGAACAAGTACATCCTCGTAGTCGTTGAGTACGTATCCAAATGGGTTGAAGCAAAGGCTTTACCTACTAAAGATGCGAGAGCTGTTGTGAACTTTTAAAGCAATTTTTTGCTCGATTCGGCGTTCCTCGCGCTATCATTAGTGATCGCGGTACTCATTTTTGCAATGATCAATTCGCATGATTCATGGCTAAGTATGGTGTCAATCACCGACTTTCCACCGCGTATCATCCACAAACTAATGGTCAAGCCGAGGTTTCCAACCGTGGACTTAAGCGAATCTTAGAGCGTACCGTGGGAGAGCATCGTGCCTTATGGGCAGATAAATTAGATGATGCTTTGTGGGATTTCCGTACCGCTTATAAGACACCTATAGGTTGGACTCCTTATCGCCTTGTGTACGGAAAGGCATGCCACCTCCCCATTGAGTTTGAGCATAAGGCTTATTGGGCCTTGAAATGGGCTAATTTTGACATAAACAAAGCCGGTAATCTTAGGAAAATCCAACTCAATGAACTTAATGAACTTAGGAATGAGGCTTATGAGAATTTGTTGATCTATAAGGAGAAAACTAAGCTCATTTATGATTTTAGAATTAAGAACCGAGAGTTCCACATAGGTGATCAAGTTTTACTCTTTAACTCTCGATTGAAAATATTTTCGAGAAAACTTAAGAGTCGTTGGTTCGGTCCATTCACTGTGGCCCACATCTTCCCTTATGGCACCATTGAGCTAGCTCAACCAAATGGGCCCAACTTTAAGGTGAATGGCCAACGGGTTAAGTTGTACTTTGGAGAGGACATCTCTCATGAGATGATTCCATCCCTCTCCATGTTTCCCTTGAATTAAATTCAGGAAATCGAGTTGAGCTAGAGACTCGTGATAAATAAATCAAGCATCGTTTAACTAGCTTAGATTGTCTTTACCTTTTTCAGCCAATAAGTGTAGGGGGAGCCAAGTAGGTTGTGTTTTGTGATGTTGTGCATGGACATGTGCTTTAATGATCCACTTTTGGTGCTTTTGACGCGGCCCGTGATCCCAGGTACCCGGTTCTATCAAAACTATTGCGATTCATACATGTATATAAATAAGTTTATTAAATGTAATCACTTTAGTTGTCTCTTCCTTAGCAAGATTTAAACAACGTGCACAATGTCCTAAGTGTAGGGGAGTTTACTTCCACATGCTTAAACATTGAAGACAATGTTTATATTTACTGTAGGGGAGACTTCTATCGAAGTTAAGTGGGCTTTTCCATGATTTTTTGTCCTCATTTTAACCGGAAAATTAATATTTTTCGACGTTTTTCAAAATTTTTGATCTATTTTGGCCTAGTAGTATTTTTCATTTATTTTCTTTTATCTTATTTCCTTTTGTCATCACCATCATAGGTATATATTCCATTTCATGAATAAAGTCAAAAGAAAAGGAAAAATGAATAAATAAAATGGTTTTAACAAGTTTAGACGTCTTTGATATATTAGGCCCGTCGTGAATATTTTGACTTAACCCGAGTTTACTTATCCAAGTTTACTCTAGCTAGTATCCTTAACCATATGGACCTTAATTGGTTTATTAGGCTAAGCATCCACGAATCTCTTTCCTTGAGATTTTAAATTGTGGAGAACGAGAAATGATAGAGTCATTTATAAGTTTTGTATATTTTCATGAACTTATGTGAGTTAATTATAAGCTTTTTCTCCCATCACTTGTCAATAAATAATTGCAATAAATAAGGTCGTATGATTTGAAAAGTTACTTAGCTTCTAGCCCAAAATCGTTTAAAAGTTGCTCAGGATTAATTAGAGTTCATAGCCAAGGCATAACTTATTGAAGCGGGATGCGAAGATTGGCGTATCCAAAAAGGCGCTAACAAGGCATGAGGATATCCGAGTCCAAAAAGGCAGCCACAAAACATGAGGATTCACTTTTTTTTGCTAAAGATCCTAAGATGATGTGAAGATCATTAATCCAAATCAATATGAAGGATCAAGAAACACGACAAGAAGCAAATACTCCCCTAAAGATCATGGAGAAGTCTATCCAAAAAGACCCTAACAAGGTATGAGGATAAATAGATCCAAGTCCGAAAAGGAGGCGGATCGTTGTATATCAAAGTCCTAAATAAAGACAAGGATAAATGAAGTAGTCGTGGTCAACGTTTGAAGCATCTCTCACTCCTAATGAAGATGTATACCAAAATGAAGAGAAGACCATAATTTCAAGAACGTCGCTCAAGATTTGAAGTTTGAAGTCAATGTCAAATATCGGTCCGAGAAAGGTCTCAAATCGTGAAACGAGTTATGCCAAGATATGAACTTTATGAGGTTTCGAGAAGCCGTTTTAAAAGATTTTGTCCTTTAGCTAACTAATGATTAAATCGTCCTACTTTATTTTCGGCCTTAATAAATTATCGAAATAAGTAAAAAATGCCTCCTTGTGATCATTTAAGACAAAAATAAAATACAAGAGATACACCGTAGGAATAAGGGGGTCTAAGTGAATAATTAAACCACATGAGTAAGTGTTAGCTTTACTAACTTGTAATTATAATGATCTCTTTTTTACGCTTGGTATGGGGAACGTGAAACTTGAGGGTGAATAATATTCATGACACCAAAAGCCCTAATTAAATCTTAGATTTCTTAATGAGTTTCTTCCATCTAACAATTTCAAAGTTAATAAATTGAATTAAATTTTTGTATCTTTTGCTTCCTTGAATAAAGTTTTTATCTTTTCATCGTACTTTAGTTTCTTTTATAATATTAGTAGTAGTTGTCGTAATAAAGGCTGAGATGGGTTAATTATGATGAAAAATATAAAATTGTACTTTAAAATTGTGCATTGCATGGGGACATTGCAATGGTCAAGTGTAGAGGATTTAATAAGTGTGTAAACACTTACCCTTTTACCACTTAAAACAATGAAAAACAAGACAAAAACGTGTAATTAATATCGTAAATGTCGGAATTATGCGTGGTTTGTGTTTTTGTTGTGAAATAGGTACAAAAGATCAAAAGGAAAGAAAACACGGGATTTCACGGTCATTTATCAAACAAAAAGTCAAAGATAAAGTCAAAGGACCAAAAAGTGTCAAAAAGAATGAAGTTTGGAGGGATAAAGATGAATATTTGATGAAGATTTTACAACAAGGACCATTTTTTTCCAAACTCCAAAGTCATCCACTAATAAACCACATTGAAGAGCACAAAATTACGAAGCCAATGGTCCCGACCTCGCGTCGTAACTCTTTACGGTTTGCTTTCTATGAAGTTTTAAAGTTTATTAAGTTTTTAACTTAAATAAATAGTTTTTAATAATTAAATAATATAAATATTTTTTTTTTCAAAATTTAATAAAAATAAAAATAAAATAAAGTTTTTATTAAAATAATTTTGTAATATATTATATATTATTATTATTGTTATTATTATTATTATTATTAATATAAATAAATCCTGGTCAAACATGGTCAACTCGTCAGTCAACCAAGCCATGAAAGGGTCAAGTTATATACTTTGTGTATATAAACTTAAAGGGCTGCCAGTCCCACTGGCTAGCACCTTTGGCTTTGAACTGAGCCACCCAGGTTCAATTCTGGGCAAGACTTTGGCTGGGAATATATTGCCTACGCCACGTGGCACCACCTTAGTGGTCTACGTGGCCGACCCCAACAAGAACCAGACCAGTTCAGACCCGATTCAGACCAGCCGGTTCAGACCCGAACCAGACCCGGTTCAGACCTGGTTTAAACCGGTCTAAACCGGCTGACGTCACCGATGACGTCAACGGCACGTGGCGGCGGCTGGCCAATGCCAGCGCGCCACGTGGCAACTGACAAGTTACTGTTCATTGCAGGTACAGGTGGCGGCGCTGACACGTCAGTCTGACGTGTCAGTACGAGGGTGCCAGGGCGGCGCAGAGGTGGCAGAGGAGTAGTGGCGGCTGACCACTCAGATGATGACACGTGGCGGCGGCGCCGCCACGTCAGTAAAAGGTTGCAGAGAAGTCAGTCCGAGGTTTCAGGTGCCATTGGCGGCTGACCAATCACAGCCCGCCACGTGGCATTTCGATGAAAACAAAGTTGGGAGGGCGTGTGTCAGCCCATGATATGCACAAATTCCCACAAGCTTCTAGAACGAACGGAGGAAACAAGAGTAGTATGCACAGCTGTCCCCATATTTGCTTAACTTTCAAGCAAAATTAGATAGTGAAAAGACTATTATACCCCCATGTTGGCTGCCAATATAAAGCCCCCCTCTCCCTTTATTTTTCACAAGTTTTTCCTTATTAGAGTTTTACACATAGTTTTCTTGTATTTGTCTTTTTCAAGTTTGTACCAGGCTTATTTATTAAGCTTAATGTCTTTAGTTAATTCTCATTCTTCCTTTCTTTTTACTTTTCTTAATAATCTAGCTTATTATTTGGGTAAGTTTTTATAACTTTTTCCTAATAAGTTAGATTTATATACAAGCTTATTATTGCCTTATTTTCCTAGATCTAGCTTATTGTTGGAGTAATTATTTAATTAGCTTTTTAGCTTTTTAAATCTCATAAGTTCTAAGCTTAGGCTTACAACTTATTTATAAGCTAACTTTTTATTTAAGTACTTTTAGTTTTTATCTATTAGTTTTTTAGATCTATTAGTTTTAAACTTTAAAATTCAAAATACTTTCACAAACCAAAAAAATAGTTAGATCTATTAGTTTTTTATATTAATTAGTTTAGATCTATAAGTTTAGAATTTAAAATTTAAAGTATTTTTATAAATCCTTAAAATATAGTTTAGATCTATTAGGTTTTTAAATAGATTAAGTAGATCTATAATTTTTAGCTTTTAAATTTAAAATATTTTTATTAAATATAAAAAAATTTCTAGATCTATCAGTTTTAATTAAATCTCTTTATCATATAATAATTATTGCTTATTATCCTAACCTTTTATGTTTTTTTTATCTCGACGTATCGATCTATCACTATTGGTAAAGAGCTTATGGTTGATTAATTTGGTTCAAGTTTGATATGGTTGATTAATTTGCTTAGAGATTGATTTGGTTGGCTGTGTACTTTACGGGCCAAGATACGCTTAGTTTTAGTATTGATTTGGGAGGTCGTTTACTTTACGGGCCATATTTTGTTGATGTTGTTGATGATTGTTTGTTTAGAGCGTTATCTACGGACCACGGGTACCATAATTCTCTCCTTTTTATTTTTATAATTTAATCGCTTTAGTTTAATTAATTAGATCGTTATAGTTTCAATTGTTTTCATAAAAGTTATATTTTTTATAAAAATCGGTTTAATTAGTTTTAGTTATTATTATTATTTTAAAAAAATACTAAAAGTTGAAAAATTAGATTTCATTTAGATAAGCTTATTATTAATAAAAATTTTACACCTTTTTGTGATTATTAAGCTTATTAGTATATAAAGTTATAGCTTTATCATCTAAAAGGATTAATAAGCTTAAAAGGTTGAAGCTTTACGCTTTATTTTTAAGTTTATCTTTGTGAATTCATTTTTTTGTCACTTTTATTTGCTATTTCGTGCTTGCATTTAGATTAATTTTTCATTTAGATTTATTATTATTTTTAATTATAGTTTATTTTTGTTGCGTCTAGATCTAAATTTGTAGTTTAATTTTATATTGCATTTTAGAATAATTTTATGTGAACTAATTGCGCTTTTATTTTTATATATTTCTTAGCCTACATATTTTTCCCATTTTGAGTTTAATTAGACAATAGATACCAAACAATTATTATTAACCAAAAACAAATAAATCTTGTGTTAAGTTGTAAATCAATTCGAGTCGAGTCGAGGAAAAACGATAATACTAAAAATTATATATTAATGTTATAATTATCAGATCTTATAAAATCAAAAAATACACAATTCATACTTAAAAATATATGGAACTTAAGGTCAAAGACTTGATACTATACTAAATGTGTAAATCTAGGTTGATGAGACTAAGCTGTTAATTTGTGATTTAAATATAACCTAACGAAATTCAGAACCTTTAGATATAAGGTGATTTCATAGTCTCACTAAAGTATATTACTTTAAACAATTTGAAAACCCGTGAGGGGAATATATGCTAAACTAGAATACAAACGTTTTTGGTATGCTTCCCAGATATATTTATTGATACTATGTTTACTACTGCCTTAAAGTCCCTTTTTAATTTTAAACCACTAATTATTTCATAGAAAATAAGCGCTGATATCAAAAATAGTACTATTTAAGGACTGACATCCTTTGTCTGGGCAAGTCGCACTTCTAGAACCTTAGTAGTCAAACATGCATACTTTATTTTGCAAAACAAGATAGTTTGGCAGACTTCCTCATAAGGGCAAATTGACGGTTTCTGATATGTCTAGCCGCGGGATCATAAGCTTAGTGCAGTAATACATTAATTTTTTATGGGCAAATAACAACGTAGCTCAAGGAAAAGGATCTTGTATTCAAAATGATTAAACCTACGAATTCACTCAACCATTGTGTTGATTTTAAGCATATATATAAGGTATTGAGAATTGATAGCATGGAGCAACACAATGATGACGTGGAGAGATATAGACTTGAAATATGTATAATTCAAACTTATTTTCTAGATCCCGGGAACCTGTGATGTACAGAGTATGTACAAGTTGTTTTATCAAGAATCTCTGGTTTTGAATGATAATTGATAAATAATAAATGAAGTTTGTTAAAACTCTCTTTTGAGTTGTTTCTATTATTGTGACTTTTATTCCATGAAGTAGTACCCCAAAAATGATATTTTGCTGCGTCAAGGTAAAAACAAGGGTGTTACAGATTGACATCATAGCCATAGTTACAGAGAACAAGAAATTAAAATCTTGACTATAACTGATTTTCTTAAATAAATTTCAAGTGAATTCTCCTCATCGAAACCGTGCTGCTGCAATAAAAAGATGTAAGTAATATCTATGGATAAATGATGATTATTAGTAGTAATGTTATGAGATATTATATGATTATGTGTAAGTAATATAATATTAAATACTAATATAAATAATTTATTTTGTCGACGTCTTCAGAAATATGTCTTCCTATGTTCATCCTATTGTCATATCGGATTCAGAATCGGAAAATATCTATATTATCGAGTTACCTAAACCCTCAGTGTTAGATCTTTCTACGAATAATTTTCCAAACCCTTTATCTCCTCAAAATAATCCACAACCAAATAATGAAAATGTACCTTTTCCGTAGTGCTAAACTCCCTCATCCCAAGCCTCCAATAATATCCCAATTCCCCAAAATACTTATGTAGACCAACGGAATATGTTCAACTATTTCAATGAAATACATCCCTGATGCGTTCTTTCTGAGACACAAGTTTTAAATTTATAACAAGGATTACCGAATAAGCTAAGAACACACAGACAAGTATAACCCTTTCGTTTGTAGCTAGCTTGTTGTGGTAAGCCAAGGTTGTTCACTGGGATTTGGGTGTTTTCGGTTGTAAAGAATTTAAGTAACAATGTAACTAGTGGTAAAAATGGTTGTCACTCCAAAATTACCATGTAAGTAACAATAAACAATTAAACAAGTAACATTTAAGATGACGATTAAGCTAATTCAATAAGATTAAAGACAACACTTGCTTGGATTAGTTCATAACATTTGGATTGTTCATATGAGGATGGTTTTGACTAACTGATTACAAGTAAAGAAGATGATGGTTGTTGGAAATACGTTTTACGTATTAGAAAGGATCGGTCACTCCAACAATAGTCTAAGTCATAGCTCGTAGTTTAGCTCTATTAATATTATTCAAACAAGGTCAAGCCAAGCCCACAACTTGTGTGAGGCCGACGACCCATTGTAAGCCCAAGCCCATCTCATGGGCTTGGGTATATAAACCCTCTCCTTAGTTGGAGAGGGTGTGGTTCACTTTCATTTTACACTTAGTAAAGTGTGTTTATTCATACTTTCTCTTTCTAGGTGTGTGTGTGTGTTCTCACCATCTTTCTATCTCTTTCTATCTCTAGATTAAGCATAGATTTATAATATCATATAAATGGTATCAAGAGCCATGGGATGATTGTACTGTTTATGTGTTTGTGTTCTTGATTTTCGTGCCTATTTTGATCTAAATCATTCGAACCATAATTTTTTTGTGTTTTTTATGGTTTTTTCTTGATACAAATCTTCTACATAGTTGTGGTAGAGATTTGGTATATTTACTTTGGCTAAAAGCACAAAAAATTTGGGTGTTTTGATCATTTTTTGGCTTAAAATCTTGAATTGTTTGGGTTTTTTTTCTGAGAAAAGTGGAAATTTTGACCACTGTGGTACTATTGCGACAAGATAGCACTGATTCCATCGCAAAAGCTTAAGGGTTTTGTTATTGCGACCATTATTGCGATCCAGCATTGCGATAGGGTTTTCATATTGTGACCACTATTGCGATCAACATTGCGATAGGTTATTGCGATCGGGGTATTGCGATAGGTATCATTGCGACAGCCTTTGATATTGCGACAAATTTTGACATTGCGACAGCCTTTGACATTGCGACAGCTTTTGACATTGCGACAGCCTTTGATATTGCGACAGCTTTTGACATTGCGATAGATTCCTCTACATTGCGACAACTATTCCAAGATTTTTCAAACACGTGTTTTTGAAAATCGTGAGTTTTTGTTTGCCTTGGATTTTTTGGTTTATCGAGAACATATTTTAGGGTATTTCCACATTGTTTCTCGACTCCTACACATAACAACAAACACATTTACTTTCTTTCATTGTTCGATCAAATTTTGTAAATCTTAACCTATCGAAATGGAGTACACATCTCATACGGATAAGTCCATCCTCTCGGGTACGGATAATCGTCCACCAATGTTGGTGAAGACTATGTACGAGGATTGGCTTCCCGAATGAAACTTTATATGTTGAACAAAGAGAACGGACATCTCTTTGGGCATCGGTGCTCAATGGACCATTGGTATATTGTACTGTGACGGAAGGTACTGTTACTCGTCCTTGCACAACGGGTGAATTAACTGGAGATGCTAAGATTCAAGACAAGTGCGATAAACAAGCTACAAACATCATTCTCCAAGCCATTCCTCCTGATGTCTACAAACTCGTCAGTAAACATAAAGTTGCCAAAGAGTTATGGGATAGAATTCGTGTTCTAATGCAAGGCACCTCGTTAACTAAACAAGAACGAGAGTGTAAGCTATATGATACGTTTGATAAGTTTGCCTATGTCCCAGGGGAGACTCTCAATGATTACTATTTGAGATTCACTCTATTGATGAATGAGGTCAACATCTATGTCCTGGCGATTCCTACATTTCAATTAAACACCAAGTATTTGAACACTCTCCCTTCTGAATGGAGCAAGTACGTGACGACTGTTAAATTGGGTAAGGATTTGCATCAAACCAACGTGGATCAACTTCAAGCTTTTCTTCAACAACACGAATACCACGTGATCGAGGCTCGGTTGTCTACATCTCAAGTTCATGATCCACTTGCCATGTATGCTACTCAACAAATGACTCCCCAACAAAACATGGCTTATACTTATCAACAATCATCATACTTGCAGCAGCCACCACAACACAACTATCAACAACCACAACAACCATCTTATCAAGCATTGATGATGCCACAGCAAGCATATCAACAAAGTGTTCTTCCACAGCAACCAACACATCAGGCATCACCATCACAAGCTATCACTGCTCCTATGGGCTATACTCCTCAGCAAGGATATTTTCCAATTGAAGCACCACAAGCACAAGCCTTCTACTCCAATGAACTTCCACCAATTCAAGCACCGGTCTTTACTCCAAATGATACACCTACTGATGTCTTAAACCATCTCACGAACTACTTGACAAAACTTGTTGCAACTAGAGGTTTTCCAACAACGAACAATCAGCTTCGCACCTCTTCAAATCCTCAATAACAAGCTACTATTCAAGACAGTCAAGTGATGGTGTAATCTATTCAGGGAAGGAAAAATTCATATGGACCTATGATGGTGGTAGTAATACGTCTTTTAGGAAAAAGAATGTAATTAGGGTAAGTATTAACAAGTGATAGGAAAACAATAAGTAAATGACCCAAAAGTGGGGATCGTTCTCAAGGAGGCTAGTGTGTTGTGTAAGAGATGATTAAGTGTTTGTGATTATATTTATGAAGAAAGAAAAATAGAAAAGAGAATAGAAAAGAATGACGGTTACGATTAGGAATTAAACTAAGATGAAGTCGTGCACGTAAAACCATAAAAAGAGACTAAATTTAAAAATTAACCTAAAATTCCTAGAAAATTTCAATAAATCCTAAAAATGTAATTAGAGTTTACAAAAAATAAAAATCACTCAAACCTTTTATTTAATTAAATAATAATTTTTTAATGCTAATTAAAGCCCAAAAAATCAATTTAATAAACAAAAAACCTAAAATGAGATTTTTTAACTTGTAAACCTCTAAGATAACTTAACTAAATTTAAACTATTTTTGAAAATTTTAAAATTAATTAAAACTATTTAAAAATAATTAAATACTATTAAAATTTAAAATAATTCTAAAAAATAATCTAATGACAATAAAACTAATCTGAAAATTTTAAAATTCCTAACTTAATATATTTGAACTAGAAAAAATAAAAACTTGGAAAAATCTAAAATTTAATAATAAAATCATAATAAAATATTAATAAAATCAAAAATTTATAAAAAATTCTATAAAGTTGAAAACTAGTTTTTTTAGCCTTAATAAAACCGAAATGAACTTGAAATTACAAAATTACCCCTATTGGGCCTTCAAATGGGCAAAATACCCAAACAGTCCCTTAATGGGCTAAAACCAGGCCCAATAAGAAAAAGTCCACATAAATGGGCCAAAAGCTCCAGTTAAGCTTAAAATCTGATTTTAAACACAATTTTCCAAAGGCCCAAAAGCTGAAAATGAGCTTAAGATAGCTTATCTCAAAACAGCTTATTCTTAATGGGCTTTTTGGCCCATTAAGCTATGAGCTGATGCCATAATCTAAAATTTTACCCACGTCCTTCTCTTGACCTAATTAAGCTATTTGCAAAAATAAACTTGAAATAAGCCCAAGAAATAAGCCTTAAATAAGCAAAAGCTTTCTACACAAAACGACAAAATAGTCGTTTTCGAGTTCTAGGCTATTTCAAGAGCTGATTCAAGTAGCAATAAGTCACAAATAGCTTAACTAAGCTTAATAATAAAAAATCTTTCAAAAAGCACCACTAAATAAGCTGGAATAAGCAATAAGCAATTTTGTAAAAGTCAACTAAGTTCGTTTTCTAGTCAAACCTAAAAGTCAAAGTCCACAAAGCTCTAGATCTCTTAAATAGGTCAAATAAGGAAGATTGATTACAAAAACAAAGTTGTTGCAAGTCCCAATAAGCTAGAATGGCTTATGAATAAGTTGTTTGAATTATAACACTAGCAGTGGCTAGTTTTGGGTGTTCAGCAGTGGGAAAAGTTTCCACTGCTTGACCTTTTTGACTTTTTGTCTTTAGTACCTTTTTGTTGGATTCAAGTTAAGCAAAGGCACCCAAGTGATCAGTGAATCACAAGGAGTCAATAACAACAATCAAATCACAATTACAACAAGCCAATTAATACAGTTTAATCAAAAGATCCATAGACATGCACCAGATATGAACAATAAGCAGTTTTCAACCAATAAGCACTTTAAGCAAGAATAAGCCAGCCAAACTTCACCAAATGCATACACAAGCTATAAATAATTCAAATGAACATAAATAAACAGGTTTCATGCACTGATTCAAAGTTTAGATGAAGATTCAAGCAAATGAATGTTACTAATGAACACTAAACAAGCAGATTTGATACTTTGCTGATATACTTGACCACAAATCCAATTTCAAACACTCAAACTTCTTAACAGGTTATATAAACTATGTTTAATCACTTGTTATCCCTAAGCATGCATACAAACTAAGTGTTACCAAAGTCTTAGGTGAAAACCAGCAGATTTCCAATTTTTATAGCACAATCAAGATTTTGATGTTTAAAATCCAAGGACTTGCAGCAATTAGCACTAAACCAAGCATATATCAGATATCAACACAAATAATGAACAATCAATAACTCAAAAACAATTTGTGAATTTAAACAGGTTAACACAAACACCCCTTAACTTTTTTCAATCAAGGATTAACAAAGTAAAAGTGTGATTCAATGTTGCCTAAGCCCAATCTATCACAATAACATCATCATCATGTAGTATCAAGCAATATTAAGCCACAAAAACAAAAACAACAAGAACAACAACATAACTAAAAATCACAAAAATCAAGTACTTTATCAGATTTTTGAGAAAAGGACTCAAACCTCATGAATGTTCATCCACACTCACGAATTTTTGAGCTTATGTGCCTAGCAAAACAAGGGACAAGCTTCCACAATAAAGTTTCTAAGATTCAACAAGGTTAGAACACAAATATATAAAACAGAAAAGTGGAAAATGCTTGATTAACGCAACCTAGTTCCCACTCCTTGATTATCCCCAAACCACAAGCTTACAACACCTTGATAATCTTCTTATCAGGGTTCTATAATCATTTGCAATCCAAAAATTCCAAGGGTTTGAATCAAGAACTTAGCAAAATATCAAGATTTGGAAAATTATGCAGTTTCTTGCGCAATGGTTAAAAACAGGTTTTGAAACTTCAAAATCACAAACATGAAACATAAACAAGCATAGAATAAGATTGGAACTTGGATTTCTTCAACACTTCAAACACGTTTTCATTAATATTGAAAAAGGATTGACAGAAATGTGAACAATGGAAAAACCAAGAGCAGCTACAATGTATGATGCCTAATCCCTTTTATAGGCTACAAGAATGAACTACAAAGCATAACAAGCGTGAACCCTAAGTTGTGAAGTCCGAATATTTCCCTTGCTGAATTTTGAATTCTCTTGAACATGTGAAGTTGTCTTGGCAGCTTGTGTGAGGTGGAAAGTGATGGAATTGTGATCAAGGGCTTCAATGATGCTTAAAATGTAAGCTTCATTTGGGATGGTTGGATTTCTGGCAACTTTTTGGCAGCTTCTCCCAAAAACGTGTACAAGGTTGGTGGCATGTGATCTTGTGATGATGTGGCATGGGATTTGGGAGTTGGGTTATGTTTATGATTACCCTAATCATAATTCTGGATAATATGGTGGGTTAATTACAAGTAATTAACAAATGCGCAATTGTGTTCATACGGTGAATAGTGCTAAGTTTGATCTGATTTTGGGTTTAAAAGTTGTGTTAAGCGCCAAATAATAAACTAATGTAAGATTAGTTAAAGTCTGGTATTAGTGGGAAGTGATGTGTCAAAATGGCGGGTTCTCATTGGTGGAAAGGGTGAGTGGGACACGTGTTAACCCACCACTTGTCTAGGTTACTTTGGGTGTTTGACAAAAATTACCCTCCTTCTTCCATTCTCTTTTCATTTCTGTTTGAACTTGATTAAATCCGAATTCCTTTGTATTTCAAGTTTCAAAATTTAGACTTTTGCCCCAAAACTTTTGCAAAGGTAATTTCAGGGGTATTTCTTGCCATTTGATGAATCTTGAAGGGTTGTTTTGGCATTTTCTTCAAACTTTATTGTCTTAACTTGTGTTGTTGACTTCTTGGAGGACTAATATTGACAAGTCTTCATTTTTAAGGGACCATTCTTGCCAATTCTTCAAAGTGGAGGGCCCTTTTTGCAAATTTGACAAACTTTAAGGACCAATCTTGTAATTATGAATAACAAGGTTTTAAAGTGTCAATTTTTCAATATTGGAGGACCCTTCTTGTAAAATCTTCATTTCTTCAAGGGTTATAAATTGGGAAATCACCATTAGTGCTTGGTTCATTGTGCGGTTTCGTTTCCCGTGTTCGTTTTTGCTTGTTTCTTGTGATCTTTTGTCATTTTCTCAATATCCGTACCTAAAATACACAAGTAACAAACACAAGCATATATTTGGCATTTTTGATGATATTTAATGCATTTTAAGCCCGTTTTGGACGATGAGACTATGATATTTAATGCATTTGTCTTGGACGATGAGACTATATATATTTTCCCAAAATGATGAAGTTAGTAATACGTCTTTTAGGAAAAAGAACGTAACTAGAGCAAGTATAACAAGTGATTTAGGAAAATCACAAGTAATGACCTAAAAGTGGGGATCGTTCTCAAGGAGGCTAGTGTGTTGTGTAAGAATTGATTAATGATGTGATTAAGTTTATGAAACAAAGAAATGGGAAAAGAAAGTAGAAAGGAATGACGGTTACGATTATGAATTAAGTTAAGACGAAGTCGTGCACGTAAAACCGTAAAAAGAGACTAAATTTAAAAATTAACCTAAAAATTCCTAGAAAATTGCAATAAATCCTAAAAAATGTAATTAGGGTTTACAAAAAATCAAAAATCACTCAAACCTTTTATTTAATTAAATAATAGTTTTTTAATGCTAATTAAAGCCAAAAAAATTAATTTAATTAACAAAAAGCCTAAAATGAGATTTTTAACTTGTAAACCTCTAAAATGACTTAACTAAATTTAAAACTATTTTTGAAAATTTTAAAACTAATTAAAACTATTTAAAAACAATTAAAAACTATTAAAACTTAAAATAATTCTAAACATTAATCTAATGACAATAAAATTAATCTAAAATTTTAAAAATTCCTAACTTAATATATTTGAACTAGGAAAAATGAAAAACTTGGAAAAATCTAAAATTTAATTTTTAATAATAAAATAATAATAAAATATTAATAAAAATCCAAAATTTATAAAAAAATTTAAAAAGTTGCAAACTAGATTATTTTAGCCTAAATAAAACAGAAATGAACTTGAAATTACAAAATTACCCCTATTGGGCCTTCAAATGGGCCAAATACCCAAACAATCCCTTAATGGGCTAAAACCAGGCCCAATAAGAAAAAGTCCATAGAAATGGCCCAAAAGCTCCAGTAAAGCTTAAAATCTGATTCTAAACACAGTTTTCCAAAGGCACAAAAAATGAAAATGAGCTTAAGATATCTTATTTCAAAACAGCTTATTCTTAATGGGCTTTTTGGCCCATTAAGCTATGAGATGATGCCATAAGCTAAAATTTTACCCACGTCCTTCTCTTGACCTAAATAAGCTATTTAAAAAAAGAAACTTGAAATAAGCCCAAGAAATAAGCCTAAAATAAGCAAAAGCTTTCTGCATAAAATGACAAAATAGTCGTTTTCGAGTTCTCGGTTATTTCAAGAGCTGATTCAAGTTGCAATAAGTCACAAATAGCTTAACTAAGCTTAATAATAAAATATCTTTAAAAAGCACCACTCAATAAGCTGGAATAAGCAATAAGCAATTTTGTAAAAGTAAACTAAGTTCGTTTTCTAGTCAAACCTAAAAGTCAGAGTCCACAAAGCTCCAGATCTGTTAAATGGGTCAAATAAGGAAGATTGATTACGAAAACAAAGTTTTTGCAAGTCCCAATAAGCTAGAATGGCTTATGAATAAGTTGTTTGAATTTTAACACTAGTAGTGGCTAGTTTTGGGGGTTCAGCAGTGGGAAAAGTTTCCACTGCTTGACCTTTTTGACTTTTTTTCTTTAGTGACTTTTTGTTGGATTCAAGTTAAGCAAAGGCACCCAAGTGATAAGTGAATCACAAGGAGTCAATAACAACAATCAAATCACAATTACAAGAATCCAATTAATACAGTTTAATCAAAAGATCCACAGACATGCACCAGATATGAACAATAAGCAGTTTTCAACCAATAAGCACTTTAAGCAAGAATAAGCCAGCCAAACTTCACCAAATGCATACACAAGCTATAAATAATTAAAATGAACATAAATAAACAGGTTTCATGCACTGATTCAAATTTTAGATCAAGATTCAAGCAAATGAATGTTACTGATGAACACTAAACAAGCAGACTTGATACTTTGCTGATATACTTCACCACAAATCCAATTTCAAACACTCAAAACTTCTTAAAATGTTATATAAACTATGTTTAATCACTTGTTATCCCTAAGCATGCATACAAACTAAGTGTTACCAAAGTCCTAGGTCAAAACAAGCAGATTTCCAATTTTTATAGCACAATCAAGATTATGATGTTTAAAAGCCAAGGACTTGCAGCAATTAGCACTCAACCAAGCATATATCAGATATCAACACAAATAACCAACAATCAATAACTCAAAAATAATTTGTGAATTTAAACAGGTTAACCCAAACACCCCTTAATTTTTTTCAATCAAAGATTAACAAAGTAAAAGTGTGATTCAATGTTACCCAAGCCCAATCTAACACAATAACATCATCATCATGCAGTATCAAGCAATATTAAGCCACAAAAACAACAAGAACAACAGCAGAACTAAAAATCAAAAAAATTAAGTACTTTATCAGATTTTTGAGAAAAGGACTCAAACCTCATGAACGTACATCCACACTCACGAATTTTTGAGCTTATGTGCCTAGCAAAACAAGGCACAAGCTTCCACAACAAAGCTTCTAAGATTCAACAAGGTTAGAACACAAATATATAAAACAGACTAGTCGAAAATGCTTAATTAATGCAAACTTGTTCCCACTCCTTGATTATCCCCAAACCACAAGCTTACAACACCTTGATAATCTTCTTATCAGGGTGATATAATCACTTGCAATCCAAAAATTCCAAGGGTTTGAACCAAGAACTTAGCAAAATATCAAGATTTGGAAAATTATGCAGTTTCTTGCACAATGGTTAAAAACAGGGTTTCAAACTTAAAAATCACAAACATGAAACATAAACAAGCATAGAATAAGATTGGCACTTGGATTTCTTCAACACTTGAAACAGGTTTTAATTAAGATTGAAAAAGGATTTACAGAAATGTGAACAATGGAAAAACCAAGAGCAGCTACAATGTATGATGCCTAATGCCTTTTATAGGCTACAAGAATGAAATACAAAGCATAAAAAACGTAAACCCTAAGTTGTGAAGTCCCAATATTGCCCTTGCTGAATTTTGAATTCTCTTGAACATGTGAAGTTTTCTTGGCAGCTTGTGTGAGGTGGAAAGTAATGGAATTATGATCAAGGGCTTCAATTATGCTTAAAATGTAAGCTTCATTTGGGAAGGTTGGGGATCTGGCAACTTTTTGCAGCTTCTCCCAAAAACGTGTACAAGGTTGGTAGCATGTGATCTTGTGATGATGTGGCATGGGATTTGGGAGTTGGGTTATGTTTATGATTACCATAATCATAATTCTAGAAAATATGGTGGGTTAATTACAAGTAAGTAACAAATGCCCAACTGTGTTCATACGGTGAATAGTGTTAAGTTTGATCTGATTTTGGGTTTAAAAGTTGTGTTAAGCGCCAAATAATAAACTAATGTAAGATTAGTTAAAGTCTGGTATTAGTGGGAAGTGATGTGTCAAAATGGCGGGTTCTCATTGGTGGAATGGGTGAGTGGGACACGTGTTAACCCACCACTAGTCTAGGTTAGTTTGGGTGTTTGACAAAAATTACCCTCCTTCTTCCATTCTCTTTTCATTTCAGTTTGAACTTGATTAAATCCGAATTCCTTTGTATTTCAAGTTTCAAACTTTAGACTTTTGCCCTAAAACTTTTGCAAAGGTAATTTCAGGGGTATTTCTTGCCATTTGATGATTCTTGAAGGGTTGTTTTGGCATTTTCTTCAAACTTTATGGTCTTGACTTATGTTGTTGACTTCTTGGAGGACTAATATTGACAATTCTTCATTTTTGAGGGACCATTCTTGCCAATTCTTCAAAGTGGAGGGCCCTTTTTGCAAATTTGACAAACTTTATGGACCAATCTTGTAATTATGAATAACAAGGGTTTAAAGTGTCAATTCTTCAATATTGGAGGACCCTTCTTGTACAATCTTCATTTCTTCAAGGATTATAAATTGGGAAATCACCATTAGGGCTTGGTTCATTATGCAGCTTCGTTTCCCGTGTTCGTTTTTGCTTGTTTCTTGTGATCTTTTGTCATTTTCTCAATATCCGTACCTAAAATACACAAGTAACAAACACAAGTGTTGTCCCATATTTAGATGATTTAGCACGAATTAAAGAAAGAAAATAGATGAAGAAGATGAATTCTAGAGAGAGAAAGTAGTGAGAGAAAGTAGAGAGAGAGATGATTAACTTTGGGAATATTAGATTAGAAGTGAGGAAAATGAACAACCAACCCTCCTAACATGCTAGGAGGGTAGTATATATAGTCCACCCACATGCGGGCTTTAATGGGCTATATATTGGGCCGGGCTTGTCTTTTGGACTTTAATTAGTTTAAATCCAAGCCCGTAAACCACGACTAATTAACTACCTATTACAACGTTCTAACTAATGTTACAATAATAACCTATGACCGAGCATTCTTGTTTGACTCAATATTTTGAGGCTAACAATCTCTCCCAATGTGAGGTCATACCCTTTTGATATTTGAAGATCAATGGAGATTACGAATCTCGTCATAAATGAGTCTTGAACGTGTAACAGTAGTTTTGTTCCTTCATGCTGTGATCTTTGAGCCTTTGTCATTGTCTTTCGACTTAGTCTATTATCTTGAGATCTTCAAATAATTCTTGACTTGTCTTTGCCATCTTGCGATCTTGTGTCCTTATCCACATGATCACACTATTAATTGTTGAATAAGTCTTTGGGCATCAATATGTGGTTTTGAATCTTTGACTTTGCTGAGTACACCATGACGCCACCTTCTTGAGACAAAACATAGACACGGACTGAATGGCTTTGACATTCGTCCTAAATCGGTAGCGTTTTACCTCTGGTCGGTGAAGACCGTTATACGATATTAAATACCGTACATGTGATAGGTAGATTCAGTTAAGAATCTCCTTGACAAGGTTTCGCAGCTGTACTAGCCGTTCTCTTTACTCGACCGTCTCAAAGCAAGACTACGAACATAAAGAGTGAATCAATTGGATAAATACCCGCTTGATTAAAGTCTTCAATTCAAATTCCTGGAACAAGTTTGATTCATTAAGAATCTTACCACTGTTGCTTTCCAGTTGACACAAGCTTGATTCATAAGAATCTCGCAAGTTACCTACCGTAGCGCTGTTTGAGGTTGACGTTAGAAGGATTTCCATTCGTCACTGTGAATATTAATGAATATCACTCTGAATGTTCTGGCAAAACCATAAAGATATTGCGTAGAAACCTGAAACGAGTTTGAATCAATTCAGAATCAAACCACTGTTGCTTTTCAGTTTTACACATGTTCAATTCATAAAGAATCTTGCATATGACCTACCGTAGTGCTGTTTGATGTTAACACTGGAAGGATTTCCACTCATCATTGTGAATACTAAGTAGTATCACTCTGAGTGTTCTAGCAATATCACAAGGATATAGCGTAGGACTCTCTTGATCTTCATTCGTGTGTCCTAACGAGATTTGATTGATCTCTTGGCTCTAGACTCTATTTGTGCACTTTTAGTGCTCGGAGGCTGGAGCAGATGCCACCTATTCAATATCAACTATCTCGGAGTGAGAAAGTTAATAGGAGTCTTGTTGATCTGTGTGACAATAAAACAAACTTCTTTTGAGAGAAGCCTGAGTAGCTAGGAAAGTGTTGTGCTTCACATCACTGGGTCTATGATGAGTTGTCTTCATGATGTGTTGACCCGGTTTCTGCCTATGTTGTATGGAGGGCTTCTTTCTTTAGACCCTTTATCCTTACATTTCTTTTTCATTCTTCAACCCCTTCAATGCTTACCAAGACATCATTAATAGCACCTTGTTATGATTGTTCCAGTGCTATCATCAGTACTTAGTCGGCATTCAGCTACGTTCACATTCTACTCCATCTTTCCTTAGGACTTATAATAATCTATTGGATTGTCCCTGGGAAGATCCCTCCGGTTCTGGTTGGATCATAGGACATAACCTAACCACCCTTTTGACACCAATAACGTCGTGAATTAAAGATGTTGTGGGTATTTGATCATAACCATGAGTGCTTGAGTCTTTAGATCACATTTTAATCACATTTTTCCCCCTATCTCTAATATATAAAATCTTTTGATATTAGAGATACCAAATTTGATTAAAATATATTTTGAAAAATAGTATTGAAAATCTTCGGGAGAAAGATGTGTCAAACTTAGCATGAATTTTTGGAACGCTCCCCCTCAAAAATTGATCCAATGGAATTGTCATTACGAGGATTTGATCCGTATTAAACTTTTGAGGATAGGAGTTGTTGAACACATAATTTTTGAAAGATTTTGAATATCATTGAGAAATTCTTGAAAAAATTGTGTTCAACGCTTTTTGAAAAATCAATTCTTTTTGACGAAAAGGTTTTTCTAAAGCATAAACTTGAGTTCATAGACTTTAAATGTCTTGACGAATCCACTCAAGTGTAAGAAGATTTAACTTCTTTTGCTAAGGGTAAGAGTACAAAAGCGTACACTCCCCCGTGAATTTAGAGCCGGGTTGCAATCTGAAAGTGATTACAAGCCATTGTGTTGAGCTCAAAACATTGAATGTTTTGTGACAAGCTCAACCCAAGATAGATTGCTCTACCCGTTGTTGGAAATATTGTCCAAAAGAGACAATTTCCTTAAAAAAGATAGAAATGACATGTTTTGAAAAATATTTACAACTTTCATTCGAGCTTTATGTACATACCCGTGTCGTTATTAAGCGACATTTCTAGGCACGTCCATATTATCGATACTAAAAGACATGTCGAGAAGAATATTTTTGGATTATCAAAGATTTTTTAATTTTGTATTTTGCTTTTTCATTAATATTTACAAGTATATGTTTGATAGATGAATCAAGCAGGCTTCTTTGCCAGAACCTCCAGTTCTGCTGGATTCAAACATCTCATACCAATTTGCCTAACTAGATACGCAAACCTCTCTTTTGAAAGAGCTTTTGTAAACAAGTCAGCTAATTGGTAATCAGTTCCAACAAAGTATAATTCAACAATACCCTTTTCAACTTGTTCCGTAATGAAGTGATATCTGACATAAATGTGCTTCGTGCGGGAATACTGTACCGGATTGCAGGAGATGGCTATGGCCGACTTTGAGTCACAGTACATAGGTACTTTATCAAAGTGGAAGCCATAATCCGTGAGTTGTGTTCTCATCCAAAGAACTTGAGCACAACACGCAGATAGAGACACATACTCCACTTCGACTGATGAAAGTGATGTGCAATCCTGCTTCTTGGAAGACCATCCCACAAGCTTATCTTGTCCTAGAAATTGTGCACCACCAGAAGTACTTTTATGTGTATCAAGACACCCTGCATGATCAGAATCTGAATAGGCCGTTAGAAAGAAACTGGTTTCCCTCGGATACCAGAGTCCCATGTGAATGGTATTCTTAAGGTACCGAAAGATCCGTTTAACCTCCTTGAGGTGCTTTTCAGTGGGTCGTGCTTGATATCGTGCACAATAGCATGTAGCATGATGTATATCAGGTCTGCTTGCTGTCATGTACATGAGGGACCCGATCATGGAATGATATCTCGTTTGATCTATGGGTAATTCCTCCAAATCAGCATCTAGGGATGTGGTTGATAATGGTGTCCCAACGGGGTCACATGATGTCATACCATGCTTTGTGATTATCTCTTGACAATACTTAGCTTGGTTAATGAAGATACCACTTGGGGATTGGTGAACTTAAATTCCTAGAAAGAATTTTAGTTCGCCCATCATAGACATTCCAAATCTGCTGTGCATTACTTTTTCAAACCATTTTGAAAGTTTTGGGTTTGTAGACCCGAAAATAATGTCATCAACATAAATCTGCACAAGAAAAATGTCATCCCTTTATTTATAAGTGAACAAAGTTAAATCAATGGAACCTTTTGAGAAACCTTTGGAGACCAAAAATTTCGAGAGCTCGTCGTACCACGCCCTTGGAGCTTGCTTGAGTCCATATAGTGCTTCGTGGAGACGATACACCTTGTCAGGATAATGAGGATTGACGAATCCTTCTGGCTGCGTGACATAGACTTCTTCCTTCAAAGGACCGTTAAGAAACGTCGTATTTACGTCCATTTGGTAGACAATGAATCCCTTATGTGCAGCATAAGCAAGAAAAATCCTGACCGCTTCCATTCGAGCTACTGGTGCAAATGATTCTTCAGAATCAATACCCTCTTTCTGTCCATACCCTATAGCTACTAGCCTAGATTTATTCTTGATGATCGTGTTCTCTTATTCCCTCTTGTTTTTCCAGATCCATCGAAGATTTAATGGTGTTACATCATATGGTCTGTCAACAAGTTCCCAGACTTTAAGTCTTTCAAATTGTTGAAGTTCATCCGTCATCGATTCAATCCAAGCATGATCAGCCATGGCTTCTTTGATGTTTTTCGGTTCAGCTGAACTCACGGCGAGTGCGAACATACAAACATCGCCATCGGTGTGAAGTTGTCGTCTTGTACGAACGGGTTGTGAAGGGTTTCCAATTACATGAACCGAAGGATGATCTCGGGTCCAATGATGTGTTGAAGGATGCCGTTGATAGAACGTATGCATATTTGACGGATCAACATGGCGAGTGGAAGACTCTCCAGTTCCGTGTACCGGTGTACCGAATGGGTTGATAAATTCGTCTTCGTCAGATAATGCATCGTCTGCTTGATTTGTGTTCTCTGGAGCAATGACAGTATTTGTGGATGTTGTAGGATCGATTGTTGAAGTGATATTCTGAGGAGGTAAATCTGCAGCAACCTGTGTTGGAGTAGATGAAGTTGTATCCGATTGTTGACGATGATCGGTATCATCATTCTTATCATGAGTGACAACGGAAGACTTCGATACAACTTGTTTCTCCCCTGTGAAATATTCATCATACATTGGTCCATATAACATTTCCAACTCTTCAATTGTCGTGTCGACTGTCATATCAGCTCTATGAACATTTTCTGGAACCAGCGTTGAACTTGACGGTTCATTGTTGTGGTCTTGAGTTCCGAGTTCCGTGCGGTTGTGAACGGAAGTCGTTTGTCTTTGTGGATCGGGACTTAAACTGTTTTGTTCAAGTTCCATTTCTTGTAATTCATCTATATGTTAACAACAAGCATATATTTGGCATTTTTCATGATATTTAATGCATTTTACGCCCGTTTTGGACGACGAGACTATCTATAAAAGCAGTCTCATCTATTACTACTACTTTCGTTTTAGACATAATGTATGATTTTCATCGCAAAATGGGACATTTAGGTTCATAGAACAAGAACACGTGAATGCTTCGTTAGAAATAATTTCGTCGTCCTCGATTTTCACCCTAATTCCATGCCAAGCGTGCAACGAGATCATTGTCATTATAAGTTAGTAATGCTAACACTACTCATATGCCCTAATCACGTACTTATCCTCCCATTTTCCTAAGTTGTATCTCTTATATTTTATTTTTGTCTTAAATGTTTCACGAGGATACATTTTTGACTTATGCGATGATAGAGATTTAGGTCTAAAAATAGAGTCATAACGGTGTAAGCAAGACCATCGAATTAATAACCCCCTTAATAGACAACGATGTCAAAAAATTAAGTCAACAAGAAGGATCGATAAACACGGTTTTATAACTGTTTTGAACATGTTATTACCAAGAATTTTATATGCCCCCTACCGGATGGGCCTTATTATCATAGGTTTACCTCCATCTTTTATTCAACTTCGCCATGAAGCTTTTATTATGACTTCGGTCTTGCCTTGCCTTTTATTTAACCTCGCCATGAGGTGTTTATTATAGCCAAAGACGTATATCCTCACGCTAAGGCGAATTTTGGATCTTTAAAGCTTCAAAGATTAAGGCATAATTCACTTTCAATTTCGCATAGATTTTTCGGCCTTATGAGCTTCAAATTGTTTGCTTGATTTAGGTGAGCACTTTAAATCTTATTATTAGGTGAAGCTTTCGATTATTCGGGTTGCCAATACTTCAAAACCGTGACGCTGGCGATACCTTAATGTCTTCCCAATTTAATTAAATGGAAGCTACTAGAAAAGACTAGAAACCAACAATCAAGACTAAACCGTTAAGTCAATACTTATTAAGCAAAATATATTTACAAGCGAAGGGAGAATAATCAAACAACGAGAACACATGAGTTTTTGAAAGAATACGAGTACTCTACGTTTAGCATAGTAACTTATAATTAACTCTATCATTTCTCGTCCTCATTTAAGAGACTTAGCCTAATATATAGTTAAGGAATCGAAGCTAAGTGCTCAACACGCACGTTCGAGTCAAAAATTATTCTTATTCTCGCCATCAGAAAACCTACATTCGTGTCTTCAAACACTTACAAAACATGAGAATTTTTTTTAAAATTTGGCCATTTTTAGCCTTATTTTGCAACAAAAACGATAAACAAAAAGATAAACTTTGGAAAGCGTGAAGGTTTGGCAAGGCAAGTATCTTTTCACCCCCATACTAAAGTTAAACATTGTCCTCAATGTTTCGAGTCTAAGGGTTGGAAACCCCCATACTAGAGACGTAGTCGAATGCATAATCTAGCATGGAAAGGGTGTAACCGTTAAATTTAAAGCCGTTTATGAAGTGTGCTATAAACCTAAGGTTAGAACATATAAGGATATATCATGGATATTGAGAAATTCTTCAAAGCAAACGATCGGGTGCTCCCATAAAACGAACACGTGAGGCTCCAATCGTGAAGATCATGATCATCTAAAAACCACATATCACAAACAACCACGGAACAAAGGTTGGAAGGGCACCAATCCCCTTACGTTACTATATTAGAAAGCGATAATATGTACATAGGATAAGCATGGGACTCCCCCACGAGGCACCTCGTTTTTGATTACCGAGTCATGAGCTCGACTCGATCCCCTAAATACTAATTATCATTAGGGAAGGTGACTTGGTCGAGGTAGTTCAAGGATGGAACTTCCCCGCCAAAGTAGTGCTTCAACCTATGTCCATTCACCTTGAAATTGGGGCCATCATTTTGAGTTAGCTCGATGGTCCCATAAGGAAAAACTTGGGTAACGGTGAATGGACTGGACCAACGGGATTTCAACTTGTTGGAAAATATTTTCAAACGTGAGTTAAAAAGCAACACTTGATCTCCAATGTTAAAAACCCGGTTTTTAATTTTTGAGTCATGAAACTTTTTAGTTTTTCTTTATAAATCAACGAATTTTCATAGGCAATGTCTCTCAATTCATCCAATTCATTTAATTGCATTTTCCGGTGTTTTCCCGCGGTCTTAATATCATCATTACAATGCTTAAGGGCCCAATAAGCTTTGTGTTCGAGTTCAATTGGCAAGTGACAATTCTTCCCATACACAAGCTTATAAGGAGTGCACCCGATGGGCGTCTTATGAGCGGTCCTAAAGTCCCATATAGCATCGTCCAACTTATCCGACCATGATTGTCGGTTCTCTCCAATCGATCTCTCCAAGATCCTCTTCAACGCTCGGTTTGAAACCTCGACTTGCCCACTCGTTTGTGGGTGATAAGCTATAGAAAGCCGATGTGTAACCCCATATTTCCTTAGGACCCTTTCGAATTGGTCGTTACAAAAATGGGTTCCACGATCGCTTATGATCGCACGAGGGGTTCCAAACCGAGAAAACAAGCTTTTCAAAAACTTGACTACCACACGAGCATCGTTCGTGGCAAAGCGTTAGCTTCCACCCACTTAGATAGGTAGTCAACGGCGACAAGGATGTACTTATTACCATGAGATGATGGGAACGACCCTATAAAATCAATTCCCCAAACGTCAAATATCTCACATACTTGGATGATGTTTTGTGGCATTTCATCGTTTTGTGAGGCTTTTCCTTGTCGTTGGCATGAGTCACATGACTTCACAAGTGCATGTGCATCTCGGTAAATAGTAGGCCAAAAGAAACCGGCATCAAAGACCTTCTTAGGCGTGAGATTAGCACCGTGGTGACCGTCCGTGGGTCCCTCGTGACAAGCTCTAAGGATGTTAGAAGCTTCGGTGCCAAAGACACAACATCGAATAATTTGATCCACACAAGTTCGAAACAAGTAAGGGTCGTCCCAAAAATAGAACTTGACGTCACGAAAGAATTTTCGTTTTTGTTGAGTCGTCATACCCTTGATGATGAAGTTGCCCGCATGGTAATTTGCGATGTCCGCAAACCATGGGGTAGATGAATCAAGCTTAGAATTCACTACACCAAGTGTCTCGAGAGGAAATGTTTCGGTGATTTCCTTTGGCTCGTAAACACTTTGGTGAGGATCTTCCAAACGAGAAAGATGATCGGCCGCTAGATTCTCGGCTCCTTTTTTTGTCAAGGATTTCGACATCAAATTCTTGTAGGAGGAGAATCCAACGAAGTAATCTCGGCTTTGCATCTATGCATCGAGTCAAGACGTGGTACGGTCGGAATTTCTCAAATGCATATACCACGGCAAGGAATTCTTTCTACGTTGTAGTATACTTAAGTTGAGCCTCGGTCATCATCTTGCTAGCATAGTGAATAGGCAAGAAGTGTTTTTCATGACGTTGCCCCAATACGGCCCCAATAGCGTAGTCACTAGCATCACACATGAGCTCAAAGGGGAGTTTCCAATTGGGAGAAACAAGAATGGGAGCTTCGTTAAGTTTCCTCTTAAGGATTTCAAAGGCTCGTACACAATCTTCGTTAAAGACAAAAGGAGCATCTTTTTTGATGAGATGTGTAATGGGTCGAGAAATCTTTGAAAAATCCTTGATGAATCGACGATAAAAGCCCGCGTGGCCTAGCAAACTCCTAACTCCATTAACGGTTTTGGGATGAGGTAATTTGGCGATGACGTCTACCTTAGCTTTATCTACCTCAATCCTCGCTTTCGAAACCTTGTGCCCTAACACGATTCCTTCCTTAACCATAAAATGACATTTTTCCCAATTAAGCACAAGGTTGGTTTCCTCACAACGCTTCAACATTCTCTCAAGATTCGACAAACACGAAGTGAACGAACAACAAAACACGGAAAAATTATCCATAAAGACTTCCATCGTCTTCTCGATCATATCATGAAAAATAGCCATCATGCACCTTTGAAAGGTTCCTGGTGCATTGAAAAGTCCGAATGGCATTCTACGATAAGCAAACGTTCCATATGGACATGTAAACGTATTTTTTTCTTGATCACGAGGATCGATGGGGATTTGGAAGTAACTGGAAAAACCATCTAAAAAGCAATAGAAATCGTTTCCCGCAAGACGCTCCAACATTTGGTCCATGAAGGGCAAACGAAAATGGTCTTTACGAGTGGCATCATTCAACTTACGATAGTGGATACACACCCTCCAACCGGTCACGAGTCGAGTTGGAATTAACTCGTTGGCATCGTTTGGCACAACGTTCATTCCTCCCTTCTTAGGGTCACAATGAATAGGACTCACCCAAGGGCTATCGGAAATAGGGTAAATCATTCCCACGTCAAGGAGTTTAAGGACTTCCTTTTTGACGACGTCGTGAATTTTGGGGTTCGCCCTCCTTTGACATTGGATTGCGGGTTTGTAGTCCTCCTCCATTAAGATTTTGTGGGTACAAAATTTGGGATCGATCCCTAATGTCGGATAATTTCCACGCAATTGCCCATTTGTGGTCCTTTAGAACATCGACAAGTGCGGTTTTTTCATCATTGGAAAGATCTTTCACAATAATAACCCGCAACTTGTCGTCCTCCTCCAAAAATATGTATTCAAGATGAGGAGGTAAATCTTTCAACTCTAGGATTGGTGGTTCCTCAATTGAAGATTTGGGCTCGATACTCATAAGCTCCTCGGGTGGAGGAAATGGGAAATCGTTAAGAAAATCTTTGATAATCGAGAAGTCCTCATCGTTGTCGAGGTCTTCGTCGAAAGTACGTGGAACATCGAAATCTTCCAAGGTAAAACCACCACCTTCAAATGGAGTGAAGGATGGTGTCGAATTATCAAGAATGGGATCAAGCATAGTGGGATTGCCACTATTTTCATCATCACCAAAACCTAGAACTTCTTGTGAAAATTCCTCATAAACAACGTCGATTATATCAACGAGGCTTATGGTTGCAACAGAATAAACATGAGAAATTTGAGAATTTTGAGTTGCGTTTATAACAAGTTCCTCGTCGTTGAAATGTAAGGTGATATTTCTAGCATGCACATCAATTAAAGCCATAGACGTATCTAAAACGAACGACCTAAAATGAGAGGAACTTGAGGATCCGTGGGAATAACGACAACGATAAAGTCTACCGGATAATAGAACTTTCCCACTTTCACAAAAACGTCTTCGGCCAATCCACATGCGGGAATCGTGGAATGATCGTCCAACTCGATAGACATTAGTGAAGGAGTAAGATTAGGAAGATTGAGCGACTTGAAGATTGCAAGTGGCATCAAGTTAATACTAGCACCAAGATCGGCCAAGGCATAGCATTCTTCCATATCTTGGATTGTACATGGAATCAAGAATTTACCGGGATCACCGAATTTTTGAGGTATGCGGTTAAGATAAACCGATGAACAACTAGACAATTGTTGCAATTACTCCTTTTTGTTTAACATACTCTTAAAGTTAGCGGCTAATCGAGGCATCATGACCAAAGCACCGACAAAACTCACATTAAAATGCACGTCACGAAACATTTTCATAAAAAGCTCAAATTGGTAATTGTCGCGGTCTTGACGTTTCTCCTTTCTAAGTCTCGATGGATAGGGAAAAGGTGGTGTGGGTTGAGGCATAGGCATAGCCTTTGGAATCTCGGGTTCTAAATGTGGTAACGGGTCAACCGTAGGTGTGGCATGAGCGGTACTTCATGGGATTAGGACATGCTCCTTTTCGGCCACCACCTCGGGTTCTTCCTCAATTTCCTCCACCGTTGTAATCACTTTCATCTCACCCTTAGGGTTCGATATGGTGTTGCTACGAAGACTACTCGAAGACGGTTTACACATTATAGCCTCAAATATAGATGAAATTTTATCCTCAAACATAGATTGCCTCTTCTCGGCCTTAATCATCTCTTGTTTTATTTCATGTTGCCCTTGTTCCATTTTTTGTTGGTTTTGTTGTAACTGTTATTCCCAAATCAATCCATAACACAAGATTTAGTTGATATTTGGAGAGAGATAGAGAAGAAAGTATAGAGAGAAACAAGAGAGAATTTGAAAGGTTAAACACTTTAGAGAGAGAAAGTAAAATGGTAACCAACAACCTCTTCCACACATGGAAGAGGGTATATATACCCTTGGCTTGTTGGGCCGTGGGTTTAAGTGACATGGGCTGGGCTTGGCTTTGTCTTGGGCTTACGCCCCTAACTTATACAATATTAGCTTAAAGTCCAAGCCCGGTTTTCCCGACTAACCTATTACAATACAAGACCTTTAACGACTAAGATGACCTATCACATTCTTGTTCGACTATATAAAATATAGGGCTAACAATCTCCCCCAATGTATCGGTCATCTTTAAAAAGCTTAAAAAGCATAAGATGATTGAGTGAATACATTCTTGAAGAGGAGATCTTCCTGCTTTGGTCTTGTATCTTGGTCTTGATCTTGTTTGTATCGGCTTTGTTTCTTCATGCTTTTGTGATCTTTATCTTGAGCCTTTGTCATTTGACTTTTAGTGCTTGAGATCTTCAATCTATTCTTGATAGTGTTCATCTTGAGCTCTTGTGTTAAGATGACCTATTACATTCTTACATTCTTGAGTATCTTGATTATCGCCATCTTGTGCTCTTGTGACTCCTAAATCAACATCGGTTATACAGCTACGCCACCTTCTTGATATGCATCAACATATATAGACACAGACGAAATGGCTTTGAACAGTTCACCCTAACTCGGTAGCGTTTTACCTCCGATCGGTGAAGATCGTTAGACGGTATTAGATACCGTACCTGTGATCGGGTAGATTCGATTAAGAACCTCCTTGATAGGGTTTCTCGGCGGTAGTAGCCAGTTCTCTTTACTCGACCGTCTCAAAGCAGACTGCGAACGTAAAGAGTGAATCATAAGGATAAATTATCCGTCTAATTAGAGTCGTCAATTCAGATTTCCTGGAACAAGTTTGATTCTAAAAGAATCGCACCATTGTTGCTTTCCAGTTTGTCACAAGCTTGATTCATAAAGAATCTTGCGAGTCACCTACCGCAGTGCTGTTTGATGTTGACACTGGAAGGATTTCCATTCATCACTGTGAGCACTAAGGAGTGTCACTCTGAATGTTCTGGCAAGATCACACGGATTTTGTGAAGAAACCTGGAATCAAGTTTGAATCAATTAAGAATCCAAACTTAGTTGCATTCCAGTTCTCACAAGTTTGATTCGTGTTGAATCGCACAAGTTACCTACCATAAGCTTGTTTGATGTTGGCTCAAGCAGGATTTCCATCTTCATTATGAATCGTATCACCCAGATGTTTTGGCAATATCACAAGGATAATGCGTAGGACTGGATTGTGTCCTAATGAGATGATAGATAGATCTCGTTTGGCTCTAGACTCAATAAGTGCATTTTGGTAATCAGAGGCTGGAGCAGACTGCCACCTTTTCAATATTAACTAACTTGGAGTGAGAAAGTCAATAGATACGTGTTGATCTCCATGACAATGAGACAAGTTTCTTTTGAGAGAAACTCGAATGGCTGGGGAAGGGTTGTGCATCGCATCACTGGGTCCATGAAACTTCTCTTTGATAGATGTGTTAACCCGGTTTCTGCCTAAGTTGCATAGAATATTCAACTCCTTCAATGCTTACCAATACGTCATAACTAGCACCTTGTTGTGATTGTTCCAGTGCTAACTTAAGTAATTGCTCCGCATTCAGCTTCATTCAACTCCATCTTTCCTAAGGACAACTATTTCTAGCTATGGAATGTCCTTGGGTATATCCCTCCGGTTCTGGTTGGATCATAGGACTTAGTTTCCTATCCTAAACCACCTTTTGACTTCATCATTCCGTCGTAGATAGCAGGTTGTTTTGGGTATAGATCGTAACCATAAACCATTGAAACCCATTCAAAGTGTTTGATAAAAATCAAAACTTTTAACACTTGAAAGTTTTTACATTTCTGAAAAGCTCCCACTACACACATGCATCGATATACGAAATGGTTTAGCATGTGAAGGAAAGAGTTGCACTTGAGTCTTTAAAATCACATGTTGCAATATATTACATTTTAATCACATTTTCTCCCCCTATCTCTAATATAGAAATATTTTATTAGAGATACCAATTGATTAAAATATGACAATTTCTGAAAATCGATTGGGAGAGAAACATGTGTGCACGCATGAATCATGGAACATTAAGTCGGGTTGCTCCCCCTCAACAATATATGCGTGTTTTGAGACAAAATTTAACAAAATTTTGGAAAAAAAGGACACCACAAAATATGTTGAGGTACGAAGATGAGATGCCTTTTCCGATATAATATATTACATTTGACAATTTCATATTATTTTCGGAATGTGTTGGATACATAAAATATGACAGTTTCTGAGATGTACCCAACAACATTAAAGGCTTGATTTTAAAACGCTCCCCCTCAAAAATTGATCAAAATAACATATGACAATTTTGAGATATAAAAACCACATATGAGGAAGGGAGTGTTAAACACACAATTTTGAAAGATTTAGAAAAATATTTTTGAGAAATTCATGAAAAATTGTGTTCAACGGTTTTAAAATAATCCGGTTAGAAGACTTCTCTTCTATGGCTTAGAGAAAGCGCACTGAAACGTACACTTCCCTTTCGGGTCCTATTTTCATGAGCTCAAAACTTTGATTCTTTTGTAACTAGCTCATGACCGAGAAATATATTTCCCGTTGTGAAGGATAAGTTATCATTCGTGATAAACTATCCTTAAGTTGAAGTGCGAGTTCTAAGCTAACATTTACTTAGAAGTCGTTTTTCATGAACTTAAAAACTTTGAATGTTTTTATGAGAAGCTCATGACCGAGAAGTATTAATTTCTCGTTGAGAAGGATAAGTTATCGTCCGTGATAAACTTTCCGTATTTGAGTTCCGAGTCCTAAGCTGTGATGTGCTTAGAAGTCATCATGAGAGAATATCAAGCAGCTTCATTTGCCAAAACCTCCAAGTCTTCTAGAGTCATAAACTTCATACCAAGACGGCCAACGAGATACTGAAACCTATTTTGAGATAGAGCTTTTGTAAACAAGTCAGCTATCTGGTACTCAGTTTTGACAAAGTATAATTCTACGATACCACGTTCCACTTGTTCCTTGATAAAGTGATATCTGACTGCGATGTGCTTGGTACGGGAGTGCTGAACCGGATTGCAAGAGATGGCTATGGCTGACTTTGAGTCACAATACATAGGTATTTTATCAAAGTGGAAGCCATAATCTGTGAGTTGAGTTCTCATCCAGAGGACTTGAGCACAACACGCGGATAGAGCCACATATTCTGCTTCAGCTGATGAGAGCGAAGTGCAATCCTGCTTCTTTGACGACCAGCTCACAAGTTTATCTTCCCCTAGAAATTGTACGCTACCCGAAGTGCTTTTTCGACTATCAAGGCAGCCTGTGTGATCAGAATCTGAAAAAGCTGTTAGATGAAAACCGGTTTCCTTCGGATACCAGAGTCCCATGTGAATGGTATTCTTAAGGTATCAAAAGATCCGTTTAACCTCTTTGAGGTGCTTTTGGGTATGTCGGGCTTGATATCGTGCACAATAGCATGTGGCATGATGAATATCAGGCATGCTGGTTGTGAGGTACATAAGTTACCCGATCATAATGCGATATCGCGTTTGATCAACGGGATATGAGTACAAGTCAGCGTCTAGGGATTTGGTCGACAATGGTGTACCAACGCGAGCACATGAGGTCATACCATGCTTTTTAAGTATCTCTTGAGCATACTTAGCTTGGTTAATGAAGATACCACGTTGGGACTGATGGATCTGGAGGCCTAAAAAGAATTTTAGCTCCCCCATCATTGACATTTCAAATCTACTGTGCATTAATTTTTCAAAACGTTTTAAAAGTTTTGGGTTCGTAGAACCAAAAATAATGTCATCAACATAAACTTGCACCAGCAGTATGTCATCCCCATATTTATTGATAAAGAGAGTAGGATCAATAGAACCTTTGGAGAATCCTTTGGAAACCAAGAAGTTTGATAGTTCTTCGTACCATGCCCTTGGAGCTTGTTTAAGTCCATATATAGCCTTGTTGAGACGGTAGACTTTGTCAGGATGATGAGGATCGATGAATCCTTCCGGCTGATTCACATACACTTCTTCCTTCAAATGACCATTGAGAAAAGCAGTTTTAACGTCCATCTAAAAAACCGTGAAGCCCTTATGTGCAGCATAAGCAAGGAATATCCTGACTGCTTACAAACGAGCGACAGGAGCGAATGATTCATCGTAGTCTATGCCTTCTTGTTGACGGTATCCCTTAACCACAAGACGAGATTTGTTTTTGATGATGGTTTGTTCTTCATCCAGTTTGTTTTTCCAGATCCATTTGAAATCTAAAACTGACATTCCATAGGGTCTGTCAACAAGTTCCCAATCATTTAGGCGTTCAAACTGATGAATTTCATCTTGCATTGATTCAATCCACGCATGATCAGTCATGGTTTGTTTGATGTTTGTAGGTACAGTTGAACTCACGGTGAGTGCATACATACACACATCGCCATCAGTTTTGAGTTGTCTGCGTGTTCGAACTGGTTGTGAAGGATTTCCAATGACTTGCTCCAATGGATGATCACGTGTCCAATGGTGAGTGGATGTATATCGTTGGTAGCTTGGTTTGAAAATGCATTTTTTGATCCATTGCGCTAAAGGTCCCAAAAGCCATTGCGTGATGCAATTGCGAGCTTAATTTAGACGCGATGCATTTAGTATAAAGAAGTACAAAAATTATTAAAATATAAAGTTACAAAATAAGTTCTTAGCATATTAAAATTAGGCCTATAATCCCTTGTAAAACAGATAAATCAGCAGTAAAGCTTGACAAAAAACACTTAGCAAAATGCAAGACACTATATTTTTGTTTTTGTTTCTTTTAGATGTTTTTCTAACAAGTCTTATTTTTCAAAAGTCATTAAAATATGTAGGTCTCTATTTAATGGTTGAAATTTGACAAAAATGGCATACGTATCATATTGCGATAGTTGCTACCGTTGCTATCATTACAAAATTGTGATAAATTGTGGTTTAATGCGAACGCATTTTGGGATGACACTGTATTAGGCACCTTGATGCGAAATTTTGAATGTAACGTATTGATGCGTGCAATTTGCGCAATGATGCGCGCATTTTTAAACCAAGGTTGGTAGAATGTATGCATGTTGGACGGATCAACATGTTTAGTAGAAGACTCTCCTACTTCGTGTACCGGTGTACCGAACGGATTGATAAATTCTTCTTCGTCAGGTTGTGCATCGACTGCTTGATTGTTGTTTCCTCCTTCAGCATTGACGGTTGGTGATGTTGGTTGTATGACTGTTTCTTGAGTTTGTTGAGTATCCAGTGGAATTGTCTCTTGAGCAACGGTTGCTGAAGTAGATGCAGTTGTGTCTTTTTGACTTTGTTCGGGTGCATCAGTAGTAGTGGCAGCGGAAGGATTTGACACAACTTGATTGTTTCCATAGTAATATTCATCAAACATTGGATCATATAAATCAACCAACTCATTCATTTGTGTCGTATCCGTCGAGTCTGCTGTAGGAGTACTTTCTTGACGTTCTTGCACGGGACGTACACTGTTTTGTGTAGGTGCCATTGTTGGACATTGAGGTGCGGGACTTGAGCTATTGTGATCAAGTACCATATGTGGCAATTCGTCCAAAGTTCACATGAATTGTTTCGACAATAATCTTTTTTCTCTTATTATAGACCTGATATCCTTTCGACAATGTAGCATACCCCACAAAAATACATGCATCACCTTTTTCTTTCATCTTGTCGAGATTCTCACCGTCTTTAAGGATGTAGCATAAAGATCCAAATACGTGACAGAATTTGACAGTAGGTTTCCTGCCATTGATGATGTGATAAGGTTTCTTTTCATGTCTAGGGATGACGAGAGAACGATTCTGAGTATAACAGGCAGTTGCAATTGCTTCAGCCCAGAAGAATAGCGGTAATTTTGAAGCAGAAAGCATTGTTCGAGCAGCCTCAACCAAAGTACGGTTTCGTCTTTCGACAACGCCGTTTTGTTCAGGAGTTCGAGCAATAGACGTTTGATGTTCGATGCCTTCTTCTTGAAAGTCAGAATGCAAGTTCTTGTTCAAAAATTCAGTACCCCTATCCGTTCTTACGGTTAAGACTTGAGCTTGAAGATTGCGTTGTATCATCTTGAGAAAGTTTTTGAGAACCTCTGGTGTTTCATCTTTGGATCTTAAGAAGAAAGTCCATGTGTATCTAGAGTAATCATCAACAATCACGAGAATATACTTTTTCCCGTTAATACTCTCTACACGCATAGGACCAGATAAATCCATGTGTAGAAGTTCCAATCGTCCTTTTGAGCTTGGGGTAGTCTTTGTTTTGAAAGACTTCCGTTTTGCTTTCCCCAACTCACAAGAAGAACAAAGATGGTCTTTGATGAATTTTAACTTAGGAAGACCGGTCACAATATCATTCTTCGAAAGCAAGTTGATGGTGTCAAAGTTGAGATGTGACAATCGTTGATGCCATAACCATGCTTGAGAGGATGAACCTTTAGCCATTAAGCAAATTGGATTTGTTGAAGATGTGTCTTGAAGAGTTACTGTGTAGAGATCAGAACCACGAGAACCTGTAAGAAGGTCATTCCCATCGTAGTCTCTAACATAGCAAGTAGATTTCCGAAAAGCCAATTCCAAATCCGCATCACAAAATTGACCAACCGAGAATAAATTATGATTCAGTCCCTCGACGTAATAAACCCGTTTGATAGTGATATTTCCTTGAACCAGATCGCCATATCCAAGTATCGGTGCAAACTGATCATTTCCAAACCGCACCGTACCCAGAAACTTCTCCACGAAGTTAATGAGAAGCTTGATATTGCCCGTCATGTGCTTTGTGCACCCGGAGTCCATTATGAATAGGATGATTTCGACGAGCTGCAGAAGAATTAGAAGACAATGTAGCATTTGACAAATAGGAGCCCTTGAGGGAAACGGGTTCCAAAACAGTAGTGGGCCTAGATGCAAAGTCTACAGGCAAGCTGATATTCCTATACCCAATCACTAAAGTGGTTAACTTAGGTACCCATTTGTATCCGGGTGGTGTAAATCTCGAATACCCCCGTGTACATGTCCTAATCATGTTCTCATATAGCTTCTTTAATCTGTTTTGTTTACTCAGAGTAGTGGAGTCTAACGCACTTAGTTTCTTAAGTGGTTGATCAGTGGATTGGTTCAAAGTTCTTGTGGGTTCTCTAGTACTAGTGGGCACAAGAATAGGTTTCCTAGTTCTAGCATTCACGTCATTATGATTAAGAGGACAAGCATCATGAAAAGTACGAACCATTTTCCACATTCAACGCAAACAAATTCAACATTCGAGGTCTTAGCATTTAATCTGTCATTACATGCAGTTACAGACGTTTTATTGTTAGAAAACTTAAAATTCCTACGATGGTCTTCTACTTCCAACTTCTTTCCTGGACTATTGTTAGGTATGACCTTATCTTTCATTCTAGTACTATTAAGTTGTGGTCCGCTAACGCTAGTAGTGGGGATTACTCCTATAGAAGAAGACACACGTTGATTAGTTTTCTTAATATTCTGAGGTAACTGTGATGTTCCAGTTTGAGTGGGCTTAGTGTTCATCTTATACATTCCTGGTGCTATCACATTTGTGCTCTTATCATTTCCTATCTTAGGCAAAGTCTGTGGGGATTGTCCCAAAGCAGAGGATTTAGGGCATTTAACCGCATTCGGTTGATGAACGGCGGATGGTTTACCCAATACAGACTTTCCTTTCATTTTATCAATGAGTTTTTGTAACTCATTGATAGCTATGTCCCTTTCTTGTAGCTGAGCTTTCAAATCATTTATTTTGAAACCTTTTCCATTTAGTTGACGAAACGAAGAAGCTGCCACTTCTTGAAACTTTTTATGATTATGAGATTTATCACCTTTTAGTAAAGCAAGTTCAAGAGAAATGGAGTGTTACTCAAGTTGGGAAAAACTTTTCGAAAGTTTGTTATATGACTGAATTTGTTTTGAAAGCTCTACTTCAAGATTGCGACATTTCTCGTCCGTTTCTGACACTAGACATGCTACATGACAATATTCATCAAGATCGGTATACACACCAAGTATAACATTCATATGGTCAGCATAGAAATATTCCTTCAAAAGTCGATCAATCTCGTTAGAAAGTTGGTGTTCTTGTGTCTTTAATTTAGTTTGAAGAAAATCAACTTCATTTTCAAGAGATTTAACATAACTTAAATCAGTTAACATTTCCTCAGTGAGAGCGTTATAAAACATTTCCACATTTTTTGAAAGATCATCAATGGTTGGAACAATACATTGTTGAATGACGACTTCTACTTGTGGGTTAGGTTTAATATTCCAAACAGTATCCCTAGAAACTTTTTCATAGTCGAAGACACCTTTGTACAAATTTAAAACCCCTTGTTTTATAAACTCAAATTTCTGAACACTTTTGCTTTTCTCATCCCAATTATGTTTTTCATCCAAAATTCGCTTTTCTAACAAAATTGATTGTTTTTGAAACTCCTTTTTAAAGAAACTTTCTTTTGTGGTTCATCACTTGGTGGTGGAACACTATTATACATCTTTTGTTCTTTTGAAAGTTCTTTTTGAGGGACAAACTTAATATGATTGTTAGAATCAGAAAGGTTTATCAAATCACTTAAGTTCGATCGACTTTCTTCTTGATGACGAAGGATTTCGTCACAGTCAGGGGAGAGCATAAGAGCAAGATTATCAACATAACAACCGATATCATAAAGACCAGGCTTTATTGATTTAACGTTCTTGAGATATTCAGGCTTAACAAAACTCGTTTGCATATTTCTATTGAGCATATTCATAGTTTGAATAGATTTACCCGTTTTGTAAACAATGTTCTTTAACGTTTCGAATCTCTTTTCCAAATCAAGAATTTTTCAATATCCTTTTCTTCATGAGTTTTATAAAGCGCAGTTTGTTCTTTGTTAACCGACTCTAACTCAGTAATCTGGAGTTTATGTAGCAGCAGTTGTACTTCAAGTTCCGATATCTTTTGTTTTGACATATGAATTTCGTGTGTTACTTCAGAACAATATTGTTCGTTGAGCACCTAACGTTCATATACCAAACCATTAGCTATTGCAACTCGTCGATCAACTTCTTTTACATAATCAAACTCTTTAAGTCTGTCTATCTCCTCGGCTAAGGACGTGTTTGCCTGCTTCAGACGTTTATTAGCCTCTTTGTTTTCATTAATTTCACGTTTTAAAGAATCAATAATAGATGCAAGCAAATCACAGTCCTCTTCCGAGTCAGTATCCTGAGTAGCATTTCCGTCATCATTACACATATGCTGTGAATCCGTAGAGATATTGCTATCCTCCGTGTCCATTACATATGTGTCATTGATGCTTTCAGGTTGCTCAGGATGCCGTCGTTCATTAGCAAATACATTATAGTTATCATTTGATGGTACCTTTTCAATTGGCTCAGTGTCGAAGATTGGTCCAGAATTTTCAGCAATCTCTGTAATCACTTCTTGAATCTTTGCCATGTACACATAATGTGCTTCTAACTTTTGATCATCGGCTTCATCATCAGTGTCATCACGCCAGTCAACTTCATTTGCTGTGAGAGGAATCCCTGCTTCTTCTTTCTTACACAGTAGCATCTTTTCCTTGTGATATCCCGAATCCTTAACCCGTTTGGCTTCTTGCATTCCCTAGCCATGTGCATATTGAATCCCAGTCTTTTGCACAATTGGAGTGCCTACAGTATCTCTAGCCCCAACTTGATTCGGCATCCTCTGATTATCATACCTAGCATCACGATCATATCGAGGTGCATGATCAACTTCCTTATATCTAGCATTGGATGATGATCTGAGGTTGTTGTTGGTAGGTTTGTAGATCTTCTTATAAGTTGTGGTGAGTAAAGACATGAGTTCTTCAATCTTCTTGTCCCTTGAAGTTTGTTCATCATCACTATCTCCATCTGACTCGGTGTCATACTTTGGAGGTGGAGTGGGGACAATTGCTTTTGTATTGTTTCTAGCAGTATCTAGAGGTTTGGTGGATGAGCTTGATGACCTTGAGGAATGTGGAGGTGGTTTTTGATGGGGAACGGGTTTTGTTGAAGTAGCAACCACAAAAGCAATAGAGCTCGCAGATCGTTCTGCCTTTTCAGCCCTAAGTCCATTCACTTCATTCTGATGTTGTTTCAATATATCATAAAGTTTGTGGTAAGATATAGTCTTGATATCCTCCCTTTGTTTGACCAAAGTCACAAACCTTTGCCATTCCGGTTTGAGTTGAAGTAGAAACTGAAATTGGCATGATGATTGGAGATGGTGCACTGATTTCTGACAATCTCATTCATCATTTTGTAGAATCTCGAGTAATATGAGTCATGGATTCACCATCTTTGGATGTGAATTTTCCAAACTCCCAAAGTAGATTAGTCTCGAGAGCTTGAACATTTATCGACTCACCTTGCTTCAATCGATGGATTGCATTCCACATTTCCATAGCATTTTGACATGCATCAACCGTGGAATAGATATCATTATCAATCCTAGTGAGTATGTAGTTAACAGCATCGGCTTCAGCTTGGAGGAGTTTCTTTTTCTCAGCAGGACATGTGTCGAAATCCTCCATAGCTCGTGTAGTTGATGAAGTACCATCTTCTGCTTGTGTGGTAATGGGTCTGAATTCAAAAACTGGAGGTGGATTCTCAAGGCAATGACGAAGAGCAGTTCGGTTCTCTTTTCCATCTAGAAATCTTAGGAAACGAGATCTCCATTGAACGTAGCAACCGACTGTCAGCACAGGTGGATTACCGTTGCCACCTTGTTAGACATTGTGTATACTTGTGAATGGATGAGGATCTTAGTGAATGTGTTGTGATTTGATTGTGGTTGAAATTTCGAAAGTTCCAAAAAAAAAAATTCAGTCCGACAATAAATTCCTCTGTCCGACAAAACGGTAAGCCGAAAAAATTTGATTTTACTTGGCCTAAATTAGATAGTGGCTAAGTCTAATAAGTACTCAAACAAAATTTAGATGTCCATCGCAATACCTATCGCACTCTCAGATCGCACTCCCTGATCGTACTCTTAGATCGCAACCGTGATCGTACTCGTAGATCGTAGTCCTTGATCGTATCTTAGATCGTAGTCACTAGATCGTACTCAGATCGTAACGTTAGATCGTATTCAGTGATCGCAACGAGTGATCGTAGCCTATGATCGCACTCCTTGATCGCAGTGAGTAATCGCAGTGAGTGATCGCACTCTGGATCGTAGTGAGTGATCGCACTCTGGATCGCAGTGAGTGATCGAACTCTGGATCGTAGTGAGTGATCGCACTCTGTATCGCAGTGAGTGATCACACTCTGATCATAACCAGTGATCGTGATATTGGGTCGCAAGTAGAAACCCCAGGTTTATGCGATTGTAATACACAGATCGTACCAAGGAATCAAAAATACCCCTTTTCTCGGATAGTACTAGAACACAACAAATTCGAGATTTTTAGCCTAAAAATGAATCAAGCACCCAAAAAATTTGTGTTTTTAACCAAAATAACAATACCAAATCACTACGAATAGTAAGTAGATGATTTGTATCAAGAATAAACCATAAAAACACCAAAAAAAATTTTGGTACGAGACATTTTAGAGCAAGATAGGCACGAAAAATCAAGAACACAACACACGAATCTTCAATCACCTATCCACTATAGGCTCTTGATACCAAATGTTATTCCCAAATCAATCCATAACACAAGATTTATTTGATATTTAGAGAGAGATAGAGAAGAAAGTAGAGAGAGAAACAAGAGAGAATTTGGAAGGTTAAACACTTTAGAGAGAGAAAGTAAAATGGTAACCAACACCCTCTTCCACACATGGAAGAGGGTATATATACCCTTGGCTTGTTGGGCCATGGGTTTAAGTGACATGGGCTGGGCTTGGCTTTGTCTTGGGCTTACGCCCCTAACTTATACAATATTAGCTTAAAGTCCAAGCCCGATTTTCCCGACTAACCTATACAATACAAGACCTTTAACGACTAAGATGACCTATTACATTCTTGTTCGACTATATAAAATATAGGGCTAATAGTAACCTAGTTACATTTCCCTCCATTTTGTTTGTATGGATCTTAAGCTCATTTGCTAACTCATTTTTCAACTCCGTTTTCAAGTCATTCTTAAACTCGGATCTTAGGCTAATGATCTCTCTTTGAATATTATCAAACCTAGCATCGTTTCCATTTGCATATTCAACAAATTCATTTGGAAGATCTTTCAAAGTTTTCAAACCTTTGTTGTTGTTTTGATTTTTGTTTGAAACTTGATTGTTATTAGCCCCTTGATTCCTACAGTTGTTACCCTTGTAATTGTTTTTGTAACCAACTTGATTGTTTCGATAGTTGTTGTTAGCATTTTGATTGGGAGCAAAACCCGGTGGAGTTATTTGATTAGAGCGGGTAACTTGACCGTTTTGGTTGTAAGTTCCCGTGGCCGCGTAGGCACTCGAAGTTTTACCACCGTTCGTAATGCACTCGGAGAAATCATGACCTCCACCACAATACATGCAAGAAACCTCAACCGCTTTTGCCGTAGCGGGAGCACTTTGTTCACCGACTTTGAATTCAATTAAAAGACCTTTAGGCACTCGAAGTTTTACCACCGTTCGTAATGCACTCATAGAAATCATGACCTCCACCACAATACATGCAAGAAACCTCAACCGCTTTTGCCGTAGCAGGAGCACTTTGTTCACCGACTTTGAATTCAATTAAAAGACCTTTAAGCTTATCAAAGATTTTGTTTTCCAAGTTCGCCTCAATTTGGCAAGCATCGATGGTATTGGACAATGAAGGTGAAGCCGAAGACGAAGCCTTACGAACACTCGATGTGTTACGAGGACTATACGCCTTAGATCTATTCTCAATAAACAACAACGCTTCCTCAACCGTTTTACACAAAAAATTATCACCCGCGGCGGCATTAAGATAATCTCTCTCATGATCATTCAATCCATTGTAAAACGTGTCAATTTGATGCAAGTCGGAAAAACCGTGATGAGGACACTCATGTAACTTTTCCTTAAACCGATTCCAAGCCGTAGAAAAACTCTCATTAAATTCTTGTTAAATTTTTGAAATCTCGTTTTTCAAATGTGTTGTCCCATATATTTAGATGATTAGAGATAGAAAATAGATGAAAAGATATGGATTCCTAGAGAGAGAAAGTAGTGAGAGAAAGTAGAGAGGAGGAGAGGATTAACTTGTAGAATATTAGATTAAGAGAAAAAAATGAATCACCAACCCTCCTAACATGCTAGGAGGGTAGTATATATAGTCCACCCACATGCGGGCTTCTTTATGGACTATATGGTTTGGGCCGGGCTTTCCTTTTGGGCTTTAGTTACTTATTAATGAACTTTAGCCTAAAGTTAAGCCCGTATAACACGACTAATATACTACCTATTACAACGTTCTAAAATATGATACATAATAAACATATGACCGAGCATTCTTGTTTGGCTCAATATTTTGAGGTTAACAATCTCCCCCAACGAGAGGTCATAAGCCTTGGTCATTTAGGAAATTTGTAGAGATTACTAATCTCGCCATAAATGAGTCTTGAACGTGTAATCGTAGCCTTGTTCCTTCATGCTGTAATCTTTGAGCCTTTGTCGTTGTCTTTCGACTTTGTCTTTAAGCTTGAGATCTTCAAATCATCCTTGACTTGTCTTTGCCATCTTGCGATCTTGTGTCTTCATCCACATGCTCACACTATTAATTGTTGAATATGTCTTTAGGCATGAGTATGTGGTTTCTGAATCATTGACTTTGCTGTGTAAACCGTGACGCCACCTTCTCGAGACAAAACATAGACACGGACTGAATGGCTTTGACATTTATCCTAAATCGGTAGCGTTTTACCTCCGGTCGGTGAAGACCGTTATACGATATTAAATATCATACCTGTGATCAGGTAGATTCAATTAAGAATCTCCTTGACAGGGTTTCGCGGCTGTACTAGCCGTTCTCTTTACTCGACCGTCTCAAAGCAAGACTGCGAACATAAAGAGTGAATCAATTGGATAGATATCCGCTTGATTAAGGTCGTCAATTTAAATTCCTGGAACAAGTGTGATTCTTAAAGAATCTTACCATTGTTTCTTTCCAGTTGACACAAGTTTGATTCATAAGAATCTCACAAGTCACCTACCGTAGCGCTGTTTGATGTTGACGCTAGAAGGATTTCCATTCGTCACTGTGAATATTAATGAATATCACTCTGAATGTTCTAGAAAGACCATAAAGATATTGCGTAGAAACCTGAAACGAGTTTGAATCAATTCAGAATCAAACCACTGTTGCTTTTCAGTTTTACATATGTTCAATTCATAAAGAATCTTGCATATGACCTACCGCAGTGCTGTTTGACGTTAACACTGGAAGTATTTCCACTCATCATTGTGAATACTAAGTAGTATCACTCTGAGTGTTCTAGCAATATCACAAGGATATAGCGTAGGACTCTCTTGATCTTAATCCGTGTGTCCTAACGAGATTTGATTGATCTATTGGCTCTAGACTCTATTTGTGCACTTTTAGTGGTCGGAGGCTGGAGCAGATGCCACCTATTCAATATCAACTATCTCGGAGTGAGAAAGTCAATATAATTCGTGTTGATCTCCGTGACAATAAAACAAACTTCTTTTGAGAGAAGCCTGAGTAGCTAGAAAAAGGTTGTGCTTCACATCACTGGGTCCATGATGAGTTTGTCTTCATGATGAGTTGACCCGGTTTCTGCCTAAGTTGTATGGAGGGCTTCTTTCTTTACACCCTTTATCCTTACATTTCTTTTTCATTCTTCAACCCCTTCAATGCTTACCAAGATATCATTACTAGCACCTTGTTGTGATTGTTCCAGTGCTAGCATCAGTGCTTAGTCGGCATTCAGCTACGTTCACATTCTACTCCATCTTTCCTAAGGACTTCTAATAATCTATTGGATTGTCCCTGGGAAGATCCCTCCGGTTCTGGTTGGATCATAGGACTTAAACCTAACCACCCTTTTGACACCAATAACGTCGTGAATTAAAGATGTTGTGGGTATTTGATTGTAACCATGAAAACCACTTTAAATTCTAACAAAGTGTTTGGAAAACATTTAACACCTTGCTAGTTTTGTCCTTTTAGAAATGCTCCCCCTTCAAATGTGCATCGATAATCGAAAGTGTTTCGCACATGTAGGTAAGAGTTAAAGTGCTTGAGTCTTATATTAGATCACATTTTAATCACATTTTCTCCCCCTATCTCTAATATATAAAATCTTTTGATATTAGAGATACCAAATTTGATTAAAATATATTTTGAAAAAATAGTCTTGAAATCTCTGGGAGAAAGATGTGTTAATCTTTTGCAAGAAGTTAAAATGCTCCCCCTCAAAAATTGATCCAATTGAATTGTCATTGTGAGGATATTATCCACATTTCGCTTTTTGAGGATGGGAGTTGTTGAACACACAATTTTTGAAATATTTTGAATATCATTAAAAAATTCTTGAAAAAATTGTGTTCAACGCTTTTTGAAAAATCAATTCTATTTGTCAAAAGGTTTTTCTAAAGCATAAACTTGAGTTCATAGACTTTGAATGTCTTGACGAATCCACTCAAGTGTAAGAAGAGTTAACTTCTTTTGCGAATGGTAAGAGCACAAAATCGTACACTCCCCCGTGAATGTAGTTCCGGGTTGCAATCTGAAAGTGATTACAAGCCATTGTGTTGAGCTTAAAACGTTGAATGTTTTGTGACAAGCTCAACCCGTGATAGATTGCTCTACCCGTTGTTTGGAAATGTTGTCCAAAATAGACAATTTCCTTTATTAAAAGAAGAAATGACATGTTTTGAAAAATATTTACAACTTTCATTCGAGCTTTATGTACACACCCGTGTCATTATTGAGCGACATTTCTAGGTACGTCCATATTATCGATACTGAAAGACATGTCGAGAAGAATATTTTTGGATTTTGAAAGATTTTTAATTTTGTGTTTTGCTTTTATGTGTTTTATATTTTTGTATTTTGCTTTTTCAAAGATATTTACAAGTTGATGTTTGATAGATAAATCAAGCAGGCACCTTTGCCAGAATCTCCTGGTCTGCTGGAGTCAAACATCTCATACCAATTTGCCTAACGAGGTACTAAAACCTATCTTTCGACAGAGCTTTCGTAAACAAGTCGGCTAATTGGTAATCCGTTCCAACAAAGTATAGTTCAATGATACCTCTTTCAACTTGTTCCTTTATGAAGTGGTATCTGACATCGATGTGCTTCGTGCGGGAATGCTGTACCGGGTTGCAGGAGATGGCTATGGCAGACTTTGAGTCACAGTACATAGGTACTTTATCAAAGTGGAAGCCATAATCCGTGAGTTGTGTTCTCATCCAAAGAACTTGAGCACAACACGCAGATAGAGACACATACTCCGCTTCGGCTGATGAAAGTGACGTGCAATCCTGCTTCTTGGAAGACCATCCTACAAGCTTATCTTGTCCTAGAAATTGTGCACCACCAGAAGTACTTTTACGTGTATCAAGACACCCTGCATGATCAGAATCTGAATAGGCCGTTAGAAAGAAACCGGTTTCCCTCGGATACCAGAGTCCCATGTGAATGGTATTTTTAAGGTACCGAAAGATCCGTTTAACCTCCTTGAGGTGCTTTTCAGTGGGTCGTGCTTGATATCGTGCAAAATAACATGTAGCATGATGAATATCTGGTCTGCTTGCTGTCAAGTACATGAGGGACCCGATCATGGAACGATATTTCGTTTGATCTATGGGTAATCCCTCCAAGTCAGCATCTAGGGATGTGGTTGATAATGGCGTCCCAACGGGGTCACATGAGGTCATACCATGATTTTTGATTATCTCTTGACAATACTTAGCTTGGTTTATAAAGATACCACTTGGGGATTGGTAAACTTGTATTCCTAGAAAGAATTTTAGTTCGCCCATCATTGACATTTCAAATTTGTTGTGCATTACTTTTTCAAACCATTTTGAAAGTTTTGGGTTTGTAGACCCGAAAATAATGTCATCAACATAAATTTGCATAAGCAAAATGTCATCCCCATATTTATAAGTGAACAGAGTTAGATCAATGGAACCTTTTGAGAAACCTTTGGATACCAGAAATTTTGAGAGCTCGTCGTACCACGCCCTTGGAGCTTGCTTGAGTCCATAAAGTGCTTTGTGGAGACGATACACCTTGTCAGGATAATGAGGGTTGACGAATCCTTCCGGCTGCGTGACATAGACTTCTTCCTTCAAAGGACCGTTAAGAAATGCCGTCTTTACGTCCATTTGATAGACAGTGAATCCCTTATGTGCAGCATAAGCAAGAAAAATCCTGACTGCTTCCATCCGAGCAACTGGTGCAAATGATTCATCAAAATCAATTCCCTCTTTCTGGCCATACCCCTTAGCCACTAGCCTAGCTTTGTTCTTGATGATCGTGTTTTCTTCATCCATCTTGTTTTTCCAGATCCAACGAAGATTTAAAGGAGTCACATCGTATGGTCTGTCAACAAGTTCCCAGACTTTAAGACTTTCAAATTGTTGAAGTTCATCCGTCATCGATTCAATCCAAGCATGATCAGCCATGGCTTCTTTGATGTTTTTCGGTTCAGCTGTACTCACGGCAACATACAAACATCGCCATCGGTTGCTAGTTGTCGTCTTGTACGAACAGGCTGTGAAGGGTTTCCAATTACGTGAACCAAAGGATGATCTCGGGTCCAATGATGTGTTGAAGGATGTCGTTGATAGAACGTATGCATATATGACGGATCAACATGGCGAGTAGAAGACTCTCCAGTTTCGTGTACCGATGTACCGAATGGGTTGATAAATTCGTCTTCGTCAGATAATGCATCGTTTGCTTGATGTGTGTTCTCTGGAGCAATGACAGTAGTTGTGGATGTTGTAGGATCTATTGTTAATGTGATATTCTGAGGAGGTAAATCTGCAACAACCCGTGTTGAAGTAGATGAAGTTGTATCCTTTTGTTGACGATGAACAGTATCATCATTCTTATCATGAGTGACAGCGGAAGACTTCGATGCAACTTGTTTCTCCCCCGTGAAATATTCATCATACATTGGTCCATATAACATTTCCAACTCTTCAAGTGTCGTGTCCACTGTCATATCTGCTCTAGGAACATGTTCAGGAACCAGCTTTGAACTTGACGGTTCATTGCTGTGGTCTTGAGTTCCGAGTTCCGTGCGGTTGTGAACGGAAGTCGTGTGTTGTTGTGGATCGGGACTTAAACTGCTTTGTTCAAGTGCCATTTCTTGTAATTCATCGAATCTGATATGAATAGTCTCGACTATCAATTTTGTTCTCTTGTTGTATACTCTGTATCCCTTAGACTGAGTTGCATATCCCACTAAAATGCATGCATCACCTTTCTCTTTCATCTTGTCCAGATTTTCACCATCTCGAATAATGTAACACGTACATCCAAAAACATGAAGGTGTTGGAGTGAAGGTTTGCGATCATTAATTATGTGATATGGTGTCTTTTCGTGTCTTGGGATAACTAAGGAGCGGTTTTGTGTGTAGCATGCGGTTGACACGGCTTCAGCCCAAAAGTATAGTGGAAGTTTTGAAGCGGATAATAATGTTCGAGCAGCCTCAACTAAAGTACGGTTTCGTCTTTCAACAACGCCGTTTTGTTCGGGTGTTCGAGCAATAGATGTTTCATGTTCAATTCCTTCGGCTTCAAAATAATTTCTCAATTTTGAATTCAAAAATTATGTACCTTTGTCAGTATGAACCACTTTAACTTGAGCTTGAAGACCACGTTGTATCACTTTAAGGAAGCTGATGAGAACATCGGGTGTTTCATCCTTGGATCTCAAGAAGTGAGTCCATGTGTACCTTGAGTAGTCATCGACAATTACCATAACGTATTTCTTCCCATTGATACTTTGAACACGCATGGGACCACACAAATCTATATGAAGAAGATCTAACCGTCCTTTAGAGCTTGGAGTAGTCTTTGTCTTGAAACTACTCCGTTTAGCTTTACAAAGCTCACAAGAAGAACAAAGATGATCTTTGATGAATTTCAAGTTAGGAAGGCCTCGCACAATATCTTTCTTGGAAAGCAAGTTGATGGTATCAATGTTAAGATGAGATAAACGTTGATGCCATAAAAAAGCTTGAGTCGTTGAAGCTTTAGCCATGAAACAGATTGGAGTTGAAGATGTGGAGTCCTGTAGTGAAATAGTGTAAAGATCAGTACCCCGTGTACCGGTAAGTAATTCATTCCCATCATAATCACGAACAAAACATGTCTTCTTTCTAAAAGCAACCTCCAAATCCGCATCACAGAATTGACCAACCGAGAAAAGATTGTGATTGAGCCCTTCGACGTAGTAAACCCTTTTGATAGTGATATTCCCCTGAACCAAGTCTCCATATCCTAGGATCGGTGCAAATTGATCATTTCCGAATCGGACCGTACCCAGGAACTTCTCCACGAAGTTAATTAGAAGCTTGAGATTCCCCGTCATGTGCTGCGTGCATCCGTAGTCCAGTATGAAGAGAATTATTTCGATCACCTGCAGAAGAATTAGAACACGATGGAGCATTTGCTAAATTGGATTCCATGTTAGTTATGATTTCCGATTTATTAGTTTCCCTAGTTTCATCACTTAGAGGCACACTAACGCTCGTAGTCACATTTTCTTTCCTAACCTTAGGCATCCATTTATATCCTGGAGGGCATTGATTAGCAAACCACCATTTCCAAAGCTTGCTAGCAGATTCATATAATTCCCTAATTCTGCTTCTAGGGTTCTTAGTGGTGGAGTCTGATGCATTACTTTTCTTAGGGGGGGGGGTTGCACCAGAATGGTTCACTTTGCGTTTGGGTTTTCTAGCACTAATAGGCATCACAGTTTGCTTCTTAGTTCTAGTTTCTACGCCTTTGGCATTATTCGAAACACACATAGCATGATTAGCATTAGCACACTTTCCACATTTCACACAAACAAACTTAACTTTCATAGCATTCAAAGTCGAATCATTCAAATCGTCATTCAAAGTCGAATCATGATTACACGCGATTACAGACGTTTTATTCTTAGAAACATTGAAAATCCTAGGGTGGTCTTCTACTTCCTTCATCTTCCCTTGACTTTTGTCTTGCCAGACCTTTTCATTCATGCGTGTGCTCTTAAGCTGGGGCCGACTAACACTAGCAGTGGGGACTACTCCTTTAGTAAAAGACACACGTCTATTAGTGTTTTTAGAAGTCTGAGGTTATTGACTTTCTTTGTTTTGTGTGGGTTTAGTGGCCAATCTATACATTCCTGGTTTAACCACATTTGTGTTCTTAATTCTTTGTGATCGAATATGTGTTTTGGGAGTGTTTTGTGGTAACCTATCCTTCCCATCCGTCTTGGGGTCAAACGCAGGTTTTGCAAATGCAGAATTAAAGAAAACAGATGGTTTTCCCAAGACAGAGGGTCTAGTCACTTTTTGAGCATTGGGTTGTCTTACAACAGGTTTCTTAACACTAGGTTCCACAATCTTCCCACCCATCTTAGCAACGAGTTTCTGCAACTCTGCTATCGCTCTGTCCCTATCTTGTAACTGAGCTTTCAACCCTTTAATTTCCAAATTCTGTTCGTTCATTTCTCGAAACGTTTGGGAAATTTTTTCTTGCAATTTATTATCATGTGGAAAACTACCAACGTCTTTTTGTAAAGCAAGTTCAAGAGAATGACAATGTTTTTAAAGAAAATCACTTTTGTGTTGAAGTAACTCAAAAGCCTTTTTATCAACATTTTCTTTATGTTTCAAAAGCTCGAGTTCAAGACGCTCACACTCTTTGATTTTATCAAGATATTTGCATGCAACATCAGAATATTCATCGATATCAGCACATGATTGAAGAGTAACACACAAAATATCTTTGGAGAGACATTCTTCTAAGAGTAGATCATATTCGTTTGAAAATTCTAATTCGTCATTTTGAAGGTCATCAATTTCTTTTTCAAGAGACTCAACATATTTCAAATCATCAAACATTTCAGACTGAATTAAACTTTCAAACTCAAGAACATGTTCTTTTATTATCTTCTTATTTGGTATTAAAAGTTCTTTCACAAGCACAGTTATGTCGTGAGGAATCTCGGTTTTCCACTTATCCTTTTGACGTTTCTCCCAATCGCTTTCAACAATTGATTGAACATTATTAACGTGGTGTTTAAGAAAACCAAGTATTTTTCTACTTTTGCTTTTAGAAGCATCTAGAGGCAAATAGTTAATATATTTAAAAACATTAGTTTTCTTCTTAGTGGCAAAAGCTTTTTTCCATTGAATTCTTTTTTGTTTGCATTCTAAAAATAATTCCTCACGAGACTTCTGTTTTTGTGGAGTGAAAAGACCATAAAGACTGTTTTCATAAGCGTAGTTATATGGTTTCACAAAATCTTTATTGACCGGTGATCTACTCTCCTCATCCCAAAGGGACGTCTCTTCACTATCGATGTTAGCTATTGGGCAGTCATTATCAGTCCATTCGGACTCATCAAGATATAAGTGAGGGTTCGCAGCTTGAGCTTGTTCGAGGTACTTGGGGGTGGCAAAGCTAGGTTGACCCTTGAAAAACGACAGAGGTGCTATCATTCTTACGGTTTGAATAGAGTCATGTGTATTATAAACAACTTTTTTTCAAAAAATCGACTTGTTCTTCGAGATCCTTTACTTTTTCAGTATCTTTGCTTTGTCTATTTTTGAAATCTTGTTTTAATGTTTCAACCTCTTGTTTCTTCTCGTCAAGAATTTTAGCAGAATCGGTGGTGTTCATAGAAAGCCTCTGTTCAAGTTCATTAACTTTTGTTGTGTCAAGGTGCGTTTTTTGACGTTCATCACTTAATAAAACATTAAATTGACGTTTTTCTTTAGTTAACAAAGCAAGAGCTTCATTGTATTTATTTTCAAAATCGTCCTTTTTAACGTTGATGACACGACTTTTGTACCCCTCAAGCTCGTTGGTCTTTTAAAGAAGCTCAGCCCTATAACTATCAATAGTCTCACTAGATTTTATAAGAGCGGCTTTGCATTCTTCAAAGTTGTGAGTGAGCGCTGCGTTTGCCTTCTTTAATTGCTTTTGATTCTTTCTATTATCATTGACATCTTTTTGTAAACTAGCAATTAAATTAGCAAGGGCGACACGCTCCTCGTCATCATACTCATTTGCATGTTGATCATCCTCAAACTCATTATTGCACATGTCTGATGAATCGGGTGTGGTATTGCTATCAACCGTTTCCATCATACACGTGTCAGTAACTGTCGTTGGAAGAGCACTATGCTCATGTGTATTACCAAACACATTATATTCAGCATCATCTTGTACCTTATCAATTGGCTCGGTATCAAAGATAGGACCATTTTCATCTTCAGTGACGTTAAGGACCTCATGAATCTTTGCCATGTATGAATAATGTGCCTCGAGTTCTTGGTCGGAGAGTTCATCATCTGTGTCGTCAAGCATTTCTCCTTCCTCAGCTGATAACTTGATTCCAGCTTCCATTTTCTTGCACAACAGCATCTTTTCCTTATGATAACCATAATCTTTAACCCTCTTTGGCTGCCTGCATTCCCTAGCCAAATGCCCAAAACCTCTGCAGTTAAAACACTGAATCCCACTTTGTTGCACAAATTGAGTACCAACAGTTTCCCTATTTCCAACAACAGTAGCCACCCTTTGATTATCATACTTAGGTTGTCGATCATACTTTGGAGGACTCTTAGCACGTCTTCGTGTGTCATACCTTGGAGGACTCTGTGCATGGGTGTTCCTCGAGTTTGAAGATGTTCGAAGGTTGTTGTTGGTGGGTTTGTAGATTTTCTTATATTGCTTCATAACGAAAGCCATTTGTTGCTTGAATTCCCTATCCCTTTGAGCTATTTCTTCATCACTGTCTTCTTTGGATGATTGCTCAGGTGTGGGTGATGGTGCTCTTGCAACTTCTTTGCCTCGGGATCGTGTTGGAACATGTGACTTGGAGACAATAGATGATCGTGGTGATGATGATTGAGTAGAGTAGGTCTTTGAAGTACGGGAGTGATATTCTGGGTAATGTTGAGTGGTAGACACCAAAGCGAGTGGATTGGAAATCTTTGCAACTCGTTCAGCTCGAAGTTCATTTTCCTTATTTTGAAATTGTTTCAAGATGTCAAAGAGCTTGTGATATGAAACTTCGTCTAACTTTTGTTGTTGTTTCACTAAGGTGACAAACCGTGTCCACTCTGGTTGAAGTTGCTGTAGAAATTGAACATTGACTTGCATGGTGGAAACTTGCAAGTTGTTTCGGGTCATATCATTCATCATCTTGTAGAATCGGGAGTAATAAGAATCAATTGATTCCCCATCCTTTGATGTAAACTTGCCAAAGTTCCAAAACATCTTAGTTTTCACATCTTGTTTGTTAAGTGATTCTCCTTGTTGCAATCTTTCAATAGCCGTCCACATTTCTTGAGCAGTAGGGCATGCGTCAACCGTAGAGTAAATTTCATCTCCAATGCCACTGAGAATTAAGTAGATTGCTTACTTCTCTACATCAAACCACGCACGGTTCTCTGGGGTGAGGTCGGTCCTCTTTTCATCACGTTCATATGCGGGTTGTGCATCACTTGTGTATGTGGCTGGTACAGCAGGAACTTGAATCCTTGAGAGTTTATAGGGTCCTTCCAAAATACATTACCTTAAAGCATTACCGTTAGGTTTTGTGTCAAGGTAACGTATAAAACGGGATTGCCATTGATCATATCGACCCGACACAAGCATTGGTGGTCTTTCCTTGTTACCTGCCACCATTATGTTGTTGTTCGTCACACGATATTCAGCGGTAGAATCCATCTCAAAGTTCTCTGAAATGATGAATCGAATGTGGATCTTAAGTAGATGTGTTGTGATTGGTGTAATCGAGAAAATATGTTGCAATCCCCTAAAATTATATTCACAATTAACCAAAAATTCTAAGGCGAAAAATCACTCGCAATTAGATTTCGCAATGAGGTGAAAGATTTCGCAATGAGGTGAAAGATTCCGCAATAGATGAATAATTTCGCAATTAGATGAATAATTTCGCAATTAAGGGAAGAAATTCGCAATTCCTGAGCAACAATCCGCAATGACTACCAAATTACGCAATTAACTCATAATTCCTCAATTATTGAATGATTTCGCAATGACCAGTGAAGGTCACTAATTTCGCAATTCGCTGGTATGATTCCGCAATGTAGGTTAAAATCCGCACCATGGACAAAAAGAAGATTCCGCAATACCCATAAAACACTAATTCCGCAATAGGCAAGTATTCAAATTCGCAACTTTTGGAAGTCTATAAATTCGCAATAGGAGACAGAATTCTATTTCGCAATAGGTTGTAATTCCGCAATTACTTAACAACCACAAGATTTCGCAATATTCAGGAGTACCATTCCGCAATATGAGCAAATTCGCAATTAGAGACCAAAGATGCGAATTTATGACAAAAGTTGCGAAATTTAGACCAAAGATGCGAATTTGAACCAGAAGATCCTAAAAAATAGGAACAATGAAGAACACTTATAGAAAACATGATTTCACTCCAAAAATCAAGCCAAACACCACCAAATTTCGTGTTTTTAACCGATCTAAGTAACCCAAATCACTACCACGCCTATGTAGATGATTTTTCTACTCACTAACTCCACAAAAACACAAAAAAACGTGATGAATAGAGCTTAAGAATCAAGAAAAACTCACGAATTACTAAAGGCGAATCAAAACCAATCACGTATTTACACCATGGCGATTGATACCAAATGTTGTCCCATATATTTAGATGATTAGAGATAGAAAATAGATGAAAAGAGATGGATTCCTAGAGAGAGAAAGTAGTGAGAGAAAGTAGAGAGGAGGAGAGGATTAACTTGTAGAATATTAGATTAAGAGAAAAAAATGAATCACCAACCCTCCTAACATGCTAGGAGGGTAGTATATATAGTCCACCCACATGCGGGCTTCTTTATGGACTATATGGTTTGGGTCGGGCTTTCCTTTTGGGCTTTAGTTACTTATTAATGAACTTTAGCCTAAAGTTAAGCCCGTATAACACGACTAATATACTACCTATTACAACGTTCTAAAATAAGATACATAATAAACATATGACCGAGCATTCTTGTTTGGCTCAATATTTTGAGGCTAACAAAATGCGTAGTCTTAGAGGGCGGGAAAAAGTGGTTCACAAACTTTGAAACGAGATCCTTCCACGTCAATATAGAATTGGGTGGCTCTTTCTCTAACCAAATTTTAGCGGGCCCCGCTAAGGAATACGAAAAAAGCATCATCTTAATCAAGTCATTAGCAACGTCCTTAAACTTGCAAGTGACGGTAAGACGATTGAATTGACGGATATGGTTGTGCGGGTTGTCCTTTTCATCACCATGGAATTTGTTGTTTTGAATCATCGACAACAAACCCGTTTTCACTTCAAAATTCTCAACAAGGATGGCGTGAATCACAATAGCCTCTCCATGACCCTCGGTGGGTGCTTGAAGTAACTCCATCATAGTTCGATTCGGCATGGTTGGTTCTTCTTCTACGATAGGTTCGTCAATAGGAGACTCCTCACTAGAAAGGGTAGGTGTGGTCTCCTTTCAGTTTTTTCGTTTACGTGCACGTCTTGCTTGAATACGAGTAAGCATAAACGTCACGTACAACGTGGGGATGAGCAAAGAAGATTCTTTTTGGTGTTTTTAATTTTTCCAAATTTTTTTTGTGGTTTTTGATTGTTTTTAATTTTTTGGATTTTGGTGATTGTATTAGGTAGACAAAAATCTACAAATCTCTCCCTTAATCAAATCTCTTGATTAAAGAAGCCTCAAGGAATGAAAACGATCACGTGAAGTGAAAGCCTTCGATGACTTTAGAACGTTGGTGGAACACCAAAACGTTCAAGAGGGTTTAATCAAATGAAACCAAGAAAATATATATGATACTTAGATAATACTTTGGTTGGAAACCCTCGATTAGCCCTTTCTATCTAAACACGCACAAGCAAGCGGGGAAACGAGGCGGTACGAAGCACTTAAGAGCCTTTTTCCTTAGGGTATATTTTATAATACCTGCCTTATACCCACCTTATAGTTTGTGTTTGTCAAAATTAAGCTTCACAAAAGTAATTATCTATTTTGCCTTTTTTTCTTGCTTGAGATTCGAATACAATGATCGAGTGATGAAATCCTGAATCAAGGTTGAGTTTTGACACTTTTGGAGTACTTGTGAATTTATTGTTCTATGTATACAATATAGTAATATTCTCACAAAAAAACGAAAACCGATAATACGTATTAGTAGAGTGCTACTAATATAAATAGCTATTATGGCTACTATAAAAACAACAATTGTTCAAATCAAAACACAACACGCCTCTCTGGCAGCGACGCTAAAATGATGAAGTTAGTAATACGTCTTTTAGGAAAAAGAACGTAATGAGAGCAAGTATGACAAGTGATTTAGGAAAACCACAAGTAATGACCCAAAAGTGGGGATCGTTCTCAAGGAGGCTAGTGTGTTGTGTAAGAATTGATTAATGATGTGATTAAATTTATGAAGCAAAGAAATGGGAAAAGAAAGTAGAAAGGAATGACGGTTACGATTATGAATTAAGCTAAGACGAAGTCGTGCACGTAAAACCGTAAAAAGAAACTAAATTTAAAAATTAACCTAAAAATTCCTAGAAAATTGCAATAAATCCTAAAAAATGTAATTAGAATTTAAAAAAAATCAAAAATCACTCAAACCTTTTTTTTAATTAAATAATAATTTTTTAATGCTAATTAAAGCCCAAAAAATCAGTTTAATTAACAAAAAGCCTAAAATGAGATTTTTTAACTTGTAAACCTCTAAAATAACTTACCTAAATTTAAAACTGTTTTTGAAAATTTTAAAATTAATTAAAACTATTTAAAAACAATTAAAAACTATTAAAACTTAAAATATTTCTAAAAACTAATCTAATGACAATAAATTTAATCTAAAAATTTTAAAATTCCTAACTTAATATATTTGAACTAGGAAAATTAAAAACTTGGAAAAATCTAAAATTTAATTTTTAATAAAAAAATAATAATAAAATATTAATAAAAATCTAAAATTTATAAAAAATTCTAAAAAGTTGCAAACTAGTTTATTTTAGCCTAAATAAAACAGAAATGAACTTGAAAGTACAAAATTACCCCTATTGGGCCTTCAAATGGGCCAAATACCCAAACAGTCCCTTAATGGGCTAAAACAAGGCCCAATAAGAAAAAGTCCACAGAAATGGCCCAAAAGCTCTAGTTAAGCTTAAAATCTAATTTTAAACACAATTTTCCAAAGGCCCAAAAGCTAAAAATGAGCTTAAAATAACTTATTTCAAAACAGCTTATTCTTAATGGGCTTTTAGGCCCATTAAGCTATGAGCTGATGCCATAAGCTAAAATTTTACCCACGTCCTTATCTTGACCTAAATAAGCTATTTTCAATAAGAAACTTGAAATAAGCCCAAGAAATAAGCCTGAAATAAGCAAAAGCTTTCCAAACAAAATGACAAAATAATCGTTTTCGAGTTCTAGGCTATTTCAAGAGCTGATTCAAGTTGAAATTAGTCACAAATAGCTTAACTAACTTAATAATAAAAAATCTTTCAAAAAGCACCACTCAATAAGCTGGAATAAGCAATAAGTAATTTTGTAAAAGTCAACTAAGTTCGTTTTCTAGACAAACCTAAAAGTCAAAGTCCACAAAGCTCCAGATCTCTTAAATGGGTCAAATAAGGGAGATTGATTACAAAAACAAAGTTGTTGCAAGTCCCAAAAGCTAGAATGGCTTATGAATAAGCTGTTTGAATTTTAACACTAGCAGTGGCTAGTTTTGGGGGTTCAGTAGTGGGAAAAGTTTCCACTGCTTGACCTTTTTGACTTTTTGTCTTTAGTTACTTTTTGTTGGATTCAAGTTAAGCAAAGGAACCCAAGTGATCAGTGAATCACAAGGAGTCAATAACAACAATCAAATCACAATTACAACAAGCCAATTATTACAGTTTAATCAAAAGATCCACAAACACGCACCAGATATGAACAATAAGCAGTTTTCAACCAATAAGTACTTTAAGCAAGAATAAGCCAACCAAACTTCACCAAATGCATACACAAGCTATAAATAATTCAAATGAACATAAATAAACAGGTTTCATGCACTGATTCCAAGTTTAGATCAAGATTCAAGCAAATGAATGTTACTGATGAACACTAAACAAGCAGATTTGATACTTTGCTGATATACTTGACCACAATTCTAATTTCAAACATTCAAAACTTCTTAACAGGTTATATAAACTATGTTTAATCACTTGTTATCCCTAAGCATGCATACAAACTAAGTGTTACCAAAGTCTTAGGTCAAGACAAGCAGATTTCCAATTTTTATAGCACAATCAAGATTTTGATGTTTAAAAGCCAAGGACTTGCAGCAATTAGCACTCAACCAAGCATATATCAGATATCAACACAAATAACCAACAATCAATAAATCAAAAACAATTTGTGAAATTAAATAGGTTAACTCAAACACCCCTTAACTTTTTTCAATCAAAGATTAACAAAGTAAAAGTGTGTTTCAATGTTACCCAAGCCTAATCTAACACAATAACATCATCATCATGCAGTATCAAGCAATATTAAGCCACAAAAACAACAAGAACAACAACAGAACTAAAAATCACAAAAATCAAGTACTTTATCAGATTTTTGAGAAAAGGACTCAAACCTCATGAATGTACATCCACACACTCACGAATTTTTGAGCTTATGTGCCTAGCAAAACAAGGCACAAGCTTCCACAACAAAGCTGCTAAGATTCAAAAAGGTTAGAACACAAATATATAAAACAAAAAAGTGGAAAATGCTTGATTAATGCAACCTTGTTCCCACTCCTTGCTTATCCCCAACCCACAAGCTTACAACACCTTGATAATCTTCTTATCAGGGTGCTATAATCACTTGCAATCCAAAACTTCCAAGGGTTTGAACCAAGAACTTAGCAAAATATCAAGATGTGGAAAGTTATGTCGTTTCTTGCACAATGGTTAAAAACATGTTTTGAAACTTCAAAATCACAAACATGAAACATAAACAAGCATAGAATAAGATTGGCACTTGGATTTCTTCAACACTTCAAACACGTTTTCATTAAGATTGAAAAAGGATTTATAGAAATGTGAACAATGGAAAAACCAAGAGCAACTACAATGTATGATGCCTAATGCCTTTTATAGGCTACAAGAATGAACTACAAAGCATAAAAAACGTGAACCCTAAGTTGTGAAGTCCCAATATTGCCCTTGCTGAATTTTGAATTCTCTTGAATATGTGAAGTTGTCTTGGCAGCTTGTGTGAGGTGGAAAGTGATGGAATTGTAATCAAGGGCTTCAATGATGCTTAAAATGTAAGCTTCATTTGGGATGGTTGGATTTCTGACAACTTTTGGCAGCTTCTCCCAAAAACGTGTACAAGGTTGGTAGCATGTGATCTTGTGATGATGTGGCATGAGATTTGGGAGTTGGGTTATGTTTATGATTACCCTAATCATAATTCTGGATAATATGGTGGGTTAATTACAAGTAATTAACAAATGCCCAATTGTGTTCATACGGTGAATAGTGCTAAGTTTGATCTGATTTTGGGTTTAAAAGTTGTGTTAAGCGCCAAATAATAAACTAATCCAAGATTAGTTAAAGTCTGGTATTAGTGGGAAGTGATGTGTCAAAATGGGGGGTTCTCATTGGTGGAAAGGGTGAGTAGACACGTGTTAACCCACCACTGGTCTAGGTTAGTTTGGGTGTTTGACAAAAATCACCCTCCTTCTTCCATTCTCTTTTCATTTCAGTTTGAACTTGATTAAATCTGAATTCCTTTGTATTTCAAGTTTCAAACTTTAGACTTTTGCCCTAAAACTTTTGCAATGGTAATTTCAGGGGTATTTCTTGCCATTTGATGATTCTTGAAGGGTTGTTTTGGCATTTTATCTAAACTTTATGGTCTTGACTTGTGTTTTAGACTTCTTGGAGGACTAATATTGACAAGTCTTCATTTTTGAGGGACCATTCTTGCCAATTCTTCAAAGTGGAGGGCCCTTTTTGCAAATTTGACAAACTTTAAGGACCAATCTTGTAATTATGAATAACAAGGGTTTAAAGTGTTAATTCTTCAATATTGGAGGACCCTTCTTGTACAATCTTCATTTCTTCAAAGGTTATAAATTGGGAAATCACCATTAGGGCTTGGTTCATTGTGCGGCTTCGTTTCCCGTGTTCGTTTTTGCTTGTTTCTTGTGATCTTTTGTCATTTTCTCAATATCCGTACCTAAAATACACAAGTAACAAACACAAGCATATATTTGGAATTTTTGATGATATTTAATTCATTTTAAGCCTATTTTGGACGATGAGACTATGTATAAAAGCAGTCTCATCAACCTACTACAAGGACCATGAACGCTCAAGCTGTGAATTCTCACGATAATGGAAATGGAAGCACTATTGGTCCTCAAAATGTTGTGACTTGCTACAATTTTCGAGGACACAGTCATATGGCTATGGAATGCACTCAGCCGAAAAAGAGAAGGGACGCAACGTGGTTTCGTGAGAAGATGTATTTGGTTGATGCTCAGTCTAAAGAAAGATTTTGGACTCAGAGGAATTAGCATTTCTTGCAGACCTAGGGGCAACAGATAATGAACGCATTGGCGTCTTCTCTACTTCTAATGTAGCATATCAAGCAGATGATTTTGATTCATATGATTTGGATTGTGATGACATTCACTCATCCCAAGCTGCTCTCGTTGCTAATCTCTCTCACTATGGTTCCGATGTCGTCAGTGAGGTACCAACCACAACCAATGTTGTTAATGATAAACTGCATAAAGTTGGGCATGACAATAACAACCTCGAACAACATTCGGGAATTAGTAACTCAAATGATGTGGTATCCAATTCTACACATTTGAGTGAACCTCAACCAAATGCTCCGACGGGTATGGAATCTTATGCTCAACATGATTTGGTAATGGTGCCTAAACATATTACTGATAACATGAATGCGGCTGTTCGACACACCATTGATACGAAGACCAATCTAACCGTTGAGCTTCCGCTGTATAAGGAAAAGGTCAAAACTTTTGAAATGGTCCCTCAAGTAGAGAAAATAACTTGTTCTGAATTTGACCAATTCCGTTTTGAAAAGATAGAACACTTAAAGGAAATAAATCATTAAGAGCTAATCTTTCCAATGAATCAAAAGAAAAAGAGTCGGTTGTAAATGATTTTCAAAAACTTAAAAAGGATTTCGAAACTCTCGAGTCTAAAAAGTCTGAATCGGAAATTAATGCTACCAAACTTCTTAAATTCAAGGAACAACAGCTTTTAAAACAATACGCTTCCATAGAAAAGATTCATATTTTAACTAAATCGTTTAAAGAACTAGAACTTATGCGTCTTCAAGATTTACCACCTAATCCCGGTTATGCAAAACAAGCTCAGGAATATATTCCTTGTCTTTATGATGAGACCCTAATTGGCAAATCGAAAGAAGCACCTTATGTTCGTGATACTGAGGACACAATGTCACTTGCGTAAGAAACTGGATCTAAAATGCTTTCAACATTCCATAAGATTGATTATGATAAGCATAATAAAGATCAATTTGATAAAAAGACCCGTATTCGATTACAAAAGAAATTAGCTCAATTATCAGCTCTTGTGCCCCCAAGTTTGTCAAATGAAAACCTTCCTAGTACGTCTCCTACACTTGTCAAAAAGAATTTAACTAAGTTGTTGTCCCTAATATATGATGATTATATAATACGAATTAAGGTAGAAAGAAAGGAAGAAATAAGATGAATTGTAGAGAGAGAAACTAGAGAGAGAAAAGAGAGAGAAGGAGAGGATTAACTTGTGAATATTAGATTAAGGAATGAGAAAATGAACCACCAACCCTCCTAACATGCTAGGAGGGTGGTATATATAGTCCACCCACATGCGGGCTTCTTTATGGACTATATGGTTTGGGCCGGGCTTTCCTTTTGGGCTTTAGTTACTTATTAATGAGCTTTAGCCTAAAGTTAAGCCCGTATAACACGACTAATATACTACCTATTACAACGTTCTAAAATACGATACATAATAAACATATGACCGAGCATTCTTGTTTGGCTCAATATTTTGAGGCTAACAATCTCCCCCAATGAGAGGTCATAAACCTTGGTCATTTAGGAAATTTGTAGAGATTACTAATCTCGCCATAAATGAGTCTTGAACGTGTAATTGTAGTCTTGTTCCTTCATGCTGTGATCTTTGAGCCTTTGTCGTTGTCTTTCGACTTTGTCTTTAAGCTTGAGATCTTCAAATCATCCTTGACTTGTCTTTGCCATCTTGCGATCTTGTGTCTTCATCCACATGCTCACACTATTAATTGTTGAATATGTCTTTAGGCATGAGTATGTGGTTTCTGAATCATTGACTTTGCTGAGTACACCGTGACGCCACCTTCTCGAGACAAAACATAGACACGGACTGAATGGCTTTGACATTCGTCCTAATTCGGTAGCGTTTTACCTCCGGTCGGTGAAGACCGTTATACGATATTAAATATCGTACCTGTGATCAGGTAGATTCAATTAAGAATCTCCTTGACAGGGTTTCGCGGCTGTACTAGCCGTTCTCTTTACTCGACCGTCTCAAAGCAAGACTGCGAACATAAAGAGTGAATCAATTGGATAGATATCCGCTTGATTAAAGTCGTCAATTCAAATTCCTGGAACAAGTTTGATTCTTAACGAATCTTACCATTGTTGCTTTCCAGTTGACACAAGTTTGATTCATAAGAATCTCCCAAGTCACCTACCGTAGCGCTGTTTGATGTTGACGCTAGAAGGATTTCCATTCGTCACTGTGAATATTAATGAATATCACTCTGAATGTTCTGGCAAGACCATAAAGATATTGCGTAGAAACCTGAAACGAGTTTGAATCAATTAAGAATCAAACCACTGTTGCTTTTCAGTTTTGCACATGTTCAATTCATAAAGAATCTTGCATATGACCTACCGCAGTGCTGTTTGATGTTAACACTGGAAGGATTTCCACTCATCATTGTGAATACTAAGTAGTATCACTCTGAGTGTTCTAGCAATATCGCAAGGATATAGCGTAGGACTCTGTTGATCTTCATCCGTGTGTCCTAACGAGATTTGATTGATCTCTTGGCTCTAGACTCGATTTGTGCACTTTTAGTGGTCGGAGGCTGGAGCAGATGCCACCTATTCAATATCAACTATCTCGGAGTGAGAAAGTCAATAGAAATCGTGTTGATCTCCGTGACAATAAAACAAACTTCTTTTGAGAGAAGCCTGAGTAGCTAGGAAAGGGTTGTGCTTCACATCACTGGGTCCATGATGAGTTTGTCTTCATGATGAGTTGACCCGGTTTCTGCCTAAGTTGTATGGAGGGCTTCTTTCTTTAGACCCTTTATCCTTACATTTCTTTTTCATTCTTCAACCCCTTCAATGCTTACCAAGACATCATTACTAGCACCTTGTTGTGATTGTTCCAGTGCTAGCATCAGTACTTAGTCGGCATTCAGCTACGTTCACATTCTACTCCATCTTTCCTAAGGACTTCTAATAATCTATTGGATTGTCCCTGGGAAGATCCCTCCGGTTCTGGTTGGATCATAAGACTTAAACCTAACCACCCTTTTGACACCAATAACGTCGTGAATTAAAGATGTTGTGGGTATTTGATCGTAACCATGAAAACCACTTTAAATTCTAACAAAGTGTTTGAAAAACATTTAACACCTTGCTAGTTTTGTCGTTTCAGAAATGCTCCCCCTTCACATGTGCATCGATAATCGAAAGTGTTTCGCACATGTAGGTAAGAGTTAAAGTGCTTGAGTCTTATATTAGATCACATTTTAATCACATTTTCTCCCCCTATCTCTAATATATAAAATCTTTTGATATTAGAGATACCAAATTTGATTAAAATATATTTTGAAAAATAGTCTTGAAATCTCTGGGAGAAAGATGTGTTAATCCTTTGCATGAAGTTAAAATGCTCCCCCTCAAAAAATTGATCCAATTGAATTGTCATTATGAGGATATGATCCACATTTCGCTTTTTGAGGATGGGAGTTTGTTGAACACACAATTTTTGAAAGATTTTGAATAATCATTGATAAATTCTTGAAAAAATTGTGTTCAACGCTTTTTGAAAAATCCTATTTCTTTTTGTCGAAGAGGTTTTTCTAAAGCATAAACTTGAGTTCACAGACTTTGAATGTCTTGACGAATCCACTCAAGTGTAAGAAGATTTAACTTCTTTTGCTAAGGGTAAGAGCACGAAATCGTACACTCCCCCGTGAATATTGATCCGGGTTGCAATCTGAAAGTGATTACAAGCCATTGTGTTGAGCTCAAAACGTTGAATGTTTTGTGACAAGCTCAACCCAAGATAGATTGCTCTACCCGTTATTTGGAAATATTGTCAAAAATAGACAATTTCCTTTATTAAAAGAAGAAATGACATGTTTTGAAAAATATTTACAACTTTCATTCGAGCTTTATGTACACACCCGTGTCGTTATTGAGCGACATTTCTAGGCACGTCCATATTATCGATACTGAAAGACATGTCGAGAAGAATATTTTTGGATTTTGAAAGATTTTTAATTTTGTGTTTTGCTTTTATGTGTTTTATATTTTTGTAATTTGCTTTTTCAAAGATATTTACAAGTTGATGTTTGAAAGATAAATCAAGCAGGCACCTTTGCCAGAATCTCCAGGTCTGCTGGAGTCAAACATCTCATACCAATTTGCCTAACGAGGTACTCAAACCTATCTTTCGACAGAGCTTACGTAAACAAGTCGGCTAATTGGTAATCCGTTCCAACAAAGTATAATTCAACAATACCTCTTTCAACTTGTTCCTTAATGAAGTGATATCTGACATCGATGTGCTTCGTGCGGGAATGTTGTACCGGGTTGCAGGAGATGGCTATGGCCGACTTTGAGTCACAGTACATAGGTACTTTATCAAAGTGGAAGCCATAATCCGTGAGTTGTGTTCTCATCCATAGAACTTGGGCACAACACGCAGATAGAGACACATACTCCGCTTCGGCTGATGAAAGTGACGTGCAATCCTGCTTCTTGGAAGACCATCCCACAAGCTTATCTTGACCTAGAAATTGTGCACCACCAGAAGTACTTTTTCGTGTATCAAGACACCCTGCATGATCAGAATCTGAATAGGCCGTTAGAAAAAAACCGGTTTCCCTCGGATACCAGAGTCCCAAATGAATGGTATTCTTAAGGTACCGAAAGATCCGTTTAACCTCCTTGAGGTGCTTTTCAGTGGGTCGTGCTTGATATCGTGCACAATAACATGTAGCATGATGAATATCAGGTCTGCTTGCTGTCAAGTACATGAGGGAACCAATCATGGAACGATATCTCGTTTGATTGATGGCAATTCCCTCCAAGTCAGCATCTAGCGATGTGGTTGATAATGGTGTCCCAACGGGGTCACATGAAGTCATACCATGCTTTTTGATTATCTCTTGACAATACTTAGCTTGGTTTATAAAGATACCACTTGGGGATTGGTGAACTTGAATTCCTAGAAAGAATTTTAGTTCGCCCATCATTGACATTTCAAATTTGCTGTGCATTACTTTTTCAAACCATTTTGAAAGTTTTGGGTTTGTAGACCCGAAAATAATGTCATCAACATAAATTTGCACAAGCAAAATGTCATCCCCATATTTATAAGTGAACAAAGTTAGATCAATGGAACCTTTTGAGAAACCTTTGGATACAAGAAATTTTGAGAGCTCGTCGTACCACGCCCTTGGAGCTTGCTTGAGTCCATATAGTGCCTTGTGGAGACGATACACCTTGTTAGGATAATGAGGATTGACGAATCCTTCCGGCTGCGTGACATAGACTTCTTCTTTCAAAGGACCGTTAAGAAATGCTGTCTTTACGTCCATTTGATAGACAGTGAATCCCTTATGTGCAGCATAAGCAAGAAAAATCCTGACTGCTTCCATTCGAGCTACTGGTGCAAATGATTCTTCAAAATCAATTCCCTCTTTCTGGCCATACCCCTTAGCCACTAGCCTAGCTTTATTCTTGATGATCGTATTCTCTTCATCCATCTTGTTTTTCCAGATCCAACGAAGATTTAATGGAGTCACATCGTATGGTCTGTCAACAAGTTCCCAGACTTTAAGTCTTTCAAATTGTTGAAGTTCATCCGTCATCGATTCAATCCAAGCATGATCAGCCATGGCTTCTTTGATGTTTTTCGGTTCGACAGTACTCACGGCGAGTGCGAACATACAAACATCGCCATCAGTGGCTAGTTGTCGTCTTGTACGAACAGGCTGTGAAGGGTTTCCAATTACGTGAACCAAAGGATGATCTCGGGTCCAATGATGTGTTGAAGGATGTCGTTGATAAAACGTATGCATATTTGACGGATCAACATGGCGAGTAGAAGACTCTCCAGTTTCGTGTACAGGTGTACCGAATGGGTTGATAAATTCGTCATCGTCAGATAATGCACCGTCTGCTTGATTAGTGTTCTCTAGAGCAATGACAGTTGTTGTGGATGTTGTAGGATCGATTGTTGAAGTGATATTCTGAGGAAGTAAATCTGCAACAACCCGTGTTGAAGTAGATGAAGTTGTATCCTTTTGTTGATGATGATCGATATCATCATTCGTATCATGAGTGACAACGGAAGACTTCGATACAACTTGTTTCTCCCCCGTGAAGTATTCATCATACATTGGTCCATACAACATTTCTAACTCTTCAATAGTCGTGTCGACTGTCATATCAGCTCTAGGAACATTTTCTGGAACCAGCGTTGAACTTGACGGTTCATTGCTGTGGTCTTGAGTTCCGAGTTCCGTGCGGTTGTGAACGGAAGTCGTTTGTCGTTGTGGATCGGGACTTAAACTGTTTTGTTCAAGTGCCATTTCTTGAGATTCATCAAATCGGATGTGAATTGTCTCGACAATCAATTTTGTTCTTTTGTTGAACACTCTATATCCTTTAGACTGAGTTGCATATCCCACAAGAATACATGCATCATCTTTTTCTTTCATCTTATCCAAATTTTCACCATCTCGTATAATGTAACAAATACATCCAAAAACATGAAGGTGTTTGAGTGAAGGTTTACGATCATGAATTATGTGATATGGTGTCTTTTCGTGTCTTGGGATAATTAAGGAGCGGTTTTGTGTGTAGCATGCGGTTGACACGGCTTCGGCCCAAAAGTATAGTGGAAGTTTTGAAGCGGATAATAATGTTCGAGCAGCTTCAACCAAAGTACGGTTTCGTCTTTCAACAACGCCGTTTTGTTCGGGTGTTCGAGCAATAGATGTTTCATGTTCAATCCCTTCGGCTTCAAAATACTTTCTCAGATTAGAATTCAAAAATTCTGTACCTCTGTCAGTACGAACCACTTTAACTTGAGCTTGAAGACCACGTTGTATCAATTTAAGGAAGCTGATGAGAACGTCGGGAGTTTCATCTTTGGATCTCAAGAAATGAGTCCATGTGTACCTTGAGTAATCATCGACTATTACTAGAATATATTTCTTGCCATTGATACTCTGAACACGCATGGGACCACACAGATCCATGTGAAGAAGATCTAACCGTCCTTTAGAGCTTGGTGTTGTCTTTGTTTTGAAGCTACTTCGTTTAGCTTTACAAAGTTCACAAGAAGAACAAAGATGATCTTTGATGAATTTCAAGCTTGGAAGGCCTCTCACAATATCTTTCTTGGAAAGCAAGTTAATGGTATCAAAGTTGAGATGAGAAAGACGTTGATGCCATAACCATGCCTGAGTCGTTGAAGCTTTAGCCATGAAGCAAATTGGAGTTGATGAAGTTGTGTCTTGAAGTGAAATTGTGTAAAGATCAGTACCCCGTGTACCGGTAAGTAAGTCATTCCCATCATAATCACGAACAAAACATGTCTTCTTTCTAAAAGCAACTTCCAAATCCGCATCACAGAATTGACCAACCGAGAAAAGATTGTGATTGAGCCCTTCGACGTAGTATACCCTTTTAATCGTGATATTCCCCTGAACCAAATCTCCATATCCTAGGATCGGTGCAAATTGATCATTTCCGAATCGGACCGTACCTAGGAACTTCTCCACGAAGTTAATTAGAAGCTTGAGATTCCCCGTCATGTGCTTCGTGCATCTGGAGTCCATTATGAAGAGAATTATTTGTATCATCTGCAGAAGAGTTAGAACACGATGGAGCATTTGCTAAATTGGATACCACAGTAGTTGTGATAGTAGAATCATTAGTGTCCTTATCAACATTTAAAGGCAAACTAACACTCGTTTTCACATTTTCTGTCCTAACTTTAGGCATCCATTTATATCCGGGAGGACATTGATTAGCAAACCACCATTTCCAAGACTTACTGGCAGACTCATATAATTCCTTAATTTTGCTTCTAGGATTCTTAGTGGTGGAGTCTGATGCATTACTTTTCTTAGTGGGGGTTGCACCAGAATGGTTCACTTTGCGTTTGGGTTTACTAGCTCTAATAGGCATTGCAACTTGCTTCTTAGTTCTAGTATCTACGCCTTTGACTTTATTTATAGCACACATAGAATGATTAGCATTAGCACAGTTGCCACATTTGACACAAACAAATTTCACATTCATAGCATTCAAATCATTCACAGCATTCAGATCGTCATTACATGCGATAACAGACTTTTTATTCTTAAAAACATTCAAATTCCTAGGGTGTTCTTCTACTTGCTTCATCTTCCCTTGATTCTTGTGTTTCCAGACCTTATCATTCTCTTGAGTGCTCTTAAGCTGAGGCCGGCTAACACTAGTAGTGGAGACTATTCCTGTAGTAGAAGACACATGAATATTAGTGTTTCTAGAAGTCTGAGGCGAGTGAGTATCTTTGTTTGTGGGCTTAGTAGACATTCTATACATCCCTGGTTTAATGACATTATTGTGCTTAACACTTGGTGCTATAGGATTCCTTATGGGTTGATTCTGTGGTAACCTTTCCTTTCCATCCATCTTGGGGGCAAACACAGGTTTTGCAAACGAGGAATTAGATAAAGCAGATGGTTTTCCCAAGATAGAGGATCTATTCTCTTTAGAGGCATTGGGTTGTCTAACAACATTTTTCTTAATGCTAGGTTCCACAATTTTCCCACCCATCTTAGCAATGAGTTTCTGCAACTCTGCTATCGCTCTGTCCTTGTCTTGTAATTGAGCTTTCAACCCTTTAATTTCCAAATTCTGTTCATTCATTTCTCGAAATGTTTGGGAAAGTTTTTCTTGCAATTTATTATCATGTGGAAAACGACCAACATCTTTTTGCAAAGCAAGTTCAAGTGAATGACAATGTTTTTGAAGGAAATCAGTTTTGTGTTGAAGTAACTCAAAAGCCTTTTTGTCAACATTTTCTTTACGTTTCGAAAGCTCAATTTCAAGACGTTCACATTCTTTGATCTTATCAAGATATTGGCATGCAACTTCAGAATATTCATCAATATCAGCTGATGAGACTGTATTTATACATAGTCTCATCGTCCAAATCGGGCTTAAAACGCTTTAAATATCGTCAAAATACCCAAAATATGCCTTTGTTTGTTCATTGTGTATTTCAGGTACGGATATCGTGAATTCACCAAAAGATCAAAGGATTCAAGCAAAAACGAACACGGGAAACGAAGCCGCACAAGAAACCGGGCCCAAGTTTTGAATTTCTTTTGATGCCCTTGAAGTTTGAAGATTATACAAGTTTGGTCCCTCAACTTTGGAAGAATGACACTTTATACCCCTCAATTTTCCATAAATTTGAGTGTGGGGTCCCTAAAGTTTCATATTTATACAAGTAAAGCCCTTGGAAAGTGATTAAATTACAAGGTTAATGCTTAGTTAAACACAAGGACTAAGTTTACAAACCTAAAGGACTAGAAGTGCAAAGCTACAAGGACTAACAGTGACAAACGAAGGGACTGATATTGCAAAGCTTGTTTGATGACCATTTAACGGGGAGGACCATTTCTGCCAAACTCCCAAACTCATTTAACCCTACCTTCATTAAACCCTTAACTGGCCGACATCCTTAATCCACCCTCCACTCACAACCCTCCACGTCACCTTCCTTAAACACCTCCTCCAATCACACCTCTCCCCTCATCCACCTCACCATTCCACCCACCCTAAAAACATATTTATTAAAAATCTTTTTAAACAAAACAGATTAGTGGGAAACATCATCTTTTAAACCCAAAACGAATCAAACCTTCCTATTCATCACCACTAATCCCTAAAACCCTAAATTCCTAATTATCCTAAATCAAAGGGTTTTTCTCCCAAATCCTCCAGAACACCAATTACTAGCACCCTAATCCCATCCCACTCACCAACCTAGCCAACCCGTGACTCTTGTGGACCCCCCGACCACCCCTGTCTACCCAATTTTGGCAATTTACGAATCTTCACAGCAAATCAACGAACCAAAACCATTCCTTGCTCCCCAATGGTCCTATGAACGATCCAGATCAGTCAAAGATAGCAGAAACATCACATGGGCATTCAGAAATCACATGAAGATGCTTTTGACCAAGAAAAGTCAGCAATTTTCAAATCTTGAGGGCATATTCGGATTTTAATGTAGCTAGGGTTAGCATTCTAGAATATTCAGCATTGTAGTATATAATGGGTGCATGTACCCATTATTTTAGCTTGTTCCAGTTTTTTTGTAAACTTTTTTAATCCGATTAATGATAATGAAAAGATTGAAAGTTTAAAAATTTCTGAGTTCCTTTATTGTTTATTTTAGCTTAATCATTTATTCTTAGGAAATAGTGTTAAGAAATTTTCTTTCTTTCTTTACTGATTTTCAAAAAATCAGTTATTGGTTCATTGGATAAATATTGCATAAGTTTGGATTATCTGATTTGGGAAAGTGAAAGTGGAACCAACTCTGTTAATCTAAGTCTTTTTAGAGTATTCTCCTTTAATCTTTGATGTTTTCAAGAGATTAACTTTCAATTAAAAAAATCTGTTTTATTTTCTTTTTAGCAATAAGCTACATCAGCTTATTCAATAAGCTTGTGTGTAGCTTATTGGCTCTTATTCCCAGGTCACTCTTTTCTGTTTTCTTTTTGGCAGGTTATAACAGCAAGCTACCCTAAATCCTTCTCCTTTCATTGTTTTCTTTATTTTGAAGACATAAGGGTGTGTTTGGGACTGTTGTAGTCCCCACATCATTTCTCTACATCAGCATCTTGTTCATTCCTTTCATAAGCTTCTCATAAGCTCCCTATTCACTCCTTTGGAAGGCTGTCAGCCAGGTATGGGCTTTGAACCCCATTGGTGTAAATTGTGAAGTCATTATGTGATGCTTGATGAATTTGTAGGAACTTGTGTTTGAATGATGATTTATCTGCTTTAATTTGTTTAAATATGTCTTGTATGCATGATAAGATTGATTAGTATCAGTTTTAAGTAGTAATAAGTTCATTTGCTTTGGTAATCTTGTTATTTGTTATTTAAGGGTGTGTTTGGGTCTGCTTATTAGGTTAGAATCTTGACTGATACTTAGCTTAAAAACAGCTTAAACATATCTCAGCAGGGTAGTAATATATATTAGGTTGTATGGTTTGAAGTTTGATAAGAGTAAACAACTTTTGCATGCTCATATCTTGGTTTAAATAGCTAAAATCTGTGTATGTTTCATTCTGCCTGTTTTTTTAGTCTTAATTTGCCTTCCACTTTTATTAATTGCTAGCTTAGGGTGGTGTATAGGAGTATAGATAACCTCTACTTGGTGTGCTTGACTTGTATGCTAGAAATTGAGCTCTAAAATTCATCCAAGTGCACACTAGATCAGTCAAGCCCCCCACAGACCCCCTTTTTACATCAGCAACTCATTGTTGCTCTTTTGTGTGTGATTCTTGACTTGTGCCTAAGTGTTTTTCTGCTTTTATTGACTCCCTACACTCCACTGAGTGTAGGGGTGCCATTGTTGTCCAAAGATACCAAGCAACAAGCTAATTACAAGCAATCAAAGTCCTTAACCAGTTTTTTTTACACTATCAGTGGGAACTCCTTTCCCACTGATAGGCTTGTTGTAGCCACTGCTGCACTACAAGACAGAAACAATACAAGTGTCACTGTCAGAAGCTAATATTTTTGTCTTTTGTGGCCTAAAATGGGTTTTAGGATTTGATTCTTTTTCCAATATTTTTCATTTTTAATTCTCAATTTTTCAGTATAATTTATTTTTATTCTACTGTTCATTTGGTAATTTTTAGAATTAATAGCTATTTTAATTACTTTTATTTAGACTGTTTTTTGGCATTTAGTGGTAAAAATACATATTTTTCAGATTTAATATTTTTCATAGATTAAGAAAATTAGTTTAAGATTTTTGGTTTTAAAAATAGTTACTGTTCACTTTTTAATTATTTTTTTTATAATTAAATTAGTTTAATTAGGGTTTAATTAGTAAACTGTTTTGTCTTTTAGTGAAAAATTTTACATTTTTCAAACTTTTTCAATTTTCTACTGTTCATTAGAGTAATTTAGGATTTTTAAAATTGTTAAATTATTTTTGTCATTATTTAATTATTTTCTAGGATTATTTTAATTTAAAAATAGTTTTAAGTCATTTAAAAATAGAAAAATAGTTTTTAAAATTCAAGAAAAATAGTTTTTAGTCTTTAAATAATATAAGTTAGTTATTAGTTCAATAAATTAATATTTTGGACATTTTGTTAATTATATTTAATTTTTGGGCTTTAATTAGCATTAAAAATTGAATATTTAATTAATAAAAGGTTTTAAAATATATTTGTTGAATTTTTATTCTTATTTATATTATTTAAGACTTAGTTTAATCATTTAATTAATTTTTAGGATTAATTTTTAATTTCGTCACGTTTTACGTATTTACGTTCGCGTTTTACGTTAAATCGTCGTAGTTTAAACGTAGTCGTAGCTCGTCTTTAATTTTTCTCTCTTTACACCAAAAACGTCACTAATCCAAACATTGTTATTTTATTAATTGGCATACACAATATACACCTCCTTCGAGAACGAACTTGGAATTTATTCGATTTGTCGGTTTTTCATTAAATCGTCAAGTTTAATACTTGCCGCGTTTATATTTGCTTTTTCCTAAAAGTAAATATATACATAAAACCTACATCAATTTTTGGCGCCGCTGCCGGGGAGGTGTTTAGTGTGCCATTATTATTAGTATCGTGTTTGTTTGAGTAGTGCGTTTTTGCTTTTCAATTTTTGGAAAGCGTATATATCGTACATACTCATTTTTGTTATTTTTTATCTATTATACTATAATATCCAAATAAATCGTGTTTAATTTTCCTAAGTTAAACACACAAAAACAATCTTTACTATATTGTAGATATATTGGTTTTCGTTTTTTTCTTGTGAATATTATTATTACTATATTGTACTACGTAAGAACAAATAAATATACAAGTACTCCAAATACGTGAGAAATCACAACCTTGATTCGGGATTTCATCACTCGATCATTGTATTCGAATCCAAAGCAAAAGTTTAAAGGCAAAATAGATAAATACTTTCGTGAGGCTTAATTTCAATTAACACAAACTATAAGGTGGGTATAAGGCGGTTGTATTTCACGACCTAAAGGAAAAAGGCTCTTAAGTGCTTCGCGCCGCCTCGTTTCCTCCGCTTGCTTGTGCGTGTTTTGAGAAAGAAGGCTAATCGAGGGTTTGCCGCCCAAGTATTATCTACGTATACTATATTTGCTTGTGTTTTCAAGATTAAACCCTCTTGAACGTTTTGGTGTTCCACCAACGTTCTAAAGTCATCGAGAACGTTCACTCCACGTGATCGTTTTCATTCTTTGAGGCTCCTTTAATCGAGAAGATCGATTCGAGGGGAGATTTGTAGATTTGTGTCTACGTAATACATTCAAAAATCCAAAAAAAAAAAAATTAAAAAACCAATCAAAAACCAAAAAAATTGAAAAAATCAAAAAGCCGCAAAAAGAATCTTCTTTGCTACCACCCATTCTACGCTTAGTGCATGCGCACTCGATCGAAGGATTATTCCAATTCTAGTGAAGCTTCGAATCGACGCAATCGTAATCGAAGGAATCGACGACGTAGACGAGAATTAGAAACCGACGTTCCTAATATCGTTGTTGAAGAAACCGTAGAGGAGATGGCCGACAATCGTTCTATGATGGAATTGCTCCAAGCGCCCACCGAGGGTTATGGAGACGCGATCGTAATTCCCGCTATCGAGGCGGAGAATTTTGAGATCAAGAGCGGAATGCTTTCGTTGATCCAAGCTACGAAGTTTCGAGGTCGTGAAGCCGATAATCCTCACGACCATATTCGGAATTTTGATCGTCTTTTGGCCACGAGCAAGTTTAAGAACGTCGACACCGATGTCGTCAAGCTTATGCTTTTTCCATACTCGCTCGATGGTGCCGCCAAGGATTGGTACGAGAAAGAGCCACCTAATTCCATAACTACGTGGAAGGATCTCGTTTCCAAGTTCGTTAATTATTTTTTCCCACCGTCTAAAACAACGTTTTTCAAGAATGAAATTACGAAATTTGAGCAAAAATCGAATGAATCTTTTAGAGACGCGTGGGATCGTTTTAAGGAATTGCTTAGGCAATGTCCTCACCATGGTTTTTCCGAGTTGCACCAAATCGATACGTTTTACAACGGTCTTAATTTTCACGAACAAGACTCGTTGAATTCCGCCGCCGGTGGCAACTTTTTGTGTAAGACTCCGAGAGAAGCTTTGATAATTATCGAGAACCGATCCAAGGTTTACCAACTCCGCAATGCACCGAGTGTTGCCAATGTCGCCAATGTTAGTAGTTCTAATCGCGACATTGAGAGAGTTGATGCGAAAGTCGATAAGTTGACGAATGTGTTCACGTCTTATCTCATTGAGATGCAAAAGAAAGACGCTCCCGCTACGGTGAAAGCGGTTGAGGTTTCGTGTACGTTTTGTGGTGGACCTCATAATTATTACGAGTGTGCGGCTACGGATGGCCAAACGTCGAATGTGAGTGCGTTAAACAACAATTTTTCTAATCAAAATCAAAATAACGCCGGTCCATCGCAACAAGGAAATTATAACCAAGGCAACAATTTTCAAAACCGAAACAATTTTCAAGGAAACAATCAACAAGGAAATTTTTCGAATCAAAATCAAGGAGGTTATAATCAAGGTCGTAATATAACTTGGCAAAATCGAGATAACAATCAAGGAAATAATTTTTCAAGTGGGAATCAAAACAATTTTCAAAGAAGTAATCAAAACCAAGGGAACTTTAATTCTAATCAAAATAGTTCGTCAAACGATTTTCAAAATTACATGAAAACGAATGAGGCTAATATGAGACGATTAGAGGGAGAAATTGGTACTTTGAAAAACGACTTTACAAATACTTTGAAATTGCAAAACACGAAGATTGAGCAAGGGCAAATTGATATAAAAAAGATGTTTTCGGCTATAATGAACAAAGCCTCGGGTTCGTCATCAAGCTCGTTACCTAGTGACACCGTTGCAAATCCGAAAGAACAATGCAAAGCCGCCTCGTCTCGTGAGAAAGGTCGTGTGATTACCCCTAACCTTGAAGGATTCCGTGTTGTTTATCCCTCTCAACCCTCGACTTCTAAGACGTCTTCTTGTTCTAAAGTCGATGGGGTGAACGTGGCGACCAAGGAAAAGAGTGCACACCCTCGTGTACCTCGAATTCCATCCACGGTTCAAAAAGAGAGCTTTGTCGACCTTACCAAAGTAACCCTTGAAGAAACTTGTGCATCGATCCTTCTTAAAAAACCCAAAAGGCGTATGCCGAGAAAGGAAAAGGATCCGGGCCAATTTCTACTACCTTGTGATTTTTCCGAGATTGAGGGATGTTTAGCCCTTGCCGATTTAGGTGCTAGCATCAATCTCATGCCTCATTCTCTTTGGAAATTGATGAGATTGCCTTCGCTTACCCCCACGAACATGACAATCGAGCTTGCAAATTGTACACCTTTAATACCAATTGGAATAGCCGAGGATGTCTATGTTAGGATTGGAAAGTTTGTTTTTCCCGCGGATTTCGTTATATCCGATTACGAGTGTGACCCTAAATGTCCCATTATTTTAGGCCGACCATTCTTATCGACGGCTCGAACCGTAATCGACGTTCACGAGGGGAGACTTACTATGAGATATGGGGATGAGAAAATAGACTTTTTCGCTAGAAAATCCCAAGGATTTAATGAGAATGAAAAAACCGAGGTTTCAAAACCTAATGATTCAAATTCTAATGATTTCAAAATGTTTACTTTAGCGGAAAGAATGAAGCTTGATGCATGTTTTGAAAGAATTAAGAAAAACGGTTTTAAAGATGATGATTTTAATGATAAAGAATACGTGTACCTAATTCAAAAGGGTATGTGTAAATTTATGGATGAAAACTCACTTTGGGATGTTTTTAGCGAAACAAGTGAAACACCAATTCCGAAGGGTGACGTTAATGCCATCACGACAATGACCAAAATGGGTTCGTCTTCACCACCTTCGAAGGACCATGACTTTGAGGCTTCAACTTCTAACTCCACCGAAGTGCCTCCTATGCCTAGCCCAACACCCGTTGAGGCTAAAGGGTTTATCGACATCGATCCTCTCGTTTTAGAAAAGTCACCTAAGCATAGCCCTAGTGCTTGTAAGTCCATGGTTGTGAGTGCTCACATCGACTCTTTCTTTGACGATGACGATGGCGATTTTGCCGAGCTTGATCACGTACTTCGACATCCACATGCTATTTTTGATTCTCCTAAGAAGAAACATGTGAAGTACGATGATTATGAGTTTGATCCCGAGATTGAGGAAATCATTGAACGAGAGCTAGCTCTTATGCCTTCACTTCCACCTACAAGTGAGGTCGACCTTTCCAAAATCGAGGATGAACTCAATGAGTTGGAACGTCTTATTTTCGATGACGAACCAACTCATGTGACCACTAAGAATCCAATTCTCGAGGAGTTACCTAATCAACACTCCTCATTTGAGAATGACGTTTACCACATTCGTGAGGATCTAACTTATCAACGATCCCCACAAAAGAATGATGGTTTCGTGCTTGATCGTGATCTCTTCGAGAGAGTTTCTAAGATACTCAAGGAGGGGAATGACAAACCTTGGTTTGACAAGCCTATCTTTGATGAAGAAATCGATGAGATCGACGTTCATGAGGATGACGAGTATGTAGACCCCGAGGGGGCGGTGTTCTTTATCAACAAACGTTTTGAGAACTTATATAATCCGCCACCCCCTCCCACCAATGACTTAAATGTGAGGATTTTTAGCGCGACTAATTTTGAATTTGACACGCCAAATATTTTCGACATTATTCAATCGGGTTTTCATAAAGAGTTTTTGAACGATGAAAAAGGAAAGGATTTTAAAAATGTTTTAAATGACTTTTCTACATGTTTAACTCCGTCATCACATCGTGTTATGAGTGCTACCACCTCGTCTACTCCTTTTGACGATGGTTGGTGTGGATTTAGTGTGGGGGAAGCCCCAAATGTTCCCTCGCATTTCTCCACCGAGGACGAGATTTACGATCCCGGAATTGCTTGTAAAGGGAAATCTCGGTCTTCCACCGATGCAATAAATGGAAATCTTATCTATTTGCTTGGTGTGAGTCTACCTCGAGTAGCTCATTTTAGTGACTTACCCATTGCCCCACCTTTCTACTTCTTATCTCTTTTCTTCTACCCCATTGGGGTTTCGGCTTCGGTTGAAGTAGCGTTGTTTCGTCTTTCATCCGAAAACGAGGACGCTATCTTTGACCCCGGTATACGTTTATCGGGTTTTTAAAGTACTCCACGTACTTTTGGGCCTTGTTTATCATGTAAGTCCCACTAAAAATGACCATACCAAGATTATCCCTAAATGATCACATTTATGGGGATTCGAGTCGAGCTTTTGACTCGGTTATCAAAAACAAGGTGCCTCGTGGGGGATTCTCATGCTTATCCTTGTACATATTATCGCTTTCTTAGTTAATGTAACGAGGGGACTTGTGCTCTTCCTACCTTTGTTCCGTGGTTGTTTGTGATTGTGATGCATTAGGTTCATCGTCATCATTGAAGCCTCTCGTGTTCGTTTCACGTAGCACTCGAGCTTCGATCGTTGCCTTTGGAGATTCCGATATCCGATGATATCCTTTTATGTTCTAACGTTTATCTTATTAGCACAATTCATAAACGGCTTTTAGGTTATTCGTTTTACCCTTTCCATGCTCGAGATTAAGCATTCGACTACGTCTCTAGTATGGGGGTGTTTTCACCCCTAGACTCGAAACATTGAGGACAATGTTTAGTTTTAGTATGGGGGGGTGAGTAGATACTTCACCTTGCTCACGTCAACACGCAATCCATAATTCATCGTTTTGTTCTCTTTTTGTTGCAAATAAGGCTAAAAATGGCCAAATTTTAAAATTTTTCTTGTTTTTCATAAGTGTTTAAGACACGAATGTAGGTTTTCCGATGGTGAGAATAAGAGTAATTTTTGACTCGACCGTGCGTGTTGAGCACTTAGCTTCGGTTCCTTAACTTTTTAGGCTAAGTCTCTTAAATGAGGACGAGAGATGATAGCGTTTTTTATAAGTTATGTAATCTTTCACGATCTTATGTGTAGTAATTATCGCTTATTCTCCCAACGCTTATAAATAAATAAATTGTTAATAAATATTGAATTAGCGGTTTAGTCTCTATTGTTGGTTTCTAGTTTGTTTTGGTAGCTTCCATGTAATTAAATTGGGAAAACATTGAGGATTCGCCAGCGTCACGGTTTTGAAGTATTGGCACCCGAATAATCAAAGGTTTCACCCAATAAAAAGATTTCAAGTGCTCACCTAAATTAAGCAAAAATTTGAAGCTCCCAAAAGCCGAAAAATCTATGCAAAATTGAAAGTGAATCAAGCCTTAATCTTTGAAACCTTAAAGATCCAAAATTCGCCTTAGCGTGAGGATATACGTCAAGTCAATAAAACCACCGATGATGGTGGATAATAAAAGACAAGGGCAAGACCGAAGTCATAATAAAAGCTTCATGGCGAAGTTTAATAAAAGATGGAGGTAAACCATGATAATAAAACCACCGATAATGAGGCGGATAATAAAAATCTGGTAATAAGTCTCATGTTCAAAACCGTTATAAAACCGTGTTTATCGATCCTTTTTGTTGACTTAATTTTTTGACATCGTTGTCTATTGAGATGAACTATTAATTTAATGATTTAGGTTACACCGTTGAGGCTCTATTTTTGGACTTAATCTCTATTTACGCATAAGTCAATGATGTATCCTCGTGATCATTAAGACAAAAATAAAATATAAGAGATACCACTTAGGAATAAGGGAGTTTAGGTTTGTAATTAACACTCATGAGAAGTGATCGTGTTGCTAACTTATAATAACAATGATCTCGTTACACGCTTAGCATGGAATTGGGTGAAAATCGAGGACGACGAAATTATTTCTAACGAAGCATTCACGTGTTCTTGTTCTATGATCCCAAAAGTCACATTCTCGTGATGAAAACAATACATTATGTCTAAAACACGTGTAGTAGTTTAAATTTATGTCTTGAATAAATGTCATCATAAAATGAATTTTGGAAGTGCTATGATACTTAATTCTAGCATTGCGTGGGGACACGGCAATGGTTTAGTATGGGGGAGTGATGAGACTGTATTTATACATAGTCTCATCGTCCAAATCGGGCTTAAAACGCTTTAAATATCGTCAAAATACCCAAAATATGCCTTTGTTTGTTCATTGTGTATTTCAGGTACGGATATCGTGAATTCACCAAAAGATCAAAGGATTCAAGCAAAAACGAACACGGGAAACGAAGCCGCACAAGAAACCGGGCCCAAGTTTTGAATTTCTTTTGATGCCCTTGAAGTTTGAAGATTATACAAGTTTGGTCCCTCAACTTTGGAAGAATGACACTTTATACCCCTCAATTTTCCATAAATTTGAGTGTGGGGTCCCTAAAGTTTCATATTTATACAAGTAAAGCCCTTGGAAAGTGATTAAATTACAAGGTTAATGCTTAGTTAAACACAAGGACTAAGTTTACAAACCTAAAGGACTAGAAGTGCAAAGCTACAAGGACTAACAGTGACAAACGAAGGGACTGATATTGCAAAGCTTGTTTGATGACCATTTAACGGGGAGGACCATTTCTGCCAAACTCCCAAACTCATTTAACCCTACCTTCATTAAACCCTTAACTGGCCGACATCCTTAATCCACCCTCCACTCACAACCCTCCACGTCACCTTCCTTAAACACCTCCTCCAATCACACCTCTCCCCTCATCCACCTCACCATTCCACCCACCCTAAAAACATATTTATTAAAAATCTTTTTAAACAAAACAGATTAGTGGGAAACATCATCTTTTAAACCCAAAACGAATCAAACCTTCCTATTCATCACCACTAATCCCTAAAACCCTAAATTCCTAATTATCCTAAATCAAAGGGTTTTTCTCCCAAATCCTCCAGAACACCAATTACTAGCACCCTAATCCCATCCCACTCACCAACCTAGCCAACCCGTGACTCTTGTGGACCCCCCGACCACCCCTGTCTACCCAATTTTGGCAATTTACGAATCTTCACAGCAAATCAACGAACCAAAACCATTCCTTGCTCCCCAATGGTCCTATGAACGATCCAGATCAGTCAAAGATAGCAGAAACATCACATGGGCATTCAGAAATCACATGAAGATGCTTTTGACCAAGAAAAGTCAGCAATTTTCAAATCTTGAGGGCATATTCGGATTTTAATGTAGCTAGGGTTAGCATTCTAGAATATTCAGCATTGTAGTATATAATGGGTGCATGTACCCATTATTTTAGCTTGTTCCAGTTTTTTTGTAAACTTTTTTAATCCGATTAATGATAATGAAAAGATTGAAAGTTTAAAAATTTCTGAGTTCCTTTATTGTTTATTTTAGCTTAATCATTTATTCTTAGGAAATAGTGTTAAGAAATTTTCTTTCTTTCTTTACTGATTTTCAAAAAATCAGTTATTGGTTCATTGGATAAATATTGCATAAGTTTGGATTATCTGATTTGGGAAAGTGAAAGTGGAACCAACTCTGTTAATCTAAGTCTTTTTAGAGTATTCTCCTTTAATCTTTGATGTTTTCAAGAGATTAACTTTCAATTAAAAAAATCTGTTTTATTTTCTTTTTAGCAATAAGCTACATCAGCTTATTCAATAAGCTTGTGTGTAGCTTATTGGCTCTTATTCCCAGGTCACTCTTTTCTGTTTTCTTTTTGGCAGGTTATAACAGCAAGCTACCCTAAATCCTTCTCCTTTCATTGTTTTCTTTATTTTGAAGACATAAGGGTGTGTTTGGGACTGTTGTAGTCCCCACATCATTTCTCTACATCAGCATCTTGTTCATTCCTTTCATAAGCTTCTCATAAGCTCCCTATTCACTCCTTTGGAAGGCTGTCAGCCAGGTATGGGCTTTGAACCCCATTGGTGTAAATTGTGAAGTCATTATGTGATGCTTGATGAATTTGTAGGAACTTGTGTTTGAATGATGATTTATCTGCTTTAATTTGTTTAAATATGTCTTGTATGCATGATAAGATTGATTAGTATCAGTTTTAAGTAGTAATAAGTTCATTTGCTTTGGTAATCTTGTTATTTGTTATTTAAGGGTGTGTTTGGGTCTGCTTATTAGGTTAGAATCTTGACTGATACTTAGCTTAAAAACAGCTTAAACATATCTCAGCAGGGTAGTAATATATATTAGGTTGTATGGTTTGAAGTTTGATAAGAGTAAACAACTTTTGCATGCTCATATCTTGGTTTAAATAGCTAAAATCTGTGTATGTTTCATTCTGCCTGTTTTTTTAGTCTTAATTTGCCTTCCACTTTTATTAATTGCTAGCTTAGGGTGGTGTATAGGAGTATAGATAACCTCTACTTGGTGTGCTTGACTTGTATGCTAGAAATTGAGCTCTAAAATTCATCCAAGTGCACACTAGATCAGTCAAGCCCCCCACAGACCCCCTTTTTACATCAGCAACTCATTGTTGCTCTTTTGTGTGTGATTCTTGACTTGTGCCTAAGTGTTTTTCTGCTTTTATTGACTCCCTACACTCCACTGAGTGTAGGGGTGCCATTGTTGTCCAAAGATACCAAGCAACAAGCTAATTACAAGCAATCAAAGTCCTTAACCAGTTTTTTTTACACTATCAGTGGGAACTCCTTTCCCACTGATAGGCTTGTTGTAGCCACTGCTGCACTACAAGACAGAAACAATACAAGTGTCACTGTCAGAAGCTAATATTTTTGTCTTTTGTGGCCTAAAATGGGTTTTAGGATTTGATTCTTTTTCCAATATTTTTCATTTTTAATTCTCAATTTTTCAGTATAATTTATTTTTATTCTACTGTTCATTTGGTAATTTTTAGAATTAATAGCTATTTTAATTACTTTTATTTAGACTGTTTTTTGGCATTTAGTGGTAAAAATACATATTTTTCAGATTTAATATTTTTCATAGATTAAGAAAATTAGTTTAAGATTTTTGGTTTTAAAAATAGTTACTGTTCACTTTTTAATTATTTTTTTTATAATTAAATTAGTTTAATTAGGGTTTAATTAGTAAACTGTTTTGTCTTTTAGTGAAAAATTTTACATTTTTCAAACTTTTTCAATTTTCTACTGTTCATTAGAGTAATTTAGGATTTTTAAAATTGTTAAATTATTTTTGTCATTATTTAATTATTTTCTAGGATTATTTTAATTTAAAAATAGTTTTAAGTCATTTAAAAATAGAAAAATAGTTTTTAAAATTCAAGAAAAATAGTTTTTAGTCTTTAAATAATATAAGTTAGTTATTAGTTCAATAAATTAATATTTTGGACATTTTGTTAATTATATTTAATTTTTGGGCTTTAATTAGCATTAAAAATTGAATATTTAATTAATAAAAGGTTTTAAAATATATTTGTTGAATTTTTATTCTTATTTATATTATTTAAGACTTAGTTTAATCATTTAATTAATTTTTAGGATTAATTTTTAATTTCGTCACGTTTTACGTATTTACGTTCGCGTTTTACGTTAAATCGTCGTAGTTTAAACGTAGTCGTAGCTCGTCTTTAATTTTTCTCTCTTTACACCAAAAACGTCACTAATCCAAACATTGTTATTTTATTAATTGGCATACACAATATACACCTCCTTCGAGAACGAACTTGGAATTTATTCGATTTGTCGGTTTTTCATTAAATCGTCAAGTTTAATACTTGCCGCGTTTATATTTGCTTTTTCCTAAAAGTAAATATATACATAAAACCTACATCATCAGCACAAGATGTAAAATAAGCACACATAATATCTTTAGAAACGCATTCTTGCAAGAGTAAATCATATTCATCAGAAAAACGGACTTGTCCATTTGAAGATCATCAATTGCTTTCTCAAGAGACTCAACATATTGTAAATCATCAAACATTTCAGACCGAATTAAGCTTTCGAATTTAAGAACATTTTCTTTTAGTGTGGCCGCGTTCGGTATTAAGATTTGTTTGACAAGCACAGTTATGTCTTGAGGAATTGGTTTCTTCCACTCGTCATTTTGTCGTTGTTTCCAATCATTATCAATAATGGACTTAATATTATCTATGTAATGAGTAAGAAACCCAAATATCTGCCTACTCTTGCTTTTAGAAGCATCTAGGGGCAAGTAGTTGATGAACTTAGAAACGTTTGTTTTCTTAGTGGCAAACGCTTTCTTCCATTGAATTCTCTTTTGCCTGCATTCTAAAAATACTTCCTCACGAGATTTCTGAGTTTGTTTGTGGAACAGACCATAAAGACTATTCTCATAAGCATAATTATATGGTTTCACAAACTCCTTATTAACTGATGGTTGACTATCAGCATCCCAAAGGGCAGTCTCTTCACTATTGGCACTTAGAGACATGCAATCAAGATCTGTCCTTTCAGTCTCATCAAGATAAAGATGCGGGTTCGCAGCTTGAGCTTTGGCAAGGTGCTCAGGACTTGCAAAGCTAGCTTGACCCTTAAACATCGATGGAGGTGCTAGCATTCTTACGGATTGAATAGAATCATGCGTTTTATAAACAACGTTCTTCAAAAAGTCGACTTGTGCTTCTAGTTTCGTAACTTTTTCGGTTTCTTTATCATATCTACTTTTGAAGGCTTGTTTTAACGCATCTACCTCTTGTTTCTTATCCTCTAGAATTTTAGCAGAATCAGTAGTGGTCATAGAGAGCTTTTGTTCAAGTTCATTAACTTTGGTATTGGCAAGGTACGTTTTTTGACGTTCATCCATTAAGAAAACATTATATTGACGCTTCTCTTTAGCTAATAACTCAAGAGTGGTATTATATTTGTTTTCAAAATCTTCCTTTTGACTTTTTAACGCACTTCCCTTGTACCCCTCAAGCTCTTTGGTTTTCTGAAGGAGCTCATCTCTATAGCTTTCAGTCATCTCAGTAGATTTGATAAGAGCAGCTTTACATTCTTCAAAACTTTGAGTGAGCGTAGCGTTTTCCTTCTTTAATTGCTTTTGACTCTTTTTATTTTCAGTGACATCTTTTTGTAAAGTAGCAATTAAATTAGCAAGCGCAATACGTTCCTCTTCATCATATTCATTTGCATGTTGGTCATCCGCAGACTCATTATTGCACATGTCTGATGAATCAGGTGTGGTATTGCTATCAACCGTTTCCATCATACACGTGTCATTAATGGCATTGGGTAGATCACTATGCTCAGGAATATCACCAAACACATTATATTCATCAGTAGTGTGTACCTTATCAATTGGCTCAGTGTCAAAGATAGGGCCATTGTCATCTTCAGTGACTTTGAGAACTTCTTCAACCTTTGCTATGTACGAGTAATGTGCATCAAGCTCTTGATCAGAATCTTCATCATCAGTGTCATCAAGCATTGCTCCTTCCTCAGCTGACAATTTAACCCCTGCTTCCATCTTCTTGCATAGCAGCATCTTTTCCTTGTGATAGCTGGAGTCTCTAACCCTTTTCGGCTTCCTGCATTCCTTTGCCATATGCCCATAACCTTGGCAATTAAAACATTGAATCCCGCCCTGCTGAACCACTTGACTTCCAACCGTTTCCCTATTCCCAGTAGCAGCAGCAATCCTCTGAGTATCATACTTTGCCGTTTGTCGATCATATCTTGCAGAACCCTCAACATGCGTTGGATTATGTCGATCATACCTAGAAGGACTTTCACCACGTCGACGTGTGTCATACCTTGGAGGACTCTCAACATATCGGTTCTTGGTGTTAGATGATGTGCGAAGATTGTTGTTGGTGGGTTTGTAGATTTTCTTGTAAGTCTTCATTATGAAAGCAATTTGTTGTTTCATCTCTCGGTTCTTTTGAGCTTGGTCTTCATCACTATCTTCAGTTGAGGACTAAGATGGTGGTGATGGTGCTCTTGGCGCTTTACCTCGAGATTTTGTGGAAGATGAAGACTTAGATGATGTGGAATATCGTGGTGAAGATGATGTATTGGAGTATGGCTTAGGAGCACGAGAGTGAGGATCTTGAACATGTTGAGTGGTAGTCACTAAAGCAAGTGGATTAGCCGTCTTGGCAACACGTTCAGCTCGAATTTCATTTGCTTCATTCTGAAATTGCTTCAAGATATCAAAGAGAGTGTGATAGTTTACCTTGTCTAACTGCTTCTGTTGTTTCACCAAAGTGACAAAACGTGTCCACTCTGGTTGGAGTTGTTGTAGAAATTGCACATTGACTTGCATGGTGGAGACTTCCAAGTTGTTTCTTGTCATATCATTCATCATCTTGTAAAATCTTCAATAATAGGACTCAATTGATTCTCCATCCAATGCAGTAAACTTACCAAAGTTCCAAAACAAGTTTGTTTTGACATCTTGCTTGTTGAGAGACTCTCCTTGTTGCAAGCGTTCAATGGTCGTCCACATTTCTTGTGCTGTAGGACATGCATCGACTGTGGAATAAATATCATCTCCAATTCCACTTAGAATCATATAGATCGCTTCTTTTTCTGCATCATGCCAAGCACGTTTCTCGGGTGTAAGGTCAGATAAAGTTTCCTTTTTCTTTGTTGCAGGTACTTCTGGACATGTGTCTGTGGCTGGTGTATAAGGAACATCAATTTCAGAAAAAACATATGGGCCATTGTTAATACATTGTCTCAAGGCATCACCATTAGGTCTTGTATCAAGATAGCGAAGAAAGCGTGATTGCCATTGAGCATATCGACCAGCCACAAGCATTGGTGGTCTCTCTTTGTTACCTGCCACCATTATGTTGTTGTTCGTCACACGATATTCGGCAGTAGAATCCATCTCAATATTCTCTGAAATGATGAAGTGAATATGGATCTTAAGTAGATTTGTTGTGATTGTTTGGTTGTTGAAATTCCGAAAATTGCGATTTTTTCTCAGCCCGACAATAAATTCCTCAGTCCGACAAAACGGTAGACCTAAAAAATTTGTAATCACCAAATTTTGAAATTGAGCTAGAAATGTCCTAAAACTAGTATGGAAAAAATTTGATTTTACTTGACCTAAAAATTTTAACTCTTTTTTTTTTTTTTTTTTTTTTTTTTTAATCTTCGTGTAAACTACGTTCCGAAACTAGTCTAGATGGTGGCTAAATCTAAAAAATACTCAAACAAAATTTAGCTAAACATGTCATCGGAATGTGTCATCGGAATGCCCATCGGAATGTTGCTTAGATCGGAATGTCCTTTTGATCGCAATGTGCACCTGTCGGAATGTTCAGATCGCAAAGTGTACCTATCGAAATCTCAGATCGGAATATTCAGATCGCAATGGGTACCTATCGAAATCCCAGATCGGAATGTGTACCTATCGCAATGAGGCTGTCGCAATGTGGGCAGAGTAACGTTTCAAGATTGCCTTAAATCCGTCGCAATCCAGATCGCAATAACGATCGGAATGTTCAGATCGGAATAAGGGGCTATCGCAATACTGATCGCAAAGTAAAACCCTAGGGTTATTGCGATCGAAACCGTACTTACCTTTCCTAAATTCAAGCTGTCGCAATAATGGTGCTTTTTCTTCCAACTTTTTAGGCAACGGTTTTTGGCAACTTTTAGGCAACAAATTAGCAACTTTTAGGCAACAAATTCGTGATTTTTACCAAACCAAAACAACCAAATCTCTACAACAAGTATATAGATGATTTGTAGCAAGATAAAGAACACGAAAACCACAAAAAAATTTGAATTCGAGTTGATTTATGGAAGAAATCACACGAATCAAATAGAAGAAGAACAACCAATAACAAATCTACCCCGTGGCGATTGATACCAATTGTTGTCCCTTTTATATGAATGATATAATACGAATTATTAAGAAAGGTAGAAATGAGAAGAATTCTAGAGAGAGAAAGTAGTGAGAGAAAGTAGAGAGAAAGTGGTTGGTGAAACTTGTGGAATATTAGATTAGAGAGAAAAATGAAATGACCAACCAACCTCTCCTTACATGCAAGGAGAGGTTTATATAGCCTTGCTTACATGTAGCTTAATGGACTATATGATCATGGGCCGGGCTTTCCTTTTGGGCTTTGGTTACTTATTAATGAACCTTAGCTTAAAGTTAAGCCCGTAATTACACGACTAATATACTACCTATTACAACGTTCTAAAATACGATACATAATAAACATATGACCGAGCATTCTTGTTTGGCTCAATATTTTGAGGCTAACATAAGTTAATTCCACCGGTAAGTAAGGTGTCAGATAGCTTAAATGTTGTGCACCAACACTTTACCGATTTTGACAAGGTCATTAAGGAACGCATGACGGCTTCGGCCATAACGAAAGGTGAATGGAATTTTTAGCACACTAGAGCTGTATTTCGAGACGAAATTGTTCTGTTAGTAAACAATATTAAAGCTTGTCTTAGCAATATTGATCAAGATTTTCTTTTGGAAATAGAAGAAGTTAGACGTGTTTTCAATGAAATGGATGATGCTTATGAAAATAGTTTACTTAAAATAGAATGAATTTCACGCCAAAATGATCAGCTTCTGAAGCAAGTGATGTCGCATGATATTGTTTATGCCTGTGTGAATAAAAGTGTTGATAATGATTCTATTGTGCATAATGTTGAATCTGTGGATAATGTGGTAGATAGTACTTGTCACAAATCTGACGCTGAATTTTTAAAGCTTCAAGATTCTTATTCTTCGCTTTCAAAACGTTTTGATGAGATTCAAAAACATTGTATTTCGCTTGAATGTAAGCAAAAATTTATTCAAAAGATTTTTGAAACGTCATTTGAAGGTATTAATATAGATGATCCAAATTTACAAAAGAAGTTTCGATTAAATTTACAATCAAAACAACGTCAGCCAAGTGATAAGGTTGTTAAATCATTGTTGATAGACATAGAGAAATCTAAGGAGGTTAACTGTGTGAACGTACTTATGGCCGCTGAGAATTTTAAACTTGATCTAGATAATCGAGTTTCCAAGATTTTGTCCAAAGTTGATAACTTAAAACAGAAAATACACAACTCTTCGATTCAGTAAAGCCCGCATGTGCTAATACCACTGCACAAAATCAATCATTGATTGAACGATTGAATCGAAAGCCGGTGGAAATATCCGATTTTAGGGAACAAATGTGTAATAAAAATTTGGCTTTGGCTGAGTTAAAGGAAACGCTTCGTACCCTAAAAGGTAAGAATGTTGTGGATAACGCAGCCACTATCTCAGCATCGTCCTCTAGTGTAATCAAAAGAAACCTCATCGCCGTCACTCCACTTAACAAGGGCCCTAGGACTAAACCATCTTAAACATTGGTCACTAAAGATAAGGGAAAATCAAAACCAGCTTCTAATATTCTCGTGTTGCCTTCTACAGGAGTAAGCACCACTACTAAGGCTCAAAGATCTAAGCTTAAAAGAAACAAGGAGAATGATAGGATCTTGCCCCCATCTAGTAGTCAAGTGAAGAAGAAAGTAGAAGCCCATCCTAGGAATGTTATTTCTGTTTTGAATAAAAAGAAGCATGTAGCTAAACCTAAAGGCTATGCGGTTTTGCAACGTTCTAAGCCTACTGAGAATTCTAATTTGAAATGTTGGAATTGCAATGAATGTATGTTTTCTAGTCGTCATCATTCTTGCCTTATTGAGCATGTGAATGAGATGAATGCCCGGAAAAATGGTTTAGAATGGAAACCGACTGGGAAAGTATTAACCCAAGTTGGTTGGATATGGCGCCCCACTGGTAGAACTTTCACTATAGTAGGAAATGCGTGCCCTTTAACTAGGATCACTCCCACTAAAGCGGAGAAAGCGTGCCCTTTAATTAGGAGTACCACGGCTACCAAAACACAAGCGTGTCCTTTAACTAGGAACACCAACACCACTGTAGGAACCAAGTGCCCTTTAAATAGGTCTACTCCCACTGTAGAGCCCGCTAATAATCCAAAACCTCAAACAATTGGAACAATAAAACCTGTTATTGGTAAAACTCACATTAGAAAACGCGGGATGTCTAAGGATAACACAAATGTTAGCAATTCTGATGATATTATATCTGTATCTGCTAACACTCCGGAACCAATAGTTTCCAATGCATTGTCTACTGTTGTTGATGAAAACAGGTGGTCCAAATTGTTCTCTGGTATTTGGACTCTGTTTGCTCCAAGCGTATGACCGGAGATCGCTCTCAGCTCAAAAATTTCATCAGCAAGTTTCTTGGTACGGTTCGATTTGGAAATGATCATATTGAAAAGATAATGGGTTATGGTGAATATCATATTGGGAATGTTATAATTTCAAGAGTGTATTATGTGGAAGGTCTCGGTCACAACTTATTTTATGTGGGACAATTTTGTGATACAAACCTAGAAGTTGCTTTTCGAGAGCATACCTGCTTCATTCGTAATTTGGAAGGGGTTGATTTATTGAAAGGTACTAGAGGGAATAATTTGTATACTTTGTCCTTACAAGACATGATGGCCGCTTCTCCCGTATGTCTTCTCTCCATAGCATCGAAGACTAACTCATGGTTATGGCATCGACGGTTATCTCATCTTAACTTTGACGCTATTAATCATTTGGCGAAAAACGAACTTGTTCGTGGTCTTCCTGAACTTACATTTCACAAGGACCATTTGTGTTCCGCGTGTACAATGGGGAAGAGCACTAAGAAATCATAGAAGCCCGAGACTGAAGACACCAACCAAGAGAAAATTTATTTGTTGCATATGGATCTTTGTGGGCCAATGCGTGTTGAAAGTCCTAGTGGAAAAAAGTACATCCTTGTAATTGTCGATGATTACTCTCGGTTTACATGGGTGGAATTTCTCACAACAAAAAATGAGGGACCTAAATTTATCATCGGATTTCTCAAGATGATTCAAGTGCGTCTCAACACTACTGTCCGACGCATTCATACAGATAATGGAACTGAATTTGTGAATCAAATCTTGCGTAATTATTATGAAGAAGTTGGCGTATCTCATGAAACATCCGTTGCTCGCATTCCACAACAAAACGGTGTCGTTGAAAGGCAAAATCGCACACTTATGGAAGTTGCTCGAACGATGTTAATTTACACAAAAGATCCATTGTTTTTATGGGCAGAAGCAGTATCTACAGAAGTTTTCACCCAAAACCGGTCACTAATTCGTAAACGCCATGGTAAAACACCTTATGAGCTTCTACATGGAAAAGTACCAGATTTATCATATCTTCATGTATTTTGTTCTATTTTCTATCCAAATAATGATGGTGACAATTTGGGAAAACTTTAACCCAAGGCTGATATTGGTATTTTCATTGGTTATGCACCCACAAAGAAGGAATACCGAATCTAAAATCGTAATTCTCATAAGATCATCGAAACTATGAATATTGGTTTTGGTGAGATGACAACGATGGCTTCTAAGCAAAGCAGCTCTGAACCCGCACTTCATGAAATGGGACCCAGTAACATTAGCTATGGTCTTGTCCCAAACAACCCTTTCATCATCATTTACACCACCTTCTAGGAATGAATCAGATACGCTGTTTCAATCGTTCTTTGATGAATTTTTTACTCCTCCAAGTATTGTTGCTCCAGAACCTGAAGTAATAGCTTCGGTTACCGAAGTTGTGGCTCGAGCAAACGAAGCACAATCAGATACATCTACACCAACAATTGGGCAAGAGGCATCTTCATCGAGTAATTCTCAACCAACATACGAATCAACTACTCATGTCATGCTTATTGATGATGAAGAGGATGATGATGATCACGATTTGGAATTCGCTCAAATGCGTGAACTTCCATTCTTTGGTGTACCAATTCCTGACCATAATCAAGCCGGGTCGTCCACCTCAGAGGAAGCTCCTCCTACGGTCTACTCCAATCCACGGATTCGTAAACATGACAGCAAGTGGACAAAGGATCATCTTATAGAATCTATTATTGGTGACCCTAATCATTTGGTATCTACACGAAGTCAGTTACAAGAAAGTGCAATGTTTTGTCATTTTTATGCTTTTCTCAGTGAAGTTGAACCTAAGACGTGGCAACAAGCATTTACCCAATCTTGTTGGATAGAATCTATGCAAGAAGAACTTAATGAGTTTGTACGTCTTGATGTATGGGAACTTGTCCCATGCCCGGATCAATTGAAGTTACTCACTTTGAAATGGGTTTACAAGGTGAAACTCGATGAGTTAGGTGGAATATTGAAGAACAAATCTCGACTAGTAGCTTGTGGATACAAGCAATTATTGGGCATCGACTTTATGGAATCCTTTGCACCTGTTGCCTTTTGGGAATCTATTATACTATTCCTCGCTTATGCAGCCGACATGAATATGATCGTCTATCAGATGGATGTGAAGACAACATTCTCAATGGCGAAATCAAGGAAGAGGTCTACGTTCAACAGCCGGATGGTTTTGTGAATTTTTAATATCCTAATCACGTGTACAAGCTTAAGAAGGCTCTTTATGGGTTGAAGCAAGCTCCACGCGCGTGGTATGATCTTTTGTCACAATTCCTCATTACACAAGGCTTCGCTAAAGGCAAGGTACATCCCACGCTTTTCATTTAGAAACGAGGTAAAGATATGATTATGGTACAAATATATGTTGATGATATTATTTTTGATGCCTCGACCCAAACCTTATCGGATTAGTTTGGGACACTCATGTCTTCCAAGTTTAAGATGTCAATGATGGGCAAGGTATCATTCTTCTTAGGTCTTCAGATATCTCAGAGTCCCAGAGGCATCTTTATCAATCAATCAAAGTATGCCCTTGAATCCCTTAAGAAATATAAGATGGAATCTTGCGACCCCGTGGATACTCCAATGGTGGAACGAACTAAGCTAGATGCCGATCCACATGGGATTGTCGTTGATCCGACACTTTATCGTGGAATGATCTGTACCCTTCTGTATATCACAGCTAGTCGACCTGATCTTCAATTTGCCATATGTATGTGTGCTTGGTATCAAACTAGGCCTACTGAGTTACACTTGGCTACTGTTAAACGGATCTTTCGGTATATTAAAGGAACCATTAATCGGGGACTTTGGTATTCGAAGGACTCTTCGATTGAACTAATGGCATATGCAGATACAGACCACGCAGGATGTCAAGATACAAGGCGTAGCACAAGTGGAACTTTGCAACTACTAGGAGATCGACTAATCAATTGGCATCTAAAAGGCAGAAAAGCGCTGGAATTTCAAGTACGGAAGGAGAATACATAGCTATGTCTGGTTGCTGTGATTAAATTTTTTGGATGAGATCGCAATTAACCGACTATGGTCTAGGTTTCAACAAGATTCCGATGTACTGCAACAACAAAAGTGTAATTGCCTTATGCTGCAACAACGTTCAATTCTCCCGGTCGAAGCATATTGACATTCGCTACCACTTTATCAAGGAGCAAGTGGAAAATGGAGTGATCGAGCTTTACTTTGTTCGATCTGAGTATCAACTAGCGGATATTTTCACAAAGGCTTTAGATCTCGCTCGAATGGAATTTTTGGCCGACAAGCTAGGTTTGAGAACTTTCTCGCCCGAGACTCTTAATGAATGGCAGATGAAGCAAAAGAATAGTGGTGGTAAACTATTCTCTGGATCCTTGGTGATCATCTGTATATATTGTTTATATTTTTATCCATAAAAGCAAAATACAAAAATATAAAACCATATAAAAACCATAAAACTTGAAAAATTCCGAAAAATCCAAAAATATTTTTTACTTTATTTTTCAAAGGCATGTCTTTTGGGACGATAATATTTACGGCCTTAGAAATGTTGATTAATATTGACACGACGCCATAAATATAGTTTGTACAAAAGTTGTAAATATTTCATAAAACATGCCTATATGGCTTGTAGTTATTTCAGACTACAACCCGCTTTTCATATTAAAGTCAAGTATTTCTTATGAAAGCTTTGGCTCAACAACGGGAATTAATTTTCTCGGGCATGGTTTACTTTATAACCATGTAAGGGATTGTGTTTACGTTATAACACAATCTAACACGAATATATGTGGGCATTAGTGCATTTATTTGTTAAAACAAGAGAAATCTTGTTTTTATGACGATATCATCTCTACTATCATAGCAATCTACAATTGGTATCTACATACTCGATGATGCGACTACTCAACCGACGAATACAACTCTTTAGATAGAACACGGGTCAACAATTGAGGGGGAGCAATTGTCAAGCATTCATAATCTTCAATGCCAAAAGTGAAAAGTTCACAAACTGGTGTCAAGACAACAATACCAATCGTACTTGTGGTGTCAAGAGGTGACTTTAGACGTGACGAGGCGACCAACATTTTCCGACAAGAACCATTTGATCTTATCATATGATGTTCTCATCAATCAGGTCCAACCTTGTCAGTTTACTATTATATGGTGAATATGTGATTATTTTACAAATCGATATCATATATCACACATTGGTATCATGAAGATAAAATGGACTTGCATTTTTTATTTTATTTTTTTATTTTTTTTCTTCCCAAAAACTTTGTTAAAACTTCATTAAATGTATTAATATCAAAAATATTGGTTGGGTTAATATTTTTAATTCAGGGGAGAAAATGTGATTTAATATGAGACATGATTAATCAAAAATGGCTTGACTTAACGTGATGGCTCATCCCAACATGTGTGAAATGTTTTCGAATATCGTGGCATATGTTAAGGGTGAGCAAAATGAATTTGGATATCAAAATGGATTTCATGGTGACATAATCTTACCCATACCCTATCTATTTCAGGACGATGAAGATTGTGATGACATAAGGATGGTAGGATATGTTAAGTCCAATGATTCTTCCTAAACCAGAGGAATCTTCCCAAGGACATTTCATAGCTAGAAATAGTAGTCCTTAGGAAAGATGGAGAAAGATTGTGAACGTAGCTGAATGCCGACCAAGTACTTAAGTTAGCACTGGAACAATCACAACAAGGTGCTAGTTATGACGTATTGGTAAGCATTGAAGGGTTTGAAGAATGAAAAAGAATTGTAAAGATAAAGGGTCTAAAGAAAGAATCCCTCCTTACAACCTTAGGCAAAAACTGGGTCAACACATATGCTATTGAGATTATTTTTTAATGACTCTTGATATGGAAGATAGACATCATGGATACAGTGATGCAATGCACAACCCATCCCAGCTAACTCAGATATCTCTTATAAGATATTTGTTTTAATCACACGGAGACAAAGCGTTATCTATTGATTTATTCACTCTGAATAAATTGGTAATGAAATGGTGACACTCCTCTCCATCCTCTGATCACTAAATACCAAAATGCACGATCGAGTCTAGAGCCATTTTAGATCAAAAAATATCTTATTATGACACACTTCTATATTTCCTTGCTTCTTCACACATTGTGAGAAGTAAGAAAGATATTAAGAGTCCTACGCAAAATGTTCATGATCTTGCCTGAACATCCGAGTAATACGAAAGTATTTACAATGAAGATGGAAATCCTTCTTGAGCGAACATTCAAAAGATCATGGTAGGTGACTTGTATGATTCTTTATGAATCAAACTTGTGATAACTGGAAAGCAATAGTTGTTTAATTCTTGGTTGAATTAAAACATGTTCCAAGCCTCTACGTAATATCTCAATGATCTTGCCAGAACACTCAGAGTGACACCCTAGTGTTCATAGTGATGAGTGGAAATCCTTCTAGTGTTAACCTCAAACAGCACTTGGTAGGTAACTTTCAAGATTCTATATGAATCAAGCTCGTGACAACTGGAAAGAAACGATGATACGATTATTTAATGAATCAAACTTTGTTAGGACCATTGGAATAGTTATTTGTAATAGGTAGACTTGGAGGTATGTAGTTCCTCCTGGTCATAGTAGTAGTAGGAGCAAGTCGTGCTCCTGGTCTTATAGAAAGTCAAACTTTATTACTTAGTTATTATTCTGTTAGGATATGCATGAGATATGTTAGGAAAGGATATGCATATCAGTTTTACACGTTTTGGTTAATGATGTATTAGGGTTTCCTTGTAGTATAAAAGGATCCTTAGGCAGAAGGGTTAGACACACCTTCATCAAATATAATTCTAGTTCTTATTAATATTAGAAATCCTTAGAAAAGTATCAAGTCGTTATAGTTATTCTGTTCTTCTTATACATAGTATTTGTATTCCGCACTTATACTGTGTGATTTGTATAGAGTCTCTCTGTGAATAGACTTGTGATTACAGAAGTCGTTCACCGTTCCTGACAGGCTGCAAGATCCACATATAGTGGACCCAACAAGTAGTGCCAGAGCCTGGGAGAGTCTTTGTAGCAAGAAGAATCAAGTTTTCTCATTACTAACATCTTTGTTTAATCATGTCTGCCTCAAGTTCTACACAAACAGGAGAAGATAGTACACCTAAAACACAGCAACCTCAGCAGATCATTGCTACGGTTTCCAACACAAATGGTAAGTTTCCTCTTCTAAAAAAGGACGAGTATGATAGCTGCGCGATGAAGATGGAATGTTGGATCACCAACACTGATCAAGACCTTTGGAAGATTATTCTGAATGGAAACAGCAGGAAGTTGACTGGAAGAGACAAGAATGGTAATATTACTCTTCTTGACCCTAAAACTAATGAAGAAATCACAGCTGTTCAGAAGGAGATCAAAGCAAAAACTATTTTGCTTCAGTCTCTTCCTGATGATCACATGGGTGACTTCTATCATCTGGATGATGATAGAGAAATCTGGAATGGAATAAAAGCAAGGTTTGGTGGGAATGAGGAGTCAAAGAAAATGCGAAGATCCATGCTGAGAGATGAATTCACAGACTTCAAGATCTCAGAAACTGAAGGTATCCATCAAGGGTATGACAGGTTCCAAAAGATACTGAGCCAGTTGAATCGACTTCGGTCAAAACCTGACGATGGTGATATCAATGCAAGGTTTCTTAGAGCCTTACCCTATTCATGGAATCAGGTGGTAATCTCTCTCAAAGCAAAAGGTGGGCTTGACTATCTTAATTTTGATGATTTGTTTCATAAGCTCAAAACCTTTGAGCCTCATGTGAGGGGATACTGTAGTGATTCTTTTCCTACTCCTGCTAACTCTGCCTTTGTGAGTTCTATGGGATCTAGTCCCATGTCTTATGCTAGTAGCCCAAGCAATACTGTGTCTTATCAGCATACTTTTCAGCATACATCTACTCCTAAACCAAAAGCCAAGTCTGGTAGCATGGTAGAAGCTGTTCTTCACTCTTTTGTTGCTGACGTTGATGCTCAAAAGCAACTTGCTTTTGATGACTTCAAACAGGTTGATAAACTTGACCTGGATGAAATGGATCTCAAATGGCAGATGGCCATGCTCACTCTTAGGGTTCACAAGTTTGAGAAGAAAGTCGGTCGAAAATTTAATTATAACCCAAGAGAGCCAGCAAGGTTTGACAAAAGCAAGGTTAGATGCTATAACTGCCAGCAGCAAGGTCACTTTGCAAGGGAATGCCCTAGCAAGCATGACCAGGAGAAGAGCAGATATTCAGCTTTCAAGATTCAGGAGGTAAAGGATGACAAGAAGGCGTTGGTATCTGTTGACTCTATGGTCAACTGGAATGATCATCAGAATGCTACCCTGGAAACAACTGAACCTTCTACTGACGTGTTTGCAATGATTGCTGGGAATCTGTCTGATGCCGAGGAAGCAGAAGAGTTTGCTCTTATGGGCATCTCACCTTAGGTACAACATTGTCCTCTTGGTTGTCATGATAAATATTCAGAATTGTTGTCTCAATATAATGACTTAAATGATCAGAATGATAAGTATTTTTTAGAAGTTCAAGCATATAAGGCTTCTTTAAAAACATTAGAACAACAAAAGAGGTGGCTTCAAGATACTGAACATTGATTTAGAAAACACAACAAATATGCTTAAATACACTGAAAAGGTAAAAGATGACAGTATCAAAGATAAATAAAATATGAAGGAAAAATTAGAGGCTACTCTTTTAAGATTTAAAAAATGGCAAAAGGCACCTTAGAATCTTTCGAAATTAATTGATAGTAGTATGTCTGGTAGGACTAAAAGAGGGTTAGGATTTGATAAATATATTGATTCAGAAGATGTGTTTGATTTATCTTTTTCAAGTGTCTTTGATCCTGACAAGGAGGAAGAGGGAACACCTAGCTACAATAGGTTTAAACCAGCAGCAGAAATGCATGCTGTCCCTCCACCTCTTTCAGTAACTTTCATGCCCATTTCTAGGCATAATGACTTGGATGGATCACAGATGCATGAGTCCCTAAAAAGTTCTACTAATTCTAATGACTTTGTCTCGTGTACTTTCAGTGACAAAGCCAGTGAATCTACATCACGTGGTTCAAGTGAAGAGTCGAGACCTGCAAGTTCCAAGTCAAATGACCATGCTGCTACTAGTACTAGGAAGTGTGAAGAGAGAGTTGCTTTTACTTCAACAGTGTCTAGTCCTGGTTTATTGAGTCCTAGGAAGAATGTTTCTCCTAGAATTGTGTGTAATAAAGTTAGTAGTATGAAACAATGTCATTCTAATAAAAGGTCGTTTAAAACATGTTTTGTTTGTGGGAGTGAATTTCAACTGATTAAAGATTGTGATTTTTATGACACACATTCTTCTGTATATCAAGCATTTCCTGCTCCTGGTCCACCAGGAGTTGTTCCATATTCTTCTAGAAGACTAAACCCATGTGCTCAATCTTTTTCTTCTTCTAGAGGGACCTCTCCATTAGCTTCTGATCATTGGAGAAACACTGGATTAATATTAAATAGACCAACCAGTAACTATTTTCAGAATCTTAATCCAAATTATGCATTTAATTTTAACCACATGTACTTTGGGTTGGGAAATCTGGGTACTGTTGTTAAGCCCTCAGCAGGTTGTTCTTGGTCAAACAATAACACCCATATGATGAATAGGCAACCTAAGAACAACGGTGGATCTCATCAATCTTCTTGGCTATTCTCTAAAGATCCACAAGGCAGGCTCAAACTTGAAAAGGTTTGGGTCCCCTTAAGACACTAACTTTTGCATCTCTCTTATCTTGTTGTTGTAGGTTACTCCATACCAAGATCCTACTCTAGGAATTGTTGATAGTGGATCCTCTAGGAGCATGATAGGAAATAAAAGTCTTTTATCTAACTTTGTACCATTTCAAGGCGGAAAGGTCTATTTTTGAGGAGGTGAAGGCAGGATCACTAGAAAAGGAACGATTCAGACGCCTAATCTTAATTTTGAGCAGGTCTACTATGTGGAAGCACTTCAACACTTCAACTTGATATCTGTCTCTTATATTTGTGACAAGAAGCAGTTTGTCCTCTTTACGAATATTGATGCACTAGCGTTATCCAAAGACTTTAAACTCCCGAATGACTCACAGGTTCTACTCAGAATCCCTAAAAGACACAACCTCTATAGTATCAAGCTGAATGAAGTCAATCCTATTGGTCAACTAGCATGCTTGGTTGCTAAAGCCTCAGAAGATGAAGCCACTAAATGGCACCGAAGGATGGGACATGTGAACTTCAAGACCATTCACAAACTAGCAAATCTGAATCTAGTCTCTGGTTTACCTCCCAAGTCATTCAGAAATGACATCAATTGTCTTGCATGCAGCAAAGGCAAACAACATAAAGCATCCTTCAAGGCTATTACTGCTCTCAGCCTTATAACTGAACCATTGCAGCTACTACACATGGATTTATTTGGTCCTACCTCTATTAGGAGCATTGACTACAAACAATTCTGCCTTGTGGTAACTGATGGGTATAGCAGGTTCACGTGGGTTTTCTTCATGGCTGCCAAGAGTGAGACCTACTCAATTCTCAAGGACTTTATTACACTTATAGAGAATCAGTTGTCCAAGAAGGTTAAAGGTATTCGATGTGATAATGGAACAGAATTCAAAAATGCAGACCTCATAGCACTTTGTAATTCTAAAGGCATCAAAAAAGATTATAGTGCAGCAAGAACTCCTCAACAGAATGGCGTGGCAGAAAGAAAGAACAGGACTCTAATAGAAGCTGCGAGAACAACGCTTGCCGATTCCAAGCTTCCAACCATGTTCTGGACAGAAGCTGTCAATACTGCAAGCTATGTTTTGAATAGAGTTTCTATTACAAATCCTCACAAGAAGACTCCCTATGAGCTACTAACAGCTAAAGTACCAAACATTACTCATTTGAAGCCATTTGGGTGTCCTGTCACCATTCTGAATACTAGTGACTATTTGGGGAAATTTGATGGCAAGGCAGATGAAGGATACATTGTGGGATATTCAGCTCACTCTCGGGCTTATCGTGTCTACAATCTCCAAGCCAAGCGAGTCATTGAAACTATAAATCTCAGGTATTTTGAGGAGAAGTCAAACATACACGGCAAGGGTCCTGAATGGTATTTTGATCTTGATTATCTTAGTGATTCATTAGGATATTTTCGTTTCAAAACTAACCATGATGCAGGTCCACACGTGTTTGCAACTTCTAATGCAGGTGATCATTCTAGTCTTTCAGACTCAGATGACGAGGATGACATTTTTGTTGTTCAATCCTATTCCACCACAGTCTCTCCTACTACTCCTAGTGATGCTACTCCATCAGATATATTGGACTCACAAGGAGCTCTTGACACATTACTCAAGCAACAACTAGAAGCTACTATAGCAGCTGCTCAAGGTGGCTTTGAGTTTCCTTGGAATACTTCTGCTGACAAAGCTGCTCCTAGTACTCCAACTGTTACTCCTAGTGCTAGTTTAACACCTATTGGTAGTCCGGCTAGTGATTCCACTTCCCCTACTAGATTCTCAAGTCCTTCTGACCTGGGAAACTATCAAAAGAAGTCTTTTACCAAGCTGGATGATATTCATAAGCAACCAATAGATGGCATTTTCGACTCTGCTTCATATGATGATGACTTTGTTGGGGATCTTAATAACTTGGCACCAGAAGTGGAAGTAGCTTCCAATCCAGTGTTGCAGTCACACAAAGACCATCCTACTACTCAAATCATTGGAGATCCTGGTTCTACTGTCAAGACTCGCAGAATGCATAAGAAAGCCACGTCTGATCATCATGCTCTTGTGAGCTATATTGAGGACCAAAAGCGTAATAATTATACGGACTTTCAACATTGTTTGTTTGCTTGTTTTCTTTCACAGGTGGAACCTAGATCAGTCTCTCATGCTCTTGAGGATCAAAGTTGGGTGGAGGCTATGCAGAAGGAGATGCACCAGTTCTTGTTTCAGAATGTTTGGATTCTAGTTGATTTGCCGGATGGAAAGACAACAATTGGTACCAAATGGATTCTCAAAAACAAGAAAGATGCAAGGGGTATTGTGGTGACAAAATAAGGCGAGGTTGGTTGCACAAGGTCATACACAACTTGAAGGCATTGAGTACACTGAAGTTTTTACTCCTGTTGCTAGGATTGAGGCCATTCGTCTATTTTTGGCTTTTGCTTCTTATGTGGGATTTACAGTTTTTCAGATGGATGTTAAGAGTGCCTTTCTCTATGGCAAGATTGATGAGGAAGTTTATGTCACTCAACCTAAGGGCTTTGTAGATCCACTTCATCCCATGAAAGTTTACAAGGTGGTCAAAGCTCTCTATGGACTTCATCTGGCTCCTAGAGCTTGGTATGAGCGTCTTTCAACTTTCTTGTTGAAACATGGCCATAGAAGAGGCACAATTGACAAAACACTATTTCTTAAGAGGAATACCAAGGACATTATCCTTGTTCAGGTTTATGTGGACGATATTATCTTTGGTTCTACTAAAAAGGAATGGTGTAATGAGTTTGAACAACTGATGAAGGGTGAATTTCAGATTAGTGCTATGGGAGAGCTTACATTTTTCCTTGGTCTTCAAGTCAAGCAACAGTCGGATGGAATCTTCATAAGTCAAGATAAATATGTTCATGAGATCCTTCAGAAGTTTGATATGGATCCTCTTAGAGCAGCAACAACACCTTATGAAGTAGCTAAAGTCAAACTCAAGAATGAGCCAGATCCTCCGGTAAATGTTCACATGTACAGGTCCATGATTGGCTTACTCATGTATTTGACTGCATCACGTCCGGATATTATGTTTGCAGTAAGTGCTTGTTCTAGACATCAGGTGGCTTCAGTGGTTTCTAACTTGAATGCAGTCAAGAAGATTTTCAAGTACATCAAGGCTCAACCCAAGCTAGGCTTGTGGTATCCTAGAGAATCACCTTTTGTTCTTGAAGCATATAGTGATAGTGACTATGTAGGTGCTAATAATGACAAATTCTACTACTGGTGGTTGTCAGTTTTTGGGTCGAAGACTTATCTCATGGCAATGCAAGAAACAGACGATAGTAGCTACTTCTTTAACAGAAGCTGAATACGTAGCTGCTGCTAGTTGTTGTGGACAAGTTTTGTGGATACAAAATCAGATGCTTGATTATGGGTTCAACTTTATTAACACCAAAATTTTCATTGACAACCAAAGCACTATCTGCATTGTGAAGAATCCTGTTTTTCATAAACGTACAAAACATATTGAAATTAGGCACCACTTTATCTGGGATGCCAATGAGAAGAAGTTGATACAGGTTCTTAAGGTTCATACGGATGATAATGTTGTTGATCTGTTGACTAAAGCCTTTGATGGTCCTCGGTTCAACCACTTGGTGGTTCACATTAGAATGGTCAATCCTTGAGACCTAGGATTGAGGGGAGGCTTAGTGTACATATTTACTTGCACAGATTAACATATTGGTAGTTTTTAACAACAGATTGTATGGGTTTTTACGTTGTGTGCTACTTCTAGTGGAGGATTTTGCTCACTTCTGGTGGTAGTCTTCAACTTCTAGTGGATAAAAATCCTTCCTTGTCATTAATGGTTGGCTTCTAGTCTTGGTTTGGGTCACTGTTCACTTCGTTGACTTCTGTTGACCACATTGTGCTTCTAGTGTTGACCCTTATGTGTTTTTGACTTTTAGTCAATGCAAGCTAATTTTGGTATATATCATATTATTTAACTTTGGTAACTGGGATTTGCAAATAAAGTTAAAAGGGGAAAGTGGTTACTTTTGCATTAACTGCCTAATTTGAAAGGGTAACCCACATTATTAGGGGTCAATGAACAGTTACAAGACCATTATTTATGGTCAATTACCCCCATTGACTCATTCATCACAATCATAACACACACACACGCTCCTACTCTCTCAATCTATGATCAATCCCCTTCTATCCCTTCCAATCAACATCAATGGCTGCTTTGTTCTACCAACCCGCTCACAATAAGGTAGCATATCTAGAAGATGGTCCTAAACGTGACGAATTCACAGACATCCTAGAGTTTATTGAGGCTTCTAACCTGAGGTATGCTTTTACTGTTTTCCCAATTGTTTATGATAGTATGATTCGCCAGTTTTGGGATACTACTGAACTTGTGGCTGTTTTGGGTCGCCCACTTGAACTCCATGCTACCATTGATGGACGTTCTTATGTGGTTACTGAAGCTTCTATTAGGAGTTCACTTCATCTTCAAGATGAAGGTGGTGTTGTTTCCATCCCCAATGCTGAGGTTTTGGAGGGGATGGCTGCTATTGGTTATAACCATGGGGGGAAGTTTAACTTCCAAAAGAATAGGTTTTCCCCCAGTGGAAGCTTCTAGTGCACTTTTTGATTCACTGCTTAAGCCCCAAGTCTGGGAGTTGGGATGCCTTTCCCATTCCTTTGGCTACTTGTTTGATCTGCATAGCACAGGGTAGGGTGTTTAATTTTTCTCGCTATTTGTTTGATGGGATGGTTAGCAATTTGACTAGTACTGGATCTAGGAAGAAATTTTTAATGTATCCTAGGTTTTTGCAACAGATACTTATGTGTTTACCTCGTGATAGGGAGGAGTATGAGACCCCCAAGCTTACTGCTAGAGTTTACTACAATATGGCTCTTGGGTTTACGGGGGCATGGAGGCCCCTTACTGATGCAATGTTGGGTCTTGCCTAAGGTCCTCCTGATGTTGATCCTCCGGCTGCCGAAGCCGAGGAGGAACTTCCATTAGGAGATGATCCTATGGAGGAGGAGCATACTGCTGGTGTTGCACCTAATGTGGTGGTGGAATAGCCAGTTGAGGAAGTGGTGGTTGAAATGCCATCCACTTCCAAGGCTTCCCCCTCTTCTATGCCACATTCGTCTCCATTTGTAGATACTCCCCCTCCTAGTCCAGCACCTCACTCTTCTGATAAGCCCTCTGGTTCTCGTGCTCATGATGATGACCCCTTTATTGCTTCTGGTTCCAATGAAGCCTTCCCAGATCCAAGTCCTCTTGGTGGGAAAGCGGAGGAGCCTGCTACACTGACTTCTTTGCTTGATCTCATGCACAGGTACCATGAAAGGATTCTTTCTTTTGAGGCGGATTTGAATCCACATCGTAAGCTTACCAGGGAATTTGTTCTTCCAATGGCTGACCGGATTAAAGCTTTGGAAACACAGCAGAGGAGGAGGAAGAAGCATGTTGTTCAGTCTGATTCTGATGAGGATGTTGAGGATCTTGTAGAGGATGGCTTGAATTTGCTGGCGAAGGCTGCATTTGCTGATAAGCCATATGCTGATTTGCCTATTCCTCCTACTTCATCAAGCATCCCTCCTACTGCTGCTACCCCTAGAACAAAGGAGGATATTGCTGGTTCTACTGCTGGTACTACTGCTGGTCCAACTGCTGGACCGTCTCATGATCCTAAGGGGAAAGCCCCTATGACTGATGCTGATTTGCTGATAAGCCATATGCTGATTTGCCTATTCCTCCTACTTCATCAAGCATCCCTCCTACTGCTGCTACCCCTAGAACAAAGGAGGATATTGCTGGTTCTTCTGCTGGTACTACTGCTGGTCCAACTGCTGGACCGTCTCATGATCCTAAGGGGAAAGCCCCTATGACTGATGCTCCCTCACCCCCTCGCAAGCGTACTCGCAGACAACTTGAGGAGGACAGGTTGGGTGAGGAGGCTGCACACCGAATGCAAGCGGAGATTGACCAAGCTGCTAGGGCTGAGGAAGAAGCTCTTCAGAAGCAAAGACGTGAACAGTTGCAGCATGATGCTATGCATTGGGATGATAACGATTGGATGCGGGTGCTCACTATTCTTACATCTGATTATTCACAGTTTACTGATCTCTTAGGTGCTGATGTGAATGAGCTATGGCGTTAATGCGTAAGCAACAATTATCTCTTGCTGCTCAACTGCGTGAAAAGCGTCGGAACAGGCCTTTGACAAGAACCGAGGAGAGAAGGTTAATGCATAGGTATGTCAAATAGCAGCCGGATACTTACTTTACTGTTAGTTGGACATGGGATCGAGTTAGGGCGTTGTCTTTTGACGAGCTTAAGGATCTATACCAAAGAATGATCAAGCGTCAGAACACACCAGTTCCGAAGCGTTTAATCTATCGTCCTCCTCCACGAGTGGTTCCTACTTCTCAACCTGTTGTTGCTCCTGGTTCTTCATCTGGTGTTCCTCTTGGTTCTACAAGTATCCCATCTGTTGTTGATGTTTCTACTACTGGTACCACACCCACACCTTCGGTTGCTCATCCTGTTTCATCTTCGGGTCCTACTACCACCACCACCTATGCTACCACTACCACCACCACCACTGCTACTCCTGTTATGGCACAAACCTCACCACCCGTGACTGACCCTCAACCTACTCCTTCTCCTGGTGCACCTACCGTTGATCCTTTGGTTGGACAAGGTGTTGATTCTACTTCTGCTGATCCTATTCCTGCTGCGAAGGTAAAGGTTGAAACCTCGTCTGGTGTTCCAACTCCTCGTCGTTCCATCCGCAAGAAGATGGCTAGACGTGGCAAGTTTGTTCCTTATGAGAAGCGTGCTCTAGAGAACCTTATTGATGCAGCTTCCGATAGTGACTCAGAGTTGCCAATGGGTACGGGGTTTATTACCGCTTGGACGGTTAAGCCATCCACGACTATTCCTGGTACTTTCACCCATAGGATTTCCATCAGTGATGGTTATGTTCGTTATGCTTCGGGTTTGCAAGGTGTTTTGACTTGGGTAGATCGTAGGGATCTTATGTTGTTGTATGGGTTTGTGGATGTTGGTATGCCTACTCATCCTAGTGAGTTGCCCTCTTGGCCTGGTCTGACAATGTGGGCTGACTTGAAGATGATACTTGATTCTCCTCCACATGCTCCACATTTTGGTGTCTGGAAGGACCAGCCATGCTGGATAATCAAGAGATGGAAGCTGTATGCTGGCTGTGGAGTGCATGTCTTGGAGTTGGAGTCTGGTGCCATGGTATTCATGCTTACGGATCTGGACTATCCGTTAACTGTTGCTACTATGGAGGCCATGCTTGCTTGTCACTTGCAGATCTCCAATGCCCCTTCAGGGAATGAGACTTCTATGGCTACTACTCTGGTGGAAGGGATACAAGCTCGGTTGCAGACTGAGAAGGTGGTTGCGTCTGGTATGTGATGGGTATGTTTGTAAGCTTTTATGTTTTGTGTTTTATGTTCATCTGTTTATACTGCAATTCTTTTCACCAATATGTACAGTGATTGGTGACTTACATTCTAGATAGTTAAAAAAAATACTTTTTATATAATATATGCTTATACTTTAAACACATGATGGATTTTACACTTGTGAATAATATAATATCTGCTTATACTTTTTCAAAACATTGGGTTCCTTTTGATTGATTCACACTTGTGCTGATTTGGAGTTTCATCTGGTGTTGGACCTGGTACACACAACAAATGGTGCTCAACTCACCATGTCTCACAGACAAGAAAGAGTTGATTCACCATGAGGGTACGGCTCTGGTGTGATTCTCAAATCCGTTGATAGTTGCCAGGTTACCCAAAACTGGATGGTTTTCACTTGCCATGGTCCTAGACTGAAAAGTGGCTAATCCAAGGGGGTATGGCTCTTGGTAAAGATTTTATCAAATCCGTTGATAGCTATAATAGCTTGCTCAAAGCTATAGGGTTTTCAACTCACCGATGCTTCATTGCTAAGAGTTGGCGAGTCCAGAAGGGTACGACTTCTGGTAAAGACATATCAAATCCGTTGACGGCTGTGATGGTTTGCCTAAAATCATCAGGGTACTCCCACTCACCATTGATTCGCGTTCTAAGAGTTGGGCTGGGTTCTGGTCTCCCAGGGTGATGCTTATTCCACCATAAATACTGGCTAGCCCAAGAGCGAGCAGCTACTTGGTAAAGGCTCATAAAATCTGCTCATGTTGTTGTAAAGATTCCACATGATGCAGATTTGTTTCAAGCTTTAAAGAAGCTTGTAGTGTTCATTGATGCAGCGGTTCTTATGTTCTTTATATTTCTGGTTATGATGCTGCTGTTTCTTTTGTTGTTCCAATCCTCAAGCTTTGTTGCACGATTTACCAGGAAACTTGAACTCAACAGGTCAAATTCAAGTTTAGGGGAGGATTGTTAGGACCATTGGAATAGTTGTTTGTAATAGGTAGACTAGGAGGTATGTAGTTCCTCCTGGTCATAGTAGTAGTAGGAGCAAGTCGTGCTCCTGACCTTATAGAAAGTCAAACTTTATTATTTAGTTATTATTCTGTTAGGATATGCATGAGATATGTTAGGAAAGGATATGCATATTAGTTTTACACGTTTTGGTTAATGATGTATTAGGGTTTCCTTGTAGTATAAAAGGAACCTTAGGCAGAAGGGTTAGACACACCTTCATCAAATATAATTCTAGTTCTTATTAATATTAGAAATCCTTAGAAAAGGATCAAGTCGTTATAGTTATTCTGTTCTTCTTATTCATAGTATTTGTATTCCACACTTATACTGTGTGATTTGTATAGAGTCTCTCTGTGAATAGACTTGTGATTACAGAAGTCGTTCACCGTTCCTGACAGGCTGCAAGATCCACATATAGTGGACCCAACAAACTTGTTCCAGGAATCGGAATTGACGGCTTCAATCATGCGAATAATTTTATCCAAATGATTCACTCTTTACGTTCGCATTCAGCTTTGGACGGTCGAGTAAAGAGAACGGGTTTACCCGCGAAATTATGTAAAGGAGGTTCTTAATTGAAACTACCTGCCACAAGTACAATATTTTATATCGTCCAACGGTATTCACCGACCGGAGGTAAAATGCTACCGAAATAGAATGAAATGTTCAAAGCCATTTCGTTCGTGTCTACTTATGTTACTACATTTGAAGACGGTGGCATTGCGGAGTCCGAGATGAATTCGTCCCCACATGCTTATGTTTTCTACCTCAACAAATTCAAGAAAGCCTGAAAGTCAAGTCTTCTGCTGTATCGAACTCTGAAGCTTTCAAGAATTACGAAGGTATAAGTATGTAGGACATGAAGTCACGAGGAGGCCGATATCACAAGTGATGATGCACAAGATCAAGGCAAGAGATTAATGCTCAAGATTGATATCAAATATCACATCAACATGTTCACCAGAAAAGAAAAAGAAAAGAAAGACAAAGACTACGAGCTCAAGACAAGCATACTATGCTAGGTTTATTTTATTATTGTAACTTGGGTAACGCCCTTGTTTGGAGTAACCTCCCTTAAGGGGGAGATTGTTAGAAATACGTTTTACGTATTAGAAAGGATCGGTCACTCCAACAATAGTCTAAGTCGTAGCTCGTAGTTTAGCTCTTTTAATATTATTCAAACAAGGCCAAGCTAAGCCCACAACTTGTGTGAGGTCGGCGGCCCATTGTAATCCCAAGCCCATCTCATGGGCTTGGGTATATAAACCCTCTCCTTAGTTGGAGAGGGTGTGGTTCACTTTCATTTTACACATAGTAAAGTGTGTTTGTTCATACTTTGTCTTTCTAAGTGTGTGTGTGTTCTCACCATCTTTCTATCTATTTCTCTCTCTATATTAAGCATAGATTTACAATATCTTACAATGGTCAAAAATTCCAATCTTCGATTCTAAAGTATATAACCCTCGAGAAAGATCATACATCCATAAAACCAAGCTTTAAGACAAATCAACCAATTCAAGACTATGTTTAGTTTAACAAGTTTGATTCGCGGTTCGTTTCACAAATTCATTAACAATCATACTCAAGTTCCTTTGCGTTATCATACCACTAAAGAAATGGCCAATACAATAGATAATCATCCATAGACAAAACGATCATAACTAGTTGATGAATGGTAACCCTTTCGACCTATGAAATCACCAACAACTAATCAAGTATGATAATAAAATGGAATAGAACTTAAGCACAATTGAATTTCAAACATAACTTGAAATTGATCAAAACCATGATTAAACACAAAAAATCCTCATGTTATAACTTCACCAAACAATTGTATATGAAACTACTCCATGATCATTTCAACAAAACTCATACGAACAATATTCATAAGATTCGCAATCATTCTTGAAATATAAAAAGAGTTTACCAAAGTACTATTACAATAGGTAAATGGAAGGAATTAGAGCAATCCTTAGGCCTCCAATTGACTACAAGTTTCGAACCGATGGTAGGAGTTTGTGGTCTTTTGAGTTGTGTATTTGGAAATTCGTATTTGAGAATTGAAGCGGGTTTTGGTGAGGTTTGGTGAATATTGGTGGTGATTTAAGTATCAAGAAACACTACCAATGATAAGGGTAATGATCCCTTAGAGTTTGGAAAGGTTATTTTGATGATTGGAGCTTCAAAACTGTCACTTTTTGGCACACCAAGATTAAATCCATGAATTGGGGTCTTCACCAAGATTGGGAGAGTTCCCTTGGTGAATAATGAAGGTGTAGAGGAGTTGTTGTTTACATGACCCCAAGGGTCTTATTTATGCTTGAAATTAAGGCCTCCCCATCAATGCATGAACTTGGAGCCAAAGCGAAATACTTGGAGCCAAAGACTTTTACTTGATCCCAAAGATGTTTACTTGGTGCCAAATTGGTTCTAGAACCCTCCACATAGAAGCTTATTGTGCCTTCCATAGATGTTGGAGAAGTGCAGGAAAAAGGAGATGGCAGCCGACAGAGTAGACGGTCGGCTACTTGTCAGGTTGACAGGCTGCTCACTTGTTGATCACACATGGCCGGCGGCTTCTTTGGCCGGCGGGCTACTGCTTGTCCAGGTTGGTCAAAAAGTGTAAACACCAAATTTTTAGCCCTTTCTGATACGCACGCGTGAGCGCAAGAACCAAGTAAAATGGAGTTCATATGCTCAAGTTATGGCCAAAACGGTGAAGGTGTGTCGGGGACACAACGCTTCCAACATCTTCGTTGTAACTTCTTTTCTTGATTTCTGCCTTGAACATCATCTTTTGAGTATCATGAGCAATGAATTCATGACTCTAAGCTTCTCCAATAGTCTACATAAGACTTGTATTTGTCGCGATCCCTTCGTATATGCATAAATCATCCTTTATTCTTTGTTTTCACTTCTTTTATTCACTTACTATGATCTTGGCTAACAAACAACACAAAACACAACTTCGCATATATATGAGCTAGAAAGCTCGTTAGTTTAACCAAAAACCATGCAAAATATACGGATAACGCTCAAGAAAACATGTTGGATTTGAGCGTTATCAAATCCCCTCACACTTAAGTTTGGCTCGTCCTCGAGCAAGGAAAAGAAAAACTTTGCGTGCCCTCAAGAAAATAAAAGAAAATAAAAGTTAGAAACAAATTACCTAGATTCTAAAAGAAAAGAAAATTTTAAAATTTTATGAAAAATTGAAAATTCTATGAAAAATTGAAAAATATTTTTGGCCTTTTATAAGAAATCGCTAAAGGTGCAAACCCCCTCACACTTAAGAGTTTGCTCGTCCTCGAGCAAGTAAAAGAAAATACTTCCCACATGGTGCATGAAAATAGTTTAGAAAAATAATATGCAAATTACCAAGTACAAATAAAAGTAAACTGGATGGCGTGAGCACCAAGTGTAGACATCTAAAGAGGACTTTTATTCGGGTTACAAGTTTAAGGCTTCGGGTAAAAGGATATGGATAAGGCATGGGATTTTTTTTTGAGAAGTGTCACGAATATACAAGTTAAAAGTTTAAGTCTCATGTTGCTAGTTACCGAACAAATAACAAGCCCAAAAATGATTATCGTTACGAGCTTTATTCAATCCATATCGATCAACACATATATATCAAGTCTTAGCACATTAGCTAATCGATATCTAAACATAATTCATCTTCATTCATCTTCATAATATAGCTCATTTGATATTTTTGTCATCATTTTTTTACCTTTTTTATGACTTACTCTTTTTTTCTCATTCTCCTCTTTTTTCATCATTTTTTTCAACATACATCACATTCTCCCCTCACACATCGCTTAAGCACACACCACAAAAAATACAAATAGGAGCGGTCGTCTCCATCTTTGTTGGAATATCACATACATAGCGAAGTGTGGCAACTATAAATCATCAAAAATGATCCACCATACCAAGCAACTAGCAACCCACCATTTGGACTTTGACAAGGGTTAGGCTAAGGTTTAAGGTTAAATTTTTTTTTCTTTTTAGTGCATTTAACAAAAACGAAAAGAATGGCTCAACGGGTGTTCTAAGGGTCTCTAGCACTAGACGGGAGTGCTAACAAAAGGGTTAGTTTAAGTGGTAAGCTAGTCGATGAAACTAGCTAAGAAGAAAATGGAAAAGGCTATTTGGGTTTTATTCCATAGGTTGCTTCTTTGTCACGCATATACACTTATATCACACAAGTGTCACGCATATACACTTTTTTCACCTAAGGCATGCAAGTACACATTTTTGTTTCTTTTATGAATTAGCCCAAAAAAATTAGATACTAATAATTGGTTTAATTTTCACATTTATTTTTTCTCACACTTAAGTTTTGTATTGGACTCATGTGGAAAATAACTTCAAAGCATGAAAAATATGGAAAATAAATAAATATTCTAAGAGAAACGAAACTTCTCGGGCTAACAATTTCTTGATACTTCATCTTCTCCATGCATCTTCCTTCATTACCTATTGCTGCATTTATTCAAACAAAACAAAACAAACAAACACACAAGCACACAATAATATATTAATAAACACTACTATTAAAGTACACCCCATCACACTTGTAAAACCCGCATTCTTTTACCATGAATAGTACCCTTATGATCGTACGTACATGATTAGAACTTTCCTTTTATAGCACGTTTATGTTTCACGAATAGTAATTACAATTATTACGTATGTGTTATTACACGATAAGTATTTAATACGTATTAAGACGCGATAATTATTATCAACAATAATTATAATCACGAACATGAAATCATGAACGTAAATAATCACGAACTTATTATTATGTATTTACGTAATATTTATTACGATTACGTATAAATATATATTATGACACGAACGATAAATAAATAAATCACGTAAACACGACACGAGAACACGTAATATTTTAGAACACGAAAAACAACGGGTTTCCCCTTGTGGGCCCCACCTAGCCGCGACATAGACAAAACAAAGGGGCCAAGCCCACTTTGGTTTTTAACTAAATTAGAAAAAGGAGGAAACATATTTTTCATTTACAGAGAATTAGAAAAATAACAAAAACCCTAGCCCCTCTTGTGCTCCCTTTGGCTGCCGGGTTTAACACCACCAAAAGGGGTGTTTGTTGATTTTTGGTTGATCCAATTCTTGCAAGATCGTTCGTGTTATTAATTTCCTTTTGTTCACGCATAGGTAATTCCTTAAACCTTTTTCTTTTTAATTATTTTATTAGATCTAAGAACACATGAAACATGATAATTAATTAACAAGATTTAATAACATGTAGATCTAATCACGAGGGTTAAAAACATGGGGTTTAAGGGGTGTTTGGTTCGGTCGGCGCACACAAACCGAGAGCCGAAGCTCTCGGTGTGGCTCGTCTGATCACAGCCGAGACCTACGGCTCTCGGTGGTGGCTTTGTGGCTCGGCAGCAAGCAAGACAAGGGACCCCGACGCATGTCGGGGTTGGCCTTGTTGTCATTGGGGGTCTCGGCTGAAAAACAAGGGCACCACCGGCTTAAGCCGGTGGCGGTTTGTCGCAAACCGTGGCAATCGGTCAAGCCGGTTCGCCACAATTAAGGGTTCGTTTGGTCCGGTTTAAGGGGTTTCACGGACCGGTTCACGACATGTTTAGATTTAAAACACGGGTTCGGTTCATGATTTATTTTTACAAGTTAATTATTTTTTTTACAAGATAAATTATTACAAGGTTAATTAAATTAATTTAACATGCTATTTAATTAATTTAATTAAGACATGACTTAGGTTATAATATTATTATTAATGATACATGATTTTAACCTAAGTATCTTATGATTTAATTTTAGACTAAAGTTGTTAATTAATTATTAAAACATGGCATATAATTAATTAATTTCCATGACTTAGGTTATATTAATAATAAATATTAATACATGTTTTAACCTAAGTATTATTTACCACTTAATTAAATTAAATCATGTTTATATTTAATTAAATCTTATAACCTATAGTTCATTTAATTTACATGTATTAATTAATAAATATAAAATTAATCACATGACTTAGAATATTAATCAGTAAAAACTTAAGCTTATATTATTAGATTAATAATCTAGCTTATTTCTAATTATGGAAACTTTCTATTTTTAGAAACTTATCTATTTTAAGCAGCTAATCTATTTATGGAAACTTTCTATTTTTAGAAAGTTATCTATTTTAAGCAACTAATCTGTTTATGGAAACTTTCTATTTTTAGAAACTTATTTATTTAAGGCATCTATTCTATTTTTGGAAACTTTCTATTTTTGGAAACCTGCTATTTTTAGAAAGTTACTTATTATTACACAACTAGTATAATAATACAAGAAACGCAAGTAATACTTAATCAGAATAGACAGAATACATGATAAACACAACATAACGTTAAAATCAATAAAACATGACATGAACATATAAAACAAGCAAAGACATGATATAAAACCAGTTACGTATACAATAATCAGAATACTTATACACGTTGTTAGGACCTCTATAATAGTTATTTGTAATAGGTATGCTAGGAGGTATGTAGTTCCTCCTGGTCCTAGTAGTAGTAGGAGCAACACGTGCTCCTGGTCTTTAGAAAGTCAAACATTATTATTTTGAGTAGTTTGTTAGGATATGCATGAGATATGCTAGGAAAGGATATGCATATCAGAATTACACGTTTTGGTTTAATGATGTATTAGGGTTTCCTTGTAGTATAAAAGGAACCATTGGCAGAAGGGTTAAACACACCTTCATCAAACATTATTCTAGTTCATATTAATATTAGAAATACTTAGTAAGGATCAAGTCATTATAGTTATTTTGTTTCTTCTTGTTCATAGTATTTGTATTCCGCATTTATACTATGTGAATCATCTAGAGTCTCTCTGTGAATAGACTTGTGATTACAGAAGTCGTTCACCATCCTTAACAGGCTGCAAGATCCATATCTAGTGGACCCAAAGAGTGGTATCAGAGCCTGGGAGAGTCTCTACACAAGAAGAATCAATTTTTCTTTTTACTAACATCTTTTTTAATCATGTCTGCATCTAGTTCTACTGAAACAGGAGAAGCAAGCACCCCTAAAACACAGCAACCTCAGCAAATCGTTGCTACGGTTTTCAATACGAATGGAAAATTCCCTTTCTTGAAGAAGGATGAGTATGATAGCTGGGCAGTGAAGATGGAATGCTAGATCACCAATACTGATCTAGACATTTGGAAAATTGTTCAGAATGGCAATAGTAAGAAGCTTACCGGAAGAGACAAGAATGGTAATGTCATCCTTCTAGATCCTAATACTCATGAAGAAATCACAGCTGTTTAGAAGGAAATCAAAGCAAAAACTATTTTGCTTCAGTCTCTTCCTGATGATCACATGGGTGATTTTTATCACTTCGATGATGCAAGAAAGATTTGGAATGGAGTAAAGGCAAGGTTTGGAGGGAATGAGGAATCAAAGAAAATGCGCAGATCCATGCTGAGAGATGAATTCACAGAATTCAAGATCTCTGAAACTGAAGGTATTCATCAAGGGTATGATAGGTTCCAAAAGATACTTAGCCAGTTGAATCAACTCAGGTACAAACCTGACAATAGAGATATCAATGACAGGTTTCTTAGAGCTTTACCTCACTCATGGAATCAAGTAGTCATCTCTCTCAAAGCAAAAGGTGGTCTTGACTATCTTAATTTTCATGACCTGTTTTATAAACTCAAAACCTTTAAGCCTCATGTGAGAGGCTACTCAAGTGACTCCTTTCCTACTCCTGCTAACTCTGATTTTTTTAGTTCCATGGGATCTAGTCCAATGTCTTATGCTAGTAGCCCAAGCTATATTGTGTCTTCTCAACATACTTCTACTCCTGAACCAAAAGCCAATACTGGTAGCATGGTAGAAGTTGTTCTTCACTCTTTTGTTGCTGATGTTGATCCAGAACAACAGCTTGCTTTTGATGATTTCAAACAGGTTGATAAACTTGACTTGGATGAAATGGATCTAAAATGGCAGATGGCTAAGCTCACTCTCCGGGTTCATAAGTTTGAAAAGGAAGTCGGTCGAAAATTTAACTACAATCCGAGAGAGCCAGCCAAGTTTGATAGAAGCAAGGTTAGATGCTATAACTGCCAGCAGCAAGGTCATTTTGCTAGGGAATGCCCTAACAAAACTGACCAGGAGAAGAACAGGTATTCAACCTTCAAGGTTCAAGAGCTCAAGGATGACAAGAAAGATTTGGTGTCTATTGACTCTATGGTTAACTGGAATGATCATCAGACTGCTACCTTGGAGTCTGCTGAAGCTTCTACTAATGTGTTTGCAATGATTGCTAGGAACCTATTTGATGCCGAGGAAGCAGAAGAATTTGCTCTTATGGGCATCTCACCTCAGGTACAAACTTGCCCTCTTGGTTGTCATGATAAATATTCAGAACTGTTGTCTCAATACAATGAGCTAAATGAACAAAATAACAAATATTTTTTAGAGGTTCAAGCATATAAAAGTTCTTTAATAACATTGGAACAACAAAAGAGGTGGCTTCAGGATACTCAACGCGAATATGAGGATAAAATTAGAATCCTAAACATTGATTTAGAAAACACCACTAACATGCTTAAATACACTGAAAAAATTAAACAATGACAGTATTAAAGATAAGCAAGACATGCAGACTAAATTGGATGCTACGCTTTTACGATTTGAAAAATGGCAAAAAGCACCCAAGATTCTTTCTAAGTTAATTGATAGTAGCATGTCTGATAGAACTAAGAGTGGTTTGGGCTTTGATAAATATATTGATTCAGAAGATGTGTTTGATTTATCTTTTTCAAGTGTCTTTGATCCTGACAAGGAGGAGGGAAAACCTAGTTACAATAGGTTTTGTTAGGTCTACTAGATGTAGATCTTGCAACCTGTCAGGACCGGTGAATGACTTCTTTAATCACAAGTCAGATCACAAAGAGACTCTATACACAATATGAATATAGAATATAAATATAATCAAGGAGAACAAAATAACTATAAAGACTTAATCCTTTCTAAGGATTTCTAATATTGATAATGACTAGAACTACGTTTGGTGAAGGTGTGTATAACCCTTCTGCCTAAGGTTCCTTTTATACTACAAGGAAACCCTAATACAGCATTAAAGAAAACGTGTAAAACTGATATGCATATCCTTTCCTAACATATCTCATGCGTATCCTAACAGAATATTAAGTAAATAATAAAGTTTGACTTCGACTAGGACCAGGAGCAGGACTTGCTCCTACTACTACTAGGACCTGGAGGAACTACATACCTCCTAGTCTACCTATTACATTTAACTATTACAATGGTCCTAACAATCCTCCCCTAAACTTGAATTTGACCTGTTGAGTTCAAGTTTCCTGGAAAACGTGCAAATAAGCCCGAGGATTGTATCAGCAAAACAAATAGCAGCATCAGAAAGATAAGAATCAGAGTAACCACCGCAACATGAAACACTAGAAGCTTCTCCAAAGCTTGGAACAAATCAGCATCGTGTTGAATCTTTTCAGCAACATGAGCAGATTTGATGAGCCTTTACCAAGTAGCTGCTCGCTCTTGGGCTAGCCAGTCTTTCTGGTGGAATAAGCATCACCCTGGGAGACTAGAACCCAGCCCAACTCTTAGAACGTGAATCAATGGTGAGTGGGAGTACCCTGATGATTTTAGGCAAACCATCACAGCCGTCAACGGATTTGATATGTCTTTACCAGAAGCCGTACCCCTATGGACTCGCCAACTCTTAGCAATGAAGCATCGGTGAGTTGAACACCCTATAGCGTAAAGCAAGCTATTACAGCTATCAACGGATTTGATAAGATCTTTACCAAGAGCCGTACCCCCTTGGATTAGCCACTTTTCAGTCCAAGACTATAGCAAGTGAAAACTATCCAGTTTTGGGTAACCTGGCAACCATCAACGGATTTGAGAATCGCACCAGGAGCCGTACCCTCAAGGTGAATCAACTTTTTCTTGTTGATTTGACATGGTAAGTTGAGAACCATTTGTTGTGTGGACCACAGTCCAACACCAAGGGAAACCAAGTACCAGTACAAGCAGAAATCAGAACCACAATGTGAAGCAGCCAAGGGGTATCATATTCACAAGTATAAAATCCAATATGTGTTAAAAGTATAAGCAGATATTATATAAAAAGTATATTTTTTTGTTTTTTTTAACTATAAAGAATGAAGTTCACCCATCACTGTACATATTGGTGAAAAGAATGATAATATGAACAAATGAACAAAAATACAAAACATAAACACTTACAACCCAATCACCTCACAAACCAGAAGCAGCCTTCTTATCTGCTATCAAACGCGCCTGAATACCTTCCACCAACGTCGTGGCCATAGATGACTCATTTCCTGATGGAGCATTGGAAATTTGCAAATGAGTAGCCAACATTGCCTCCATCGAAGAAATTTTCAAAGGATAATCCACATCAGTCAGCATAAAAACCATATGGCCAGATTCTAATTCCAACATATGAACACCACATCCTGCATATAACTTCCAGCGCTGAATCACCCATTGCATTTGATCCTTCCATATGCCCGAAACAGGAGCATTAGGAGGAGCATCCAACATCAGCTTAAGATCAGCCCAGATACGCAGACCAGGCCATGAAGACACAGCCATGGGGTCAAAAGGCATACTAGAATCCACAAGGCCATACAACGCCATAAGATCCATACGGTCAGCACACGATAACACACCCTGCAAACCCGAAGCCAAACGCACAGACCCATCACTCAAAGTAATTCTATGGGATACCACACCAGGAAGAGTTGTGGAACGCTCAACCGTGTAACCAATAATATTCCCATTTCCCAACGGTAAGTCAGAATCACTGTCAGAAGCTGCATCAATCAAATTCTCAGGATCACGCTTCTCATAAGGGACTGTCTTACCACGACGAACACGACGAGCCTGTTTCTAATGAAGCGAACGTCTAGGTGTGGGATCACTAGGTATGGATTCAACCTTTACCGTAACCTCAGCAGCAGCAGTGGGAGCAGGAGAAGTAGACTCATGAGTTTGCCCACCCAATGGATCAATAGGAGCTGCAGCAGAAGTAGGAATTGGTTGAGTTCCAGTAACCGGTGGTGGTGGAGATGACAGATCAGGTGTAACAGCAGTATTTGGGGTGGTAGCAAAGGTGGTGGTTGGAACATGTAGGGTGGTGGTAGCATGAGTGGTGGTGGTAGTAGCATCAACGGTGGTGGTAGCATGACCAGCAGTAGAACCCAAAAGAGCAACCAAAGGAGAAGTAGAAGTACCAACAGAAGTAGCAACAAAACCAGATGGACTAGCAGCAGAACCAGAAGTGGGAGCAGATGAAGGACCAGTAGAAGCAGCAGGCGAAGAAGAGATCACACCACGAGGATGGTAAATAAATCTTTCCGGAATTGGTTGACTCTGACGCTTAACCATACTCTCATAAAGTGCCTTGAGCTCATCAAAAGTCAAAGCCCGAACCCGGTCCCACTTCCAAGGAGCATTAAAATGAGCAGCAGACTGATATTTCACATAGCGTTGCATCTGTTTGCGCTCCTCAGTTCTAGATAACGGTCTGTTCTTTCTCTGTTCCCGAAGCTGTGCAGCAAGGGCCAACTAGTTCTTACGCATCAATACCATAGCTCTCGGAATACAATTGTGCTCATCAACATCGTCACCCAAAAGATCTGTAAACTGAGCATAATCCCGGGTGAGAACAGTCAAAACCTGCATCCACTCACTCTCACTCCAATGCATTGCATCGTGCTGAATTTGTTCACGCCTACGCTGTCGAAGCTCTTCTTCAGCATCCCTATCAGCTTCATCAATCTCGGCCTGAATCCGACGAGCAGCCTCCTCACCTAACCTTTCCTCTTCAAGTTGTCGACGGGTACGCTTACGAGATGGTGATGGAGCATCAGTCATCGGGGCCTTGCCCTTCGAATCATGGGAGGGACCAGCATTGGAACCAGTAGCAGGATCAGAATCACCATCCATAGGAGTGGGAATGGCACCAGGAGAAGGAACACTGGAGGATGTCGGAGGAACCGGCAAATCATCATAAACTTTATCAGCAAAGGCAGCCTTTGCCAATAATGTCAAACCATCCTCAACATGCTCCGTACCCTCCTCATCAGAATCCGAATGGATCACATGCTTCTTTCGGCGCCGTTGCTGAGTTTCCAAAGCTTTGATGCGATCAGCCAAAGGAAGAACAAACTCCCGAGTAAGTTTCCTGTGTTGGTTCAAATCGGCTTCTAATGAAATCATCCGCTCATGGTACCTGCGCAAAAGATCAAGCAAAGACATAAGTGTAGTAGGCTCCTCCGCCTGCCCACCAAGAGAACTTGGGTCAGGGAAAGCGTCATTGGAGCCTGATGTAACAGACGGGTCAACCTGTGGAGTACTAGCACCAAACGGTTTATCAGTCGAGTGTGGAGCAGGACTAGGAGGTGGAGTCTCCACAAATGGAGACTTTTGTGGGACTAAAGAAGGACCAGCCTTGGAAGGGGATGGTTTTTCAACCACTACCTCCTCAACCAGTTCCTCCTCAACCACATGAGAAGGACCACCAGTAGGAGCCTCCTCCTCCATGGGGTCATCATCAATCACAACAAACTCAGGAGCCTCCTCCTCCTCACCCATAGGACCCTGAGCCAATCCCAACATGGCCTCAGTCAGGGGCCTCCATTCCCCAGTAAACCCATTGACCATATTGTAATACACTTTTGCTGTAAGCTTAGACGGCACATGCTCAGTCCTATCACGAGGAATACAAACTAGTATTTGCTGAAGAAACCTAGGGTACATAAGAAACTTCTTTCTCGAACCAGCATTTGACAGATTACTAACCATCCCCTCAAATAGATAATGAGCAAAGTTAAAAACTCTACCCTGGGCTAAGCAAATAAGACCAGTAGCCAAGGGAGTAGGGAAAGCATCCCAACTCCCAGACTTGGGACTCATACAATGGATTAGAAAGTGGACCAGAAGCTTCCATTGGGGGGGAAAACCTATTTTTCTGGAAGTTAAACTTCCCCTTATGTTCGTATCCTAAAGCAGCCATCCCCTCCAATACCTCTGAATTGGGGATGGATTCAACACCACCCTCATCCTGAAGATGAAGAGAATAACAAATAGAAGCCTCAGTCACCACATATGCACGTCCATCTATGGTAGCATGGAGTGCACGTGGACGACCAACCACATCCACAAGTCGAGCAGACGCCCAAAATTGACGAATAACACTATCATATATGGTGGGACATACAGTAAATGCAAACCTTAGGTTGGAAGCGTCAATGAAATCCAGGATGTCAGCAAAATGTTCACGATGTGGACCATCACCCAGATAAGCAACTCGGTTGTCAGCAGGTTGGTAAGCAAGAGCAGCCATGGATCTTGATTAATTGATGGAAGAAGGATTGTGATTAGGGTGGAGAGAGTAGAAACGGTTTTGTGTGTGTGTTGATTGTAATGAGTGAGTCAAGGGTGTAGTTTGACCATAAATAAAGAAAATGGTAACTGTTCATTGACCCCTATTAATGGGGGGTTGCCCTTTCAAATTTAACCATAATTGCATATTAACCACTTGCCCTTTTTAACATAATTACCAACTCCCAATTTACCATACTTAATTAAAAATGTAAATACCAGGATTGGGAGCGTTGACCAAAAGTCAAAACACACAATGGTCAGACCAGGAGCAAAACGTGATTAACAAAGGACAAACAGAATGAACAGTGTGCCAGACCAGTACCAGGAGCCAATCACCACTAGACATGGAAGGATTTTGAACCACCAGAAGCCAACCAATTATGACTAGAAGCTGACCAATGAGGACCAGACGCCAGGCATGTAAGACGATATCCACTAGAAGTGAGCAAAAACCTCCACCAGAAGTAACACACACCACCAGAACCAATAAAATAAGTTGTTAAAATCTATCAATACGTTAGTCTGTCCTACGAATATTTACACAAAGCCTCCCCTTAGGCTTTGCCTCCCCTCAATCCTAGACCTCAAGGATTGACCATCCCAATATGAACCACCAAGTGGTTAAACCTAGGACCATCAAAAGCTTTAGTCAGCAAATCAGCTTCTTCTCATTGGCATCTCGAATAAAATGATGCCGAATTTCAATATGCTTCGTTCGCTGATGAAAAACAGGATTCTTCACAATGCAAATAGTGATTTGATTGTCAATAAAAATTTTGGTATTCATAAAATTGAAACCATAATCCAACATCTGATTTTGGATCCACAAAACTTGTCCACAACAACTAGTAGCTGCAACATATTCAACTTCTGTTGAAGAAGTAGCTACTATTGTCTGTTTCTTGCATTGCCATGAAATAAGTCGACGACCCAAAAACTGACAACCACCAGTAGTAGACTTCCTGTCATTATTTGCCCCAGCATAGTCACTATCACTATAGGCATCTAGAACAAAAGGTGATTCTCTAGGATACCATAGACCCAATTTAGGTTGAGCCTTGATATACTTGAAAATCTTCTTCAATGCATTTAAGTTCGAAACCGTTGGAGTCACCTGGTGTCTAGAACACGCACTTACTGCAAACATGATATCCGGACGTGATGCAGTCAAATACATGAGGGAGCCTATCATAGACCTGTACATGTGAACATTGATCGGGGGGTCTGGCTCATTCTTAAGTTTGATTTTAGCAACTTCATAAGGAGTCGCTGCTGGGCGAAGAGGATCCATGTCAAACTTTTGAAGAATCTCATGAACATATTTATCTTGACTGATGAAAATCCCATCCGATTGTTGCTTGACCTGAAGACCAAGGAAGAAAGAAAGTTCTCCCATCGCACTCATCTGAAATTCGCCTTTCATCAAGTGTTCAAACTCATCACACCACTCCTTCCTAGTAGAACCAAAGATAATGTCGTCCACATAAACCTGAATAAGTATAATGTCCTTGGTATTCCTCCGAAGAAATAGTGTTTTGTCAATAGTACCCCTTCTATAGCCATTCTTTAACAAGAAAGTTGAAAGACGCTCATACCAAGCTCTAGGAGCCTGATGTAACCCATAAAGAGCCTTGACCACCTTGTAAACTTTCTTGGGATGAAGTGGATCTACAAAGCCCTTAGGTTGAGTAACATACACCTCCTCGTGAATTTTGCCATAGAGAAATGCACTCTTGACATCCATCTGAAACACCGTAAAGCCCACATAAGAAGCAAAGGCCAAAAACAGACGAATGGCCTGGATCCTTGCAACCGGAGCAAAAACTTCAGTGTAGTCAATGCCCTCAATTTGAGTATGGCCTTGTGCGACAAGCCTAGCTTTATTCCTTACGACAATTCCCCGTGCATCCTTCTTGTTCTTGAGAATCCATTTGGTATTGATAGCTGTCTTTCCATCTGGTAAGTCAACCAGAACCCAAACATTCTGAAACAAGAATTGCTGCATTTCCTCCTGCATATCCTCCACCCAACTTTGATCCTCAAGAGCATGAGAAACAGACCTAGGTTCTACCTGTGAAAGAAAACAAGCAAACAAACAGTGTTTAAAGTCCGTATGATTATTACGCCTTTGATCTTCAATATAGCTCACAAGAGCATGATGATCAGACGAGGCCTTCTGCTGCATTCTGCATGTCTTGACAGTAGAACCAGGATCTCCAATTATTTGAGTGGTAGGATGATCTTTGTGTGATTACAAGACTAGATTGGATCACCAACAAAGTCAGCATCATATGAAGCATTGTGGAAAATCCCATCTACTGGTTGTTTATGAATATCATCCAGCTTGGTAGAAGACTGCTTTTGATGGTTCCCCAAATCAGAAGGACTAGAGAAACGAGTATTGGAAGCAGACTTACTAGCTGGAGTACCAGTAGGTGATAAGCTAGCACTAGGAGCAGAAGTTGGAGTACCAGTAGCAGCTTTGTCAGTAGGCTCAACCAAGGGAAACTCAAAACCACCTTGAGCAGCTGCTTTAGTAGCTTCTTGTTGTTGTTTGAGAAGAGTGTCAAGAGCTACTTGGGAATCCTGTACATCCAATGGAGTTGCATCACTAGGAGGAGTAGGAGAAACTGTGGTGGAATAGGATGGAACCACAAAAATGTCATCCTCATCATCTGAATCAGAAAGACTAGAAGGAACACCAGTACTAGAAGTTGCAAACACTTGTTGTCCTGCGTCATGGTTAGTTTTGAAACGAAAATATCCTAACGAATCACTAAGATAATCAAGATCAAAATACCATTCTGGACCCTTGCCTTGAATGTTTGACTTCTCTTCAAAGTACCTGAGATTTATAGTTTCAATGATTCGCTTGGCTTGGAGATTGTAGACACGATAAGCCCGAGAGTGAGCTGAATATCCCACAATGTATCCTTCATCTGCCTTGCCATCAAACTTCCCCAAATAGTCACTAGTATTCAGAATGGTGACTGGACACCCAAAAGGCTTCAAATGAGCAATATTAGGAACTTTGCCCGTGAGCAACTCATAAGGAGTCTTCTTGTGAGGATTGGTAATAGAAACCCTATTCAAAACATAACTTGCAGTATTAACAGCTTCTGTCCAGAACATGGTTGGAAGCTTGGAATCGGCAAGCATAGTTCTTGTTGCTTCTATTAGTGTCCTGTTCTTTCTTTCTGCCACACCATTCTGTTGAGGAGTCCTTGCTGCACTATAATCTCTTCTTATGCCCTTAGCATTACAAAGTGCGATGAGGTCTTTATTTTTAAACTCGGTTCCATTGTCGCAACGAATACCTTTAACTTTCTTGGACAACTGGTTCTCTATCAGGGTAAGAAAATCTCTAAGAATTGAGTAGGTCTCACTCTTGGCAGCCATGAAGAACACCCACGTAAACCTGCTATATCCATCAGTTACCACCAGACAGAATTGCTTGTGGTCAATACTTCTAATGGAAGTAGGACCAAATAAGTCCATGTGTAGTAGCTGCAATGGTTCAGTAATAAGACTAAGAGCAGTAATGGCCTTGAAGGATGCTTTGTGCTGTTTTCCTTTGCTGCAGGCAATACAATTTATATCATTTCTAAACGTCTTGGGAGGTAAACCAGAGACCAGATTCAGATTTGCAAGTTTGTGAATGGTCTTGAAGTTCACATGCCCCATCCTTCGGTGTCATTTAGTGGATTCATCTTCTGAGGCTTTAGCAAGTAGACATGCTAGTTGACCAGTAGGGTTGACTTCATTCAACTTGATGCTATAGAGATTGTGTCTTCTAGGGATTCTGAGTAGAACTTGTGAGTCATCCAGAAGCGGAAAGTCTTTGGAAAGCACAAGTGCATCAGTATCGGTGAAGAGAACAAACTGCTTCTTGTCACAAATCTGAGAGACCGATATCAAGTTGAAGTGTTGAAGTGCTTCCACATAGTAGACCTGCTCAAAATTTAGATTAGGAGTCTTTATCGTTCCTTTGCCAGTGATTCTGCCTTCACCCCCACCAAAATATCTCCATTGGATTGTTTGGATTGGATTAAAATTTTGTGGATAGATTGGATTAAAATTTTGAAAATAATTACTGGTGGTTTGGAATCCAATATTTCTCCAATGATCAGAAGCTAAAGGAGAGGACCTTCTAGAAGAAGTAAACGATTGAGCACTAGGATTAAGCCTTCTAGAAGCATATGGGGCAGCTCCTGGTGAACCAGGAGTAGGAAAAGCATGATTAACAGAAGCATGTGTGTCATAATAATCACAATCTTTAATTAAATGAAAGGCACTGCCACAAACAAAACATGTTTTGAATGACCTTTTATTAGAATTAGATTGTTTCATACTTCCTACTTTATTACACACAATTCTAGGAGGAACATTCTTCCTATGACTCAATAAACTAGGACCAGACACACTTGACATAACATCAACTCTTTCTTCACTCTTCCTAGCACCAGTAGCAGCATGTTCATTCAACTTGGAACTTGTAGGCCTTGACTCTTCACTTGAACCACTAGATGCAGAGTCACCGGCTTTGTCACTGAAAGTACATGAGACAAAGTCATTAGTATTAGTAGAACTTGTTGGGGACTCAAGCATCAGTGATCCATCCAAGTCATTATGCCATGAAGTGGGCATAAAAGTTCCAGTAAGAGGAGGAGGGACAGCATGCATTTCTGCTACTGGTTTAAACCTAATGTAACTAGGTTTTCCCTCATCCTCTTTGTCGGCATCAAAGACACTTGAAAAAGATAAATCAAATACATCTTCTGAATCAATATATTTTTCAAATCCTAAGCCTCTTTTAGTTCTACCAGACATGCTACTATCAATTAATTTTGAAAGATTTTTAGGTGCCTTTTGCCATTTTTCAAATCTTAGCATTGTAGCATCTAATTTGCCTTGCATCTCCTCTTTTTCTTTGATACTAGCATCTCTTACTGTTTCTGTATATTTCAGCATATTTGTCGTGTTTTCTAAATCGATGCTTAGAATCCTGATTTTATCCTCATACGCACGTTGAGTATCTTGTAACCACCTCTTTTGTTGTTCCAATGTGTTTAATGAAGCCTTATAGGCTTGAACCTCTAAAAAATACTTATCATTTTGATCATTTACTTCATTAAATTGGGACAACAATTCTGAGTATTTATCATGACAACCAAGAGGACAATGTTGTACCTGAGGTGAGATGCCCATAAGGGCAAACTCGTCTACTTCTTCTGCATCAGAGAGATTCCCAGCAATCATTGCAAACACGTCAGTCGAGGACTCAGCTGATTCCAGAGTAGAAGCCTGATGATCATTCCAGTTGACCATAGAGTCAACAGATACCAATGCCTTCTTGTCATCTTTTATCTCCTGAACCTTGAAAGCGGAGTACCTGCTCTTCTCCTGATCATTCTTGGTAGGGCACTCCCTTGCAAAGTGACCTTGTTGCTGGCAGTTATAGCATCGAACCTTGCTTCTGTCGAATCTTGCTGGCTCCCGAGGGTTGTAATTAAATTTCCTTTCTGCTTTCTTCTCAAACTTGTGAACCCTAAGAGTAAGCATGGCCATCTGCCATTTAAGATCCATCTCATCCAGGTCAAGTTTATCAACCTGTTTGAAGTCATCAAAAGCAAGTTGTTGTTCAGCACTAACATCAGCCACAAAAGAATGAAGAACGGCTTCTACCATACTACCAGACTTGGCAGTAGGATCAGGAGCAGAAGTATGCTGAACAGTATGCTGAGAGGAGACAGTATTGCTTGGGCTACTTGCATATGACATGGGACTAGATGCCATAGAACTCACAAAGGCAGAATTAGCAGGAGTGGGAAAAGAGTCACTCGAAAATCCTCTCACATGAGGTTCGAAAGTTCTGAGCCTATGAAACAGATCATCAAAGTTGAGATAGTCAAGCCCACCTTTGGCTTTGAGAGAGATCACCACCTGATTCCATGAGTAGGGTAAGGCTTTAAGAAACCTTGCATTAATGTCACCATCATCAGGCTTTGACCGAAGTTGATTCAACTAGCTCAATATCTTCTGAAACCTATCGTACCCTTGATGTAGACCTTCAGTTTTTGAGATTTTGAATTCTGTGAATTCATCTCTCAGCATGGATCTTCGCATTTTCTTTGACTCCTCATTGCCACCAAACCTTGCTTTTATGCCATTCCAGATCTCCCTGGCATCATCCAAATGGTAGAAGTCACCCATGTGATCTTCAGGAAGAGATTGAAGCAAAATCGTTTTTGCTTTGACCTCCTTCTTAATAGCTATGATTTCTTCATGAGATTTAGGGTCAAGAAGGGTAATATTACCATTCTTGTCTCTTCCAGTAAGCTTCCTGTTGTTTCCATTCAGAATGATCTTCCAAAGATCTTGATCAGTATTGGTGATCCACCATTCCATCTTCATTGCCCAGTTTTCATATTCACCCTTTTTCAGAAGAGGGAATTTACCATTCGTGTTTGAGACCGTAGCAAGGATCTGCTGAGGTTGCACAATTTTAGGAGTGTTGTCTTCTCCTGTTTGAGTAGAAGTTGAGGCAGACATGATAAAAAAAATATTAGTAATCAGAAAACTTGATTCTTCTTGTATAGAGACGCTCCCAGGCTCTGATACCACTTGTTAGGTCTACTAGATGTAGATCTTGCAACCTGTCAGGACCGGTGAATGACTTCTGTAATCACAAGTCAGATCACAAAGAGACTCTATACACAATATGAATATAAAATATAAATATAATAAAGGAGAACAGAATAACTATAAAGACTTGATCCTTTCTAAGGATTTCTAATATTGATAATGACTAGAACTACGTTTGGTGAAGGTGTGTATAACCCTTCTGCCTAAGGTTCCTTTTATACTACAAGGAAACCCTAATACAACATTAAAGAAAATGTGTAAAACTGATATGCATATCCTTTCCTAACATATCTCATGCATATCCTAACAGAATATTAAGTAAATAATAAAGTTTGACTTCGACTAGGACCAGGAGCAGGACTTGCTCCTACTACTACTAGGACCTGGAGGAACTACATACCTCCTAGTCTACCTATTACGTTTAACTATTACAATGGTCCTAACAGGTTTCAACCAGCTGCAGCAGTGCATGTTGTTCCTCCACCTCTTACAGGAACTTTTATGCCCATATCTAGGCATACTGACTTGGATGGATCACAGATGCATGAGTCTCCAAAAAGGTCTACTAATTCTAATGACTTTGTCTCTTGTACTTTCAGTGACAAGGCCAGTGACTATGCATCATGTGGTTCAAGTAAAGAGTCAAGACCTACAAGATCCAAGACAAATGACCCTGTTGCTACTAGTGCTAGGAAGAGTGAAGAGAGAGTTGCTTCTACTGTTTCTAGTTCTAGTTTATTGAGTCCTAGGAATGTTGATTCTCCTAGAGTTGTGTGTAATAAATTTAGTAGTGTGAAACAATGTCATTTGAATAAAAGGTCTGTTAAAACATGCTCTGTTTGTGGAAGTAAATTTCATTTGATTAATGATTGTGATTTTTATGATCAACCTCCTTCTGTTTATCGAGCTTATCCTGCTCCTGGTCCACCAGGGGTTGCTCCTTAATCTACTAGAAGACTAAACCCATGTGCCCGATCTTATTCTTCTTCTAGAAGGACCTCTCCTTTAGCTTCTGATCTTTGAAGAAGCAATGGTTTCACCCACAATAGACCAACCAGCAACTATTTTCAGAACTTTAATCAGAATTATGCTTTTAATTTAGACCAAATGTATTTTGGGTTGGGAAACTTCGGTACTGCTGTTAAGCCCTCAGCACGTTGTTCTTGGTCAAACAATAACACCCATATGATGAATAGGTAACCTAAGAACAACAGTGGATCTCATCAATCTTCTTGGCTATCTACAAAAGATCCACAAGGCAGACTCACACCTGAAAAGGTTTGGGTCCCCTTAAGACACTAACTTTTGCATATATCTCTTTTGTTGTTGTAGGTTACTCCATACCAAGATCCTACTCTAGGAATTGTTGATAGTGGATGCTCTAGGAGCATGACATGGAATAAAGGTCTTCTGTCTAACTTTGTACCATTTCAAGGCGGAAAGGTCTACTTTGGAGGTGGTGAAGGAAGGATCTTTGGCAAAGCAACAATACAGACACCTAACCTTAATTTTGAGCATGTCTACTATGTGGAAGAATTTCAACACTTCAACTTGATCTCTGTCTCTCAGATTTGTGACAAGATGCAGTTTGTTCTCTTTACGGATACTGAAGCACTGGTGTTATCCAAAGACTTTAAGCTTCCGGATGACTCACAAGTTCTACTCAGAATCCCTAGAAGACACAATCTCTATAGTATCAAGCTGAATGAAGTTAATCCTACTGGTCAACTAGCTTGTTTGGTTGCTAAAGCCTCAGAAGATGAAGCCACTAAATGGCACAGGAGGATGGGACCTGTAAACTTCAAGACCATTCACAACTTGGCAAATATGAACTTGGTCTCTGGTTTACCTCCCAAAACTTTCAGAAATGACATCAATTGCCTTGCGTGCAGCAAAGGCAAACAACACAAAGCATCCTTCAAGGCCATTACTACTCTCAGTCTCATAACTGAACCATGCAGCTACTACACATGGATTTATTTGGTCCTACCTCCATTAAGAGCATTGACCATAAACAATACTATCTTGTGGTAACTGATGGGTATAACAGGTTCACGTGGGTTTTCTTTCTGGCTGCCAAAAGTGAGACATACTCTATTCTCAAGGACTTCATTACACTCATTGAAAATCAGTTGTCCAAGAAGGTGAAAGGTATCCGATGTGACAATGGAACTGAATTCAAAAATGCAGACCTCATAGCACTTTGTAATTCTAAAGGTATCAAAAGAGATTATAGTGCTGCAAGGACTCCTCAACAGAATGGTGTTGCAGAAAGGAAGAACATGACACTAATAGAAGCTGCGAGAACCATGCTTGTAGATTCCAAGCTTCCAACCATGTTTTGGACAGAAGCTGTCAACACTGCAAGTTATGTGTTGAATAGGGTTTCAATTACCAATCCACACAAGAAGACTCCCTATGAGCTACTCACAGCTAAAGTACCAAGCATTACTCATTTGAATCCATTTGGTTGTCCTATCACCATTCTGAATACTAGTGACTATTTGGAGAAATCTGATGGCAAGGCAAATGAAGGATACATAGTGGGATATTCGGCTCACTCTCGGGCCTATCGTGTCTATAATATCCATGCCAAGCGTATCATTGAAACTTTTATTCTCAGGTACTTTGAGGAGAAGACAAACATCCAAGGCAAAGGTCCTGAATGGTATTTTGATCTTGATTATCTTAGTGACTCATTGGGATATTTTTGTTTCAAAACTAACCAAGATGCAGGTCCACAAGTGTTTGCAACCTCTAGTGTAGGTGCTCATTCTGGTTTTTCGGACTCAGATGAGGAGGATGATATTTTTGTTGTTCCATCCTATTCCACCACAGTCTCTCCAAACAACACTGCTACTCCTATTGACGCCTCTCCATCAGACATTATGGACTCACAAGGAGCTCTTGACACATTGCTCAAGCAACAACAAGATGCTACTACAGCAGCTGCTCAAGGAGGCTTTGAGTTTCCCTTGAGTACCCCTGCTGTCCAAGTTACTCCTAGTGCTCTTAATGTTACTCCTAGTGCAAGTTTATCACCTATTGGTAGTCAAGTTAGTGATCCAACATCCTCAACTAGATTCTCTGGTCCTTCTGACCTGGGAAACTATCAAAAGAAGACTTCTACTAAGCTGGATGATATTCATAAGCAACCAATAGATGGCATTTTCGACTCTGCTTCATATGATGATGACATTGTTGGGGATCTTAATAACTTGGCACCAAAAGTGGATGTAGATCCTATTCCTGTTAAGTAGATGAATAAAGACCATCCTACTACTAATATCATTGGAGATCCTGGTTCTATTGTCAAGACTCGCCGCATGCATAAGAAAGAAACGCCTGATCATCATGCTCTTGTGAGCTACATTGAAGACCAAAAGCGTAATAATCACATAGACTTTCTTCATTGTTTGTTTGCTTGTTTTCTTTCACAGGTGGAACCTAGGTCAGCCTCACATGCTCTTAAGGATCAAAGTTGGGTGGAGGCTATGCAGGAGGACATGCAGCAGTTCTTGTTTCAGAATGTTTGGATCCTAGTTGACTTGCCAGATGGAAAGACAACAATTGGTACCAAATGGATTCACAAAAACAAGAAAGATGCAAGAGGTATTATTGTGAGAAGTAAGGCTAGGTTGGTTACACAAGGTCACACACAACTTGAAGGAATTGACTACACTGAAGTCTTTGCTCCTGTTGCTAGGATTGAGGCCATTCGTCTGTTTTTGGCTTTTGCTTCTTATGTTGGCTTTACGGTTTTTCAGATGGATGTCAAGAGTGCATTTATCAATGGAAAGATTGATGAGTAAGTTTATGTCACTCAACCTAAGGGCTTTGTGGATCCACTTCATCCCAAGAAAGTTTACAAGGTGGTCAAAGCTCTATATGGACTTCATCAGGCTCCTAGAGCTTGGTATGAGCGTCTGTCTACTTTCTTATTGAAACATGGCTATAGAAGAGGCACTATTGACAAAACACTGTTCCTTAAAAGGAATGCCAAGGACATCATCCTAGTTCAAGTGTATGTGGATGATATTATCTTCGGTTCTACTAGAAAGGAATGGTGTGATGAGTTTGAACAGCTAATGAAAGGCGAATTTCAGATGAGTGCTATGGGAGAACTCACATTTTTCCTTGGTCTTCAAGTCAAGCAGCAGTCGGATGGTATCTTCGTAAGTCAAGACAAGTATGTTCATGAGATTCTTCAGAAGTTTGATGTGGAACCTCTTAGATCAGCAGCAACACCTTATGAAGTCACTAAAGTCAAGCTCAAGAATGAGCCAGATCCTTCGGTAAATGTTCACATCCGGACATTATGTTTGTAGTAAGTGCTTGCTCTAGACATCAGGTGGCTCTAATCGTATCTAACTTGCATGCAGCCAAGAAAATATTCAAGTATATCAAGGCACAACCCAAGCTAGGCTTGTGGTATCCTAGGGAATCACCTTTTGTTCGTGAAGCTTATAGTGATAGTGACTATGCATGTGCTAATAACGACAGGAAGTCTACTATTGGTGGTTGTCATTTTTTGGGTCGAAGACTTATCTCATGGCAATGTAAGAAACAGACAATAGTAGCTACCTCTTCAACAGAAGCTGATTACGTAGCTGCTGCTAGTTGTTGTGGACAAGTCTTGGGGATACAACATCAGATGCTGGATTATGGGTTCAACTTCATGAACACCAAAATTTTCATCGACACCCAAAGCACTATCTGCATTGTGAAGAATCCTGTTTTTCATCAACGAACCAAGCATATTGAGATTAGGCACCATTTTATAAGGGATGCTAATGAGATGAAACTGATATAGGTTCTTAAAGTGCATACGGATGATAATGTTGCTGATTTATTGACTAAAGCCTTTGATGGTCCGCGGTTCAACCACTTGGTGGTTCACATTGGAATGGTCAATCCTTGAGGTCTAGGATTAAAGGGAGGCTAAGCCTAAGGAGATGCTTAGTGTACATATTTAATTGCACAGTCTAACATATGGTAGATTCTAACAACAGTTTTTTTATGGGTATTTGCGGTGTGTATAACTTGTAATGGAAGATTTTGGTTCCTCCTAGTGGTAGTCTTCAGCTCCTAGTGGGTACAAACCCTTCAAGTACACTCATGGTTGGCTTCTGGTATTGCTTTTGGGTCACTGTTCACTTCGTTGACTTTCATTGACCACTTGGTGCTTCTAGTGTTGACCATTACGTGTTTTGACTTTTGGTCAACGCAAGTTACTTCTGGTATATATCTTTTTATTTATCTTTGATAACTGGGATTTGCAAATAATGGTTAAGGGGCAAGTGGTTACTCTTGCATTAATGACTTAATTTTTGAAAGGGTAACCCCATAATTAGGGGTCAATGAACAGTTATATGACCATTATTTATGGTCAAATCCCTCAATTGACTCATTCATCCCAACCATACACACACATACGCTCCTACTCTTTCCCTCTTCAATCAATCATCTTTCATTACTTCAATCATCAACAATGGCTGCTCTCTAGTAAAAACCCGATCATAACAAGGTGGCCTATCTTGGCGAAGGTCCTAAACAAGAAGAGTTCACAGAAATCCTGGAATACATCGAGGCTTCCAATCTAAGGTATGCTTTTACGGTTTGCCCTACTGTCTATGATAGTGTTATTCGTTAGTTCTGGGAAACTGCCCATCTAGTTGATGTTTTGGGACGCCCACTAGAGCTCCATGCTACCATAGATGGTCGCTCATATGTGGCGTCTGAGGCATCTATTAGGTCTGCCCTTCATCTCTAGGATGAAGGTGGCATTGTCTCTATCCCCAATTCAGAGGTATTGGATGGGATGGCTGCTCTAGGCTATAATCATGGGGGGAAGTTTAACTTCCAGAAAAATAGGTTTTCCCCCAATGGAATCTTTTGGTTCACTTCTTGATCCATTGTTTGAGTCTAAAGTCTGGGAGTTGGGATGCATTTCCCATCTCCTGGCTACTGGTTTGATTTGTATTGCACAGGGTCGTGTGTTTAACTTTTCTCGTTACTTGTTTGATGAAATGATTTGTAACTTTAGTAGTACTGGCTCTAGGAAGAAGTTCTTGATGTACCCTAGGTTTTTGTAGCAGGTTCTTATGTGCCTACCTAGAAATAGGGAGGAATATGAGACCCCAAAGCTTAGTTCCAAGGTGTATTCGAATATGGCACTTGGTTTTAAGGGTCTTTGGAGGCCTCTTACTGATGTTATGTTGGGCCTTGCCCAAGGGGGTCCTAATGTGATTCCTCCGGCTGATGAAGTCGAGGAGGAACTTCCATTGGAGGATGATCCTATGGAGGAGGATCACCATGCTACTGGTATGCCTCATGTGGAGGTGGAGGAGCCCACTAGAGAGGTGGTGGTAGAAATGCCATCCATCTCAAAGGCTTCCCCCTCCTCTCGCCCACATGAGTCCCCATTTGCTGATACTCCCCCTTTTAGTCCAGCACCGCATTCTACTGAGAAGCCGTCTAGCTCTCATGCTCATATAGATGACCATCTGTTGCTTCTGGTCCCAATGATGCTTTCTCCAACCGAAGTCCTCTTGGTAGGGAAGCTGAGGAACCTATTACACTAACTTCTTTGCTAGCTCTTATGCACAGGTATTATGCGAGGGTTGTTTCTTTAAGAGATGATCTTAATCTGCACCGCAAGCTCACACGGGACTTCGTACTTCCCTTGGCAAACAGGATTAAAGCATTGGAGTCACAACAGAAGCGCCAAAAGAAGAAAGTTGTGCTTTCTGATTCTGATGAGGATATTGAGGAGGATGGGTTGACTATTTTGGCCAGGGCTGCTTTTGCTGATAAGACGAGTGATGATATGCCAGCTCCTCCTAGTCCTTCATCCATTCCTAAGACTGTTGATCCCAAGCCAATGGATTCTTCTACTGGTCCTTCTGCTGGTTCTTCTTATGATACCAAGGGCAAAGCCCCTATGACTGATGCACCCTCTCCTCCAAAGAAGCGTACTCGCAGACAACTGGAGGAAGATAGGTTGGGGGAAGAGGCTGCTCAGCGACTGCAAGAGGAGATTGATCAACAAGCTAGGGCTAAGGATGAAGCTCTTCAACAGCAAAGGCGTGAGAAATTGAGACATGATGCCATGCATTGGGATGACAATGACTGGATGAGGGTGCTTACAATACTTACTTCTGACTACTCGCAGTTCACATATTTGTTGAGAGCTGATGTGAATCAACATAATTATATTCCATGGGAAATGGCTTTGATGCGTAAACAACAGTTGTCTCTGGCTGACCAGCTTCGTTAAAAGCGTCGTAACAGACCTATGTCGAGAACCGAGGAGAGGAAGTTGATGCAGCAATATGTTAAGAATCAATCGGCTGCTTACTTTCACACTGATGGACATGGGAACGGGTTAGGGGATTGTCCTTTGATGAGCTTAAAGATCTGTACACGAAGATGATCAAGCATCAAAACACACCGGTCCCTGAACGCTTTATTTATCGCCCTCCTCCAAGTGTTGTTCACACTTCTCAGCCTGCTGCTGCCCCCACTTCTTCGTCTAGTGTTCCTAAGGATACTTCTGCTGTTGCATCTGTTGGTGCTCCTTCTACTGTTGTTCCTACTACCATGATAGGTGTGTAAACACCCATCCTCTTTACCACTTAATTACAATAATAACCGAGCCAAAACGTGTATTTTATGTCTTTTATGTCGGAATTATGCGCGGTTTGTGTTTTTGTTGTGATTTAGGACGAAAAGGTGAAAAGTGGAGAAAACACGGGCATTCACGGGCTTTTATTGAAGAAAAAGATGAAAGACGAAGTCAAGAAGTCAAGAGTGGATAAAGAACGGAAGTCCAAGACCAATTCTGAAGATTTATCGAAGAAAAAGTCAAAAGACGGAAGTTTACTTAAAGCTGAAGAACTCAAGTCTATTTTACTGAAGAATTAAAAGACGAGTTCAAAGAAATCCCGAGCCAAAAGTCATTAAAAGTCCAAGATTAAAGAAGATAAGAAGAAAAGGACTAAGCATGCAATTTAAAGAAGATTAAAGAAGGAAGGACTTAATCTTGCAATTAAGAGAAAAGGAAGAAGGGGAGGAAGCTTCCTAATCCTCCCCTATATATAGTTTAGGCTAGTTAATTATTTTCTTTGTTGGCTAAGTGTGACAACTAGTCTTCCATTTTATTTACCTTGCACCTTTAATTCATGTCAATTTAAATACTTGTCAAATTTAAATACCTTGTCTTGCACCTTAAATTCCTTTAATTTCAAGTAAGTTTCCATTTAATTCTTGTCAATCTTTATTTTATCTTGTTAATCTCCTATCTACCTTTCTAGATCTTTGATTTTTATGTTTATGTTTGTGTTCATGTTCATGTTCTTATTTTGATCAAGTGGGTTTTTGATTATTGTGGTTAGATTTGTTAGTTTTGTTGATTTAGATTGTTTGTTTATGATTATTGAATGTTTTGTTATTAGTTTAGTTTAATCTTGTGTTTGATTTTGGTTAAATTTGTGGTTAGATTCGTGTTATTGTGATCCCTTGTTCTTCGGGGGTGTTTGTTTCTGTCACTGTGTTCCCAGGTAAGTTCCGAGCCAAGAGAAGGAGTTCTTTCATTCGGAACTTTCAAAGTTCCGAACTAGTGGGTTTCATCCGGAAAAGTTCCGAGTCAAGACTTCCGTACGAAAGTTTCGACTCAAGGGGGCTTCATCCGGAACATTCAAAGTTCCGGATCAATACTTCCGGACGAAAACTTCCGGATCAAGAACTTCCGGACGAAAACTTCCGGATCAAGAAGTTCCGGATCAGCAATCTCATTCGGAACTCTAAAAGTTCCGAACGAAAACTTCCGAATCAAGTTCATCCGGAAAACTTCCGGATCAATACTTCCGGACGAAACTTCCGACTCAAGCATTGCTCATTCGGAACATTCAAAGTTCCGAACCAGGAGAGTTCATTCGGAACTCAAGAACTTCCGAGTCAAGGGATAATCAGAAACTTCCGAATCAAGGATTTCTTTCAGGTTCTTTTTAGTCTTTCTTTTTAAATTTCTATCTTTTATTTTCAAGCTTTATTTTTTCCCGCCCTTTTTCCTTACTCGCATTTTAAATTAATTTTGTCTTAGCTTTATTTTAGCCTTGCCTTAATTTAAGTTTTAGTTGCGATTCAAGATTGCCTTAGTTAGATTTAAGTTTGCCTTATTTATGTTTAGTGCCTTTTATTTTCAGTCACGTTTTTAAATACTTGCCCATTAATTTAATTAGACTTAGATCAATTCGATTAGACCACGAGAACGATAAATTTTTATACGGGTGTCAAAAAACCTTGTATTAAAATGGCGCCGTTGCCGACTCTTTTCGTAAAGATTAACGGTTTTCGGTGAGTGACGCATTGCTTTTTGGGATCCGTTCACTTGTGAGCGTTATTTTTCTTGCATAAAAAATTCAAAAAATCATAAAAAAAATTAAAAATTTACAAAAATCCATAAAAATAAAAAATTTCAAAAATCCAAAAAGATTTTATCTTTATTGTGTATATATATTGTCTTTGTGTTTGGTTTCTTTTTCTTTTGCATTTTCAGGTGTATGCGTACTAGATCTTCTAATTATCAAGAGCCCGAGACTCAAGAATATTTAAGTATGTCAGGTGTCAACAACAACATTCCACCGCACCTCAATAATAACAACAATGTTCTTCCACAGCCCGATCTTCGGACCATGGAGGAGCTTTGTCAACCTACCATGTTTGGACGAGGAGGACCGATTGCGCCGATGCAAATCAACGCTCCTGAGTTTTCGTTGAAGCACCACATGATTCAGCAAGTGCAAACTAACCCATTCCGTGGATTGCCTGATGATGATGCCAACAAACACCTCGACAAGTTCATTACAATCACCCAAAGCATGAAGTTGCCTGGTGCCACAATGGATGTCCTTCGCCTACAACTCTTTCCACATACTTTATCACATCATGCCGAGAAATGGTTTGATCGTCTCCCGAAGAATTCTATTCACACTTGGGATGACATGACTCAACGCTTTTTATCGCGCTACTTTCCACCATCCATGGTCACGAGCCTTCGCAATCAAATCAGCGGTTTCATGCAAGATCCTGATGAATCTCTTTTTGATGCTTGGGAGAGATATAATTTCTTGATCGATAGATGTCCAAACCACAACATGCTTCCCATCACATTGATTAATACTTTCTACAACGGATTGACTTTTCGTGATCGTGATACAATTAATGCAGCTGTCGGTGGCACATTTATGAAAAGGAGACCCGAGGAGTGTAGAGAGTTAATTGAGAACATGACTACTCACCACAAAAACTGGGATTCCTCTGCTTCTTCAAGGAACAACTCGAGAGTCAATGTTTCCTCCACCTCAGCAAACCCTGAGATGACCGAACTCACCCGCATGATGACTGAAATGAGCAAAAGTATCACGCTTCTCGCTTCAAACCAACAACAACAACAAGTTAAAGCGGTTGCTAGTCCTTGTGAAACATGCGGCGGTCCTCACTCATACACCGATTGTCCTTCAACTCAAGGAAATCCGGAAAATGTGTATGCAGCTTATGGTAATTATTCACCGGAAAATTACCAAGCTCGACCTCAAGGGGATAGAAATCTGCTGAGTTACCGTTCCAACAACTACCTTTCACCCGGTTTTTCTCCTCAAAACCAAAACCCCGCCAACAACTACAATAGGAGCAACCAAATCCCACCAAGAGCTTCTAACCCTTATCACCCACCCGCCCAACAAACCCCACCCATTAACAATGATGTTGAAGCCATCATGAGAACCCAAGGTGAGCAAATCAAGAATCTTCAGAGCCAAATTATCAATCTTAAAGGAGATATCACAAAGCAAGGAAATGAGATTAGATTCGAGCTTCGAGATAACATTCAATCCTCCTTCAGCAATCAAACGACTGATTTGAAGAATATGCTTGCTAGTTTCTTGCCCGCCGCTCAACCTTCTACTTCAAGTTCTCTACCTTCAAACACCCTCACCAATCCGAGAGCAAATGTGAGTGCTATTACTACGCGTAGTGGAATTACCATTGTCGATCCACCAATCCCACCCCCATCATTTACAACTCCTCCACCACCATGTATCCCTACTCCTCCTACACCTAGTATTAGTGCACCATTACCGTCTCCGCCTCGTCATGACGATGTACCTCGGAAGGAACCTTCAACATCTCAACCTTTACCTCCTACACCTGCACCTTCTCCACCCAAACCCAATATCCCTTATCCTTCTCGTTTGGGCAAGAACAAAATGCTAACCAAGGAGGAGTCTCAAGTGACTAGCTATATCAAGATGATTTCTCAAATGAACTTCAACATTAGCCTTCTTAAAGCACTTGTCCACATGCCTAAATTTTTCAAAGCATTTAAGGAATTGCTTAACAAGAAAGAGAAGTTGCTTGAGCTCGCCAACACACGCTTAAATGAAAACTGCTCTGCAGTTATTCTTAAAGAACTTCCGGAAAAGCTTGGAGATCCCGGTCGTTTTGTGTTGCCTTGCGTGTTCAACAAAACTGAAGAATTTACTGCCCTTACTGATCTCGGGGCCAGTATTAATTTGATGCCACTGAGTGTTTGGAAAACACTATCATTACCCGACCTCACTCCAACAAAGATGACTCTTGAACTTGCAAATCGCACTCTCGCTTACCCTGTTGGTATAGCCGAAGACGTGTTCATCAAAGTTGGCACATTTACTTTTCCGGTTGATTTCGTCGTCGTTGATTATGAAATGGACCCTCGTATTCCTTTAATACTTGGTCGGCCATTCTTGAGAACCGGACGAGCTCTAGTTGATGTTGCCGAAGGTGAGTTAATCTTAAGAGTCGGGAATAATTCACAAGTTTTTAAAATGGGGAAGCTTACAAACAAATCCTTTGGAGGCCGAGAATTAGTCAATATGATTACTGTGCATGATGACTTTGTTGTCTTCAACAATCCGCTATTCGATTCTTCCACTGATAATCCACTTTTTCAAGATGATGTGGATGATTCTCTCCCTACTTTGGCAGCTTCTCCCATTTATGATTCTCCACCGGTCTTTGATGCTTATGATGATGACGATTCTAGCTCAGATTCGGATGATTTTGATGATTGTACTTCTGAGTATCCCGAGATGCCCACTTTCGATGGTTTTGATGAGGCCGATACTCTTTCGAGCGATTCTTCACACGATGAAGATCCTCCGCCATCACTCGATCCTACTTTGGATGATTACTCATTTGAGGAAGATTTCTCTACGTTTCTCAACACATACTTCCCTCATGAGAGTGATGCTCCTCCTTATGACTTTGAAGATTATCGTCTTGATCCTACTTTGGATTTGAAGCACATTCTTTCTAAGGAGAAGAAACCGGTCGACACCAATATCCGCAGCACGTATGAGTTAACACCTCTTTGTCCCCCTTCTGAGGACGAGGTTGTGCTTCTTCGTGGATCTTCTTCACACTCTGCTGAGCCTGAGTGCTATTTTCCCCTAAAGGAAAAGGTGTTCGACCCCGGTATTGATATTCTACAGCCATCTCAGTATCCACCTGATGAAATAAAAGGAAAAATCTTTGGAACTTATGGAAATCTGCTTGCACCACTTCACCCTTGCTTCCACCGTGCTCCATCACTGCTTACGGGAACCTTGCCTATTCTTCTTTGGCTTGCCTTGTTCGCCTTAAGCTTATGTTATTTGATGGACGAAAACTATGTCTTTGATCCTGGTGGATATGTTTCATGCTTCTTCCTATCATGATCAAGGTCGAGTCAGGCTCACGACTCGGTTAACAAAAATCAAGCGCTTCTTGGGAGGCAACCCATGCATCTATCTTTTCGCTTTCTTTATCATAAGTGTAGGGGAGACCCGTTGGTTTGCTTTCCTCTCCTCTCTTCTTAATCAGGGATTCGAGCGCTCAATGATCCACTCTTGATGATTCTTGACGACCCGTGATTCCGTGTTCCATCTTCCCGGTTCTATCCTAAACTCTTTTCGATTCACTATTTTATATTTTCTCAATATTAAAATAGGAATCTCTTTAGTTGTCCTTTCCTTAGGAAATTTAAACAAAGTGCACAATGTCTTAAGTGTAGGGGAGTTTACTCCCACATGCTTAAACATTGAGGACAATGTTTATCTTAAGTGTAGGGGGACTTCTATCGAAGTTAAGTGGCCTTTTCCTTGTATTTGTCCTCATTTTAACCGGAAAATCAAATTTTCGACATTTTTCAAAATTTTTGATCTATTTTGGCCTATTAGTTTTTCCTTTTGTATAGTTATTTTCTTTCCTTATTAGAATAAAAGTTTAATAAAGTGGTTTTAATTTTCAAACGTTATGAATCTTTTGACTCAACCCGAGTTTACTTATCTAAGTTACTCTAGCTAGTATCCTTAACGTGTTTAAGTCAAGTTTTGCTAGGATTTTATATAGGGAGCTATAAAACGCGAAAGTCTTAACTCTCACGGGTTAAGAACAAGAACTTTTCGCAAGTTCCTATAATTGATCCTAGAGAGTCGTTTATCAAGGGAACTTTAAAACGCGATTTCTAAACTTGAAAGAGTCTAAGAATTTGCAAGATACTATAGGTGACTCGAAAACCCAAAACTTTGATTTAATGGGCTAAGTATCCACGAGTCTCATTTCTTGAGATTTTAAACTGTGGAGAACGAGAGATGATAGAGCCAATTATAAGTTTGGTATTCTTTCGGGAATTTATGTGAGTTAATTATGAGCCTATTCTCCCATCGCCTGCTAATAAATTTATCTGCAATAAATAAGGTTATACGATTTGAAAAGTTACTTAGCTTCTAGCCCAAGATCGTTTAAAAGTTGCTCGGTATGGATTAGAGTTTATAGCCAAGGCATAACTTATTGAAGCGGGATGCGAAGATTAGCGAGTCCGAAAAGGCCCTAACAAGGCATGAGGGCTATATTTTGTTGCTAAAGATCCAAAGTGATGTGAAGAATCATTTATCGAAAATCAATATGAAGGATCGAGACACACGACGAAAAGCAAAAACTCCCCAAAAGTCATGGAGAAGTGTATCCGAAAAGACCCTAGCAAGGTATGAGGATAAATAGATCCAAGTCATAAAAGGAGGTGGATCGTTGTATATCAAAGTCCAAAATAAATATTGGAGAAAATTAAGAAGTCGTGGTTCGAGTATGAATCTCTCAAAACTTCAAGTGAAGAAATTCCATTATGAAAAGAAGACCATAATTTCATGAACGTCTCTCAAGGTTTGAAGTATGAAGTCGCTGCCAAATATCGGTCCGAGAAAGGTCTCAAATCGCGAAGCGAGTTATGCCAAGATATGAACTTTATGAGGTCCCGAGAAGCAGTTTTAAAAGATTTTGTCCTTTAGCTAACTATTGATTAAATCGTTCACTTTATTTTCGGTCTAATAAACTATCGAAATAAGTCAAACAATGTATCCTCGTGATCATTCAAGACAACAATAAAATATAAGAGATACCCCTAGGAATAAGGGAGTCTAAGTGAATAATTGGCCCACATGAGTTCGTGTTAGTTTGCTAACTTATAATAACAATGATCTCGTTTTTAAGCTTGGTTTGGAGAAAGTGAAAACTTGAGGATGATGATTATTCATAACATTTCCAAAACCCGAGGTATGCTTTTGATTTCTTTATATTGTATGTTTTTAATTTTCTATCTCTTCAATAAAGGCCAACATGGATTAATTATGATGAAAAAGGTAAACTTGCTTTGTAACTAATGCATTGCATGAGGACATTGCAATGGTCAAGTGTAGGGGATTTGATAGGTGTGTAAACACCCATCCTCTTTACCACTTAATTACAATAATAACCGAGCCACAACGTTTATTTTATGTCTTTTATGTCGGAATTATGCGCGGTTTGTGTTTTTGTTGTGATTTAGGACGAAAAGGTGAAAAGTGGAGAAAACACGGGCATTCACGGGCTTTTATTGAAGAAAAAGATGAAAGACGAAGTCAAGAAGTCAAGAGTGCATAAAGAACGGAAGTCCAAGACCAATTCTGAAGATTTATCGAAGAAAAAGTCAAAAGACGGAAGTTTACTTAAAGCCGAAGAACTCAAGTCTATTTTACTGAAGAATTAAAAGACGAGTTCAAAGAAATCCCGAGCCAAAAGTCATTAAAAGTCCAAGATTAAAGAAGATAAGAAGAAAAGGACTAAGCATGCAATTTAAAGAAGATTAAAGAAGGAAGGACTTAATCTTGCAATTAAGAGAAAAGGAAGAAGGGGAGGAAGCTTCCTAATCCTCCCCTATATATAGTTTAGGCTAGTTAATTATTTTCTTTGTTGGCTAAGTGTGACAATTAGTCTTCCATTTTATTTACCTTGCACCTTTAATTCATGTCAATTTAAATACATGTCAAATTTAGATACCTTGTCTTGCACCTTAAATCCCTTTAATTTCAAGTAAGTTTCCATTTAATTCTTGTCAATCTTTATTTTATCTTGTTAATCTCCTATCTACCTTTCTTGATCTTTGATTTTTATGTTTATGTTTGTGTTCATGTTCATGTTCTTATTTTGATCAAGTGGGTTTTTGATTATTGTGGTTAGATTTGTTAGTTTTGTTGATTTAGATTGTTTGTTTATGATTATTGAATGTTTTGTTATTAGTTTAGTTTAATCTTGTGTTTGATTTTGGTTAAATTTGTGGTTAGATTCGTGTTATTGTGATCCCTTGTTCTTCGGGGGTGTTTGTTTCTGTCACTGTGTTCCCAGGTAAGTTCCGAGCCAAGAGAAGGAGTTCTTTCATTCGGAACTTTCAAAGTTCCGAACTAGTGGGTTTCATCCGGAAAAGTTCCGAGTCAAGACTTCCGTACGAAAGTTTCGACTCAAGGGGGCTTCATACGGAACATTCAAAGTTCCGGATCAATACTTCCGGACGAAACTTCCGGACGAAAACTTCCGGATCAAGAACTTCCGGACGAAAACTTCCGGATCAAGAAGTTCCGGATCAGCAATCTCATTCGGAACTCTAAAAGTTCCGAACGAAAACTTCCGAATCAAGTTCATCCGGAAAACTTCCGGATCAATTCTTCCGGACGAAACTTCCGACTCAAGCATTGCTCATTCGGAACATTCAAAGTTCCGAACAAGGAGAGTTCATTCGGAACTCAAGAACTTCTGAGTCAAGGGATAATCAAAAACTTCTGAATCAAGGATTTCTTTCAGGTTCTTTTTAGTCTTTCTTTTTAAATTTCTATCTTTTATTTTCAAGCTTTATTTTTTCCCGCCCTTTTTCCTTACTCGCAATTTAAATTAATTTTGTCTTAGCTTTATTTTAGCCTTGCCTTAATTTAAGTTTTAGTTGCGATTCAAGATTTCCTTAGTTAGATTTAAGTTTGCCTTATTTATGTTTAGTGCCTTTTAATTTCAGTCACGTTTTTAAATACTTGCCCATTAATTTAATTAGACTTAGATTAATTCGATTAGACCACGAGAACGATAAATTTTTATACGGGTGTCAAAAAACCTTGTATTATACCACCACTTCGATTGTTCGTCCCACTCACTCTCAGGTTCATCCTACCACCACCAATGAAGCTACTACCACTCCTGCTACTAATCCCACCCCTGCTACTCCTTCTGTGCAAACATCAATACCGGTGACTGAACCACTTCCTACCTCATCCGCTGATGCAGCAAAATCTGATCCTATGGTTGGTAAGGACTTTGAGTCTACTACTGTTGATGCTATTGCTGCTGGAAAGGTCAAGGTTGAATCTTCTTCTGGTGTCCCTTCACCTCGTCGTTCTATTAGGAAGAAGAAGGCTCGTCGTGGAAAGTCTGTCCCGTTTGAGAAAAGAGATCCTGCAAATCTCATTGATGCTACTTCCGATAGTGAGACAGAATTGCACATGGGTAAGGGTTGGATTGTGGCTTGGGAAGTTCGGCCATCCCCTATTGTTCGTGGTACTTTTACTCATAAGATTACAACCTGTGATGGTTATGCTCGCTATGTCTCGGGACTGCAAAACATTTTGACATGGGTGGAGCATCGTGATCTTATGTTGTTATATGGTTTGGTGGATGCTGAGATTCCTCAATCTCCGAGTGAGTTGCCCAACTGGCCTGGATTGGCTATCTGGGGTGATTTGAAGCTAATGTTGGATTCCTCTCCTGATTCTCCCCATATGCTGGTGTATGGAAAGATCAACCTCGATGGGTGATCAAGAGGTGGAAACTATATGCTGGTTGTGGTGTTCATGTGTTAGAGCTTGAGACTGGTGTTGTGGTGTAACACTCTCATTTTTCATATCGGTACAGCGGAAGGGTCTTTCAGAGTGTTACGGGATAACACAATAACTCCAATCATAGACAACACATAAAAATGGTTGTACAAGGTTTAACAAACATTCATTCGATAAAAAGTTTCAAAAGTGTACAACAGGTCCCAAATTATACAGGTCATTAAGTTTACAAAACACAGATCGAATGAACATTTTTAATATTTAGTGTGGGCCATCAGAGTCGATCTCCATCCGGATTACCTTCAAGCACCTGAGATAGAAAACATGCAAAAATCATATCAGCGAATGCCGAGTGAATCCATAGAGTTTAATGAAAACCGTTATATAAAACAATCATTTACAGTCATTTAAAATCAGAACACAAGTATAATATCGGAAGTAAGTCCACATATTGCTAGTCAGGCAATATATAAATCAAGCATACATCTGAAACCGTCCATGAGACCGTAATCTCTATATTACCATGATAGGTAATATATTCATCGTAATAGCGTCGTTATCGTTTATTTAGATTATACATGTCGTATAGATTGTAGTATCTGAATTATTTAGGATTATTATTAGCCGCATGACATTGTTACCTTACTGTGAAAACAGCGGGCCACGAACCCGACAAACAATTTGCCCATCTAAGTTAGCGTGTCGTCACAAAAATCACGCTATGGAATCTTCTCATACATAAATTCGCTTACCAATCAATGTGGTACGACGGGGATCAACCGTCAAGGCGCGAACTGGGGTGATCGTCCCCAAATAGTACTATCAAATGCATAAGCGTCTACCAAATCCCGGTAGTTCACAATTCATGCTAATGGGACTTTAAGTGACATAACCTAACTACTAATAATCCTTTTAGTCTTGAATATAGGGTCATGGCATCATTCGGGTCCATCTCATTTAGCATACAATCGGGACTACTTGTGTTCTATTTTTATAAAAATCTAGCATGTTATCTCCCTCGCGGGTTTACAAATCATTTTATAAAACATTTAAAAGAGTGCGAGGCTATGAACTCACGTTGTTAATGAAAGGCGGATTATCGGCTACGGGCGTGCTTCGGTCACGGAAACCTATATAAATAATAATCGGTCTTAGACTCGGTCCAATGACTTTTATCAAAATAACAATATACATATATATGATTTTTGTACATATGATGATGATCAAGTGGGTTTATAAATCCTCATTTACTCATTTTAGTGTTTACGTTTTAGTATCGACTTACTAGTTCACTAGTTTTACCGATTTTACCTATTTCAAGTTCATTAAGTCTTTTATAAGTTCTTTAACTTGTTTTTACCCATTTTGTACCTATATGATCAGTATATGTATCTTTCATGTTGGGCCCAAATGGGTTAAGCCCAAATAATTCTTTTTACAAGTACTTATCTTATTAAGTCCAATTATTAGTCTAATAGGTTTAGTTAACTCGTAAATGTCCGTAATTCTTATAGTTCGGGTTTTATCGGTTTTTACTTGTCTTAGTTACTTATACATCAGTATATAACTTTTATAAACTTTACATTAGACGGGTTTGGTCGTCTAAGTTTCATTTGATGAAAAACGTTAATTTCACGGCGATAGCCGAAAAAGTCGTAAAAATCAAGTTTATAGTTTTTATTACTTATAAATATTATTTTTACCACCATTTATCTAATTTACCCATTTAATTAACCTTTTATACATTTATATAATTAAGTTCTATAAGTTAGTGGGTTTATATTTTACATTTTATAAATTATAAAGTGAGTGCTTATATAATAATAATAAACATTATTTCCAAAATCTGATTTTTAACTTCATATTCACCATTTTTATCATATCTAGAGTTCTACAATGACTTAGAAGCTCATTTTTGGATGACAACTTCTTCATAATATGTGCTACATATAACTTAGTTATAGCTACTGCCCATTTTGAGTCTAAGTTGCCTTAACAGTCCCTACAAAACTGCTTATTCAGATTGTACCACCTAACTTGTTTTGATCATATCTCACTCATTATTTTGATTCCATTGCATGGCCAACTCTCACATGTGTATAACATCATCTACTTACTGTAAATAGATCAAACCATGAAATTTTATTAGTTCATAATTTAGTTATCTACTGTTTTTATACAGCCAACTATTTAGTCATGATTTTAGCTTCATTTCTTATGGTTATCATCATTTTTAAGCATGTTTATCAACACTTGATCCCCACACAACATTTTTATCATCATATATACATCATATACATATACAAAATAAAAGAAAATACATTTGTTCTTTACAAAATAATAAGAGAAAAATGTAGAGGATGATCTTCTTTACCAATCCAAGTGGATTTCTTGTTTTAGGAAGGCAAGAACTTGATGAACACAACAAGTATCTCCAAGACCATCAAATATCAAGATCATATGTTGGAAAATCAGCCCTAGGACACAAGCAAAACACCTCCAAAGTTGGTTATATGGCCACCAAATGATCAAGGCTTCAAGGAAACACCTTAATAGGACTAGTAAACATGTGGTTTGTAGCTAAAAAGATCAAGGATGGTGTTTGTTGCTTGATTTGGGACGGCACAAAGGTGGAGGTTGAGAGAGTTTTAGAGTGGATTGCATGGATGAAATGGTGTGAATGAAACCATTTGCTAGTTTTGATGTGAAGTGGAAAATGTGTTGGCTTAAAGTGTAAGCACAAGCTTACACTTGTGTAAACAAGCTAAGACTTGTGCCACCTATGTGTGGTGGTGTCACATTGCCGTCCCATATAAGCTAGTGGGATGGGGCAAAGTGTTTTGTCCCATCTCACTAGTTTACGGGTATTTCTCGATTCTAGTTTTCTCGATTTGCGTGCCCTCGGGTCGTTTTACGAAAAACGTTTTTATAAATTATGAATCACCGTCACAAAACGAATTCAATAAAAATTGTCTCATCAAAAATGGAGTTCAAAAACGTAAATACGTAATCCTAAGGTTTCCGGTTTAGTCGTAAAAGACGCCAAATTATGCACGTAAGCCCAAATTTAAATCCGTAAATTGTGAGTTCGTCAACCAACATAAAAATAAGTTTCAAAATATTATACGAGAAAATATTTCACTACCTGAAAATGTTAGATTTGTCACAGCTTTTCCTCCTAAAAGGGATCAACGTCCTCGTGATCCATTTCATTTGGATGTCCGTTTCTTATTGAAATCGAAGAGGTGCGGATATTTCTTCCACATTTCATCCTCTCGTTCCCAAGTATACTCCGGTCCATGCTTTGAATTCCATCGGATCTTGACAATAGGTATCCGACTTTGTTTCAGTTGCTTTACCTCACGGTCCATAACTTCTACGGGCTCTTCGATAAAATGCAACCTCCCATCTATTCGAACCTTACCTAACGGAATTTTCTCATCACTCACTGCTAGACATTTCTTCAGATTAGATACATGGAATGTGTTGTGAACACCATGAAGTTCTGGGGGTAACTCTAGTTTGTAAGCCACCGGACCTACTCTAGATAAAATCTTAAAGGGTCCAATATAACGGGGATTCAATTTTCCTCGTTTTCCAAACCTGATAACGCCTTTCCATGGCGATACTTTCAACATTACTCGGTCACCCACTTCAAACTCCATTGGCTTCCGCCGCACATCCGCGTAACTTTTCTGTCTACTACGGGCAGTCAACAACCTCTTCTTAATCTGAACTATCATCTCCGTAGTCTCCCGGATCAATTCCGGTCCCGTGAGCTAGGTATCCCCAACTTCACTCCAACATACAGGAGATCTACACTTCCTACCATACAAAGCTTCAAACGGTGCAGCCTTAATACTAGAATGGTAACTATTGTTATACGAAAACTCTGCTAACGACAAATGTTTATCCCAATTCTTACCAAAGTCTAACACACAAGCTCTCAACATATCTTCAAGTGTTTGTATCGTCCTTTCACTCTGCCCATCAGTCTGGGGGTGATAAGCAGTGCTCATATCGAGATTCGTTCCCAAAGATCTTTGGAGAGATTTCCAAAAATTCGATGCGAATCTAGGATCTCGATCTGAAATGATCGATACAGGCACTCCATGCTTGCATACAACATTATAAAGGTATATTCGAGTCAGCTTCTCCAGTGAGAACTGCTCCTTAACCGGAATGAAGTGTGCTGATTTGGTCAGTCTATCGACAATAACCCAAATCGAATTGTTTCCAGATGATGTTCTAGGAAGCTTGGTGATAAAGTCCATCGTAATTCGCTCCCACTTCCATTCAGGAATCTTTGGTTGTTGAAGTAGTCCTGATGGCTTTTGATGTTCCGCTTTGACTCTAGCACAAGTCAAGCATTGAAGAACATACATAGCTATGTAAGCTTTCATATTCGGCCACCAATACAACTTCTTCAAATCATGGTACATCTTATCAGATCCCGGATGAATGGAATACTTAGATTTATGGGATTCTAACATAACCAAATCTCTTAAGCCTCCAAACTTAGGTATCCACATACGACCTCTTAAACATTTCACTCCATCAGCTCTAACCTCTAAAGGATCTCCTTCTCCTCGGAACCCTTCATTAACAAAATTCTCCTTCTTACAAGCTTCTATTTGCGCATTTCTAATTTGCTCAGGCAAATTATTGTGCACGGTCAAGACTAGAGAACGCACCCTGATAGGCTCTCTATCTTTCCTACTCAACGCATCAGCAACAACATTGGCTTTTCCTGGGTGATATTTTATATCACAATCATAATCACTCAACAACTCTATCCATCTTCGTTGCCTCATGTTCAATTCCTTCTGGTCGAGAATATACTGTAGACTTTTGTGATCGGTGAATACCGTACACTTGGTGCCATACAGATAATGTCTCCACAACCTAAGAGCAAAGACCACAGCTCCTAACTCAAGATCATGAGTAGTATAATTCTCCTCATTCTTCCTTAATTGCCTAGAAGCATAAGCTATCACTTTATCCCTCTGCATCAAAACAACTCCATAACCTCTAAGAGATGCATCACAATACACTACAAAATCTTCACTCCCTTCGGGTAATGATAATATTGGCGCACTACATAATTTTTGCTTCAATGTCTGAAATGCTCCATCTTCATCACTTCCACAAACGAAAGGTTTATTCTTCTGAGTAAGCTTAGTCAAGGGTTTAGCTATCAAAGAAAATTCTTTAATGAATCGCCTATAATAGCCAGCTAATCCTAAGAACTGTCGCACTTCCGTTGGCGTTGTCAGTGCAGACCAATTCTTAATAGCTTCAACCTTTGCAGGATCAACATGAATTCCATTTCTGTTAATCACATGACCAAGAAATTGCACAGAATCCAACCAGAAATCACACTTCGAAAACTTAGCATACAACCTTTCATCCTTCAACAAATTCAAAACAATCCTCAAATGTTCTCTATGCTCATCTTCATTCTTAGAATAGATTAGAATATCGTCAATAAACACAATCACAAATTTATCCAAGTAGGGCTTGCACACTCGATTCATTAAATCCATGAAAACCGCAGGTGCGTTAGTTAACCCAAATGGCATTACTTGAAATTCATAGTGTCCATAACGAGTTCTAAATGCAGTTATAGGAATATCTTCTTCACGGACGCGAAGTTGATGATATCATGACCGCAAATCTATCTTAGAATACACACTAGATCCTTGCAGTTGATCAAACAAATCATCAATCCTAGGTAAAGGATATCGATTCTTAATTGTCAACTTATTCAGTTCCCTATAATCAATGCACATACGAAAAGATCCATCCTTCTTCTTAACGAACAAGACTGGAGCTCCCCAAGGCGACGAGCTCGGTCGAATAAAACCTTTGTCAGACAACTCCTTAAGTTGCTCAGATAACTCCTTTAATTCAGAAGGGGCTAATCGGTAAGGCGCACGTGCCTCCGGTGCAGCACCAGGAATTAAATCGATTCGAAACTCTACTTGCCTTATCGGTGGAAGTCCGGGTAAATCTTTAGGAAATACCTCAGGAAATTCATAAATAATAGGTACATCTTCCAATCGTTTCTTCCTAGACTCATTCCAGGTCACTTGAGCTAAGAATAACTCACAACCGTTCCTGATGTACTTTTGGACTTTAATACATGAAACGATTTTCAAACGGGATTCACCTCGACTACCATCAATTACTAACGTCCTATTCCTAAGAGTAATCTTAACCTTCTTTTCTCCACATAAAATAGTAGCATTATTCAAAGACAACCAATCCATACCAATAATAATATCGAAACTGCCTAATTCTATCAACAACAAATAAATCGAAAAGGAATGGTTCAAGAGATTTAGAGAGCATCCTTCTAATGGCTTATTAGTTTTCACTAATTTACCATCAGCCAATTCCACCTCGTAACTGGTACTTATCTCAACAGGTTCAATATCAATAAGGGCACTAAATTTAGTGGATACAAAGCTCCTATCGGCACCCGAATCGAATAAAGCAACAGCATAATGATTGTTGAATAAAAACGTACCGGTAACGACATTCGGATCCTCTTTCTTCACCTCAATTGTTCCAAGTTGGTAGATACCACCCTGGGGGTTTCTTCCAGGTACAATCGCTTTCAACTTGGGGCATTCCGATTTCCTATGACCTTCTTCATTACAGTTGAAGCAAATCGTTCCCTTCTTACACCTTTCAACCTTGTGTCCAAGCTTTCCGCAATTTCGGCACTTCCAGCAGTCGCCAGGATGCCTCTTGTTGCCACACTTAGGACATCTATCATCGTTGCGCGGTGCATTGTTGGTAATAGCATTTGCATTCCCCTTTCTCTTGTTCTGACGGCGATTGAAATTCTTCCTATTATCACCTCTATCTACACGATCATCGTCTCCCTTTCTTTTCTCACCTACACGGGCTTCATCTTCCTTATCCTGAATTATCTGTCCAATGAGTTGGTAAGCCATTCGAACAGCATCATCAATGTCAGTGGTTTCGATGATGTCACGTCCCCCCGGATATTCCTGGTTAACCCTTTCACATATTGCTCAATTCGGATCTCTTCGGGTTCAACCAATCGAGGACATTGCAAGGCCAACTCATGGAATCGATTCGTGTAACTATCAATGTCCACACCTTTCATTCTCAGATGAATCAACTCTTGTTCTAACCTAATGATCACACTACGAGGACAAAACTCCAAAGTCATCCACTTCTTGATTTCAGCCCAAGGAGTAGCATTAGCAGCATCAAGACCCATGAAAGCAATTCTCCCGTTCCACCAAGTCAACGCATGACCTTTAAGAGTAGCCATAGCAAAAGTCACCTTATCTTCCTCCTTACACTTATTAATCCTAAACACCGATTCAATCTTCTCGATCCACTGGCTTAATCCTACAGCACCTTCAGTTCCATTAAAAGGTAGAGGTTCACACTTCATGAACGTCACATAAGTACAACCACCAACTTCAGGTGCATTCATTCCAAGTCCTCCTACATTTCCTCCAGCATTAGCATTCACATTATTAGCATTCACATTCACATTAGTACCGCCAATTCCACTACCGCCAGCTCCACTACCGCCAGCTCCACTACCGCCAGCTCCACTATCGCCAGCTCCACTACCGCCAGCTTCACTACCGCCAGCTCCACTACCGCCAGCTCCACTACCGCCAGCTTCATTTCTAGCATTTGCCATAAATTCAGTCATAGATGCGGTAACTTGCTCCGTAATAATCCTACGTACATCATCCTCAGTCACAGCCTTCTTCGGCGGCATAGTTCTATAATTCCACAATTTCAAAGCATTAAGCATTCACCCAACAAAGGATTCATATAATATGGATCGAATTCATAATCAAGATACAAATAAGGCACAATATGGAATTCAAGACAAGATACATATTTCATTCGATCTGAAACAAAAGTATTGTCTTAGTACATCCATATCAAAGTTCTAACACTATATACACTCAAAATTCGTGCCAAGTCTACTACTAACAAGTCGGTTCAGTCAAAGCTACAAACACAAAAGATATAAAGGTCACTACTAAATACAGACTGGTCTACTGAGAACCGCCAGATGGTCCATCATCCATCGTCTTCTGGATCTTTGCCGGAGGATCACTAGACACATCTTCAGCTGGGCGCTTACGGATTACTCCTCTTTCAACCATGTCGGCATAAAATCTACTGTTCCAACCCACCGATATATTCAGCTCCTTTTTAGCTTTCTCACGCATCGCACGAGCTACACTCAACTGAATCTCCATAGAATTCACCTTTCTCTTCATGGCAGCATACTCACCACTTTCCAACACCGATAACCTCCTAAAAGCCTCATTCAAACCACGTTCTACATCACTCAAATCCAAACTAAGCAATTCTCTCTCTTTCTCACCAATCTTAGCCTTCGACTCTAAATAAGCAACTTGAGTCTGAACAACACCTAATCCAACCTCTGTCACACATCTCTTAACACGGGAAGCATCTAGATCACGTCTCAAGGCCCATGGTGCAAGACCATCAATATGAGTAGCCTCTCGAGTACTAGACGACTCTCCTAACTCACGTCTACGAGTATCAATACCATCAGTACCGTCAGGTGCATCGTCATCCTCATCCTCCTCTGATTCAGAATCAGATTCAGACGATTCAGACATTTCATCCCTAGGTAACTCATCCTCAGAATCAGACAAACAAACTGGTGGGGGCAAAGGCTCGCCCTCTGGAACATCATACGGATAAATAAGCTCAGCTTCCTTATCGTCATCAACCTCAACATCTATACCTACGTCCTCCTCGACATCCTCGTCGTCAATCTCATCATTTAACTCATCTAACCCAATCTCATCCTCATTCTCAATATCAGCATTCTCAATATCCACGTCCTCAATATCCACATTCTCAATATCCACATTCTCATTACCCACATTCTAAATCTCTACTAAGTCAACCTGAGGGGCAATCTGATCTTCTAGTCCTAACTCGGGCTCGGGATCCTCAAATGGTTCCTCCTCGTCATCAATATCAAAATCTACTAAGTCTAAATAAGGATCAACTTCTATATTAGGTTCAGGAATAGCATGGTTTTCTACAGGAATATTAGGGTCAGCCATGACAATCTGCATTTATATATATTTATCTCGTATTAGGATAACATACTAGTTAAACAATTACATAATGAAATCACGATATATACATATATATAAATTAAATTATATATATCAAAATATATATCTTCTCAATAGGGCTTGTTGGTAACGTCGGAGATCTCTGGCACCGTTATAGTCAAAAGATTTTTCAAATATTTTCTCAAATGTTCATTGTCAAAAGATTTTGAAAAGTTTTGTTCAAAACCTTGGTTTTTAAAATCTTTTGTTCTCTACAACGAGAGCTCTGGTACCAAACTGTAACACTCTCATTTTTCGTATCGGTACAGCGGAAGGGTCTTTCAGAGTGTTACGGGATAGCACAATAACTCCAATCATAGACAACACATAAAAATGGTTGTACAAGGTTTAACAAACATTCATTCGATAAAAAGTTTCAAAAGTGTACAACAGGTCCCAAATTATACAGGTCATTAAGTTTACAAAACACAGATCGAATGAACATTTTTAATATTTAGTGTGGGCCATCAGAGTCGATCTCCATCCGGATTACCTTCAAGCACCTGAGATAGAAAACATGCGAAAATCATATCAGCGAATGCCGAGTGAATCCATAGAGTTTAATGAAAACCGTTATATAAAACAATCATTTACAGTCATTTAAAATCAGAACACAAGTATAATATCGGAAGTAAGTCCACATATTGCTAGTCAGGCAATATATAAATCAAGCATACATCTGAAACCGTCCATGAGACCGTAGTCTCTATATTACCATGATAGGTAATATATTCATCGTAATAGCGTCGTTATCGTTTATTTAGATTATACATGTCGTATAGATTGTAGTATCTGAATTATTTAGGATTATTATTAGCCGCATGACATTGTTACCTTACTGTGAAAACAGCGGGCCGCGAACCTGACAAACAATTTGCCCATCTAAGTTAGCGTGTCGTCACAAAAATCACGCTATGGAATCTTCTCATACATAAATTCGCTTACCAATCAATGTGGTACGACGGGGATCAACCGTTAAGGCGCGAACTGGGGTGATCGTCCCCAAATAGTACTATCAAATGCATAAGCGTCTACCAAATCCCGGTAGTTCACAATTCATGCTAATGGGACTTTAAGTGACATAACCTAACTACTAATAATCCTTTTAGTCTTGAATATAGGGTCATGGCATCATTCGGGTCCATCTCATTTAGCATACAATCGGGACTACTTGTGTTCTATTTCTATAAAAATCTAGCATGTTATCTCCCTCGCGGGTTTACAAATCATTTTATAAAACATTTAAAAGAGTGCGAGGCTATGAACTCACGTTGTTAATGAAAGGCGGATTATCGGCTACGGGCGTGCTTCGGTCACGGAAACCTATATAAATAATAATCGGTCTTAGACTCGGTCCAATGACTTTTATCAAAATAACAATATACATATATATGATTTGTGTACATATGATGATGATCAAGTGGGTTTATAAATCCTCATTTACTCATTTTAGTGTTTACGTTTTAGTATCGACTTACTAGTTCACTAGTTTTACCGATTTTACCTATTTCAAGTTCATTAAGTCTTTTATAAGTTCTTTAACTTGTTTTTACCCATTTTGTACCTATATGATCAGTATATGTATCTTTCATGTTGGGCCCAAATGGGTTAAGCCCAAATAATTCTTTTTACAAGTACTTATCTTATTAAGTCCAATTATTAGTCTAATAGGTTTAGTTAACTCGTAAATGTCCATAATTCTTATAGTTTGGGTTTTATCGGTTTTTACTTGTCTTAGTTACTTATACATCAGTATATAACTTTTATAAACTTTACATTAGACGGGTTTGGTCGTCTAAGTTTTATTTGATGAAAAATGTTAATTTCACGGCGATAGCCGAAAAAGTCGTAAAAATCAAGTTTATAGTTTTTATTACTTATAAATATTATTTTTACCACCATTTATCTAATTTACCCATTTAATTAACCTTTTATACATTTATATAATTAAGTTCTATAAGTTAGTGGGTTTATATTTTACATTTTATAAATTATAAAGTGAGTGCTTATATAATAATAATAAACATTATTTCCAAAATCTGATTTTTAACTTCATATTCACCATTTTTATCATATCTAGAGTTCTACAATGACTTAGAAGCTCATTTTTAGATGACAACTTCTTCATAATATGTGCTACATATAACTTAGTTATAGCTACTGCCAATTTTGAGTCTAAGTTGCCTTAACAGTCCCTACAAAACTGCTTATTCAGATTGTACCACCTAACTTGTTTTGATCATATCTCACTCATTATTTTGATTCCATTGCATGGCCAACTCTCACATGTGTATAACATCATCTACTTACTGTAAATAGATCAAACCATACAATTTTATCAGTTCATCATTTAGTTATCTACTGTTTTTATAGAGCCAACTATTTAGTCATGATTTTAGCTTCATTTCTTATGGTTATCATCATTTTTAAGCATGTTTATCAACACTTGATCCCCACACAACATTTTTATCATCATATATACATCATATACATATAGAAAATGAAATAAAATACATTTGTTCTTTACAAAATAATAAGAGAAAAATGTAGAGGATGATCTTCTTTACCAATCCAAGTGGATTTCTTGTTTTAGGAAGGCAAGAACTTGATGAACACAACAAGTATCTCCAAGACCATCAAATATCAAGATCATATGTTGGAAAATCAGCCCTAGGACACAAGCAAATCACCTCCAAAGTTGGTTATATGACCACCAAATGATCAAGGCTTCAAGGAAACACCTTAATAGGACTAGTAAACATGTGGTTTGTAGCTAGAAAAGATCAAGGATGGTGTTTGTTGCTTGATTTGGGACGGCACAAAGGTGGAGGTTGAGAGAGTTTTAGAGTGGATTGCATGGATGAAATGGTGTGAATGAAACCATTTGCTAGTTTTGATGTGAAGTGGAAAATGTGTTGGCTTAAAGTGTAAGCACAAGCTTACACTTGTGTAAACAAGCTAAGACTTGTGCCACCTATGTGTGGTGGTGTCACATTGCCGTCCCATATAAGCTAGTGGGATGGGGCAAAGTGTTTTGTCCCATCTCACTAGTTTACGGGTATTTCTCGATTCTAGTTTTCTCGATTTGCGTGCCCTCGGGTCGTTTTACGAAAAACGTTTTTATAAATTATGAATCACCGTCACAAAACGAATCCACTAAAAATTGTCTCATCAAAAACGGAGTTCAAAAACGTAAATACGTAATCCTAAGGTTTCCGGTTTAGTCGTAAAAGACGCCAAATTATGCACGTAAGCCCAAATTTAAATCCGTAAATTGTGAGTTCGTCAACCAACATAAAAATAAGTTTCAAAATATTATACGAGAAAATATTTCACTACCTGAAAATGTTAGATTTGTCACATGTGGTGTTTATGCTTACGGATATGGAGTATCCATTGACGATTGCTACCATGAAAGCTATGCTCGAATGTCATCTGCAGGTATCCAATGCTCCTTCTGGTAATGAGTCTACCATGGCCACTACCTTGGTCGAAGGTATTCAAACCTGGTTACATGCAGACAAGGTTGCAGCTTCTAGTAAGTGATTGGTATGGTTCTTCTATTCTTGTGTTATATTAACATTCTTTTCACCAATGTGTACAGTGATTGGTGACTTACTTTATAGTTAAAAAAAGAAAAAAATATATACTTTTTATATAATGTCTGCTTATACTTTAAACATGTGATGGAATTTCAAACTTGTACATAATATAATATCTGCTTATACTTTTCCATCATGACATTGTTTCTCACTTGACTGTTTCACACTTGGGCTGTTTTTGAGAGGTACTTCTAGTGTTGGACCTAGTCCACGCAACAAATGGTGCTCAACTCAGCATGTTTAATAGACAAGAAATAGTTGATTCACCATGAGGGTATGACTCTGGTGTGATTATCAAATCCGTTGATGGTTGCCAGGTTACCAAAAACTGGATGGTTTTCACTTGCCTTGGTCCTAGACTGAAAAGTGGCTAGTCCAAGGGGGTACGTCTCTTGGTAAAGATCTATCTCAAATCCGTTGATAGCTGTAATAGCTTGCTCAAAGCTATAGGGTTTTCAGCTCACCGATGCTTCATTGCTAAGAGTTGACGAGTCCGGATGAGTACGGCTTCTGGTAAAGACTAATAAAATCCGTTGACGGCTGTGATGATTTGCCCAAAATCATTAGGGCACCCCCACTCACCATTGATTCGCGTTCTAAGATTTGGGTTGGGTTCTGGTCTCCCAAGGTGATGCTTATTCCACCACAAACACTAGCTAGCCCAAGAGCGAGCAGCTACTTGGTAAAGGCTCATAAAATCTTCTCATGTTCTTGTGAAGATTCAACAAGGTGCAGATTTGTTTCAAGCTTTCAAGAAGCTTTTAGGTGTTACTTGGTGCAGCAGTCTTTATGTTGTTCATGTTGATGGTTATGATGATGTTGTTTGTGTTGTTGTTCCAATCCTTAAGCTGTTTTGCAAGATCTACCAGGAAACTTGAACTCAACAAGTAAAATTCAAGTTTAGGGGAGGATTGTTAGGACCTCTGTAATAGTTATTTGTAATAGGTATGCTAGGAGGTATGTAGTTCCTCCTGGTCCTAGTAGTAGTAGGAGCAACACGTGCTCTTGTTCTTTAGAAAGTGAAACATTATTATTTTGAGTAGTTTGTTAGGATATGCATGAGATATGTTAGGAAAGGATATGCATATTAGAATTACACGTTTTGGTTTAATGATTTATTAGGGTTTCCTTGTAGTATAAAAGGAACCATTGGCAGAAGGGTTAAACACACCATCATCAAACATTATTCTAGTTCATATTAATATTAGAAACCTTAGTAAGGATTAAGTCATTATAGTTATTCTGTTTTTTCTTGTTCATAGTATTTGTATTCTGCACTTATACTGTGTAATTCATCTAGAGTCTCTCTATGAATAGACTTGTGATTACAGAAGTCGTTCACCATCCTTAACAGGCTGCAAGATCCATATCTAGTGGACCCAGCACACGTATATTATTTATGTAGAAATATATATATCGAAGTAGGACTCTCTTCCGTTCGTCTTCTTCGTTCACTGGACACAAGGTACGGATTCTCCGTCCTTTCAGTATGGACATTCTTTCCTTATTAGGATTTCCCCGTATGCAGCCAACTATTTTCCCAGTATATGTTTTATATGTTTTGATTTGCTTATGTTTAATTAAATGCCTAAGCCATATACATGCATGACCAATTTCACCTAGTTATGGAGGTATCATAACCATAACACTGGAGGCACCAGTGTTATGACTTCACCACGGCGGAGTGATAGCTCGTGGCGTCCCTTCAGCTTTTGGCCATATTATTATTATAATGTGGGGCGTATGGGTGCATCCTAGGTTACATGTTTTTACATACTATTCAGGTGAATGTGGTGTGTGCCTTGCATCCTTCACAAGAAGCTGATCCCTCCTACCCAAACTTATATTAATTAGAGGCAGCCCCTCTAATTGCATGACAAGGTCACCCCTCCAAGTATTCATGCACGTTGATATTTCATGACCTATATTGGCTAATGGTAAACATGTTAAACAATTTTTATAAGATAAACATAAGGCTTTTCAAACTATAAAACCAGTTTTACTAAGTTATACCAGGTTTTCCAAGACTTAGACATTTCCGTTGCTAATATGTTGTATATGCTTATGTTATTCATTATATGCTTGTATATCCGTGCACTGAGCGTTATGCTCAGCCGTTTTCCTTTCATGTTCCCAAAACGGCAGGTACTCAGGGACGCTCGTAGAATTTAAGCGTACGTACATATGTATTGGAAGCTTTCTAGCCTTCATTACTTTATGCTTTTCATCATACTTTTGCTACTTATTTCCATGGACATTGTTTAGTCCTTTTCATTTATAGTACTTATGTTTGTGTGTGATGAGCTTTACTTTGGGGTACCGATGTTTGTTTTCGGTATTTCCTTTATGGTCATGTAATGTTTAATACATTTATCCTTGTATGCTTTGATGACACGCCATAATCACGCGTGACATTCCATTTACCAAAATGGGGTGTTACAACACTTTAGATTTTCCAAGTTAGAAAAATATTTTTGGGGTGTTACATATTTATTCTAAACACACAAACAATTAAAGCACAGGTTGCCTCCCGAGAAACGCTTACTTTATTATTGATTCGTTAGCTAGACTCTTCCCCTCGGTGTTGGGATTCTTTGACGATACGGCTCACTGGGGAACTCCGTTTAGGTGCCATTGATTTTGATAGTCGTCTACATTGAAAGAAGCAATTTGTCACTCAACTTCCAAACTTTGAAAGGCTTCTTTAGCACATCATTGTTATCCCTCTTTATCATCCTTCTACTTCCAACACTGTTGATTAATTTCAACTCCATGTCATTACTTGATAATACATCATGTTCAAACATCTTCTCTTTTTTGTATGGGATATGCAAGGTGTAATACTTGGGAAAAGTTGAGTTAGAAATGATGGGTTTTGGTTTTGGCATGGTTGGAATAGGTTCAACTTCTTCCTCCTAGATAAAAACAACATCACCTTTATCACTCTCGTTCCAGTTAGAGGGTAGTTTGTATCTCGATTTGGTGTTGGTGATTTGAGGAAGGGACTTGGTACGTTTTATGTCCATTTCTAGATAACCGAATTTTCTCTCCAAGTCTTCGATCATGGCTTGGTTGTTCCGTACCGTTTGATAGATTTGAGTTTCCTTGTCAACCAAATCATTCTTGACATGTTCGTTTTCTTCCGTTTGCCAAGACATCTCATCATCTCCTCCGTTGAGGTTTCGGGTTTTTGGTGATATCGTGATGAGTATGGCGTCACATCTCACGGTCGAGATTGAGGATGGTAACGGTTCAGGTTATGGGTAGGATAGTGTTAGCCTCAAAATATTGAGTCAAACAAGAATGCTCGGTCATAGGTTTATTATGTATCGTATATTAGAACGTTGTAATAGGTAGTAGATTAGTCGTGTATTACGGGTTTAACTTTAAGCTAAGGTTCATTCATAAGTAACCAAAGCCCAAAAGGAAAGCCCGGCCCATGATCATATAGCCCATTAAGCTACATGTAAGCAAAGGCTATATAAACCCCTTCCTAGCATGTTAGGAAAGGGGTTGGTTCATTTCATTTTATTCTAATCTAATATTTCACAAGTTTCTCCAACCATTTCTCTCTACTTTCTCTCACTACTTTCTCTCTCTAAAATTCATCTCATATCTACCTTTCTTTCTTCATAAATTCGTATTATATCATCATATATTAGGGACAACAATTGGTATCAATCGCCATGGGGTAGTTTTGTGATTGGTTGTTGTGTTTTCACTTGATTTATTTGATTTGATCCTTATTTCTTCCACGAATTCAAGATTTTTTGTGTTTGTTTGTGATTTCAAGTCGTATACCTTCTTCAATAGTGTTGTAGTGATTTTGGTATCTTGGTTTTGGTTAAAAACACAAACTTTCTTGGATCAAACGTTCAAAAATTATTGGTTTTTCATCATTCCGAAATTCTAGCAAAGGTATCCATCGGAAAGTACAAGTGTTTGTGGTTTGATCGCAATAACCTTTTGGTTCTACTTTGCGATCACTGGATTCCGATAGCTTATTCCGACGAGACATTCCGATCGTACATTGCGATCTGCGATCTAAGCATTCAGACAGAAAGACATTTCGATCTAAACATTCCGACAATGCATTGCGATCTAAGCCATATTCCGATCTAAACATTCCGACAGTGCATTGCGATCTAAGCATTCCGACAGCCAACATTCCGATGGACATTCCGATGGCACATTCCCATGGACATTACGATGACATGTTTAGCTAAATTTTGTTTGAGTATTTTTTAGACTTAGCCACCATCTAGACTAGTTTCGGAATATCGTTTACACGAAGATAAAAAAAAAGAGTTAAAATTTTTCCGTCAAGTAAATTCAATTTTTTTCCATACTAGTTTTAGGACATTTCTAGCTCAATTTCAAAATTTGGCGATACAAAACTTTTTGGTCTACCGTTTTGTCGGACTGAGGAATTTATTGTCGGACTGAGAAAAAAAATATCATTTTTTGGAATTTCAACAACAACTCAATCACATCATATCTACTTAAGATCCATATTCACTTCATCATTTCAGAGAATTTTGAGATGGATTCTACTGCAGAATATCGTGTGACGAACAACAACATAATGGTGGCGGGTAACAAAGAGAGACCACCAATGCTTGTGGCCGGTCGATATGCTCAATGGCAATCACGTTTTCTTCGTTATCTTGATACAAGACCTAATGGTTATGCATTGAGGCAATCTATTAACAATGGACCATATGTTTTCTCTGATATCACTGTTCCTCATACACCAGCCACTGACACTACAACAGAAGTACCCGCAACCACAAGAAAACAAACGTTATCTAATCTTACACCAGAGAAGCGTGCTTGGTATGATGCAGAAAAAGAAGCGATTTATATGATTCTAAGTGGAATTGGAGATGATATTTATTCCACGGTTGATGCATGCCTTACGGCACAAGAAATATGGACGGCTATTGAACGCTTGCAACAAGGAGAATCACTCAACAAGCAAGATGTTAAAACAAACTTGTTTTGGAGTTTTGGTATGTTTACTGCATTGGATGGAGAATCAATTGAGTCTTATTATTCACGATTCTACAAGATGATGAACGACATGACAAGAAACAACCTGGAGGTCTCCACCATGCAAGTCAATGTGCAATTTCTTCAGCAACTTCAACCAGAGTGGACACGTTTTGTTACTTTGGTGAAACAACAGAAGCAGTTAGACAAGGTAAACTATCACACTCTCTTTGATATCTTGAAACAATTTCAGCATGAGGCAAATGAAATTCGAGTTGAACGAGTTGCAAAGAAGGCTAATCCACTTGCTCTAGTGACTACCACTCAAGATCATCGATCTCGTACTCCAAAGTCAAATTCCATTCAATCATCCTCCCCACGATATTCCACATCATCCAAGTCTTCATTATCCACAAGATCACACGGCAAAGAACCAAGAGCACCATCACCACCATCTGAGTCATCATCTGAAGAGGATAGTGATGAAGATCAAGCTCAGAAGAATCGGGAAATGAAACAACAAATTGCTTTCATTATGAAGACCTACAAGAAAATCTTCAAACCCACCAACAACAATCTTCGAACATCATCCAACCCAAAGAACCAATATGTTGAGAACCCTTCACGGTATGACACACATCGACGTGGTGAAAGTCCTTCTAGGTATGATCGACATAATCCAACACATGTTGAGGGTTCTGCAAGGTATGATCGACAAACTGCCAAGTATGATACTCAGAGGATTGATGCTGCTATTGGGAATAGCGAAACTGTTGGAACGCAAGTGGTTCAACAAAGTGGGATTCAGTGTTACAACTGCCAAGGTTATGGGCATATGGCAAAGGAATGCAGAAAGCCGAGATGGGTTAGGGACTCTAGCTATCATAAAGAGAAGATGTTGTTATGCAAGAAGATGGAAGCAGGGGTCAAATTGTCGGCTGAGGAAGGAGCAATGCTTGATGATAATGATGATGAAGCCTCCGACCAAGAATTAGAAGCACATTACTCGTACATGGCAAAGGTTGACGAAGTTCTCAACGTCACTGAAGATGACAATGGACCTATCTTTGACACTGAGCCACTCGATAAGGTACACAACACTGATGAATATAATGTGTTTGGTGATACTCATGAGCATAGTGAGCTACCCAATGCCAGTAATGACACATGTATGACGAAAAAGGTTGATAGCAATACCACACCCGATTCATCAGACATGTGCAATAATGAGTTTGAGGATGATCAACATGCAAATGAGTATGATGATGAGGAGCGTGTCGCACTTGCTAATTTAATTGCCAGTTTACAAAAAGATGTCAATGAAACTAGAAAAAGTCAAAAGCAATTAAAGAAGGAAAACGCAGCGCTCACTCAAAATTTTGAAGAATGTAAATCCGCACTAATTACATCTAGTGAGACCATTGAACACTATAAAGATGAGCTTCTTCAGAAAACCAAAGAACTTCAGGGGTACAAGGGTAGTGCGTTAAAAAGTCAAAAGGAGGATCTGGAAATGAAATACAATGAAACTCTTGAGTTATTAACCAAAGAGAAACGTCAATTTAATGTTTTGTTAATGGATGAACGTCAAAAAACGTACCTTGCTACCACCAAAGTTAACGAACTTGAACAACGGCTTTCGATGGATGACACCGAGTATGCTAAAATTCTTGATGTTAAGAAACAAGAGGTTGAAACGTTAAAACAAGATTTCAAAAGTCGACATGAAAAAGATACTGAAAAAGTAACGAAACTAGAAAAACAAGTCGAATTTTTGAAGAAAGTTGTTTATAAAACGCATGACTCTATTCAAACCGTAAAAATGTTAGCACCTCCGTCCATGTTTAAGGGTCAAGCTAGCTTTGCAAGTCCTGATTATCTTGCACAAGCTCAAGCTGCGAACCCGCGCATTTATATGGATGAGTCCGAATGGACCGATCCTGAATATCCTCTTGGTTAAGATGAGACACCCCTTTGGGAAGAGGAGAGTAGATCACCGGTCAATAAAGAGTTTGTGAAACCATACAATTATGCTTATGAGAATAGTCGATATGGTCTTTTCACTACACAAAAACAAAAGTCTCGTGAGGAATTGTTTTTAGAATGCAAACAAAGAAGAATTCAATGGAAGAAAGCTTTTGATACTAAGAAAACAAACGTTTCTAAGTTCATCAACTACTTGCCTCTTGATGCTTCTAAAAGCAAGAGTAGGCAGACATTTGGGTTTCTACAACATTACATTGATAATATTAAATCCATTGTGACAATGAATGGAAACAACGTGAAAATGACGAGTGGAAAAAATTAATTCCTCAAGATATAACTGTGCTTATCAAACAAATCTTAATACCGAACACGACCACATTAAAAGAAAATATGCTTGAATTTGAATGATTAATTCGGTCTGAAATGTTTGATGATTTAAAATATGTTGAGTCTATTGAGAAAGAAATTGACGATCTTCAAATGGACAAGTCCGTTTTTTCAGATGAATATGATTTACTCTTAGAAGAATGTCTCTCCAAAGATTTTTTGTGTGTTACTCTTCAATCTTGTGCTGATATCGATGAATATTCTAATGTTGCATGCAAATATCTTGATAAACTCAAAGAATGTGAGCGTCTTGAACTTGAGCTTTCGAAATGTAAAGAAAATGTTGATAAAAAGGCTTTTGAGTTACTTCAACACAAAACTGATTTTCTTCAAAAACATTATCATTCTCTTGAACTGGCTTTGCAAAAACACGTTGGTAGTTTTCCACATGATAATAACTTGCAAGAAAAACTTTCCATAACGTTTCGAGAAATGAATGAACAAAATTTGGAAATTAAAGGGTTGAAAGCTCAGTTACAAGACAGGGAACGAGCGATAGCAGAGTTGCAGAAACTCATTGCTAAAATGGGTGGGAAAGTCGTGGAACCTAGCATTAAGAAACCTGTTGTTAGACAACCCAATGCCTCTAAAGTGAATAGATCCTCTATCTTGGGAAAACCATCTGCTTTATCAAATTCCTCGTTTGCAAAACCTGTGTTTGCCCCCAAGATAGATGGAAAGGAAAGGTTACCATAGAATCAACCCATAAGAAATGTCATAGCACCAAGCGTTAAGCACAAGAATGTGATTAAACCAGGGATGTATAGATTGGCCACTAAACCTACACAAAACAAAAAAAGTCAATCACCTCAGACTTCTAGAAACACTAATAGACGTGTGTCTTTTACTACAGGAGTAATCCCCACTGATAGTGTTAGCCGGCCTCAGCTTAAGAGCACTCGCATGAATGAAAAGGTTTGGCAAAACAAAAGTCAAGGGAAGATGAATACAGTAGAAGACCACCCTAGGATTTTCAATGTTTCTAAGAATAAAACGTCTGTAATCGCGTGTAATGACGATTTGAATGATTCGACTTTGAATGCTTTGAATGTTAAGTTTGTTTGTGTGAAATGTGGAAAGTGTGCTAATGCTAATCATGCTATGTGTGTTTCGAATAATGTCAAAGGCGTAGATACTAGAACTAAGAAGCAAACTGTGATGCCTATTAGTGCTAGAAAACCCAAACGCAAAGTGAACCATTCTGGTGCAACCCCCACTAAGAAAAGTAATGCATCAGACTCCACCACTAAGAACCCTAGAAGCAAAACTAAGGAATTATATGAGTCTGCTAGCAAGTCTTAGAAATGGTGGTTTGCTAATCAATGTCCTCCAGGATATAAATGGATGCCGAAAGCTAGGATAGAAAATGTAAAAACGAGTGTTAGTTTGCCTTTAATTGTTGATAAGGACACTAATGATTCTAATATCACAACTACTGTGGTATCCAATATAGCAAATTATCCATCGTGTTCTAACTCTTCTGCAGGTGATACAAATAATTCTCTTCATACTGGACTCCGGAAGCACGAAGCACATGACGGGGAATCTCAAGCTTCTAATTAACTTTGTGGAGAAGTTCCTGGGTACGGTCCGATTCGGAAATGATCAATTTGCACCGATCCTAGGATATGGAGATTTAGTTCAGGGCAATATTACAATCAAAAGGGTATACTACGTCGAAGGGCTCAATCACAATCTTTTCTCGGTTGGTCAATTCTGTGATGCGGATTTGGAGGTTTCTTTCAGAAAGAACACATGTTTTGTTCGTGATTATGATGGGAATGACTTACTTACCGGTACACGGGGTACTGATCTTTACACAATTTCACTTCAAGACACAACTTCATCAACTCCAATTTGCTTCATGGCTAAAGCTTCAACGACTCAGGCATGGTTATGGCATCAACATTTATCTCATCTTAACTTCGATACCATCAACTTGCTTTCCAAGAAAGATATTGTGAGAGGCCTTCCTAGTTTGAAATTCATCAAAGATCATCTTTGTTCTTCTTGTGAGCTTTGTAAAGCTAAAAGAAGTAGCTTCAAAACAAAGACCACACCAAGCTCTAAAGGACGGTTAGATCTTCTCCATATGGATCTATGTGGTCCCATGCGTGTTCAAAGTATCAATGGGAAGAAATATATTCTGGTAATTGTCGATGATTACTCAAGGTACACATGGACTCACTTCTTGAGGTCCAAGGATGAAACACCCGAAGTTCTCATCAGCTTCCTTAAACTGATACAACGTGGTCTTCAAGCTCAAGTTAAAGTGATTCGTACTGAAAGAGGTACAGAATTTTTTAATTCAAATCTGAGAAACTATTTTGAAGCCTAAGGAATTGAAAATGAAACATCTATTGCTCGAACACCCGAACAAAACGGCGTTGTTGAAAGACGAAACCGTACTCTAGTTGAGGCTGCTCGAATATTATTATCTGCTTCAAAACTACCACTATATTTTTGGGCCGAAGTCGTGTCAACTGCATGCTACACACAAAACCGCTCCTTAATTATCCCAAGACATGAAAAGACACCATATCACATAATTCATCATCGAAAACCTTCACTCAAACACCTTCACGTTTTTGGATGTACGTGCTACATTATTCGAGATGGTGAAAATATGTACAAGATGAAAGAGAAAGGTGATGCATGCATTCTAGTTGGATATGCAACTCAGTCTAAGAGATATAGAGTGTACAACAAGAGAACAAAATTGATATTCGAAACTATTCATGTCATATTTGATGAATTACAAGAAATGGCACTTGAACAATACAGTTTAAGTCTCGATCCACAACGACATACGACTTCCGTTCACAACCGCACGGAACTCGGAAATCAAGACCACAACAATGAACCGTCAAGTTCAACGCTGGTTCCAGAAAATGTTCCTAGAGCTGATATGACAGTCGACACGACAATTGAAGAGTTGGAAATGTTATATGGACCAATGTATGATGAATATTTCACAGGGGAGAAACAAGTTGTATTGAAGTCTTCCGCTGTCACTCATGATAAGAATGATGATATCGATCATCGTCAACAAAAGGATACAACTTCATCTACTTCAACACCGGTTGCTGCGGATTTACCTCCTCAGAATATCAATTCAACAATCGATACTACAACATCCACAACTACTGTCATTGCTCCAGAGAACACAAATCAAGCAGACAATGCATTATCTGACAAAGACGAATTTATCAACCCATTCGGTACACCGGTACACGAAACTGGAGAGTCTTCTACTTGCCATGTTGATCCGTCAAATATGCATAGGTTCTACCAACGACATCCTTCAACACATCATTGGACCCGAGATCATCCTTTGGTTCATGTAATTGGAAACCCTTCACAGCCCGTTCGTACAAGACGATAGCTTCACACCGATGGTGATGTTTGTATGTTCGCACTCGCCGTGAGCTTAGCTGAACCGAAAAACATCAATGAAGCCATGGTTGATCATGCTTGGATTGAATCGATGACGGATGAACTTCAACAATTCGAAAGACTTAAAGTCTGGGAACTTGTTGACAGACTATACGATGTAATACCATTAAATCTTCGATGGATCTGGAAAAACAAGATGGATGAAGAGAACACGGTCATCAAGAACAAAACTAGGCTAGTGGCTAAAGGGTATGGACATAAAGAGGGTATTGATTTTGAAGAATCATTTGCACCAGTAGCTCGTATGGAAGCGGTCAGGATTTTTCTTGCTTATGCTGCACATAAGGGATTCATTTTCTATCAAATGGACGTCAAGACGGCGTTTCTTAACGGTCCTTTGAAGGAAGAAGTCTATGTCACACAGCCGGAAGGATTGGTCAATCCTCATTATCCTGACAGGGTGTATCGTCTCCACAAAGCACATTATGGACTCAAGCAAGCTCCAAGGGCGTGGTACGACGAGCTCTCGAAATTTATGGTCTCCAAAGGTTTCTCAAAAGGTTCCATTGATTTAACTTTGTTCACTTATAAATATGGGGATGACATTTTGCTTGTGTAGATTTATGTTGATGACATTATTTTCGGGTCTACAAACCCAAAACTTTCAAAATGGTTTGAAAAAGTAATGCACAACAGATTTGAAATGTCTTTGATGGGCAAACTAAAATTCTTTCTTGGAATTCATGTTTACCAATCCCCAAGTGGTATCTTCATTAACCAAGCTAAGTATTGTCAAGAGATAATCAAAAAGCATGGTATGACCTCATGTGACCCCGTTGGGACACCATTATCAACCACATCCCTAGATGCTGACTTGGAGGGATTACCCATAGATCAAACGAGATATCGTTCCATGATCGGGTCCCTCGTGTACTTGACAGCAAGCAGACATGATATTCATCATGCTACATGCTATTGTGTACGATATCAAGCACGACCCACTGAAAATCATCTCAAGGAGGTTAAACGGATCTTTCGGTACCTTAAGAATACCATTCACATGGGACTCTGGTATCCGAGGGAAACCGGTTTCTTTCTAACGACCTATTCAGATTCTGATCATGTAGGGTGTCTTGATACACGTAAAAGTACTTCTGGTGGTGCACAATTTCTAGGTCAAGACAAGCTTGTGGGATGGTCTTCCAAGAAGCAGGATTGCACGTCACTTTCATCAGCCGAAGCGGAGTATGTGTCTCTATCTGCGTGTTGTGCTCAAGTTCTTTGGATGCGAACACAACTCACAGATTATGGCTTCCACTTTGATAAAGTACCTATGTACTGTGACTCAAAGTCTGCCATAGCCATCTCCTGCAATCCGGTACAGCATTCCCGCACGAAGCACATTGATGTCAGATATCACTTCATTAAGGAACAAGTTGAAAAGGGTATTGTTGAATTATACTTTGTTGGAACTGATTACCAATTAGCTGACTTGTTTACAAAAGCCCTTTCGAAAGAGAGGTTTGCGTATCTTGTTAGGAAAATTGGTATGAGATGTTTGACTCTAGCAGAACTGGAGACTCTGGCAAAGAAGCCTGCTTGATTCACCTATCAAACATCTACTTGTAAATATTAATGAAAAAACAAAATACAAAAATATAAAACATATAAAAACAAAACACAAAACTAAAAATCTTTCAAAATCCAAAAATATTCTTCTCGACATGTCTTTCAGTATCGATAATATGGACGTGCCTAGAAATGTCGCTCAATAACGACACGGGTGTGTACATAAAGCTCGAATGAAAGTTGTAAATATTTTTCAAAACATGTCATTTCTTCTTTTAATAAAGGAAATTGTCGATTTTGGACAATATTTCCAAACAACGGGTAGAGCAATCTATCACGGGTTGAGCTTGTCACAAAACATTCCATGTTTTGAGCTCAACACAATTGCTTGTAATCACTTTCAGATTGCAACCCGGATCGATATTCACGGGGGAGTATACGATTTAGTGCCCTTACCCTCAGCAAAAGAAGAGAAATCTTCTTACACTTGAGTGGATTCGTCAAGACATTCAAAGTCTATGAACTCAAGTTTATGCTTTAGAAAACCTCTTCGACAAAAAGAAATAGGATTTTTTCAAAAAGCGTTGAACACAATTGTTTCAAGAATTTTTCAATGATTATTCAAAATCATTCAAAAATTGTGTGTTCAACAACTCCCATCCTCAAAAAGAGAAATGTGGATCACATCCTCACAATGACAATTCAACTGGATCAACTTTTAGGGGGAGCATTTTAACTTCATGCAAAAGATTAACACATCTTTCTCCCGGAGATTTTTTAAGACTATTTTTCAAAATATATTTTAATCAAATTTGGTATCTCTAAAATCAAAAGATTATATATATTAGAGATAGGGGGAGAAAATGTGATTAAAATGTGATCTTATATAAGACTCAAGCACTTTAACTCTTACCTACATGTGTGAAACACTTTCGATTATCGATGCACATGTGAAGGGGGAGCATTTCTGAAACGACAAAACTAGCAAGGTGTTAAATGTTCTTCAAACACTTTGTTAGAATTTAAAGTGGTTTTCATGGTTACGATCAAATACCTACAACATCTTTAATTCACGACGTTATTGGTGTCAAAAGGGTGTGATAGGTGTGTAAACACCCATCCTTTCTACCACTTAATTACAATAATAACCGGACCAAAACGTATATTTTATGTCTTTTATGTCGGAATTATGCGTGGTTTGTGTTTTTGTTGTGATTTAGGACGAAAAGGTGAAAAGTGGAGAAAACACGGGAATGCACGGGCATTTACGGACTTTTATTGAAGAAAAAAGATGAAAGACGAAGTCAAGAAGTCAAGAGTGCAAAAAGAACGGAAGTCCACGACCAATTCTGAAGATTTATCGAAGAAAAAGTCAAAAGACGGAAGTTTATCAAAAGCCGAAGAATTCAAGTCTATTTTATTGAAGAATTTAAAGACGAGTTCAAAGAAATCCCGAAGCCAAAAGTCCCTTAAGTCCAAGTTTAAAGAAGATTAGAAGAAAAGGACTAAGTATGCAATTAAGGAAGATTAATAGAAGGAGGGACTTAATGACGCAATTAAGAGAAAAGGAAAGAGGGGAGGAAGCTTCCTTAATCCTCCCCTATAAATAGCCATTAGATGTAATCTTTTCATTTTGTTGGCTAAGTGTGACAATTAGCTCTTCCACCATTTACTTACCTTGTCATTTACTTTTCTTGTCAAATTTAAATACCTTGTCTTGCACCTTAAATTCATTTAATTTCAAGTAAGTTTTCATTTAATTATTGTCAATCTTTACTTTATCTTGTCAATCTCTTATCTACCTTTCTTAATCTTTGATTTGTTATGTTTATGTTGTGTTCATGTTCATGTTCTTTATTTTGATCAAGTGGGTTTTCAATTATTGTGGTTAAATTTGTTTACTTTATTGATTTAAACTGTTTAATATTGTTTACTGTTGATTCGTAGATAGATTTATTAAATCGTTTGTGTTTATTTTGGTTAAATTTGTTATTAGATCTGCTGTTACTGTATTTCCTTGTTCTTCGGAAAGTTGGTTTCTGTTTCTTTGTTTCCAGGAAAAGTTCCGAGCCAAGGTAAGGAGAGGAGTGTTCATTCGGAAGTCCAAAGTTCCGAGCCAAGGGGTTTCATCCGGAACTTCAAAGTTCCGGATCAAGAGTGTTCATTCGGAACTCCAAAAGTTCCGAATCAAATACTTCCGAACGAAAGTCCGACTCAAGTTTTAGTTCATTCGGAACTTGAAAGTTCCGGATCAATTCACTTCATTCGGAACTCAAAAAGTTCCGGATCAAGGAGATTCATTCGGAACCCAAAAGTTCCGTATCAAGGGGCTTCATTCGGAACTTCTTAGAAGTTCCGAACCAACTTCCGGATCTAGGGCAAGTTCCGATTCAAGAAGTGTTCATTCGGAAGTCTGAAACTTCCGAATCAAGGAAGCTTCATTCGGAATCTTCCGAATCAAGGGTGACCAAAAAGTTCCGAATCAAGGCAGATTTTAGAAGTTCCGAATCAGTAAAGTTCCGAACAAGGATTGTTTTGGATAAGTGACATATTCAGATCAATTTGTTCCGGATCAAGGATTTTGGTAATATTCCGAGCGAAGAAGAATCATTCCAACCGAAGGTGACATTGGACGAGTGATTGTTCCAAACGAAGGATTATTCCGAATGAGCTGTATTCAGGTTCTTATTAGCTTTTGTCTTTGATTTTTATTTTCATGCTTTATTTTTCCTGCCTTTTATTTAATTGCACTTTAAGATTATTTGCCTTAGCTTTATTTTAGTTTTGCCTTAGTTTAAGTCTTAGTCGCGTTTTAAGTCTGCCTTAGATAGATTTAAGTTTGCGTCATTTACTTTAGTGCCCTTTAAATTCAGTCACGTTTTTAAATACTTGCACCTTTATTTTAATTAGACTTAGATTTACTTTAAGAGCACCTTTATTTTAATTGTTTTGCACCTTTTATTTTAAACACTACAACGACACATCTTTGTTTCACCAAAATAACAATAGAGTCACATAGAAAGCCTAGATCAATTCGATTAGACACACTTAAACGAACACTTAATTTTCTTACTAGGTAAAAGCCTTGTATCAAATGGCGCCGCTGCCGGCTCTTTTCGTTAAGATTGACGGTTCTCTGTGAGAGACACGTTGCTTTTTGGGATCCGTTCACTTGTGAGCGTTATTTTTCTTGCCTAAAAAATTCAAAAAATCATAAAAAATTTAAACAATTGATAAAAATCCATAAAAGTTAAAAATTTCAAAAAAACAAAAAGATTTTAGCTTTATTGTGTATATATATTGTCTTTGTGTTTGGTTTTGTTTTCTTTTGCATTTTCAGGTGTATGCGTACTAGATCTTCTAATTATCAAGAGCCCGAGCCTCAAGAAGATTTATATATGGCAGGTGTTAACAACAACAACATTCCACCGCACCTCAATAATAATAATAATAACAACAATGTTCTTCCACAGCCCGATCTTCGGACCATGGAGGAACTTTGTCAACCAACAATGTTTGGACGAGGAGGACCGATTGCGTCGATGCAAATCAACGCTCCTGAGTTTTCGTTGAAGCACCACATGATTCAGCAAGTGCAAACAAACCCATTTAGAGGATTGCATGATGATGATACCAACAAACACCTCGACAAGTTCATTACAATCACCCAAAGCATGAAGTTGCCTGGGGCCACAATGGATGTTCTTCGCCTACAACTCTTCCCACATACTTTATCGCATCATGCCGAGAAATGGTTTGATCGTCTCCCAAAGAATTCTATTCACACTTGGGATGATATGACTCAACGCTTTTTGTCGCGCTACTTTCCACCATCCATGGTCACGAGCCTTCGCAATCAGATCAGCGGTTTCATGCAAGACCCTGATGAATCTCTTTTTAATGCTTGGGAGAGATATAATGTCTTGATCGATAGATGTCCAAACCACACCATGCTCCCTGTGACCTTAATCGATACTTTCTACAACGGATTGACTTTTCGAGATCGTGATACGATTAATGCAGCCGCCGGTGGCACATTCATGAAAAGGAGACCCGAGGAGTGTAGAGAGTTAATTGAGAACATGACTACTCACCACAAAAACTGGGATTCCTCTGCTTCTTCAAGGAACAACCCGAGAGTCAATGTTTCTTCTACCTCAGCAAACCCTGAGATGACCGAACTCACCCGCATGATGGCCGAAATGAGCAAAAGTATTACGCTTCTCGCTTCAAACCAAAAACAACAACAAGTTAAAGCGGTCGCTAATCCTTGTGAAACATGTGGCGGTCCTCACTCATACACCGATTGTCCTTCGACACAAGGAAATCCGGAAAATGTGTATGCAGCTTATTGTAATTATTCACCGGAAAATTACCAAGCTAGACAACAAGGGGATAGAAATCTGCTGAGCTACCGTTCCAACAACTACCTTTCACCCGGTTTTTCTCCTCAAAACCAAAACCCCGCCAACAACTACAATAGAAGCAACCAAATCCCACCAAGAGCTTCTAACCCTTATCAACCACCCACCCAACAACACCCACCCATTAATCCCGATGTTGATGCCATCATGAGAACTCAAGGTGAGCAAATCAAGAATCTACAAAGCCAAATAATCAATTTGAAAGGAGATATCTTGAAGCAAGGAAATGACATCAGAACCGAGGTTCGTGATAATATTCAATCCTCCTTCAGCACTCAAACAACTGAATTAAAGAATATGTTGGCTAGTTTCTTGCCCGAAGCTCAACCTTTTTCTTCTTCGGGTTCTCTACCTTCAAACACCGTCACCAATCTGCTAGCTAATGTGAGTGCTATAACTACGCGTAGTGGAATTACCATTGTCAATCCACCTATCCCACCACCATCATCTACACCTCCTCCACCACCATGTATCCCTACTCCTCCTACACCTAGTCTTAGTGCACCATTACCGTTTCCGCCTCGTCATGACGATGTATCTCGGAAGGACCCTTCAACATCCCAACCTTTACCGACTACACCTTCACCGTCTCCCTATCAACCCAGAATCCCATACCCTTCTCGCATAGGCAAGACCAACGAGCTAACCAAGAATGACTGTCAAGTATCGAAATATGTGGATATGCTATCTAAAATGACCATCAACATTAGCCTTGTTGAAGCACTTTGCCACATGCCGAAATTTGTCAAAGCATTCAAGGAATTGCTTAGCAAGAAGGAGAAGCTGATTGAACTCGCCAACACACGCTTAAATGAAAACTGCTCAGCAGTTATTCTTAAAGAATTACCAGAAAAGCTTGGAGATCCCGGTCGTTTCGTGTTGCCTTGCGTGTTCAACAAAACTGAAGAATTTACTGCCCTTGCTGATCTCGGGGCTAGTATTAATTTGATGCCACTGAGTGTTTGGAAAACACTATCATTGCCCGACCTCATTCCAACAAAGATGACTCTCGAACTTGCAAATCGCACTCTCGCTTACCCCGTTGGTATAGCCGAAGACGTGTTTATCAAAGTTGGCACATTTACTTTCCCGGTCGATTTTGTCGTAGTGGATTATGAAATGGACCCTCGTATTCCTTTAATACTTGGTCGGCCATTTTTGAGAACCGGACGAGCTTTAGTGGATGTGGCCGAAGGTTAGTTAATCTTACGAGTCGGGGATGATTCAAAAGCTTTTAAAATGGGGAAGCTTACAGGCAAATCCTTTAGAAGCCGAGAATCAGTGAATATGATAAATGTGCTCGATGACTTTACCGTCTATGACAATCCTCTATTCGATTCTTCCATCGATAATCCACTCTTTGAATATAATGTGGATGATTCTCACTCCACTTTGGAAGCTCCTCCCATTTATGATTCTCCACCGGTCTTTGATGCTTATGATGATGATTCTAGCTCAAATTCGGATGATTTTGATTGTACTTCTGAGTATCCCGAGCTGCCCACTTTCGATGATTTCGATGAGGCTGATACTGTCTCGAGCGATTCTTCACATGATGAAGATCCTCCGCCATCACTCGATCCTACTTTGGACGATTACTCATTTGAGGAAAATTTCTCTGAATTTCTTAACACTTACTTCCCTCATGAGAGTGATGCTCCTCCTTATGACTTTGAAGATTATCGTCTTGATCCTACTTTAGATTTGAAGAGCATTATGTCAAAGGAGAAGAAACCGGTTGACACCAATATCCGTTGCACATATGATTTGACACCTCTTTGTCCCCCTTCTGAGGACGAGGTTGTGCTTCTTTGCGGATCTTCTTCACACTCGGCTGAGCCTGAGTGCTATTTTCCCTTAAAGGAAAAGGTGTTCGACCCCGGTATTGAAGTCTTTAAGCCATCTCAGTATCCACCTGATGAAATAAAAGGAAAAATCTTTGGAACCATAGAAGACATGCTTGCACCTCACCATACTTGCTTCCACTGTGCTCCATCTTTGCTTAAGGGAACCTTGCCACTTCTTCTTTGGCTTGCCTTGTTCGCCTTAAGCTTGTGCTTATTGATGGATGAAAACTATGTTTTTGATCCTGGTGGATATGTTTCATGTTTCTTCCGTTGATGATCAAGGTCGAGTCAGGCTAATGACTCGGTTAACAAAAATCAAGCGCTTCTTGGGAGGCAACCCATGCATCTATCTTTTCGCTTTCTTTATCATAAGTGTAGGGGAGACCCTTTGGATTGCTATTTCCTCTCCTCACTTCTTAATCAGGGATTCTAGCTTCAACGATCCACTCTTGATGATTCTTAACGACCCGTGATTCCGTGTTCTACTTCTTCCTGGTTCTATCATAAACTCTTTTCGATTCACTATTTTATATTTTCTCAATTTTAAAATAGGAATCTCTTTAGTTGTCTTTTCCTTAGCAAGATTTAAACAACGTGCACAATGTCCTAAGTGTAGGGGAGTTTACTCCCACATGCTTAAACATTGAGGACAATGTTTATCTTAAGTGTAGGGGGGACTTCTATCGAAGTTAAGTGGTCTTTTCCTTGTATTTGTCCTCATTTAAACCGGAAAATCAATTTTTCGACATTTTTCAAAATTTTTGATTTATTTTGGCCTATTAGTTTTTCCCTTTGTATAGTTATTTACTTTCCTTATTAGAATAAATGTTTAATAAGTGGTTTTAATTTTCAAACGTTGTGAATCTTTTGACTCAATCCGAGTTTACTCTAGCTAGTATCCTTAACGTGTTTAAGTCAAGTTTTGCTAGGCTTTTATATAGGGAGCTATAAAACGCGAAAGTCTTAACTCTCATGGGTTAAGAACAAGAACTTTTCGCAAGTTCCTATAATTGATCCTAGAGAGTCGTTTATCAAGGGAACTTTAAAATGCGATTTCTAAACTTGAAAAAGTCCAAGAATTTGCAAGATCTTATAGGCGACTCGAAAACCCAAAACTTTGATTTAATAGGCTAAGTATCCACGAGTCTCATTACTTGAGATTTTAAACTGTGGAGAACGAGAGATGATAGAGCCAATTATAAGTTCGGTATTCTTTCGTGAATTTATGTGAGTTAATTATGAGCCTATTCTCCCATGGCTTGCTAATAGTTTTATCTGCTAATAAATAAGGTTGTACGATTTGAAAAGTTACTTAGCTTCTAGCCCAAGATCGTTTAAAAGTTGATCGGTATGGATTAGAGTTCATAGCCAAGGCATAACTTATTGAAGCGGGATGCGAATATTGGCGAGTCCAAAAAGGCCCTAACAAGGCATGAGGGCTATATTTTGTTGCTAAAGATCCAAAGTGATGTGAAGAATCATTTATCAAAAATCAATATGAAGGATCGAGACACACGACGTAAAGCAAAACTCCCCAAAAGTCATGGAGAAGTGTATCCGAAAAGACCCTAACAAGGTATGAGGATAAATAGATCCAAGTCATAATAGGAGGCGGATCGTTGTATATCAAAGTCCAAAATAAAGATTGGAGAAAAATGAAGAAGTCGTGGTCCAAGTATGAATCTCTCAAAACTTCAAGTGAAGAAATTCCTATATGAAGAGAAGACCATAATTTCATGAACATCTCTCAAGGTTTGAAGTATGAAGTCGCTGCCAAATATCGGTTCGAGAAAGGTCTCAAATCGCGAAACGAGTTATGCCAAGATATGAACTTTATGAGATCCCGAGAAGCAGTTTTAAAGGATTTTGTCCTTTAGCTAACTATTGATTAAATCGTTCACTTTATTTTCAGACTTAATAACTATCGAAATAAGTCAAACAATGCATCCTCGTGATCATTCAAGACAAATAATAAAATATAAGAGATACCCCTAGGAATAAGGGAGTCTAGGTGAGTAATTGGCCCACATGAGTTCGTGTTAGTTTACTAACTTATAATAACAATGATCTCGTTTTTAAGCTTGGTTTGGAGAAAGTGAAAACTTGAGGATGATGATTATTCATGACATTTCCAAAACCCAAGGTATGCCTTTGATTTCTTTACTTTGTATGTTTTTAATTTTCTATCTCTTAAATAAAGGCCAACGTGGATTCATTATGATGAAAAATGTAATCTTGCTTTGTAACCAATGCATTGCATGAGGACATTGCAATGGTCAAGTGTAGGGGATTTGATAGGTGTGTAAACACCCATCCTTTCTACCACTTAATTACAATAATAACCGGACCAAAATGTATATTTTATGTCTTTTATGTCGGAATTATGCGTGGTTTGTGTTTTTGTTGTGATTTAGGACGAAAAGGTGAAAAGTGGAGAAAACACGGGAATTCACGGGCATTTATGGACTTTTATTGAAGAAAAAAGATGAAAGACGAAGTCAAGAAGTCAAGAGTGCAAAAAGAACGGAAGTCCAAGACCAATTCTGAAGATTTATCGAAGAAAAAGTCAAAAGACGGAAGTTTATCAAAAGCCGAAGAATTCAAGTCTATTTTATTGAAGAATTTAAAGACGAGTTCAAAGAAATCCCGAAGCCAAAAGTCCCTTAAGTCCAAGTTTAAAGAAGATTAGAAGAAAAGTACTAAGTATGCAATTAAGGAAGATTAAAAGAAGGAGGGACTTAATGACGCAATTAAGAGAAAAGGAAAGAGGGGAGGAAGCTTCCTTAATCCTCCCCTATAAATAGTCATTAGATGTAATCTTTTCATTTTGTTGGCTAAGTGTGACAATTAGCTCTTCCACCATTTACTTACCTTGTCATTTACTTTTCTTGTCAAATTTAAATACCTTGTCTTGCACCTTAAATTCATTTAATTTCAAGTAAGTTTTCATTTAATTATTGTCAATCTTTACTTTATCTTGTCAATCTCTTATCTACCTTTCTTAATCTTTGATTTGTTATGTTTATGTTGTGTTCATGTTCATGTTCTTTATTTTGATCAAGTGGGTTTTCAATTATTGTGGTTAAATTTGTTTACTTTATTGATTTAAACTGTTTAATATTGTTTACTGTTGATTCGTAGATAGATTTATTAAATCGTTTGTGTTTATTTTGGTTAAATTTGTTATTAGATCTGCTGTTACTGTATTTCCTTGTTCTTCGGAAAGTTGGTTTCTGTTTCTTTGTTTCCAGGAAAAGTTCCGAGCAAAGGTAAGGAGAGGAGTGTTCATTCGGAAGTCCAAAGTTCCGAGCCAAGGGGTTTCATCCGGAACTTCAAAGTTCCGGATCAAGAGTGTTCATTCGGAACTCCAAAAGTTCCGAATCAAATACTTCCGAACGAAAGTCCGACTCAAGTTTTAGTTCATTCGGAACTTGAAAGTTCCGGATCAATTCACTTCATTCGGAACTCAAAAAGTTCCGGATCAAGGAGATTCATTCGGAACCCAAAAGTTCCGTATCAAGGGGCTTCATTTGGAACTTCTTAGAAGTTCCGAACCAACTTCCGGATCAAGGGCAAGTTCTGATTCAAGAATTGTTCATTCGGAAGTCTGAAACTTCCGAATCAAGGAAGCTTCATTCGGAATCTTCCGAATCAAGGGTGACCAAAAAGTTCCGAATCAAGGCAGATTTTAGAAGTTCCGAATCAGTAAAGTTCCGAACAAGGATTGTTTTGGATAAGTGACATATTCAGATCAATTTGTTCCGGATCAAGGATTTTGGTAATATTCCGAGCGAAGAAGAATCATTCCAACCGAAGGTGACATTGGACGAGTGATTGTTCCAAACGAAGGATTATTCCGAATGAGCTGTATTCAGGTTCTTATTAGCTTTTGTCTTTGATTTTTATTTTCAAGCTTTATTTTTCCTGCCTTTTATTTAATTGCACTTTAAGATTATTTGCCTTAGCTTTATTTTAGTTTTGCCTTAGTTTAAGTCTTAGTCGCGTTTTAAGTCTGCCTTAGATAGATTTAGGTTTGCGTCATTTACTTTAGTGCCCTTTAAATTCAGTCACGTTTTTAAATACTTGCACCTTTATTTTAATTAGACTTAGATTTACTTTAAGAGCACCTTTATTTTAATTGTTTTGCACCTTTTATTTTAAACACTACAACGACACATCTTTGTTTCACCAAAATAACAATAGAGTCACATAGAAAGCCTAGATCAATTCGATTAGACACACTTAAACGAACACTTAATTTTCTTACTAGGTAAAAGCCTTGTATCAGGGTGGTTAGGTTTAAGTCCTATGATCCAACCAGAACCGGAGGGATCTTCCCAGGGACAATCCAATAGATTATTAGAAGTCCTTAGGAATGATGGAGTAGAATGTGAACGTAGATGAATGCCGACTAAGTACTAATGCTAGCACTGGAACAATCACAACAAGGTGCTATTAATGATGTCTTGGTAAGCATTGAAGGGGTTGAAGAATGAAAAAGAAATGTAAGGATAAAGGGTGTAAAGAAAGAAGCCCTCCATACAACTTAGGAAGAAACCGGGTCAACACATCATGAAGACAACTCATCATGGACCCAGTGATGTGAAGCACAACCATTTCCTAGCTACTCAGGCTTCTCTCAAAAGAAGTTTGTTTTATTGTCACGGAGATCAACACGACTTCTATTGACTTTCTCACTCCGAGATAGTTGATATTGAATAGGTGGCATCTGCTCCAGCCTCCGACCACTAAAAGTGCACAAATAGAGTCTAGAGCCAAGAGATCAATCAAATCTCGTTAGGACACACGGATGAAGATCAACAGAGTCCTACGCTATATACTTGCGATATTTCTAGAACACTCAGAGTGATACTACTTAGTATTCACAATGATGAGTGGAAATCGTTCCAGTGTTAACATCAAACAGCACTGCGGTAGGTCATATGTAAGATTCTTTATGAATTGAACATGTGTAAAACTGAAAAGCAACAGTGGTTTGATTCTAAGTTGATTCAAACTCGTTTCAGGTTCTACGTAATATCTTTATGGTCTTGCCAGAAAATTCAGAGTGATATTCATTAATATTCACAGTGACGAATGGAAATCCTTCTAGCGTCAACACCAAACAGCGCTACGGTAGGTGACTTGTGAGATTCTTATGAATCAAGCTTGTGTCAACTGGAAAGCAACAATGTTAAGATTCTTAATGAATCAAACTTGTTCCAGGAATTTGAATTGACGACTTTAATCAAGTGGATATATATCCAATTGATTCACTCTTTATGTTCGCAGTCTTGCTTTGAGACGGTCGAGTAAAGAGAACGACTAGTACAGCCGTGAAACCCTGTCAAGGAGATTCTTAATTGAATCTACCTGATCACAGGTACGATATTTAATATCGTATAACGGTCTTCACCGACCGGAGGTAAAACGCTACCGATTTAGGACGAATGTCAAAGCCATTCAGTCCATGTCTATGTTTTGTCTCGAGAAGGTGGCATCACGGTGTACTCAGCAAAGTCAAAGATTCAAAACCACATACTCATGCCTAAAGACATATTCAACAATTAATAGTGTGAGCATGTGGATGAAGACACAAGATTGCAAGATGGAAAAGACAAGTCAAGGATGATTTGAAGATCTCAAGATCAAAAAGGACAAAGTCGAAAGACAACGACAAAGGCTCAAAGATCACAACATGAAGGAACAAGACTACGATTACACGTTCAAGACTCATTTATGGAGAGATTAGTAATCTCTACAAATTTCCTAAATGACCAAGGTTTATGACCTCTCATTGGGGGAGATTGTTAGCCTCAAAATATTGAGTCAAACAAGAATGCTCGGTCATAGGTTTATTATGTATCGTATATTAGAACGTTGTAATAGGTAGTAGATTAGTCGTGTATAACGAGCTTAACTTTAAGCTAAGGTTCATTCATAAGTAACCAAAGCCCAAAAGGAAAGCCCGGCCCATGATCATATAGCCCATTAAGCTACATGTAAGCAAAGGCTATATAAACCCTTTCCTAGCATGTTAGGAAAGCGGTTGGTTCATTTCATTTTCTTCTAATCTAATATTTCACAAGTTTCTCCAATCATTTCTCTCTACTTTCTCTCACTACTTTCTCTCTCTAAAATTCATCTCATATCTACCTTTCTTTCTTCATAAATTCGTATTATATCATCATATATTAGGGACAACAGATAGGAGATAATTCACTTCATGAGGTGCACACACCAGCGTGTCATCCTTGATGGTGGTTTGTGAATCGTGATCGTCTTTACGGTCGTCTCGCATCTCTTTGAGATCATTCCTTATGATTAGGAATTGGGAATTGATAAGTCTAGCGAGAGCTTCGAATTTCTCCATCAACACGACATGATAGGAGATGATGTTATTTCCACCGGCAGAAACAACGGTTTTCAAGAACGTTTAGATATGTGATTCATTCGAATAATCGAGCTTGAGATGGACCTTGTCTTCGAGGATTTGGAAAGCTTCTTTAGGATTATTATAGAGGAAGATTCCTCCAGGGTCGAGAATTACTTGAGTTGTATTGTTTAAACCACGATAGAATATTTGAATTATCGTTCTCTTGGTTAGATCATGTCCATAACAAGCGCGAAACATTTCTTTCTTTCGGAGCCAACCTTCAACTAGAGTCTCATTTTCGAATTGGTGAAAGTTAAGAATGTCGTTTAGGAGACGTTTAAACTTTGCGGGTGAAAGGAATCGACTTATGAAAGCTTCTCTTAATTCATTCCACGAAGTAATTGTTCCTTCATCTAATTCATTTAACCAAGTCTTAGCTTCTCCAGTAAATGAGAAAGGGAATGTCCTCAAGTAAACCGCTTACTCTTGATTTTCACCATGTTGTAATAGGCTAGTAATCTCAAGAAACCGGCCATATGTTGGTGAGGATCGGAGTTGATTCGTCCATCGAATTGGTTCTCACGAATCATGTGCATGTGGGTACTTGTGATAGTGTAATTGTTCAAAAGAGGGATTTGAACAATATAGGAACTAGGCGTTTGAGCAACAATCCTAGCGTTTGACCACATCGGTTGATCATCCAGATCAATGATAATTACGGTTGAGGAATCAGATTGAGTTTCATAGGAGAAGATTCCTTCTGGTTCGGATGGATTTTCAAACTTCGACTCGAGTATGTCGACGATGACAACACGTTCCTCAGTGAACGGTTCAGGTGACTCGATATCAAAAGGTGTTTTGTCGAGTTCACGAGTCTTCTTCTTGAACTTACGTATAAGCTCGTATAATTTCTTAACGGGGCATTTACCTCTAAGACGTGGATTGATGAAAAATTGAAGTAATTCGAAAAATTTATCAAAAACTATAAATAGAAACGAAAAGATAAATAAAATAAAAATGAACTCGAACAAAAAATATTTTTGCATAATTTTTTTATTTTATAAACTTAAATAAAACAAATAAAACAAATAAAACAATAGAAATTAAAAATGAAAACGTAAAGGAATTATTGTACCAAATCAATCAAATCGGATGGCTCAAATGACTTCGTGTTTTATCCACGGGGTTTGAGAATAAACCGGAGCGAATAGAAATACGGTCACAAAAGGATTAGAACGGGGTGGTTGGGTGGGTTATGAGTAAAAGAAAGTAATTGGTTTTTTAACTCGAAGAACGGATGTTAAACGAGTGTAAAACACAACTTAGAATGGTTTCAGTGAAAGCTCGGTTTGGATAAAATAAAAACGATTTTTTAACAGATCGGAGGAGCTAGGCGGCTGCTCAGCTTGGCTGAACGGGTGCTCGGTTCTGTTTGCGGATGGCCGATGGCTGCTCAAGGCGGCTGACCGACTACTATGTTCTGTGTGCGAGCGGTCGGCGGTTGCTTGCCTTCTGATGTCGAGCGACTGGCAGCAGACCGACAACTCTCTTACTATTTATCTTCAGTGGGCGGCTGCTCGATTTTTTTTTTGTATGATAATATAAGCACTAAATAGCTTAATCCAAATACACTTTAATTTTTTATACACAATAAGCACACAACTAATAACATTTAGACTTTTTTTCTTATTTTTAAACCTTAACTAACAATTATAATAGAAATACTTTTGTTGGGATGATTAAATAATCACTATAAATGCTTAATCTAAAGACACTTTAAAATTTTAAAACCAAATAAGCACAAAAGGGAAGAAACGATACACGATATGAAACAAAGATTCAACACATGAAAAGCACAAAACACAAATCTCTGGCAGCAACGCAAAAAACAGGATGCGTTCTTTTTGAGACACAAGTTTTAAATTTATAACAAGGATTACCGAATAAGCTAAGAACACACGGGCAAGTATAAACCTTTCGTTTGTAGCTAGCTTGTTGTGGTAAGCCGAGGTCGTTCACTGGGATTTGGGTGTTTTCGGTTGTAAATAATCTAAGTAACAATGTAACGCTAGTGGTAAAAATGGTTATCACACCCAAAATTACCATGTAAGTAACAATAAACAATTAAACAACAAGCAACACTTAAGATGGCGATTAAGCTAATTCAACAAGATTAAAGACAACACTTGCTTGGATTAGTTCACAATATTTGGATTGTTCATATGAGGATGGTTTTGACTAATTGATTACAAGTAAAGAAGATGATTGTCACAAATTCTAATCTTTGAGTCTAAAGTATATGACCCTCGTGAAAGATCATGCATCTATAAAACCAAGGTTTAAGAAATATCAACCAATTCAAGACTATTTTTAGTTTAACAAGTTTGATTTGCGGTTCGTTTCACAAATTCATTAACAATCACACTCAAGTTCCTTTGCGTTATCATACCACTAAAGAAATGGTCAATACAATAGATAATCATCCATAGATAAAACGATTATAACTAGTTGATGAATGATAACCCTTTCGACCTATGAAATCACCAACAACTAATTAAGTATGATAAGCAAATAAAATGAAACTTAAGCACAATTGGGTTTCAAAAATAAATTAAATTGATCAAAACCATGATTAAACATAAACAATCCTCATGTTACAACTTCATCCAAACAAGTGTATATGAAACTACTCCATGATCATTTCAACAAAACTCACGAACAATATTCATAACATTCATAATCATTCTTGAAATATAAAAAGAGTTTACCAAAGTACTCTTACAATAGGTAAATGGAAGGAATTAGGGAAATCCTTAGGCCTCTAATTGACTACAAGTTTCGAACCAGTGGTAGGAGTTTGTGGTCTTTCGGGGTTGTGTATTTGGAAATTCGTATTTTAGAATTGAAGCGGGTTTTGGAGAGGTTTGGTGAAGATTGGTGGTGAATTAAGTATCAAGAAACTGTTAGGACCTCTGTAATAGACATTTGTAATAGGTATGCTAGGAGGTATGTAGTTCCTCCTGGTCCTAGTAGTAGTAGGAGCAACACGTGCTCCTGGTCTAGTAGAAAGTCAAACATTATTATTCTGAGTAGTTTGTTAGGATATGCATGAGATATGTTAGGAAAGGATATGCACACCTTCATCAAACATTATTTAGTTCATATTAATAGTAGAAATCCTTAGTAAGGATCAAGTTATTATAGTTATTATGTTTCTTCTTGTTCATAGTATTTGTATTCCGCACTTATAATGTGTGTTTTATCTAGAGTCTCTCTGTGAATAGACTTGTGATTACAGAAGTCGTTCACCATCCTTAACAGGCTGCAAGATCCATATCTAGTGGACCCAACAAGTGGTATCAGAGCCTGGGAGAGTCTTTGCTTAAGAAGAATCAATTTTTCTTTTTACTAACATCCTTGTTTAATTATGTCTGCCTCTAGTTCTACTGAAATAGGAGAAGCAAGCACCTCTAAAACACAGTAACCTCAGCAAATCGTTGGTACTGTTTCCAATACAAATGAAAAATTCCCACTCTTGAAGAAGGATGAGTATGATAGTTGGGCCATGAAGATGGAATGCTGGATCACCAATACTGATCTAGACCTCTGGAAAATTGTTCAGAATGGCAACAGTAAGAAGCTTACTGGAAGAGACAAGAATGGTAATTTCATCCTTCTAGATCCTAAAACTCATGAAGAAATCACAACTGTTTAGAAGGAAATCAAAGCAAAAACTATTTTGCTTCAGTCCCTTCCTGATGATCACATGGGTGATTTTTATCACTTGGATGATGCTAGGGAGATTTGGAATGGAGTAAAGGCGAGGTTGGGAGGAAATGAGGAATCAAAGAAAATGCGCAGATCCATGCTGAGAGATGAATTCACAGAATTCAAGATCTCTGAAATTGAAGGTATTCGTCAAGGGTATGCCAGGTTCCAAAAGATACTTAGCCAGTTGAATCAACTCAGGTCCAAACCTGAAAATGGAGACATCAATGCTAGGTTTCTTAGAGCCCTACCTCACTCATGGAATCATGTAGTCATCTCTCTAAAAGCAAAAGGTGGCTTTGACTATCTTAATTTTGATGACTTGTTTTATAAACTCAAAACCTTTGAGCCTCATGTGAGAGGATACTCAAGTGATTCCTTTCCTACTCCTGCTAACTCTGCTTTTGTGAGTTCCATGGGATCTAGTTCAATGTCTTATGCTAGTAGCCCAAGCTATACTTTGACATCTCAACATACTTCTACTCCTGAACCAAAAGCCAAGATTGGTAGCATGGTAGAAGCTGTACTTCACTCTTTTGTTACTGATGTTGATCCACAACAGCTGCTTGCCTTTGATGATTTCAAATAGGTAGATAAACTTGACTTGGATGAAATGGATCTAAAATGGCAGATGGTTATGCTCACTCTCCGGGTTCATAAGTTTGAAAAGAAAGTCGGTCGAAAATTCAACTACAACCCGAGAGAGCCAGCCAGGTTTGATAGAAGCAAGGTTAGATGCTATAACTGCCAGCAGCAAGGACATTTTTCTTGGGAACGCCCTAACAAAAATGACCAGGAGAAGAACAGGTATTTAGCCTTCAAGGTTCAAGATCTCAAGGATGAAAAGAAAGCTTTGGTGTCTGTTGACTCTGTGGTTAACTGGAATGATCATCAGAATGCTACCTTGGAATCAACTGAAGCTTCTACTGATGTATTTGCTATGATTGCTGGGAATCTATCTGATGCTGAGGAAGCCTAAGACTTTGCTCTTATGGGAATCTCGCCTCAGGTATAAAATTTTCCTCTTGGTTGTCGTGATAAATACACAGAACTATTGACTCAATACAATGAACTTAATGAGCAAAATGACAAATATTTTCTAGAAGTTCAAGCATATACGAGTTCTTTAGAAACATTGGAACAACAAAAGAGGTGGCTTCAAGATACTCAACGTGAATATGAGGATAAAATTAGAATTCTAAGCATTGATTTAGAAAACACCACTAACATGCTTAAATATACTGAAAAACTAAACAATGACAGTATTAACGATAAGGAAGACATGCAAGAAAAATTGGATGCTATACTTTTACGATTTGAAAAATGGCAAAAAGCACCCAAGAATCTTTCCAAGTTAATTGATAGTAGCATGTCTGGTAGAACTAAGAGAGGTTTAGGCTTTGATAAATATATTTATTCAGAAGATGTGTTTGATTTATCTTTTTCAAGTGTCTTTGATCCTGACAAGGAGGAGGAGGGAAAACCTAGTTACAATAGATTTCAACCAACTGCAGCAATGCATGTTGTTCCTCCACCACTTACAGGAACTTTTATGCTCATATCTAGGCATACTGACTTGGATGGATCATAGATGCATGAGTCTCCAAAAATCTCTACTAATACAAATGACTTTGTCTCTTGTACTTTCAGTGACAAGGCCAGTGACTATGCATCTTGTGGTTCAAGTGAAGAGTCAAGACCTTCAAGTTCCAAGACAAATGACCCTGTTGCTGCTAGTGCTAGGATGAGTGATGAGAGAGTTGCTTCTACTTCAACTGTTTCTATTTCTAGTTTATTGAGTCCTAGGAATGTTGACTCTCCTAGAGTTGTTTGTAATAAATTTAGCAGTGTGAAACAATGTCATTTGAATAAAAGGTCTTTTAAAACATGCTTTGTTTGTGGAAGTAAATTTCATTTGATTAAGGATTGTGATTTTTATGATTAAACTCCTTCTGTTTATCAAGCTTATCCTGCTCCTGGTCCACCAGGAGTTGCTCCTTTTTCTTCTAGAAGACTAAACCCATGTGCCCAATCCTATTCTTCTTCTAGAAGGACCTCTCCTTCAACTTCTAATCTTTGGAGAAGCAATGGTTGCACCTACAATAGACTAACCAGCAACTATTTTCAGAACTTTAATCAGAATTATGATTTTAATTCAGACCAAATGTATTTTGGGTTGGGAAATTTGGGTACTGCTGTTAAGCCCTCGGCGGGTTGTTCTTGGACACACAATAACACCCATATGATGAACAAGAAACCTAAGAAAAACAGAGGATCTCATAAATCTTCTTGGCTATCTACTAAAGATCCACAAGGCAGACTTAAACCTAAAAAGGTCTGGGTCCCCTTAAGACACTAACTTTTGCATATAACTTTTTTGTTGTTGTAGATTACTCCATACCAAGATCCTACTCTTGGAATAGTTGATAGTGGATGCTCTAGGAGCATGACAGGGAATAAAGGACTTTTATCTAACTTTGTACCATTTCAAGGCGGAAAGGTCTACTTCAGAGGTGGTGAAGGAAGGATCTCTGGCAAAGGAACTATTCAGACACCTAACCTTAATTTTGAGCAGGTCTACTATATGGAAGCACTTCAACACTTCAACTTGATCTCTGTCTCTTAGATTTGTAACAAGAAGCAGTTTGTCCTCTCTATGGATACTGAAGCACTGGTGTTATCCAAAGACTTTAAGCTACCGGATGACTCTCAAGTTCTACTCAGAATCCGTAGAAGACACAATCTCTATAGTATCAAGCTGAATGAAGTTAATCCTACTGGTCAACTAGCTTGTTTGGGTTCTAAAGCCTCAGAAGATGAAGCCACTAAATGGCATAGAAGGATGGGACATGTAAACTTCAAGACCATTCACAAACTGGCAAATGTGAACTTGGTCTCTGGTTTACCTCCCAAAACTTTCATAAATGACATCAATTGCCTTGCGTGCAGCAAAGGCAAACAACACAAAGCATCCTTCAAGGCCATTACTGCTCTCATCCTCATAACTGAACCATTGCAGCTACTACACATGGATTTATTTGGTCCTACCTCCAGTGGCGTATATGAGAGTGTACGAGGTGTGCTACCACACAGGGCCTCTAAATTAGAGGGGCCTCAAATTTTATATGTAACCTATGTGTATATATGTTGGGACTTAGATATCTTGAGTTGATATGACAAAACAAGATGAAGGACTTAATAATAAATAGTTAGCTTAGATAGTAAGCTAGGGTTGTGATGTAACCCTAGTACCTCTATTATATAAAGAGGGTTAGGCACACATGGTTATTCATTCATTCACAAACAATGTAAACCATAGGTGTGTGTGCGTTCCTCCTGGTGTCAAGCTTATAAGGCACCAGGAGTAGTAGTTAATAGTTCATTAATAGTAATCTTTATTAGTGAAAGCCTTGTTCTTGGTTATGATTGTGTTTATTATGATTCCGCTGTGCATTTACAATCATGATCATGATATCCCAGATGAGTCTAGATCCTAAGACTCAACAAGTGGTATCAGAGCTTGTTGGCTCTCGATCTGGTTGATCTACAAGGTTTTTGTTAGTATTTTCTGTTTTTTAATAAATAATGTTGTTGATCTAGGGTTTTTCCCAACAAACCCTAGATGATTCTTGATGTCGCTCATATTGATGTTGCTACTAGTTGCTGAATGATCATACTGGTTGTGGGGAGTTGTTTTTACAATCAACGATGAACCCCGTATGATCATTGATAATGATGGTTGTTTCAGAAAAAATGTTTCCATTGTAGATTCGATGCAACTAGGGTTTTATTCAAACCCTAAATTCTGGATCACATCTTGGTTGCTGCTGTTGCAATTAATCAGAATAAGGAGAACAGATTCGTGGTGATGATGTTTTCTGCTAGCTTTAATTAATTGTGAACGTTGCTGCCAAGACAAAGTTATTACAAATATTTGTTTTTAGGGTTTCATGTGATTGAAACCTTGAAACCCTTGGTAATCAGTGGCAGGTGTTCATTACGTTAGGGTTGTTGGCTACATGAATGCTGGAACAGGAGTCATGATTCTTATCCATTATCACAAAACTTTGATGCTTGCTGATCTCAGTATTCAGAGAAACAAGTTTCTGAGATATGTTTTCTGATGATATTGGTTTTCTTTCAAACCCTAAATACAGGAGATCTTGGTAACGTGAGTCTTGATGAATAGAGCATGTCATGATCACAGCAGATACGTGAGTCGGAGCATAGGTTTTGGGTGTTGTTTTGGTTGAGCAATACACAAGAACGGGTGTGAAGATGTTGCTTATCTGCTCTAACTGTTACCATGATTAAAACATGTATGGATTCGTCTTGATATGCTCAAAGACGCGTGGCACCAGTTTTTACTCCTGATTTCTAGGAAATCTATTTTAAAAGCATTTATGGCCATGATAATTTGGGTTCAGCGTAATAAACTGTAATTTATACAGTTGCCCAAACTAACAAACTTTTCGGGGTTATTGATTGTACTTAACGTGGGAAAGGTTACATGTTTTGCTAAGGTTTTGTCAGTCATGTGCTACGAGAATTTTGGAGGACACGCGTTGGTTGCCAAACTTTTAGGGGTTACCTTTTAAAAGGTTCCTTAAATATTCTCCTATCTTTTTGGGATTTATTATATCATTGTGGACGTGTGATATGGGGTCAAAGGCAGCAAAACAAGGGAGTTATGAGGTCCAACGCATGTTGAGGTATAACCTACGTGATTTATGGGGTATGAATAAATCTTGACGTAATATATGGAAGGTTTTGATGTGATTTTCGTGGGATATGAGGTATTACACTATCTTCTGTTATTTATGCGAGCATTAAGAATGGAAACAGTTGATGGTATATATGCTAAAAACGTGTGATCCTATAATATGGGAAGAAGAATATTATTGAAATATTAGGATTATTCTTTCTCACGTGGGATATACCATGGACATAGGGTTGCTGGGTTTTTTAGATTTCATATATTCCTATTAAATTATGATGGGAGGTTGACGTGGATTTTTAGTACAGTTCATATGGGCTCATTATTATTCATGTGTCAATTTATTTCCCGTTCATATTATTCGTCAAGACAGGTTGTGACAGCAACAGCAACAGTTTCAGTGACGGTGTGATGACAGCTTGAAAAAAAAATGAGAAAAAAAAGAGGTAGTAAGGGTTTTTGAGATGCTACTGGTAGATTTTCGTTATGCTACTGGTGCGATATGGTTCCTACTGGTAATTTATGTTCGTGGTGGTTGTGTTCTTGGTTCCTCCTAGTAATATTCGATGGTTCCTCCTGGTTGAATCATCGGTTCCTACTGGTCGGTTACTAGTCGGTTCCTACTGGTCCGTACCACTGGTTGGTTTCTAATGGTTTGTTCCTACTGGTAGGCTTCGGTTCTTACTTGATTATGGTTCCTGCTGGCTTGTTGTATACTAACTTTCTATGGTCGGTTTTGGTTCCTCATGGTCAAGTAAGATTGCTACTATTCTGATTTAGTGACTAGTCTGATGTCACTACTGTTACTGGAGGAGAAGTTCTCAGCCATCATCAATTCGTTGGGGAGATTCATTGAAGAAGACATTTGATTATCACTTATTTTATGTTGTAGTTGATTTTCACAGGTTTTGTGCTCTTATCATATCCTAAAAAGGGATTGGAGGACCTTTTAAGATAACTTGCTTGGTTTGTATGGTGACGAAGACTTGACATATCTAGCGAAGGGGTACGATCTATTTTCTTATCTTAAAAGGAGGAGCAGCCTTTTTAAGATAACTTGCTCTATGCGTACATTTGCTATCGCTTGAAGGGGTTACGTTATTGTGCTCAGTGTCTCATTTATTTGAGGATTTTGATCGAGCTCGACGTCACGTGGTTAGTGCAAGACATAAGACACAAGTTTGGGAGATTCCACTTCTTCATCAAATTCGTTATACTTGATTTTCTTCATCAGTGATCTCTCCATGGAACCTACTGGATTTGTCATGCACTTCTTAAGGGGAAGACGATCCTTTTTGAGTTGATGTGACAAAAAGGGGAAGAATGCATGGATCAAGGGGAAGCTTAGCCTTCATCTATATTAGCTTCAGGGGAAGCTTGTGCGTACTAGTTTTGTCAAATCAACTAGGGGAAGATTGTTGGGACTTAGATATCTTGAGTTGATATGACAAAACAAGATGAAGGACTTAATAATAAATATTTAGCTTAGATAGTAAGCTAGGGTTGTGATGTAACCCTAGTACCTCTATTATATAAAGAGGGGGTAGGCCCACATGGTTATTTATTCATTCACAAATAATGTAAACCATAGGTGTGTGTGCGTTCCTCCTGGTGTCAAGCCTATAAGGCACCAGGAGTAGTAGTTAATACTTCATTAATAGTAATCTTTATTAGTGAAAGCCTTGTTCTTGGTTATGATTGTGTTTATTATGATTATGCTGTGCATTTACAATCATGATCATGATATCCCAGATGAGTCTAGATCCTAAGACTCAACAATATATATATATCAATATCAATATATTTTTATACAATAAAAAAAATCTATTATGTATGCACTGAGTTTGTTTTGGCAAAAAAAACAACTTATAAAGAACATGGGCTATTTTTTGGTTGTTATATGGAAAAGCCCATACATGTAAGATATCGAAAAGTATATTATCTTGGCCAAAGACAATGTAACGTCATCATCAATTAATACTCACTTTCCCTCTGTATTTTTTCTTTCGATGCTCCAGTTTCTCAGATTTAGAGAAAAGTAAAAAAAACAGTAGCTCATGTGTTTCCATTGGATCTGATCAAACATAGTTCTTGTCTATTCAACATCTTTTGATCTCATAAAAAAGTATACTTGATTATTTTGAATCTGATCACTTTTGTTTGATCATTCTTGTTTGATCATTTTTGTATGGAATGAACTGTGCTTAAATTTAAAAAGTATTACACTATTAACAAAGTGGCCCAAGAACTATTAGAGAAAGAAACAAATCATTGGAAACATGTGTTAGTAAGAATAATTGTTGTTAAGTATTTTGGCAAAAAAAACTTTATCATTTCGTGGTTCAAATGATAAATTAGGAGAAAATAACAATGGAATTTTTTTGGGTAGGATGGATATGATGGCTGAGTTTGATCCATATATCAAAAAACATCTTGAGCGTATTAAAAATGAAGATATGCGTGCACATTATCTTGGTCCTAGCATACAAAATGAACTAATATCTTTGCTTGCATGTGCAATCAAGACTCCAATCATTAACAAGATAAAACAAGCCAAGTATTTTCTCAGTTATTCTTGATTATACTCCTGATATTAGCCACGAGGAACAAATGTCATTAATCATTAGATACATGGATGTCTTGAGGCCACACTAAAATATGATGAGGTATCTGATATTGATAGAATGGACTTATATGTTGTGTTAAAATTGCTAGTTCACTCTATGCCTAAAGGAAAGCTAGGACCTGCTGGCATTTTATAATCTATTATACATTTGAACTGTTTTTCTAACACAACTATTGCATATAGAATATTGTTAACTATTCCAGTCAATGTTGCTTCCGCCAAAAGAAGTTTCTCTAAATTAAAATTGATAAAAAGCTTGCATGCATTCTACAATGTCGCAAGAAAGGCTTAGCGGACTAGCAATAATATCAATTGAGTAGGAGATGTTGAAGACAGTTGACTACAAAAATTTGATTGAAGCGTTTGCATCAAAAAAGACAAGAAGAGTGGCTCTTTTTACATAATGAACTATAAATTTATGCGTTATTCTGTTTTAAAGATTGTTGAATTTTTTAAAGGGGCCTCATTTTGTATTTTGCACAGGGCCTCTCTAAACGTAGAGACGACACTACCTACCTCCATTTGGAGCATTGACCATAAACAATACTGTCTTGTGGTAACTGATGGGTATAGCAGGTTCACGTGGGTTTTCTTTCTGGCTGCCAAAAGTGAGACCTACTCAATTCTCAAGGACTTCATTACACTCATTGAGAATCAGCTGTCCAAGAAGGTGAAAGGTATCCGATGTGACAATGGAACATAATTCAAAAATGCAGACCTCATAGCACTTTGCAATTCCAAAGGTATCAAAAGAGATTATAGTGTTGCCAAGACTCCTCAACAGAATGCTGTTGCAGAAAGGAAGAACAGGACTCTTATAGAAGCTGTAAGAACCATGCTTGCAGATTCCAAGCTTCCAACTATGTTTTGGACAGAAGTTGTCAACACTACAAGTTATGTGTTGAATAGGGTTTCAATTACCAATCCCCATAAGAAGACTCCCTATGAGCTACTCACAGCCAAAGTACCCAGTATTGCTCATTTGAAGCCATTTGGTTGTCCTGTCACCATTCTAAATACTAGTGACTATTTGGGGAAATTTGATGGCAAGGCAGATGAAGGCTACATCGTGGGATATTCAGCTCACTCTCGAGCTTATCATGTCTATAATCTCCATGCCAAGCGTGTCATTGAAACTATAAATCTCAGGTACTTTGAGGAGAAGACAAACATCCAAGGCAAAGGTCCTGAAGGGTATTTTGATCTTGATTATCTTAGTGACTCATTGGGATATTTTCGTATCAAAACTAACCAAGATGCAGGTCCACAAGTGTTTGAAACTTCTAGTGCAGGTATTCATTTTAGCTTTTCGGACTCAGATGAGGATGATGACATTTTTGTTGTTCCATCCTATTCCACCAAAGTCTCTCCTATCACCAATGCTACTCATATTGATGCCTCTCCATCGGACATTGTGTACTCACTAGGAGCTCTTGACACATTGCTCAAGCAACAACAAGATGCCACTACAGCAGCTGCTCAAGGAGGCTTTGAGTTTCCCTTGCGTACTCCTGCTGTATCAGTTACTCCTATTGCTCCTAATGTTACTCCTAGTGCAAGTTTAACATCTATTGGTAGTCCGGTTAGTGATCCTGCTTCCACAACTAGATTCTCTGGTCCTTCTGACTTGGTAAACTATCAAAAGAAGACTTCTACTAAGCTAGATTATATTCATAAGCAACCAATAGATGGCATTTTCGACTCTGCTTCATATGATGATGACATTGTTGGGGATCTTAATAACTTGGCACCATAAGTGGATATAGCTCCTATTCCTGTTATAAAGACCATCCTACTACTCAAATCATTGGAGATCCTGGTTATACTGTCAAGACTCGCCGCATGCATAAGAAAGCAATGTCTGATCATCATGCTCTTGTGAGCTACATTGAAGACCAAAAGCGTAATAATCACACAGATTTTCTTCACTGCTTGTTTGCTTTTTTTCTTTCACAGGTGGAACCTAGGTCAGTCTCACATGCTCTTGAGGATCAAAGTTAGGTGGAGGCTATGTAGGAGGAGATGCAGCAGTTCTTGTTTCAGAATGTTTGGATCCTAGTTGATTTGCCAGATGGAAAGACAGCAATTGGTACCAAATGGATTCTCAAAAACAAGAAAGATGCTAGGGGTATTGTGGTAAGAAATAAGGCTAGGCTGGTTGCACAAGGTCACACACAACTTGAAAAAATGGACTATACTAAAGTCTTTGCTCCTGTTGCTAGGATTGAGGCCATTCGTCTGTTAATGGCTTTCGCTTCTTATGTTGCCTTTACGGTTTTTCAAATGGATGTCAAGAGTGCATTTCTCTATGGCAAGGTTGATGAGGAAGTTTATGTCACTCAACCTAAGGGATTTGTGGATCCAATTCACCCCATGAAAGTTTACAAGGTCGTCAAAGCTCTATATGGACTTCATCAAGCTCCTAGAGCTTGGTATGAGCGTCTGTCCACTTTCTTGTTGAAACACGGCTATAGAAGAGGAACAATTGACAAAACACTGTTTCTTAAAAGGAATGCCAAGGACATCATCCTAGTTCAAGTGTATGTAGATGATATTATCTTCGGTTCTACTAAGAAGGAATGGTGTGATGAGTTTGAACAGCTAATGAAAGGCGAATTTTAGATGAGTGCCATGGGAGAACTCACATTTTCCCTTGGTCTTCAAGTCAAGCAGCATTCGGATGGTATCTTCATAAGTCAAGACAAATATGTTCATGAGATTCTTCAGAAGTTTGGTGTGGAACCTCTTAAACCAGCAGCAACACCGTATGAAGTCACTAAAGTCAAACTCAAGAATGAGTTAGATCCTCCGGTAAATGTTCACATGTACAGGTCAATGATTGGTCACTCATGTATTTGACTGCATCGCGTCCGGACATCATGTTTGCAGTAAGTGCTTATTCTAGACATCAGGTGGCTCCAACCGTATCTAACTTGAATGCAGTTAAGAAAATCTTCAAGTATATCAAGGCACAACCCAAGCTAGGCTTGTGGTATCCAAGGGAATCACCTTTTGTTCTTGAAGCCTATAGTGATAGTGACTATGCAGGTGCCAATAACGATAGGAAATCTACTACTTGTGGTTGTCAGTTTTTGGGTCGAAGACTTGTCCCATGGCAATGTAAGAAACACACAATATTCGCTACCTCTTCAACAGAAGCTGAATACGTAGCTACTGCTAGTTGTTGTGGACATACGAAGCTGATATAGGTTCTTAAAGTGGATACGGATGATAATGTTGCCTATTTATTAACAAAAGCATTTGATGGTCCGAGATTCAACCACTTGGTGGTTCTCATTGGTATGGTCAATCCTTGAGGTCTAGGATTGAGCGGAGGCTAATCCTAAGGGGAGGCTTATTATACATGTTTCATTGCACAGTCTAACATATGGTAGATTCTAACAACAGTTTCCATGGGTATTTGCGGTGTGTGCAACTTCTAGTGGAAGATTTTGGTTACTCCTAGTGGCAGTCTTCTGCTCCTAGTGGGTACAAACCCTTCTATTTCACTCATGGTTGGCTTCTAGTATAGATTTTCGGTCACTGTTCACTTCGTTGACTTTCATTGACCACTTGGTGCTCCTAGTGTTGACCTTTACGCGTTTTGACTTTCAGTCAACGCGAGTTACTTCTGGTGTATATCTTTTTGGTTTATCTTTGGTAATTGGGATTTTCAAATAATGGTTTAAGGGGTAAGTGGTTACTCTTGCATTAATGACTCAATTTTGAAAGGGCAACCCCCATAATTAGGGGTCAATGAACAGTTTTATGACCATTATTTATGGTCAAATCCCTCATTTGACTCAATCATCCCAACCATACAAACACACATACGCTCCTACTCTTCACCCTCTTCCACTGCTTCAATCATCAACAATGGCCGCACTCTAGTACAAACCCGATCACAACAAGGTGGCCTATCTTGGCGAAGGTCCTAAAAGAGAAGAGTTCACAGACATCCTGGAATACATTGAAGCTTCCAATCTAAGGTATGCTCTTACTGTTTGCCCCACTGTGTATGATACTGTTATACATCAGTTTTGGGCAACTGCCCACCTCGTTGATGTTTTGGGTCGCCCACTAGAGCTCCATGCTACCATAGATGGTCGCTCATATGTGGTGTCTGAGGCATCCATTAGATCTGCCCTTCATCTTTAGGATGAAGATGGCATTGTCTCTATTCCCAATTCCGAGGTATTGGATGGTATGGCTACTATAGGTTATAATCATGGGGGAAGTTTAACTTCTAGAAGAATAGATTTGCCCCTCAATGGAAGTTACTGGTTCATTTCTTGATTCATTGTTTGAGTCTAAAGTCTGGGAGTTGGGATGCGTTTCCCATCCTCCTTGCTACTGGTTTGATTTGTATTGCTCAGGGTCGTACTTTTAAATTTTCTCGTTACTTGTTTGATGGCATGATTTGTAACCTTAGTGATACTGGCTCTAAGAAGAAGTTCTTGATGTACCCTAGGTTTTTGCAGCAGGTTCTTATGTGTCTACCTAGGAATAGAGAGGAATAGGAGACCCCAAAGCTTAGTTCCAAGGTGTATGCGAATATGGCACTTGGTTATAAGGGTCCTTTGAGGCCTCTTACTGATGCTATGTTGGGCCTTGCCCAAGGGGATCCTAATGTGATTCCTCTGGCTGATGAAGCCGAGGAGGAACTTTCATTGGAGAATGATCCTATGGAGGAGGAGCACCATGCTACTGGTGTGCCTCATGTGGAGGTTGAGGATCCAGCTAGAGAGGTGGTGGTAGAAATGCCATCCACCTCAAAAGCTTCCCCCTCTTCTCGCCCATATGATTCCTCATTTGCTGATACTCCCCCTCCTAGCCCAGCTCCGCACTCTACTGAGAAGCCTTCCAGCTCTCATGCTCATATGGATGACCCATCTGTTGCTTCTGGTCCCAATGATGCATCCCCCAAGCCAAGTCCACTTGGTAGGGAAGCTGGGGAACCTGTTACTCTAACTTCTTTGCTAGCTCTTATGCATAGGTATTATGCGAAGATTGTTTCTTTGGAAGATGACCTCAATCAGTACCACAATCTCACACGAGACTTCGTGCTTCCATTGGCGAATAGGGTTAAAGCATTGGAGTCACAGATGAAGCGCCAAAAGAAGAAAGTTGTGCTTTCTGATTCTGATGAAGATGTTGAGGAGGATGGGCTGACTATCATGGCCAGGGCTGCCTTTGCTGATAAGCCGAGTGATGATTTGCCTGCTCCTCCTAGTCCTTCATGCATTCCTAATGCTGTTGCTGATCCCAAGCCAATGGATGATTATGCTGATCCTTCTGCTGGTCTCTCTTATGATCCCAAGGGTAAAGCCCCTATGAATGATGCACCCTCTCCTTCCAGGAAGCGTACTCGCAGACAATTAGAGGAAGAAAGATTGGGGGAAGAGGCTGCTCAACGATTGCAAGAGGAGCTTGACCAACAAGCCAGGGCTGAGGATGAAGCTCTTCAACAGCAAAGACGTGAGCAGTTGAAGCATGATTTCATGCATTGGAATGACAATGACTAGATGAGGGTGCTTACCATACTTACTTCTGACTACTCGCAGTTCACAGATTTGTTGGGTGCTGATGTGAATCAAGGCAATTGTGTTCAACGGGAAATGGCTTTGATGCGTAAACAACAGTTGTCTCTTGCTGCCCAGCTTCGTGAAAAGCGCCGTAACAGACCTTTGTCGCGTACCGAGGAGAGAAGGTTGATGCAACAATATGTTCAGAATCAATCGGCTGCTTACTATCAGACAGGATGGACATGGGAAAGGGTGAGGAGACTGTCATTTGATGAGCTTAAAGATCTTTACACAAAGATGATCAAGCGTCAAAATACACCTGTTCCTGAACACTTGATTTATCGCCCACCTCTTCGTGTTGTCCTCACTTCTAAGCCTGCTTCTGCTCCCACCTCTTCGTCGAATGTTCACAAGGATACTTCTGGGGTTCCGTCTGTTAGTGCTCTTTCTACTGCTGTTCCTACCACCACCACTTCAACTGTTAATCCCACTCACCCTCATGTTGATACTACCACCACCAATGAAGCTACTACAACTCCTGCTACTAATCCTACTCCTGTTACTCCTGTTGTGAAGCCAACATCAACACCGGTGACTGAACCACTTCCTACCTCATCCGCTGGTGCAGCTAAATCTGACCCTATGGTTGGTAAGGACTTTGTTTCTACTACTGATGATGCTACTGCTGCTGGAAAGGTCAAGGGTGAATCTTCTTCTGGTGTCCATTCACCTCGCCGCTCTATTAGAAAGAAGAAGGCTCGTCGTGGTAAGTCTGACCCCTTTGAGAAGAGAGATCCTACCAATCTCATTGATGCTGCTTCCGATAGTGAGACGGAGTTGCACATGGGCAAGGGTGTGATTGTAGCTTGGGAAGTTCGGCCATCCCCTATTTCTCGTGGTACCTTTACTCATAAGATTACGACTATTGATGGCTACACTCGCTATGTCTCTGGATTGCAAAACATTTTAACCTGGGTGGAGCGTCGTGATCTTATGTTGTAGAATATTGATAAACTATGAATCTATGAAGTGGGTTGAAGATTTCTAGAGAGAGAAACTAGTGAGAGAAAGTGAGAGAGAACTATGTGTTTTTATTAAAATGATAAAATGAGAACATCAACAACCAACCCCTTTCCATAGTGGAAAGGGGTATTTATATCCAAGGCCAATATTAGGCTTGGGCCGACTCATGACAAGCCCATGGGTCGGTTTCTTACTTAACTTAATAAGTAACATTAACTACGAGCTATTACAACATTAATACTATTGTGGAGTGACCGATACTTCTAATATATGTTAAAACGTATTTCTAACAATCTCCCCCTAAGGGAGGTCACTCCACGTTACAAAGTTCTAAACCTAGCATACTATACTAAGTCTTCGTTCTTCAGCTCGTAGTCTTTTCTTTTTTCTTTTTGTTGTGAATATGTTTATTTGATCTTTTAGGCTTTGGCTTGAGAGCATTATTCTTTTGACCAATCACGTGCGATCTTTGCCTTCTTGTGAATCTTGCCTCCTCGTGACTTCATGTCCCACACACTTATCCTTTGTTGAATTCTTGAAAGTTTTAGAGTCGATACAGCGGAAGACTTTTAGGTCATACTTTCTTGAATTTGTAGGAGTATTTGATGCTGAAGGAATAAGCATGTGAGGACGTCTTCAACAGGTACACCGCAACACCACCGTCTTCAACTGGTACACAGCAACGCCACCGTCTTCAACAGGTACACAGCAACGCCACCGTCTTTAACAGGTACACAGCAACGACACGAATAAAATGGCTTTGACATTTTATTCTAATTCGGTAGCATTTTACCTCTGGTCGGTGAAAACCGTTGGACGATATTAGATATCGTACCCGTGACGGATAGTTTCAATTAAGTAACTTCCTGACAGGATTTCGCGGGTAAACCCGTTCTCTTTATTCGACCGTCCAAAGCTGACTGCGAACATAAAGAGTGAATCATTTGGATTAAAAATCCTTATGATTGAAGCCGTCAATTCATGAAACCTGGAACAAGTGAATTTCAATTAAGATATTCACCATCGTTGCTTTCCAGTTGTCACAAACTTGATTCAAATTGAATCTTGCTTGTTACCTACCAAGTGCTGTATGATGTTAACACTAGAAGGATTTCCACTCGTCACTGTAAACACTAAAGAGTGTCACTCTGAGTGTTCTAGCAAGATCATATGATAATGCGTAGAGGCCTGGAACGAGTTTAAGTTCAATTAAGAATTAAACTATTGTTTCTTTCCAGTTTTTCACAAGATTGGTTCTAAAAGAACCGCACGTGTAACCTACCATGAGCTTGTTTGATGTTGGCTCAAGCAGGATTTCCATCTTCATTGTAATACTTGCGTATTACTCGGATGTTCTGGCAATATTACAAGAATACTGTGTAGGACTCATAAAAATCTCTTACTTTTCACAGTGTGTGAGAAAGCAAGGAATAAATGGAAAGTGTCCTAATGAGACTTTTGATGATCTCTTGGCTCTAGACTCGATAGTGCGTTTTGATTTAGTGAGCGATGGCTGGAGAGGAGTGCCACCTTTTCAATATCAGTCTATTCGGAGTGAATAAACCAATAGATAACGTGTTGATCTCCGTGTGATTAAAACAAATACCTTTTGAGAGATATTTGAGTTAGCTGGGAAGGGTTGTGCATTGCATCACTGGGTCCATGATGTCTTTCTTCAATATCGAGAATCATTAACAAAAATGATCTCAATAGCATATGTATTGACCCGGTTTCTGCCTAAAGTTGTAAGGAGGGCTTCTTTCTTTACACCCTTTATCTTTACATTTCTTTTTCATTCTTCAACCCCTTCAGTACTTACCAATACATCATCACTATCACCTTGTTGTGATTGTTCCAGTGCTAGCATCAGTAATTAGTCGGTACTCAGCTATGTTCACAATCTTTCTCCATCTTTCCTAGGACTTCTAATTCTATCTAGGGAATTGTCCATGGGAAGATTCCATCGGCTCTGATGAATCATTGGACTAAAACCTATTCCTACCACCCTTTTGTCACCACATCCGTCGTGAATTAAGCGTGTTTTGGGAAAGTATAGCCACCATGAAAAATCATTGAAAATCACTTAAGGTACTTGTGATATGGAAATCAAAAGTTTTGTACCTTAGGTGTTTTGTTCATCAAAAACGCTCCCCCTTAACACGTGCTTTACACATATTAAGTTGGATTATCGTTAAGTCTTTTTCATTTTTTAGCCAAGTATCATTTAAGTCTCCTTAATCCCATTTTCTCCCCTTATCCAAAATGTTAACCATTAATATTTGGGATATTGAATGCATTAACCGGTCTTTGGGTAAAAATGAAATCGATGTTTGGCCATAGAACATGTTAATGCTCCCCCTTAAAATAATAAGGGATAGTTGTAGTGCTTTAGTATGATATATTTTGAAAGATTTAGAATCTCGTGAGAAATTCTTGAAAAATTATCATACCTTAACACTACATCAAGCCGTAAAAGCACAATATTCAAAAATTTACATATTCACAATTAAAAACCAATATAGAGTAGACCTGAAATGTATGAACCATTAGATGGATCGTTGCAGTAAGTTGTTGTGCACTCCATATGGTCTACCACCAACGAATCTTTCTAAGCTCCTCATTAATCTACGTTCACGGAGCTTTTGATCAATCTTCTTGATCACATACTTCGCCATTTGCCGATAACCCTGATGCCAATCCTCAGTCATCTCTGGTAAAGACCCACCCGAATTAAGATGTTCCAACTTTCCTCTGACGTATATGAGAGTCCCATCACTGTACTTATAAAGCTCACCCACCCTCATAAACTTCATTATCCCTCGACTGTTCAAGTAGAAAATCCCGTAACTCGGAACAGAAATGCCGGTATAGGGACATCTTGTGACATGTTGAGGTAGAACTTGATTCACTGGACGGGTTAGGTTAAGCTTCCTTTGGTAGCTTTCAACTCCCAATTGAAGATCTTCAACTCGTTTCTTGATAACAACGCTTCGTGTGAACATACGAAGTGTTGTATTCAAGGCAATGATGTCTTCACGAGCAATATGGGTGAGTTGATCCCGGGTCATCATAAGCAACATGTCTTCGATATCCTCAAGGCGAATGATAGAAAAATCTCCCTGCTGGATTTTGTATTCTCTGTCATCCTCCCTTTTTAGACGAATCTCCGTCACATGATAATAGCCATTCTTGGCTTCAGTTTTCAGTCCCAAAATGCTGGAGATGCGAGTATCAGATCTAACGTTACTTCCTGAATTGGCTAAGCAGCAACCTCTGTACGCCCTTCGGACTCGTTCGTCCCAATGTGATGCACCTATAACAGCATACATATCATAATTACGAGTTACCTTTGGGACCCAGAGTCAGTTTACCTTTTCCTCGATCCAGGGTATTGTCCCCCAGTTAGCAGCTTTCAGTAAGGTCAGGGAGGTTGCGTACTTTGATGAACCCTTGAGGAGATACTCAAGATCATAGGTGACGAAGAAGTCGAGAGCAATTTGATTATCTTGAGAAGGATCAAGTGGAGGTGGAGCTCTTTCTGATTCATGGAGGCCTGGCCTTTGAACGATGTTAAGAGCTTTCAGGACCTCGTCAGCATAATACTCGTACTCCATTCGGGTTAACCTGGTTTTGGCGCGAATTCTCTTATCCTTTAGCGCTCTCTTCACCAAAGACGGAGTGACCAAAGACTTATACTCATGAGCCAGAAATGCACACAAGTCAATCGGACTACGGATACGGAGATATAGAACATCTCTGTCAGCGTCTGTGATTGGATCATATTTAGCAGCTGTCGTGATCCAAGCTTGTGGCGGTGCAGTTTCATCAATCTCCAATGTGTCCGCCCAGTCCCGTGTGCTTGACTCGGGAACAGTAGATTGTGGTTCTTGTTGTAGAGGAGTAGAAACATGAACATCTGCTGGTTCTGATTCAGGCATCTCGGCGGTGTCATGAACCGACGAGTGTTGTGCAGCTTCAGGTTCAGTTACTGACTCTGCAATCACAGGAGCAACAACAGAACTAACAGGGTTAGTGGTAACAGGTATAGACACAGCAATAGATGTACCAGGAATCGATGACGCCGTAGTAGCATTCACATCATGGCGCCACTTGGATCGTCTTGATTCCGTTGAGGTGGATTTTTCCTTCTGCGCAGCATCTTTTTGAGACTTGGTACCAGACTTAGATGGTTTCTTTGTGCTGGCAACCTTGTCCCCCGTTTCAGGCTGTTTACCATCATCATCCTCATCGTCATCCTCATTACTTCCCTTAGCACTCTCCTCATTTCGATCATCACCATCATCACCATCATCATCATCATCATCCTCATCATCATCACCATCATCGTCACCATCATCATCTTCTCCTTCTTCTTCTTCTTCTTCTTCTTCTTCTTCTTCTTCTTCTTCTTCCCCGTCACCCTCTTCTTGTTCACTATCATCCTTTTCCTCCTCAGGCAGAATGTGGTAAGGTACCACACTTCCAAACATCTTGAACAACCGATCATCCTCCATGATAGCTTCATTTAGTGATTTGTAGAGTGTCCGTTGAACTTTAGATTTATCAAAAGATCCAAGTTCCCTCATGCGAGCTTTGAGGATCTTCTTTAATTCAAAATCCGTTAAATCATAGGCAATTTTGTAGGCGGATTCAGAAGGATTGGATGACTTGATCATCAAGTTATCAGCCGCGAGTGTCTTCAACTCATCACGCAGTTTTGGCATAAGGGACTCAACGGATTCTTTCACTCTCTCTTCAATAGAAGCTTCAAGTGTTTATTTCTGCTCCTTGTATTTATCCTTCATAGCTTGAAGTCTCATGATTCGTGCTGCATACTTATCAGCTTCAGCCTGCTTGACCTGAGCTAGTTCTTCTACATGAGCTTTACGTGTTAACTCCATCTCTGCAGCGAACTTAGCAAGCATCTCTTCTTGGGCTTTCTTTGAGGCTTCTTCACTTTGCACTCGTCTAAGTAGCTCTTGGCGAAGTTCATTCATCTCTCTTCTTTGATTATCCGTGTGTTTATCCAACATTTCTGCCATTAAAAATGCAGCCATTGAAGACGGTGCAGAGCTACTCTGGGTTGGTTGAAGAGGCTCGGTTGTGACTACAGTACTGAGGATGGAAGTTATTGGAGGTGGAAGGAATGGTGTTGAAACCGGTCGGGTTGGTAAGGGCTGTATTGGTGGAGGTTGAGTTACTAAAGGCTGAGTAGGTACCATGATTGTAGGAGCACCGGACTCCTTTTCAACACTTGCTGAAATAGGGATGGATGTCTCCTTCGAAGTAGAATACCGTTCAGGTGATCCAAACTCATCAATATCCTCTGGCTCCTCGTACTCTTCTTCAATATTTATCTGTGCACCCGAACCACTACCGCCCGTGTCTCTCCTACTCTTTTCAATAGCTATCTTCATTAATTTTCTCTCAGCCTTGTCAAGAGTAGGATCATCAACATCTTCTTCGTCGCGGAGAAATAACTCATCAGTCGTACCCTTTCCCTTATTAGCCTCAGTCTTCTTCTTCTTGGTTTCGGGTTCAGATAAAGCAGCTGGTTGCTTACATTTACCTTTACTCTTGACCGTAGTAGACGAGTCTTCTCCTGTCTGAAGGCTTGCTTTTAGCTTCTTGATTTCTAGTAGCAGTAGTTTCTAATCAGCAGAAGCTTTAATTTTATCCGTCAGAAGATAATCGGGAATAGGACCAGGAATAACAGCACCAGATGGTCCTTCATGCCTTAGATCTACAGTGTGATCAGCCTCTTCAGTGTGATGACGACTTGCTGCACGCTTATCAATAGTAACATCATTCTTCATAAAATAATTAATTATAAGCTTGAAAAACCGAGGATAAGGAAAGAAATTAGTCTTCAGCTTCTTGTTTTGGAAGAGTTGAAAGGTAAATTCTTCCCACAACAATAATGCATAATATGCATTTGACCCTTTGTACATTCCATGGAAGATGTTCATAATTGGACTACGCACGGCATCATGCCCAGATGTTTTGGGTGTAAGACATCTACTGAGAATACCCAAGATTGCTCTCCAAGGTTGACCTACTTTAGCGGTGGTAAAATCAGACACAACTCGTATGTCAGGACATCCAAGAGCCTCGAACATCTCCATGAGTTCGTCTTTGGTAGGATCCCTCGAAAATGACATACCTTTGGGTGTATCCCGTATTCCAAATATCTTGCGAAAGTCTGAAACTGTGAGTGTCTGCTGCTTGTTGTCGAGAGTGAAGGTGATCTTGTTTGAAGTACTTTCCTTGGTGGCCCAGAACTCATACATGTAATCATATGGCACCGAGGCAGTACTCATTAAAGCATTCTTGAAGTGAGAGTGATCAAGGATTGCTATGGCGACTTTAAATCCATGGTGAGTGGATTTTGAAACTTGCTTCAGCCGGTAATTGTTTGGTATGAACTTGAGTGTTCTTGCTTCAGCAATTGCGGCTGTTCTAGCATCTTGGAGTGCTTGTACTGTTGGATTAGTCATCGTATCTGCTTAAGATAAGACATAAAAGGTTGATGCACAAAAAAAATATATATATAGATATATATCATTATGACTTCTAAGCATAATACATTTCAACAAGTACTTATAACAGGCAAACAACTATCAATCCAACAACTCTTCATTCGGAACTCTTCATTCGGAACTCTTCATTCGGAACTCCTTCATTCGGAACTCTTCATTCGGAAGTCCTTCATTCGGAACTCTTCATTCGGAAGTCCTTCATTCGGAACTCTTCATTCGGAACTCTTCATTCGGAAGTCCTTCATTCGGAACTCTTCATTCGGAAGTTCGTCCGGAACTTCTTCATTCGGGACTCTGCATTCGGAAGTCCTTCATTCAAAACTCTTCATTCGGAAGTCCTTCATTCGGAACTCTTCATTCGGAAGTCCTTCATTCGGAACTCTTCATTCGGAAGTTCGCCCGTAACTTCTTCATTCGGAAGTTCGTCCGGAACTTCTTCATTCGGAAGTTCGTCCGGAACTTCTTCATTCGGAAGTTCATTCGGAACTTCTTCATTCGGAAGTTCATTCGGAACTTCTTCATTCGGAAGTTCATTCGGAACTTCTTCATTCGGAAGTTCATTCGGAACTTCTTCATTCGGAACTTCTTCATTCGGAAGTTCATCCGGAACTTCTTCATTCGGAAGTTCATTCAGAACTTCTTCATTCGGAAGTTCATTCGGAACTTCTTCATTCGGAAGTTCACTCGGAACTTCTTCTTTCGGAAGTTCATCCGGAACTTCTTCATTCGGAAGTTCAAAATTCTTGTTCATCCGGAAGTTCTAAACGCACCCTATTAATGATTATTCTAGGCGCGATTGTGAGTTTTAAGGCATTATAAGGCTACTAAACACATTCTAATGCTAATCCGCATAAAACCCAACTAAAACCCCTAATTAATTAACCCTAAATTAAGGCAGAAACCCTAATCTTGATTAACTTTATTCAAACGAATTAATTAAGTGAATTTAAATAAATTAGGCGAATTAGAAATCAAAAGATTGATGTTTGTACCGTTTTGATTGAATGGAACGGATTGAGTGATTAGAACGCGAGTTTTGAAAGCTTGTGTGTGTGTTAATGGCGGAAAAATGACACAGTGAAGAAGAAAAACAATAAGGACGGGGGGTTTGGTTTTGACTTAGGTCAAATTTTAGCAAGTTTCACAAATTGTCACCTTTAACCCTACAGTTTTCACTTTTACTTTTTATTCCTTGTCTTTTCTAGTCTCCCTAACCATTGTTAAATTTCGCCAACTTAAACTTCACATAACTTAAGCATCGCAACCTATTAGCAAATCTCCAAGATCTTAAAGCAATTCCTATCACAAGTCGTATTCTAAAGCAAGATCACTCATAAACCATTTAGCCAATTAAATTTCCACAAACACTTTTGAAAATCGTTTTGATGACGAAAATGATTTAATATTTTCTCCCCCTTAAACGATGACCCGTTTTCTATTTAAAGAGTTGTAGTCATTGTTTAAAGAGTCAAATATTGATGAAAACATTTCCAATTAATGTCTTGAAAAAATTGATTCGTGGTGGCAATAAGATTTCTCTTATTTTGACAAATTAATGCACTGAGACGTACACTAACTCGTGTTAGACCAAGTTGTAAAGTAAACTTGATCCCTTTGCATGATTAGGCTTGTAAATCATGCCCGAGAAAATTAATTCCCGTTGTGAGCCAACGTTTTCCAAGGAAATACGTGACTTTAATGCGAAAACCGGGTTGCAGTCTGAAATAACTACAATCCATAATGGGCATGTTTTAAAAATGTACAACTTTTATACGGACTCTATTTATGGCACCGTGTCAATATTGATCGACATTTCTAAGGCCGTAAATATTACCGTACTAAATGACATGCCCGATTTTTAAAAAACGAAAAATATTTTTGGATTTTCTTAATTTATAATTTTTATGGTTTTTTTCTAGGTTTTATATTTTTTATGGTTTTTCTTGGTTTTATATTTGGTATTTTTCTTTTTGTGGTTTATATATATACGATAATATACATGATCACGAACAAAGGATACGCCTGAATAGTTTACCACCACTATTCAGCTGATTCTTCTGCCAATTCTTTGAGAGTCGCTGGAGTGAATGATTTCATGCCAAGCTTGTCGATCAAAAACTCGATTCGTCCTCGATCTAAGGCTTTGGTGAACATATCTGCCAGCTGATACTCAGTGGTGACAAAATACAGCTCGATCACTCCGTTCTCCACCTGCTCTTTAATGAAATGGTAGCGAATGTCTATGTGCTTGGCCCGGGAGTGTTGAACGTAGTTGCAGCACAGGGCAATGGCGCTCTTGTTGTCACAATACATCGGGATTTTATTGAATCCCAAACCGTAGTCAGTTAGTTGTGATCTCATCCAAAGGACTTGAGCACAACAACCGGACATGGCGAAGTATTCAGCCTCCGTGCTAGAAATTGCAGCGCTTTTCTGCCTTTTTGAAGACCAACTAATCAATCTGTCTCCAAGGAGTTGCACAGACCCAGAAGTGCTACGCCTCGTGTCTTGACACCCAGCATGATCGGCATCTACGTATGATATTAAAGCAATGGAGGAATCTTTCGGATACCATAGACCACGATGAAGTGTTCCTTTGAGATACCGAAAGATCCTTTTAACAACATGTAGGTGCTTTTCGGTAGGCCTAGCCTGATACCGGGCACACATGCATACGGCAAATTGCAAATCAGGCCTGCTAGCAGTCAGATAGAGAAGGGTGCCGATCATCCCACGGTAAAGTTTTGGATCGACAATAGTCCCATTCCTATCTTCATCTAACTTGGATTTCTCCACCATTAGAGTTAGGAGTGTGCACGGTTCGGTTTGGGTCGGTTTTTGGCTAAAACCGAAACCGAACCGATATATTCGGTTTTTTAAAAATCAAAAACCGAAACCGTTCGGTTGGGCGGTTCGGCTTTTTCGGTTCGTAATAGGTTTCGGTTCGGTTTTTCGGTTTTTTCGGTTTTAAAACCGTTTATATTTGAGTACGTCCGATTTAGATTAAAAAACTTGTTTTGCGTAAAAAAAATTTCTTTATATTCAATCTAAGCCTAATGATGTTTATCTTAAATTTTTAATCTATAATTACACACATATTAATAAGATAAACACACATGCAACTAAACATGCATACAAACAATTATTGTCACATATGTAATAATATATTGTCAGGTAAGCATAGATATATATAAAAAACACGTATAAACAATAAGATAAATATATTATTCATATTTCCCTAAAATTGAATATTAATTTATAATTTTGATATATTACTTATTTATTTATATTATGTTATATTATATTATATTTATATTTTTTAATATATGAAAATGGTTTGGTTCGGTTCGGTTTTTACGGTTCGGTTTTTGGATAAAAACCGAAACCGAACCGAAACTTTTCGGTTTTTGAATACGTAAAAACCGAATCATCGGTTTTTATATTCGGTCGGTTTTCTCGGTTCGGTTTTTCGGTTCGGTTTCGGTTTTTCGGATTTTTTTGCTCACCCCTAATTAGAGTGTCCACGGGGTCACAATTTTCAAAGTTATATTTCTTTAAAGATTCTAGAGCATATTTGGATTGATTAATAAAGATGCCTCTGGGATTCTGAGAAATTTGTAATCCTAAGAAAAATGAAATTTTTCCCATCATTGACATCTGAAAGCGTGTGGACATTATCTTCTCAAAGCGTTTTGACAATTCTATGTTAGAGGCAGCAAATATTATATCATCAACATAAATTTATACCAGAATCATGTCGTTGTCCTCCTTGAGAGTGAATAGAGTAGGGTCCACCTTGCCTTTGGAGAAGCCTTCCGAGATGAGATATGTTGAAAGGAGATCATACCACGCGCGTGGAGCTTGTTTCAACCCATAGAGAGCCTTCTTAAGCTTGTACACATGATTAGGAAACTCCGTGCTAACGAACCCATCCGGCTGACTAACATAGACTTCTTCCCTTAGTTCACCATTCAAAAATGCCGTCTTCACATCCATTTGATAGACGATCATGTTCATATGAGCAGCATACGCAAGGAATAGTCTAATAGCCTCCAATCTTGCAACAGGAGCAAAAGATTCTTCAAAGTCGATACCCAAGGCTTGTTTGTATCCTCTAGCAACCAATCTAGCCTTATTCTTTAATACTGCACCCATCTCATCGAGTTGAACCTTATAAACCCATAACAAAGTAAGGATGTTAACCTTGTCAGGGAGAGGAACTAATTCCCATACTTCAAGTCTTTGGAATTCATTTAGTTCCTCCTGCATGGCTTCAATCCAAGATGATTGAGTCATAGCCTGTTGCCAATTTTTAGGTTCAACTTCGGAGAGAAATGCATCAAAATAGCAATAGAGTGCACTCTCTTGTAATTGATGGCGTGTAGAGACTGGTCGATCGAGACTTCCAATGACATTCCTAATTGGCTGATCTTTTGTCCATTTGGTGCTATGTTTTTCAATCCGTGGTGGTCTGGAATGAACAATTGAAGGAGCTTCTTCTGAGGTAGACGCGGCTGAAGGGTTTTCAGGTGTCGGTACACCAAAGAAAGGAAGCTCTTGTAGGTGAGCATATTCCAAATCGTGATCAATAGAATCCTCTTCAACATCATTAGGCACAAGTAAGGGTGACGATTCAGGTGTAGTTTGAGAATCACTTGGTAGAGGTGCATCCGGTTCAATGTTAATTGAAGATGCATTAGATCAAGCTTCATTAGCTTGAGCAACAACTTCAGGGATTGGAGCTATCACTACAGGTGCTGGAACTTCATCATTTGGGGGATCAAAGAATTCATCAAACAACGGTTGAAACAGTTTATCCCACTCGGGCCTTGTAGGTGGTAAAAATGATGTAGAAGTAGGATTATTGGGAACTAATCCGGAACTAATAGCACCGGTTCCCATCTCATGAAGCGCGGGTTCAGAGCTGCGTTGCTCAGAAGCCATCGCTGTCAACTCATCGAAATCTGCGTCCATAGTTTCTACTATCTTACCAAGACGACGGTTGTAAATTCGGTATGCTTTCTTGGAGGGTGAGTAACCAATGAAAATACCTATATCGGCTTTCGGTTGAAGCTTGCCCAAGTTCTCACTATTAATGTTTGGATAACAAAGAGCCCCAAACACATGAAAAAATGAAACATCGGGTTTACGATCATGTAGAAGCTGGTAAGGAGTTTTTCCATGGCGTTTCCGAATGATAGAGCGGTTTTGGGTGAAACATGCAGTAGATATAGCTTCTGCCCACAAGAACAATGGAGCGTTCGCATAAATCAGCATAGTCCTAGCAGCTTCCATAAGCGTACGATTCCGTCTTTCAACGACACCGTTTTGTTGTGGAGTACGTGCAGCGGATGTTTCATGTGAGATACCAACTTCTTCATAGTAAGCACGAAGAGTCTGGTTGACGAACTCTGTTCCATTATCTGTACGAATACGGCAGACAATAGCATTTAAACGTACCTGAATGAATTTCAGAAAAGTGATGATAGCCTTCGGTGCTTCATCCTTTGTACGTAGAAATCTAACCCATGTAAACCTGGAGAAATCATCCACAATAACAAGAATGAATTTCTTACCGCTCACACTTTCAGTTCTCATTGGCCCACAAAGATCCATATGCAAAAGATGAAGTTTTTCTTGATTGGTGTCTTCAGCTTTGGGCTTGTATGATTTCTTGGTACTTTTCCCCCTTGAACACGCGGAACATAAATGGTCCTTGTGAAATTTGAGCTTTGGAAGACCACGAACTAATTCGTTTTTAGCCAGATGATTAATAGCATCAAAGTTGAGATGAGATAATCTGCGATGCCATAACCATGACTTGGTCTTAGATGCTTTAGAGAGAACACATACTGGAGAGGCGGCCATCATGTCTTGTAAGGACAAAGTATAAAGATTTGCACCACGAGACCCCTTCAACAAATCTTTTCCTTCCAAGTTGCGGATGAAACAAGTATGTTGTCGAAAAGTAACCTCTAGGTTGGAATCACAAAACTGTCCTACCGAAAATAAATTATGACCAAGACCTTCTACATAGTATACCCTTGAAATCGTAACGTTTCCAATCTGATATTCACCATACCCCATTATCTTTGCAATATGATCATTACCGAATTTAACCGTTCCAAGAAACTTGCTGACGAAATTTCGGAGCATCGAGCGATCTCCGGTCATATGCTTTGAACAACCGGAGTCCAAATACCAGAGGATGATTTGGACCACCTGAAAATATCACCAGACGAGGACAATGTAGAGGTATCAGAATCTGAATGTTCCTTGTTATTAGCAGGTACAGATTTAATAATCTCAGATTTGCTAACTTTAGGTTTCTTAGATTTCCTAGCCTTCTTCCTAGTTGGTGGTGTAGATTCAAGTTGGATTAAATCCTGAGGTATTTCTTCACTGATAGGCACTATAGTGGGGGCTGACCTAATTAAAGGGCGCTGTTTCCATACTTTAGTGCTAGTGTGCCTAACTAAAGGACGCTCAGACCTAACCTCAATGGATGCATTCCTAGTTAAAGGGCACATTTTTCCATCTAATGTAAAGGTCCTACCAGTGGGACGCCATTGCCATCCAACTTGGGTACGAGTTCGCCCAGTTGGCTTCCATTCAAGATTATTCCTAATGGCATTCATTTCATTCACATGATCAATAAGACACAAATCATGATGTTGGGAAAACATGCACTCATTACAATTCCAACAATTCAAATTAGAATTCACAAATGGTTTAGGCTTCTGCACAGGCGCAGAGCTTTTAGTCTTAGCAACATGCTTCTTTTTATTTAAATCTGACATAACATTCCTATGGTGAGCTTCTACTTTCTTCTTGTTGGTACTACTAGTGGAGGGCTTGATCTTATCTTTCTTGAGTGGCGATCCTTTAGCCTTAGTAGACTCTTTTTACTCATGTAGAAGGCAAAGTGGGAACATTAGCAACAGATTTTAAAGGTGCCTTACTTGATGGTGCCAATGACGGTTTTGCTCCTGGGGTCTTATTGAATGGAGTTACAGCAATGGGTCGATTAGTGAGTAGTGCAGAACCTAGTTTACCTATGTATTGCAAATATGCTAAGCAATATTGAACTCGCTTAATATATTCATGAGCTGAATAATAGTAGCTACTTGAGGGATCTAAGGCATAAAGATCGTCTAAAATATCCCTAACAAGATCTACATGCTTAGTTGCATTCCTCATATAATCATCGTAGGTAACCGGGTTTTTCTTATGGAGCGGGTTCTTATAAAGCACTACTGACTTGGTTGTTGGAGCACTAGAGGACGGTGCAGAGTTGGTAGCTAAGTTATTAACAGCTTCTTGTCGGGTGAGAAGAAGTGTCTCCTTTAACTCGGCCAAAACCATGTTTTTGTCAATGAGCAGGATGTTTAAGTCAGAGATTTCCTCACATTTTTGGTTCAATTGTTCAACATAAGATTGTTGCTGTGCCGCATTAAAAGCAAAGCGTTCTTCTAGTGAACCATAAAGTTTGGACATTCCCTGTCTTGCACGATCCATCTCCCCTAGAATAGACGAAAGTCTAATTTCTAAGTCCTGGTTTTTAGACTCTGCAGCCTCTAGTTCCAATTTTAGTGTTTCATTTGATGACACATCTCTCTTTAATCTCATAATCTCTTCCTCTAATGCCTTAACTATTGCAATCATCTTGTCACTCGTCTCAACACTGTTTTCACAACTATTTGTTATCAAAAGATCCTCATTTTGAGTTTGTTGTTTTAATTCTAAAGATATGCAATGTTGTTCTAGTTGATTAAAGCGTTTTGAAAGTAAATTGTAAGAATCTTGTAGCTTTAAAAATTCAGCGTTAGATTCGTGACAAGAATGATTATCTACCGCATTTACAGTATCAGCAACATTTACAGAGAGATCACACACATCATCACATATATTCACAGCATCACATTTAATCATAGCGGATGTAAGCTCATTCGAATAATTAACATTCACAATAGTAAGCACATCACACGAAATTACTTGGGACAAGAATCGGTCATATTCGGATAAAATCTTTTCCTTTTCAATTAATTGTAGTTCGTAAGCGGTGTCCATTTCATAAAACACTTTTTGAACTTCTGCAATTTCAAACTCAAGATTTTCTGAAAGAGATGCAAAACTTCGTTTTAGACTTTCGACAAACGGATTGATCTCATTCTTAAACACCTCGTTCATGTGTTCGAAATCCCATTCTCCGGCGTTTAGGCCATTTGAAGTCGTACATTCCAAAATGACCTTGTCAAAACTAGCAAAGTATTGATTAATCTCTTGCAAGTTTAACCATACAGTGCTAACAGGTGGAAGATCCTTTGGAATTTCCTTAGGTCCTTCCATTTTGACAAGTGTAGGAAGTGTACTAGGGTTTTCTTCATTTAACACGTAGGTTGGTGCTGTGATGAGATCTTTATCCATATGGAAGCGAATTCTAAAATCCGTTTTTGCAAGCTCCTGATTCATTTTAAAATAATCACACTCGGGATATTTTGCAAAGTTGTATGACCGATTCTCATCAACTAGATCCTTATTTGTGCGATCATCGAAAATAACAATCGGGTCTAAGACCAAACCTAATTGGGTTGCATTATAAAGTCTAGGACTATGGATAAAAGCTTGTTTTGCATACCGTGGGTTAGGGGGAAGGCCTTTTTGACGTGATAAGTTAAACTCTCTAAAAGATGCATCAAATAAGTGTACTAGTTGAGAGGCAGCGTATTGTCTTAAAAGCAAATAATCTAGACTTCTAATCTTATTAGCCGCATTAATTTCCATTTCATTCTTCTTAGACTCGAGTAATTCAAAATCCGTTTGAAGTTTTTGAAAATTAGTGACCACTAACTCTTTTTCTTTAAGTTCGTTAGAAAGATCTGCTCTTAAGGTTTCAATTTCTTGCAAATGACCCATTTGTTTGTTTCGAAAATGATCATATTCGGGATTTGTTAGAACACTAGACGAAGGAACTAATTCCAAAGTTTGAACTTTCTCGTTGCATAAGGCAAGCTCATCAGACAAATTCTTATTCTTAGCTAGGGTTTCTAAGAGTGCAGCATTCATTTGGCTAAGTAATGTAGCAGGAACCATGACTAAATCTTGTTGAGCAGGAGTATGCGTATGCTAAATGGCTCCCGGTTGTGATTCACTCAAAGTATGGGGACTCACATTGATATTACTATCATTGATTGTCTCCGCATTTGAAAGACTCACCACCGAAGACTCATTCGAATCAGCACGCTCTTGCACAACTTGATGTGGTTGAATACTAGTATCAGTGGTATTATCAGTGGTATTAATAAGTACCTCAGATCTTTTTTCTGGCCCTAGGCTAGAGATAGTTGCCATAAGAGCTACCTGTGCAGATTGAAGTTCATCACAGTCTGAATCGTAGGCATAAAGATCATCTGCTTGGTATGCTGCATTCTTTGTAGTGACAACGTCTTGTTCAGCAATCCCTGGATCAGCAAGAAATGCAAGCTCCTCTTCATCAAGTTCCCTTCCTTGTACCTGAGCGTTCACCAGATAAATCTTCTCTGCAAACCATTGACCATCCCTTCTCCTCTTGGGTTTTTTCAATCCCTGGACATGTGACCTTCTTCCTTATAGTTGTAGCATGTAATCATTCTCAACTTGCCTGTGGAATTAGCCCGTGGAGGAGTGTTGACCATTGGAGCAGGATTGACCGTGCGTGCATTGGTGGTTGATGTAGTAGGTCTCCCCTGATAAGGTTGAATAGGTTGAACCATTACCCTGCCATTCTCAATAGTAGCTTGTTGGCGAGAATTGGATGAATTCCTCAGCTGATTGTTAGTAGGAGCTGGTCCTCTAAATCCTCGTTTGCTTAATGTCCTTGTGAGATAAGCAGACATAGTGGCTAACACTTCAATTGGGTCAGTTCCTTGTTTGAATTCAGGAATGGGGACTTCATCATCATCACAATACATTGCTTGGTCTTGTTGAGCTGCATAAGCACTAGAAGGAATACTCATGTGGTCAGAGTAGCTTGATGGATATGCTGCATTCTCTTGATAAGAAGAATATGAAGACTGAGCATAAGGTGCAATACTTGCTGGGTGAGGTTGTGAAGCATATTGTGATGAAGGTGCATTAAACCGATATTGTTGCTGATGTGAGGTGGGTGGTTGCGGTAGAATCGAATATTGGGGGAAGGTTGGTGTCATGTAAGGTGATGGATGATAGGCTTGGTGTCCCAAGATATAAGGAGTGTTGTTGTGTGACAAGCTTGGTTGATTCGCCATCAAAGCTAAAGAATCAGGGTACATACCTCGAGGCGAACGGTACATGATCACGTGTTTCTCATGCTGCTGAAGAAAAGCATAGAGTTGATCCAAAATGCACTTATGCAAATCCCTGGTTAACTTAACATCGGTAATATACTCACCCCATTCAGCTTGAGGTAAAGTATTCAAAAAATTGGTGTTAACCTGGAATTGAGCAATCACGAGATTGTATACATTCAGATCATTCATGAGAGTAGTGAATCTGAAGTAATAGTCGTGAAGCGTTTCCCCTGGGCTGTACGTGAATCTATCAAACAGATCATACAACTGACATTCCCTTTCTTGTTTGGTAAGAGACGTACCTTGTAGCAACACCTTTAGACGTTCCCATAAATCCTTTGCCACCGTATACTGACTTACCATTCAATAGATGTCATGTGGAAGAGCTTGGAGAATGGTTTGAAGAGCCTTTTCGTCTGCATCGGCAACAAGTTGTTGAGCTGGTGTAAGTTCTTCAAACTCCCATGGTCGTGTCACATTGTTAACCACGATGGTACCATAGTCAAGTGGACCATTTAGAATTGACTTAACCATAAGCCTCCCATATATCGGTTTTCCCTTAAGGTATGACATCATACGGCCTTGCCATGCTTCAAAGACTTCTTTAATGAGCATTGGAGGGCGATTATCCGTTCCCGTAATGACGGAAATGTCCGTAAGTGATGTCATTTGAGGCATTAATGAATACGGATTCATTTTGATCACTTCAAAGAGACAGAGATTATCGGTTGATCGAGCAGTGAAGTAAAGTTTGTGAGTTGTGTTGAGTTTTTGTGTAAGAAACCAAGATTAAATCCTCTAAAAAATCGTCGAAAAAACAAGTAAAATATCCCTTGGTTCGGAACAATTGTTGATTCGGAAGTGTTGATTCGGAAGATTTTGGCTTGGAACTCCTTGATCCAGAACTTTTGGTTCGGAAGATTTGATCCGGAACTTTCCTTGATCCGGTTCTTTTGATTCGGAAGAACTGATCCGGAACTTTTCTTGATCTGGAACTTTTGGTTCGGAAGTACTGATTCGGAACTTTTCTTGATCCGGAACTTTCCCTTGATCCGGAACTTTCCCTTGATCCGGAACTTTTCTTTGATCCGGAACTTTCCCTTGATCCGGAACTTTCCTTTGATCCGTAAATTTCCCTTGATCCGGAACTTTCCTTTGATCCGGAACTTTCCTTTGATCCGGAACTTTCCCTTGATCCAGAACTTTCCTTTGATCCGGAACTTTTTGATCCGGAACTTTTTGATCCGAAACTTTTTGATCCGGAACTTTTTGGTTCGAAACTTTACTGGGAAACAGAAACTTGGTTCGTATAACAGACGATCAAGTAAATGAAGAAACAAACCCAGATTTTTACCAAATAACCCAAAAAGTTTTGTGATTTCTACAAAAATAAGTAAAAACTAATACTTATCTACTAATCCCAATCACAAAATCACCAAAAACTCCAAGAATCAAGATGGATCTTCTTAAAGAACACTAATACAATCAAAAACTAAATAACAACACAAATCATTACCTTAAATCACCCCATAGCTCTTGATACCAAATGTAGAATATTGATAAACTATGAATCTATGAAGTGGGTTGAAGATTTCTAGAGAGAAAACTAGTGAGAGAAAGTGAGAGAGAACTATGTGTTTTTATTAAAATGATAAAATGAGAACATCAACAACCAACCCCTTTCCATGGTGGAAAGGGGTATTTATATCCAAGGCCAATATTGGGCTTGGGCCGACCCATGACAAGCCCATGGGTTGGTTTCTTACTTAACTTAATAAGTAACATTAACTACGAGCTATTACAACATTAATACTATTGTGGAGTGACCGATACTTCTAATATACGTTAAAACGTATTTCTAACAGTTTGGTGATTGCTGAGATTCCTAAGTCTCCGAGTGAGCTTCCCAACTGGCATGGGTTGACTATTTGGGGTGATTTGAAGTTGATGTTAGATTCCCTCTTGATTCTCCCCATGCTGGTGTATGGATGGATCAACCTCGATGGGTGATAAGGAGGTGGAAGTTGTATGGTGGTTGTGGTGTTCATGTGTTGGAGCTTGAGACTGGTGTGGTTGTGTTTATGCTTACGGATATGGAGTATCCATTGACCATTTCTACCATGGAAGCTATGCTGGAGTGTCATCTGCTGGTATCTAATGCTCCTTCTGGTAATGAGTCTGCCATGGACACTACCTTGGTTGAAGGTATTCAAGCCCGGCTGCATGCAGATAAGGTTGTAGCTTCTGGTAAGTGATTGGTTTGGTTCTTCTATTCTTGTGTTCTACTAACATTCTTTTCACTAATATGTACAGTGATTGGTGACTCACATTTTATTTAGTTAAAATATATATATATATATATATATATATATATATACATATATATATATATATATATATATATATATATATATATATATATATATATATATATATATATATATATATATATATATATATATATATATATATATATATATATATATATATATATATATATATATATATATATATATATATATATATATATATATATATATATATATATATATATATATATACTTTTATATAATATCTGCTTATCTTTAAACATGTGATGGAATTTCAAACCTTGTAAATAATATAATATCTGCTTATACTTTTCCATCATGACATTGTTTTCCACTTGGTATTTTCACACTTGGGCTGTTTTGAGAGGTACTTCTGGTGTTGGACTCAGTCCACACAACAAATGGTGCTCAACTCACCATGTTTAACAGACAAGAAAGAGTTGATTCACCATGAGGGTACGGCTCTGGTGTGATTATCAAATCCGTTGATGGTTGCCAGGTTACCCAAAACTGGATGGTTTTCACTTGCCTTGGTCCTAGACTGAAAAGTGGCTAGTCCAAGGGGGTACGGCTCTTGGTAAAGATCTATATCAAATCCGTTGATAGCTGTAATAGCTTGCTCAAAGCTATAGGGTTTTCAGCTCACTGATGCTTCATTTCTAAGAGTTGGCTAGTCTGGAAGGGTACGGCTTCTCGTAAAGACTCATATCAAATCCGTTGACGGCTGTGATGATTTGCCCAAAATCATTAGGGTACCCCCACTCACCATTGATTCGTGTTATAAGAGTTAGGTTGGGTTCTGGTCTCCCAGGGTGATGCTTATTCCACCACAAAGACTAGCTAGCCCAAGAGTGAGTAGCTACTTGGTAAAGGCTCCTCAAATCTGCTCATGTTGCTGTCAAGATTCAACAAGGTGAAGATCTGTTTCAAGATTTCAAGAAGCTTCTAGGTGTTACTTATTGCAGCAGTCTTTGTGTTGTTCATGCTGATGGTTATGATGTTGCTGTTTGTGTTGCTGTTCCAATCCTCAAGATGTTTTGCAAGATCTACCAGGAAACTTGAACTCAACAAGTCAAATTCAAGTTTAGGGGAGGATTGTTAGGACCTCTGTAAAACCCGCATGCTTTTACCATGAATAGTACCATTAAGATCGTACGTACTAGATTAAAACTTTCCTTTTATAGTATGATTACGTTCATGTATTAGAATTGTACGTATTACGTACGTGTTAGAACACGATAAGTATTCACTACGTATGAACACACGATAATTATTTCAATAATAATTAAAATCACGAGCATACGAACATGAAATCATGAACGTAATTTAATCACGAGCTAATATTAATTACATATATATATAGTTATCACAAACTAATATTACGTATGTATATATATTTATTACGAACACGAATAAATATATTAAGTCACGATCGATACTAATTAAAACACGTAAAACACGAACACAAGAACACACTTATTAATTAGACACGGAAAATGTTCGGGTAACCCCATGTGGGCCCCATGCCACGAAATTAGGAGAGGAGAAGGGCCTAGCCCATCATTTTACTAAACAAGAAAAAGGAAGAATCATGTTTCATTTTTACAAAATCTAAAAAATAATTAAAACCCTAAAACTTTTCCTCCTCTTCCTTTTCTCCTTTTTGGCCGCCACATTTAGGAACACCAAAGGGGTGTTCGGATTGGTTTTGATCTTGGATTTTGGGCAAGCATTCGTGTGTGTTCATCCTCGTTTGATTCACGCATTCGGTATACCTTTTTAATCCTTTTTCTTTTTGTTTTGATTTAATAAATTAAATAAGAACATGATGTTTTTAAAAAGCTTATTAAAAACATAAGTTAAACATGTAAATGGTTATGGGGTAAATCAAAACATGGGATTTGGGGGTGTTAGATGTGGCCAACGCCTAAACCGAACCCCAAGGGGATCTCGGCTTGGCTTATGGACCACCACCGAGACCTCAAGGTCTCGGTTTGGTGGTGTGGGTCCCACGGTAGCAGCAAACAAGGGAGAACCCCGAAGTGGTTCGGGGTATGGTGTTGATTACGGGTCCAGTTTATGGTCACTAGTCACGATCCGGTTCATGGTTTATGTTAAGGTTATGTTTTAATAATCATATGTTATAAATTAAATTAATAAAATATAACATGATTAATTTAATAAACATGACTTAGGTATAATATAATTATTAGAATCATGGAATTATTAACCTAAGTATTTTATATTTTCTAGACTTTGTAATTAATTAATTATTAAAAACTATAGTTATAATTAATTAATTAACATGACTTAGGTTATATTGTTAATAAATAATAATACATGTTTTAACCTAAGTATTTAACTTTATTTAATTAAAAACATGATATATTTAATTAAATACTTTTAACCTATAGTTTATTTAAATTACATGTAATAATTAATAAACTATACATTATATCATTATGACTTAGAAAATAATCAGAAAAACACTTAGGCTTATATACTTAGCTTATTTAACTAGCTTATATCTAATTATGGAAACTTTCTATTTTTAAAAACTTATTTAATTAAGGCAGCTAATCTATTTATGGAAACTTTCTATTTTTAGAAACTTATTTAATTAAGGCAGCTGATATATTTATGGAAACTTTCTATTTTTAGAAACTTATCTATTTTAAGCAGTAATTCTATTTTTGGAAACTTTCTATTTTTGGAAACTTTCTATTTTTGGTAACTTTCTATTTTTGGAAACTTTCTATTTTTGGAAACTTTCTATTTTCGAAAACCTGCTATTTTTGGAAAGTTACTTATTATTACACAGTAAGTATAATAATACATGAAATACCAGAAATACTTAATCAGAATAGACAGAATATAAGATAAACACAGTTTAAGGCTTTAAACAGTAAAACATGATATGAACATATAAAATAAGCTAAGACATGACATAAAACCAGTTACGTATTTAGTAAGCAGATACTTATTCATGTATGTATTTATGTAGCATTAGTGATACCGAAGTAGGATTCTCCTCAGTTCATCTTCTTCGTTCACTAGACATAAGGTACGGATTTCCGTCCTTTCAGTATGGACATTCTTTCCTTATTAGGATTCCCCGTATGCAGCCAAATGTTTTCCCGTAGTATAAGTTTATATGTTTGACTTGCTTATGTTTAATTTAGAATACATATAGCCATATACATGCATGACCAGTTTCACCTAGTTATGGAGGTACCATAACCATAACATTAGAGGCACTGATGTTATGACTTCACCACGGCGGAGTGATTGCTCGTGGCGTCTGATAGTCGTAGAAATACGTCTTTTAGGAAAAAGAACGTAAATAGGGCAAGCGTGCACGACGATTTAGGAAAACCGTGTGTGAATGACCCTAAAAGTGAGTTCGTTCTCGAGGAGGCTAGTGCGTTGTGTAATGAATGATTGATTAATGTTTTTGATTACTAATAACAAGAAAAGAGAAGAGAAAATGACGAAGACGAAAAAATAGAAAAATAGGCAAAAACACTACTAGAAAGTTAAGACGTAGAAACGTAAAAACGACAAAATTTAAAATTTTAACCTAAAAATTCCTAAAAATTACTAAAAATCCACAATAATATTCTAAGAGTTTACAAAAAATCCAAACTTGCCAAAACCTTTTAATTAATTTAATAATGACTTTTTAATGCTAATTAAAGCCCTAAAAATCACTTTTAAATATTAAAAAGCCCTAAACAAGATTTAATAGTTTGTAAACCTCAAAAATGACCTAATAAAGCTAAAAACTATTTTTTAAAATTTTAAAATCAAATTAAACTATTTTTAAACTCTTAAAAACTATTAAAATCTATTAAATCTTAAATTAATTCCAAAAAATAAATGAAAAGCCTAAAAATTAATTGGAAAGTGAAAAAGTTCCTAATTTAATGTCTAGAACCTAGGAAAAATGAAAAAAAGTTAAAAATAAAACTTTGAATTTTTCTTAATAAAATAATATTAAAATAATCCAAAAAATAAAAAGTTCTTAAATAAATTCTAAAAAATTCTCAAAAATCCTAAATAATCTAACTAAGAAGAAAATGCAAATTAAAGTTCCTAAAACCTTTTAATTAATTTTATATTAATTTTTAAAATTTAATAAAAAACCTAAAATCAAATAAAATTAAAAATTAAAGTTTTTGAAAACTTTTTGATATGTAAACCTCAAAAATATAAATTAAAACTTAAAAACTATTTTTTGGATTTTTTAATTACTGTTTACTATTTTTAATACACTTTCTAAAAATAAAACTAAAAATAATCCTAATAAATAAAAGAATAATGGGCAAAAATAATATTTTTAAACAGAAAAATCCCTAACCTTAATTAAACCCTAGGAAAAATACTAGCTACCAAATAAGTTACTTAAATAAGCTGGAATAATCAAAATAAGCTACGGCTTATTTAAATAAGCCAAAACCAAAACTTGTTTAAGTAACTAATGAAATGAAACTTGAATGTAAAAACTCATCTAGATCACTGGTTAACACGTACAATCCCCCAGCGAGGGGTCTCGTGTTCGAGTCCAGGCGGGGTGGACTTTTTGATTTTTATTTTCTTTTTTTTTTCTTTTTTAACACTTGAATCCTGTGACTTTATAGCTCACAAAAACACAACACAACCTAATTTAATCAAGATTAAAGCAAGTTTATGACCCAAAACGTGGCCAGGTTCTTTGTTCTTTCTGATGAACAAGTGAACTGTTTACACTTGTGCAATTTGGAGCCAAGAGGGGCTTGGCTTGGCTTGTTTGAGGTGATTTTTGTGGAACAAAGGCACCCCTATACTCTTTGGAGTATAGGGAGTCACAAATAAACAGAAATCAACAAGCACTTGCACCAAATTTCACAATCAAGATCAAATAGCACACCTATGAGTTGCTGACATGAAAAACTAGGTCTGATGGGTTTCCTATGCTTGATACTTGCACAACATTGAGATTCAAAGGCTCAGACTTTGCACACAAACTCACAAACTAGCATACAATTGAACTACAAACCTAAATAGTCCTAACTACTAGCAAAGATCAAAGAATGATGCACAAATAGCAAAAACAAGTTGCTGATGCAATTGGCTAGGTCTGAGATGATCTAGCTGTTTTAAAGGCACAAACATGAATTTTAAGCTTCAAGATTTGGCATACAATCCAACTAGATGATACACAAGCAATTGCAAACCCTTCCTAAGCCTATAAACAAGCAGATTATCAAGAATCAAGCACAAATTTCACAAAAACAATCACTTAAGGCAGTTTACTGATTTTATATGCTATTGACCCTTTTTAGCTTGCAAATTAGTTCAAAACTTTTCCAAAACTGAAATACAACTAGCATATAACCTAAATATCACCTATTTGAGAGATTAAACCAGTTTACAAGCAACAATCAAAACATTTAACACTTTTTCACACTGATCCAAACACCCCTTTAAATCTTGAATCCAACTTTTTTCAAACCAATTTGATTCAAAACTTACTTAAACTGATTCAAACAGCATCTAACATGCATGTCATACCAATTAAACACAAATCAAACCATATAAACACACTTAACATGCAGTTTCATATAAATCATACAAATGACCAAAATCTGAAAATGAAAAAGATAGAAAGGTTTTTACCTTGAGGGACTTACATCCAAGTCCCTCAGTGGTTGAAAAACCACCTCCAATCAGGCTGGGGCCTGAGCTGGACCTTTAACAGCAACAAATTCCAACAATTTAACCTGCAAACAGAAAATGAACACAAGCAACAATACAAACTGATTTTTCTTAAAACTTCTTCCAAAAACTTGAAACCACTTGAACTTAACACGTTTTAAACTCAACCTTTACACTCAGAAAATCAAAGTCTTGGTCCACTTTCACTTTCCAAAACCCTTACTTTCTGAATTCAAGACTTTTTAAAACCCTTTGAAAAATGAAACTTCAAACACACAATTCTTTCTCAATTTTAAATGGAACTCAGCCTTAGCATTTTAACACAACACACAACTTTTTAAATCTAATAAAAGGAATTACACTTGTTTAAACACAAATACCAAACTTCATTAATTTAAAAAATGAATTACAAGATGAAAAATGCTAAAAACTGGAACAAGAGGGAATGAACAAGCCTCATTCTCCTTTTATACTACTCTAGAGATGATTCTAGAACTAGGATTAAAATAATACAAGAAAGAAACCCTAGCTGCTGAATTCACTAAAAAGCCCTTTGAAGATTTGACTGAAAAATTGGTCAAGGTGGAAACATGTGATGGACAGCTGCATAAAATGATCTTGGACGTCTGTTTATACTTGGGGACCAAGGAGAATCATCCCAAACGTTAATGTGGTCGGGTTTTGGGGTTTGGGGTGAAAACGATGGGCAGGGGAGGGTCCTACCCTCACATGGGTGTGTCCAGGGTCACATCTTTGGTGTGGGATCAAGTGAGGATGAGGTAAATTTGGTTTCTGGAGGTAATTGGGGAATAACCCTTTGGTTTAGGGTTTAATTAGTCTGGGTGGGTTTTAGGGTTTAAGTGGGGATTAGTGGTGGTTTAATCCGTTTTTGGTAAAAAGTATTTCAAAAAGGTGTTTTGGTGGGAAATAAATGGGGTGTTGACTGGGGTTTGACCCAGTTTATTAAATAAACTGGGTGTGTTAATGGGTGGTGGGTACGGGTTGGGTAGGATATGGGTAAATGGGTGGGTTGTTGACGTGTCAAGGGCTGGTTGGTGGTGGGAGTTTGTTGGTTTGGCAGAAAAAGCCCCCAATGTTTCTCATTCCATCCACTTTGTAAATAATGCCCATCAACGTTTGTTTTACTTATAACAACTTTTGGCCAGTTGTCAATTTTGGCACAAAAGCTTTCAAAACTTTCACCAAGGGTCTTTAATGTATATTCTTGATATTTCAAGGACTGTTCTTGTACAATCTTCAAACAATAAGGACCATACTTGTACAAATGACATTTGGAGGGTCAATTGTGACAAGTTCTTCAAAGATGAGGGACTAAAGTTGCCAATCTTCAATTCTTCAAGGGTCATTTTGCAAAATTCCAAACTTGGGCCCGATTCATTGTGTGACTTCGTTTTCCGTGTTCATTTTTGATTGATTCTTGTGATCTTTTGCCATTTCCTCAATATCCGTACCTAAAAATACACAAGTAACAAACACGAGCATATATTTGGCATATTTGATGATATTTAATTGATTTTAAGCCCGATTTGGACGATGAGACCATGTATAAAAGCAGTCTCATCACTCCCCCATACTAAACCATTGCCGTGCCCTCACGCAATGCTAGAATAAAGTATCAAAGCATCTCCAAAATTCATTTTTATTCACTTTTATTGAAATTGGAAACTAGCTACATAACTACATTACTACTACTTGTGTAATAGACATAATGTATGATTCTCATCGCAAAATGGGACGTTTAGGTTCATAGAATAAGAACACGTGAATGCTTCGTTAGAAATAATTTCGTCGTCCTCGATTTTCACCTTAATTCCATGCCAAGCGTGCAACGAGATCATTGTCATTATAAGTTAGTAATGCTAACACTACTCATATGCCCTAATCACGTACTTATTCTCCCATTATTCCTAAGTTGTATCTCTTATATTTTATTATGTCTTAATGATCACGAGGATACATCATTGACTTATGTGATAATAGAGATTTAGGTCTAAAAATAGAGTCCTAACGGTGTAACTAAGACCATCAAATCAATAACCCCTCCTAATAGACAACGATGTTAAAAAATTAAGTTGACAAGAAGAATCGATAAACACGGTTTTATAACGGTTTTGAACATGAGACTTATTACCAAGACTTTTATACGCCCCCTAACGGAAGGACCTTATTATCTTTGGTTTACCTCCATCTTTTATTCAACTTCGCCATGAAGCTTTTATTATGACTTCGGTCTTGCCTTGCCTTTTATTATCCGCCTCATCGGTGGTTTTATTAGCCAAAGACGTATATCCTCACGCTAAAGCGAATTTTGGATCTTTAAAGCTTCGAAGATTAAGGCTTGATTCACTTTCAATTTTGCATAGATTTTAGGCCTTGTGGGGCTTCAAATTGTTTGCTTGATTTAGGTGAGCACTTGAAATCTTATTATTGGGTGAAGCTTTCGATTATTCGGGTGCCAATACTTCAAAACCGTGACGCTGGCGATACCTTAATGTCTTCCCAATTTAATTACACGGAAGCTACTAGAAAAGACTAGAAACCCAACAATCCTAACTAAACCGCTAAGTCAATATTTATTAAGCAAAAAATATTTACATGCGAAGGGAGAATAAGCAAACAACGAGAACACATGAGTTTTTGAAAGAATACGAGTACTCTACCTTTAGCATAGTAACTTATAATTAACTCTATCATTTCTCGTCCTCATTTAAGAGACTTAGCCTAATGTGTAGTTAAGGAATCAAAGCTAAGTGCTCAACACGCACGGTCGAGTCAAAAATTACTCTTATTCTCGCCATCGGAAAATCTACATTCGTGTCTTAAACACTTATGAAAAATGAAAAATTTTAAATTTGGCCATTTTTAGTCTTATTTTGCAACAAAACGATAAGCAAAAAGATAAACTTTGGAAAGCGTGAAGGTTTGGCAAGGCAAGTATCTATTCACCCTCCCATACTAAAGTTAAACATTGTCCTCAATGTTTCGAGTCTAGGGGTGCAAACACCCCCATACTAGAGACGTAGTCGAATGCTTAATCTAGCATGGAAAGGGTGTAACCAATAAATTAATAGCCGTTTATGAAGTGTGCTAAAAACCTAAGGTTAGAACATCAAAAGGATATATCATGGATATTGAGAAATGTCTCCAATAGCAAACGATCGAGTGCTCCCATAAAACGAAACACGAGAGGCTCCAATCGTGAAGATGATAATCTAAAAACCACAATGCACAAACAACCACGGAACAAAGGTTGGAAGGGCACAAATCCCCTCACATTAAACTACATTATAAAGCAATAATATGTACATGGATAAGCATGGGTCTCCCCCACGAGGCACCTTGTTTTTGATAACCGAGTCAAAAGCTCGACTCGAATCCCCATAAATGTGATCATTTAGGGATAATCATGGTATGGTCAATTTTTGGTGGGGCTTACATGATAAACAAGGCCCAAAAGTACGTGGAGTACTTTAAAAACCCGATAAACGTATACCGGGGTCAAATATAGCGTCCTTGTTTTCGGATGAAAGACGAAACAACGCTTCTTCAACACAAACCCCAATGGGGTAGAAGAAAATAAGAGAGAAGAAATAGAAGGGTGGGACAATGGGTAAGTCTAAACATTGAGCTACTCGAGGTAGACTCGCACCAATCAAATGAAAAGATTTTCCATTTATTGCATCGGTGGAAGACCGAGATTTCCCTATATAAGCAATTCAAGGATCAAATATCTCGTCCTCGGTGGAGAAAGGGGAGGGAACATAAGGGGATTCCCCCACACTAAGTCCACACAAAGCATCGTCAAAAGGAGTAGACGAGCTTGTAGTACTCAATAAACGCGGTGATGACGGAGTTAGAATTGTAGAAAAATCTTTTAAATTAAATTCAAAATCTTTTCCTTTTTCATCTTTTATACTCTCCTTGTGAAAACCCGATTTAATTATGTCAAAAATATTTGGTGTATCTAAAACAATGTTAGTCACACTAAAAATTCTTACATTTTGAAATCTTTTTGGTTTAGGTGGTGTTAAGTTTTCAAATCTTTTGTCAACAAAGAAAACCTCCCCATCGGGATCAACGTATTCATCATCCGAAGAATCACTCGAGATTGGAATCATAGGCTTAACACTCTTAACCTCCACCGGCGGAGGGGACGGAACTTCATTTTTCTCAACAACTCCTAAAACTCTATTTGAAATTTTTTTGCAAATGTTTTTGATGGGATTGACATTGTACAAAGATGTGATAGAATACACATGAGAAAGAGTGGAGTTTTGGGTTGCATTAATGACGAGTTCTTCCTCATTGAAACAAAGAGTGATTTTTCTTGCATGCACATCGATAAGTGCTCTCGAGGTATCCAAAAAAGATCGACCTAAAATTAACGGAACTTTAGGATCGATGGGAATATCAACAACAATAAAGTCTACAGGATAGTAGAACTTTCCAACTTTCACGAAGACGTCCTCGGCAACTCCACAAGCTAGAATCGTAGAATGATCGGCCATTTCGATTGACATTCTTGAAGGAGTGAGATTTGGAAGATTGAGCGATTTAAAAATCTCAAGAGGCATCAAATTAATACTAGCACCAAGATCGGCCAAGGCGTAGCATTCTTCCATGTCTTGGATAGCACATGGGATTAAAAACTTTCCAGGATCATCGACTTTTTGAGGTATGCGGCTTAGAAAAACCGAAGAACAACTAGACGATTTTTGCAATTTCTCTTTGTTATTCAACATACTTTTGAAGTTCGCGGCAAATCGAGGCATCATGACTAAGGCGTAGGCAAAACTTATATTAAAATGCAAGTCACGAAACATTTTCATAAAGAGTTCAAATTGATAATTATTTCGTTCTTGTGCCTTTTCCTTGTTTCGTCTTAATGGGTAGGGTAAAGGTGGTGTGGGTTGGGGCAAATTAGGCATAGGCAACGGCCTTGGAATCTCGGGTTCCATGATTGGTGTGGGTTCAACCGTAGGTGTGGTTTGAGCGGTACTTTGTGGGCTTTGAATTTGCTCCTTTTCAACCACAACCTCGGGTTCTTTCTCTTTTTCCTTCTCCATAGAAGTACTTGGACGAGAAATGGGTTCTTTGAAAGTTTTACCACTACGAGTAGTAATAACCTTCAACTCTCCTTTCGGGTTTACGATGGTATCACTAGGAAGACCACCCGAAGAAGAGGGCTTACACATGATAGCTTCAAACATTTTAGCCATACGGTCTTCAAACTTAGATTGCCTAGCATCCGCTTTTAACAACTCTTGCTTAATCTCATGTTGTCCTTGCTCCATTTTTTGTTGATTTTGTTGGAGTCGTGTGACATTTCCTTCCATTTTATTAGCATGAGTTTTAAGTTCATTAGCAAGTTCGTTCTTAAGCTCGTTTTTCAACTCGGATCTTAAGCTAACCATTTCACGTTGCATATTGTCAAACTTAGCATCATTAGCCTTAGCATAATTCAAAAATTCTCCTTGAAGATTTTTGGTGTGATCGTTTTGAAAACCTTGGGCATTGTTTTGAAAATCACGGTTTTGGTTTTGATTAGAAACTTGCCCATTTCCACTTTGATAATTACCTTTGTTATAATTCCTTTGATTTCCTTGGTAATTTCCACCTTGGTTGTTGTTGTGATAATTATTAGCATTTTGATTGGGTGGAGCTTGATTTGAACGAGAACCTTGACCGATTTGGTTATAAGTTCCCGTGGCTACAAAAGCATTCGAAGTGTTACCATCCGCGGTAATGCACTCGGAAAGATCATGAGCTCCCCCACACGACAAACAACTCTTAGAAACCGCTTTAACCGAAGCGGAATTGGAAGCTTCTTGAGCCTTCCAATGAGACATAAGGTTAGCAAATCTATCGAAAAATCGATTTTCTTCATTTGCCTCATCATGTAATGCATTGATACTTTGAGACGATGATGAGCCCCTTTTGGCAACACTCGGTGTGTGACGAGGGCTATAAACCTTAGACCTATTCTCGATTATGACCAAAGCTTCTTCAACCGTACTACACAAAAAATTACCACCCGCGGCGGCATTTAAATAATCTCTTTCATGATCGTTAAGTCCATTGTAAAACGTGTCAATTTGGTGCAAATCGGAAAAACCGTGATGAGGACATTCATGCAACATCTCCTTAAACCTATTCCAAGCCGTAGAAAAACTTTCATTTGATTCTTGTGAAAATTTAGAAATCTCATTTTTCAAATGCGTAGTCTTAGAGGGCGGAAAAAATTGGTTCACGAACTTCGAAACGAGATCCTTCCACGTCAATATAGAATTGGGTGGCTCTTTCTCTAACCAAATTTTAGCGGGCCCCGCTAAGGAATACGGAAAAAGCATCATCTTAATCGAGTCATTCGAGACATCCTTGAATTTGCACGTGGCGGTAAGACGATTAAATTGGCGGATATGGTTGTGGGGATTGTCCTTCTCATCACCATGGAATTTGTTGTTTTGGATCATCGACAACAAACCCGTTTTCACCTCAAAATTCTCCGCAAGGATTGCGGGAATCACAATAGCTTCTCCATAACCCTCGGTGGGTGCTTGAAGTAACTCCATCATAGTTCGATTCGCCATGGTTGGTTCTTCTCGTACAATGGGTTCGTCAATAGGAGACTCCTCACTAGAATGAGTTGGAGTGGGAGTTTTGTTCTTTCGTCTACGTGCACGTTTTGCTTGATTACGAGTGAGCATAAACGTCACGTACAACGTGGAGACGAGCAAAGAAGATTCTTTTTGGTATTTTGTGTTTTTTCAATTTTTTGTGGTTTTTGATTGTATTAACCTTTTTTGGAAATTGGTGAAATGTATTAAGTAGACAAAAAGTCCACAAATCTCCTCCTTAATCAAATCTCTTGATTAAAAAGGCCTCAAGGAATGAAAACGATCACGTGGAGTGAACGCTTTCGATGACTTTAGAACGATGGTGGAACACCAAATCGTTCAAGAGGGTTTAATCAAATGAAACCAAGAAAATATATATGATATGTAATAATACTTTGGGCGGCATAACCCTCGATTCACTCTCAAAATCAAATACGCACAAGCAAGCGGAGGAAACGAGGCGGCGCGAAGCACTTAAGAGCCTTTTTCCTTTAGGTTGTGAAATACAACCGCCTTATACCCACCTTATAGTTTGTATTATCAAGATTAAGCTTCACGAAAGTATTTATCTATTTTTGCCTTTTTCTTTGGTTTGAGATTCGAATACAATGATCGAGTGATGAAATCCCGAATCAAGGTTGTGATTGCTCACGTATTTGGAGTACTTGTGTATTTATTGTTCTACGTATACAATATAGTAATAATATTCACACAAAAACCGAAAAACGATAATACGTATTAATAGAGTGCTATTAATACAAATACTAATTATGGTTAATATAGAAAAACAACAATGGTCAATCAAAACACAACACGCCTCCCCGGCAGCGGCGCCAAAATGATAGTCGTAGAAATACGTCTTTTAGGAAAAAGAACGTAAATAGGGCAAGCGTGCACGACGATCTAGGAAAACCGTGTGTGAATGACCCTAAAAGTGAGTTCGTTCTCGAGGAGGCTAGTGCGTTGTGTAATGAATGATTGATTAATGTTTTTGATTATTAATAACAAGAAAAGAGAAGAGAAAATGACGAAGACGAAAAAATAGAAAAATAGGCAAAAACACTACTAGAAAGTTAAGACGTAGAAACGTAAAAACGACAAAATTTAAAATTTTAACCTAAAAATTCCTAAAAATTACTAAAAATCCAAAATAATATTCTAAGAGTTTACAAAAAATCCAAACTTGCCAAAACCTTTTAATTAATTTAATAATGACTTTTTAATGCTAATTAAAGCCCTAAAAATCACTTTTAAATATTAAAAAGCCCTAAACAAGATTTAATAGTTTGTAAACCTCAAAAATGACCTAATAAAGCTAAAAACTATTTTTTAAAATTTTAAAATCAAATTAAACTATTTTTAAACTCATAAAAACTATTAAAATCTATTAAATCGTAAATTAATTCCAAAAAATAAATGAAAAGCCTAAAAATTAATTGGAAAGTGAAAAAGTTCCTAATTTAATGTCTAGAACCTAGGAAAAATGAAAAAAAGTTAAAAATAAAACTTTGAATTTTTCTTAATAAAATAATATTAAAATAATCCAAAAAATAAAAAGTTCTTAAATAAATTCTAAAAAATTCTCAAAAATCCTAAATAATCTAACTAAGAAGAAAATGCAAATTAAAGTTCCTAAAACCTTTTAATTAATTTTATATTAATTTTTAAAGTTTAATAAAAAACCTAAAATCAAATAAAATTAAAAATTAAAGTTTTTGAAAACTTTTTGATATGTAAACCTCAAAAATATAAATTAAAACTTAAAAACTATTTTTTTGGATTTTTTAATTACTGTTTACTATTTTTAATACACTTTCTAAAAATAAAACTAAAAATAATCCTAATAAATAAAAGAATAATGGGAAAAATAATATTTTTAAACAGAAAAATCCCTAACCTTAATTAAACCCTAGGAAAAATACTAGCTACCAAATAAGTTACTTAAATAAGCTAGAATAATCAAAATAAGCTACGGCTTATTTAAATAAGCCAAAACCAAAACTTGTTTAAGTAACTAATGAAATGAAACTTGAATGTAAAAACTCATCTAGATCACTGGTTAACACGTACAATCCCCCAGCGAGGGGTCCCGTGTTCGAGTCCAGGCGGGGTGGACTTTTTGATTTTTATTTTCTTTTTTTTTTCTTTTTTAACACTTGAATCCTGTGACTTTATAGCTCACAAAAACACAACACAACCTAATTTAATCAAGATTACAGCAAGTTTATGACCCAAAACGTGGCCAGGTTCTTTGTTCTTTCTGATGAACAAGTGAACTGTTTACACTTGTGCAATTTGGAGCCAAGAGGGGCTTGGCTTGGCTTGTTTAAGGTGATTTTTGTGGAACAAAGGCACCCCTATACTCTTTGGAGTATAGGGAGTCACAAATAAACAGAAATTAACAAGCACTTGCACCAAATTTCACAATCAAGATCAAATAGCACACCTATGAGTTGCTGACATGAAAAACTAGGTCTGATGGGTTTCCTATGCTTGGTACTTGCACAACATTGAGATTCAAAGGCTCAGACTTTGCACACAAACTCGCAAACTAGCATACAATTGAACTACAAACCTAAATAATCCTAACTACTAGCAAAGATCAAAGAATGATGCACAAATAGCAAAAACAAGTTGCTGATGCAATTGGCAAGGTCTGAGATGATCTAGCTGATTTTAAAGGCACAAACATGAATTTTAAGCTTCAAGATTTGGCATAAAATCCAACTAGATGATACACAAGCAATTGCAAACCCTTCCTAAGCCTATAAACAAGCAGATTATCAAGAATCAAGCACAAATTTCACAAAAACAATCACTTAAGGCAGTTTACTGATTTTATATGCTATTGACCCTTTTTAGCTTGCGAATTGGTTCAAAACTTTTCCAAAACTGAAATACAACTAGCATATAACCTAAATATCACCTATGTGAGAGATTAAACCAGTTTACAAGCAACAATGAAAACATTTAACACTTTTTCACACTGATCCAAACACCCCTTTAAATCTTGAATCCAACTTTTTTCAAACCAATTTGATTCAAAACTTACTTAAATTGATTCAAACAGCATCTAACATGCATGTCATACCAATTAAACACAAATCAAACCATATAAACACACTTAACATGCAGTTTCATATAAATCATACAAATGACCAAAATCTGAAAATGAAAAAGATAGAAAGGTTTTTACCTTGAGGGACTTACATCCAAGTCCCTCAGTGGTTGAAAAACCACCTCCAATCAGGCTGGGGCCTGAGCTGGACCTTTAACAGCAACAAATTCCAACAATTTAACCTGCAAACAGAAAATGAACACAAGCAACAATACAAACTGATTTTTCTTAAAACTTCTTCCAAAAACTTGAAACCACTTGAACTTAACACGTTTTAAACTCAACCTTTACACTCAGAAAATCAAAGTCTTGGTCCACTTTCACTTTCCAAAACCCTTACTTTCTGAATTCAAGACTTTTTAAAACCCTTTGAAAAATGAAACTTCAAACACACAATTCTTTCTCAATTTTAAATGGAACTCAGCCTTAGCATTTTAACACAACACACAACTTTTTAAATCTAATAAAAGGAATTACACTTGTTTAAACACAAATACCAAACTTCATTAATTTAAAAAAGGAATTACAAGATGAAAAATGCTAAAAACTGGAACAAGAGGGAATGAACAAGCCTCATTCTCCTTTTATACTACTCTAGAGATGATTCTAGAACTAGGATTAAAATAATACAAGAAAAAACCCTAGCTGCTGAATTCACTAAAAAGCCCTTTGAAGATTTGACTGAAAAATTGGTCAAGGTGGAAACATGTGATGGACAGCTGCATAAAATGATCTTGGACGTCTGTTTATACTTGGGGACCAAGGAGAATCATCCCAAACGTTAATGTGGTCGGGTTTTGGGGTTTGGGGTGAAAACGATGGGCAGGGGAGGGTCCTACCCTCACATGGATGTGTCCAGGGTCACATCTTTGGTGTGGGATCAAGTGAGGATGAGGTAAATTTGGGTTCTGGAGGTAATTGGGGAATAACCCTTTGGTTTAGGGTTTAATTAGTCTGGGTGGGTTTTAGGGTTTAAGTGGGGATTAGTGGTGGTTTAATCCGTTTTTGGTAAAAAGTATTTCAAAAAGGTGTTTTGGTGGGAAATAAATGGGGTGTTGACTGGGGTTTCATCCTTCACAAGGAGCTGATCCCTCCTACCCAAAACCAGTATATTAAATTAGAGGCAGCCCCTCTAATTTGCATGATGAGGTCACCCCTCCAAGTATTCATGCATGGTGGATTTTCATGACCTATATTGGCTAATGGTAAAATATGTTAAACAGTTTTCATAAGATAAACATAAGGCTTTTCAAACTATAAAACCATTTTTATGAACATGTTCCAGGTTTTCCAGGACTTATACATTTCCGCTGCTATTAAGTCTTTATTATGTTTTTGTCATTTATACTATGTCTATATCCGTGCATTGAGCGTTTTGCTCAGCCGTTACTTTCCTTTCCATGTCCCAAAACGGCAGGTACCCTAGGAAAGACTCGAGCATTTGGAGGACATGCATAGGATGGAAGCTGCTAGAGACTTCTTTTCATTTTTGCCTTCATATACTTATGCTTGTTTAGTCTTTCATTCATTTCTTTTGCTTTATTATGTTTTGGGCTTATGTTTGGGAACCGATGTTTGATTCCGGTTTACCCTATGGTCATGTAATGTTTTAGACATTTAACCTTGTATGCTTTGATGACACGCCATAATTACACGTGACATCCTATTATCAAAATGGGGTGTTACAGTTATGGTATCAGAGACAAGGCTTCGACCTGTAGGCTCTAAAACTCGACCTGTGACTAGTGGGTAGTCACCAGGAGCTTCCTAAGCCAACGTTTGTTATTCTACGTATTGATGTTTTCAGCGCATTGTTGTTTTAACCATGATATTTTCAGCACCTTGAGGTTTTAACCTTGATGTTTTCATCGATATTGTTTTACTAATATGAATGGAAAACCGTCATTCATATTTAGTTATGTGTCATTGTTTTATGCATAATGTTCCTCGTGAACTGTGGCTATGTGGACTGAACCCCAGTAGTTCATAATTAGTCACATAAAAAAAATTTCTGATAAGTTTTAACAAATGAGTTTCATTTATTTATGTTTCATGTATCATTGTTGCAGGAATTATGACTAAGTAATGGTTGGTACAGGACTGGCCCTATTTAGTCGCATGTGCTTTTATCGAAACTTTTAACTTTAGGACCGATCCATAGGCGTCCCCTCGCCATGTCTTTTGTTTTGGGACCGACCCATAGGCGTCCCCTCGCACATATAAAGGTTTTTATAAACTACATTACGCATTCATGCACTGTTTTTCATGCATAAAATTTTTCTCATGATTTATTGGAATAATTTTTTTTTTTTATGTCCCCTCATAAGTTACTATGTTTTTATGTCAAGTATGTTTTCATACTGTCATGATTAAACTCAGTTTCATGCTGATTATGTTATACACTCCTTCATGTTAAATCGTTTCATGTTTCTTCATGATAATTCCGTCTTCATGTGGATTACGTCTTACGCCTCTTTTGTTATTATGCCTTCATGCAAGACATAGTTGGATTTCATTGAATTCTGCTTTCATGATAGTCATGGTTGGTTTTCATTGATCATGCTGTCAGGCAAATCATCGTTGAATTTTGTGTAACCACACTTTAACGTTTTTCGATATAACCAAAATGATGTCAATGCTAATACTGCCAGGTTATCATGATGGTTTTCCTAACCGTTTAACCGATATACTTCCCTTAAATCATGATAAATGATCGACCCCATACCGATCATTTCATGTGCATTCCACGTGTACTCCATGTACCGTATTTCATGTGTATTACACGTACCTTAATCCATGTGTATTTCACTTGCAATACTTCACAAGTATTCGCTAGTCAATTCTGAATCATCTCAGGCGTTTTTTCAATTGCTGATATTCTACAAGATTGTTGATGCCGCTCATAACTTCGAGATGTTACTAAAGGTTGATGTTGCTGACGTTCGGAGACGCTACGAGATGCGGATGTTGTTCACAACCTGGAGATCCTACAAGACGAAGACAAAGGTGTCAGAGCAAAGCAATTGGAAGAGAAGATGCTTCACCATCAGACGATTTCAATCAATCATTGTCCCTAATTCTTAGTTACATGTCACACGTCATTCGGCTGTCATTTCAGCCATATAAGTGCAAACCGGTACCAGCCGGCCACTCAACTGAATAATTACATGAATCACGGTCATGAGAATGACCGTCATGGAATTGACAGACAAGACGATAGTAACCACTACTATGACAGAAACTATCCTAGAAATCGCAACCGAGGCTCCGGCCACGGACGTGATCAGACATACAAAGGATCAGTAGTCCAACCGATCCGCCAAGTCTGGCATAATAACCTAATATTGTAGTTCTATTGTTTTACGTCTCGAGACACATGTCAAGACATCAATCAAGACACATGTCTCACGTATACTTTCTGAAGACACCAGTCAAGACATATGTCACGCTTATAGTTCCAAGACACGAGTCAAGACACATAACTCACGTCCAACCATGGAACATTTCTAAGAAATCCAGGGTACCCTCCAAGGGTATATCCATTTTGTTGTGCCATGTATTAATCAGGCCACAAGAATTTCAATACCATTACCGGCGTATCAGTGAGAACTGTCACGTTGTCGAGGTCACTTTCATTTCTTTCACCATATTTCATATATTCATGACCATGAAGGACTCCTTTCGTATTCCCACGTATACGAAGGTTTTCCTTCAGCTTAATGATGAGATCCAAGCTGCTAATGCATTTCCTCGGACAGACATGAGATGAATTTTATCCTAATTATGGACTATGAACAGCACAACATGCTACGATTCATAATTATGTATAGTAATGTTCAGGCTCCTGAATACATTCAGCTTGATTTTCCATCAGGAAAATCTGTACAAATTATCTATGCTTACAAGCATGTGCGTTGTTAGACATGGTCGCTAAAGTTTTCTAGCTGTCAGTGAGCCACGACTACTTAAGTCCTTTTACGCATAGCCAGTTGATTATTCCAAAATCTTCCTATATATTCCAGAAGAACCTTCAAGGAGAAGGAAGGTACCATGAGATTATGTGTCGACTACCGTCGATTTAAACAAATCACCATTCATGACCGTTATTCTCCTCCACGTATTGACAACATGTCCAATCGACCTTATAGTGTTAACCACTTTTCCAAGATCGAACTCATGATCATGCTGCCAACAGTGACGAGTGAAAGAGCAGGACATGTCCATGACTGCTATTCGTACACGACTCGGTCAAGCTAGATTTATGATTTTGAATTAGTCTCATCAATGCTCCAACGGCATTATAAGAATGAGCTTCCATGAACTCATAGCAAATTCATCAGTGTTTTCATTGAGGATAACCTGATTTCCCTCTAAGCCTAGAGAAGAACATGAAGACCATATCTGCACTATGTTGCAAATTCTATGACAAGCGAAATTTTACCCTGGAAAATTTTTTCCAATATCAATTCTGTTTGATTACAGCGACACGCTGAATCACATGGGTTTCTACGGTTAATCTTACCATGACTCAGCTTATGCGTAAAGGAGAGAACCTTACACTACATTAGGTGTTCTAGAAAATCCTACGCTAGGAGAAGTCTAGATTCAGAGACTCACAGTTTCGCAAACTTCTATGTATCAAATTTCTACGAAGCAGGATACAGCTACGTTCATATCTATGTACCTGACATACCAACAGGCTATGATAGAACACCAACAGACTAGGATGTCTTTCCATCATCAGAAATGGTGAACTGAAATGGGACAAGATCTCCACGGATTTTGGTTACCAGTTTAACGCAAAATCAGAAGAAGCATGATGCTATCTGTTTATTGCAAACAGTTTAATCAAGTCTACAGAATCCTTACATCCGTAAGGATTTCAGAACCAACAGATTGATCGGACATGTTCCAGCCAAGGCTCATCCGATCACTTGGCAATTCCTCAGTTATCGGGTCAGACAAAGATTCGTAATTGTGCTCCTTATTTACTTCACGTCTTCATTCTAATTCCACGACTTGCTTTCACGCTCGCGTTCATTACACTATTCACATTCATGATGGTATCTCGGCTTACGATTTTACGTTCATTTTTCTCATTCTGGGAAGTTTTACAAGAACTTGAGAGACCAGACCCAAGTTTAGTATAACTCCCTATCCTCGGATAGACGTTTCACGTCATATTGCTTGTCTCGCCTTGTAGAATTTGGCGTTACCGCCATTATATTCTATGTTCACGATATGTTTCACATGTCATGTTCATTCCACGTTCCTCATATCATGATCAAGATATGTTACGCGTATCATGGATCACGATATGGTTACTCATACTACACTCTCTATATCTCCACGTACCACGTTCAAAAATTTTCACGTACATGTCTAGATGTCTTGCGCATCGTTGTTAGTTATCATTAAGGTTAGATTTTTTTTGTATCGTCACATTTCAGTTACCCTTGCACGTTAATCCTTGTTCCTCGATCGAATTTAGGGGATCTACCTTACGTTGATCACCAAGAATTTCTTCGTATTTCAAGTCAAGGTCAGGAGGACCAAGATTTATCTTTTCTGTCAAGAATTGTGAAGGAACCATTCCAAGAGGGAAGCCACTTGGAAACGGACAAGTCCATCCGGACCTCCTATCTGTTTTTCTCTTATCAATAAGATATGTCCTTTCAGTCACGTCATGTTCCATGTCCTTTCAAGACATGTCACGTTCCGCGTTTCCTTCTGCCAGGTCACCTGTACGTTCATTTATCTTACATACCCTCTCAGTTTGATTCGGGTATGTTTCTCTTTCAGTTTACGTTATCTGTAATTCGGGGACGAATTATTCTTTTTAGGGGGGAAGAGTTGTAAAACCCGCATGCTTTTACCATGAATAGTACCATTAAGATCGTACGTACTAGATTACAACTTTCCTTTTATAGTATGATTACGTTCATGTATTAGAATTTTACGTATTACGTACGTGTTAGAACACGATAAGTATTCACTACGTATGAACACACGATAATTATTTCAATAATAATTAAAATCACGAGCATACGAACATGAAATCATGAACGTAATTTAATCACGAGCTAATATTAATTACATATATATATAGTTATCACAAACTAATATTACGTATGTATATATATTTATTACGACCACGAATAAATATATTAAGTCACGATCGATACTAATTAAAACAAGTAAAACACGAACACGAGAACACACTTATTAATTAGACACGGAAAATGTTCGGGTAACCCCATATGGGCCCCATGCCACGAAATTAGGAGAGGAAAAGGGCCTAGCCCATCATTTTACTAAACAAGAAAAAGGAGGAATCATGTTTCATTTTTACAAAATCTAAAAAATAATTAAAACCCTAAAACTTTTCCTCCTCTTCCTTTTCTCCTTTTTGGCCGCCACATTTAGGAACACCAAAGGGGTGTTCGGATTGGTTTTGATCTTGGATTTTTGGCAAGCATTCGTGTGTGTTCATCCTCGTTTGATTCACGCATTCGGTATACCTTTTTAATCCTTTTTCTTTTTGTTTTGATTTAATAAATTAAATAAGAACATGATGTTTTTAAAAAGCTAATTAAAAACATAAATTAAACATGTAAATGGTTATGGGGTAAATCAAAACATGGGATTTGGGGGTGTTTGATGTGGCCGACGCCTAAACCGAACCCCAAGGGAGTCTCGGCTTGGCTTATGGACCACCACCGAGACCTCAAGGTCTCGGTTTGGTGGTGTGGGTCCCACGGCAGCAGCAAACAAGGGAGAACCCCGAAGTGGTTCGGGGTATGGTGTTGATTACGGGTCCGGTTCATGGTTTCTAGTCACGATCCGGTTCATGGTTTATGTTAAGGTTATGTTTTAATAATCATATGTTATAAATTAAATTAATAAAATATGACATGATTAATTTAATAAACATGACTTAGGTTATAATTTAATTATTAGAATCATGGAATTATTAACCTAAGTATTTTATATTTTCTAGACTTTATAATTAATTAATTATTAAAAACCATAGTTATAATTAATTAATTAACATGACTTAGGTTATATTATTAATAAATAATAATACATGTTTTAACCTAAGTATTTAACTTTATTTAATTAAAAACATGATATATTTAATTAAATACTTTTAACCTATAGTTTATTTAAATTACATGTAATAATTAATAAACTATACATTATATCATTATGGCTTAGAAAATAATCAGAAAAACACTTAGGCTTATATACTTAGCTTATTTAACCAGCTTATATCTAATTATAGAAACTTTCTATTTTTAGAAACTTATTTAATTAAGGCAGCTAATCTATTTATGGAAACTTTCTATTTTTAGAAACTTATTTAATTAAGGCAGCTGATCTATTTATGGAAACTTTCTATTTTTAGAAACTTATCTATTTTAAGCAGTAATTCTATTTTTGGAAACTTTCTATTTTTTGAAACTTCCTATTTTTGGAAACTTTCTATTTTTGGTAACTTTCTATTTTTGGAAACTTTCCATTTTTGAAAACTTTCTATATTAGGAAACCTGCTATTTTTGGAAAGTTACTTATTATTACACAGTAAGTATAATAGTACATGAAATACCAGAAATACTTAATCAAAATAGACAGAATATAAGATAAACACAGTTTAAGGCTTTAAACAGTAAAACATGATATGAACATATAAAATAAGCTAAGACATGACATAAAACCAGTTACGTATTTAGTAAGCAGATACTTATTCATGTATCTATTTATGTAGCATTAGTGATATCGAAGTAGGATTCTCCTCAGTTCATCTTCTTCGTTCACTGGACATAAGGTACGGATTCCCGTCCTTTCAGTATGGACATTCTTTCCTTATTAGGATTTCCCGTATGCAGCCAAATTTTTTCCCGTAGTATAAGTTTATATGTTTGACTTGCTTATGTTTAATTTAGAATACCTATAGCCATATACATGCATGACCAGTTTCACCTAGTTATGGAGGTACCATAACCATAACATTAGAGGCACTGATGTTATGACTTCACCACGACGGAGTGATTGCTCGTGGCGTCCCTCCAGCTTTTGGCCATATTTTTATATTTATTATGTGGGGCGTATGGGTGCATCCTAGTTACATGTTTTCAGCAGATTACTCAGTGTGAATGTGGTGTGTGCCTTTCATCCTTCACAAGGAGCTGATCCCTCCTACCCAAAACCAGTATATTAAATTAGAGGCAGCCCCTCTAATTTGCATGATGAGGTCACCCCTCCAAGTATTCATGCATGGTGGATTTTCATGACCTATATTGGCTAATGGTAAAATATGTTAAACAGTTTTCATAAGATAAACATAAGGCTTTTTAAACTATAAAACCATTTTTATGAACATGTTCCAGGTTTTCCAGGACTTATACATTTCCGCTGCTTTTAAGTCTTTATTATGTTTAAGTCATTTATACTATGTCTATATCCGTGCACTGAGCGTTTTGCTCTGTCGTTACTTTCCTTTCCATGTCCCAAAACGGCAGGTACCCTAGGAAAGACTCGAGCATTTGGAGGACGTGCATAGGATGGAAGCTGCTAGAGACTTCTTTTCCTTTTTGCCTTCATATACTTATACTTGTTTAGTCTTTCATTCATTTCTGTTGCTTTATTATGTTTTAGGCTTATGTTTGGGAACCGATGTTTGATTCTGGTTTACCCTATGGTCATGTAATGTTTTAGACATTTAACCATGTATGCTTTGATGATACGCCATAATTACGCGTGACATTACATTATTAAAATGGGGTGTTACAACCTCTGTAATAGACATTTGTAATAGGTATGCTAGGATGTATGTAGTTCCTCCTAGTCCTAGTAGAAGTAGGAGCAACACGTGTGTAACACCCTATTTTGATAAATGGAATGTCACGCGTGATTATGGCGTGTCATCAAAGCATGCAAGGTAATATGTAGTAAAGCATACATGACCATAGGGTATACCGGAATCAAACATCGGTTCCCAAACATAAGCCCAAAACATAATAAAGTAAATGAAATGAATGAAAGACTTAAACAAGCATAAACATATGAAGGCAAAAGGAGAAGAAGTCTATGGCAACTTCCATCCTATGCATGTCCTCCAAAATGCTCGAGTCTGTCCTTGGGTACCTGCCGTTTTGGGACATGGAAAGGAAAGTAACGGCTGAGCATAATGCTCAGTGCACGGATATACAAATATAGCATGAATAATATAAGCATAAAAACATGAAACAACGGAAGAAACTAAGTCCTGAATAACCCGGTTAAGTCTTAATAAAACTGGTTTTATAGTTTGAAAAGCCTTATGTTTATCTTGTAAAAACTATTTAGCATATTTTTACCATTAGCCAATATAGGTCATGAAAATCAACGTTGCATGAATACTTGGAGGGGTGACCTCGTCATGCAAATTAGAGGGGCTGCCTTTAATTTAATATACTGGTTTTTTTTGTAGGAGGGATCAGCTCCTTGTGAAGGATGCAAGGCACACACCACATTCACACTGAGTAATCTGCTAAAAAACATGTAACTAGGATGCACCCATACGCCCCACATGATAAATATAATAATATGGCCAAAAGCTGAAGGGACGCCACGAGCAATCACTCTGTCGTGGGGAAGTCATAACACTAGTGCCTCTAGTGTTATGGTTATGGTACCTCCATAACTAGGTGAAACTGGTCATGTATGTATATGGCTTCAGGTATTCTAATTTAAACATAAGCAATCAAACATATAAACTTATACTATGGGAAAACAGTTGGCTGCATACGGGGAATCCTAATAAGGAAAGAATGTCCATACTGAAAGGACGAGAATCCGTACCTTATGTCCAGTGAACGAAGAAGACGAACGGGAAAGAGTCCTACTTCTGTATCACTAACGCTACATAAATACATACGTGTATAAGTATCTGATTGCTAAGTACGTAACTGGTTTTATTTCATGTCTCGGCTTGTTTTATATGTTCATGTCATGTTTTACTGTTTTAAGCTTTATATTGTGTTTATCGTATATTCTGTCTATTCTAATTAAGTATTACTTGTATTTCATGTATTATTATACTTGTTTTGTAATAATAAGTAACTTTCTAAAAATAGCAGGTTTCCTAAAATAGAAAGTTTCCAAAAATAGAAAGTTACCAAAAATAGAAAGTTTCCAAAAATAGAAAGTTTCAAAAAATAGAAAGTTTCCAAAAATAGAATTACTGCTAAAAATAGATAAGTTTCTAAAAATAGAAAGTTTCTATTAATAGATTAGCTGCCTTAATTAAATAAGTTTCTAAAAATTGAAAGTTTCCAAAAATAGATATAAGCTGGTTAAATAAGCTATTTATATAAGCTTAAGTGTTTTCTGATTAATATTTTAAGTCATGTGATATATAGTATAGTTTATTAATTATTACATGTAAATTAAATAAACTATAGGTTAAATGTATTTAATTAAATATAACATGATTTTAATTAAATAAGGTAAAATACTTAGGTTAAAACATGTATTATTATTTATTAATAATATAACCTAAGCCATGTTAATTAGTTAATTATAGTCATGGTTTTAATAATTAATTAATTATAAAGTCTAACTGATAATAAAATACTTAAGTTAAAATTCATGAATTAATAATTAAATTGATAACCTAAGTCATGTAAATTAAATTAATCATGTTTATGCCTTAATTAATTTAATTTTAAGTCTTGTAAAAATAATATAACTTGTAAACATAATAAACCTTGAAAATGACTCATGAACCGGACCGTGTTTTTATTCTAACATGTGTGAACCGGACCCGTGATTAAAACCCACGAACCGGACTGATGTTGTGAGTTTTAATCAACTTACCTTTAGGAAAAAGTAAGCAACTAAAAATAGGGCAAGTGAGCACGACGATTTAGGAAAACCGTGTGTGAATGACCCAATTAAGTTCGTTCTCAAGGAGGCTAGTGTGTTATGTGTGTAATGACTTGGATTAATTTGTGATTATATTTGAGAAAAGAAAAATAGAAGAGGGATTAAAAAAGAATGACGGTTATGAAGACGGATTAAACTAAGTCTAAAAAGGCGTACACGTAAAGTCGTAAAAACCACCAAAATTAAAATTTAACCCTAAAAATTCCTAAAAATCACCAAAAATCCTTAATAATAATCTAAGAGTTTACAAAAAATCAAAACTTGCAAAAACCTTTTAATTAATTAGATAATGACTTTTTAATGCTAATTAAAGCCCTAAAAATCAAAATTAATTATTAAAAAGCCCTAAACAAGATTTTCAAGTTTGTAAACCTCAAAAATACTCTAATTAAGCTAAAAACTATTTTTCAAAATTTTAAAACCAATTAAAACTATTTTTAAGCAATTAAAAACTCCTAAAATCAATTAAATCTTAAATTAATTATAACAAATAATTAAAAGACCTAAAAAATATTTGGAAAGTTGCAAAAATCCTAATTAAGTATTTAGAACCTAGGAAAATTATAAAAACCTAGAAAATCAGACTTTTAATTTTTAATAATAAAATAATATTAAAATAATATTAAAAATCCAAAAATTATAAAAAATTCTAAAAACTTGCAAACTAGCTTAATTTAACCTAAATAACTCAGAAATGAAAGTGAAATTACCTAAATACCCCTATTGGGCCTAGAAAATGGGCCAAACCCTAAACAGTCCCTTATTGGGCTTAATTAAGGCCCAATAAGAAAAAGTGCTCAAAATAAGCTCAAAAAGCACAGGTTGACTCAAAATTTGATTTTAAACAACTTTTTCCAAAGGCCCAAAAGCTGAAAATGTGAAATAAGCTAACTTATAATAAGCAGCTTATTCTTAATGGGCTTTTTGGCCCATTAAGCTATAAGCTGATGCCATAAGCTAAAATTTAACACACAACCTTCTTTTGACCTAACAAAGACTTCTGTAAAAAGAAATTTCAAATAAGACCACTCAATAAGCCAGAAACAAGTCAACAACTTATTCACAAAACGACAAAATAGTCGTTTTTATGATCTAGACCACCTCAGAAGCTGATTCAAGTTGCAAAATGTTTCTTTTGACAAAACTAAGCTTAAAAACCAAAGAACTTTCAAATAAGCACACTTAATAAGCTGGAAAATCAAATAATCACTTATCTTAAAAGTCAAACAAGTTGGTTTTCTAGTGAAAAGTCAAAGTTAAAGTCTGATAAGCTCCAGTTCACTTAAATAGGTCAAATAATGAAGATCTATTACAAAAAATAAGTTGTTGCAAGTCAGAATAAGCTAGAATAGCTTATTGATAAGCTGATGATAAAATTGCACTAGCAGGGGCTAGTTTTGGATGTTGAGCAGTGGGAACTTTTCCCCCTGCTTGACTATTTTGACTTGTTGTCTTTAGTGACTTTTTCTTGGATTCAGTTTTCACAAAGGCACCCAATTGATCTTTGGATCAAAAGGAGTCAATAACAAGCAAAATAACACAATCACAAACAGCCAATTGATACAGTTTAATCAATTTATCACCAGATATAGCACAGACATGAACAATGAGCAGTTTAGCATTCAAGAGCAATTTTAGCACAAATCAGCCAACCAAATTCAACCAAATGCACACAAAAGCTATAATAAACTCCAATAAGCAAGTCTAAACAGGTTTCATACACTGGTTCAAATAATTAAGCAAGATCCAAGCTATGAAAGTTACTGATGAACACTACACATGCAGATTTCTACTTTTGCTGATGTATTTGACACACAAGCCAATTTCAACACCTCAAATCTTTCAAACAGGTTATGTTAACTTTGTTTAAACCACTTTTATCCCTAAGCATGCATACACACTAAGTGTTCCCAAGATCCTAGGTCAAAACAAGCAGAAACAAGGTCTATTTAGCAGATTGATCAATTCAAGTGTTCAAACCCAATAACTTGCAGCAAAACACTCTCAAACAAAGGTATATCAGATACAAAGCATGAACAACACTTTCCCTTAACACAAAATCAGATTACAAGCATAAATCAGTAGACCCAAACACCCCTTTAACTTTTTCAAATCAAAATTTTCAAAAGCAAAACAAGATTTCAGGCCAACCAAGCATCAATTAACACTCTAACAAGTCTAATAAACAGATTCAAGCAAGAACAAGCCACAAAATGCACAAGAACAACAGTTTCATACAAATATCACCAAAAATCAAAATTTATGCAGATTTGGAGATTAAGTAAGCAAACCTCATGGATGTACATCCACACCCACGAATTTTGAGCTTATGTGCTAGCAAGAACAAGCACAAGCTTCCACAAAAGCCTGCTAAGATTCAACAAGGGTTAAGCACAATAACATGAAAAATCAGAAACTTGGAAAAATCTTGATTGATGCAAACTTGTTACCCCACACTTGATTATCCCCAAGTTATAAGCCTCACCACACCTTAACCAACTCAGTTAGGATGCTATGATCAGCCCTATAGCCCAAGAATTCCAAGATTGGAACAAGACTTAGCAAAATATCAAGAAAATGAGGAAAATATGCAAACTTGTGCACACTCCTCTTTTGAAAACAGGTTTTTAACTTCAAAAGAAGTAAACTAAGAACAATAATAAGCAGAATAAAGATGGCACTTGGTCTTTCTTCAAATCACTTAACTCAAATTCATTAAACTGAAAAAGGATTTACAAGTGTTTGAACAAAGGAAAAACCAAAAGCAGGAGCAAATGAAATGAACTAGACCCTTTATATAGAGGGTGTACAAGGTCCTAGCAAGCTGCAAAACGTGTAAACCCTAATGCTAAAGTCCCAAAAATGCCCTTGAGGTCTTTGTCTTCTTTGGAGAATCATGTGACTGAATTTGTCATGTAGTTGAGGTGTGAGCTGTTGAAATAGCATCCAAGGGTGTAGATGAAGCTTAGAAAGTAAGCATGTTTCTCATACGTTGGATTGCTGCCATCTTTTTGGCAGTATGCATGGGTGTGGAGCAGGGGAGACACTAGGAGACAAATGGGGTGGTGAGGTGTCAAGTTTTAAGGTTGGGTTGTGATTATAGGACCCTTAATCACAAATCTGCACATTATGGGAGTTTAATTGTTGGTAATTAGCAAATGCCCAATTTGTGCCAAGAACACCAAGAACATGTTTTTAATCCGTTTGGTTTTTAAATTGGGTGTTTAGCGCCAAGTTTAAACTAATCTGTTAGGATTAGTTTAATAAATAAATGTGAGTGGATGGTGAGGTGGAAGCAGGGAGCAATGTGATTGGTGGAGAGGTGGTAGTGGGGCACGTGTCACCCCACTACTGGTTAAGGTATCTATTTGTGTCGCCCAGGTTTAACCCCTCACTTCTTTCCCTTTTGTCATTTCACTTGAAAACTCCATCAGCGCCCATATTAGCTTTGTCAACTTTGGACTTTTTACATTTTTGGCCCATAAACTTTTGTAACATGAATTCAGGGGTATTTCTTGCCATATTTGAATTCTTCAAGGGCTGGTTTGGCATTTTCTTCAATGATAATGGTCTTGACTTGTATGATTGTCATCTTGGAGGACTGAAATTGCCAAGTCTTGATAAATGAGGGACCATTTTTGCCAATTGTTGAAAGTTGAGGGTCCTTTTTGTAATTTTGGATTTTTCAAAGGACCAAACTTGTCATTTCTTGTACTTTGAAGGACTTCATGATATATTTGACTTTGTGGATGATATTGGTTGACAATTTAGCTTTGTTGAGGGGCTAAACTTGCCAATTCTTCAAAGTTAAGGGCCCTTTTGGTAATTTTGACAAACTTTAGGGACCAAACTTGTAATTATGAGGATACAAGGGTATAAAGTGTCAATTCTTCATAATTGGAGGACCCTTCTTCATAATTCTTCAAATCTTCAAGGGTTGATCTTGGGAAAGTCTTCACTAGGGCTTGGTTCATTGTGCGGCTTCGTTTCCCGTGTTCGTTTTTGTATGCTTCTTGTGATCTTTTGTCATTATCTCAATATCCGTACCTAAAATACACAAGCAACAAACACAAGCATATATTTGGGTATTTTGATGATATTTAATGTATTTTAAGCCCTATTTGGAAGATGAGACTATGTATAAAAGCAGTCTCATCACTCCCCCATACTAAACCATTGCCGTGCCCTCACGCAATGCTAGAATAAAGTATCAAAGCATCTCCAAAATTCATTTTATTCACTTTATTGGAATGATAAACTAGCTACACTACTACTATTACTACTACTTGTGTTATAGACATAATGTATGATTTTCATCGCAAAATGGGACGTTTAGGTTCATGGAATAAGAACACGTGAATGCTTCGTTAGAAATAATTTCGTCATCCTCGATTTTCACTCCAATTCCATGCTAAGCGTGCAACGAGATCATTGTCATTATAAGTTAGTAATGCTAACACTACTCATATGCCCTAATCACGTACTTATCCTCCCATTATTCCTAAGTTGTATCTCTTATATTTTATGATGTCTTGAATGTTTCACGAGGATACATTGTTTGACTTATGCGATAATAGAGATTTAGGTCTAAAAATAGAGTCCTAACGGTGTAACTAAGATCATCAAATCAATAACACCTCCTAATAGACGACGATGTAAAAAAATTAAGTTGACAAGAAGAATCGATAAACACGGTTTTATAACGGTTTTGAACATGAGACTTATTACCAAGACTTTTATATGCCCCCTAACGGAAGGGCCTTATTATCTTTGGTTTACCTCCATCTTTTATTCAACTTCGCCATGAAGCTTTTATTATGACTTCGGTCTTGCCTTGCCTTTTATTATCCGCCTCATCGGTGGTTTTATTAGCCAAAGACGTATATCCTCACGCTAAGGCGAATTTTGGATCTTTAAAGCTTCGAAGATTAAGGCTTGATTCACTTTCAATTTTGCATAGATTTTTCGGCCTTGTGGGGCTTCAAATTGTTTGCTTGATTTAGGTGAGCACTTGAAATCTTATTATTGGGTGAAGCTTTCGATTATTAGGGTGCCAATACTTCAAAACCGTGACGCTGGCGATACCTAAATGTCTTCCCAATTTAATTACACGGAAGCTACTAGAAAAGACTAGAAACCCAACAATCCTAACTAAACCGCTAAGTCAATATTTATTAAGCAAAAAATATTTACATGCGAAGGGAGAATAAGCAAACAACGAGAACACATGAGTTTTTGAAAGAATACGAGTACTCTACGTTTAGCATAGTAACTTATAATTAACTCTATCATTTCTCGTCCTCATTTAAGAGACTTAGCCTAATGTGTAGTTAAGGAATCAAAGCTAAGTGCTCAACACGCACGGTCGAGTCAAAAATTACTCTTATTCTCGCCATCGGAAAATCTACATTCGTGTCTTCAAACACTTATAAAACATGAGAAAAATTTTAAATTTGGCCATTTTTAGCCTTATTTTGCAACAAAATGATAAACTTTGGAAAGCGTGAAGGTTTGGCAAGGCAAGTATCTATTCACCCCTCCCCCCCCATACTAAAGTTAAACATTGTCCTCAATGTTTCGAGTCTAGGGGTGCAAACACCCCCATACTAGAGACGTAGTCGAATGCCTAATCTAGCATGGAAAGGGTGTAACCAATAAATTAATAGCCGTTTATGAAGTGTGCTAAAAACCTAAGGTTAGAACAATAAAGGATATATCATGGATATTGAGAAATGTCTCCAATAGCAAACGATCGAGTGCTCCCATAAAACGAACACGAGAGGCTCCAATCGTGAAGATCATGATCTAAAAACCACATATCACAAACAACCACGGAACAAAGGTTGGAAGGGCACAAATCCCCACACGTAAGCTACATTAGACTAAGAAAGCGATAATATGTACATAGGATAAGCATGGGACTCCCCCACGAGGCTCCTCGTTTTTGATTACCGAGTCATGAGCTCAACTCGATCCCCTCAACACTAATTATCATTGGGGAAGGTGACTTGGTCGAGGTAGTTCAAGGATGGAACTTCCCCACCAAAGTAGTGCTTCAACCTATGTCCATTCACCTTGAAGTTAGGACCATCATCTTGAGCTAGCTCGATGGTCCCATAAGGAAACACTTGAGTCACGGTGAATGGACCGGACCAACGGGATTTTAATTTACCGGAAAAGATTTTAAGTCTTGAATTAAAAAGCAATACTTGATCCCCAATGTTAAAAACCCGGTTTTTAATTTTTGAATCATGCAACTTTTTAGTTTTCTCTTTGTAAATCAATGAATTTTCATAAGCAATATCCCTTAATTCATCCAATTCATTTAATTGCATTTTCCGGTGTTTTCCCGCGGTCTCCATGTCATCATTACAATGCTTTAGGGCCCAATAAGCCTTGTGTTCTAACTCGATAGGCAAATGACAATTCTTTCCATACACAAGCTTATAGGGAGTGCACCCAATGGGCGTCTTATGAGCGGTCCTAAAGGCCCATAAAGCATCGTCTAACTTATCCGACCAAGATTGTCGGTTTTCCCCCACGGATCTCTCCAAGATCCTCTTCAATGCTCGGTTTGAAACCTCGACTTGCCCACTCGTTTGTGGGTGATAAGCCGTAGAAAGACGATGTGTAACCCCATATCTCCTTAAGACTCTTTCGAATTGGTCATTACAAAAATGGGTTCCACGATCGCTTATGATCGCACGAGGGGTTCCAAACCTAGCAAACAAACTTTTCAAGAACTTAACTACCACACGAGCATCATTAGTGGGCAAGGCCTTCGCCTCCACCCACTTAGATAGGTAGTCAACCGCAACAAGGATGTACTTATTACCACGAGATGATGGGAACGGCCCCATAAAGTCTATACCCCAAACGTCAAAGATCTCACATACTTGAATGATATTTTGTGGCATTTCATCTTTTTGTGAGGCTTTTCCTTGTCGTTGGCATGCATCACAAGACTTCACAAGGATTTGTGCATCTCGGTAAATAGTAGGCCAAAAGAAGCCGGCATCAAACACCTTCTTAGCCGTGAGATTAGCACCGTGGTGACCACCCGTGGGTCCCTCATGGCAAGCTCTAAGGATATTAGAAGCTTCGGTGCCAAATACACAACGGCGGATGATTTGATCCGCACAAGTTCGAAACAAGTAAGGGTCGTTCCAAAAGTAGAACTTGACATCACGAAAGAATTTTCGTTTTTCTTGAGTTGTCATACCCTTAACGATGAAGTTACCCGCATGGTAATTTGCAAAATCCGCAAACCATGGGGTAGAAGAATCAAGTTTGGAATTCACTAAACCAAGTGTCTCGAGCGGAAATGTTTCGGTGATTTCCTTGGGCTCGTAAACACTTTGGTGAGGATCTTCCAAACGAGAGAGATGATCGGCCGCTAGATTCTCGGCTCCTTTTTTGTCGACAATGGTGTGATCAAATTCTTGAAGGAGGAGAATCCAACGAAGTAATCTCGGCTTTGCATCTTGTTTAGCCATGAGATACTTGATAGCCGAATGGTCCGTATACACTATGCATTTCGTCAAGACGAGATAAGGTCGGAATTTCTCAAATGCATACACCACGGCAAGGAACTCCTTTTCCGTTGTAGTGTATTTAAGTTGAGCCTCGGTCATCGTCTTGCTAGCATAGTGGATAGGCAAGAAGTGCTTTTCATGACGTTGCCCCAAAACGGCCCCAATAGCGTAATCACTTGCATCACACATAAGTTCAAAGGGGAGGTTCCAATTTGGAGCAACAAGAATGGGAGCTTCGGTAAGTTTCCTCTTAAGGATCTCAAAGGCTCGTACACAATCTTCGTCAAAGACAAAACGTGCCTCTTTTTCAAGAAGATGTGTAATGGGTCGAGAAATCTTCGAGAAATCCTTGATGAATCGTCGATAAAAGCCCGCGTGGCCTAGGAAACTCCTAACTCCCTTGACAGTTTTGGGATGAGGTAATTTGGCGATGACGTCTACCTTAGCTTGATCTACCTCAATCCCCGCTTTCGAGACCTTGTGCCCTAAGACGATTCCACTCTTAACCATAAAATGACACTTTTCCCAATTGAGCACAAGGTTGGTTTCCTCACAACGTTTTAACATTCTCTCAAGGTTCGACAAACACGAAGTAAAGGAATCACCAAACACGGAAAAGTCATCCATGAAGACTTCCATCGTCTTCTCGATCATATCATGAAAAATAGCCATCATGCATCGTTGAAAAGTTCCCGGTGCATTGCAAAGTCCGAATGGCATTCTACGATAGGCAAACGTTCCATATGGATACGTAAACGTAGTTTTTTCTTGATCACGAGGATCGATGGGAATTTGGAAGTAACCGGAAAAACCATCTAAAAAGCAATAGAAATCGTTTCCCGCAAGACGCTCCAACATTTGGTCCATGAAGGGCAAGGGAAAATGGTCTTTTCGAGTGGCTTCATTTAACTTACGATAGTCAATGCACACTCTCCATCCGGTCACGAGTCTTGTGGGAATTAACTCGTTGGCATCGTTTGGCACAACGGTCATCCCTCCCTTTTTAGGGACACAATGAATAGGACTCACCCAAGGGCTATCGGAAATAGGGTAAATCATTCCCGCGTCGAGGAGTTTAAGGACCTCCTTTTTGATGACGTCGTGAATTTTGGGGTTTACCCTCCTTTGACTTTGGATTGTTGGCTTGAAATCCTCCTCCATTAATATTTTGTGTGTACAAAATTTGGGATCGATTCCCTTAATGTCGGATAACTTCCATGCAATCGCCCCTTTGTGGTCCTTAAGAACATCGACAAGTGCGGTTTTTTCATCATTCGAAAGTTCCTTCGCAATAATAACCGGCAACTTGTCGTCCTCCTCCAAATAGACATACTCGAGGTGAGGAGGTAAATCTTTCAACTCGAGGATAGGTGGTTCCTCAAGTGAAGATTTGGGCTCGATACTCATAACCTCCTCGGGTGGAGGAAATGGGAAATCGTTAAGAAAATCCTTGATAATCGAGAAGTCCTCATAGTTGTCGAGGTCTTCGTCACAAGTACGTGGAACATCGAATTCTTCCAACGTAAAACCACCACCTTCGAAAGGAGTGAAGGTTGGTGTCGAATTATCAAGAATTGGATCTAACATAGTGGGATTGCCACTAGTTTCTTCATCACCAAAACCTAGAACTTCTTGTGAAAATTCCTCGCAAACCACGTCAATCATATCAACGAGGTTTATGGTTGCAACGGAATAAACATGAGAAATTTGAGAGTTTTGAGTTGCGTTTATAACAAGTTCCTCGTCGTTGAAACGTAAGGTGATCTTTCTAGCATGCACATCGATCAAAGCCATAGACGTATCTAAAAACGAACGACCTAAAATGAGAGGAACTTGAGGATCCGTGGGGATGTCAACAACAATGAAGTCTACGGGATAGTAGAACTTCCCCACTTTCACAAAAACGTCTTCCGCCAAACCACATGCACGAATCGTGGAATGGTCGGCCAACTCAATAGACATTCGTGAAGGAGTAAGATTAGGAAGATTGAGCGACTTGTAGATTGCAAGTGGCATCAAGTTAATGCTAGCACCAAGATCGGCCAAGGCATAGCATTCTTCCATATCTTGAATTGCACAAGGGATCAAAAGTTTACCGGGATCACCGACTTTTTGAGGTATGCGATTAAGATAAACCGACGAACAACTAGACTTTTGGTGTAATTTCTCCTTGTTGTTCAACATACTCTTAAAGTTAGCGGCAAATCGAGGCATCATGACCAAGGCATCGGCGAAACTCACATTAAAGTGCAAATCACGAAACATTTTCATAAAAAGCTCAAATTGGTAATTCTCGCGCTCTTGACGTTTCTCCTTCCTAAGTCTCGATGGATAGGGCAAAGGTGGTGTGGGTTGAGGCATAGTAGGCATAGCCTTTGGAATCTCGGGTTCCAATGATGGTAATGGGTCAACCGTAGGTGTGGCATGAGCGGTACTTTGTGGGCTTGAAATATGCTCCTTTTCGACCACCACCTCGGGTTCTTCCTCAATTGCTTCCTCCGTAGGAGCAATTGGTTGAGGAATCGGCTCCTTAAGTGTCTTACCACTACGTGTGGTAATCACTTTCATCTCACCCTTAGGGTTGGATATGGTGTTACTAGGAAGACCACTTGACGACGGTTTACACATTATTGCCTCAAACATAGACGAGATTTTATCTTCAAAATTAGATTGCCTCAATACGGCTTCGGTTTGCCTTTTTTCGGCCTTAAGCATTTCTTGTTTAATCTCATGTTGCCCTTGTTCCATCTTTTGTTGGTTTTGTTGCAACCTAGTGACATTTCCTTCCATCTTGTTGGTGTGGATTTTAAGTTCATTAGCTAACTCATTTTTCAACTCTTTCTTCAAGTCGTTTTTGAACTCAGATCTTAGGCTAATTATTTCTCTTTGAATGTTGTCAAACCTAGCATCATTACCACTAGCATATTCAACAAACTCACTTGGAAGATCTTTCAATGTTTGCAAACTCTTGTTGTTATTTTGAAAATCATTTTTGTTTGAAACTTGATTATTAGCCCCTTGATTCCCATAATTTCCCTTGTTGTAATTGTTCTTAAAACCAACTTGATTGTTGCGATAGTTGTTAGCATTTTGATTTGATCCAAAACCCGGTGGAGTCATTTGATTAGAGCGGGAAACTTGACCGTTTTGGTTGTAATTTCCCGTGGCCGAAAAGGCACTCGAAGTGTTACCACCGTTGGTAATGCACTCGGAGAAATCATGACCTCCACCACAATACATGCAAGAAACCTCAAACGCTTTAACCGTAGCGGGAGCACTTGGTTCACCAACTTTAAACTCAATCAAAAGTCCTTTCAACTTATCAAAAATCTTGTTCTCCAAATTCGCCTCAATTTGGCAAGCATCGATGGTATTAGACAAAGAAGGTGAAGCCGAAGACGAAGCCTTACGAACACTAGACGTGCTACGAGGACTATACACCTTAGATCTATTTTCAATAATCACCAAAGCTTCCTCAACCGTTTTACACAAAAAAATTACCACCCGCGGCGGCATTCAAATAATCCCTTTCATGATCATTAAGTCCATTGTAAAACGTGTCAATTTGATGCAAATCGGAAAAACCGTGATGAGGACATTCATGTAACATTTCCTTAAACCTATTCCAAGCCGTTGAAAAACTTTCATTAAATTCTTGTGAAAACTTTGAAATCTCGTTTTTCAAGTGCGTAGTCTTAGAGGGCGGAAAAAATTGGTTCACAAACTTAGACACGAGATCCTTCCACGTCAATATAGAATTGGGTGGCTCTTTCTCTAACCAAATTTTTGCGGGCCCCGCTAAGGAATACGGAAAAAGCATCATCTTAATCGAGTCGTTTGAAACATCCTTAAACTTGCAAGTAGCGGTAAGACGATTGAATTGGCGGATATGGTTGTGAGGATTGTCCTTCTCATCACCACGGAATTTGTTGTTTTGAATCATGGACAACAAACCCGTCTTAACCTCAAAATTCTCCGCAAGGATAGCGGGAATCACAATAGCCTCTCCATAACCCTCGGTGGGTGCTTGAAGTAACTCCATCATAGTTCGATTCGCCATGGTTGGTGCTTCTCTTACAATGGGTTCGTCAATAGGAGACTCCTCACTAGAATTGTTTGGAGTGATAGATTTGTTTTTTCGTTTACGAGCACGTCTTGCTTGATTTCGAGTTAGCATAAACGTCACGTACAACGAGGGGATGAGCAAAGAAGATTCTTTTTGGTGTTTTGTATTTTTTCAATTTTTTTTTTTTGTGGTTTTTGATTGTATTAACCTTTTTTGGAACTTGGTGAAATGTATTAAGTAGACAATGAGTCCACAAATCTCCTCACTAATCAAATCTCTTGATTAACGAAGCCTCAAAGAATGAAAACGAACACGTGGAGTGAACGCCTTCGATGACTTTAGAACGATGGTGGAACACCAAATCGTTCAAGAGGGTTTAATCAAATTGAAACCAAGAAAATATATATGATACTTAGTAATACTTTGGGCGGCAAAACCCTCGATTCACTCTCACAATCAAATACTCACAAGCAAGCGGGGAAACGAGGCGGCGCGAAGCACTTAAGAGCCTTTTTCCTTAGGATATATTTTATAATATCCGCCTTATACCCACCTTATAGTTTGTATTTTCAAGATTAAGCTTCACGAAAGTAATTATCTATTTTTGCCTTTTTCTTTGGTTTGAGATTCGAATACAATGATTGGGTAATGACCTCCCAAGTCAAGGTTGTGATTGCTCACGTATTTGGAGTACTTGTGTATTTATTGTTCTACGTATACAATATAGTAATAATATTCACACAAAAACCGAAAAACGATAATACGTATTAGTAGAGTGCTACTAATACATATACTAATTATGGTTAGTATAAAAACAAAAATGCCAAATCAAAACACAACACGCCTCCCCGGTAGCGGCGCCAAAATGATGTTGTGAGTTTTAATCAACTTACCTTTAGGAAAAAGTAAGCAACTAAAAATAGGGCAAGTGAGCACGACGATTTAGGAAAACCGTGTGTGAATGACCCAATTAAGTTCGTTCTCAAGGAGGCTAGTGTGTTATGTGTGTAATGACTTGGATTAATTTGTGATTATATTTGAGAAAAGAAAAATAGAAGAGGGATTAGAAAAGAATGACGGTTATGAAGACGGATTAAACTAAGTCTAAAAAGGCGTACACGTAAAGTCGTAAAAACCACCAAAATTAAAATTTAACCCTAAAAATTCCTAAAAATCACCAAAAATCCTTAATAATAATCTAAGAGTTTACAAAAAATCAAAACTTGCAAAAACCTTTTAATTAATTAGATAATGACTTTTTAATGCTAATTAAAGCCCTAAAAATCAAAATTAATTATTAAAAAGCCCTAAACAAGATTTTCAAGTTTGTAAACCTCAAAAATACTCTAATTAAGCTAAAAACTATTTTTCAAAATTTTAAAACCAATTAAAACTATTTTTAAGCAATTAAAAACTCCTAAAATCAATTAAATCTTAAATTAATTATAACAAATAATTAAAAGACCTAAAAAATATTTGGAAAGTTGCAAAAATCCTAATTAAGTATTTAGAACCTAGGAAAATTATAAAAACCTAGAAAATCAGACTTTTAATTTTTAATAATAAAATAATATTAAAATAATATTAAAAATCCAAAAATTATAAAAAATTCTAAAAACTTGCAAACTAGCTTAATTTAACCTAAATAACTCAGAAATGAAAGTGAAATTACCTAAATACCCCTATTGGGCCTAGAAAATGGGCCAAACCCTAAACAGTCCCTTATTGGGCTTAATTAAGGCCCAATAAGAAAAAGTGCTCAAAATAAGCTCAAAAAGCACAGGTTGACTCAAAATTTGATTTTAAACAACTTTTTCCAAAGGCCCAAAAGCTGAAAATGTGAAATAAGCTAACTTATAATAAGCAGCTTATTCTTAATGGGCTTTTTGGCCCATTAAGCTATAAGCTGATGCCATAAGCTAAAATTTAACACACAACCTTCTTTTGACCTAACAAAGACTTCTGTAAAAAGAAATTTCAAATAAGACCACTCAATAAGCCAGAAACAAGTCAACAACTTATTCACAAAACGACAAAATAGTCGTTTTTATGATCTAGACCACCTCAGAAGCTGATTCAAGTTGCAAAATGTTTCTTTTGACAAAACTAAGCTTAAAAACCAAAGAACTTTCAAATAAGCACACTTAATAAGCTGGAAAATCAAATAAGCACTTATCTTAAAAGTCAAACAAGTTGGTTTTCTAGTGAAAAGTCAAAGTCAAAGTCTGATAAGCTCCAGTTCACTTAAATAGGTCAAATAATGAAGATCTATTACAAAAAATAAGTTGTTGCAAGTCAGAATAAGCTAGAATAGCTTATTGATAAGCTGATGATAAAATTGCACTAGCAAGGGCTAGTTTTGGATGTTGAGCAGTGGGAACTTTTCCCCCTGCTTGACTATTTTGACTTGTTGTCTTTAATGACTTTTTCTTGGATTCAGTTTTCACAAAGGCACCCAATTGATCTTTGGATCAAAAGGAGTCAATAACAAGCAAAATAACACAATCACAAACAGCCAATTGATACAGTTTAATCAATTTATCACCAGATATAGCACAGACATGAACAATGAGCAGTTTAGCATTCAAGAGCAATTTTAGCACAAATCAGCCAACCAAATTCAACCAAATGCACACACAAGCTATAATAAACTCCAATAAGCAAGTCTAAACAGGTTTCATACACTGGTTCAAAGAATTAAGCAAGATCCAAGCTATGAAAGTTACTGATGAACACTACACATGCAGATTTCTACTTTTGCTGATGTATTTGACACACAAGCCAATTTCAACACCTCAAATCTTTCAAACAGGTTATGTTAACTTTGTTTAAACCACTTTTATCCCTAAGCATGCATACACACTAAGTGTTCCCAAGATCCTAGGTCAAAACAAGCAGAAACAAGGTCTATTTAGCAGATTGATCAATTCAAGTGTTCAAACCCAATAACTTGCAGCAAAACACTCTCAAACAAAGGTATATCAGATACAAAGCATGAACAACACTTTCCCTTAACACAAAATCAGATTACAAGCATAAATCAGTAGACCCAAACACCCCTTTAACTTTTTCAAATCAAAATTTTCAAAAGCAAAACAAGATTTCAGGCCAACCAAGCATCAATTAACACTCTAACAAGTCTAATAAACAGATTCAAGCAAGAACAAGCCACAAAATGCACAAGAACAACAGTTTCATACAAATATCACCAAAAATCACAATTTATGCAGATTTGGAGATTAAGTAAGCAAACCTCATGGATGTACATCCACACCCACGAATTTTGAGCTTATGTGCTAGCAAGAACAAGCACAAGCTTCCACAAAAGCCTGCTAAGATTCAACAAGGGTTAAGCACAATAACATGAAAAATCAGAAACTTGGAAAAATCTTGATTGATGCAAACTTGTTACCCCACACTTGATTATCCCCAAGTTATAAGCCTCACCACACCTTAACCAACTCAGTTAGGATGCTATGATCAGCCCTATAGCCCAAGAATTCCAAGATTGGAACAAGACTTAGCAAAATATCAAGAAAATGAGGAAAATATGCAAACTTGTGCACACTCCTCTTTTGAAAACAGGTTTTTAACTTCAAAAGCAGTAAACTAAGAACAATAATAAGCAGAATAAAGATGGCACTTGGTCTTTCTTCAAATCACTTAACTCAAATTCATTAAACTGAAAAAGGATTTACAAGTGTTTGAACAAAGGAAAAACCAAAAGCAGGAGCAAATGAAATGAACTAGACCCTTTATATAGAGGGTGTACAAGGTCCTAGCAAGCTGCAAAACGTGTAAACCCTAATGCTAAAGTCCCAAAAATGCCCTTGAGGTCTTTGTCTTCTTTGGAGAATCATGTGACTGAATTTGTCATGTAGTTGAGGTGTGAGCTGTTGAAATAGCATCCAAGGGTGTAGATGAAGCTTAGAAAGTAAGCATGTTTCGCATACGTTGGATTGCTGCCATCTTTTTGGCAGTATGCATGGGTGTGGAGCAGGGGAGACACTAGGAGACAAATGGGGTGGTGAGGTGTCAAGTTTTAAGGTTGGGTTGTGATTATAGGACCCTTAATCACAAATCTGCACATTATGGGAGTTTAATTGTTGGTAATTAGCAAATGCCCAGTTTGTGCCAAGAACACCAAGAACATGTTTTTAATACGTTTAGTTTTTAAATTGGTTGTTTAGCGCCAAGTTTAAACTAATCTGTTAGGATTAGTTTAATAAATAAATGTGAGTGGATGGTGAGGTGGAAGCAGGGAGCAATGTGATTGGTGGAGAGGTGGTAGTGGGGCACGTGTCACCCCACTACTGGTTAAGGTATCTATTTGTGTCGCCCAGGTTTAACCCCTCACTTCTTTCCCTTTTGTCATTTCACTTGAAAACTCCATCAGCGCCCATATTAGCTTTGTCAACTTTGGACTTTTTACATTTTTGGCCCATAAACTTTTGTAACATGAATTCAGGGGTATTTCTTGCCATATTTGAATTCTTCAAGGGCTGGTTTGGCATTTTCTTCAATGATAATGGTCTTGACTTTTATGATTGTCATCTTGGAGGACTGAAATTGCCAAGTCTTGATAAATGAGGGACCATTTTTGCCAATTGTTGAAAGTTGAGGGTCCTTTTTGTAATTTTGGATTTTTCAAAGGACCAAACTTGTCATTTCTTATACTTTGAAGGACTTCATGATATATTTGACTTTGTGGATGATATTGGTTGACAATTTAGCTTTGTTGAGGGGCTAAACTTGCCAATTCTTCAAAGTTAAGGGCCCTTTTGGTAATTTTGACAAACTTTAGGGACCAAACTTGTAATTATGAGGATACAAGGGTATAAAGTGTCAACTCTTCATAATTGGAGGACCCTTCTTCATAATTCTTCAAATCTTCAAGGGTTGATCTTGGGAAAGTCTTCACTAGGGCTTGGTTCATTGTGCGGCTTCGTTTCCCGTGTTCGTTTTTGTATGCTTCTTGTGATCTTTTGTCATTATCTCAATATCCGTACCTAAAATACACAAGCAACAAACACAAGCATATATTTGGGTATTTTGATGATATTTAATGTATTTTAAGCCCTATATGGAAGATGAGACTATGTATAAAAGCAGTCTCATCACGGACCTAAAACACCACCATACCCCGACCTAGCTCGGGGTTTCTTCCCCTTGCTGCTGCCGTGACAACATCATCACCAAACCGAGACCTTAAGGTCTCGGTGGTGTGAGTTTAAGCCAAGCCGAGACCCCCTTGGGCTCGGTTTAGGCGTCGGCTAGAAACAAAACACCCCTAAAACCCTTGTTTGATTTACCCCATGATCATCAACATGTTAAATAATTTTTTTTAATTAGTTAATTAAAAACATCATGATTTTATGTGATTAGTAAAATCAAAACATAAAAGAAAAGTGTTAAAAAGTTATACCGAATACGTGGATCAAATAAGGATGAACACACATGAATCCTTGCATAATTTCCAAGATCAAAATCAAACCGAATCACCCCTCCATGGTGATTATAAGTGGCGGCCAAAGAGAACAAAAGGAAGAGGAGGAAAAGTTTTAGGGTTTTAATTATTTTCTAGATTTCGTAAATATGAAACATGTTTTTTCCTCTTTTTCCATGTTTAGAAAAATAATGGGCTAGGCCCTTTTCTTGTCTCTAATTTCGTGGGTATGGGGCCCACATGGGGTAACCCGAACATTTTCCGTGTCTACTTAATAAGTGTGTTCTCGTGTTCGTGTTTTACGTGTTTTAATTAGTTATCGATCGTGACTTAATATATTTATTCGTGTTCGTAATAAATATATATACATACGTAATATTAGTTCGTGATTAATTTACGTTCATGATTTCATGTTCGTATGCTCTTGATTATAATCATTATTGGAATAATTATCGTGTGTCCATACGTAATAAATACTTATCGTGTTATAACACGTACGTAATACTAATAATTCTTGTACGTGAAACGTAAACATGTTATAAAAGGAAAGTCCTAATCATGTACGTACTATCGTAAGGGTACTATTCATGGTAAAAGCATGCGGGTTTTACAACTCTTCCCTCCTAAAAAGAATAATTCGTCCCCGAATTATAGATAACGTAAACTGACAGAGGAACATACCCGAATCAAACTGAGAGGGTATGTACGATAAAAGGACATGAAGATGACATGGTAGAAGGGAACGTGGAACGTGACATGTCTTGAAAGGACACGGAACGTGACGTGACTGAAAGGACATGAAACGTGACGTGACTGGAAGGACATGAAACGTGACGTGAGTGAAACGACCTATCTAATTGATAAGAGAAAACAGATACAAAGTCCGGATGAACTTGTCCGTTTCCAAGTGGCCTCCCGCTTGGAACGGTTTCTTCTCAAGATCTTGACACAATGTTAAATCTTGGTCCTCTTGACCTTGACTTGAAAACTCTAAAAGTTCATTGTCATCTACGTAAGATAGATCCCCTGAATTCGATCGAGGGAAACGAATTAACGTGCAAGGGTAACTGAAACGTTACGATGCAAGACAATCTGACTTAACTGATAATTAGAAACGATGCGGGAGACATATTGAAACGTAGTACGTGAAAAATTTTGAATGTGATACGTGAAAAATTTTGAACGTGATACGTGGAGATATGGTGAGTGTAGTATGAGCAAACATATCGTGATCCATGATACGTGTAACATATCGTGAACGTGATATGAGGAACGTGGAATGAACATGACATGTGAAACATATCGTGAACATGGAATATAACGGCTGTAACGCCAAACGCTACAAGGGGAGACGTGGAATATGACGTGAAACGTCTATCTGAGTATAGAGAGTTATACTAAACTTGGGTCTGGTCTCTCAATTTCTTGCAAAACTTCCCAGAACGAAGATGAACGTAAAATCGTAAGCCAAGATACGATCATGAACGTGAACAGTGTCATGAACGTGAGCGTGAAAGCAAATCGTGGAATTAGAACAAGGAAGTGGACGTAACTAAGGAGCACAATTGCGAACCTTTGTCTGACCCAACCGCTGACGGATTACCAAGTGATCGGATGAGCCTTGGCGTGGAATGTGTCCGATCAATCTGTTGGTTCTGAAATCCGTACGGGTGTAAGGATTTTGCAGACTTGATCAAAATGTTAGCAATAACACAGATAGCATCTTGCTTCTTCTGAGTTTGCGTTAATCTGGTAACCAAAACCCATGGAGATCTTGTCCCATTTTTGTTCACCATTTCTGATGATGGAAAGACATCCTAGTCTGTTGGTGTTCTATCATAGCCTGTTGGTATGTCAGGTACCTAGATATGAACGTAGCTGTATCCTGCTTCATAGAAACTTGATACATAGAAGTTTGTGAAACTCTGAGTCTCCGAAATTAGACTTTTCTTAGCGCAGGATTTTCTTGGAACACATAACGTAGTGTAGGGTTCTCACCTTTACGCATAAGATGAGTCATGGTAAGATTAACCGTGGGAATCCATATGATTCAGCATGTCACTGTAATCAAACAGAATTGATATTAGGAAATTTCCAAGGTGAAATTTCTCCTGTCGTAGAATTTGTAACATAGTGCAAATATGGTCTTCCTGCTCATCTCTAGGCTTAGAGGAAATCAGGTTATCCTCAATGAAAACACTGATGAATTTGCTTATGAGTTCATGGAAACTCATTCTTATAATGTTGTTGGAGCATGGATGAGACTAATTCAAAATCATAATCTAGCATGACCGAGTCGTGCACGAATAGCAGTCATGGACATGTCCTGTCACCCGTCACTATTGGCAGCATGATCATGAATCCGATCTTGTCAATACGTGGAGGAGAGTAACGGTTGTAAATGGTGATTTGTTTAAAATCAAAGGTAGTCGACACATAATCTTATGTTACCGTCCTTCTCCTTGAAGGTTCTTCTGGAGCATAAGGGACGATTTTGGAATAATCCATTGGTTATGCGTAAAAGGACTTAAGTGGTCGTGTCTTGACAGTCAGCTAGAATATTTTAGCGATCATGACTAACGACGCACATGCTTGTAGGCATAGATAATTTGTACAGATTTTCCTGATGGAAAATCAAGCTGAATGTATTCAGGAGCCTGAACATCACTATACATAACCATGAATCTTAACATGGTGAGCTCTTCGTAGTCCATAATTAGGATTAAATTCAACTCACATCTGTCCGAGGCAATGCGTTATCAGTTGGGATCTTATCATTAGACTGGAGAAAACCTTCGTATACATTGGGAATACGAGTGGCGTCCGATATGGTCATGAACATATGAAGGTGCAAGAAAGGAAAGTGCCATCCAGAGAACGTGACTGGCCTTACTGATACACCGGTGATGGTACTAAAATTCTTGTGGCCTGATTAATACATGGCATAACAAAATGGATATACCCTTTGGAGGGTACCCTGAATTTCTTAGAAATGTTCCATAATTGGACGTGAGTCATGTGTCTTGACTCATGTCTTGGGAAATGTAAGCATGACATGTGTCTTGACTGGTGTCTTGACATGTGTCTTCAGAAAGTATACGTGAGACATGTGTCTTGACCGATGTCTTGACATGTGTCTCGAGATGTGAAATAACTAGAACCACAATATTAGGTTATTATGCCAGAATTGGCGGATCGGATGGACTACTGATCAATTGTATGTCTGATCACGTCCGCGGTCGGAGCCTCGGTTGCGATCTCTAGGATAGTTGTTGTCATAGTAGGGGTTACTATCGTCCTGTCTGTCAGTTCCATGACGGTCATTCTTATGGCTGTGATTCATGTAACTATTCAGCTGAGTGGCCGGCTGGTACCGGTTTGCACTCATATGACTGAAACGACAATTGAATGACGTGTGACATGTAACTAAGAATTAGGGACAATGATTGATGAAAATCGACTGATGGTGAAGCATCTTCTCGTCCAATTGCTTTGCTCTGACGCCTTTGTTTTCGTCTTGTAGGATCTCCAGGTTGTGAACAACATCCGCATCTCGTAGCGTCTCCAAAAATTAGCAGCATCAACCTTTAGTAACATCTCCAAGTTATGAGCGGCATCAGCAATCTTGTAGAATATCAGAAATTGGAAATACGCCTGAGATGATTCAGAATTGACTAGCAAATACTCGTGAAGTATTGCAAATGAAATACACATGGATTAAGGTACGTGTAATACACATGAAATACGGTACAAGGAGTACACATGGAATGCACATGAAATGATCGGTATGTGGTCGATCATTTGTCATGATTTTAAAGGAACTATAATCGGTTAAACGGTTAGAAAAACCATCATGATAACCTGGCAATGCCAGTATATACCTCATTCTGGTTGCATAAAGAAACTTTAAAGTGTGGTTACACAAAATTCAAGATGTTTTGCCTGAAAGCATGATCAATGAAAACCAACCATGACATTCATGAAAGCAGGATTTACTGGAATCTTTCAATGTCTAGCATGAGGGCATGATCGACATGATGAGAACATAAACATAAGGAGACTTAAGACATACTTAACATGAAGATGAAATCAACATAAAAATCTTGGAATGAAATTAATCATGAAGGAGTATAAACATAATCAGCATGAAAATGAAGTAAACCATGGTAGCGTGAAAACATACTTAACATAAAAACATAATAACTTATGAGGGGACATGAAAAAAATTATGCCCATAAATCATGAAAAAAAAATTATGCATGAAAAACTGTGCATAAATGCATGATGTAGTTTATAAAAACTTTTTATATGTGCGATGGGACGCCTATGGGTCGGTCCCAAAACAAAAGACATGGCGAGGGGACGCCTATGGGTCGGTCCCAAAGTTAAAAGTTTCGATAAAAGCACATGCGACTAAATAGGGCCAGTCCTGTACCAACCATTACTTAGTCATACTCCCTGCAACAATGATACATGAAACATAAATAAATGAAACTCATCTGTCAAAACTTATCAGAAAAAAAATTTTATGTGACTAATTATGAACTACTGAGGTTCAGTCCACATAGTCACAGTTCACGAGGAACGTCATGCATGAAACCATGACACATAACTAAATATGAATGACGGTTGTCCATCCATATTAGTAAAACAATATCGATGAAAAACATCAAGGTTAAAACCTCAAGGTGCTGAAAACATCATGGTTAAAACAACAATGCGCTAAAAACATCAATACGTGGAATAACAAACGTTGGCTTAGGAAGCTCCTAGTGACTACCCACTAGTCACAGGTCGAGTTTTAGAGCCTACAGGTCGAATCCTTGGCTTGGATACCATAATTGTAACACCCCATTTTGATAAATGGAATGTCACGCGTGATTATGGCGTGTCATCAAAGCATGTAAGGTAATATTTACTAAAACATACCTGACCATAGGGTATACCAGTATCAAACATCGGTTCCCAAACATAAGCCCAAAACATAATAAAGTAAATGAAATGAATGAAAGACTTAAACAAGCATAAATATATGAAGGCAAAAGGAGAAGAAGTCTATGGCAGCTTCCATCCTATGCATGTCCTCCAAAATGCTCGAGTCTGTCCTTGGGTACCTGCCGTTTTGGGACATGAAAAGGAAAGTAACGGCTGAGCATAACGCTCAGTGCACGGATATACAATTATAGCATGGATAATATAAGCATAAAAACATGAAACAACGGAAGAAACTAAGTCCTGAATAACCCGGTTAAGTCTTAAAAAAACTGGTTTTATAGTTTGAGAAGCCTTATGTTTATCTTGTAAAAACTGTTTAACATATTTTTACCATTAGCCAATATAGGTCATGAAAATCAACGTTGCATGAATACTTGGAGGGGTGACCTCGTCATGCAAATTAGAGGGGTTGCCTCTAATTTAATATATAGGTTTTTTGGGTAGGAGGGATCAGCTCCTTGTAAAGGATACAAGGCACACACCACACTCACATTGAGTAATCTGCTGAAAAACATGTAACTAGGATACACCCATACGCCCCACATGATAAATATAATAATATGGCCAAAAGCTGAAGGGACGCCACGAGCAATCACTCCGCCGTGGGGAAGTCATTACACTAGTGCCTCTAGTGTTATGGTTATGGTACCTCCATAACTAGGTGAAACTGTTCATGCATGTATATGGCTTCAGGTATTCTAATTTAAACAAAAGCAATCAAACATATAAACTTATACTATGGGAAAACAGTTGGCTGCATACGAGGAATCCTAATAAGGAAAGAATGTCCATACTGAAAGGACGGGAATCCGTACCTTATGTCCAGTGAACGAAGAAGACGAACGGAAGAGAGTCCTACTTCGGTATCACTAACGCTACATAAATACATACGTGTATAAGTATCTGATTGCTAAGTACGTAATTGGTTTTATTTCATGTCTTGGCTTGTTTTATATGTTCATGTCATATTTTACTGTTTTAAGCTTTATACTGTGTTTATCGTATATTCTATCAATTCTGATTAAGTATTACTTGTGTTTCATGTATTATTATACTTGTTGTGTAATAATAAGTAACTTTCTAAAAATAGCAGGTTTCCTAAAATAGAAAGTTTCTAAAAATAGAAAGTTACCAAAAATAGAAAGTTTCCAAAAATAGAAAGTTTCAAAAAATAGAAAGTTTCCAAAAAAAGAATTACTGCTTAAAATAGATAAGTTTCTAAAAATAAAAAGTTTCTATAAATAGATTAGCTGCCTTAAATAAGTAAGTTACTAAAAATAGAAAGTTTCCATAAATAGATATAAGCTGGTTAAATAAGCTAATTATATAAGCTTAAGTGTTTTCTGATTAATATTGTAAGTCATGTGATATATAGTATAGTTTATTAATTATTACATGTAAATTAAATAAACTAGAGGTTAAATGTATTTAATTAAATATAACATGATTTTAATTAAATAAGGTAAAATATTTAGGTTAAAACATGTATTATTATTTATTAATAATATAACCTAAGCCATGTTAATTAATTAATTATAGTCATGGTTTTAATAATTAATTAATTATAAGGTCTAATTGATCATAAAATACTTAGGTTAAAATTCATGAACTAATAATTAAATTAATAAACTAAGTCATGTAAATTAAATTAATCATGTTCATGCCTTAATTAATTTAATTTTAAGTCTTGTAAAAATAATAAACCTTGAAAATGACTCATGAACCGGACCATGTTTTTATTCTAACATGTGTAAACCGGACCCGTGATTAAACCCATGAACCAGACCCGAAACACCACCATACCCCAACCTAGGTCGGGGTTTCTTCCCCTTGCTGCTGTCGTGACAACATCATCACCAAACCGAGACCTTAAGGTCTCGGTGGTGTGAGTTTAAGCCAAGCCGAGACCCCCTTGGGCTCGGTTTAGGCGTCGGCTAGAAACAAAACACCCCTAAAACCCTTGTTTGATTTACCCCATGATCATTAACATGTTAAATAATTGTTTTAATTAGTTAATTAAAAATATCATGATTTTATGTGATTAGTTAAATCAAAACATAAAAGAAAAGGGTTAAAAAGTTATACCGAATACGTGGATCAAATAAGGATGAACACACACGAATCCTTGCACAATTTCCAAGATCAAAATCAAACCGAATCACCCCTCCATGGTGATTATAAGTTGCGGCCAAAGAGGACAAAAGGAAGAGGAGGAAAAGTTTTAGGGTTTTAATTATTTTCTAGATTTTGTAAATATGAAACATGTTTTTTCCTCTTTTTCCATGTTTAGTAAAAATAATAAGCTAGGCCCTTTTCTTGTCTCTAATTTCGTGGATATGGGGCCCACATGGGGTAACCCGAACATTTTCCGTGTCTAATTAATAAGTGTGTTCTCGTGTTCGTGTTTTACGTGTTTTAATTAGTTATCGATCGTGACTTAATATATTTATTCGTGTTCGTAATAAATATATATACATACGTAATATTAGTTCGTGATTAATTTACGTTCATGATTTCATGTTCGTATGCTCGTGATTATAATTATTATTGGAATAATTATCGTGTGTTCATACGTAACAAATACTTATCGTGTTATAACACGTACGTAATATTAATAATTCTTGTACATGAAATGTAAACATGTTATAAAAGGAAAGTCCTAAACATGTACGTACTATCGTAAGGGTACTATTCATGGTAAAAGCATGCGGGTTTTACAACGTGCTCCTGGTCTGGTAGAAAGTCAAACATTATTATTCTGAGTAGTTTGTTAGGATATGCATGAGATATGTTAGGAAAGGATATGCATACCAGAAGTTACACGTTTTGGTTTAATGTTGTATTAGGGTTTCCCTGTAGTATAAAAGGAACCATTGGCAGAAGGGTTAGACACACCTTCATCAAACATTATTTAGTTCATATTAATAGTAGAAATCCTTAGTAAGGATCAAGTTATTATAGTTATTTTGTTTCTTCTTGTTCATAGTATTTGTATTCCGCACTTATACTGTGTGTTTAATCTAGAGTCTCTTTGTGAATAGACTTGTGATTACAGAAGTCATTCACCATCCTTAACAGGCTACAAGATCCTTATCTAGTGGACCCAACAGAAACACTACCAATGACAAGGGTAATGATCCCTTAGAGTTTAGCAAGGTTATTTTGATAATTGGAGCTTCAAAACAGTCACTTTTGGCACACCAAGATCAAATCTGGGAATTGGGGTCTTCACTAAGGTTGGGAGAGTTTCCTTGGTGAATAATGAAGGTGGTAATGAGTTGTTGTTTACATGACCCCCAAGGGTCTTATTTATGCTTGAAATTAAGGCCTCCTATCAATGTATGAATTTGGAGCCAAAGCAAAATACTTGGAGCCAAAGAATTTTACTTGATCCCAAAGATGTTTACTTGTGCCAAAGTGGTTCTAGAACTCCACGTAGAAGCTTCTTGTGCCTTCCATAGATGTTGGAGAAGTGCGGGAAAATGGAGATGGCAGCCGACAGAGTAGACGGCGGCTGCTCGTCAGGTTGACATACTGCTCACTTGCTGATCACACATGGCCGACGGCTTCTTTGGTCGGCGGGCGGCTGCTCGTCCAGGTTGGTCAAAAAGTGTAAATACAATAGTTGTATCCCTTTCTCATACGCACGCGTGAGCGCAAAAACCAAGTGAAACGGTGTTGGAAATACGTTTTTACGTATTTAGAAATGATCGTTCGCTCCAACGATATATACGTAGTATGGGCTCGTGATCTAGTTATGTAACAATATAACTCATAAAACCCACATGTAGGGTGGGCTATATATAGCCCCTCCTAGCATGTCAGGAGGGGTTGGTTCTCATTTTGCTAATCAATCATACATCTTTTTTCTCATCCTCTCATTTCTCTCTCTAAGATCTTCATCTCTCTCTCTCTTTAGATCATTCTAACACATAGACAATCCAAGGATTTCGTGGACCTACAATTGGTATCAAGAGCCATGGATGATTGGTTTGTTCTTGTGTTTTTTCATCATTGATTTGTGAGTTTTGACCTAAAATCATTCGATCTAAAATTTTTTTGTGTGGTTTTTTTATGGTTTAATCTTCCTATAATTCATCTACATAGTTGTGGTAGTGATTTTGGGTTTTTGTTTTGGTCAAAAACACGAAAAAGTTGGATCTTTTGGCTTGATTATTGGGTAAAAACTCGAATTACAAGTGTTGATATTTTTGGTAAAATTCGGTGAAAGTCCCTTAATATGACAATTGTTGATAAACTATAACTCTTGTAACCACGAAACACAATGAAATACTTTTCAAACGCGTAATGCTTTATTAAGTATTATAAACAAAGTATTACAAAGTGCTATGAATACACTCGTTGAATGACAACAAGATATGAACCCTAGAACAAGTAAACTAGATTCGAGACTCAAGTTTACAAGGGAACCAATGTGACCCTGGTAGACAGCTGGGGGCTCAGCGGTTCCAAGGTGAGAAAGAACTTAGATAAATTATCCAAGCACAAGGGTTGATTTACTTCTTCTTTCTCACTCCTATTTATAGTGTATGAGGTTGCTTCCTTAGTGGGAGTAGTTGATATGTGTCACCTTCTGAATGGAAGAGTACAACGTATTAAATGCATGTCCAAATCGAGACATACCTTTAAACAACTTTAGGTGAACAGTTATGCCAACTGTTCACCTTTTGTCCCACTAGGTCGTACTAGGCTTTATCTTGAATCTCTTGTTTTGTCCCGCTCAAAACACTTGGTAGATTCTCCCGCCTAAACTATAAAAGGATTGGACAAGCTTTGCTTGTCCCAGACTTCTAGGGTTCTTAAGTGATTTCTGAGTGTTGTCAACTCAGAGATCCTTGAACACTAGTCCATTCCTTCAACATCCCAGCTATCCATAATCGCTGGTGAGTATGACTTCAGATTGTCTTCGACTTCTCTGACTTTGTCTTTGACTTGAATGTTCCTGGTGTGCCAGCTGAGGCTTTGCCTTCCACTGGTCTAGTCTTTGTCGCTGGTCCTCTCAGCGATAAGCAAACACTTAGTCTAATTAAACAAATCTAGACTGGGCCATAGTTAAAACTTTCATTGGCCCAACAAGCTCCCCCTATTTGTTTATAAATTATACTAAGTCTAAAATTATTGTAAGTGAGTACACAGCTTCTTCTTACACATAATTTAACAAACATACCTCAGAGTTTTATTAAACATAAAGAACCTAGTCTATTACAAGAATACCCAGAGGTGTAAACATAAACAAAAAGTAAAAAGGTTCTTCAGCGATCGAGGCCTTGATCACAGATTCTCTGGGCTTCAACTTTGTCACTTCTAGAGTTGATGACTAGCTCAACTTCAAACTCAAAATCCTCAGCTGTTTTGCAATTCCTTAGGATGCCCTGTTTGAGTCTGATAAGCTGGATGGTTGATGCCAGATGTAGTTCATTCATCCGCTGAAAGCAATACTCACAATTACCATTCATGAAGACCATACCTGTCTCTGGTTCTGAGTATACTTGGCCCCCTACTGGTTTAGTGATCTCTTTGGGCAGTACCAACTTTCTGTGCATCCCATCAACAACAATGTTTTCAGTGACCAACTTCTCCACCAGAGGCCCCATTTGGGTTTTTCTTTTCCTTTGTCCTTGAGAAGGTTGTTGTTGTGAAAGTTGAGGAGGCAGATGTACCTTCAGCTTCTTTGTCGTGTCTCTTACCCAATTAAGCTTTGCTTGAATGTTTTTCATCATTTGGGCAACACCAGGTCCAGTCTTCTTTTGGGAAAGAGACAGCATTTCTAACCATTCAGAGAGGCCCAGATCTCTGAGTTTAAAGTCACTGAAGACTTGGTAGTTGGTTAGTTGGGTCTCTCTGTAAAGGGTCATCACCACTCTTTTTCCTTTGTTAGTGTAACATGCATACTTGGTGATTTGACCAGGTTCAGCTCTTTGGTTTACAAGTCTTTCATATTCCTTTTGAAGGTTGCTCCTTTTAACCTCCAGTTCTTTGAGCTTAACCAGCTGAGCTTCCTTTACAGCAGGAGAGAGTTTGTTCAGAGCTTCTTTGCTCTTGAGTTCAGCTGCTCTGATGTTTGCAAGCCTTTGGTGTTCCAAGATTTGAGCCTTTGCCTGCTATGGGGTAAGTGGTGGTTCATCAGCGCTCTTGAATTTGTTCAGGTCAGAGTGTTTGGAGAGCTTGGCTGTAGATCCGCCTTCTTCTTGGAGGGAGTGCAGGGTTATTTCAGGTTGTTTAATGGCAATTCCTTTTCCCCTGTCCTTTATTGCTTCAGTGCTGGGGTTGCAGGATCTGAGAGGTTTTGGTGTAGGAATCCCTGTTGAAGGTGTTGGTTGTTTAAGTGATTGCTCCCCCTTAGGTGGAGCAGTGTCTTCTTCTTCTTCAGAGGTGGAGGTGGTTGTTGAATTCTCCCCCTCAGGCATAGTGCCGGTAGTAGCTGTGCCTGATCCAGGCTTGAGGAACTTAATGAATTCTTGATGGACAAATAAGCAGATCTCTTTAAGTTCCTCTTGCAACAGCTCTTGAAGAAGTTTTCTTAAAGGCTCAGACGCCTTAGCAATAGATGCAACATTTGCTTTGATAGCTGATGTGAGGACAGATGGTATGTATTACTAGAGGCTCTGGTCTAGAACAGCTGGGAGGTGAGCTTGCAAGGCATTTCCCGGTAGTTGCGGAAGCAAGGCAGTCATAGAGGACTCCACAGATGAAGTTAGCGAAGTCTCTAGTGTGGTGGTGAGTTCCTCAACAGCATGGGTGAGTGTTTGTAATTCAGAAAGGATGACATCATTTGTGACTTTGGGCTTGGTTTTACTGATGTCACCCCTCTTAACCCAGAGAACCTCAGCAGCGAGTTCCTGAACATCTTTCATTCGAGGAACATGGACAGGATTGAGGTTTTGTAAATGTTCTAAGTGTTGCTTGGCCCCAGGTTCCATGACATTTGGTAAGGTTGAGAAGGGAACCGGGGTTGGTGTACAGAGCCTCTGGTCCAATAGCCGCTTAGCAGCCAGTTCTTGCACATTTGGCATTGATGGGAAGGAGATGGGTTTTAACTCTGATATAACTTGGTCATCATCAGCATCCATATCAGCATAATCTGAAATGGTCAAGTCCTCTTCAATAATGAAGACCTCATCCTCTGGCATGGAATCAATGTCTGACATGGCACCGAGATCTATATGGGGGGCTTCAGCATTTTCATCACCAGCAATGGAATAGGCATCATCATTCTGCTGTTCTTCATGAAGATTATGAGCCTGTTATGATATTTGTTAGTAACCAATTGTGAAAAAATATGAAGTTATAGATCGCCATTCGCTGCCCCTAGGAAAGCTGGGTGTGATTATCCAGCCCCCCCTAAGGATTTCTCCTTGGGACTCTTTTAAGTGTGAAATAGTTATGTTGAAGGGTCGCCATTCGCTGCCCCTAGGATAGCTGGGTGTGATTATCCAGCTCCCCCATAATGATTACTCCTTGGGACTCTTTTGAGTTGTGAAAAATATGTGGTGAATGGTCGCCGTTCGCTGCCCCTAGGATAGTTGGGTGTGATTATCCAGCTCCCCCTGAAGGATTGCTCCTTGGGACTCTTTTAGTTGTGAATTCATGGAAGTTAAAGGTCGCCATTTATCGCTGCCCCTAGGAAGAGTGAGGGTGATTATTCAGTCCCCCTAAAAGAATAAATTCTTTGGGACTCTTTTAGGTGTGACTTATTTGAAGGTAATGGTCGCCTTTTATCACTGCCCCTAGGAAGACTGAGGGTGATTATTCAGTCCCCCCCCCAAAAGAATAAATTCTTTGGGACTCTTTTCATATGAGGGGACCCAGAGACTGCGTGAAGTGTAGAGACTCTGGGTCGGGACCTATAGCATGCTCAAGTTGGTATGGACAAGAGCACAGTCCAGAGGGTGAAGGATCATCGGGGTGCGTTATGAGCACAAATGAATCATATCCTTGTGTTAAGACAAAGTGTACAGATAATCCTAAGAGTTCTAGGTGCTGACACAGACACTCTATGGGTTGAGGCAAACCCTAAGACTTCATCACTCTCTCCTACAGAATGTTGAGAGTGATTGTATGTGAACCTCCAAGAGAATAAAATGGCAAACTAATACCTGAGAGATATCAGCGTTGAGAAGGTTCTTAGTCGTCTCTGCTGACTGTGAGACGCTAGACTCAGGTTGTTTGTCAGCGGTAGGCTCTTCAACCACATCCTCCAGAGAAGGGGATGGTTTCTTCTTAGTCTTCTTGGTCTTGGAAGGATTAACAGAAGGGGTTTCAGAGGAAAGGGGGATGTCTTTCCTCTTCTTCTTATTTTCCTTGGGCACCTTGGGCTGAGAAGAAGACTACACAGAGGTCTTTAACAGAGACTTGTTAGTTAGTCTTTCAGCATTCACCTCATTGTGAGGGATCAAGGGCTCTCCATCAGCAACCAGTAGCCCAGCGACCTGCATCATGTGCCTGCTGAGAGGTACTTCATCTTCCAAAGGAGTCTTTAGTGATGCAGCAGTGATGTGATAAGGAGATAATGAGAGAAGTTCATCATTTGTGTAGCCTTCACCCAGCATATCTTCTAAGAGAAGAGAGAGATATCTTGTGTAGCAAATGGTGGCTAGTCTGTTCTTCTTCCCTTTGTTTTCTAGCTTAGCAATGAGGTCAGAGTAAAGTATATGAGCGATCCCTATATCTTGCCCCCAAATTAATCTGTAAGCAATTGCTTGCTGGGCTCCATTAAGTTGATCATGAGACCCCTGGTTTCCACCCAGACATTTCACAATGTATAACGTCAGCGTCCTCCAAATAGGTGAGAAGTAGTTCACTTTGATCAGTGATTTTTCTGGAAACCTTGGGTGGTGAAGGGTTTATCATTGTCGTCATGAGGACGAAGGGTAGCCAGAGCCTTCTTTACAGTGGCGCTGGCAGGCACAGCGGACATGCCTTCATTGACGGGAAGTCCAATGACTTTGGCAAAGGTATGAAGATCAAAAGTGAGAGGTTGGGGATGTGTGGAAAGGTTGAAGGTGATGTGTGAAGAGGTTTGATCAACTTTGGCGCTATACCAGAACTCCTTCAAATATTGGTGGTAGCATGTGGAAGGTACTCTGGTTATGGCTTCAAAAATGGTGGAGTTTTTGAGGAAGGAGAACAATGGTTGATAGAGGGAATTGTTATGTTCCAAGAGAGCTACACAATTGTTCAAGGCAATTTTGCCATCGTGTATCCCAAAATCAACGTTCGTGGCGGCCAGGACGGTGAAAGCGGTGTTTTTTGATGAAGACGCCATTGTTGATGTGAGGAAGAAATGAAGGTTTTGGAGAAGATGAATAGTATGTGTGTGTGAAAGTAATGAGTAATGTGAGTTTTGAAAAGTGAGTCAAGGGTTTTGATAAAAGGGTTAGCCGTTTTACAATTAAAGCATTTAATGCAAAAAATTACCTTTTAGGAAAAGTGGGACCCCTTGACTCTTCATGTGATTTTTCTGTCCCTTGGAAAGCGGGAAAGTTGTTGACAATAAAGGTTAATCATTTGAATTAAATATGGGAATATATTAAGTCCCATTGGAATGTAACTACCTCGTTACATTCAATTCCCTTTAATGCCCAGAGACAGAGATCAGAGATCATTTATCAGATTTGTTTACCAATATCGAGCATACCCAGCTCAACAACCAACCTAGTAAAACTTGGCTCAGCTAGAGGCTTGGTGAATATATCAGCGAGCTGGTATTCAGTGGTTATAAAATGAAGCTCAATATCACGTTTTAAAATATGGTCGCTGATAAAGTGATACTTGATGTCAATATGCTTAGTTCGGGAATGAAGTACCGGATTATTTGAGATGGCTATAGCACTTGTGTTGTCACAAAATATGGGAACCTTTTCATAAATGATCCCATAATCAGCCAGCTGACTTTTCATCCATAGAACTTGAGCACAACAACCAAAGACCGCTATGTATTCAGCTTCAGCTGATGACATGGCCACAGAGTTTCGTTTCTTGGCACTCCAGCATACTAACTTTCCTCTAAGGATTTGACAACTCCCAAAGGTGCTCATCTATAAAGACAGCACCCAGCATAGTCAGAGTCTGAGTAGACTTTGAGGTCGAAGCCTGATCCATTAGGATACCAGAGACCCAATGTGGGAGATCCTTTTAAGTACCTGAAAATTATTTTGACAACTAGAAGGTGGGATTCTTTGGGGTTAGCTTGGTACCTAGCACAGAGACATGTGGCAAAATATATGTTTGGTCTGCTTGCTGTGAGGTACATCAGTGACCCAATCATGCCTCTATATAAGGTCTCATTAACAGAGACCCCTGAGTCACCAGCTCCCAAGTTGTTGGGAGGAAGCATGGGGCATTTCACTGATGCACAATTAGACAGATCATACTTCTTGAGAAAATCCTTAACATATTTTTCTTGATAAATGGAAGTTCCTTTTGAATTTTGTTTAATTTGAAAACCCAAGAAAAAAGTTAATTCCCCCATCATGCTCATTTCATATTTTTTGGTCATTAATTTGGCAAACTGTTTGCTCAATGTAATATTGGTTGAACCAAAAATTATATCATCCACATAAATCTGTACTAAAATGACATCACCCTTGGACCTATAAGTGAACAGGGTTCGATCAATGGTACCTCTGACAACTTTATTTTCAAGTAAGAATTTTGATAGGGTTTCATACCAGGCTCTAGGCGCTTGTTTCAGACCCTAGAGTGCTTTGTGAAGTATGCAGACGTGATCAGGATACTCATTGCTTTCAAACCCTGGGGGTTGATAGACATATACTTCCTCTGTAAGCTTCCCATTGAAGAAAGCACTCTTCACATCCATCTGGTATAAAGTAAACCCCATATAAGCTGCAAAGGCTAGGAAGATTCTGATAGCTTCCAATCTGGCTATTGGTGCAAATGTTTCATCATAGTCAATCCCCTCAGATTGATTATATCCCAGCACCACAAGCCTAGCCTTGTTTTTGACAATCATTCCAGCTTCATCCCTCTTGTTTCTGTAGACCCATTTAGTTCCAACCACTTGCTTCCCAGCTGGAGCTTTTACCAGAGTCCACACCTTGTTCCTGTCACACCCCACCATCGCGGAATATGGGGCACGACGTATGGATATCATCACAACAATAGCGTGTCTATAGAGATAACTAAATGATATAAGAAATGTCATAAAATGGTGACAAAAATGTCATGACAATATCTCAACAATGCAGGAGTCTAGGTAAGTAGGTAACAGTCCTAACTCTTACCCAAGACAAACAAATAACACATACAAACAAACATATAGGTGCCAACAGTATCACTAGATAAATGAACAAACAAAGCTAAGAAGGAACAGGGATCTCCTTCTATATGCAATCCTAAGGCATCCAAGTCTAGCCACTTCTATCCTCAAGCTTAACCACATTCTCACCTGAAAGAGACACTAAAACACGTCAACATAAAGTAGGTGAGAGTCATAGGTTTAGACTCTAACGCTAAATCAGTTATAAGCTATGAATAACAACCATCAACAAAATAACATATGGACAATGTGCTACAAATATGCATTAACAACTATCAATCAAGATTAATCATACCAAACCAATCCAAGGCTCCTACCTTGCCAAACAACATCATGTTACCATAGATGATCACACTATGTACCTATCCCAAGGCCACTACCTTGGCAAACCACAAGGCCACTACCTTGTCAAACCACAAGGCCACTACCTTGTCAAACCACAATAACTGAGACGGCTCGTGTCCCCCGATCCAAATCATACACAATCAAAAATCACATAGCAGTTAATCACATAATGTACACACAAGTCCATCTCAAATCACAAACACATTCACAACATCAATTTAGAAAATAACTCAACACAGTGTCTCTTCCATCCCATCTGGAAGTCAAAATCAATATTAAACATGGGACTATGAAACTCACCTGATAGCTTCTTCACAAGTCCTCGCACTAGCAACAAGCTAACAACCAAAAACACGAAATCAATACACGAACCAATCACTGAGATGGCTCATCAACCTATGATGGACATCTAGTCTATTCCCGTATAATTACCTCATTGTTAAGCTCTAATCACCCCATTACCCTTCCTTAACAAGTCCTTAACTTGGTTAAGTTTAATAACTATCCCGTTCATATTTTACCCAAAACAGTCCCAGTTTTTAGGTCTCAAAACTTTAAGTCAAACGTCCACTTAAACATACCCATGGTTTCTGTAAAAGGTATATTCATACCGTTACGTATGTTGGCTAACACCTCCCACTTGACCTAACCTTAAAGCTACTGTTAAGGCCCCGATATACATATATCTACTTTTGTCATTCCAGATTTCCTGATTTTAAACGTACTAAAAGTTTGTTACCATTAAGGGGTCTTACCCTAAACCACAACCTTAGCCCAAGTGCAGATACTTACTACAATATATAAACCATCTCTCATGTTCGTGAGAAGATCCCAATGCAACCCTAAGTACCCCAAACAACCCAAAACTTAAAAAGAAAACAAGCTGAATTCAAAACTGTTTTGACCTCCGACTGTTGTAACCTGTTTTTGACCCACTTCCCTACCTCCAATTTAGTTCTAGTTTCTTGCATTGGAAAGCCACTTCAAATACCTTTCCAGGGGTACTTGGATCGTAAAATAAGAGTTTATAGAACTCCCTATATGATCAAAACAATGACCCAAAATTCTGCCCAGTTTTTAAAAACGGGTTTAACAAAATCAACCTTATTAATTAACCCTAATCCCTCTAATTACAAGCCCTAATTTATGTAATCATCATGTTATGATTAATATAACATTAATTTACTGTTTTTATAATAAACCCTAACCTAAATCCATCATAAGATGATTAAAGAAACATAAAAACAATTTAATTAAAAAGGGTTATAAAGATTTACCTTTGATTTATGAAAAAACAAGATTTTTATGAAAACCCTAATTCCTCCCTTGTATATTTCGACTCCTTATTGATCTCCAGGGATTTTATGAAGTGTTTTGATAAATAAAAACCTTATATAATTAATCCTAACCAGTCCTAGCCCAAATACAAAAGCCCGGTTCCCTTTTTCCCTTTTTTCCCCTTTTCTTTTCTTTTTTTCACATAACTGACATATACCCATTTAATTTCGTTTTTTTTTCCTTTTTATTATTAATATTTGTATTAATAATATTACCTTAATTTTCCTTAATTTGTTTCAGCTCCTAAAGCCTCCAAAACCTCAAAACCGTAAAACTAGTCAAATTTACGCGTTTTACCGTAAAAGACGTAAAATATACACTTTTAAAAAAAATCTCAAATTTTGAAATAAACTTTATAACTAAGTCCTAAATGACTTAAAACCATCCCGAAAAATATTCATATGACTAATTACCTCATCCGAGACCTCCAAAAGCTAAACCGTAAATCCTAAAAAAAATATACTATTACTATAATACTTATACGTATACGTAAACACCAAAATATCACCATTTCATTTCATAGTCACTAAATGTGAGCTCATGAACATGATATAACCGTTCCTCGATTTACTTATGAGTACTCTATACTCATAAACGATAACCACACCAACCTCGTTCACACAAAATAAACACGTAAACACACAAATCAAGTAATCACACATAAAATAACCTAAAAATAAGACCAAGTGACGAATCTCAAAACCACGGTTGTCACATCACTCCCTCCTAATAGAAATCTCGTCCCGAGATTTACTCCTTAGGATCAAACACACAAACAACAAATCACACGAGGATACTTGTTCTAAACGAACTCCTCTCATTTCCATGTGAACTTTAGTTCAAGTCTCAAATTACCACATATACTAACCAACAATATTTAAATTTATTGCCAAACTCTTGACCTCACAGTCAATAAATGTCACAATTGACTCTTTGATAAAACAAAGACTCTTATTAACACAAGTCCCGAATAACCGTACAGGCAAAATGCATTCTCAAACAACCTTTACCAATCTCAATACATGAAATGTATCATGTATACAACTCACTCTCCCCAGGTAATTCTATACTCATAAGCTAACGGTCCGATCTTTCCAAAGATCATAAATGGACCTACAAAACTCTACATCAACTCTTCCATTTTACCAAAACATACCAGTCGTTACTATGGGTGAAACTTCATACACAACTTTGTCACTAACTCTAGTGGTTTCCCTTATCTCTACATAGCATCCCTTGCTGCTCTCATCCCGTCCACAAACACCATTACCACATTAGTAGCATGCTTTGTGCTTTATTCTACTCATTAGGCTCTACCAAAGTTCTACCTTCGATTCCTATCTCGACCTATTTCATTTATGCTTCGCTTCTATACACACTTCCTTCTTCCTCCTTAACTCATGCCATACATCACGATGTGATGCTTCCCATCGTTTCTTCCCTTTCCATAATCCCTCATAAGGCATTCCATACATATCGGGCTAACTTTTACGTAAAACCCTCTATTCCATCACATCCGTACGCAATCCTTCCAACTTCTCAACTACGTGACTTCTCATTCCTCTTGAAATGTGAGATGAATTAGTTTGTCTATCGACTATCACCCAACTCTCGTCGTACTTATTCCTCCACCGCATTATGTATCCCTTCCACCAACTTCGTCCTTACATCGCCCTTTCTAAGCTACTCCTAACTATGTAGGAAGTATAGTCTACGTCCCTTTTCTTCATATGATTGTCCAAGCCACGCAACGTACATGTTGACGCTTTCTCTACTTTAGAAAACTCAACTCGTGCAACCTATATCCTTTATCCAAACCGCCCTAATACGTCATCCCTATAGTTCAAGTTCGTCTTAGTTTCGCCTCATCCTTCTTATTCCATGTCTCATCGACCATGCTTGCCTTTCCCAGATGGTACTTGGCCATGCAATTTTCTTTCGTCACTTAACTCTACCCACCACCTTTGCCAAATGTTCAATCAAGGTGATTGAATATGTGTTGGAGACGTTCATGATCCGTATAGATCATTCTCTACGTCTCGTACCCCAAATGCCTCTAGCATTCTAGGCAGATATAACAATCCAGCTCTACTAACTAAGTCTATCCAGTTCTTCCAAATCTTCAGTTCCTGCAACGTATAAGCAATCGCCTTTCTTTGTCGTCCTTGTACGCATCCAAATCCTTGCTCCACGTATCGTCATGCTCGCGAATTCATCCAGTCCTTCCGATAATGCCAAAATCCGCTCATTATCCAATCCACCTCTTCATCCTCCAAAATGCTTCCTCATCCTTCTTCACTTCACCCCTTGTTGGTTCCATGATATGCCATCATCTCTAACTACTCATCATGGTAGACTTAATACTAAAACTCACACTTTGAAAATCTCACGTATACTTCCACTCCAAAACCAACACATACTTCGCCTCACTCTCCTTCTTAGACTTTGAGTAGATCAAGATGTCGTCGATACTCCCGATGACAACTCATTTATATACGTTCATGCACACTCGCTTCATTGTCTCCATGAAATCCGCTAGTGCTTGGCGAAGCCAAATGCATAACCGTAAACCCAAAGCGTTCATACAACATCCTTAGCAGTTTCAACTATGTCCTCCTTGCACCCTCTCTTAGCGGCAATACGAATAAATTCCTACCTCGTTCTACTTGCAAAATTCTACACGCATTTTAAAAGACCAATGCTTCCTCTCATCAGACCACTCAACCACTTTCCACATCCAATCTACTACTAAGCAACTCAAATTTTATCCGGCATTCCCTGCAATTTCTAACAGCTCTTGTTTTTAAATCACTCCATCAATGATTTGCCTTGGAAAGGCACTAACTACAACTCCTCTCACCTCCCCTACTTGCTCTATTTATGGTTCTACCTCACCGTAATAGGCAAACCTACTAAATTTCAGGAAATTTTCGGAAAACTTACATACCCTACGAAGAATCATAAATACCTTTGAGGTATTGTATCCCCTTCCAACACCCTCTATGGCGCGTTACTTGTGCTAGTATCCCACAAATCTCTATTTATCTCCTTCGTACTCCTAAGAGACCTCATGACCACCTTAGTTCGTCTACGAACTCCTTTCCTCCCCACTAAGGGCGTTCCGACCATTCTCTCATGGTCACCTACTTAAGCGTGTAGGCGCGACCAAGTCTTTCATATGACTACCTCAACGCTCCTGAACAATACGAAACCAAAACTGCATCCTGAATCCATCAGATACGATCAACAAATCAAACCAACGGATAACTAACGACATTTCACGTGCACCAGTTAAAACAAGTCAAAACCATGAGACTCGAAAGTAAACTCAAACCCAAAACGTGTATCAATTCAAAATGACCCATGACAACGAAAAATAATCCAAGAAACACCCAATGGCAACCAAACAGATTACGCCCCGCGACATATTATTTAAACCGTGCAAAAGATCGACTTTTCCAAAAGAATATATATATTTTTTTTATTATTACCTCCCACATCCATGTGACTCAAACAATATACCAACAACCTTCTAGGCGATCTCAAAACTCAACCCAAAGACTAGGTATCCCGTGCACCCCAAATAAAAATAAACTACTATTCAAAACTCAAACTTGAACCCGACACTTGTACAACAATTCCGACCAGTCCATTGACCTCCCATGACTATACTTTCTGAATATTTGAAAAGTACGTTCCGAGTACATAATTTTTGGCTTTTGAATCACTCAAAAAACTCTAAAAACTAACAAGTTATGACCAAAACAGTTTTATACTAGTTGTTTTAAAAAAAACTAAAGAATAAACTTAGTGATTAATGTAATCCTTTTAAATGACAGATATAATTATACGTGAAATCTTCATAAACTCACTTTAACGTTGTATAAATAATTATAAATGACATAAATCGGTCGAACTCACTTATATAAACTATGTAGGTAGAAAGAAATTTTTATTTCGCTTTATTTCAAAGAAAGTCTTTTAGAATTTGAAATATATAAGTGTTGATTAAAATGAAATCTTATGTTACATCTTGTTTGAAACATGACTTCAACACCTTACCCTTATTTTACCGAATACAACCAACTATCTAACCCTATAATAGATTTCCAAGTCCCCCTTTTTCTCAACATATACCGACCAAAAGAAATGCAAGACCCAACACAAAAGATTTCATTATCTCAAAAGGAATCCCAAGTTATTTCAATAGACTTAAAACCAAGAACACCATTTTAAAACGTACACGTGAAATACGAAACTCAAAGAATACGCTACCAGACACACTTCAAAAGATTCAAAACGTCGTTGGAACTCTATTAAACTCCAGCACCATAAGACACGAGCAAACACAAGGTACGTTCAAGTTATAATAACTAGTGAACGACCATATACCATAACTTAACACATAGTAGTATATATACATCCGCATATATATACCTATTAAATCACCCAAAACATACTCGTTACTATACATATCAGATCAACCAATCATGTCATACAATCGTTTTTCCATACGAGTAATCCCCATCTCACCATGCCACAACAAGGCACAAAACCCATTACCAAAACCAACCCATATCGTGTGACCTCATAATCACATAACACGATTATAACTCAAAACATATAACACACTAAAAAAAAGCCATATCGTAGGCAGCCGTTACATATACCCATATATTATAAATATACCCAAAATCCACATCTCATCATATACAAGCATGTACTAACCCTCTTTCATGCAATCATACTTGAGAACCCATTGAAGTTGTGGTACTTGTATAACTATGTTGGCTACCATACTTATACAATTACCCTTTCCCAATGCACTCCCTCCTATGATGACACTTATAAGAATCAATACAACATATAACACATAAATCCATCTACTCACATAAGCTCATCACCACATAAACAATAAAGTCCAAAACTCCATCTATTAAAATAACATAGTAATACTCTTGAAATACGTAAATCCATAGTCTAGCTAAAACAGCATAGACTAAGTCCAAAACGAAAACATAATCAATTATAAGTCATGTCGCCCGTAAGAGTGGAAACAGCTTAAAATCCTTCCTATCCACCTACTCCTAGTAACTCGAACCACCACACGATTCTTAGGGAACATGACTTAAACATCAAAAGAAAATAACATACCTCAGGTATGTAAAATAACTCGATAAAAGATAGAATCTACCTTGTACTAAATTATGTACTATAATGTACAATTTAAGCAAAATACTACAGTGACTAGCGTGGACGATTATGGTTCAACCCGCACTAGTCACAAACCCGAAAAGAAAATAACATGTGACTAAGTATGAACATACTACGGTTCAATTCATACTAGTCAAAACATCACAATAAATAACATCCAAACACATCAATTAATATAAAATGCACACATACTCCTATGACGCCTATATGCAGGGACCCTTAAGCTATAGACTAGGCTACCCGACTAGGCAACCTAATTCTCTATAACCATTGTCTCTGATACCATTCTGTCACACCCCACCATGGCGGAATATGGGGCACGACGTATGGATATCATCACAACAATAGCGTGTCTATAGAGATAACTAAATGATATAAGAAATGTCATAAAATGGTTACACAAATGTCATGACAATATCTCAACAATGCAGGAGTCTAGGTAAGTAGGTAACAGTCCTAACTCTTACCCAAGACAAACAAATAACACAAACAAACAAACATATAGGTGCCAACAGTATCACTAGATAAATGAACAAACAAAGCTAAGAAGGAACAGGGATCTCCTTCTATATGCAATCCTAAGGCATCCAAGTCTAGCCACTTCTATCCTCAAGCTTAACCACATTCTCACCTGAAAGAGACACTAAAACACGTCAACATAAAGTTGGTGAGAGTCATAGGTTTAGACTCTAACGCTAAATCAGTTATAAGCTGTGAATAACAACCATCAACACAATAACATATGGACAATGTGCTACAAATATGCATTAACAACTATCAATCAAGATTAATCATACCAAACCAATCCAAGGCTCCTACCTTGCCAAACAACATCATGGTACCATAGATGATCACACTATGTACCTATCCCAAGGCCACTACCTTGGCAAACCACAAGGCCACTACCTTGTCAAACCACAAGGCCACTACCTTGTCAAACCACAATAACTGAGACGGCTCGTGTCCCCCGATCCAAATCATACACAATCAAAAATCACATAGCAGTTAATCACATAATGTACACACAAGTCCATCTCAAATCACAAACACATTCACAGCATCAATTTACAAAATAACTCAACACAGTGTCTCTTCCATCCCATCTGGAAGTCAAAATCAATATTAAACATGGGACTATGAAACTCACCTGATAGCTTCTTCACAAGTCCTCGCACTAGCAACAAGCTAACAACCAAAAACACGAAATCAATACACGAACCAATCACTGAGATGGCTCATCAACCTATGATGGACATCTAGTCTATTCCCGTATAATTACCTCATTGTTAAGCTCTAATCACCCCATTACCCTTCCTTAACAAGTCCTTAACTTGGTTAAGTTTAATAACTATCCCGTTCATATTTTACCCAAAACAGTCCCAGTTTTTAGGTCTCAAAACTTTAAGTCAAACGTCCACTTAAACATACCCATGGTTTCTGTAAAAGGAATATTCATACCCTTAACTATGTTGGCTAACACCTCCCACTTGACCTAACCTTAAAGCTACTGTTAATGCCCCGATATACATATATCTACTTTTGTCATTCCAGATTTCCTGATTTTAAACGTACTAAAAGTTTGTTACCATTAAGGGGTCTTACCCTAAACCACAACTTTAGCCCAAGTGCAGATACTTACTACAATATATAAACCATCTCTCATGTTCGTGAGAAGATCCCAATGCAAACCTAAGTACCCCAAACAACCAAAAATTTAAAAAGAAAACAAGCTGAATTCAAAACTGTTTTGACCTCCGACTGTTGTAACCTGTTTTTGACCCACTTCCCTACCTCCAATTTAGTTCTAGTTTCTTGCATTGGAAAGCCACTTCAAATACCTTTCCAGGGGTACTTGGATCGTAAAATAAGAGTTTATAAAACTCCCTATATGATCAAAACAATGACCCAAAATTCTGCCCAGTTTTTAAAAACGGGTTTAACAAAATCAACCTCATTAATTAACCCTAATCCCTCTAATTACAAGCCCTAATTTATGTAATCATCATGTTATGATTAATATAACATTAATTTACTGTTTTTATGATAAACCCTAACCTAAATCCATCATAAGATGATTAAAGAAACATAAAAACAATTTAATTAAAAAGGGTTATAAAGATTTACCTTTGATTTATGAAAAACCAAGATTTTTATGAAAACCCTAATTCCTCCCTTGTATATTTTGACTCCTTATTGATCTCCAGGAATTTTATGAAGTGTTTTGATAAATAAAAACCTTATATAATTGATCCTAACCAGTCCTAGCCCAAATACAAAAGCTCGGTTCCCTTTTTCCCTTTTTTTCCCCTTTTCTTTTCTTTTTTTCACATAACTGACCTATACCCATTTAATTTCGTTTGTTTTTCCTTTTTATTATTAATATTTGTATTAATAATATTACCTTAATTTTCCTTAATTTGTTTCAGCTCCTAAAGCCTCCAAAACCTCAAAACCGTAAAACTAGTCAAATTTACGCGTTTTACCGTAAAAGACGTAAAATATACACTTTTAAAAAAATCTCAAATTTTGAAATAAACTTTATAACTAAGTCCTAAATGACTTAAAACCATCCCGAAAAATATTCATATGACTAATTACCTCATCCGAGACCTCCAAAAGCTAAACCGTAAATCCTAAAAAAAATATACTATTACTATAATACTTATACGTATACGTAAACACCAAAATATCACCATTTCATTTCATAGTCACTAAATGTGAGCTCATGAACATGAAATAACCGTCCCTCGATTTACTTATGAGTACTCTGTACTCATAAACGATAACCACGCCAACCTCGTTCACACAAAATAAACACGTAAACACACAAATCAAGTAATCACACATAAAATAACCTAAAAATAAGACCAAGTGACGAACCTCAAAACCACGGTTTTCACAGTTCCTCTTGATCTGATTCAACTCATCTTGCATGGCAACAACCCACCCTTCATCTAGAAGCGCATCAGCCACATTCTTAGGTTCATCCTCAAAGATAAAGTCAGGGAAAAGGCATTCATTCGCTGAGGCGGTTTCCAGAGATCTCAATTTGCCTCTGGTGGTGACTCCCTCAGAGGGTTCACCAAGAATATTCACCAGAAGAATATCTTGGTTCCTACTCAATTTGGATTGAGGAGCAGGAGTCTCTGTGGGTTCAGGAGTCACAACAGGTTCAATGAATGCTGAGGGATCTTCACATATTATTTCTTCATCCATAATCTCTTCATCAAGAGGAGAGATTGGCTCGATGAGATGAGCATTCACAGTAGTGGGTGGAGTGATTTGTTCAGCATTTTCAACCTCTAGAGTGATGTCAGAGATTGAGTGAGGATCAAATGCATGAACATAAGGGAAGTCCTTGTGACAGCCCTTGGATGATTCCTTGGGATATGAGAAATCATCCTCTGGATATGATTTAACTTAATTGATGTCAATGTCACATTCTTCTGAGTTGGAGTGGTTGATGACAGCATCTGCTTCATTGAATGTGACATGGATAGATTCTTCTAGTTCTTGTCTGCGGATTTGAATACTCTATAAGCTCTGGAGGTGAGAGAGTAACCAACGAAGAATCCATCATCAGACTTTTCATCAAATTTTCCCAGGTGATCTCTGTAGTTGTGAATGAAAACAGGGCAACCAAAGACATGGAAGTAGCTTACATCAGGGGCTCTCTTCCTATATACTTCATAAGATGTCTTGTCGTGTCTCTTCACTATAATGGATCTATTTTATGTATGACAGGCTGTGTTCACAGCTTCACCCCAAAATTGTTTAGGAAGTCTTGATTCGCTGAGCATAGTTCTAGCAGCCTCTATGAGGGTTCTGTTTCTTCTTTCAGCGACACCATTTTGTTCAGGGGTTCCTGGGTTAGAAAAGTGATGTGATATTCCCTATTCATCACAAAAGGCTTCCATGGCATGATTCTTGAATTCAGTGCCATTGTCACTTCTGATAGCCTTAAGTCTAAGGGCTTGGATTTTGGTTTCTTTTGTTTCCTCTGGACCTTCATACCCTAGAACTAATTCAGTCCACATCTCCTTAGCAAAGTTTCATTTAATGATAGACTTCATAATGTTCTTGGGTAGGCAAGAGACTATGATACTTTTGAGTCTCTTGTCCTGGTTAGCCAGACGTCTATCCGTTGGAGACCATTGCTTAACAGGTTTCTTAATGGGTCTCTCAGGGGTAGAGGAAACGGCCAGTGGTACATAGGGACCATTTTCTAAGATTTCTATCAAGAAGGGTTCTAAGCCATCTAAATATATAAGAAATTCACTTTTCCAACTTGAGAAATCCTCTTCATCGAATGCTGGTACATTGGACACATGTGACCCCCCTCAAACATCAAGTAGTTGGGGAAGGTCATCATCATTATTACCAGTGCTTACAACTGGTGTAGGCATGGTAGTAGATGTGGTGGCCGGTATGGTGGTCGAAGTGGTACCTAAACTGGTTTGACCAAAAGGTGGAGGAGGTATAGTATCAGCCATATTAAGATCTTGATTTTAAAAACAAGAACAGTTTATGAAAAGTTTTATAAATCAAACCGCTCTGATACCAATTGAAAGTCCCTTAATATGACAATTGTTGATAAACTATAACTCTTGTAACCACGAAACACAATGAAATACTTTTCAAACGCGTAATGCTTTATTAAGTATTATAAACAAAGTATTACAAAGTGCGATGAATACACTCGTTGAATGACAACAAGATATGAACCCTAGAACAAGTAAACTAGATTCGAGACTCAAGTTTACAAGGGAACCAATGAGACGATGGTATACAGCTGGGGGCTCAGCGGTTCCAAGGTGAGAAAGAACTTAGATAAATTATCCAAGCACAAGGGTTGATTTACTTCTTCTTTCTCACTCCTATTTATAGTGTACTAGGTTGCTTCCTTAGTGGGAGTAGTTGATACGTGTCACCTTCTGAATGGAAGAGTACAACGTATTAAATGCATGTCTAAATCGAGACATACCTTTAAACAACTTTAGGTGAACAGTTCTGCCAATTGTTCACCTTTTGTCCCACTAGGTCGTACTAGGCTTTATCTTGAATCTCTTGTTTTTTCCCGCTCAAAACACTTGGTAGATTCTCCCGCCTAAACTATAAAAGGATTGGACAAGCTTTGCTTGTCCCAGACTTCTAGGGTTCTCTCTGAGTGTTGTCAACTCAGAGATCCTTGAACACCAGTACATTCCTTCAACATCCCAGCTATCCATAATCGTTGGTGAGTATGACTTCAGATTGTCTTCGACTTCTCTGACGTTGTCTTTGAATTGAATGTTCCTGGTGTGCCAGCTGAGGCTTTGCCTTCCACTGGTCTAGTCTCTGTCGATGGTCCTCTCAGCGATCAGCAAACACTTAGTCTAATTAAACAAATCTAGAATGGGCCATAGTTAAAACTTTCATTGACCCAACATTCGGAATCAAAGGATTTAGGAATTCGGAATCAAAGGGTTTAGAAATTCGGAATAAAAGGGTTTTGTAGAAGCATCGTATTCCGACTTGTATTCATAAGCAAGTGGATTCCGACATTTAATTCGAGATTTAAGCAAGTGGACTCCAAATAAAAGGGTTATGTATTCCGACTTGTATTGATAAGCAAGTAGATTCCGACATTTGATTCGGGTTTAAGCAGAAAGTATATTCCGACTTATTTAAAGCTCATATTCAGACTTTTGGTTGCTGATTCCGAATTCCATACAGGGTCCATATTCCGACATCCATATATTATTGGATTCCTCACATTCCGACTTCTTATTTCAGACATTATTGGAGCCCTCACATTCTGACTTCTTATCCTACATTCTGTTAACGTTCACATTTCGAATTTTATTCATAAAGTGGATTCCGAATTTTTTCGTCACAGATTTGATTAAGACTTTTATTCACAGATTTGATTCCGACTTTTATTCACAAATTTGATTCCTACTTTTTATTCATGATTTTGGATTCCAAATTTTATATACTTATTCCGACTTTTATCTGTTCCATGCTTATTGCGACTTTCGTTTTGTAACACATTTCGACTTTCGTATTGTCTAAGATTCCGAATCGACCTCAACACATACTCCCACACAGTCTCGACTCGACCACAACAACCTGACTCTTCACAACACTCGACTCTAACACAACAGACACCAAAAAGTCTTAAACACAACCCAACCACGACTCACCACTCTCGTCTCACGACTCGACAACCAAACACTCTCACGACTCCAAAACTGACGCGACACTCTAGACTCCAACACAGACTGGACTCCAACAACAACTTGACTCGACTCAACTCGACACACCAAAAATAGACTCAAACTAAAACCAACACCGACTCGATATTCTGACAAGACTCGAACACACCAAACATTTTAATCAGATCTCAGTCAAAGACTATCCTCGATCAAGTACTCAAACCGAAAATAAAAATTCAGAATCTACCCGAGACCTATAAAGATCTGAAGATTGAAACTTGTTGCACTTGTTCATTATCCATCGTATTAAGATAGTATTCATTGGATTTAGGTACATGAAAGGGGAGTGTTTTTTTGTTTGATCTGTGATTGTGAACTGTAAGTTGAGGCGGATAAAACAAAGTAGGGTTTGATTTAGGTGGCTGCGTGAGTGAAGGTATGAGATTAGAAGGTTGAGGTTATACGAAGTAAATAGAGACGGACGTTACGTTTTGGGTATTGAAAGTATGAGATGGATATTGGAAGTTAGATGGTGTTTGATGGCTGCAAAGAAGGGGCGGATGAAACGAGGTAAGTGTTTTAGGGTAATGAAGTGAGAAAGATTAGGTTTGGTTATTTATATAACACAATTTTGGATCGGTGCATTTCTTTTGGTAGGCCGAGTATGGGCATATTATTGGGCCTCATATCCGTATATTTGCTTTATCTCATATTAACATTTGTGAGACAAATATGATAAGTGTGATTTCTTGTTTCAAGTGGCCTTATCTCAATATTACTTAGGATGTCGTGTATATCTTGCTAAGAAATGAGGGCTTGCATCTTTTTTTTAATGTATTTGGAATAAATGGTTTTTTAGCCTATAGTTTGGTGTAACAAAAGTTTATGATAAAGTTATTTACTTTTACACAAGTTTATTATAAACTTTGTGTTAAATGATTAAATTTAAACAAATTTTGTTATATTAAGTTATTTAAGATATAATTTGACTTCGAAGTGACACAGTGAAGTGAAAAAAGTTACGAGACAAGGTGACGAGCAAAAGTTACATCTTACCAAAAACGAATTACAGCTTTTTACGGATCTTTCGTTGGTTTTGTCAAATCCCGCGAATTTCAATTTCTTGGTCTTTCCACGAATTGTGAAATCTCGTATTGGTATTTCCACAACCACAATTATCATTCATCGAACTTCAATGGAATCGTTGAATTCGACATTTCAAGAGGGGGAACTGCAACACATGTAACTCAAAGAGATCAAATTGCGTCAAAAAACATTGTAAATCTTTCACGAGCTCAAGACACATCTTGCAATTCTTTATCCGAACAACATGGTCGAACTTCCAACCTCAGTTCAAATGTTCTTTGGTAAAGTGGATAATTTCAAAGAGAAGATTTTCAATAATTTGGATGAGTTACGGTTGCAATTTGAAAAGAAGAATCTTCATGAGGTTAAAGCGAAGATATGTCTAGAAATCCTTCGCACACGGTTTAAGGAATTCTTTGCCTCAACAATGGTACCTCCTTTTGATTATTCGGATCCAATCCTTCACCAGCTTTTCAACTTTCATACAGGTTGCCAGACTGAAACCTTTAGAAGTGGTTTACTCAATCACATCAATATACTTAAGAACTGTATTGAGGTCAGGTTAGTTAATTACAACGAGATACGGTTGAAAAAGGGTCAGATTCAAACAATCAAGGAGTCGTCTAAACCATTGCATGCAACAATACCTCATGAACATGAGAGAGAAACACACTTCAAGCTGCCGTCAAGAGATGATCAGATCTGCCCAGTGCAAGAATTTACGATGCAAGAGGATAATGGTCATACGGGTGACAAATTGAAGGCTAATAAAGATTGCAAGGGCATGGAATCCATAGCAAATCATGATATCAGTAGCACGTCAGAGAATGTTATAGACATCTCTTATGATGACACCATACCCGTTTATGACGAAGAGCCTACAAACATGGTACATGGTAATGTTGTATATGATGTATATGCTGATGAAATGCCACATATTGAGCATTTAGAACCTAATTATGACAAACATGGGATGGAAAAGAGTGATAGTGATACCATTTCTGATTCATCCGATGTGCGTCATAATGGGGGAGAAAGTATTCAAAATGCTAACAATCATGATAATTTCTTTATGACTGCTTCATTAACTGCTTCTGATTCCAAGGTTAAAGAGCTCGAAATGATTGTAGCTCAGCAATCTAAAGATCTTGAGGATGCCAAACTTGAATTTTCGAAGAAAACGAACAAATTTGAAACATATTTTAAAAAAGTTGAAAAGTCAAACGTTGTTCTTGAACGAAAATTGGATAAAAAAAGTTCTAGATTCTAAAGCTGAAAAGGATAATCTGTTGAAACAAATTAAGTTGCTAGAATCTAAATTGGCATCCCAAAATAAATTGCTCAAAGAGAATGAGACTTTAAAGGCTCAAATTCAGGAAAAGGTTTTTGCAATAGCTGCTCTGAAAAACAAGTTGAGGAAAACTAAAGGAACTAGTGTGGACACTAAGCTTGAAAACCCATCAATCTTGGGGAAAGCGCCTACAAATCAGTCCGTCAGACAACCGACTTCATTTAGATCCAAGCGAACACAATCCTCGAGACCGCGATTTGCCTCCCAAGTTGATATGGTTCATGTTTCTAAACCAGTCACTCCACCAACTAGGCCTAATGTGACTAATCAGCTTTTGTAAGACCAAATCACATGATTGCATCTAGCCTCCCTAGACATAGTCCAAAGAACACGTCTCGAACTAGTTCAATTGACGTTCACCACAAATTTGGTCTAAGGGAAGCCAATCAAAAGATACAAGTAAGAGATATAAATTTCAAACCTAGTCAGATGCCTTCTAGATTACCCAACACTTCTAACCGTAGCATGTCATATACTAGGAGCATCAATCAATCATCTAGGAATTCTAGATCTTACTCGGACATTAAATATTCTACTTGTAAAACATGTAGGAAATATGTCTTTAAGGCAAATCATGACTCTTGTGTCAAGAAATTTCTTCATGAGGTGAACTCCCATGGTAGAATTAAATCCCAGTGGCTAGCTAAAATCAAACCCATTGGTAAAGTTTGGCGCCCCACTGGTAGAACTTTCACGCTTGTAGGAAACGAGTGCCTTGTAACTAGGATAGTCTCCGATCCTACTAAGACTACTAGGGAGGAAATTGAAAAGGATGATACATCACTTAAGCCTGATCTTAAGGTATTCTATAAATGGAAACGTTTGCCAGCTAAGACAAAATCATCTCCTCAGGTCACCTCTGGCACAAGAAAAGAAAACTGTGAATCCCCGCATGGTTCTAAGATAGATATCGCTAACCCATATAAAAGTATACAAACTCCAAATGAGAATGCAGGTACCAAAGTCAAGGATCAAAAAAAACAAACCGGTCCGATCTTTGTATACCGTTCAACTAAGGACACTCTCGGAGTTTGGTTACTGAAAAAGCAGATATTAGAGAAACAAGTGTCTCAGGGGATTTGCAGTTAAGCTTACTACATGGCTCATCGTTAAATATTAGACGATGACCCGATCTTCAAATAAAGGAAAGTTTATCGCCGATGATAAACTTATCCTCAGAAACGAGAAATTAAATTTTCTCGGACACGAGCTATTATTAAACTATTCAAAAGTTTTAAGCTCGTGTACAATGGCTCATTGTTAAATATCAGACGATGACCCGATCCTCAAATAAAGGAAAGTTTATCGCCGTTGATAAACTTATCCTCACAAACGAGAAATTAAATTTTCTCGGACACGAGCTTACATTAAAACTATTCAAAGGTTTTAAGCTCGTGTACATGGTTCATTGTTAAATGACAGACGATCACCCGGACTTCAAATAAAGGGAAGTTTATCTATGCAACGATTACTTACCCTCACAACGAGAAATTAAATTTTCTCGGACACGAGCTTACATTAAAACTATTCAAAGGTTTTAAGCTCGTGTATATGGCTTACAGTTGGATCATAGATTGTAACCCGAGCATCAAAGAAATGAAAGTTTATCGCCGATGATAAATTTATCCTCACAACGAGAAATTAATTTTTCTCAAGTATGAGCTTATATTACATTCGAAGTTTTTAAGCTCATGCACAACGGTTTGCAGTCACATGACAGATTGTAATCCGAGCTTCAAAGAAAGGAAAGTTTATCGCTGATGATAAACGTATCCTCATTAACGAGAAATTAAATTTTCTCGGACACGAGCTTACATTAAAACTACTCAAAGTTTTTTAAGCTCGTGTAAACGGCGTATAATTATATTTCAGATTATGCCCCGGACTTCATAGAAAGAAAGGTTTATCGCCGATGATAACTTATCCTTACAACGAGAAATTATTTTTTCTCGGGCATGAGCAAATATTAAAAACATTCGAAGTTTTTAAGCTCATGCACTATGACTTACAGCTAAATTTCAGATTGTAACTTGGACTACAATGTTAGGAAAGCTTATCTTTCATGATAACTGATAGGTGTGAAAATACCCATCCTTTTACCACTTATTTCTTGCTAAAACGAGACCAAAACGCGTATTTAATATCATTTGTTTGGAATTATGCGTGGTTTGTGTGTTTGTTGTGTTTTCAGAGCCAACCGGATAAATATTGAAGAAAACATGGGATTGCACGGGTTTTATCGAAGAAAAAGACGAAAAGACGAAGTCTATAGTCCAAGAGATGCAAAAGATTTGAAGTCAATGAGCCTATTTGAAGATTTATCGAAGAAAAGGACCAAAGATGGAAGATTTATATATGTCGAAGAACTCAAGTCTATTAAACGAAGAAATTAAAAGACGAGTGGGAATTTATTCATCGACAAATCCCGAATCGAATTCGAAAACGTCAACTTTACTGAAAAGACGAGAAGACAAAAAGAGAGGAGAAAAGCCCACTCACCAACCAACTCCAAGGCCTATAAATAGCCTCCCCTTCACAACTTGAAAACTAGTCTTCATTTTCTGTTTTTCCTTCCTTTTGTTTCGTAGGATACCGACACCCTTAAGGTGTTTGGTGATTTTTATTTTCCTTTGATTCCTTCATAAATCTTGTAAGTTTAATCTTTCCTTTTGTTTGTTAAACCTTAATCTTTCAATATCATCTTTCATTTAATCTTGTTCTTTCTTTTCTTGTTGATTCAAAGTTCTAATGTTTTATTTTGTTTGTTTTGATCTTTAAAAACAAGTGGGTTTTGTGTTTTTGTTGATTTGGTTTGATGTTTATCATTAGTAGATAATTAGTTGTTAGTTTGGTTTAATCTTTGGTTAAAACTTGGTTGGTTTTGGTTTAAATTCGTAGCCTTAGTTTTCCCCTGTTCTTCGTATATCTTCTGTTTACCCAGATTCCGAACCAAGTAATTTATTCCGAACCAATTGATTTTCCTTTTTTATTCCGCATGAGCTTAATATTCCGAACGAAGTATTTTTCCAAGTTATTCCGAATGAAGGAGTTTTCCGAATGAATGATTTTTCCATTTCTTTCCGAATAAGCCAATATTCCGAGTAAGCCAATATTCCGAGTAAGGGTTTTATTCCGAACCAAGGTATATTCCGCATGAGCTGTTGTTTTTCCGAACTAAGGTATTCCGAATGAAGGAATTTTATTCCGAGTAAAGCTTATTCCGAATGAGCAAAATTATTCCGAATAAAGTCCTTTTTCCGAATCAGCAAGCATTCCGAATCAAGTAGTTTTTTTGATTTATTCCGGATCAGCAAGCATTCCGAACCAGTAAGATTATTCCGAATGAGAATAACATTCCGGATGAACCATTATTCTGAACCAGCTATTTTATTCCGAATCAAGGCTTTTTGGTTATTCCGGATGAGCTAGTCATTCCGCATGAGCAGTATTATTCCGAATCAGCAATTTTTCCAAGTTAAGGTATTTCACTGTTTTACTGTTTAAGTGTTTAAGTTTAATTCAAGCTTTATTTTTATTAATTGTTTTTGGCTTATTTTCGCTACTTCACGCACTTACCTTTTAAGTAGATATAGATCAAAAGCTCCCCCTTTTAGTCACCAAGAACAACAATTCCACTTTGAACCGTGATCAATTCGAGAAGATACCGAAAACGAAACAACGACAAATATAATTGGGTACGAGCAACACGACAAAAGATCAAGCAACAAAGCACTGTTTTTCTAACACACCAAATATCTGTTATTAAAATGGCGCCGCTGCCGGCTCTTTTCGTAAGGATCAACGGTTTTTTGTGAGAAAAATTGGATTTTGGGATCCGTTCCCCGTGAACGTTATTTTCAAGTACAAAAATTTTCAAAAACCCATAAAAATATAAAATTTTCAAAAATACAAAAAAAAATTAAAAAACCTATAAAACCAAAAATATTTTCTCTTGCATTTTCTTTTTAGTGTATGCGTACTCGATCAACGTCTTATCCCGAGCCCGAGACTCTTTAATATTTAGACATGGCCGGTGTACACAACAACAATAATAATCCACCCCACCCCAATAATGTACCCCCACCCGACCTACGCACTATGGAGGAGCTATGCCAACCTAAGATGAATGGACGCGGCGGACCGATTGCGCCGATGCAAATCACGGCTCAGGAGTTTTCGTTGAAACATCACATGATCCAACAAGTGCAAACTAATCCATTTCGCGGATTGCCAGATGATGATGCCAACAAGCACCTCGACAAATTCATTACCATTACTCAAAGCATGAAGATGCCCGGTGTTTCTATGGATGTACTTCGCTTTCAACTATTTCCCCACACGCTTTCTCACCATGCCGAAAAATGGTTTGACCGTCTCCCAAAGAATTCTATTCATACTTGGGACGACATGACTCAACGATTTTTGTCGCGCTACTTTCCACCATCCATGGTCACGAGTCTTCGTAACCAAATTAGTGGATTCATGCAAGACAATGATGAATCGCTCTTCGATGCTTGGGAACGCTACAATGATTTGATCGACCTTTGTCCAAATCATAACATGCTCCCCGTCACTCTTATTGATACTTTCTACAATGGTCTCAGTTTTTGTGATCGTGATACGAGTAATGCCGCCGCTGGTGGTTCTTTTATGAAAAGGAGACCGGAGGAGGGGAGAGAGTTGATTGAAAACATGACTACTCACCACAAGAATTGGGATTCATCCGCATCCTCAAGATCTAATCCGAAAGTCAATGTTTCAACTACTTCTTCCACCACCGACATGTCCGCCATGGAACGAGCCATTATCGAAATGAGCAAAAATATGCAAATTTTGGCTACTAACCATACTCAACAAGCTAAAGCCGTTTCTATTTCTTGTGAAACATGTGGTGGTCCTCATTCTTACATTGATTGTCCTTCTACTCAAGGCAATTTTTGTTAAACCGTTAACGCGGCATACGGTACCTATCCCACGGGAGGCTATCAAGCTCGTTCTCAAGGAGACCGTAACTTGCTAAGTTATCGTTCAAACAACTATCTTTCACCACCCGGTTTTACTCCTCCAAACCAAAACCAACAACAAAGCTATAACCGAAATAACAAAACCCAACCTCGTGCTAACAATCAATATCAATCCCAAAGAAACCCATATCCACCTCAAGGAAATTCTCAAGCTTACCAAGATCCACCTCTCAATCAACCAACGGCGTTGAATCAAGACATCGAGACGTTCATGAGGACTAATTGAGAGATGGTGACGAATCTTCAAAGCCAATTCATCAACTTGAAGGGAGACATGGCGAAACAAGGGAGCGATATTCGAGCCGAGCTAAGGAATGACATGGCGAAACAAAGCAATGATATTCGCGCAGACATGAGAGACTCTTTCAGCACTCAAGCGGATAATATACGTGATATGATAGGTTCGCTTCTCCAAGGTAATCAACCCTCTTCTTCGGGTTCTCTTCCGAGTAACACCGTTGCTAATCCAAGAGGGGAGATGAAAGCAATTACCACTCGTAGTGGAAAAGGTTATACGGAACCCGAGCTTCCTACACCTCCACCCGTGATTGTGAACAAGGAAAAAGAGCAACTTTCCTCACCTCCTTTGCCTTCTACCCCCATTCCCCCACCACCCGCGGTTGTGAGTGATCCTATTCCTCTAAAGCCTTTCTCTTCATCCGACATACCTTATCCTTCAAGGTTGAGGAAAGAGAAGCAAAAGAGCAAGGATGATATTCAAGTTTCAAACTTTCTCAAAATGTTTAAACAATTGAATTTCAACATCTCCTTCGCTGAGGCTCTCGCTCACATGCCTAAATATGCGAAGATGTTTAAAGATCTTCTAACTGACAAAGAGAAGCTTCTTGAAATTGCTCAGACCTAACTTAATGAGAATTGCTCCGCGGTTCTCTTAAGGAAATTGCCCACCAAACTTGGTGATCCGAGTCGCTTCTTGATTCCTTGCAACTTCCCGGGAGTAGAGAATTGCATGGCCCTAGCCGATCTAGGTGCTAGTATAAACTTAATGCCATTAAGTGTATGGAAGCAATTATCTCTCCCCGACCTAGTCCCCACCAAAATGACTTTGGAATTAGCTAACCGTACGGTTGCTTATCTAGTGGGGATAGCCGAAGACGTCTTCGTTGGCGTTGACAAATTCACCTTCCCGGCGGATTTTATTGTCGTTGACTATGAGATGGATCCTCGTGTTCCATTAATCGTTGGACGTCCCTTCTTGAGGACCAGTCGCACTCTCATTGATGTAGCCGCGGGCGAAATAATCATGAGAGTTGGTGACGATAAAATTGTCTTCAACATGGGTAAGATTTCTAAGCAACCTTATTCATATGAGAGTGTTAATGCTATTGATGTTCTCGATGAGGCTTGTGAAGAACACTTTAATGATGCTTGCAAAAGTAATCTTTCTTCTCTACCCAATGTTGAGACCGTTGCCTCAATCGCTCCGTCATTAACTCCTTTTGGAGAAAGTGACTTTCTTTTGGATGATTTTGAAACTAGCTTGGGTCCACTTGATCTTAGGTATGATGATTCTCCCATCGATTGGGAAGAAGACATTCGTACAATTGAGAAACTTCTCAATGAAGACCCTTTCTCTCCTCCTTCTCCTAAAGAGGTGACCAATGATGATCCATCATTAGTTACACCATCTATTGAGGATCCTCCTACTCTTGAGCTTAAGGACTTACCTCCTCATCTCGAGTATGTTTTCTTAGAGGGCATTGATCAACTTCCCGTTATCATTGCTAAGGACTTAAAAGCCGATGAGAAAAATCGTCTCATTGAAGTTCTCAAGAAACATAAAAGAGCTATCGCTTGGAAAATCTCCGATATTCGCGGAATTGATCCTCACTTTTGCACACATAAAATTCTCATGGAGGAAGACTTTAAGCCCACCATTCAAAGCCAACGAAGGGTGAATCCTAAAATCCATGACGTTATCAAAAAAGAGGTTATCAAACTTCTTGATGCGGGCATGATTTACCCTATCTCGGATTCACCATGGGTTAGTCCAGTCCATTGTGTGCCTAAGAAAGACGGAATCACCGTTGTGCCCAATCAAAACAACGAGTTGATTCCTACACGTCTCGTTACTGGGTGGAGAGTTTGTATAGACTATCGCAAACTCAATGATGCCACGAGAAAGGATCATTTTCCTCTTCCTTTTATGGACCAAATGCTTGAACGTTTAGCGGGTAATGAATATTACTGCTTTCTAGATGGTTTCTCGGGTTATTTCCAAATACCCATTGATCCTCAAGATCAAGAGAAGACAACATTCACTTGTCCCTATGGCACATTTGCTTACAAAAGAATGCCTTTTGGCTTATGCAATGCCCCCGGGACTTTCCAAAGGTGCATGTTGGCTATCTTCCATGACATGGTTGAGCAAACCATGGAAGTCTTCATGGATGATTTCTCGGTCTTTGGGGATTCATTCTCTTCTTGCCTTGCTAATTTAGAACGTATGCTTAAGCGGTGCGAAGACACTCGTCTTGTTCTGAATTGGGAAAAATGCCATTTTATGGTAAAAGAAGGCATTGTTCTAGGGCACAAAATCTCAAAAGCCGGTCTTGAAGTGGACCGTGCTAAAGTGGATGTCATAGCCAAATTACCTCCACCTTCAACCGTGAAGGGTGTGAGAAGTTTTCTTGGTCATGCGGGCTTCTATCGTCGATTTATTCAAGACTTTTCTAAAATCGCTCGCCCAATGACCCACCTCTTGGAAAAAGATACTCCTTTTATCTTTTCCAAAGAGTGTATTGAATCATTCACCCTTTTAAGGATAAGCTCACTAAGGCACCGGTCTTGGTCACCCCTAATTGGGAGCTACCTTTCGAGTTGATGTGTGATGCTAGCGATTTTGCCATTGGAGCGGTTTTGGGCCAAAGAGTGAACAAACACTTCCAACCAATCCATTATACTAGCAAGACAATGACGGGGGCTCAATTGCATTATACGACAACCGAAAAAGAGCTTTTAGCTGTTGTCTATGCTTTTGAAAAATTTCGCCCCTATCTTGTTTTATCCACCAACATTGTATACACGGACCATTCCGCGTTGAAGTACTTGATGACTAAGCACGACTCTAAGCCAAGACTTCTTCGCTGGGTTTTACTCCTTCAAGATATTAACATTGAAATTCGTGACAAGAAGGGAGCTGAAAACCTAGCCGCGGATCATCTAAGTAGACTTGAGGATCCTTATCAAGGGGATCATCCGAATCAAGAGATCAATGACTCTTTTCCCCCTTGAGACCTTAATGTCTATAAATTCCACTCTTGATGACACCCCGTGGTTTGCCGACATTACAAACTACTTAGCGGGTGGTGTTCTCATCAAAGGATTAACATCCCAACAAAAGAAAAAGTTCTTAAACGATGTTAAGACTTACTTTTGGGATGACCCTTTTCTCTTCAAACAATGCGCTGATTTGATTATTCGCCGATGTGTTGACGGACCGACAGCTTTAGATATTTTTGAGACTTGCCACAAAGGACCCACCGGTGGTCACTTTGGTCCCAACTTCACCGCGAAGAAAGTGTTTGACTCGGGATTTTATTGGCCCACAATTTATCGTGATGCTCACGAGATGGTTAAACATTGTGATGCTTGCCAAAGACAAGGCAAGATCACACATAAAGATGAGATGCCTCAAAATTTCATACAAGAATGTGAAATCTTTGATGTATGGGGCATCGACTTTATGGGGCCATTCCCTTCTTCAAAAGGAAACAAATACGTCCTTGTCGTTGTTGACTACGTTTCAAAATAGGTTGAAGCAAAAGCTTTACCCACTAACGATGCAAGGGTAGTTTGTAACTTTTTGAAACAGCTATTCGCTAGATTCGGTGTGCCTCGTGCCATTATTAGTGATCGCGGGACTTATTTTTGCAATGACCAATTTGCTCGAGTCATGGCTAAGTATGTTATCAATCACCGTCTTTCCACCGCGTATCACCCACAAACTAATGGGCAAGCCGAGATCTCTAACCGTGGCTTAAAGCGAATTTTGGAACGTACCGTGGGAGAGCATCGTGCCTCATGGGCCGATAAACTTGATGATGCTCTGTGGGCTTTCCGTACCGCATATAAGACACCGATTGGTTGTACACCTTATCGTCTTGTGTATGGAAAAGCATGCCACCTCCCAATTGAGTTGGAGCACAAGGCCTATTGGGCCTTGAAATGGGCTAATTTTGATATCAACAACGCCGGTGACTTCAGAAAAATCCAACTAAATGAGTAAACCGAACTTCGGAATGAAGCTTATGAGAGCTCATTGATCTATAAAGAGAAGACCAAGCTCTTTCATGATGCTAAGCTCAAAAGCTGAGATTTCCACATTGGTGATAAAGTTTTACTCTTTAACTCTCATTTGAAAATCTTTTCGGGCAAACTCAAATCTCGTTGGTCCGGCCCATTCACCATTGCTCAAATTTTTCCATATGGTACTATTGAGCTTGCTCAAACCAATGGCCCAAATTTCAAGGTGAATGGTCAACGAGTGAAGTTGTACTTTGGAGAGGACATCTCTAATGAGATTCCATCCCTCTCCACCTTTCCCTTGAATTAGTTCGGGACCGAGTCAGGCTCGTGACTCGGTTAACAAAAACAAGCGCTCCTCGGGAGGCAACCCGAGTATCTATCCCCCCTTTTTCCGTTTTGTTTTATCCTAAGTGTAGGGGGAGCTATATAGGTTGCTTGTGTTTGTATGGTGATGTGATTACAGGGATAAGTGCACTTTTGGAATCTTTGAAGAACCGTGCACCCATGTTATCCGCAAATCCGGTTCTATCTCTCAACTATCGTGATTCAATTTTCTTCATACTCACATTTGAAATTGATCACTTTAGTTGTCTCCTCCTTAACTTGATTTAACCAACGTGCACAATGTCATAAGTGTAGGGGAGACTTTTCCCACATGCTTAAACATTAAGGACAATGTTTATATTAAGTGTAGGGGAGACTTCTATCGAAGCTTTAAGTGGACTTTTCCATTAAAATGCCTTCATTTAACCGGAAAATTATCTTTTTCGACATTTTTCAAATTTTTAATCTATTTTGGCCTAGTCGTATAGTAGTATTTTCCTTTGTTATCGTTATTTTATTTCTTATTTTCAATAAAGTGGTTTTAAATTTTTCAAAGTCGTGAATATTTTGACTCAACCCGAGTTTACTTATCTAAGTTTACTCTAGCTAGTATCCTTAACGTGTTTAAATCAAGTTTTGCTAGGCTTTTATATAGGGAACTTTAAAACGCGAAAGTCTTAACTCTCACGGGTTAAGAACAAGAACTTTTCGCAAGTTCCTATAATTGATCATAGAGAGTCGTTTATCAAGGGAACTTTAAAATGCGAATTCTAAACTTGAAAAAGTCTAAGAATTTGCAAGATCCTATAGATGACTCGAAAACCCAAAACTTTGATTTAATTGGCTAAGCATCCACGAGTCTCATTCCTTGAGATTTTAAACTATGGAGGACGAGATATGATAGAGTCAATTATAAGTTTGGTATTCTTTCGTGAATTTATGTGAGTTAATTTTAAGCCTATTCTCCCATCGCCTGTTAATAAATTTATCTACAATAAATAAGGTTGTACGATTTGAAAAGTTACTTAGCTTCTAGCCCAAGATCGTTTAAAAGTTGCTCGGTATTAATTAGAGTTCTAGCCAAGGCCTAACTTATTGAAGCGAGATGCGAAGATTGGCGAGTCCGAAAAGGCCCTAACAAGGCATGAGGGCTACATTTTGTTGCTAAAGATCCCAAGTGATGTGAAGAATCATTTATCAAAAATCAATATGAAGGATCGAGACACACGACGAAAAGCAAATACTCCCCTAAAGATCATGGAGAAGTCTATCCAAAAAGACCCTAACAAGGTATGAGGATAAATAGATCCAAGTCCTAAAAGGAGGCGGATCGTTGTATATCAAAATCCAAAATAAAGATTGGAGAAAAATGAAGAAGTCCTGGTCCAAGTATGAAGAATCTCTCAAAACTTCAAGTGAAGAAATTCTTATTATGAAGAGAAGACCATAATTTCAAGAACGTCTCTCAAAGATTTGAAGTATGAAGTCGCTGCCAAATATCGGTCCGAGAAAGGTCTCAAATCGTGAAGCGAGTTATGCCAAGATATGAACTTTATGAGGTCCCGAGAAGCAGTTTTAAAAGATTTTATCCTTTAGCTAACTATTGATTAAATCGTCCCACTTTATTTTCGGCTTAAATAACTATCAAAATAAGTCAAACAATGCATCCTCGTGATCATTCAAGACAATATTAAAATATAAGAGATACACCTAGGAATAAGGGAGTCTAAGTGAATAATTGAGCCACATGAGTTCGTGTTAGTTTGCTAACTTATAATAACAATGATCTCGTTTTTAAGCTTGGTATGGGGAACGTGAAACTTGAGAATGGTGAACATTCATGACAACCTAAAACCCCAATGTAAGTCTTTGAATTCTTTACTTGTTTTGTTCTTTTTGTCTCCTTAGAGCTTAGTACTTCATAAAGGCCAAGGTAGGTTATTTATGATGAGAAATGTAATATGTGCTTTGAAAATAATGCATTGCATGAGGGCATTGCAATGGTCAAGTGTAGGGGATTTGATAGGTGTGAAAACACCCATCCTTTTACCACTTATTTCATGCTAAAACGAGACCAAAACGCGTATTTAATATCATTTGTTTGGAATTATGCGTGGTTTGTGTGTTTGTTGTGTCTTCAGAGCCAACCGGATAAATATTGAAGAAAACATGGGATTGCACGGGTTTTATCGAAGAAAAAGACGAAAAGACGAAGTCTATAGTCTAAGAGATGCAAAAGATTTGAAGACAATGGGCCTATTTGAAGATTTATCAAAGAAAAGGACCAAAGATGGAAGATTTATATATGTCGAAGAACTCAAGTCTATTAAACGAAGAAATTAAAAGACGAGTTGAATCTATTCATCGACAAATCCCGAATCAAAGTCGAAAACGTCAACTTTACTGAAAAGACGAGAAGACAAAAAGAGAGGAGAAAAGCCCACTCACCAACCAACTCCAAGGCCTATAAATAGCCTCCCCTTCACAACTTTAAAACTAGTCTTCATTTTCTGTTTTTCCTTCCTTTTGTTTCGTAGGATACCAACACCCTTAAGGTGTTTGGTGATTTTTATTTTCCTTTGATTCCTTCATAAATCTTGTAAGTTTAATCTTTCCTTTTGTTTGTTAAACCTTAATCTTTCAATATCATCTTTCATTTAATCTTGTTCTTTGTTTTCTTGTTGATTCAAAGTTCTAAGTTTTTATTTTGTTGGTTTTGATCTTTAAAAACAAGTGGGTTTTGTGTTTTTGTTGATTTGGTTTGATGTTTATCATTAGTGGTTAGTCTGGTTTAATCTTTGGTTAAAACTTGGTTGATTTTGGTTAAATTCGTAGCCTTAGTTTTCCCCTGTTCTTCGTATATCTTCTGTTTACCCAGATTCCGAACCAAGGAATTTATTCCGAACCAATTGATTTTCCTTTTTTATTCCGCATGAGCTTAATATTCCGAACGAAGTATTTTTCCAAGTTATTCCGAAAGAAGGAGTTTTCCGAATGAATGATTTTTCCATTTCTTTCCGAATAAGCCAATATTCCGAGTAAGCCAATATTCCAAGTAAGGGTTTTATTCCGAACCAAGGTATATTCCGCATGAGCTGTTGTTTTTCCGAACTAAGGTATTCCGAATGAAGGATTTTTATTCCGAGTAAAGCTTATTCCGAACGAGCAAAATTATTCCGAATAAAGTCCTTTTTCCGAATCAGCAAGCATTCTGAATTAAGCAGTTTTTCATTTATTCCGGATCAGCAAGCATTCCGAACCAGTAAGATTATTCCGAATGAGAATAACATTCCGGATGAACCATTATTCCGAACCAGCAATTTTATTCTGAATCAAGGCTTTTTGGTTATTCCGGATGAGCTAGTCATTCCGCATGAACAGTATTATTCCGAATCAGCAATTTTTCCATGTTAAGGTATTTCGCTGTTTGTTTAAGTGTTTAAGTTTAATTCAAGCTTTATTTTTATTAATTGTTTTTGGCTTATTTTCACTACTTCACGCACTTACCTTTTAAGTAGATATAGATCAAAAGCTCCCCCTTTTAGTCACTAAGAACAACAATTCCACTTTGAACCGTGATCAATTCGAGAAGATACCGTGAACGAAACAACGACAAATATAATTGGGTACGAGCAACACGACAAAAGATCAAGCAACAAACCACTGTTTTTCTAACACACCAAAAATATGTTATTAATAACTTATCCTCATAACGAGAAATTAATTTTTCTCAGTCATGAGCTTGTATTAAAACATTCCAAGTTTAAGCTCAGAAAGGAAAGTGTATCTTTTAAATAAGAGAACTTTTCCTCATAACGGGAAATTCATCTTTCTCGGTCATGAGCTTTACGTTAAAACATTCAAAAGTTTTCAAGCTCATGAAAACGACTTCTAAGTAAATATCAACTTAGGACTCATTCTTCACTTAAAATGAAAGTTTATCGCTGATGGTAACTTATCCTTAACAACGGGAAGTTTAAAACTTCTCGGACTTGAGCTCGTTTAGTAAGATATTCAAATTCTTAAGCTCAAGTAATTGGTTTTCAAAATGTCGAACATAATTTTTCAAGAACTTTTCAAAAGGATTTTCTAAATCTTTCAAAATTGTGTGTTCAAAATGTTTTGATAAAAAGAGCATGTCTTCTAGAATCGATAATATTTACGATCCTAGAAATGTCGTTTAATGACAAGGGGTTGTAAATAAAGTTCGAGCAGAAGTTTAAATGATTTAAAACATGCTCAAAATGGTTTGCTATTATTTTAGGTAGTAACCCGCCTTTCATATTCAAGTCAAGTATTTCACCGGAATGCTTTGACTCAACAACGGGAATTAATTTTCTCGGGCATGGTTTATTTTTTTATAACCATGTAAGGGATTGTGTTTACGTAATAACACAATCTAACACGAATATATGTACGCATCAGTGCATTTATTTGTTAAAACAAGAGAAATCTTGTTTTTATGAAGTTATCATCTCCATAAACCGTAGCAATTTACAATTGATATCTACATACTCGACGATGTGACTACTCAAATGGTGACTACAACTCTTTAGATAGAACACGGGTCAACCGTTGAGGGGGAGCAATTGTCCAGCATTCAGAATCTTTGATGCCGAAAGTGCCATGTTCACAAATTGGTGTCAAGACAATGATATCAATCGTACACATGGTGTCAAGAGATAACTTTAGACGTGACGAGGCGACCAACATTCGTGAACAAGAACCATGTGATTCTATCATATGATGTTCTCCATCATTCAGGTCCAACCTCGTAAATTATTAATCTTGTGAATACATTATCATATATGATCTTTGCCCGTGATAAATACCTTACACTTGTGTTTAAAAGGTATTTAATTTACGTTTCGAGTACACCTTCATTAATTTGAGGGGGAGCTTGAAAATCATGAAGATAATTGGATTTGCATTTTTTTTCCCAAGTTTTCTTAAAATATTATTAAATTAATTGATATCAAAAACATCGATTGGGTTAATATTTTTAATATGGGGGGAGAAAATGTGATTTAATATGGGAAATGATTAATCACAAATGGTTTGACTTAACGTGATAGCTCATCCTGACATGTGCGAAATGTTTTCGAATATCGTGGCATATGTTAAGGGGGAGCAAAATGGATTTGCTATATCTAAAATGGAATTCATGGTGATTTATACTTACCCACAACCCATTTATTTCACGACGATGAAGATTGTGGTGACAAAAGGATGGTAGGATAGGTTAAGTCCAATGATTCTTTCAAAACCGGAGGAATCTTCCCAAGGACATTCCATAGTTAGAAATAGTAGTCCTTAGGAAAGAGGGAGAAAGATTGTGAACGTAGCTGAATGCTGACCAAGTACTTAAGTTAGCACTAGAACAGTCACAACAAGGTGCTAGTTATGACGTATTGGTAAGCATTGAAGGGGTTGAAGAATGAAAAATAATTGTAATGATAAAGGGTGAAAAGAAAGAAGCCCTCCTTACAACCTTAGGCAGAAACCGGGTCAACACATATGCTATTGAGATCATTTTTAATGATGCTAGATATTGAAGATAGACATCATGGACCCATTGATGCAATGCACAACCCATCCCAGCTAACTCATATATCTCTTAAAAGGTATTTTTTTTTATTCACACGGAAACAACGCATTATCTATCGATTTATTCACTCCGAATATATTGATATTGAAAAGGTGGCACTCCTCTCCAGCCTCCGATCACTGAAAATCCAAAATGCACGATCGAGTCTAGAGCCATTTGAGATCATCAGATATCTCATTAGGACACACTTTCATAATTCCTTGCTTCTTCACACACTATGAAAAGCAAGAAAGACATTAAGAGTCCTACGCGAAATCTTCATGATCTTGCCTGAACATCCGAGTAATACGAAAGTATTTACAATGAAGATGGAAATCCTTCTTGAGCGAATATCAAAAAGCTCATGGTAGGTGACTGGTGCGATTCTTTATGAATCAAGCTTGTGATAACTGGAAAGCAATAGTGGTTTAATTCTTAAATGAACTTAAACACATTCCAGGCCTCTACGCGATATCTCAGTGATCTTGCCAGAACACTTAGAGTGACACTCTATAGTGTTCACAGTGATGAGTGGAAACCCTTCTAGTGTTAACATCAAACAACACTTGGTAGGTAACTTGTAAGATTCTATATGAATCAAGCTCGTGTCAACTGGAAAGCAACGATGGTATGATTCTTTAATGAATCAAACTTGTTCCAGGAATCAGATTTGATGGCTTCAAATCATGCGAATAATATTATCCAAATGATTCACTCTTTATGTTCGCAGTCAGCTTTGGACGGTCGAATAAAGAGAACGGGTTTACCCGCGAATCGTGTAAAGGAGGTTCTTAATTGAGACTACCTGTCACAAGTACGATATTTAATATCGTCCAACGGTCTTCACCGACCGGAGGTAAAATGCTACCTAATTAGGTTGAAATGTTCAAAGCCGTTTCACCCGTGTCTTTGTTTTGTTGCTAATTTTCTTATGCAGCGTAACAAGAAGGTGGCAATGCGGTATCCGAGAAGAAGTCATCCACGCATGCTTATACTAAGTCATCCATGCATGCTTATACTTTCTGCACTTAATACTTCAACAAATTCAAGAAAGCCTAAATGTCAAGTCTTCCGCTGTATCAAACTCTGAAGCTTTCAAGAATTTATAAAGGTGTAAGTATGTGGAACATGAAGTCACGAGGAGGCAAATTTCACAAGTGATGAATGCACAAGGTCAATGCAAGGAAACATGCTCAAGACTATAGTCAACGATCTCATCAGCATATTCACAAGAACAAGATCGAAGACTCAAGCATAGTATGCTAGGTTTAAGATTTTGTAAAATGGTGTGACCTCCCTTAAGGGGAGATTGTTGGAAATACGTTTATCCAAAGAAAGTCCTGCTCACATCATTATTAGCATAGCTAGCTAAAGATCACGAGCTATAGACTATTTAGGACTTTGTAACTTGGACTGACCTCCCACAGGGGGGGATTGTTGGAAATACGTTTTTACGTATTTAGAAAGGATCGGTCACTCCAACGATATACACGTAGTATGGGCTCGTGATCTAGTTATGTAACAATATAACCCATAAAGCCCAAATGTAGGGTGGGCTATATATACCCCCCTCTTAGCATGTTAGGAGGGGTTGGTTCTCATTTCATTAATCAATCATACATCTTTTCTCTCATCCTCTCCTTTCTCTCTCTACTTTCTCTCTCTAAGATGTTCATCTCTCTCTCTCTCTCTTAAGATAATTCTAACACATAGACAATCCAAGGATTTCGTGGACTTACAAACGGAGTTCGTATGCTCAAGTTATGGCCAAAACGGTGAAGGTGTGTGTAAAACCGCAGCATTATCGTATCCCTAATTCGAGGATGAATTATTTTTTTAGAGGGGAAGAGTTGTAAAACCCGCATTTAAAACCCAAGAACATTAATTATGCACTGTTTCAATTTAATTATGAGTTACGTAATTAATTATTTAGAAAAATAATTAATATTTAGCTATTCAGATATTACCCAATTAATAAAAATTGGTTTGTATTTTGTTTTATCATCTTGGATATAACCTAATATTTAAAATTTGATGATATAAATAAAAAGTAATAATATGTTTTAGGTTAAACGTTGTTAGTGAGTCTAAATACACATGTTTTAAGAAACCGAATCATATTAAAGAAAATTGATATTTTTCAAAACGTAATGTATAATGCCATTATGATATATAAGTTAAATAATCAAATTAGTTAATGCAAAAACATGATTGATATTAAAACTATAATTAAGTGATGGAAAACAGTTACAAAATTGAAAAGGTCAAAAGGATGGGTCATGATCACATACCAAATCTCCTAATATCCCGTTCATACAAATTAAAAACCCTCACCCATTACTTGATCATTTGACGAAACCAAAACCCCTAAATAATAATAGAGATCCACGTGAGAATGATGTTGCATGTTTTTACATGACGTGATGACGATGAAATGTTACACCAAAATGATCGATTAAAAGTAAACCAACTGTGATCTCGAATCATGTCCGTTGGAGTAGTGGTCGATCGAGTCAATTGCGTATTCTGGCCAGAGTTCAGGTCTCGTTGGTTCGCGGTTATTGTTCGAGTTTGAGTCGAGATTTGGGTTATGTTTAGCGGTTCGGTTGTCTCTCGGTTTCTCGGTTGGCTTGTGTCTCGTTGCGTCTTAGAGTTCATGTTTCGGTTTTGATACATATTTCGTATAACCTTGAGGTAACTTCTTAGACAATATGTTAAATACATGATTAAACATCACACATAAGTATGATGTTAGATAGGCTGTTTTGAATATGCTAATATGAAATTGCTATACATAAGAATACAAACAATAATTTTCCTTGTGGTGAATCGATAAGATACAAGTTTAATCACATTCACAATACATGAAACTAAAAACTATGAGATTCATGCATAATGGTAGTATCTGATGACAAAGACTAAGCATGTGTTCCATTAATAATGGTTTCTTGTATCTAAAACCTTGTAATAAATTGGATTTCAAACTAAAACAACTTTCGTAAATATGTACATGTATATAATGGGTTGATAAAGCAAAAAGTTAATATTGATAACTATTATTGTATGCATAGAATTATTCGAATAAGTTAAGGTTGGAATAAGACTTTGATGTAGTTCGGCTGTGGCGCGTAAGGTACGGATTTTCCGTCCTTTCAGTAAGGACTTCCTTTCTATGCATGATTAGGATTCCCCGTCTTCAGCCAAATGTTTTTTTTCCCAGTATATGTTTAAGCTTATCAGTAATCATGTTAATAACTAAATAAATTGCCTGAGCATTATATACAAGCATGACCAGTTTATGTACTAGTTACGGAGGTATCGTAACCATGGCACTAGAGGCACCGGTGTCGTGACTCACATGCAGGAGAGTGATATCCTGCATCGTCCCTTCACGTTTTGGCCATTATTATTATCATGTCATGTGGGGCGTATGGATGCATCCTAGGCTTATCAGTTTACAAGTTATTAGGGTGAATGTGGTGTGTGCTCTACATCCTTCACATTGGAGCTGATCCCTCCACCCAGCACAGTATTTAGAGGTCACCCCTCTACAGTTAATTAAAGGTCACCCCTCCAGTTATTCATGCACCGTTGTTACAGCACATGACCTATATAAGCTCTGGCAATTAAAATACAGTAAATGCATGTTTTCAGATTTAACAGATAACAGTTCAGCTTTATTATTTATAAATCAGACTTTACAGATTATACACAGATTTTCGCTACAACTTTACTTATCAGTATTACAGCTCCAGTATTTCATCATTTGTTTCATTTCAGTAATTCCTTATCATGCTTTATATTCGTTCACTGAGCGTTATGCTCAGCCGTAGTTCCCTTTCATGTTCTAACGGCAGGTACACCAGGACGCTCTTAGGATTCTGAGAGCATGTGCATTTGGATGGAAGCTATCCAGACTTCTTACTTTATATACTTACATTATTCTGCTTATTTGGATATTGTTTAGTCCTTTCCTTCAATATGTTACTTTTCATGTTTTGAGCTTATGTTTGGATTGCTGATGTTTGATTCTGGTATTTCCTTTATGGTCAGTTAATGTTTTAGGACATTTACCTTATGCTTTGATGACACGCCATAAATACACGTAACGGTCCACTTATCCAAGTGGGGTGTTACAATTATGGTATCAGAGCCAGGTTTCGACCTGTAGGCTCTAATACTTGACCTGTGACTAGTGGGTAGTCACCAGGAACTTCCCAGATTTTGGTGTTGTTATCTTTCATGTTCTCATGCATTTATCAGTCAGTTTTCATCACTTATCAGTCAGTTTTCTTAAAGTTTTTGACTAAGTAAAAGGTCGGTATAGGACTGGTCATATTTAGTCGCATGTGCTTTTCATTCGAATTTTTTATTAGTAAACCGACCCATTGGCGTTTACCCTTACTCATATCAGATACATGTTTCAGTCAAATATTACTTGGTGAACCAGCCATAAACATTCACCATTATTTAGGTCAATTTTTCATGCTTTCAGTCGAATATTGTTTTGTGAACTGATCCATCGACGTTCACCTTTGCTCATATCATGACATTTTAGAAAATTTTGACAAGTATGGATTGGACTACATCCATCCATATTTAGTCCCAGATTGTAAATTTCTATACATGACAGTTCTCAGAAAATTTTGACAAGTATGGATCGAACCAGAATCGCCCATACTTAGTCACATGTTTTCTCCTTTGAATTCTGTGGATTGAACCATAGCCATCCACACCAGTTGATGTTAAACCTCAGTGGATTTTTTTTCAGGTTCTTTATAACAGTCAAATTTCATGCTCTCACGTAAAGGTTGTTTTCATGCTGAATAAGATTCATGTCTCCTTACGAGGATTATGTTTTTAGCAAAGTGATGATGTTTTCGTGATAAGATACAGAAGGACTACAGTAAAATCTTATTTCATGATAAATCATGTTCTGGTCTTCATTAGTCATGTCTTCATGCTGACCATTGTTGAAATTTCGTTTGATCATATTCGTGAACCTCTATGCAACCAACATTAAGTCTACGCAGGAATTACCAGGCAATCATGTTACTCATTTCAGATCAGTTTACTACCGTTTAAATCTATTTATTTCTTTAATCAGGTCAGACAATTGACAACAGTATCGATTCCCCCATAAAATTTCCACCAGTGTCATGTATAGTGCCGTATGCACCCCATGTACAGTGTCTCAGTTATACTTCATGTACATTATTTCATGTATACTCCACGTACAGTGTCTCAGATATGCTCCATGTGCAGTATTCACTTTATACTTCATGTACAGTAGTCCAGGTGTACTCCAGGTACCCTACTCTATGGATATTGCTAATCGATCCTCAATCATCTCAGGCGTTTCCACTTGTCGATATTCTACCAGATGCTGATGCTGCTCGTGAGTTGAATATTTTACCAGATACTGATGCTGATAACACTTTGAAGACCTCACGAATGCTGATGCTGCTGATACTTTGGATATTTCCACAAGATGCGGATGCTGCTTATATTATGAAGACTCTTCAGAGCGAGGACGAAACTATAAATTTGAAATTTCTGACAAGACTATATTTTTTTCTCAATCATTAGACACTACCATTCTATTCCATGCTTTTACTTCCCCAATTAGATGTCACACTTCACTCAGCAAATCTTTCAGTTAGAAGAGTGGGAACCGGTGACCAACCGGCCACTCAGTAGAAAGAGTTACATGAATCACGGTCATGATAACGACCGTCAGGAAACTGACAGACAAAGCAATAGTGACAACCACCATGCTTATAATTAATCAGCCAATAACTATCGGAACTCCGGTACGAACGTGACCAGAAATAAAGAGGTCAGCAGTCTAACGGGTCCACCAAACCTAGCAGTTACCAGAAATTCTTAACCCTATTCAGACTCACCCATTTAGATACATGTCCAGAAAACAGTCAAGATACAGGTCTCAAGTATCATTTTGGAAGACACATGTCAGGACACCAGTCATAGTACACGTCATACGAATACCTTCTCATAGTACGAGTCAGATTCATAACACCAATGCCTCCTAAACCAGGTCCTCCGAAATTCAGGGTACCCTCCAAGGGGGTATACCCATTCTGTTGTGCCACGCATAAATCAGACCATTACAATTCAGTTACCACCACCGGAGTATTTTTCACGTTAGACACGCAGTGTTCATTCTGTGAGGTTACAGATGAATACAATCAGTGAAAGTTGCCACGTTTACTTTGCGTATTCCTATGTCAGCTTTATCTTAAACCATGTATTACCTACCTCCCATCTAGAAAAGACTCCATAGTATCACCATATTTATAAAGGATTTTTCTCCCAGTTGAAGGCGAGATTCGTCTTACTAACCCCTGATTTGTTCATTATATTTTGCCAAAAAAATTAGTATAAATTGCTTCAGCTTTACAAGCACGTGAATTATTATATTTTAGTTGTGAAGACTTCTAATCACCATTCATGATGCGACTTCTGAAATTCCTTAAATACATGATCAACAAAATATCCTAAAGTTTCCAGATGTCATTCCAGAAGATTTTCCAGAAATTCCTTCCTAACCACGAGACATAATTTAACATCGAGCTTGTATCAAGAACAAAACCTATTTTCAAAACTCTTTATTGCAGGGTTTCAGCTGAGTTGAAAGAGCTGCAACATTTGCTGCAAGAATTATCGGAACAAGGCTTTATTCGCCCTAGCGCACCACCAGAAGGTGTATCGTTCCTATCAATCAGATGGAAGGCTGGTAACATGTGATCATATATCGACCACCGAAAACTTACCGGATCACCGTTTTGTCGACATTCATTCCACGTATAGAAATTTTATTTGATCTGCTACGATGTCTTAAACATTTTTCAAAACAATTCGCGATCAGGCAACCATCAGTGGTGAGAGTACGAACATGTTGTTTACAAGACTGCTTTTGCACACGCTGTGATCATTCAAAATTTTGATTTATAATTCTCATAATTCTGAGCTCCCAAATACTCCAGCTATAGTATGAGGTTTATGAATAATTTTTTTTCCATGAGTTCTCAGACAAAATCGCCAGTATACTCACTTATTACATCCTGTGATGCTCTAGAGAAGAACACGAGAATCATCTTCTCACACGATTCTCCGATAGGATAAACTTATATACGCAGCTTTCCGGATGTGATTTCCAGTTGAACAAGGTGGCATTTCTGGGCCACGTTATTTTAGCAGAAAGAAATTTCAGAAATACTGCGAAAGTGAAGCCATCACCAGATTGGTCAAGACCGACGTCGGTGACAAACATACAAAATCTCTAGAACTCAGAAAACTACTACCGTAGAAATTCCTGATAGTTCTCACGATCAGTCGTCCATGACTAAGGTTACGCATAAAGAAGTGAACCTACAATGAATTATGTATTCCACAAGACCCTACGCTAGTAAAGGTCTAGTTACCGGGACTCATACCTTTCTGTGAATATCCACTCAGGGTCCACCAGAATGTACCAAAATTCCAGACAGGACTTTGATAGAAGCAGTATAACACATGGCTGCAGCTATGTTCATATCTAGATGCCTGACATACCGCAGGTTCAAGATAGAACGCTGTCATGCTATTGAGTTGTTACAACCATTAGAATTCTGAACATAAATGAGACAAGATTTCATGAAGATTGTTATCAGTTTACCACAGAACTCAGTAAAGTATAATGCTATCTAAGTCATTGTCGACCATTTAAACCAGCCTATACGTGATCTTTCATTCGAATGGAGTACGCACTAGCAGATCTACAGGAAATTCAGAAATAGATCGTATAATTTCACGGTATCCCATCAACAATCATGTTAGATAGAAATTCACGTTCGCGAATCACGCTCATGTTCATGTTCACGATCACGTGTACTTTCACGTTCACGTTACGTTTACCTTCATGTTTACATCTTACGTCCATATTGTGATGATGTTGTTTCAGTCTGCATTCATGACATTGCTGTTAGCCCTAAAATGTGAGCGCCATTTATGGAATTACATTTTATTCAGATAGGCAAAACGTGGAGGGACTACTTTTGACATGTTGTCAAAGTGACCTCTTGTCTAGCCTATATATACCCCTCCATACTTCCATGAAGGGGTTAAGATTCTTCTTATTGTGTATTTCACTTTTCTCTCTAAATACACAAACTACTTTCAAGCTTTATCTTTCTCTCTCTAAAAATGTCTAAACATTTCTTTTATCCTCCCCGACCTCCGGATCACCCTATTGTTAGCTTGAATCTTATGATGATAACAATTGGTATCAGAGCTAACCGGGGGTGTTTTGTGTTTGTATTTGCTTATTTTAGTGGCTGTTATAGCTTTTTCCAGCTTATATCGAGCTTATTTTATGAGTTTTTATGTGACGGTGGTGTTGTGTTTTGCTTTTCAGTCAATATTGTCCCAAGTGTTTTGGTTATTTATCCAGTCCAAATAAATCTCAATTTCTCTTCTAAATCTAATTTCATAGTGTCTAGGGAACTGTTCTTTCGATAACAGTGTCTGTTTTTCATTTCTTTTTGCTTCTCGTCTGGCCTACTTTTCGTACCATCAAAAGCTGTAAAATGGTCTTATCAGTACTGTTTTTGCTAGCTTATTTTGGCCACAACTGATTTTCTTGAAAACAGCTTTTATAAGCTTATTTTGGAGTTTTATCTTTCTGGGTATGCATTGGATGAAGATGAATAGTACAGATCTAAAAAAAGGAAAAAAACGGGACAGATCTGAAAAAACCCAGATTTCACCATTTTCTGTGATACCAAAGAAAAAGGTCAAAACCCTCCTCTGATGCACATTGCGATGGCTTGACTACGATGGGAGTTCCCGATGACTATTCTTGATCGCATTGAGTGCGATGGAGGAATGCGATGACTCGCTGTGATGACTCGCTGCGATGACTCGCTAGGATGAGTCGTTGCGATGAGTCGCTGCGATGGGCTCATGTTGCGATGGAATTTTGTTGACTGCGATGGGTTTTCTTTTGATTGAATGCGATGGCATGGTTTTTTACATTGCGATGACTCAACATGTTGCGATGGAAACACACTGCGATGGATAGTTTTGAAAGACATTACGATGGGTGTGGTTTCTACACTGCAATGACTCATTTGAAAAAAACATTGTGACATCGTGACTTATAAAAAAAATATCGAGACCATAAAAGTCTTTCAACCATAAACAACAAACCCCGACTCTATTTTTTCCCATCGTCACATATCCATCACAACTCCTCCCACATCAAGACTCGAAATTAATAAAAGACCTCAGCTTATTTTCGTTTTCGTGTTGCACATCAAAGTAACAAATCCAAATCTTATTCAGACCCATGTCACATAATCACCAGACTTAAAAAATCAATTAAGAGATCTCAGATTAATGATTTCGTGTTATAAACTAAAGAAGTTGTGACCTTTTTAAGATCAAGATACACGAAATACAGAGTTCATCATAGATCTATAAAAGACAAAGTCTTTTCGTTTATATCCGAAAATAAGATAAGAGTTATAACAACAATGTTATCCTCTTGCCTTGTTTCGTTCAGTTAATCACGGAAACTCGACACGCAAACACATATTTTACCTACCCGAGTTCTCGTTGATTTAAGATCTTGAAGCAGTAAGATATAGTGAATTAATTGAAGCTGGTCTCGGATTAAAGAGATAAAGGTGGATTTTATGATTGATTAACATTGGTTTTTATTCGGGATGATCAAGTATTAGGAGAACTGAGATTAGATTGATCATTTTGTAATGGGATTGAAAAGAGATGCGGAGATCTCTATGTGTGAGATCAGGGTTATGTTGGTTGGTGACTGCTTTGGAAGCATCGAAAGAAAAGGAGGCTGATAAACTTGAGATTAGGGTTGACTGTGAGTTTTACTTTGGTAACCAATCCTTTATATCCCTAACCTAATGTTACTAAAATAGGTATTGCAAAGTGACTGGGCCGATCTACAACCTTAGAGTGGGCTTGTTAAAACAGTAAGAGTTATTGTAGCATTTGGATAATATGGGTTGAGTATTTATTTGGCCAGACAATTGCCATACCACTTAAACGTAGTTCTTGGGGTTATGGTGAATTAAATGGTATGATAGTGCACCGGACGTGTATTAATTTGAGCTATGATCACATTACTTTTGGTGCCAAGTATTCAGTATGTTTCGATCGAAAGTGCTTAAACGACAAAGAAGATTTTAGGTTTTAAACCTAATATTTTCGAAAAATTTTCGACGGGTCATATGACTGACGTTGAGCTTCAATGACAAGTTACCTAGACAAATTTTGTCCCTTAATGACAATTCTTTTCAGAATTTGTTCTAGTTAACGACATTCACAACACAACATCAAAGCAAACAAAACACTTAACGCTAAAACGATCCGATATAAGATTCACTTAAACGACAAACGACTAGTTTTGATTTTACAATGACAAGTGATCACGAAGTGGATTTGGTATTCTATATTTGAAGTTGAAGTGGGATTTCATGAAGGCGTCTACTTATTTCATCATCGAGCCTTCCTTCTATTTTTCTACCCCTTTTCTTCAAACCCAGTCTATCGATTGATGACTTGCTTGGGCGATAAAATTTATGATTGAGACTTGAATTATCTAGTTTCCACTGTCAAGGGGTGGATGGTCGACGACATGGATTACTATCATTTTTGGGTGTCACACGCAGTCGCTCGTGTGGATAACTTCAAGAGGTATAAGAGACTTGTTTCTGCACCGTTCTTCAATCGACATAAGTGCAAGCTTAAGTAACAAATTTGGGGGATTGTACTTCAGTTTCAAGTTTGGAATATCGGGTTTACTTCACATGTGGTCACAACAAATAGCCGAATGAATTCGAGGTTGGTTAGTTAGACAGAGAGAGATGGAATCGGCAATCAATTCTCACGGGATATTTATGAGCATCACAACGACAATGGTACTTCATAGTCTAAGCAAAAATTTTCAAAGTTTCTCAATAACTTTCAATACTTTTCAAGACATTTGCTTAAGACTAAGAACTTCTCGAGTATATGGACGTCCACGATAATGATGCTTCCGAGAGTTTGAAATCATCATGGGGGAAGATCGTGTACTTTGAAGTAATCGGATCAACTTCCAGGGGGAAGTAGTGTACATGGAATGGTATCTACTTACTTTATATGATTTTTATGAAGTATTCTACAGGCGTGAGAAGAATTGTTGCTGATTTCATGCATGTTACCCCAAACGGATTATCACCAAAACCTAAACGACATGAAACAGTATAGAAGCAGTGTTATTTGGTGTGGTTCTTCTACAAATTTCCGCTGTGCACTTTAACCGATGAGCTAGAAGATTGTTCAAACTACATCAAAGTGTCAGAATCTGCTTAAGATACAAATATTGGTTTGGGGGGAATCTGATTCAGAAACTTCGTCAAAAAGAAGTCTATGAAGAAAGTTTTTTAATACATGCTGCATGAATTGGGGGAAGTTAATCCAAATCATGCATATTACAATTGTTCCACAACAAGCAAAGACAAAGAGGATTCAAGCTGAGGTACAAGTTATGAAGACAAGAAGAATTAAAAGACATCCTCAATATTGGAAGCGCCTTGGAAGACTTTACTTTGTTGTATTTTTACTTGTTAGGAACATTGTAAGTAATTCCGTATGTCTCCACATTGGGGGAAGATTGTTAGCCCTAAAATGTGAGCGCCATTTATGGAATTACATTTTATTCAGATAGGAAAAACGTGGAGGGACTACTTTTAACATGTTGTCAAAGTGACCTCTTGTCTAGCCTATATATACCCCTCCATACTTCCATGGAGGGGTGAGGATTCTTCTTATTGTGTATTTCACTTCTCTCTCTAAATACACAAACTACTTTCAAGCTTTATCTTTCTCTCTCTAAAAATGTCTAAACATTTCTTTTATCCTCCCCGACCTCCGGATCACCCTATTGTTAGCTTGAATCTTATGATGATAACAATTGCTCACGTTCAGATTCGTGTTCCATCTCACGATATACGTTTCATAGCTTGTTACTGAATACGGTCACATAAAGCTTAAGAAACCAGAATCAATTTTAGCACAACTTTTCCATACCCAGACAGACGTTTCATATCTCAGGCCATATCGCTTGGCATTTTTTCTTCCTCAGTCAGCCTACGTTCATGATATGTCCTAGTATCACATTCACAGTATGTTTCACATATCACGTTCATGATATATTCCATGCCCAGCATTCATCAGATGATCGCGAACCACATTCACAATTTCTCACGTAGCACGTTCACAATTGTTCACGTGGTTCGTCTCAATATGTTCCCAGCAGCTTTGCTCAGAGATATAAAAGTCATCGTTTCATGTTATTTGTACTTATCGTTTCATGTATTCCTACATACTATAGCTTATTCATTCTATCAGATTCAGAAAATCCATCTGAGGTATGGAACCAGAAACAATTTAGCATCGTCAGGACAGGGTCATTAGGACCAATATTTTCATTGTGTTTAGACATTTTAAGGATTCGTTTCGAGCGGGAAGCCACTCGGAACGGAGGAGTCCATCCGGACCTCTCATCCCTTTTCCTTCAATAAATTCAGTTAAGTTCTTTCAGTCATGCTACGTTTATGTCCTCTTCAGTCTTGTCACGTTACACGTTCACTTTAGTCATATCATGTTTATACCTTTCAGCAGCATTGTGCCTTAATTCGAGGACAAATATCCTTCAGCTTATATGTCCTTTCAACTTTCATATTCTTTCAGCCTATGTGTCTTTCCCAGCTTTTATAACTTCAGCAGCTTATTACCTTTAATTCGAGGACGAATATCTCCTTTTAGAGGGGAAGAAATTGTAAAACCGCAGCATTATCGTATCCCTAATTCGAGGACGAATTATTTTTTTAGAGGGTAAGAGTTGTAAAACCCGCATTTAAAACCCAAGAACATTAATTATGCACTGTTTCAATTTAATTATGAGTTACGTAATTAATTATTCAGAAAAATAATTAATATTTAGCTATTCAGATATTACCCAATTAATAAAAATTGGTTTGCATTTTGTTTTATCATCTTGGATATAACCTAATATTTAAAATTTGATGATATAAATAAAAAGTAATAATATGTTTTAGGTTAAACGTTGTTAGTGAGTCTAAATACACATGTTTTAAGAAACCGAATCATATTAAAGAAAATTGATATTTTTCAAAACGTAATGTATAATGCCATTATGATATATAAGTTAAATATTCAAATTAGTTAATGCAAAAACATGATTGATATTAAAACTATAATTAAGTGATGGGAAACAGTTAAAAAATTGAAAAGGTCAAACGGATGGGTCATGATCACATACCAAATCTCCTAATATCCCGTTCATACAAATTAAAAACCCTCGCCCATTACTTGATCATTTGACAAAACCAAAACCCCTAAATAATAATAGAGATCCATGTGAGAATGATGTTGCATGTTTTTACATGACGTGATGACGATGAAATGTTGCACCAAAATGATCGATTAAAAGTAAACCAACTGTGATCTCGAATCATGTCCGTTGGAGTAATGGTCGATCGAGTCAATTGCGTATTCTGGCCAGAGTTCAGGTCTCGTTGGTTCGGGGTTTGTTAGCCTCAAAATATTGAGTCAAACAAGAATGCTCGGTCATATGTTTATTATGTATCGTATATTAGAACGTTGTAATAGGTAGTAGATTAGTCATGTATTACGGGCTTAACATTAAGCTAAGGTTCATTCATAAGTAACCAAAGCCCAAAAGGAAAGCCCGGCCCATTATCATATAGCCCATTATGCCACATGTAGGCAAGGCTATATAAACCTCTCCTTGCATGTAAGGAGAGGTTGGTTGGTCATTCATTTTCTCTTAATCTAATATTTCACAAGTTTACACACTTCTCTCTCTTTTCTCTCTCTAGTTTCTCTCACTAAAATTCATCTCATATCTACCTTTCTTTCTTCTTCAATCGTATAGAATCATCATATATTAGGGACAACAATTGGTATCAATCGCCATGGGGTAGTTTTTGTGATTCGTTGTTGCTATTATATTGGGTTCGTGTGATTTACACCTAACATCATTCCGAATTCAAGTTTTTTCTTGTGTTTTTTTGTGCTCCAAATCATCCTCTATTCATCTCTACATCTTTAATACGTGTGGTAAGATTTTGGTTACATTCGTTTGGTTAGAATCACGAATTCCAAGGTAAAAATCCAACCTTTCTTGTTGCTTCCAAGTCTCGGATTGTTTTTTGTGCTACGATCTGATTTTTGTGATTGCATAAACCTTGGGGGTTTCTACTTGCGATCCAAGGTCACGATCACCTCCCATGATCACTCAGTACGATCTGTGAGTCCGATCACTCAGTACGATCTGTGAGGATGATCACTCAGTACGATTGGTGAGTACGATCGTTGGATACGATCAGTGAGTACGATCGTTGGATACGATCACTGGGTACGATCGTTGGATACGATCACTGGGTACGATCATTGGATACGATAGGTGAGTACGATCAGACTGCGATCTAAGAGTACGATCCGACTACGATCTAGGAGTACGATCAGAGTACGATCTAGGAGTATGATCAGAGTGCGATCAGACTACGATCATAGAGTACGATCAGAGTGCGATCTAAGAGTGCGATGGGTGACATTGCGATGGACATCTAAATTTTGTTCGAGTGTCTTTTAGACTTAGCCACTATCTAGACTAGTCTCGGAACGTAATTTTACACGAAGATTAAAAAAAATAAATAAATAAATAAAAAGAGTTAAAATTTTTAGGTCAAGTAAAATCAAATTTTTTCCATACTAGTTTTAGGCTATTTCTAGCTCGATTTCAAAATTTGGTGATTACAAATTTTTTAGGTCTATCGTTTTGTCGGACTGAGGAATTTATTGTCGGACTGAGAAAAAATCGCATTTTTCGAAATTTCAACAACAACTCAATCACAATACAACTACTTAAGATCCACAATCAATTCATCACTTAAGAGTATATTGAGATGGATTCTACTATAGAATATCATGTGACAAACAATAACATCATGGTGGCGGGTAACAAAGAGAGACCACCAATGCTTGTGGTCGGTCGATATGCTCAATGGGCAATCATGTTTTCTTCGTTATCTTTATACAAGACCTAATGATGATGCATTGAGGCAATGTATTAACAATGGACCATATGTTTTCTCCGATATCACTGTTCCTCATACACCAGCCACTGACACTACCACAGAAGTACCCGCAACCACAAGAAAATAAACTTTATCTGATCTTACACCAGAGAAGCGTGCTTGGTATGACGCAGAAAAAGAAGCGATCTCTATGATTCTATGTGGAATTGGAGATGATATTTATTCCACGGTTGATGCATGTCCTACGGCACAAGAAATGTGGACGGCTATTGAACGCTTGCAACAAGGAGAATCACTCAACAAGCAAGATGTTAAAACAAACTTGTTTTGGAACTTTGGTAAGTTTACTGCATTGGATGGAGAATCAATTGAGTCTTATTATTCACAATTCTACAAGATGATGAACGATATGACAAGAAACAACTTGGAGGTCTCCACCATGCAAGTCAATGTGCAATTTCTTCAGCAACTTCAACCAGAGTGGACACGTTTTGTTACTTTGGTGAAACAACAGAAGCAGTTAGACAAGGTAAACTATCACACCCTCTTTGATATCTTGAAACAATTTCAGCATGAGGCAAATGAAATTCGAGCTGAACGAGTTGCAAAGACGGCTAATCCACTTGCTCTAGTGTCTACCACTCAAGATCATCGATCTCGTACTTCAAAGTCATACTCCATTCAATCATCCTCACCACGATATTCCACATCATCCAAGTCTTCATTCTCCACAAGATCACGCGGCAAAGAACCAAGAGCACCATCACCACCATCTGAGCCATCATCTGAAGAGGATAGTGATAAAGATCAAGCTCAGAAGAATCGGGAAATGAAACAACAAATTGCTTTCATTATGAAGACCTACAAGAAAATCTTCAAACCCACCAACAACAATCTTCGAACATCATCCAACACAAAGAACCAATGTGTTGAGAACCTTTCAAGGTATGACACACGTCGACGTGGTGAAAGTCCTTTTAGGTATGATCGACATAATCCAACACATGTTGAGGGTTCTGCAAGGTATGATCGACAAACTGCCAAGTATGATACTCAGAGGATTGCTGTTGCTACTGGGAATAGGGAAACTGTTGGAACGCAAGTGGTTCAACAAAGTGGCATTCAGTGTTATAATTGCCAAGGTTATGGGCATATGGCAAAGGAATGCAGAAAGCCAAAACGGGTTAGGGACTCTAGCTATCATAAAGAGAAGATGTTGTTATGTAAGAAGATGGAAGCAGGGGTCAAATTGTCGGTTGAGGAAGGAGCAATGCTTGATGATACTGATGATGAAGCCTCCGACCAAGAATTAGAATCACATTACTCGTACATGGTAAAGGTTGACGAAGTTCTCAACGTCACTGAAGATGACAATGGACCTATCTTTGACACTGAGCCACTCGATAAGGTACACACCACTGATGAATATAACGTGTTTGGTGATACTCATGAGCATAGTGAGCTACCCAATGCCATTAATGACACATGTATGACGGAAAAGGTTGATAGCAATACCACACCCGATTCATCAGACATGTGCAATAATGAGTTTGAGGATGATCAACATGCAAATGAGTATGATGATGAGGAGCGTGTCGCGCTTGCTAATTTAATTGCCAGTTTACAAAAAGATGTCAATGAAACTAGAAAAAGTCAAAAGCAATTAAAGAAGGCAAACGCAGCGCTCACTCAAATTTTTGAAGAATGCAAAGCCGCACTAATTACATCTAGTGAGACCATTGGACACTATAAAGATGAGCTTCTTCAGACAACCAAAGAACTTGAGGGGTACAAGGGTAGTGCGTTAAAAAGTCAAAATGACGATCTTGAAAAGAAATACAACGAAACTCTTGAGTTATTAAACAAAGAGAAACGTCAATTTAATGTTTTGTTAATGGATGAACGTCACAAAACGTACCTTGCTACCACTAAAGTTAACAAACTTGAACAATGGATTTCGATGGATAACACCGAGTCTGCTAAAATTCTTGATGTTAAGAAACAAGAGGTTGAAACGTTAAAACAAGATTTCAAAAGTCGACATGAAAAAGATACTAAAAAAGTAACGGAACTAGAAAAACAAGTCGAATTTTTGAAGAAAGTTGTTTATAAAACGCGTGACTCTATTCAAACTGTAAGAATGTTAGCACCTCCGTCTATGTTTAAGGGTCAAGCTAGCTTTGCAAGTCCTGATTATCTTGCCCAAGCTCAAGCTGCGAACCCACGCATTTATATGGATGAGTCCGAATGGACAGATCCTAAATATCCTCTTGGTTATGATGAGACATCCCTTTGGGAAGAGGAGAGTACATCACCGGTCAATAAAGAGTTTGTGAAACCATACAATTATGCTTATGAGAATAGTCTATATGGTCTTTTCACTACACAAAAACAAAAGTCTCGTGAGGAAATGTTTTTAGAATGCAAACAAAGAAGAATTCAATGGAAGAAAGCTTTTGCTACTAAGAAAACAAACGTTTCTAAGTTTATCAACTACTTGCCTCTTGACGCTTCTAAAAGCAAGAGTAGGCAGACATTTGGGTTTCTACAACATTACATTGATAATATTAAATCCATTGTTGACAATGAATGGAAACAACGAGAAAATGACGAGTGGAAAAAACCAATTCCTCAAGATATAACTGTGCTTATAAAACAAATCTTAATACCGAACACGACCACATTAAAAGAAAATATGCTTGAATTTGAAAGATTAATTCGGTCTGAAATGTTTGATGATTTAAAATATGTTGAGTCTATTGAGAAAGAAATTGACGATCTTCAAATGGACAAGTCCGTTTTTTCAGATGAATATGATTTACTCTTAGAAGAATGTCTCTCCAAATATATTTTGTGTGTTACTCTTCAATCTTGTGTTGATATCGATGAATATTCTGATGTTGCATGCAAATATCTTGATAAAATCAAAGAATGTGAGCGTCTTGAACTTGAGCTTTCGAAACATGAAGAAAATGTTGATAAAAAGGCTTTTGAGTTACTTCAACACAGAACTGATTTCCTTCAAAAACATTGTCATTCTCTTGAACTTGCTTTGCAAAAAGACGTTGGTAGTTTTCCACATGATAATAACTTGCAAGAAAAACTTTCCAAAACGTTTCGAGAAATGAATGAACTGAATTTGGAAATTAAAGGGTTGAAATCTCAGTTACAAGATAGGGAAATAGCGATAGCAGAGTTGAAGAAACTCGTTGCTAAGATGGGTGGGAAAATTATGGAACCTAGTGTTAAGAAACCTGTTGTAAGACAACCCAATGCGCAAAAAGTGACTAGACCCTCTGTCTTGGGAAAACCATTTGTTTTCTCTAATTCTGCATTTGTAAAACCTGCGTTTGCCCCCAAGACGGATGGGAAGGATAGGTTACCACAGAATACTCCCAAAACACATATTCGATCACCAAGCATTAAGAACACAAATGTGATTAAACCAGGGATGTATAGATTGGCCACTAAACCCACACAAAACAAACAAAGTCAATCACCTCAGACTTCTAGAAACACTAATAGACGTGTGTCTTTTACTACAGGAGTAATCCCCACTGATAGTGTTAGCCGGCCTCAGCTTAAGAGCACTCGCATGAATGAAAAGGTTTGGCAAAACAAAAGTCAAGGGAAGATGAAGACAGTAGAAGACCACCCTAGGATTTTCAATGTTTCTAAGAATAAAATGTCTGTAATAGCGTGTAATGACGATTTGAATGATCCGACTATGAATGCTTTGAATGTTAAGTTTGTTTGTGTGAAATGTGGAAAGTGTGCTAATGCTAATCATGCTATGTGTGTTTCGAATAATGTCAAAGGCGTAGATACTAGAACTAAGAAGCAATCTACGATGCCTATTAGTGCTAGAAAACCCAAACGCAAAGTGAACCATTCTGGTGTAACCCCCCTTGAGAAAAGTATTGCATCAGACTCCACCACTAAGACCACTAGAAGCAGAATTAGGGAATTATATGGGTCTGCTAGCAAATCGTGAAAATGGTGGTTTGCTAATCAATGTCCTCCTGGATATAAATGGATGCCTAAAGTTAGGACAGAAAATGTGACAACGAGTGTTAGTATGCCTTTAAATGTTGTTAAGGACACTAATGATTATACAATCACAACTACTGTGGTATCCAATTTAGCAAATGCTCCATCGTGTTCTAACTCTTCTGTAGGTGATACAAATAATTCTCTTCATACTGGACTCCGGATGCACGAAGCACATGACGGGGAATCTCAAGCTTCTAATTAACTTCGTGGAGAAGTTCCTGGGTACGATCCGATTCGGAAATGATCAATTTGCACCGATCCTAGGATATGGAGATTTGGTTCAGGGTAATATCACAATAAAAAGGGTATACTACGTCGAAGGGCTCAATCACAATCTTTTCTCGGTTGGTCAATTCTGTGATGCGGATTTGGAGGTTGCTTTCAGGAAGAAGACATGTTTTGTTCGTGATTATGATGGGAATGATTTACTTACCGGTACACGGGGTACTGATCTCTACACTATTTCACTTCAAGATACAACTTCATCAACTCCAATTTGCTTCATGGCTAAAGCTTCCACGACTCAGGCGTGGTTATGGCATCAACGTCTTTCTCATCTCAACTTTGATACCATCAACTTGCTTTCCAAGAAAGATATTGTGAGAGGCCTTCCAAGTTTTAAATTCATCAAAGATCATCTTTGTTCTTCTTGTGAGCTTTGTAAAGCTAAACGAAGTAGCTTCAAAACAAAGACCACACCAAGCTCTAAAGGACGGTTAGATCTTCTTCATATAGATCTGTGTGGTCCCATGCGTGTTCAAAGTATCAATGGGAAGAAATATATTCTAGTAATTGTCGATGATTACTCAAGGTACACATGGACTCACTTCTTGAGGTCCAAGGATGAAACACCTGAAGTTCTCATCAGCTTCCTTAAACTGATACAACATGGTCTTCAAGCTCAAGTTAAAGTGGTTCGTACTGACAGAGGTACAGAATTTTTGAATTCAAATCTGAGAAACTACTTTGAAGCCGAAGGAATTGAACATGAAACATCTATTGCTCGAACACCCGAACAAAACGGCGTTGTTGAAAGACGAAACCGTACTTTAGTTGAGGCTGCTCGAACATTATTATCTGCTTCAAAACTTCCACTATACTTTTGGGCCGAAGCCGTGTCAACCGCATGCTACACACAAAACCGCTCCTTAGTTATCCCAAGACACGAAAAGACACCATATCACATAAATCATGATCAAAAACCTTCACTCAAACACCTTCACGTTTTTGGATGTACGTGCTACATTATTCGAGATGGTGAAAATCTGGACAAGATAAAAGAGAAAGGTGATGCATGCATTCTAGTGGGATATGCAACTCAGTCTAAGGGGTATAGAGTGTCCAACAAGAGAACAAAATTGATAGTCGAGACTATTCATGTCAGATTTGATGAATTACAAGAAATGGCACTTGAACAAAACAGTTTAAGTCCCGATCCACAAAGACAAATGACTTCCGTTCACAACCACACGGAACTCAGAACTCAAGACCACAGCAATGAACTGTCAAGTTCAAAACTGGTTCCTGAACATGTTCCTAGAGCAGATATGACAGTCGACACGACAATTGAAGAGTTGGAAATGTTATATGGACCAATGTATGATGAATATTTCACGGGGGAGAAACAAGTTGTATCGCAGTCTTCCGCTGTCACTCATGATAAGAATGATGATACCGATCATCGTCAACAACCAGATACAACTTCATCCACTTCAACACGGGTTGTTGCAGATTTACCTATCACTTTAACAATCGATCCTACAACATCCACAACTACTGTCATTTCTCCAGAGAACACAAATCAAGCAGACGATGCATTATGTGACGAAGACGAATTTATCAACCCATTCGGAACACCGGTACACAAAACTGGAGAGTCTTCTACTCGCCATGTTGATCCGTCAAATATGCATATGTTCTACCAACGACATCCTTCAACACATCATTGGACCCGAGATCATCCTTTGGTTCACGTAATTGGAAACCCTTCACAGCCTGTTCGTACAAGACGACAACTCGCAACCGATGGCGATGTTTGTATGTTCGCACTCGAAGTGAGTACAGCTGAACTGAAAAACATCAAAGAAGCCATGGCTGATCATGCTTGGATCGAATCGATGACGGATGAAATTCAAAAATTTGAAAGACTTAAAGTCTGGGAACTTGTTGACAGACCATACGATGTGATTCCATTAAATCTTCGTTCGATCTGGAAAAACAAGATGGATGAAGAGAGTACGATCATCAAGAACAAAGCTAGGCTAGTGGCTAAGGGGTATGGCCAGAAAGAGGGAATTGATTTTGAAGAATCATTTGCACCAGTTGCTCGTATGGAAGCGGTTAGGATTTTCCTTGCTTATGCTGCAAATAAGGGATTTACTGTCTATCAAATGGACGTAAAGACAGCATTTCTTAACGGTCCTTTGAACGAATAAGTCTATGTCACGCAGCCGGAAGGATTCGTCAATTCTCATTATCCTGACAAGGTGTATCGTCTCCACAAAGCACTATATGGACTAAAGCAAGCTCCAAGGGCGTGCTACGACGAGCTCTCAAAATTTATGATATCCAAAGGTTTCTCAAAAGGTTCCATTGATCTAACTCTGTTTACTTATAAATATGGGGATGACATTTTGCTTGTGCAAATTTATGTTGATGACATTATTTTCGGGTCTACAAACCCAAAACTTTCAAAATGGTTTGAAAAAGTAATGCACAGCAAATTTGAAATGTCAATGATGGGTGAACTAAAATTATTTCTAGGAATTCAAGTTCACCAATCCCCAAGTGGTATCTTTATAAACCAAGCTAAGTATTGTCAAGAGATAATTAAAAAGCATGGTATGACTTCATGTGACCCCGTTGGGACACCATTATCAACCACATCGCTAGATGCTGACTTGGAGGGAAATCTCATCGATCAAACGAGATATCGTTCCATGATCGGTTCCCTCATGTACTTGACAGCAAGCAGACCTGATATTTCACATGCTACGTGTTATTGTGCACGATATCAAGCACGACCCACTGAAAAGCACCTCAAGGAGGTTAAACGGATCTTTCGGTACCTAAAGAATACCATTCATTTGGGACTCTGGTATCCGAGGGAAACCGATTTCTTTCTAACGGCCTATTCAGATTCTGATCATGCAGGGTGTCTTGATACACGAAAAAGTACTTCTGGTGGTGCACAATTTCTAGGACAGGATAAGCTTGTGGGATGGTCTTCCAAGAAGCAGGATTGCATGTCACTTTCATCAGCCGAAGCGGAGTATGTGTCTCTATCTGCGTGTTGTGCTCAAGTTCTTTAGATGAGAACACAACTCACGGATTATGGTTTCCACTTTGATAAAGTACCTATGTACTATGACTCAAAGTCAGCCATAGCCATCTCCTGCAACCCGGTACAGCATTCCCGCATGAAGCACATCGATGTCAGATACCATTTCATAAAGGAACAAGTTGAAAGAGGTATCGTTGAACTATACTTTGTTGGAACGGATTACCAATTAGCCGACTTGTTTACGAAAGCTCTGTCAAAAGATAGGTTTGAGTACCTGGTTAGGCAAATTGGTATGAGATGTTTGACTCCAGCAGACCTGGAGATTCTGGAAAAGGTGCCTGCTTGATTTATCTATCAAACATCAACCTGTAAATATCTATGAAAAAGCAAAATACAAAAATAGAAAACATATAAACACAAAACACAAAATTAAAAAATCTTTCAAAATCCAAAAATATTCTTCTCGACATGTCTTTCAGTATCGATAATATGGACGTACCTAGAAATGTCGCTCAATAACGACACGGGTGTGTACATAAAGCTCGAATGAAAGTTGTAAATATTTTTCAAAACATGTCATTTCTTTTAATAAAAGAAATTGTCTATTTTGGACAATATTTCCAAATAACGGGTAGAGCAATCTATCACGGGTTGAGCTTGTCACAAAACATTCCACGTTTTGAGCTCAACACAATGGCTTGTAATCACTTTCAGATTGCAACCCGGATCTAAATTCACGGGGGAGTGTACGCTTTAGTGCCCTTACCCTCAGCAAAAGAAGAGAAATCTTCTTACACCTGAGTGGATTCGTCAAGACATACAAAGTCAAAGAACTCAAGTTTATGATTTAGAAAAACCTCTTCGCCAAAAAGAAATAGGATTTTTCAAAAAGCGTTGAACACAATTTTTTCAAGAATTTTTCAATGATTATTCAAAATCTTTCAAAAATTGTGTGTTAAACAACTCCCATCCTCAAAAAGCGAAATATGGATCAAATCCTCACAATACAATTCAGTTAGATCAATTTTTGAGGGGGAGCACTTTAACTTCATACAAAAGATTAACACATCTTTCTCCCGGAGATTTTCAAGACTATTTTTCAAAATATATTTTAATCAAATTTGTTATCTCTAATATCAAAAGATTTTATATATTAGAGATAGGGGAGAAAATGTGATTAAAATGTGATCTTATATAAGACTCAAGCACTTTAACTCTTACCTACATGTGCGAAACACTTTCGATTATCGATGCACATGTGAAGGGGGAGCTTTTCTAAAACAACAAAACTAGCAAGGTGTTAAATGTTTTTCAAACACTTTGTTAGAATTTAAAGTGGTTTTTATGGTGACGATCAAATACCCACAACATCTTTAATTCACGACGTTATTGGTGTCAAAAGGGTGGTTAGGTTTAAGTCCTATGATCCAACCAGAGCCGGAGGGATCTTCCCAGGGATAATCCAATAGATTATTAGAAGTCCTTAAGAAAGATGGAGTAGAATGTGAACGTAGCTGAATGCCGACTAAGTACTGATGCTAGCACTGGAACAATCACAACAAGGTGCTAGTAATGATGTCTTGGTAAGCATTGAAGGGTTTGAAGAATGAAAAAGAAATGTAAGGATAAAGGGTGTAAAGAAAAAAGCCCTCCATACAACTTAGGCAGAAACCGGGTTAACACATCATGAAGACAAACTCATCATAGACCCAGTGATGTATGCACAACCCTTTCCTAGCTACTCAGGCTTCTCTCAAAAGAAGTTTGTTTTATTGTCACGGAGAACAACATGACTTCTATTGACTTTCTCACTTCGAGATAGTTGATATTGAATAGGTGGCATCTGCTCCAGCCTCCGACCACTAAAAGTGCACAAATCGATTCTAGAGCCAAGAGATCAATCAAATCTCGTTAGGACACACGGATGAAGATTAAGAGAGTCCTACGATAAATCCTTGTGATATTGCTAGAAAACTCAGAGTGATACTACTTAGTATTCACAATGATGAGTGGAAATCCTTCCAGTTTTAACATCAAACAGCACTGTGGTAGGTCATATGTAAGATTCTTCGTGAATTGAACATATGTAAAACTGAAAAGCAACAGTGGTTTGATTCTTAATTGATTCAAACTCGTTTCAGGTTTCTACGCAATATCTTTATGGTCTTGCCAGAACATTTAGAGCGATATTCATTAATATTCACAGTGACGGATAGAAATCCTTCTAGCGTTAACATCAAACAGTGCTACGGTAGGTGGCTTGTGAGATTCTTATGAATCAAGCTTGTGTCAACTGGAAAGCAACAATGGTAAGATTCTTTATGAATCACACTTGTTCCAGGAAATTGAATTGACGAATTTAATCAAGCGGATATTTATCCAATTGATTCACTCTTTATGTTCGCAGTCTTGCTTTGAGACGGTCGAGTAAAGAGAACGGCTAGTACAGCCGCGAAACCCTGTCAAGGAGATTCTTAATTGAATCTACCTATCACAGGTACGGTATTTAATATCGTATAACGGTCTTCACCGACCGGAGGTAAAACGCTACCGATTTAGGACGAATGTCAAAGCCATTCAGTCCGTGTCTATGTTTTGTCTCGAGAAGGTGGCGTCACGGTGTACTTAGCAAAGTCAAAGATTCAAAACCACATACTCATGCCTAAAGACATATTCAACAATTAATAGTGTGAGCATGTGGATAAAGACACAAGATCGTAAGATGGCAAGGACAAGTCAAGGATGATTTGAAGATCTCAAGATAAAAAGACAAAGTCGAAAGACAATGACAAAGGCTCAAAGATCACAGCATGAAGAAACAAGACTACTACTACACGTTCAAGACTCATTTAAGGCGAGATTAGTAATATTTACAATTCTCCAAATGACAAAGGGTAATGACCTCTCATAAAGGATAGTGACCTCACATTGGGGGAGATTGTTAGCCTCAAAATATTGAGTCAAACAAGAATGCTCGGTCATATGTTTATTATGTATCGTATATTAGAACGTTGTAATAGGTAGTAGATTAGTCATGTATTACGGGCTTAACTTTAAGCTAAGGTTCATTCATAAGTAACCAAAGCCCAAAAGGAAAGCTCGGCCCATTATCATATAGCCCATTATGCCACATGTAGGCAAGGCTATATAAACCTCTCCTTGCATGTAAGGAGAGGTTGGTTGGTCATTCATTTTCTCTTAATCTAATATTTCACAAGTTCACACACTTATCTCTCTTTTCTCTCTCTAGTTTCTCTCTCTAAAATTCATCTCATATCTACCTTTCTTTCTTCATTAATCGTATAGAATCATCATATATTAGGGACAACACGGTTATTGTTCGAGTTTGAGTCGAGATTTGGGTTATGTTTAGCGGTTCGGTTGTGTCTCGGTTTCTCGGTTGGCTTGTGTCTCGCTGCGTCTTAGAGTTCATGTTTCGGTTTTGATACATATTTCGTATAACCTTGAGGTAACTTCTTAGACAATATGTTAAATACACGATTAAACATCACACATAAGTATGATGTTAGATAGGCTGTTTTGAATATGCTAATATGAAATTGCTATACATAAGAATACAAACAATAATTTGCCTTGTGATGAATCGATAAGATACAAGTTTAATCACATTCACAATACATGAAACTAAAAACTATGAGATTCATGCATAATGGTAGTATCTGATGACAAAGACTAAGCATGTGTTCCATTAATAATGGTTTCTTGTATCTAAAACCTTGTAATATATTGGATTTCAAACTAAAACAACTTTCGTAAATATGTACATGTATATAATGGGTTGATAAAGCAAAACGTTAATATTGATAACTATTATTGTATGCATAGAATTATTCGAAGAAGTTAAGGTTGGAATAACGCTTTGACGTAGTTCGGCTGTGGCGCGTAAGGTACGGATTTTCCGTCCTTTCAGTAAGGACTTCCTTTCTATGCATGATTAGGATTCCCCATCTTCAGCCAAATGTTTTTTTCCCAGTATATGTTTAAGCTTATCAGTAATCATGTTAATAACTAAATAAATTGCCTGAGCATTATATACAAGCATGACCAGTTTATGTACTAGTTACGGAGGTACCGTAACCATGGCACTAGAGGCACCGGTGTCGTGACTCACATGTAGGAGAGAGATATCATGCATCGTCCCTTCACGTTTTGGCCATTATTATTATCATGTCATGTGGGGCGTATGGATGCATCCTAGGCTTATCAGTTTACAAGTTATCATGGTGAATGTGGTGTGTGCTCTACATCCTTCACATTGGAGCTGATCCCTCCACCCAACACAGTATTTAGAGGTCACCCCTCTACAGTTAATTAGAGGTCACCCCTCTACAGCATGACGAGGTCACCCCTCCCGTTATTCATGCACCGTTGTTACAGCACATGACCTATATAAGCTCTGGCAATTAAAATACAGTAAATGCATGTTTTCAGATTTAACATATAACAGTTCAGCTTTATTATTTATAAATCAGACTTTACAGATTATACACAGATTTCCGCTACAACTTTACTTATCAGTATTACAGCTCCAGTATTTCATCATCTGTTTCATTTCAGTAATTCCTTATCATGCTTTATATCCATTCACTGAGCGTTATGCTCAGCCGTAGTTCCCTTTCATGTTCTAACGGCAGGTACACCAGGACGCTCTTAGGATTCTGAGAGCATGTGCATTTAGATGGAAGCTATCCAGACTTCTTACTTTATGTACTTACATTATTCTGCTTATTTGGACTTTGTTTAGTCCTTTCCTTCAGTATTTTACTTTTCATGTTTTGGGCTTATGTTTGGATTGCCGATGTTTGATTCCGGTATTTCCTTGATGGTCATTTAATGTTTTAGGACATTTACCTTATGCTTTGATGACACGCTATAAATACACGTAACGGTCCACTTATCCAAGTGGGGTGTTACAGTGTGTCGGGAACACAAAACTTCCAACATCTGCGTTATAACTTCTTTTCTTGATTTATTTCTTGATTCCCGCCTTGAAGATCATCTTTTGATTATTATGAGCAACGAATTCATGACTCTAAGCTTCTCCAATAGTCTCCATAAGACTTGTATTTTTCGAGATTCCTTTGTATATGCATAAATCATCGTTTATTCTTTGTTTTCACTTCCCATGATTTTGGCTAACTAACAACACAAAACACAACCTCGCATATATATATGAGCCAGAAAGCTCGTTAGTTTAACAAAAAACCATGCAAAATATACGGATAACGCTCAAGAAAACATGTTGGATTTGAGCGTTATCACTCCCAAACGTATTGAAGATTTAGAATATGAAGTTGAAGGTCTTAAGTTTGGAAAAACGAACATGCAAAAGGAAGTAGAAAAATTGGTAAGGATTTATCATAAGTACGTAATGAGATTTTTGAGTTACCCAGTAGAAATTACCTTAGCTCGAGTAAGAATGTCAACAATGGAGAAACTTGTTAAGGATATTCAAGTTAGACATCGAGAAAATATCAAAGAACTTTCGGACGATATTAAGGAGCTCAAGAAAAAGAAATAGATCAGCTTATAAATATTTGAGCCTCCCTAAAAGGTTTGTGAATTCTTTAGCTTTCAGTCTTTACTTTTTTGTAACAAAGATGCTTGCCTGTCCATCAGCAAAGCAAGTTGTTAATAAATAAAAGTTTCTTTTCCATCTCCTTTCCTTGGTTTGCACGTTATAATTATAGAAAGATAAATACTTGATAAAGTATATGTGTTTAAAGAACTTTAGCAAAAGAAAGATATTCTCTTAGACTAAAAAGGATTTTTCATTCTATTTGGTTAAAGAAAGTATTAATCTAAATAAAAGATAACTAATATACATGTAGAAGCCTGCCTTATCCACGACAAGTTGTTACATATAGCCATTGTGAATTTGGAGAATATATTCATCTCATGGATTTACAAATAACCAATATGTTAGGATGTGCTTTTAAATTTTTGGAAAAATATGCTCGTAAAGCGTTATAATTATACACATATGACAAATGCTTAATAGACAAGTATATCTAAATTTCAAAAATTATTTGTCTTCTAATTTCAAAATGACACATCTAAGGACATCACCATCTTCTACTATAACAACTGATATGAGTGATTTTACTCATATCATTTGTATCTTAAAACACACAATAAATGCATATAATCAATGAAAATGCCTTGTATATGTGTTGTTTTGTTGTTTCATGTGTGTTGGTACCAAGATCACGAAAACCGGCAAGAACAACACGAGTTTGAAGAAAAAGATCAACAATGCCAAAAACGAGCTCGATTCTAGCTGATTTGATATTCATGGAGGATTTTGGACTTTGTGGGCCCCACTCTTGGTTATTGGGCTCAAAAGCCCAATAAAGGATCTTAAGTTTTCACTCTTAAAGCAAAAGCCCACAATTAAGGCCCAATACCATTATAAATGTGACGGATGGACGTTTAGTTTGGGTCCAAGCCCATTAACAACAAAAGTGACGATTGAGGAAAGGGTCCATATTCATTCCAAAGGCCCAAGCCAAAGTGTGATGGTGTAAAATCTTATTCAATTTCGGTCAAAGAGAATTGGTCAAAACAAAAGAAGAAAAAAATAAAGAGACTGAAATGTAGTATAATGCAGTTCGTTTTCTCAGTTCTTAACCAATAGAAAGTCCAACCAATTTCGAATTTTTAATTGTTCTTGGTTGTTAAGCTTGCTTGGTAATCTATTGCTAATTCAACAAAAGCTTGCCAAAAGGAAAAATAATACCTACGTATATGTAAAACAAATTGCAAATACCACGTTTTTATTCAAGTAAAATTTAAAATGCTAAACTTGAAACTAAAGGGACTGAAATTGTAAATTCTATGAAATGTAAATGCTTGAAATGTAAATTCTACAACTATAGGGACTAAAAATGCAAAACAGTAAACTATAAGGATCAAAAATGTAACAACTATAACCAACTTGCCAAAAATGTAACAAATTAACAAACTACTAACTGAAATCTAACAACTTTCAAAGTCCAGGGACCTAAACAATGCAAACCCTAAATACTTGGAAGATTAGCCAAGTTTTCAATACTGATAGAAATGAAAGGACTAAAGAGCAATTTTTGAAAGTTTTTAAACAAAAACGAGACAAGTGATACAATAAGCTCGTTCTGGCTTATTACTCAACCATATTGGATGAAACAACTTGCAAAACGTTCCAAATTCAATTTAAGCTATGTGTGTCCAAGGAATTAAGCTAAAGATGGAAAATGAGCTAATGAGTGCTTATTAATAAGCTCAAAATAAGCTACAGCTTAAACCAAACAGTCACAACTTGAATTTTTTATCAAAACTGATTAAGTACTTGATTTAAAGATTGGGAAATCAAACCAGAACCTTTTTCATCAAGAAATAAGCTTTAAAACTGAATTAAGCCCAAAAGAGCTTATGTTGACCAAGTTTGACCAGATTTTGGAAAAAGCTCAAATTTTCAAAAATCAATATTCAACACTTTGTAAACGTTTTTGTGAAAGAAAATCACTACTTCTATGAAGTGGATTTGGAGATTCAAGAAAACAGTGCCTAAAACATTACAGAAAAAGCACTTTGCTAAGACTGAACTGAAAAGCTATTTTCTGGCTTATTGTTGAATACTGTAGAAAATCCTCACTATCACAGAAACCTTAGATGTTAATTGATCTATAGAAAAAGGTTTGAGCAAAAATGATTAACTAACAAAGATGCTATAATGTTTTGAAACTTGAAAGTTCTAAAAATGCTAATTTGCAAAGACTGATGCACAAAGTTTCAAAACACAAAAGTGAGCTATTTGACTTATGAGTGGAAGATATCAGAAAAATTGAACTCAACTTGATCACACAAGACCAAAACAGGCTAAAAATCCAACTTGTTACAACTAGAACACCACAACTCTCACAATGATTATGGCTTAAACCTGTTGCCAAACACTACTTATGATCTTTTTATGAGATTTTGTGAAAGATTATTGAGCAAAAGTTTATACTGAGTTAAGAGCTATAATATCCTAAGTTTATAAACCAAGATGCAATGTATACAAGCAAGTAACAAGAGTTAAGCACTACTAATTCTCAAAATGAATAGCTAAACTTATGAAAACTGAAACAGACTAAGTATCAAGCTATAAAGCTATAACCAATTACACTAAAGCTACACAGGTCTAGAATCAATCACAACTGAACTAATCAACTTTTATCATGCCACCAAGTAAATTCTACACTAGGTATTAAGCATGGCAATTGCAATTGAGTGGAACCAAAAATGAGCAATTCAAAACCTATTGAAGTAATCCTTTGAGAAGAAGAGGAGCGCTGAGCTCTCTTGCCCTAGTGATAACCACCACCTTATCACTAGGGAACACTTAATCAACAATCTAATCAGCTACAAATCATCTACAATCTTCAATCTGCTTGAAATCTTCAAATGAACAATGGAATGAACAAAATTCTGATCAAACAGCTACCAATCTTCCTCAATGTCAATTATGATCAATTAAAGATCATAACAAACACAAATCAACAACAGGATGATCCAATAACAGCAAGTAATGAACTGGATTGATAAGAACAGAATTGGCGGGAAAGAGTAAATTTGAATTTTTATTGAGGGAAATCAGTTACAAAGTTTGTTACAAGCTATCAACTAACTAACTAACTCAAGAGTTTGTCAGACTCTTGAGTAGTTAGAGTAGAATTAAGGGAAAAAGGAAAGGAAATGGAGAACTAGGTGTTTTTTTACAAAATTAAGCTACACTTACAAATGAAGACTAAACTAGGTATTTATAGGCATGAGAGGAGAGTTAGTTGGGGTTGGTGACGTGTCAGGGCCAATCCCAGCTTGCCACGTGGAGAAATCTGCTTAATTGCATTTTGAAGGTTATGAACAGATTTGGGTGTTTTTGATTGGATGAGTGACTTGTTAATTGGTTTACACCGTTGAACTCGTCTCTCAAAATTGAGCAATATTGGTGTTTTAATCTTCCCATGAAATGGCTTCTATCAAAATCGCGATCCTGGCAATTTTTCACTTTGAAGAAGAAGACACGTGTCAATCTCTGATTAGTTGTGGGAGAGAGTTGTGGATCAAACTGTTGAGATTGTGTATTAAATGTGGCGGCGATAGTGGGCATTTATTGAGCTGAAGTGGCAATCCGTGTGAAGCATTATTCCTCTTCTCATTGGTTGAAATCTTGACACATGGATCACACTTGCATATCTTTCCAATCTTGGCAAAACAAGTCCTTCTTCTTGGCAGATTGCTGTTTTAAGCTAGGATCTTCATTCTTTTGACATTTTTGGTCCTTTAACTTTGACTCTTCAACAAAATCATCCCTTGACTGAGTTGACTTGATAGTTGACCAGGTTTGACTTGAATCTTGACTTTTACATTATTTCACTTTTAGTCCTTCAACTTTCATAACTTGTCAAGATAGGTCCTTATTCTTCAAAGTCTTGTCACTTTTGATCCTCTTTTGTCTTTTTCATCCATTTGAGCTTGATTTTTCCTTGTTTGCTTGAAAATGTATCTTCTTACCTACACAAGTGCACACAAACACAAACATACCACATAATACTGTTTTTGCCAAATAAATTGGTATTTTGCTTCATGTTTTAGGGTTATTTGTTGATAAAAGGATATGAGTTTAAGCTCATATCAGAGACGGAGGTCATTTAATAATACTCGTTTATTAACCCCACTCACCCAACTTTTAAACAGCCACCATACACGTTTTCTCTTAATTCGATACTTCCAAAGTTTCTTTTTACCTTCATCATTCTTCTCCCCAACCCTAAAACCTGAAAAAATTACTATTCCTCCAAAACCTAATTCACTGAAAGTAACAATTAAATGGGGCTTTTTGTCACATGTGTGATTCACACATGGGGGAATTAAATCCCCCATGTTTTCGGAGGAAAAGAGTGGAAGAGCAAGGCTACGTGGCAGCTTTTCATTGGCGGAAACAACACATATCAACCAATCCACCAATCGTATTAGGCCATTTCAGCAAAGAGAAAGCACAACTAGCACACTTGATTACCACGTTGGCAATCCGTGTGCTAGTAAGCTATTATCAGCCGTGAGATCAAAGAGTAGAAAGAGAGTGAAGAACAGATGCTAAATAGAGGGCCTGGATCGATTCTCTTCCTCAACAAACTCCACCTACAAGCCTCGGGTTCAACTATAAAAACCCCCTTTTTCATTGTTATTTTCATCCCTTTTTCTTCTCTTATTGTTATAATGTTAAAATATAGTTAGATAAATTATATTTCCCTTTTTTAAGAGTTTTGTAATATTTTCTGGAATTAATAAAAGTTTCCTTTGAATTTTATGCTTTTCGTGAGTTATTCTTGACTGTTAAAATATTTACAGTTTATTTTACTATCTATATTGATGTTATACAATTATTATTTGATTGAGTTTGGTAAATAGCTTAAATTAGATAATACGAGTGAGATTGGGATTAATAAGTCTAACCCCACTGGTTAGGCTAAATGCTACTTTTGGATTCGAATTATATCATTGATTTGAAGTGATTATTCGAGGGGTTTGATTTTGGCTCGTGTTTCATAAGTTTAAATGGTGGTGAAGAATGGCGTTGTCGTTTTAGTTCCAAGCCAGCTCAGCACTGCGCTTCTACACAAAGGTTTTCTCCAATAGGTTTGAGTCCATTTAATTTTTATGTTGTTTAAATTTATAAATGAATCTGTTTTGTTATCCGTTGATTGATATTGTTGATTTAATCTGCTTTTGTTTAATTTTGTTTACTGTTAATGAATCTGATTGAGTGAGTAATAATCTGATTGTTATTTGAAGTTCATGAGGTGAACTGTTTCAGTTTATGATGTTTTAAATCTTTTAAGTTATGATTGCTGAATTAAAACTGTTATACATGAGTTGTTTAAATCTGTTATGCCTATCATTTGGAATTGCTGATTATATAGTTTAATGGTAGGTAGTATTAGTAGATCTGGATCAAGCTTGCTATTAGGATGTGGAAAAACTACCTTGAGTTCTTTGTAACTGAGTTTGTCGAATTGTAGTAGCGTTTGCTGGTGTGCTTATTCTTAATTGATTCTGCTAGGTATGTTATTAGTGTTAGTTGATATTAGTTGCATCGTAGGATTTTATCGTTCTCTTATTCAGTTTGATGATTAGATGCTGCTGCGTTTTCTGGTAATTTGTGCATAATCACTTAAGTTTATTTAAACTACTGTGTCGTGTGACATTTGGTGCTGCCGCGTGTTTTTGCCATATATTTGAGAAGTCTGATTTAATTTGGAGATATAGCTGTTATGTTGGATTACTGATTTTGATTTGCTGATTTAACTTAATTTGGTATAACTGATTGATTAAAGTGATAAATTTGGTTATTTTGGTTGTTTTAAGTGATTTATTCGGTTTACTGTGTTATTTCTGTTATCTATCTGTATCACTGTATGTTTCCTAACATACATTTTGTCCAAAAATAATATTATCCAAAAATGTCCTTCCTAGGACTCGAACCCGTGACCTCACGGATGAACACCCAACGTGTTTACCATCTGAGCTGCAAGCTCTTTTGATTTAACTTTCATTCGTTTAATTAATATAGCATATTGTTTCTGGCTGATTTTGATTTTTAGTTGTGTTTTAATAAAATTTCCGTTTTAAATTGATTTTAATTAAAGTTTTCATTAAAGTAATTTTGAGTTTTAAAAAAATAATTAATAGTTTCAAAATAAAATTAAAACGTTTTTATTAATTTTAGGAATCTAATTAGTTTTAAATAAAATTAGATTTAATTAAATTTGTAGAAGTAAAATAGTTTTCATTAGATTTTAAAATAGTATAAAAAGTTATTTAAAATTAAAAAGATTAATTATTAATAGATTTTTAAGAAGTTTAATTTTTTTTATAATAGCTTTAAATTTTTAAGTAATTGTTTCTAGATTAAATAATTTAGGGTTTACGATTCATGCACTTAAGAATAAAATTAAGTTAAAATTGGTAGATTTAATTTTTAGTTTAAAAACCGAAAACAAATTCGAATCAATTGTCCAAATCGAAACAAAACGTCTCAAATTCACTCGATCTTCGTGTACAACGAACTTGGTTCACAAACGTGTTTAATTAAATCCGTCTTTGGTAATTTTAGACTATTACTTTTTCCTAAAGGTAATTTTCTAATTTACCCCATAACGTATCTAATTATCACTATACTATCACGATCACATCAAAATTTTGGCGCCGCTGCCGGGGATCTTTTGTACGATTCGTTTTCGTGGATATTTGTTGATCGTTGATTTGAAGACCCTTTCCGTCCTCGGAAAGTTTTGTTATTTTTCTATTATATAGTATGTATCGTTTTTCTCGTTTTTTGTGATTAATATATTGTATTACGTAGCACAATAATTTTACATACTTTTCAAATAAGACCTTAGTTAGGATTTCATCACCTGGCTATTGTATTCGAATCCAAAACAAAAATAAAAGGCAAAATAGATAAATACCAATAAGAAGTTTGAACTCGATTTATACAAACTATAAGGTGGGTATAAGGCGACGTGCTATAAAAGGCCGTCTAAGGAAAAAAGTTTTTAAGTTCTTTGTGCCACCTCGTTTCCCCGCTTGCTTGTGCGTATATTGAGAGGGACGACCTATTATTGGTTTGCCGACTCAAGTAGTAATTTTTGTAGTTTACTTATTGAACCTCGAGACGTTTAGGTTTTCACCTATCGTTTCAAAGTCGACCGAGGGTAATTTACTTCCATAGTAGTTATCCTTATTCCTTGTTTTTGTCGATCATTTTTTGATTGAGCAATACCAAATAAAATACCAAAAATAATCTTCCTCTTGTCTAATTTCTTTTCTTCAATCCTCTAAATTCTCGTCTTTGTAGTGTATGCAATTACGTTCTTCTAGACTTGTGATTGATTTTAATAGGCTTGAAAATATTCCTCGTAGAAATAGAAATCGTCAACAACGAATAGTGGAACCCGAGCTTCCACCTATTGTTGTAGAGATGGCCGATAACCGAACAATGGAGGAATTGCTCCGTGCACCCACCGAAGGGTATGGGGAAGCAATCGTTGTGCCGGCTATTTTGGCAGATCATTATGAGATTAAGACGGGTCTTTTATCGCTCATTCGTGTCGACCAATTTCGTGGCAATGAGACCGATAACCCGCATTCTCACATTCGGAATTTTCTTCGTATTACCTCGACTCTCAAGTTTAGAGATGTGCCGAATGACGCGATTAAGCTCATGCTTTTTCCGTACTCGCTCGAGGGTAATGCTAAGATTTGGTATGAGAAAGAACCACCGGGTTCGATCTTAACATGGGATGATTGAGTGTCTAAGTTCATGAATTATTTCTTTCCACCATCTAAGACAACACACTTTAAAAACGAGATCACTAGATTTGAACAAAAAGTGCATGAATCGTTTGGGGTTGCTTGGGAAAGATTTAAAAATTTGTTGAGACAATGTCCATACCACGGTTTCTCGGAATTGCATCAAATTAATACTTTTTATAATGGGCTTAATATGATTGAACAAGATTCGTTAAACGCCGCCGCGGGTGGTAATCTTTTAAGAAAAACTCCGAGAGACGCGTGGGGTATAATTGAGAATAAGTCTAGAGCACAATATTCATGAAACACACCGGGTGTTTCTAATGTGAATTCATTTAATCCCGAGATTGCTAGATTGGACTCTAAGATTGACACGATTTTGAATGAGCTTAGGAATAATCCTCATGGATCGATTAATATGGTTGAGAATGTTTGTGTATCATGTGGTGGAGCACATCCTAATCATGCTTGTTTAACCACGGGGTTTGATCAAGCTAGTGCTTTTGCCGCGACGGGAACTTATGGCTCCAACGGTCAAGTTCCTCGTCAAAATCATGTTGCTCCACCGGGTTTTCCACCGGTTCAAAATAGGTACAACAATGGAAACAATGGGAATAATATTAGCCGTGGTAACCAAGGGAATTATAATCAAGGAAATGGGTTTAATGCTAATCAAAACAATCAAGGTTTTCAAAGCAATAATCATAATGATTGTCAAGCTACATTAAAACGAATGAGGCAAATTTGAAGGCTTTTCAAAACAACATTCAAGGACAAATGGCAACTTTGAAAAATGAGTTTCAAAATACGATTAAAGGGCAAAACAATAAGATTGAGCTTAATCAACAAAGACTTGAACAAAACCAAAACCGTTTTGAGCAAAGATTAGAGCAAAGTCAAAATTATATGCAACAAAGTTTGGAACAAGGTCAAAATAAATTGCTTTCGATGTTTGAATCTTTTATGACCAAACCTTCCTCCTCTTCGGGTTGCTTACCTAGCAACACCATTCCAAACCCAAAGGGTGAGATGAAAGCTATAACCACACGTAGTGGGAAGGCTTTAGACGGACCTTTGCTTCCACATGTGAGTACCTCTCCGGTGAGGGAAGTGGAGCAAGAACCCAAGGTCGTTAAAGAAAAAGAAATTCCTATTTCACCAAAGGTTGACCAATTGCCTATTCCGGAACCCGAGCTTTCGAAGACTAAACCCACACTACCCTACCCTTCGAGACTTAACCAAGAGAAGCTCCGCGAAAAGTCCAATGCTCAAATGACTACTTTTTTAGAGAGAAGTTTAAGAATCTTTATATTAACGTTAGTTTCGCGGATGCATTGCTTTACATGCCTAAGTTTGCTTCGACTATTAAGAAATTGATGAACGATAATGGGAAATTGGTTGAAGTGTCTACATCTTTAGATGCTAATTGTTCTGCGGTTCTTACACAAAAGCTTCCCAAAAAGATAGGAGACCCGGGCAAGTTTGTGATACCATGTGATTTCCCTAATATGGAAGAATGCTTAGCTTTAGCCGATCTTGGTGCTAGCATTAATTTGATGCCTTTTTCCGTGTGGAAAAGGTTATCACTTCCCGAGCTTACACCTACTAAGATGACTCTCGAGCTAGCGGATCGATCGATCACCTTACCAAAAGGTATAGCCGAGGACGTGTTTGTCAAAGTAGGGAAACTCGTCTTTCCAACGGACTTTGTAGTTTGCGATAATCCCGAAGATTCTCGTGTACCACTTATTTTAGGAAGACCGTTTTTGATGACGGCTAGTGCTTTAGTTGACATGAAAGCGGGGAAATTGACTTTAAGAGTTGATGATGAAAATATCACGTTTGATATTGGTCATATCTCTAAATATTCTTCCAAGTATTACTAGGAATCAATTAATCAAATCGATGTGATTGATGTTACTTGTGAATAATATTCTCAAGAAGTTCTTGGATTCTCGGCTTCTTCTAAAAGTGGCAATCCCACTTCGTCGAATCCTAATATCTCTTTGGCTAAACCTCCACTCACTCCATTTGAGGGAGGTGACTTCATTCTTGAAGAGCTTGAGACTAATGGTTATTCAAAAATCGATAAGGAAATTGATGATTACCTTAGCACACCATTTGATCCTAGTGAGTTTGATAGTGAGAATTTTGATCCCGAGGGAGATATTGCGTTGATTGAAAAATTGTTGAATATGGATCCTTTTGAATCACCACCTATGGAATTAAAAGTTGTGAGTGAAAATGAAACTAAAGTGAAAACATCTATTGAAGAAGCACCCGAATTAGAACTTAAGGAACTTCCCACTCATTTGGAGTATGCTTTTCTTGAGGGAACAGATAAATTACCAGTGATTATTGCTAAGGGATTAAAGGAAAATGAAAAGGATGAACTTATTAAAGTGCTTAAGAAACATAAACGGGCCATTGCATGGAAAATCTCCGACATTAAGGGTATAGATCCAAAATTTTGTACTCATAAAATTCTAATGGGGGATGATTATAAACCCGCTATCCAAAATCAAAGAAGGGTCAATCCAAAGATTCATGAGGTGATAAAAAAGGAAGTCACTAAACTTCTAGACGCCGAAATGATCTACCCTATCTCGGATAGTCCTTGGGTTAGCCCCGTGCATTGTGTTCCAAAGAAAGGAGGAATGACGGTTGTTACTAATGAGGATAATGAATTGATTCCTACTAGACTTGTGACCGGTTGGCGTGTTTGTATTGACTATAGGAAACTTAATGATGCCACTAGGAAGGATCATTTTCCATTACCTTTTATGGATCAAATGTTAGAGAGACTAGCGGGGAATGAATTCTATTGCTTTTTGGATAGATTTTCCGGCTATTTCCAAATCCCCATTGACCCTCGTGATCAAGAAAAGACCACATTCACTTGTTCTTATGGAACATTTGCCTATCGTCGCATGCCTTTTGGACTATGCAATGCTCCGGGACGTTCCAAAGGTGTATGATGGCCATTTTCCATGATATGATCGAGAAAACCATGGAAGTCTTCATGGATGACTTTTCGGTTTTTGGGGAATCTTTCACTTCATGTCTCTCTAACCTTGAAAGAATGTTGTAGCGTTCTGAGGAAACGAATCTTGTGCTTAACTATGAAAAATGTCACTTCATGTGCAAAGAGGGAATTGTGTTAGGACATAAGATCTCTAAGGCCGGTATTGAGGTTGATAGGGCTAAAATCGACGTGATTGCCAAATTACCTCCACCCACCACCGTTAAGGGAGTACGGAGTTTTCTCGGCCATGCCAGCTTCTATAGACGTTTTATACAAGACTTCTCTAAGATAGCTCGGCCTATGACCCATCTTTTGGAAAAAGAGACTCCTTTCATCTTTTCGGATGAGTGTATTCAAGCCTTTGAGATGCTTAAAAGGAAATTAACCGAATCTCCAATCTTGGTTGCTCCGGATTGGGATCTACCTTTTGAAATTATGTGTGATGCTAGTGATTACGCGGTAGGTGCGGTTTTGGGGAAACGTAAATCAAAACATTTCTTGCCTATACACTATGCAAGTAAGACTATGATGGATGCTCAAACAAAGTACACTACAACAGAAAAGGAGTTACTTGCCGTTGTGTATGCTTTTGAAAAGTTTAGACCATATCTCGTCTTGTCTCAAACCATAGTGTATACGGACCACTCGGCTATCAAATATCTTATTAATAAACAAGATGCTAAGCCGAGGTTGCTCCGGTGGATTCTCCTCTTTCAAGAATTTAATGTCAAAATTCTAGACAAAAAAGGAGTCGAGAATCTCGCGGCCGATCATTTATCTCGACTTAAGAATCCTCACCAAAGCGATCGAGAGAACAAGGAAATCAATGAAACATTTCCTCTCGAGACGCTTGGTACGATTGCTTTTCGTGGTGATGATAGTACCCCATGGTTTGCGGACATCGCAAATTGCCATGCGGGGAAGTTTGTGATCAAGGGTATGTCGTCCCAACAAAAACGAAAGTTTTTCAAGGATATATCCTATTATTTTTGGGACGACCCCTATTTGTTTCGTGTGTGCGCGGATCAAGTGATTCGTAGGTGCGTGTTTGGCAAAAAAGCTCAAGATATCCTTAAATCTTGTCATAAGGGACCCACCGGGGGACATCATGGTGCCAACGTCACCGCGAAGAAAGTCTTTGATTCCGGCTTCTTTTGACCTTCCATATATCGTGATGCCCAAGACTTGATCAAGACTTGTGATGCTTGTCAACGTCAAGGAAAGAACTCACAAAGGGATGAAATGCCTCAAAACATTATCCAAGTTTGTGAAATCTTTGACATGTGGGGGATCGATTTTATGGGGCCTTTTCCATCTTCGAAAGGAAATAAGTATATTCTCGTAGCCGTGGACTATTTTTCTAAATGGGTCGAAGCTAAGGCTTTGCCCATAAATGATGCTCGAGTTGTGGTGAACTTTTTGAAACAACTCTTTGCTAGGTTTGGAACTCCGCGGGCTATTATAAGTGATCGTGGGACCCATTTTTGTAATGAACAATTTGAAAAAGTTCTAAAGAAATATGGTGTCACTCATCGACTTTCTACGGCTTATCACCCTCAAACGAGTGGTCAAGTGGAGGTTTCAAACCGAGCTCTTAAAAGGATTTTAGAGCGTTCTATTGGTGAAAATCGCACTTCATGGTCGGATAAATTGGACGATGCATTGTGGGCTTTCCGTACGGCTTACAAGACGCCAATTGGTTGTACACCATTTAGGTTAGTCTACGGAAAGGCATGCCACTTGCCAATTGAACTCGAACATAAGGCGTATTGGGCTCTTAAGCATTGTAACTTTGATTTGAGGACCGCGGGTGATCATCGCAAGGTTCAATTAAATGAACTAAGTGAATTAAGGGATCAAGCTTATGAAAATTCTTTGATCTATAAAGAAATGACTAAGAGGATTCATGACTCTAAGATCAAAAACCGCATTTTCAATGTTGGTGATCAAGTCCTCTTATTCAACTCTAGACTTAAGATTTTCTCGGGCAAGCTTAAATCCCGTTGGTCCGGACCATTCACCATTGCACAAGTTTTCCCTTATGGCACCGTTATGCTAGCTCAAAAAGACGGGCCTAACTTTAAGGTGAATGGTCATCGTGTGAAACATTACTTTGGAGGGGACATACCAACGGATGTTGTCCCGGATCTTCAAACTTTCCCTAAGGACCAATGAATACGGGGATCGAGTCGAGCTCATGACTCGGTTAACAAAAACGAGGTGCCTTGTGGGGGAGTCCCATACACTCTATCTTCTATCTCTTTTCTAACAACTAATAAGGCTTGATCTTTCAAGCTCGTGCTCGTGTTTTGTTGTGTTGTGAATCTTAGGTATGACCCTTATATTTGAAGACTCTCGTGTTCGGTTTTTGCCGGTCCACTTGATCTTCCATTCTTTGAATGCTAAAAAGGGGCACACTCTATCCCTTGATTTTTATCGACTACCGTTTTATCTTGAGGCATAATTAATAAACGGCTTATAGATTTGCGTGCTCTTTCCATGTTAGGATTTTGCATTAGACTCTTCGTATCTTAGCAAGGGGGTGTTACTCTTGAGCTAAGAAACATTGAGGACAATGTTTGGTTTTAGCATGGGGGAGTCAATCGATATAATCGCTTGCAATTGCTTTTGTCGTGTCCAAACGTAATTGTTTTTCTCGTTTTTCAATAAAATTTTAAATTTTTAGTGTTGTTTTTAAGTTTTAATAAATAAAATAAGTGCTTTTGACACAAATGTAGGCTTTCCGTTGGTGAAAATAAAAATAGTTTTTGACTCGACTTGGTTTTTACCTTAGCTTTTCCTTAACGTATTTGAATTAAGTTTTGCTAGGCTTTTATATAGGGAGCTTTAAAATGCGAAAGTCTTAATTCATACGGGTTAAGAACAAGAATTTTTCGCAAGTTCCTATAATTGATCCTAGAAAGTCGTTTATCAAGGGAACTTTAAAACGCAAATTCTAAAACTTGAAAAAGTATAAGAAGATGCAAGATCCTATAGATGACTTGAAAACCTAAAATTTTGATTTAATAGGCTAAGTATCCATTGATTTCACATTTTTTGAAATTTTACAATATGGAGAACAAGAGATGATAGAGTTCAGTCATAAGTTTCTAAAATTAACTCTTCTTTGTGCAAGTATTTTTGTGTTTGATTTAATCTCCTCGTATTTACTTTCCACACTTGAATAATAATTGCTTAATAAATGAAGTTTTTAGCGGTTTAGGCTTGATATCTTAACTCGTAACTCCTTCTTTTTCTTCCCTTGTAATTAAAGTGAGAACACATTAAGGGTGTCAGCGTCATGGACTTTTGATCATGAGATTGCGGAAATTTGGCTTACTATATATATCATATTAATAAAGAAGAATAAATAAAAACATGTTCTCTAGGAGCCTTCGGGTGGGAGTCATGTAGCACTAACTTTGTCATTAGAGCCTTAGGGTGTATGGCATGGGGACGTGTTGAATAAAAATTGCTTCATCATCATGAGCCATAAGGTGGGATGGTGATGTAAATTCCCTTATTTTTGTCCAAGGAGCCTTCGGGTGTGGATTTTAAATAAGGAGCACAATTTCATCTTAAAGAGCCACAAGGTGTTATGATGTAGTTGTTGCTAACTCCATTAATAAGGTCATAATTGACTTTGGAGGTTTTATTTTTGCTTTTAAGTAGTCCTATTAGCCAAATTTCGGGTCCGGGGATTTATCCCTCAAATCGTGTTAAGTTATCCTTGATGTGGGCTTTCTTTAGTGACAACGGTTTTTGAAGTCGAGGTTAGGTTTTGAGTGTTGAGTTTACACCGTTCTTGCCTTCATTTTTTGACTAATAAATATCAAATAAAGTCAAATGAGCCTTTGGGTGAATGACAAATAAAATCTAGAGATACAATTAGGAATAATAGGAGATTGAGTTTAACACAAATTACTTGTATGAGTTGGTTTAATTTTGGGGCTTATGATTGACAATGATCTTGTTTTTTCACTTGGCATGGAAAAGTGAAAAGTCGGAGACGATGAATCTATTTGAGTTTTATGATCCTAAAAGTTATTTTTCAAATAATGAAAGCAATACATTATGTCTTCGCAAAATAAAATGTTTCATAAGTTGAATAAAAAGTGTAGTTAGTATTTTATTTTATCATTGCGTGAGGACACGGCAATTGCTTAGCAAGGGGGAGTTTGATATGAGTGATTTTACTCATATCATTTGTATCTTAAAACACACAATAAATGCATATAATCAATGAAAATGCCTTGTATATGTGTTGTTTTGTTGTTTCATGTGTGTAGGTACCAAGATCACGAAAACCGGCAAGAACAACACGAGTTTGAAGAAAAAGATCAACAATGCCAAAAACGAGCTCGATTCTAGCTGATTTGATATTCATGGAGGATTTTGGACTTTGTGGGCCCCACTCTTGGTTATTGGGCTCAAAAGCCCAATAAAAGATCTTAAGTTTTCACTCTTAAAGCAAAAGCCCACAATTAAGGCCCAATACCATTATAAATGTGACGGATGGACGTTTAGTTTGGGTCCAATCCCATTAACAACAAAAGTGACGATTGAGGAAAGGGTCCATATTCATTCCAAAGGCCCTAGCCAAAGTGTGATGGTGTAAAATCTTATTCACTTTCGGTCAAAGAGAATTGGTCAAAACAAAAGAAGAAAAAAAAATAAAAAGACGGAGGTCATTTAATAATACTCGTTTATTAACCCACTCACCCAACTTTTAAACAGCCACCATACACGTTTTCTCTTAATTCGATACTTCCAAAGTTTCTTTTTACCTTCATCATTCTTCTCCCCAACCCTAAAACCTAAAAAAATTACTATTCCTCCAAAACCTAATTCACTGAAAGTAACAATTAAATGGGGCTTTTTGTCACACGTGTGATTCACATATGGGGGAATTAAATCCCCCATGTTTTCGGAGGAAAAGAGTGGAAGAGCAAGGCTACGTGGCAGCTTTTCATTGGCGGAAACAACACATATCAACCAATCCACCAATCGTATTAGGCCATTTCAGCAAAGAGAAAGCACAACTAGCACACTTGATTGCCACGTTGGCAATCCGTGTGCTAGTAAGCTATTATCAGCCGTGATATCAAAGAGTAGAAAGAGAGTGAAGAAAAGATGCTAAATAGAGGGCCTGGATCGATTCTCTTCCTCAACAAACTCCACCTACAAGCCTCGGGTTCAACTATAAAAACCCCATTTTCATTGTTATTCTCATCCCTTTTTCTTCTCTTATTGTTATAATGTTAAAATATAGTTAGATAAATTGTATTTCCCTTTTTTAAGAGTTTTGTAATATTTTCTGAAATTAATAAAAGTTTCCTTTGAATTTTATGCTTTTCGTGAGTTATTCTTGACTGTTAAAATATTTACAGTTTATTTTACTATCTATATTGATGTTATACAATTATTATTTGATTGAGCTCGGTAAATAGCTTAAATTAGATAATACGAGTGAGACTGGGATTAATAAGTATAACCCCACTGGTTAGGCTAAATGCTACTTTTGGATTCGAACTATATCATTGATTTGAAGTGATTATTCGAGGGGTTTGATTTTGGCTCGTGTTTCATAAGTTTAAATGGTGGTGAAGAATGGCGTTGTCATTTTAGTTCCAAGCCAGCTCAGCGCTGCGCTTCTACACAAAGGTTTTCTCCAATAGGTTTGATTCCATTTAATTTTTATGTTGTTTAAATTTATAAATGAATCTGTTTTGTTATCCGTTGATTGATATTGTTGATTTAATCTGCTTTTGTTTAATTTTGTTTACTGTTAATGAATATGATTGAGTGAGTAATAATCTGATTGTTATTTGAAGTTCATGAGGTGAACTGTTTCAGTTTATGATGTTTTAAATCTTTTAAGTTATGATTGCTGAATTAAAACTGTTATACATGAGTTGTTTAAATCTGTTATGCCTATCGTTTGGAATTGCTGATTATATAGTTTAATAGTAGGTAGTATTAGTAGATCTGGATCAAGCTTGCTATTAGGATGTGGAAAAACTACCTTGAGTTCTTTGTAACTGAGTTTGTCGAATTGTAGTAGTGTTTGCTGGTGTGCTTATTCTTAATTGATTCTGCTAGGTATGTTATTAGCGTTAGTTGATATTAGTTGCATCGTAGGATTTTAGCATTCTCTTATTCAGTTTGATGATTAGATGCTGCTGCGTTTTTTGGTAATTTGTGCATAATCACTTAAGTTTATTTAAACTGCTGTGTCGTGTGACATTTGGTGCTGCCGCGTGTTTTTGCCATATATTTGAGAAGTCTGATTTAATTTGGAGATATAGCTGTTATGTTGGATTACTGATTTTGATTTGCTAATTTAACTTAATTTGGTATAACTGATTGATTAAAGTGATAAATTTGGTTATTTTGGTTGTTTTAAGTGATTTATTCGGTTTACTGTGTTATTTCTGTTATCTATCTGTATCACTGTATGTTTCCTAACATACATTTTGTCCAAAAATAGTATTATCCAAAAATGTCATTCCTAGGACTCGAACCCGTGACCTCACGGATGAACACCCAACGTGTTTACCATCTGAGCTGCAAGCTCTTTTGATTTAACTTTCATTCGTTTAATTAATATAGCATATTGTTTTTGGCTGATTTTGATTTTTAGTTGTGTTTTAATAAAATTTCCGTTTTAAATTTATTTTAATTAAAGTTTTCATTAAAGTAATTTTGAGTTTAAAAAAATAATTAATAGTTTCAAAATAAAATTAAAATGTTTTTATTAATTTTAGGAATCTAATTTGTTTTAAATAAAATTAGATTTAATTAAATTTGTAGAAGTAAAATAGTTTTCATTAGATTTTAAAATAGTATAAAAAGTTATTTAAAATTAAAAAGATTAATTTTTAATAGATTTTTAAGAAGTTTAATTTTTTTTATAATAGCTTTAAATTTTTAAGTAATTGTTTCTAGATTAAATAATTTTGGGTTTACGATTCATGCACTTAAGGATAAAATTAAGTTAAAATTGGTAGATTTAATTTTAGTTTAAAAACCAAAAATCAATTCGAATCAATTGTCCAAATCGAAACAAAACGTCTCAAATTCACTCGATCTTCGTGTACAACGAACTTGGTTCACAAACGTGTTTAATTGAATCCGTCTTTGGTAATTTTAGACTATTACTTTTTCTTAAAGGTAATTTTCTAATTTACCCTATAACGTATCTAATTATCACTATATACTATCACGATCACATCAACAACTGAAGGACTTCAGCGAATAATTAACGATGTCGTTGCTGCAGCTTTACAAGTACCAACATTTAAAATAGTAAGGAATACTATTCCAGGGAAAAACTTTATAACTAGTCAGTTATATAAATTTCAAGGAACCGAAGATGTTACTGGTATCACTCATTGGATTGAAAGAACTGAATCGATTTTCTCCTATAATAATTGTGCTGAAGATCGCAAAGTAAAGCTTGCTATCGATACTCTAACTACTAAAGCATTATCATGATGGAGTTATTATTCTCAACTCGCTGGAATAGAAACAACTCATAAGATGAAGTAGTCAAATTTTAAGTGTCTCTTAATAATGCAATATTGTTTAAGTTTGCTGATTTTGTTGAACATATTGTTCAAGTGTTTTCAACATAATATCGAATAGGCCTTAAAAATACATGAGACGACATATTCACTAATCATCTTTACCTTAGAAGATGTCAACAAATTTTAAGAACTCTAGAAAAAATTTCCTAATTTGCAACATGTGAATATCATCATGTATATAGTGAGAGGATTTGAAATGACAAATTTTAAGAAGATAAACAAACAAGGTGGGCACGAAGGAAATATATAGTTTGACCTTATTAGTCGTGGTTATATCGGTTTATTTATCCAACTCATCATCACATCATAAAACAAACAAACAAACACATAGATCTAGTCACATCATATATAACCCGATTTGAATATTGACTAATCACTAAACTAAACAAACCCTAATTATTTTATTAACCATTCTCTCTCTCTCTCTCTCTCTCATCCGAGATTGAATAAAATTCAATTATTTTTCACACAGAGATCTCCATTGTGTGATCTGATCTTAAAAATAAAAAAATGGCGGTAGTATCACCTCTAGCGAAATATAAGTTAGTATTTCTGGGGGATCAATCAGTTGGTAAAACAAGTATCATTACCAGATTCATGTATGACAAATTCGATACCACTTATCAGGTACCGACGACTTTTTTTTTTCATCATGTTTATATTTCTTACTTAGACTATTTTTTATTTATTTTATGTTTTATGTTTTTTTTTGCATTTTACAATTTTTGATTTGCAGAACTTTATAGTAGACAATTTCTACTCCGTATTTTGCATGTTATACGGAAATTAAGCGAAATTATATTGGCTCCTGTCACATGGACCGCCTAGTTCCAGTAATCTCATAAATAATAGATTCAATAAGCTGCTAAGATATTTTTTATTCTTTAACTTATATATAAAGTGTAATAACTGACGAATCCAATACTAACAACAACAGCCGTACCCAATCCCGCCGGAGCAGGGCATGGGAAGGTGAAATGTAGACAGATCATACCCCCACGGAGAACCCGAGGGTAGGGAGTTGACTAAGAGAGAGGAGAAGAAAAGCGCTAGAACGCCGATTTATTTATTTATTTTTAGTAAAAATAAAATTTTCTCAAAAGCAAGATAGAGAAAAGGGCACAAGACACGAGAGAAAAAGAAGCAATGATACATGAGGCGGCCTGCGTGTATGTAGAGAAAACATAGGACCTACGATTAACAGAAAGTGAGAGGAAAACAACTCGTGAGTGATGAATATTAGTTCCTTATCTGATTCATTGATTGTAACACGGACCAACGGCAAGCTAGGAGGGTGGCCTAGTGGGTATAGTATAGCGTGCTAGGTTTCTGAATGTTATATATATAGAGAGAAAGCATAAGGATTGAGGAATTAATGAATTCTAGAGTTTCCCTATAAGAGATACTGAAATTATGTAATTATCTTTTGCTAAGGAGATTAAGGATATAGCCTATTTACAGAGATAAACTAACGAGGGAACCATAAATAGGTAGTGTGTTTTCGGCTAGGAAGGGCATACGATATGATGCATTGAAAGCCCTGTGGTGGGCTATTGGAAGCATAAACTCTAGTTTGGTGTGACTGTGATTGAAGATATGCAAGGACTTGAATGAAAGTGTAGTTTGTAATATACTTCTCCTAATGAGTGTTTGTTGATGAGGCTAGGTAGTATGTACTTGGAAATTTGGAATACTGGATGTTTTTGGAACATTTTTTTATATAAATATAGTTATATAGAGGAATATATGAGAGGCATACTATAAGATTTACCATTGGGTGTTCATTTTGCCGGTTGGAGTGGTTGATGATTAGACTATAGATACTGTGTCATTGGGATTATTTGCAAACATATAGGTATTACATTAATTTAGAATAAGTTGAGGGTATGGGGTGCAGTTTTAATGCGGTTATGGAAGCATAAAAAGCTGAGAGAATGTTGCGTATGTGAGATTATTACTCATAAGATAGGTAGTTCATGTGATGGTGACATGCTTCATTGGGCTTGTGTTATGGTGGATATGAAGCGCATCTCAACATGGCTGTTTCGCCGAAGTTAACACACAAGATGGGCACATACAGAATGTCTGTATTGAGAATTATGTTTGCTAATAGACTACACTCATTGTGGTGTGTTGGGTTCATGCTCTTAACTTGATGAAAATAAAAAAAATTGTTATCATCTACTTCATTTACGGAGGGTCCTATAATAAACTTGAGGGAGTCAGCACGGGCCACCTTCCAGGGATGTATCATAACTATTCATAACTATATCTTTTGATATGGTTGTGTGTCAGATACTCAATCAGCTGGTGTTTTCTTGTAAGATTGGTTGTAACCTTAATGAATTAAGGTAAATCTAACCTTCAGTTGGTATCCCCTTATAAGTTTGGTTGTAAGCTTAGAACATGGTGGCGATATTTTGCCCCCTATCATTACTTTCGTAAGGACAAGGCATCATAACTTCCTCACATCCAATTGTGAGACCCAGTTTAGAATTTAAGAGGTATTGGATTCATTTATTTATTTTCCATCAGGTAGAATAGTAGCCTTCCTTGAAAAATACATCTTTCTAAGTATATAATGTGGTCATGATGTATGATATCTGCTCCGGCTTCTCCCTGTTTTGAATTAATGTCTAAATCTGCTTGTGCTCCTTTCTGTGTTCTCATGCTCTGTGCCAATTATCCTCAGTTGTGTATGTGATTGACTCACAAGTCTGATACTTATGGTGCTTCACAATGCATCAAGAGTTTATGCTTACATTGTTATTTCTATTAATCTCAGGCTACTATTGGCATCGATTTCTTGTCTAAAACAATGTACCTGGAAGATAGAACAGTTCGATTACAGCTTTGGTAAGTTTTTCCTAGGTTTTTCATGTCTAAAAAATTTACACTTATTTTCCCTGTTGATTAATCACATAACATTTTAGGGACACTGCTGGGCAAGAGAGATTTAGAAGTCTTATCCCAAGTTATATAAGAGATTCATCAGTGGCGGTGATTGTCTATGATGTTGCCAGTAAGTTCCGATACATGTCCTTTTATTACCGAAAAAAGTAACATATATTGTAAGACGTGTTCTTGCTGGTAGTGTTCAGAACACTATGAATTGTGTTATCGCTGCGGTTATTTGTTAAGCATGGTGCTATACTTGTATGGCCTTCTATAAGCTTTCTTTGTCATTTTCAGACCGCCAGTCATTTTTGAACACTTCAAAGTGGATAGAAGAAGTACGCACTGAGCGAGGCAGTGATGTGATTATAGTCCTTGTTGGAAACAAAACTGATCTTGTTGACAAAAGGTTTGCATTTTGTTAATCTGTTTCATCATCATAGAAGAGGTTGCTTTAACACTAGCCAGTTGTTCTGTTTGGCCATTGCCTGGGCTGATTTGGATTTTTTAAATATCTAATGGGTCATTTTTATGGGTTTTTTTTTGTCATGTTTCACACTATAGCTAGAAAAATGATAAAAGTTTCGACTTGTGCAAAAATATACCTTTTTAACCAATTCCATATGGATCCCGGCACCGACTCATATCCTCCTCTAGTTTTTCAGTGCTTATGCTACCATTAGTTCTGTTCTACTGGACAAGGATGGCAGTCTTTGCTCGTTTCTGCTTTAACTAGAATTGTTGTTGAAATTCGATGGTTTGGATGATGCTGAGTTTTTGGTGGTCAAACAGGCAAGTATCAATTGAAGAAGGGGATGCAAAAGCTCGTGAACATGGAGTCATGTTTGTAGAAACCAGTGCAAAAGCAGGATTTAACATCAAGGTAACATACTCACAACCTTATTATACCCACCATTCCATAAAATCCCCAACAAATTTGCCTACACATAGTATCCCTCCTGACCAAAGGATATGCAGATATCGCAAGAACTGACTAGAGAAAGTAAGTAACACGAAATGACCTATTTATTAGTTGAAAGAACCCGAACATCTTAATAGTGGCCAAATAAAAACAAGTTGATAGTTTGATTAGCCAGTAACTATCTATTAGGCAGTAACTGTGTTGCTCGATGTTACATGGGAGAAACGTTCAGTTTCTCAAATGTAGTAAAGGTGATATAATGGTAATCATGTCGTTTTGTCTAAAAGAGAATTTATTGTTTTATTGCAGCCATTATTTCGAAAGATTGCTGCTGCCTTGCCAGGAATGGAACAACTTTCCTCTACAAAACAGGAAGACATGGTTGATGTGAATTTGAAATCTGCAGCAAATACAAACCAGTCAGATCAACAAAGTGGAGGCTGTGCATGCTAGACCGCTTCAACATCAGTTAGCCGCATTACCTGTATTTATTTAATTTTGGAACGTATTCATGCTTATTTTCTACATTTCTTTTCTTTTTCACTTCGGAAGGAATATTGTGCCTTAGGTTTTGATTAGTTTATTGTCGGGGGTGATGAAGCCAGTTCTATGTTTATCACATTACCTCCTGTATTTATTTAATTTTGGAACATCTTTTGTGAAGTAGATAGTATATGTGTCATAAGCTTTGTGGTTTATTTTAAAATTTTCTACTTATGCAAGTTTTTATGTTATACTAATAAGTTTATATAAGCTGAAACGTTTGAAATAAGGAACAGAGGTGGGCAAACTGGATTTTTTTTTAAAAACCGGATTGGATTTTAATCCGGTTCGGCGGTTTTAGTCAACTGGTCAACACTCCGGTTTGATTTAAACCGGATCGGTTAAAAACTGGTTTTTGTTTAGATTTTAATCGGTTTTTAACCGGATTTTCACCGGTTTTTAATCCGAACCCATCATTTTTTTAAACCGGTTACGAACAACCGGATCAGAATGAGAAAACCGGTTTTATAAAATCCGTTTCTTTTAAAACTAGTTTCGGATTTTTTTTTCGGACCAGATCATAAATCGGTTTTTTTGCCAACATCTAATAAGTAACAACAATCACCCGTCACCATAATTATCGATAGAGACGAAACTTGGACTAAATATTATCGGGTGTACAGAAAATTTTGAACTTTAATACTAGAAAATGACCGAGTGCATTTAATATATATTTATTAGATTATTGTTATTTTTCTTAAAAATTAGCAGCAATATATCCAAAAAAATAAAAATGCATAATGCTTTTGGACACTCACAAGAACCTCTGGTTCTGTCCCTGGTTATCGACAATTTTCATTTATTACTTATTTGTAACAAGTTTTGTTTATTAAATATTGAATAAATACTTACTAACTATACACTAAATAATAGTAGAAGGTACGGATGTGATGCAATTGCGGGTATCATGTGATTAACTGAATCTATACTATATATTAAAAAAAAAACTCTCTTTATTTTTAAAAATGTTACAAAATCAACTTACAACATTACATGCATAATGTACAAGTATATAAACATAATTAAAAACTAATTCATAATTTAATACTTATTATAAAACTAACTAATACATAATTTAATACTAATTATTAAAATTAATTAGGGTGAGGTTATTTTAAGAACAAAATAAATGTACAGAACTGCGAGAACCACCTTTTTACTCTTAATATGCACATGTATAATCATCGGGTTAGTTCATTAGATAGAAATACATGAATTTTCATTGTCGTAGGTCACTAGGAACATGTATCCTTGGACCATGCACATGTATTTGTTTTGTATGTATTATAACTATCTTTTCTTTGGATAATATGAAAACACATGTGCACTCTTCATATCGCTCATCATACTTGGATCTATAACCATTAAAACAATTATTAAATGTTAATTTAAACATAATAATGAAAATACATACACATTATTAAGAGTATAAAGGTGGTTCTCGCAGTTCTGTACATTTATTTGGTTCTGAAAATAACCTTACACAAATTAATTAATACATAATATTAAAATTAATTAATACATAGCTTAATACTCATATTAAAACTAATTAATACATAATAATTACTACACACTTAAAAAAATTATTAATACCCCACAATACTTAGAAATACTATTATATATTCACATTGTACAACAATTAAAACAATATATATCTATAAGATCGTACATATTGTCTACCTAAAATGACGAGGTTCAATTGGAAACCGGAAACCGGAGTCACAGTCGGTTCAACTAGCCAATAAAAACCGTCAGAAGACGAACCGGAGAGGACCCACCGAAATTGATAAAAATAGAACCGTTAAATTATATTGTACTACTTGTTTGTATAACACACAAATTTGTACTACTTATATAAGAGATTGCACTCACTCTCTCCAAAATTTTAAATAGTACGTTACAAGGTTTTGGTACAAATTTTACAATACAAAAGTTTCATAAATTTATTTTATTATAAATTGATGGACAATACATATTAAATGACAAAATTAATACAAATTAATATGCAACATCTATAATATTGTTATAAATTCTAATTTATTAGATACAATTATTTAAATTGTTTGCTAATGTAAGTTTAAAATCAAATTTCCGTGTTTGATTTTGAACCATTTTATAAATTTGTAATTTCGAAGACATATATCGTCTATGTATGTATTAGTACAAATTTAATGAAATACTGATCATTTTGATAATTAATTCAATTAAATCGTCCACATCAAAATAGAAAGATTTTAAGATCGTTATAATGTATGAACACGTGTAACATATAAATTAAGAAGCTTTTCTATATTATATGGTATATAATATTACGATATTATATAAATTTACAAATACCTTTCACCATCAATCATTACAATAATATGAAATGATTTATTATTGCTCAAAGTTATTTCAACTTAAAACTATCGCCATTATCTATATATATAACTACAAAACATTGCGCTTCCATAATTTTAGTTTCGTGGTATCCGCAACCGCAATGCGTGTACCCTGCTAGTAATAAAAAAAATGAAAATGACCCCGAGGCACGATTCACTCATTTCTATAGGTTTCAGTTGATTCGTTCTCGGACGGCTTTTATTTAGTAGCCAAACCGTTGGTCACTCATGTTTTCGGTTGAACCCGTTTTCTGACGGCTTTTGTGAATATATGATTTTAATTGTTGTACGGTGTGAATATAATCAATATATAATTACTATAATTTAAGCAATGAGGTGTATTAATTGTAATATTAATTCGCATTAATAATTTTTATTTTCAAGTATATATCAATTATTATTAGTTAGTATTAATTAGTTTTAATATGAGTATAAAATTGTGCTTGTATATATTAATTAACTAGCTTAAAGACCCGTCTACGTTAGGTTTACTTAGATGAGTTACTTTTATAATAAACAAATGTTAATATTTACAAAAATTATACACGTTCTGATAATAAATGAAAAAAAAATCACAAAAATAAGATGAATTATTCGATAAGCGTTTAACTTCATAATAATAGAGTTTCATTTATTTTTGTTGTCAAACTTAATGTATATGAGAGCGGTAATCAAGTCAAAATAATCATAATAATACACGTTTATTCGATAAACATATGATTCTGTACAAATCATAAAACACGTCAATTCATTTTTGTCTTGAAAACTTGATGTATGTGAGAGCGGTGCCATTGTAAAGTTTTCTTATGCATGCATAAAACCCTTTTGTCAATCACTAAGGACCTCCATCTTGAACATGTACCGTGATGCTTGAAGTCCATAATCTGTTATCATTAAAATTTAGTCAATATAGTCAGCAAGTTTTGTTGACTACGTTGATCCATGCACAAAAATAATGTTATAACTTGGCACGTCTATGCAATACTATAATTCTTCAAGTCTCTTTAGCTAATTTTATGGATGTTTTGTTATCTCATGCAAGTCTCTCCTCTTAAATGGTTTTTAACCTTCATTGCATACTCATTCTTCATTGCAAACTCACCTTAAAAAATAAACTTAATAGCCTTTGATAACACACCCTAAAAATTAGCTAACACACCAGGATGTTCATCTTAGTTTAAAGTTGAAACCTTGTCATTGTTAGGTAGATGAAGAGTAATTTGAACAGTAATTTGATATTAGAAGATACATATATTAGGTAAAAAATAGATAAGAACTACTATACTACACTTTTATATTGTTCATTGTGTGTGACATCACTTAAATGACATCCGATATATGTTGTTAGCTAAGATGAACATCAACACATGAGTTGGTAGTCATCTATTATTGTCTCGCATAACTAAGATTAAATCGTTTGATCAGTCCCATTGTACGTAGTATATAGCGTTGTCACCCTTTGTCCATCTTTCTACCCTTATAAGTTTCCATAACCTCTTTAAAGTAGTTACATTAATGTTTCTTAACTAAATTAGTAATCTATCTAAGCAACTGTTTATTCAACTTATACATGATTATATAAGCAATTTGGATAAGTAGTAGATATCTTCAAAAGTAATTTAATTACCCGTTAACGAAAAGAGATGAGAACTAAAAATATAGACACGAAAGGAAACTGATCAAACGGCTTAAATCTCGCCATTGTATTTTTTAATTGTATTTTTTATTCGAATTGCTGGGCATTGTCTTTTTTTTTTGCTGTCAACAAAAGGCACTTTTAAATCAACCCAATGACAAACACAATTTTATTTGTAAACTTCAATCACAAACACATTGGTACATTGAGTAACCCATAAGGTTCACTTAATTTTGAAAACAACATTCTCCACCCCAAATCCAAACACGCATATACTTTTTAATCATGGATAACCTTCTTCTATTATTAGATCCAAATCATTACATGTCACATTTTTTCTTAGGTGTCATACCAGTTTAATATTCATTAGGTTTAAAACATTTTGTGTATTTTATGAGTGTTTTTAAAGTCAACAACCTAAAGCTTAATGTCCAACACAACTCTCTTAACTTTCTATTAATACCAAATAATTTGATTGATTACCAACTATTTTTTAAAATATGTCAATTATCAGTGTATCAAATATGATTACAAAATCTACATTATTTGAATGTTCATATTTATTTAATACTATTGGTTTTTTTCGACCCGTTATAAATATTCAACCCAGTTTGACACTTGAAAACTTATCAATTTACATGGTTGAAATTGTCAACTCTAATACAATAAGCTAAAACTACACTTATAGGTTACCCTTAAGTTCACAACAGTGCTCCCTATTAAGAGCAATTATACAGCTTCAATATAGTCAGATCAACATCCTAATGCAAATGGGTTCTACCTTCACTATATGCAATTTTAGTAATCACGGTAAATATATATTGCAGTTTTCCATTTGAACGAATTACCAACATAATGAAGAATAACTAAAAAAATTTCTTACAAAAGACCAAAGAAATAATAAGGTAACATACCTTTCATAAGAGAGCCGAAAGTGTTATGTAATTTGCACCAGTGAAGCTAAACTTATTACTGCACCACACACTACATGAGACCTAATTTTATGCAAAACTTGGAAAATCAAGTGAATAGATTAATTTATATCAGATGGTGATAGTTGATAAGGTTAATATAGTTAACATCACATTTAGATAATTTAACCTCTTGATTGTCCGCATAATACATAATGGCAAATGCATGTCTTAGGTTTTGAAAACTCAATATTCATGTACTATCGTGTTTAACTAAAAAAACATCTTAAAATTGACATGAAACTCTTTTCTGATTTGAAACTTCAATTCATGTATGCTATTTCGCGGAACACCTATATACAAACAAACAAAAGTAGGTATTTACTTAATCATTTTAGCCTACACCTTCATGTAAATAAAAGTGATTTTGGATTCGATAAGAAAACATATCTTCACATCGACAATGAATGCGTAACATACCAATTATTTTCTGTTTCTAGTGTCGCTTATAATTAGATTCAGCTATTTAAAAAAGTCAAAGAATATGGAAATCTCAATTTGAAAACATGATGTCTAAGATATTTAACTAAAAAATATTAGCCACTTTACAATAATTGTTTCAGAAATCTCATCAAACACTATGTACGTAATAAAACACACTAAAATTCTTTTTAGTAAAAAAAAAATTAAGAAAAAAACTTACCTTTAAAAAGTGTGCTTGGAAAGAAGCGTGTCACAAAAAACTCATATTCAAACTCCTAAAACCTGCACAAAGCAAATCATATAAGTTAGAAACCAAGACGCATATATATTTAGTGCAAACCGATTGAAAGATGGATATGTAAATAAATAGAAATGTGCATCGCAAATACACAAAAACACCAACCAAATTAAGCCTATAAGCATCTATAAAAAAAGCCTATTTTTTAAAATCATATATATGCCGATATACAAAAAGCCCTTTTCAAACGATTCATAATTAAAAACAACACATAATACACATAATACAGAGCATGTGCATCGCATCGAGTTGTTGGTGTTGATGATAAAGATGGACTTAAATATATGATTTCAATTCAAACCCGTAACTTAATTTGGAGATGAATGTTTGAATTTGTCAACAACATTAATTAATCAATGTGTAACTGACGATTTTAAAAAAATGAAATCAAAACTGCTTGAACTTTTGATAGGAAATTGGAACTTAATATGGAAACATATTAATAGAGGTAGGAGAAGAGTTGAAATTATTTTAATATATATTGAAACTTATTAATATTGGAACTTTATATGGAAACATATTAATATTGAAACTTAATACGGAAACACATATCAATAAGTTTATGAGAACATTGAGATGTTAACTTTAATTTTGTTAAAATTATTTGATTTTTCTTATTTTTTTACATAAAAATATGGTTACAAAACTTGCATCTGACTTATCAATCATGCATCTATACCAAACGTGTTTTTTTAACACATTGTGTTACAAAAATTGGTTATAAAAATAAGAAACACTTTTCTTTATAAAACTTTTTATTTATAACAATAACTTTGTAAAAGTTTTTTTTTCAAGTTTACTAAAATTAAAAATAATGAAACCTTTTTTTAAGGTTAATGAAATATTGTCTTCAAAAATAAAAATAATTTGAACGTTTTTTTTTAATTTACCAAAAATAAAAAATAATAAAACGTTTTTTTGATTAAAGATTGCCGAAACATTGCATATAATTACGAATATAAAAATTTATTTTATCAATACAATGTTTTAAAAATATATTTATAAGTTCAACAAATAAAAATATATTTATAAATTCAACAAATAAATTTTTAAATGAGTTAATTTAGGCAATGCATTGAATTGTTAGTAGTATTAGAATGTTGTACATAATACTTATTTAAGGAAATGAATTTAATTCTTGCATTTAATTATTGTGTTTTATAGACTTGTAATAGATTTTGTTTTATTATATAAAATAGATAATTTCGAATTATGCTTTTTGTAATTGTACATTATGTATACATGGATGTAAGGTGAAAATTTAAATATACTAAAAATAAAATGTTAAAATGCTTTGTAACCTTATGAATAAAGAAAAGTCTATATATCGTTGGATCGCTACCACAACCAAATAATTAGTAGCTTCTTACTATTTCAACATATTCATATGTTTTGAGGGTCGTAAAAAGGAGTCTTCGTGAGAAAAGCTGAAGCTCGATTCGAGAAAGAAACAAGCCAGATATATATGTAATGATATTTTTTTACCAGCTAAAACTGAAACATACTATATAATAAAAGATTTAAACTCGGCTCGAGCAGCACATATAGCTTGACAAAAAACTTAATCAATTTTGGTTTTTTGTTAGGTTTAAGTTGGGTCCAATTTTTTATCATACCCAAACAAAGTTTAAACTAAATTAACCGAACAACTCGATAACCTAATCAATAAACAATCTCAGACCATCTAAAATATATGCCTAATTTTGTGCCTAACTTATGTGTCATAAGCTAATTGAATTGTGAATATGTAGGTCCGATTGATACAACTAATTATTTTTTGCCACACATATTTAGGCATAAAGTTAGGCATGATTTTTAAGCATGTCAATCACTTCTATATTCATAAGAAAAAGATTGAGATGCCTAAAATGTATGCTTAATTTTTTGCCTAACTTATGTATCATAAGCTTATTGAATTGTGAAGATATGAGTCCGGTTGATACAACCAATGATTTTTTGCCACACATGTTTAGGCATAAAGTTAGGCATGATTTTTAAGCATGTCAATCACTTCTCTAGTCATAGAAAAAAGATTGAGATGTGTAAAATGTATGCTTAATTTTGTGCCTAACTTATGTGTCATAAGCTTATTGAATTGTGAAGATGTGGGTCCGGTTGATACAACCAATGATTTTTTGCCACACATGTTTAGGAATGAAGTTAGGCATGATTTTTAAGCATGCCAATCACTTCTCTATTCATAGGAAAAAGTTTGAGATGCCTAAAATGTATGCCTAACTTATGTGTCATAAGCTTATTGAATTGTGAAGATGTGAGTCCGGTTGATACAACCAATGATTTTTCTGCCACACATGTTTAGGCATAAAGTTAGGCATGATTTTTAAGCATGCCAATCACTTCTATTCATAGGAAAAAGATTGAGATGCTTAAAATATATGCATAATTTTGTGCCTAACTTATGTGTCATAAGCTTATTGAATTGTGAAGATCTGGGTCCGGTTGATACAACCAATGATTTTTTGCCACACATGTTTAGGCATAAAGTTAGGCATGATTTTTAAGCATGCCAATCACTTCTCTATTCATAGGAAAAAGATTGAGATGCCTAAAATGTATGCCTAATTTATGCCTAACTTATGTGTAATAAGCTTATTGAATTGTGAAGATGTGGGTCCGGCTTATACAAGTAATGATTTTTTGTTACACATATTTAAGCATAAAATTAGACATAATTTTTAAGTATGGCAATCAGTTCTCATATGTATTAAAAGAGAATTACACAAAACCTTTCAAATATAATAAATTATCATATAAAAATAGAAAAATATATCAAAATATAATTATAATAATTTTAGGCAACTTCACACTAATAAACAAACTTTGGCCCCTGTCTAATTTATCAAGAAGGTTAAAAAACATAAGCTTTGCTTTTGGTTTCTAACTACTGTATTTGTCCTAAAATAAATGTTCGACTTTCAAAGTTATTTTTGTGCAACTTTGATTATAATTTTTTTTGAGTGTGTTATATAATATTTAATGCAAAATATATGAATAGATAGAGTTTTAACCAATGTTGCAAAACAAGGTTTACAAGGACGATTAATCTCCGATTAATAGCTACAAGGCCCTCAACCTTTCCGAGTAATGAAAAGACGATTAATAGCGGTCAATTATTGTCAACGACAGTCAAGGGAGGTCAAACTTGCCGAAAACCTGCAAATTTGGCCAAAAATACCGAAAACTCACTGTAAACTTATGTTTATCACTTATAGTAACTATTTATATGTATGATAAGTTGTATATTGATAGGTGTGTAAACACCCATCCTTTTACCACTTAATTCTGGCTAAAACGAGACCAAAACACGTATTTGATATCATTTGTTTGGAATTATGCGTGGTTTTGTGTTTATTGTGTTTTCAGAGCTAACCGGATGAATATTAAAGAAAACATGGGATTGCACGGGTTTTATCAAGGAAAAAGATTCAAGACGAAGTCTATTGTCCAAGAGATGCAAAAGATTTGAAGTCAATGGGCCTATTTGAAGATTTATCGAAGAAAAGGACCAAAGATGGAAGATTTACATATGTCGAAGAAACTCAAGTCTATTAAACGAAGAAATTAAAAGACGAGTTGAATTTAATCGTCGATAAATCCCGGATCAAAATCGAAAACGTCAACTTTTCTGAAAAGACGAGAAGACAAGAAGAAAGGGAGATAGCCCACTCACCAACCAACTACTAGGACTATAAAAGGATTCTTCCTTCACACAATTAGGGAGTTAGCTTTATTTTTCTTCTTTTCCAGTTCTTTGGTTCGTAGCATCACCAACACCATTAAGGTGTTTGGTGATTTTTAATTTTTCCTTCAATCTTGTAAGTTTTAATCATTACTCTTGTTACCTTTACATTAATCTTTCAATTCCATCTTTTCATTCATCTTGTTCATCTCCATTTTTATTCAAAGTTCTTAAGTTCTTGTGTGATTGATTTTGATCTTTTAAAAGTGGTTGAATTTGTGTTTTTATTGTTGGGATTTGTTACTTATGATATTTAAATGATTATTGGTTAATTTGGCAAAACCTTTTTGAGTATTTTGGTGATTTGATTGAAAATCGTTTTTTGCTACTGTTCTTCACCCAGATTTATTCTGAATAGCATTTCGTCTTCAACCCTTATTCGGAATATCATTTATTCCGAATAGCCATTTTACTATTTTTTTCCTTACTCGGAATGTTTTGACATTCCGAATTGAGCAGTTATTCCGAATTGAGCCTACCATCCGAATAGAGATAATATTCCGCTTAGGCCATTTTTCCGAATAGGACTTTCTTTCCGAATTGAACCTTTTATTCCGCATAGGATTGTTTTCCGAATAGAAACCTTTTTCCGAACTGAATTTTATTCCGAGTAGACCTATCTTTCCGAATAGCCTGTTTATTCCGAACTGTAATTTATTCCGCATAGGGTATGTATTCCGAATAGGGTTATTTTTCCGAGTAGGATATTTTTCAGTAAGGGTATTTTCCAGTTTAATTCTAGTGTTATGCTTTTTAATTGTTGATTGTTTTGAATTTATATCATAATTACTTTACTCATTTCCCTGTTTAGTAGATTAGAAAACCAAAACCCATTTTTGGACACCAAGAACAATTCATTCCACTTAAAGCTGAGATCAATTCGAGAGGATTCCGAGAATCGAACTTTTGAACCTAGCAAAATCTCTTGTATCAAATGGCGCCGCTGCCGGCTCTTCTCGTTAAGATCAAAAGTTTTTTGTGAGAACTTGGATTTTGGGATCCGTTCCCCGTGAACGTTAATTTTTCATAAAAATTTTCAAAAAAACAAAATCCTAAAAAATATAAAATTTTCAAAAATACAAAAAAAAAAAAACTTAAAAAAAAAAACATAAAAACCAAAAATATTTTTGCTTTGTTTTTCTTTGTTCGTTCTTTTGCAGGTGTATGCGCACTCGATCCACGTCTTATCAAGAGCCCGAGCCTCTCGATAACTTAGACATGGCTGGTGTACAAACCAACAATAACATACCACCTCCGAACAACAATAATAACAACAACAACCCGCCTTTCAACAACATGAACAATAACAACAACAATGAGCCCCTTCCGGATAATCGCCCGATGATTGAATTGCTGCAAGATCATGTAGATGGCAACACGGATCCAATTGTCATACCTCCAATTGCCGCCAACAACTTTGAGCTAAAATCAGGCTTTATCCAGATGGTCTCCGCTCAACCATTCTTGGGACGAACCATTGATGATCCACACGACCACATCAAGAGATTCTTGCAACTCACCAACACGGTCAAATTCAATGGTGTTCCACAAGAGGTTATTAGATTACAACTTTTTCCCATTTCTTTAGAGGGACAAGCCCGGCATTGGCTTGCTAAAGAACCGCCGCAGAGTATTCTCTCGTGGACGGATTTGGAGACTAAGTTCATCAATTACTTTTTCCCACCCTCTCGTACTACCGCTTTGCGGAATGAAATCATAAATTTTGAACAAAAGTACGATGAGTCGTTCAGTGAATCTTGGGATCGTTTTAAAGATCTTTTAAGAAAATGCCCACAACATGGTTTTACCAAAGTACATCAAATTAATACTTTTTACAATGGTTTAAGCATGAGTGACCAAGATTCACTGAACAGTGCCTCGGGGGGGTAATATTTTGGCTAAGACTTCCAATGCTGCTTGGGACATCATTGAGAATAAATCTTGTGTGCAAACCAAGAGTGTTCGGACCAATGTCGCTAGTGTTAGCACTAATGACAGCGACAAGCGACTTGACAAAATCACTACGCTTCTTGAATCGCTTGTCACCCACACCGTTAACAACAACAACAGCAGCAACGCTAAAAACGCTCAAGTTAACGCTGTCAGCCAACCTTGTGAGATATGCGGTGGTCCTCACTCTTACACCACTTGTACCGCCACCCAAGACTACACTGCTGAGAATGTGAATGCGGCATATGGCACCTATCCTCAACCCGCTTATCAAGCAAGACCTCAAGGTGACCGTAATTTGCTTAGCTACCGTTCTAACAATTATCTTTCCCCACCTGGTTTTCCTCCTACCAACCCAAACCAACAACCAAACCTCAATCGCCCTCCTCAACCACCACAACAACCTCGGCAACCATACATACCTCCTCACAAGCAGCAACAACCACCTCAACGAAACAATCAAGTCTACCAACAACCTGCTTACCAACCACCTGCATACAATGCTCCTCCCAACCAACCCACCGCTCTTCACCAAGAAGTGGAAACTTATATGAGGACTAACGATGTGATAGTGGGAAATCTTCAGAGAGAAGTGCTCAACCTGAAAGCAGACTTGGTCAAGCAAGGAAACGATTTGAGAGCCGACATGAGAAACACGTTGGATAGCCAAACTAATGATCTGAGGAACATGATGGCTAGTTTCTTCCAAGGTAATCAACCCTCTTCTTCGGGTACTCTTCCGAGTAACACCGTTGCGAATCCAAGAGGGGAAATGAAAGCAATCACCACTCGCAGTGGCAAAGGTACCAAGGAACCCGAGCTTCCTATACCTCCACCGGTGATTGTGACTAAGGAGAACGAGTCACCTGCTCCTATTCCTCCTCCTTCTCCTTCCCCAATTTCTCCACCTCTTCCTTCTACCCCTCCTCCACCCAAGGATGTGAGTGATCCTATTCTTCCAAAGCCTTCCTCTTCTTCCAATATACCTTATCCATCTAGGTTGAGGAAAGAGAAGAAAAAGAGCAAGGATGATATTCAGGTTTCTAACTTTCTTAAAATGTTCAAACAACTGAATTTCAATATCTCCTTCGCTGAGGCTCTCGCTCACATGCCCAAATATGCGAAAATGTTTAAAGATCTTCTGAGCGACAAGGAAAAGCTCCTCGATATTGCCAACACCCAACTTAATGAGAATTGCTCTGCAGTGCTCTTAAGGAAATTGCCAACCAAGCTTGGTGATCCGGGTCGTTTTCTTATCCCTTGCAATTTCCCAGGAGTAGAGAATTGCATGGCCCTAGCCGATCTAGGTGCCAGTATCAATCTAATGCCTTTAAGCGTTTGGAAGCAATTATCTCTCCCAGAGCTAGTCCCCACTAAAATGACTTTGGAATTGGCTAACCGTACGGTTGCTTATCCAGTGGGGATAGCCGAAGACGTCATTGTAGGAGTCGACAAATTCACCTTCCCTGTTGATTTTGTTGTCGTCGACTACGAGATGGACCCCCGTGTGCCACTAATTGTTGGTCGTCCATTCTTGAGGACCGGTCGCACTCTCATTGATGTTGAAGCCGGTGAGCTTATCATGAGAGTGGGTGACGACAAAGTAGTCTTCAACATGGGAAAGTTGTCTAAACAGCCTTACTCATATGAGAGTGTTAATTGTATTGACGTTCTCGATGAGGCTTGTGAAGAAGACTTTAATGATGCTTGCAAAAGTATTCCTACCTCTCTTCCCAATGTTGAGACCGTGTCCTCTATTGATTCATCGTTGTCTCTATTTGGAGATAGTGATTTATTTTGGAACAATCTGGAAGACACCATGGGAGATGTGAATTTAGCTACTAATGATTCTCCTATCAATGGGGATGAAGACATGAATTTCTTTGACAATCTTCTCAACGAAGACAATCCTTCTCCTCCATCCCCCACGGTCATTGCTATCGATACTCCGACTTTGAATACGCCTCCCGCCGAAAATCCTCCGGATTTAGAACTTAAGGAGTTGCCGCCCCATCTCGAGTATGTATTCCTTGAAGAAGAGAAGAAGTCGCCAGTCATCATTGCTAAGGACCTAAAGGAAGAAGAAAAAGCCCGACTTATCACCGTGTTGAAAGATCATAAGAAGGCTATTGCTTGGAAGATTTCTAATATTCGTGGAATTGATCCTCACTTCTACACACACAAAATTCTCATGGAGGACGACTTTAAGCCCACAATTCAAAGCCAACGAAGGGTGAATCCAAAAATCCATGAAGTCATCAAAACAGAAGTTATCAAACTTCTTGATGCGGGTATGATTTACCCTATTTCGGATTCACCATGGGTTAGTCCAATCCATTGTGTGCCCAAGAAGGGCGGAATAACCGTTGTTCCCAATGAACACAACGAGTTGATTTCCACTCGTCTCGTTACTAGGTGGAGAGTTTGTATAGACTACCGCAAACTCAATGATGCCACGAGAAAGGATCATTTCCCTCTACCTTTTATGGACCAAATGCTTGAACATTTAGCGGGTAATGAATATTACTGCTTTCTTGATGGTTTCTCGGGTTATTTCCAAATACCCATCGATCCCCAAGATCAAGAGAAGACTACATTTACTTGTCCCTATGGCACATTTGCTTACAAAAGAATGCCTTTTGGCTTATGTAATGCGCCCGGGACTTTCCAAAGGTGCATGTTAGCTATCTTCCATGACATGGTTGAACAAACCATGGAAGTCTTCATGGATGATTTCTCGGTCTTCGGGGATTCCTTCTCTTCTTGCCTTGCCAATTTGGAACGTATGCTTAAGCGGTGCGAAGACACTCGCCTTGTTCTAAATTGGGAAAAGTGCCATTTTATGGTAAAAGAAGGCATCGTGCTGGGACACAAGATTTCCAAAGCCGGTCTTGAAGTAGACCGTGCTAAAGTCGATGTTATCGCCAAGTTGCCTCCACCTTCAACCGTGAAGGGTGTGAGAAGTTTTCTGGGTCATGCGGGCTTCTACCGTCGATTCATCAAAGATTTTTCTCAAATCGCTCGCCCGATGACCCACCTCTTGGAAAAAGATACTCCTTTTATCTTTTCCAAAGAATGTCTTGAAGCCTTCAACTCGCTAAAGGATAAGCTAACTAAGGCACCCGTCTTGGTTACCCCTAATTGGGAGCTTCCCTTTGAATTGATGTGCGATGCTAGTGATTTTGCTATCGGAGCGGTTCTTGGACAAAGAGTGAACAAACACTTCCAACCGATCCATTACGCTAGCAAGACAATGACAGGGGCACAATTGCATTATACGACAACCGAAAAAGAGCTTCTAGCTGTTGTCTATGCTTTTGAAACATTTCGCCCCTATCTTGTCCTTTCCAACACAATTGTGTATACCGATCATTCCGCGCTGAAGTACTTGTTGACAAAGCAAGATTCCAAACCAAGACTTCTTCGCTGGGTTTTGCTGCTCCAAGAATTTAAAATCGAAATTCGCGATAAAAAAGGAGCTGAAAACCTAGCCGCGGATCATCTCAGCAGACTTGAGGATCCTTACCAAGGGGATCATCCGAGCAAAGAAATCAATGATTCTTATCCCTTGGAGACCTTAATGTCTGTAAATTCGAAATCTGATGAAACCCCGTGGTTTGCGGACTTTGCAAACTACTTGGCGGGTGGAATTCTCAAGGAAGGGTTGACGTCTCAACAAAAGAAAAAGTTCTTCACCGACATTAAGACTTACTTTTGGGACGACCCTTACCTATTCAAACAATGTGCCGACCTGATTATCCGCCGATGTGTTGATGGACCGGCAGCTTCAGAAATCCTTAATGCTTGCCACAAAGGACCCACCGGTGGTCACTTTGGTCCCAACTACACCGCCAAAAAAGTGTTTGATTCGGGATTTTATTGGCCCACCATCTATCGTGACGCTCACGATATGGTTAAACGATGTGATGCTTGCCAGAAACAAGGCAAGATCACACATAAAGATGAGATGCCTCAAAATTTCATACAAGAATGTGAAATCTTTGATGTTTGGGGTATCGACTTTATGGGGCCATTCCCTTCTTCTAAAGGAAACAAATACATCCTTGTAGCCGTTGACTACGTCTCCAAATGGGTTGAAGCCAAAGCTTTACCTACTAATGACGCAAGGGTGGTTTGTAACTTTTTGAAAGCTCTTTTCGCTAGATTCGGTGTGCCTCGAGCCATTATTAGTGATCGTGGGACTCATTTTTGCAATGACCAATTCGCAAGAGTCATGGCTAAGTATGGTGTAAATCATCGTCTTTCCACAGCCTACCACCCACAAACTAATGGCCAGGCTGAAATATCCAACCGAGGACTTAAGCGAATTCTGGAAAGAACCGTGGGAGAGCATCGTGCCTCATGGGCTGATAAACTTGATGATGCTTTGTGGGCTTTCCGTACTGCTTACAAGACCCCGATCGGCTGTACGCCTTATCGTCTTGTGTACGGGAAAGCGTGCCACCTCCCCATTGAGTTGGAGCACAAGGCTTACTGGGCCTTGAAGTGGGCCAATTTTGATATCAATCAAGCCGGTGACCTACGCAAGATCCAACTCAATGAGCTGAATGAACTCCGTAATGAGGCCTATGAAAATTCTTTAATCTATAAGGAAAGGACTAAGCTCATTCACGACTCTAAGATTAAGAACCGAGAGTTCCATGTTGGAGACAAAGTCTTACTTTTTAACTCTCGGTTGAAAATCTTCTCGGGAAAGCTCAAATCTCGTTGGTCCGACCCATTCACCATTGCCCAAATTTTTCCATATGGTACTCTCGAGCTCGCTCAACCTAATGGACCTAATTTTAAGGTGAATGGCCAACGAGTGAAGTTGTACTTTGGTGAGGACACCTCTCAGGAGGTGATTCCATCCCTCACCACGTTCCCCATGAACTAATTTTGGGTCGAGTCAGGCTTGTAACTCGGTTATCAAAAACAAGCGCTCCTCGGGAGGCAGCCCGAGTATCTATCCTTTTATGTTTTAACCTCCTAAGTGTAGGGGGACCTACATAGGTGTTTGTGTTTGTATGGTGATGTGATTATAGGGATAACTGCACTCTTGGAATCTTTGAAGAACCGTGCTCCCGTGTTATCCGAAATCCGGTTCTATCTCTCTACTATCGTGATTCAATTTTCTTCATACTCACATTTGAAATTGATCACTTTAGTCGTCTCTTCCTTAACTCGAGTTAACCAACGTGCAAAATGTCATAAGTGTAGGGGAGACTTTTCCCACATGCTTAAACATTGAGGACAATGTTTATCTTAAGTGTAGGGGGGACTTCTTTCGAAGTTTTAAGTGGACTTTTCCATTAAAATGCCTTCATTTAACCGGAAAATCATATTTTTCAACATTTTTCAAATTTTTTATTAACTTTGGCCATTTAGTTGTAATTTTTAAATTTTTATCGTTGCTTTCATATGTATATATTCCACAATAAAGTCAAAAATATTTATAAAGTGGTGTAGCTAGTTTAGAAGTCTTTGATCTATTAGGCCCGTTGCGGTTATTTTGACTCAACCCGAAGAGACTTATCCAAGTTTATTCTAGCTAGTATCCTTAACCATGTAGACCTTAATTGGTTTATTAGGCTAAGTATCCACGAGTCTCATTACTTGAGATTTTAAATTGTGGAGAACGAGAAATGATAGAGTCAATTATAAGTCGGTATTCTTGCGCAAGCTCACTTGGTGTAACTATTTGCCTATTCTCCCATCACTTGCTAATAATTTATGTGCAATAAGTAAGGTCGTACGATTTGAAAAGTTACTTAGCTTCTAGCCCAAGATCGTTTAAAAGTTGCTCGGTAATGATAAGAGTTCATAGCCAAGGCATAACTTATGAAGCGGGGCGCGAAGATTGGCGAGTCCGAAAAGGCCCTAACAAGGCATGAGGATTCAATTTTATTGCTGAAGATCCAAAGTGATGTGAAGAGCATTATTCCTAAAATCAATATGAAGGATCAAGACTCACGACGAAAAGCAATCAACTCCCATAAAGATCATGGAGAAGTCTATCCGAAAAGACCCTAACAAGGTATGAGGATAAATAGATTCAAGTCCAAAAAGGAGGCGGATCGTTGTATCTCAAAATCCCAATTAGAGATTGAAGAAATAATCATGAAGTCGTGGTCAACAAAGTTGGAGTACTCCTCAAAAGTATCCAAGTGAAGAAACTCTATTATGATGAGAAGACCATTATTTCAAGAACGTCTCTCGAAGATATGAAGTACATGCCAAATATCGGCCCGAGAAAGGTCTCAAATCGTGAACCGAGTTATGCCAAGATATGAACTTTTTGATATCCCGAGAAGCAGTTTTAAGAGATTTTGTCCTTTAGCTAACTATTGATCAAATCGTCCCACTTTGCTTTCAGCCTAAATAAACTATCAAAATAAGTCCAAAAAATGCATCTTCATGATCATTCTAAGACAAAAATAAAATATAAGAGATACACCTAGGAATAAGGGAGTTTAAGCATTTAATTAAGCCATGTGTGTAAGTGTTTGATTTGCTAACTTATAATAACAATGATCTCGTTTTAAGCTTAGTTTGGGGAAAGTGAAACTTGAGGGTGATAAATCTTCGCAGCACCTAAGCCCTAATGTAAGTCATTGATTTCTTTGCAAGTTATTTCCATGTAGCTATTTTCAAGTGAAAATGGTTTTCTATCCTTTTGTTTCCGTTTAAGTTTTAGTATCTTTTAGTACTTTTAATTTTTGTTTAGTAGTATGTGAATAAGGCCAAGGTTGATTGATTATGAGAAAAGTGTAAATTTGCTTTATCACTAAGCATTGCATGAGGGCATGGTAATGGTTAAGTGTAGGGGATTTGATAGGTGTGTAAACACCCATCCTTTTACCACTTAATTCTGGCTAAAACGAGACCAAAACACGTATTTGATATCATTTGTTTGGAATTATGCGTGGTTTTTGTGTTTATTGTGTTTTCAGAGCTAACCGGATGAATATTAAAGAAAACATGGGATTGCACGGGTTTTATCAAGGAAAAAGACTCAAGACGAAGTCTATTGTCCAAGAGATGCAAAAGATTTGAAGTCAATGGGCCTATTTGAAGATTTATCGAAGAAAAGGACCAAAGATGGAAGATTTACATATGTCGAAGAAACTCAAGTCTATTAAACGAAGAAATTAAAAGACGAGTTGAATTTAATCGTCGACAAATCCCGGATCAGAATCGAAAACGTCAACTTTTCTGAAAAGACGAGAAGACAAGAAGAAAGGGAGATAGCCCACTCACCAACCAACTACTAGGACTTAAAAGGTTCTTCCTTCACACAATTAGGGAGTTAGCTTTATTTTTCTTCTTTTCCAGTTCTTTGGTTCGTAGCATCACCAACACCATTAAGGTGTTTGGTGATTTTTAATTTTTCCTTCAATCTTGTAAGTTTTAATCATTACTCTTGTTACCTTTACATTAATCTTTCAATTCCATCTTTTCATTCATCTTGTTCATCTCCATTTTTACTCAAAGTTCTTAAGTTCTTGTGTGATTGATTTTGATCTTTTAAAAGTGGTTGAATTTGTGTTTTTATTGTTGGGATTTGTTACTTATGATATTTAAATGATTATTGGTTAATTTGGCAAAACCTTTTTGAGTATTTTGGTGATTTGATTGAAAATCGTTTTTCCTGCTACTGTTACTGTTCTTCACCCAGATTTATTCCGAATAGCATTTCGTCTTCAACCCTTATTCGGAATATCATTTATACCGAATAGCCATTTTACTATTTTTTTCCTTACTCGGAATGTTTTGACATTCCGAATTGAGCAGTTATTCCGAATTGAGCCTACATTCCGAATAGAGATAATATTCCGCTTAGGCCATTTTTCCGAATAGGACTTTCTTTCCGAACTGAACCTTTTATTCCGCATAGGATTGTTTTCCGAATAGAAACCTTTTTCCGAACTGAATTTTATTCCGAGTAGACCTATCTTTCCGAATAGCCTGTTTATTCCGAACTGTAATTTATTCCGCATAGGGTATGTATTCCGAATAGGGTTATTTTTCCGAGTAGGATATTTTTCAGTAAGGGTATTTTCCAGTTTAATTCTAGTGTTATGCTTTTTAATTGTTGATTGTTTTGAATTTATATCATAATTACTTTACTCATTTCCCTGTTTAGTAGATTAGAAAACCAAAACCCATTTTTGGACACCAAGAACAATTCATTCCACTTAAAGCTGAGATCAATTCGAGAGGATTCCGAGAATCGAACTTTTCAACATGCAAAAATCTCTTGTATCATATATTAATAATAATATTGCCAAAAATACCTAAACTCATTAGAAATATCCAAAAATTGCCGAAAATACCAAAAATTTGCTAAAAATGCCAATCCGATTAATCACTGATTAATCCCGCCTAGAACGATTACAAGTTACAAGGTGGCCGACCGACCGACTAGTGATTCGTAATTTTTGCAACCTTGGTTATAATTGTATTTTCATTGATATAATTTTTATCGAGTATTATATAAGACAAAAAACAACATATTTGCGGTCAAAGTTTTAGAAAAAAGACTGAAAAGTCAAACGTGCATACTTATTTTGGAATGGAGGTAGTAGAATTTTAGCCCGTGCTTTGTTGCACGATGTTAGACCGAATGTACTTCTTTCGTCTCAAATTTATAGTCTTTTTCCTTTTGGCTGTCCTAACTCCTAATATTATTATCTCCTTGATGAGACTGTATTTATACATTGTCTCATCGTCCAAATCGGGCTTAAAACGCTTAAAATATCATCAAAATACCCAAATATATGCTTGTGTTTGTTCATTGTGTATTTTAGGTACGGATATCGTGAATTCAACAAAAGATCATAGGAATCAAGCAAAAACGAACACGGGAAATGAAGTCGCACAAAGAACCGAACCTGAATCCTGAATTTCCAAAATGGTCCTTGAAGTTTTGAAGATTGTCAACATTGGTCCCTCATTTTTGAAGATTTGGAAAGAAAAGTCCTTGGAGAATTCATTTGAACAAGTTTAATCCTTGAAGTTTGAAGACATGTCAAAGAAAGCCCTTGAAGAATGCTCATTTTTGCATTTATAGTCCTTTTAACAAGTTTGAAAACTTGTTGTGCCAAGTTTGACAAGTCAGCCAAACTTTTTACAAAGGGATTTGGGACTTTTGCTGTTTTGATACAAAGTGAATGAAGTTTAGGAGTTGGGGGGCCATAACTGACCAGACAACAAACTTCACCTCACCACTCTCCACCTTACACGTCACCTTTGACCACCCCTCACCCAATCAGATTACCCCAATCGTCCACCTCACTCTCCACTACCTTTCAAACTGATTTTAATAAATCAGTTAACTAAAAAACGCGATAAACACATTTTTAAAATCTTATTAACCCCTAAATCCAATAAAAACCTACTGTCAACCCTCCTTCATCCTTTAAACCCTAGAAAAAACCAAGTTTTAATTATCCTAATTATTAACCCAAACCCCAATTAAACTTGGGGGTTTTCATCCCAACCCCATTCCCAACACATCCTTACACCCAGAAAACGACCTCTCACTCCCTTGTCCCCTCCCCTGCTACACCCTTCACGTGGTACTATTCACATCAACGTTACAAAGTGATTCCTTTGTCCCAAAGTATTATTTGATGGCCAAGATTGCTTTTCAGCAGCTCAACAACACAAGGACAGTCACAAGATGCCATATGAACGAAAATTTGACCAAATTTCAGTCAAGATTCCAAGGGCATATATGGGCTTTTATTGAATTAGGGTTTAGGGTTTTACAAGCATTGTAATATTTTATTCAGTTTTCTAGTAGATTCTACTGAGTAGTATAAAAGGGGTGGCATGTGCCCCTTTTTATTTTTTGTTCCAGTTTTTATGTAATTTTTTTAAATTGATTAATAAAAATAAAAAGTTTGGATTTTACATATTACTGAGTTCCTTGTAGTTTAATCTTTAAATTTTCTCAAGTTTAGTTTAAATCTTCAAAAGTTTTTCATTTATCTTAAGTTTTTAGAAAATCCGTTTTAAAAAGGTTTGTTCTTGAAAAAGCTTTTCAAATGCTTGAATCCTCCATCAACAAGAAGTGAAAGTGGATTGTTGATTTTGGTTCAAGCTTTTATCAAGTTTGTTTAAAGTTTCAGGTTGGTTTCATTGGTTTTTCAAAAAGGTTCAGTTTTCAAGATTTTCTCCAAAATCTTTTATCATTTCCTTTAATATCAACTTACTATTTATATAAGAATACCAATAAGCTGCTTGACAACAGCTTATTGGCTCTTTTATAAACTTGAAGTGTTTCTTTTGGTTGGTTATTTTGTGCAGGTACACAAGAGATCAAACAAGACCCCAAAAATTTCATCTTTTCTTTCATTCTCATCTTGAAGATATTGCACACCCCTGGTTCAGTTGTTGAACCTCAGCAAGGGATCTCTACACACCCTCATAAGCCCACAAAGAGGCTCAATAGAAGGCATCAGCCCCTAAGGTATTGGCTTGAACCCTATTGGCCTTGATTTTGGATGCTTATGTGTTTTTGTGTAAATTTGTATGAATTTGTGAGAAATCCATTTTTGTGTTTATGTTTCTGTTTGCTTATGCTTATTTGATAGTTGTATGCATGTTTAGATCACTTTCACTCAGTTTAATCAAATTTTGATTGCATTTGGTTTGATACTTTTCACTTTCTGAAAATAAAGGGTTGTTTGGGATTAGGGCTTAAGTTAAGTGTCTGAAATACTTTTGGCTTGAATCCTGCTTGAACATACTCAGTTTGGTAAACTTAAGTTAATAGAGTAACTAGTTTCAAGTTTGTTAAGGTAAAAATCAGTTTGCATGCTTTGAGTTTTGTTAAACATAGTCTAAAATCAGTTAGTCACATAACTGCTTGTTTTAGCTATAATTTTGCCATCAGTTTGTGTTGCTGGTTAGATTTTGGTGCTATCTAGGTTGTGACCTGATTGTGGGAAGATTGTGAAGGATTTGAGTGAGTTTTGGTCCACCAAAACTCACCCAAATACCAAGTTCCTCAGCAAAAGTCCCACAGACCTATTTCAACCATTTACAGTAACTGATTTGGCTTCGTGTGCTTAATTTGTGTGATAGCTTGTGTGTTTTTATTGTGTAATCTGACTCCCCACAACCCAACTGGTTGTGGGGGTGCCCCTCTTGCCCAAAAACTACCACAACTCATCATCAAACGACCACATTTGGTCACTCTTGCACTTGTGAAGAAACCAGTTACTTTTTGTTTTCTTTTCTTAGTTACTGTAGCACAAGCCCAATTTTTTCTTTTCACGATTTGGGTCTTATTAGCCTTAATCTTGTTTGTTTTTAGTTTCCTTTTGTGTTAAGTTAAGTACTGGTATTAAGTTTTAAAAAAAAGAAAAAAAATATATTTTTACAAAAAGAGACTGGCCAGGACTCGAACCTGCGCCATCTCTCTCACACACCAACAACATAACCAGTGCGCCCTTGGGTCTTTTACTGCAAAGGGTTGCAAAGGTTATTTATTTAAGGCATTTGTTTTTCTAGCTTATTTATTCAATCAACTTATAAATAAGCTGATTTCAGCTTACTTTCCTAGTCTTTTTTCTACTTTTCATTTTTCTGCATTGTAGACATAGTTTAGGACTTTTTGGTATAAAAGTTTTATTTTTTACATTATTAATTAATTTCTTATCATTATTTTTAATTTAAATTTTAGAAAGTGATTAAACAATAGTTAAAAGTATTTTAAAATTTTGGAAAAATCATTTTTAGGTTTTAATCACTAGTTTTTAGGTTTACAATCATTAAAATTTCCATTTTGACTTATTTTTATTTTTATTTAATTTTAGGGTTTTTCATTAACTTTAAAAATTAATATAAAATTATTAAAAATGTTTTAGATAATTTGGTTTTCAAATTTGTGTTATTTACATTTTTATTGATTTTTGGGAATTTCTTGGTAATTTTTAGAGTACTTTCGTTTTTCGTCAAATTTTACGATTTCGACCGTTTTACGTCGTAGTGTAATTTTTAGCGTAATACATCTTATTTTTCCTTCTTTTCTCAACCAAAAACGTCACTAATCCAAACTTTGATTTTATATAATTGGCACATTTAATCCACACACCTCCTTCGAGAACGAACCCGCATTTATTCGACTTGTCAGTTTTCCTAAATCGTCGAGTTTAATACTTGCCCATTATACGCTCTTTTTCCTAAAAGACGTGTTTTTACTCCAATCATTTTGGCGCCGCTGCCAGGGAGGTGTTTTTAGTGTGCCATTATTACTATCGCGTTTGTGTGAGTAGTGCGTTTTTGCTTTTCAATTTTTGGAAAGCGTAAATACGTACATACTCATTTTTGTTATTTTTCATTACTATATTATAATATCCAAATAAATCGTGTTTAGTTTTCCTAAATTAAACACACAACAATCATTTTACTATATTGTAGATATCCCATTATCGTTTTCGTTTTTCTTGTGAATATATTACTATATTGTACTTACGTAGAACAATAAATATACAAGTACTCCAAAAGCGTGAAAACGCAACCTTGATTCGGGATTTCATCACTCGATCATTGTATTCGAATCCAAAGCAAAAGTTTAAAGGCAAAATAGATAAATACTTTCGTGAGGCTTAATTTTGATTAACACAAACTATAAGGTGGGTATAAGGCGGTTGTATTTCACGACCTAAGGGAAAAAGGCTCTTAAGTGCTTAGCGCCGCCTCGTTTCCTCCGCTTGCTTGTGCGTGTTTTGAGAAAGAAGGCTAATCGAGGGTTTGTCGCCCAAGTATTATCTACGTATATTATATTTGCTTGTTTTCAAGATTAAACCCTCTTGAACGTTTTGGTGTTCCACCAACGTTCTAAAGTCATCGAAGGCGTTCACTCCACGTGATCATTTTCATTCTTTGAGGCTTCTTTAATAGAGAAATCGATTCGAGGAGAGATTTGTAGATTTGAGTCTACGTAATACATTCAAAAATCCAAAAAAATTAAAAACAATAAAAAACCAAAAAAATTTGAAAAATCGAAAAGCCGCAAAAAGAATCTTCTTTGCTACCCCCATTCTACGCTTAGTGCATGCGCACTCGATCGAAGGATTATTCTAATTCTAGTGACGCTTCGAATCGACGCAATCGTAATCGAAGGAATCGACGCCGTAGACGAGATTTAGAAACCAATGTTGAAGAAACCGTAGAGGAGATGGCCGACAATCGTTTGATGATGGAATTGCTCCAAGCACCCACCGAGGGTTATGGAGACGCGATCGTAATTCCCGCTATCGAAGCGGAGAATTTTGAGATTAAGAGCGGAATGCTTTCGTTAATCCAAGATACAAAGTTTCGAGGTCGTGAAGCCGATAATCCTCATGACCATATTCAGAATTTTGATCGTCTTTTAGCCACGAGCAAGTTTAAGAATGTCGACACCGATGTCGTCAAGCTTATGCTTTTTCCGTACTCGCTCGATGGTTCCGCCAAGGATTGGTACGAGAAAGAGCCACCTAATTCCATAACTACATGGAAGGATCTCGTCTCCAAGTTTGTTAATTATTTTTTCCCACCGTCTAAGACGACGTTTTTCAAGAATGAAATTACGAAATTTGAGCAAAAACCGAATGAATCTTTTAGAGACGCGTGGGATAGTTTTAAGGAACTGCTTAGGAAATGTCCTCACCATGGTTTTCCGAGTTGCACTAAATCGATACGTTTTACAACGGTCTTAATTTTCAAGAACAAGATTCGTTGAATTTCGCCGCCGGTGGAAACTTTTTGTGTAAGACTCCGAAAGATGCATTGATAATTATCGAAAACCGATCCAAGGTTTACCAACTCCGCAACGCACCGAGTGTTGCCAATGTCGCCAATGTTAGTAGTTCTAATCGCGACATTGAGAGGGTTGATGCGAAAGTCGAAAAGTTGACGAATGTGTTTACGTCTTTTCTCGTTGAAATGCAAAAGAAAGACGCTCCCGCTACGGTGAAAGCGGTTGAGGTTTCGTGTAAGTTTTGTGGTGGACCTCATAATTATTACGAGTGTGCGGCTACGGATGGCCAAACGTCGAATGTGAGTGCTTAAATGGAAACAACAATTTTCAAAATCAAAATAACGCGGGTCCATCACAACAAGGCAATTATAATCAAGGCAACAATTTTAATCAAAACCGAAACAATTTTCAAGGAAATAATCAACAAGGAAAATTTTCAAATCAAAATCAAGGAGGTTATAATCAAGGTCGGAATTTGAATTGGCAAAACCGAGATAACAACAACAATCAAAACTCGAGTTTTCAAAACAACAACAATCAAGGCAACAATTTTTCAAGTGGTAATCAAGGAAATTTTCAAAGAAGTTATCAAAACCAAGGGAACTTTAATTCAAATCAAAATAGTTCGTCAAACGATTTTCAAAATTACTTGAAAACGAATGAGGCTAATATGAGACGATTAGAGGGAGAAATTGGTACTTTGAAAAACGACTTTGCAAATACTTTGAAATTGCAAAACACGAAGATTGAGGAAGGACAAATTGACATTAAAAAGATGTTTTCGGCCATTATGAACAAGTCCTCGGGTGCGTCATCGAGTTCGTTACCTAGTGACACCGTTGCAAATCCGAAGGAACAATGTAAAGCTGCCTCGTCTTGTGAGAAAGGTCGTGTGATTACCCCTACCCTTGAAGGATTTCGAGTTGTTCCTTCTTCTCAACCCTCGACCTCTAAGACATCTTATTGTTCTAAAGTCGAGGGGGTGAACATGGCGACCAAGGAAAAGAGTGCACACCCTCGTGTACCTCAAATTCCATCCACGGTTCAAAAAGAGAGCTTTATTGACCTTACGAAAGTAACCCTTGAAGAAACTTGTGCATCGATCCTTCTTAAAAAACCCAAAAGGCATATGCCGAGAAAGGAAGAGGATCCGGGCCAATTTCTACTACCTTGTGATTTTTCCGAGATTGAGGGATGTTTAGCCCTTGCCGATTTAGGTGCTAGCATCAATATCATGCCTCATTCTCTTTGGAAATTAATGAGATTGCCTAGACTTACCCCCACGAACATGACAATCGAGCTTGCAAATTGTACACCACTTATACCAATTGGAATAGCCGAGGATGTCTATGTCAAAGTTGGAAAGTTTGTTTTTCCCGCGGATTTTGTCATATCCGATTACGAGTGTGACCCTAAATGTCCCATTATTTTAGGCCCACCATTTTTATCGACGGCTCGAACTGTAATCGACGTTCACGAGGGGAGACTTACTATGAGATATGGGGATGACAAAATGGACTTTTTCACGAGTAAATCCCAAGTGTCTTGTGACAACAAAAAAACCGAGGTTTCAAAACCTAATGTTTCTAAACCTAATGATTTCAAAATGTACACTTTAGCGGAAAGAATGAGGCTTAATGCATGTTTTGAAAAAATTAAGAACGGTTTTAAAGATGATGATTTTAATGATAAAGAATACGTGTACCTAATTCAAAAGGGTATGTGTAAATTTATGAATGAAAAATCACTTTGGGATGTATTCGATGAAACAAATGAAATACCAATTCCCAAAGGCGACGTTAGGGCCATCACGGCAATGACCAAAATGGACTCGTCTTCACCACCTTCGAAGGACAACGTCTTTGAGGCTTCAACTTCTAACTCCATCGAAGTGCCTCCTTTGCCTAGCCCAACTCCCGTTGAGGCTAAAGGTTTTATCGAAATTGATCCTATCGTTTTAGAAAAGTCACCTAAGCATAGTCATTCGACTTGTAAGACCATGGTTATGAGTGCTCACATCGACTCTTTCTTTGACGATGACGATGGCGATTTTTCCGAGTTTGATCACGTACTTCGAAATCCACATGCAATTTTTTATTCTCCTAAAAAGAAACATGTGAAGTACGATGATTACGAGTTTGATCCCGAGATTGAGGAAATCATTGAACGAGAGCTAGCTCTTTTGCCTCCACTCCCACCTACAAGTGAGGTCGATCTTTCCAAAATCGAGGATGAACTAAATGAGTTGGAACGTATTATTTTCGATGACGAAACAACTCATGTGACCAACAAAAATCCAATTCTCACGTGTTCTTGTTCTAACGAAGCATTCACGTGTTCTTGTTCTATGATCCCAAAAGTCACTTTATTGTGATGAAAACAATACATTATGTCCAAAACACATGTAGTAGTTTATTTAAGTTTATGTCTTCAATGAATGTCATCATAAAATGAACTTTGGAAGTGCTACGATACTTAGTTCTAACATTGCGTGGGGACACGGCAATGGTTTAGTATGGGGGAGTGATGAGACTGTATTTATACATAGTCTCATCGTCCAAATCAGGCTTAAAACGCTTAAAATATCATCAAAATACCCAAATATATGCTTGTGTTTGTTCATTGTGTATTTTAGGTACGAATATCGTGAATTCAACAAAAGATCATAGGAATCAAGCAAAAACGAACACGGGAAATGAAGCCGCACAAAGAACCGGACCCGAATCCTGAATTTCCAAAATTGTCCTTGAAGTTTTGAAGATTGTCAACATTGGTCCCTCATTTTTGAAGATTTGGCAAGAAAAGTCCTTGGAGAATTCATTTGAACAAGTTTAATCCTTGAAGTTTGAATACATGTCAAAGAAAGCCCTTGAAGAATGCTCATTTTTGCATTTATAGTCCTTTTAACAAGTTTGAAAACTTGTTGTGCCAAGTTTGACAAGTCAGCCAAACTTTTTACAAAGGGATTTGGGACTTTTGCTGTTTTGATACAAAGTGAATGAAGTTTAGGAGTTGGGGGGCCATAACTGACCAGACAACAAACTTCACCCCACCACTCTCCACCTTACACGTCACCTTTGACCACCCCTCACCCAATCAGATTACCCCAATCGTCCACCTCACTCTCCACTACCTTTCAAACTGATTTTAATAAATCAGTTAACTAAAAAACGGGGTAAACACATTTTTAAAATCTTATTAACCCCTAAACCCAATTAAAACCTACTGTTAACCCTCCTTCATCCTTTAAACCCTAGAAAAAACCCAGTTTTAGTTATCCTAATTATTAACCCAAACCCCAATTAAACTTGGGGCTTTTCATCCCAACCCCACTCCCAACACATCCTTACACCCAGAAAACAACCTCTCACTCCCTTGTCCCCTCCCATGCTACACCCTTCACGTGGTACTATTCACATCAACGTTCCAAAGTGATTCCTTTGTCCCAAAGTATTATTTGATGGCCAAGATTGCTTTTCAACAGCTCAGCAACACAAGGACAGTCACAAGATGCCATATGAACGAAAATTTGACCAAATTTCAGTCAAGATTCCAAGGGCATATATGGGCTTTCATTGAATTAGGGTTTAGGATTTTACAAGCATTGTAATATTTTATTCAGTTTTCTAGTAGATTCTACTAAGTAGTATAAAAGGGGTGGCATGTGCCCCTTTTTATTTTTTGTTCCAGTTTTTATGTAATTTTTTTAAATTGATTAATGAAAATGAAAAGTTTGGATTATACATTTTACTGAGTTCCTTGTAGTTTAATCTTTAAGTTTTCTCAAGTTTAGTTTAAATCTTCAAAAGTTTTTCATTTATCTTAAGTTTTTAGAAAATCCGTTTTAAAAAGGTTTGTTCTTGAAAAAGCTTTTCAAATGCTTGAATCCTCCATCAACAAGAAGTGAAAGTGGATTGTTGATATTGGGTCAAGCTTTTATCAAGTTTGTTTAAAGTTTCAGGTTGGTTTTTCAAAAAGGTTCAGTTTTCAAGATTTTCTCCAAAATCTTTTATCATTTCCTTTAATATCAACTTACTGTTTATATAAGACTACCAATAAGCTGCTTGACAACAGCTTATTGGCACTTTTATAAACTTGAAGTGTTTCTTTTGGTTGGTTATTTTGTGCAGGTACACAAGAGATCAAACAAGACCCCAAAAATTTCATCTTTTCTTTCATTCTCATCTTGAAGATATTGCACACCCCTGGTTCAGTTGTTGAACCTCAGCAGGGGATCTCTACATACCCTCATAAGCCCACAAAGAGGCTCAATAGAAGGCATCAGCCCCTAAGGTATTGGCTTGAACCCTATTGGCCTTGATTTTGGATGCTTATGTGTTTTTGTGTAAATTTGTATGAATTTGTGAGAAATCCGTTTTTGTGTTTATGTTTCTGTTTGCTTATGCTTATTTGATAGTTGTATGCATGTTTAGATCACTTTCACTCAGTTTAATTAAGTTTTGATTGCATTTGGTTTGATACTTTTCACTTTCTGAAAATAAAGGGTTGTTTGGGATTAGGGCTTAAGATAAGTGTTTGAAATACTTTTGGCTTGAATCCTGCTTGAACATACTCAGTTTGGTAGTCTTAAGTTAATGGAGTAACTAGTTTCAAGTTTGTTAAGGTAAAAATCAGTTTGCATGCTTTGATTTTTGTTAAACATAGTCTAAAATCAGTTAGTCACATAACTGCTTGTTTTAGCTATAATTTTGCCATCAGTTTGTGTTACTGGTTAGATTTTGGTGCTATCTAGGGTTGTGACCTGATTGTGGGAAGATTGTGAAGGATTTGAGTGAGTTTTGGTCCACCAAAACTCACCCAAATACCAAGTTCCTCAGCAAAAGTCCCACAGACCTATTTCAACCATTTACAGTAACTGATTTGGCTTGGTGTGCTTAATTTGTGTGATAGCTTGTGAGTTTTTATTGTGTAATCTGACTCCCCACAACCCAACTGGTTGTGGGGGTGCCCCTCTTGCCCAAAAACTACCACAACTCATCATCAAACGACCACATTTGGTCACTCTTTCACTTGTGAAGAAACCAGTTACTTTTTGTTTTCTTTTCTTAGTTACTATAGCACAAGCCCAGTTTTTTCTTTTCACGTTTTGGGTCTTATTAGCCTTAATCTTGTTTTTTTTTAGTTTCCTTTTGTGTTTTTGTGTTAAGTTAAGTACTGGTATTAAGTTTTAAAAAAAGAAAAAAAAATATATTTTTACAAAAAGAGACTGGCCAGGACTCAAACCTGCGCCATCTCTCTCACACACCGACAACATAACCAGTGCGCCCTTGGGTCTTTTACTGCCAAGGGTTGCAAAGGTTATTTATTTAAGGCATTTGTTTTTCTAGCTTATTTATTCAATCAGCTTATAAATAAACTGATTTCAGCTTACTTTCCTAGTCTTTTTTCTACTTTTCATTTTTCCTGCATTGTAGACATAGTTTAGGACTTTTTGGTATAAAAGTTTTATTTTTTACATTATTAATTAATTTCTTATCATTATTTTAATTTAAATTTTAGAAAGTGATTAAAAAATAGTTAAAAGTATTTTAAAATTTTGAAAAAATCATTTTTAGGTTTTAATCACTAGTTTTTATGTTTACAATCACTAAAATTTCCATTTTGACTTATTTTTAATTTTATTTAATTTTAGGGTTTTTCATTAACTTTAAAAATTAATATAAAATTATTAAAAAGGTTTTAGATAATTTGGTTTTCAAATTTGTGTTATTTACATTTTTATTGATTTTTGGGAATTTTTAGAGTACTTTCGTTTTTCGTCGAATTTTACGATTTCGACCGTTTTACGTCGTAGTGTAATTTTTAGCGTAATACATCTTATTTTTCCTTCTTTTCTCAACCAAAAACGTCACTAATCCAAACTTTGATTTTATATAATTGGCACATTTAATCCACACACCTCCTTCGAGAACGAACCCGCATTTATTCGACTTGTCGGTTTTCCTAAATCGTCGAGTTTAATACTTGCCCATTATGCGCTCTTTTTCCTAAAAGACGTGTTTTTACTCCAATCACTCCTACTAAAAATAGATTGAAAAATTTGATCAAGTTATTATATTATTTTTGTTTGAAATTATTATTACAAACTTTAAACAAGACTTTAATTAATTATCTAAGGGTAAAATTGTCATTCTACCAAAAAGTAAAAGAGATAAAACTGTAATAAATGTATTTTTTTAAAATGTGTGTTATTTATCGGGGAATAATAATTATGTGACGAAGAAATAAATAATATTGCTTGCGCATATCAGGTCTTTTTAAAAAATACGAACGTGTGTTTGGTTGTGTCATTGACTTCTGCTTAAAATATTGACTATATTTCTAAGCATAATACAAACTATATATACATATCTACCATTTTCTTATACCGCAAATCAGGTTAGTCTATATCGACGTTACCTTTCATTTCATCTTTGTCTTTTAGCTAATGGTAATAGTTTCAAGATAGACGTGTCACATAATCACATAAATAAGGAAAGAAAGTGAGTGAAGGAGTGACTATTGGGGATATGCACGACTAAACAAACTCAAATGCATAAGTATATTTTAGGAGTTCCTATGGAAAGACAATAAGGCGTCAACAGCGTCGTCTAGGGCCTTTTAGGCTTAGTCACGTCTCCCTAGATAAGTAAGCAAAGCCATAACACGAGAGAGAAGGCGTTCTTTCACCGTCTTCTTTGGAGAAAGCGCTCAAGTCGAGACTCTTATATGTCAATAGAGAAAGCATAAGTATTTGTGCATATACGTGGGAGGGCTGCTACCTTGTGTCTCCTTGTAAAAGTAGCGATTACGCCGGTTGTTATTGAAGCCAATTCGTCCATACCTACTCAAGATGATGAGTTCCCTTACAAACGTTCAATCATCGGTTTAAAATGAACCATATTTTGAAAACTACGCTTTGCGGCTTTGGGTTTTTTTAGCTTAGCACATTTTTAAAGAATCTGAGATGACGTGCCGGGTTGCAATTTTCTTTTTTCACATGTGAAAGCTATTATTTTGTGTTTGGTGACATTTTGATTAGTGTTACAAAAGTCTGTTTGTATAGCATTTTTGCTACACGTAGTCATTTTGTTTCAAAATGAGTTTTTTTATAAGCTTGTATTGTTTTGGATTTCAGTTATCTCTATTCTGGGTAAATGGATGAAGGAAGTTCTTTATTCTGTGGTCAACAACTTCAACGTTGATGACGTATAGTTCCCCGCCGGGTCTTGGACCCGACCTACGGGTACTACCCGTATCTGGTCCAACATGAATGAGTTGGATCAATGTTACTCTTGGCTTATGGGCCCGGGTAATGATGGCCGCACACGGTACTGTGCGGACCACTTCTTGCTGCACGCGGCATGGGTTAGACAGAATCACAATATAATTAGGATTTTGATTCACCCAAAGCAATAATATATTCACTAACCATAAACAGCAGATAAGGATCGGCACAAATATGGTAGTTATCCTTTGCTTGGGGCTCAAGATTCGATAAAGCCCAACTAGGGTTTACCGCCTATATAAGGAACCCTAAAGGGTCTCACAAAGGTACGATTCACTCAATACCCTCATCTCATCGATTACTAACCCTAAGTCGATTACTTACTCTCACATCAGAGCTTAATCGTGGGATACGTTCCCGCGGTAAGTCTAACACCGTGTTACTTTTAGTGTGCAGGGTCCCAAAACAGAATTTCACTTTATGCAAGAGCTGGAGCCCGGATACCCAAATTAAGCCTAATTCGTGTTAGTCAAAGTCCATCTAACTTTTGTATCAACAAGTTGGCGCCTTCCGTGGGACCCTACACTGAACTCTACCAATGAAGAAGGGGAACCCTAATCAAGGGCACCAGAAGAACGTCAACAAAAGGCCGGCAACAGAGATACCGACCACTCAGCCACTCACGAGGCCAACAGGAGGAGGAGCTAACCGAAACACGGTGAACCAATCCCCACGAGGGACAGGCGCTCAGTTCAACACCCTGCGCCAACCCTGACCATGGATAACCTAGACCCAGGGTCAGTGCCCATGCCTCCTAATAAGGAGACACAAAGGCCACCCGCCACGGAAACGGAACCGGAGGTCACCCCACTCATTGATAGAAAAATCGAAGACTATGTTACCCAGAACTTCGAGACTATTGTCCCAGCCATCACGGCAAGGCTGAATCTGGGAAGGAATCTCCAAGCTAGGTTGAACTTTAACAACGTCACCTGTGACACGCTATGACGCTCTCTAAAAAGACGAAGAAGACGTCACGGAGAGGAACAACCTCAATTTGAGGGACAACCTCGGCCACGTAATGTCTTCGAGCGCTTTAGCGACAGAATACTCGAGGATCTCCAAGCAAATCAGGGGGACGCAGATCTCTCAGATGGATCGATAGGGGGCGCAACTCTAGAAACACCACAAGAAAACACCCGCCGAGCTAGTGTTTTCAAAAGGATTGATCCTCCTAGGGAAAGGGGCGCTACCCCCCGCTATGGACGAGCAGTCATCGCAGCCCGTAGAAGGGAGGGAGACGCTCACATAGCTATGATTCATCCGGATCTGATTCTGATGATCATCATCCCAGGCGCCACAGGGCGAGATATCCCTCTTCTAAATCTTCAGACAGTAGTATGGAACACAGGAGACGACCACGTCGTCACTCCCAGCGAGGCGATGATGACATTTCCCTCCCATGGTGCAGGGAGAAATAAGATGCGTTCACGAGTCGTATTCGGGACTACTCCAAAGACAAAAAGCGGCGTATGTCCATGTGTGTAAAAACCTATGATGGGTCCGGCGATCCAGATGACCATCTAAAAGTTTTTGAAACATAGGCAAAGATATTGCGATGGCCGATGCCGCTATGGTGCCAGATGTTCAACTCGACACTTACTGGAAACGCTCTTGACTTGTTCAAAAAACTCCCATGGCGGAGCATAGATAGATTTGAAGAACTGCGAAGAGCATTCAGGAGGAATTATACTCAGAGAAAGACATATAATAGAGACCCTGTTTCATTGGCCACGGTGAAACAGAAGCACGGGGAATCTACTGAAGATTTCACAGAGCGCTTCAAGGACGAATGCACCAAAATAAAGGCGTGTCCGGAAGTTCTAAAAATTTCCGATTATATGCAATCCGTAACGGATAAGGAATTGATCAGACGCTTGAATGATTATCATCCAGAAACCTTCGATGAATTAATGAAGAGAGTTAGATCCTTTGTGGAAGGGGAAACCGTAGTTTTTGCGGCCTATACCACAAAGGGAAACCAGAGCTACAGGGCGTACGATCAGTCCAAGTGGGATTCAAATAATCAGAAAAATAAGAGGAGCCTAGACTACCGCAGCCAATCTTGAGGAGGACGCATAAATGACAAGTTCACACTCCTCAAGATGAATCCGCGAGAGATATTACTATCAGAAGGGGTGAATGTCCCAAGACCACCCCCATGACGACTCTTGTCGAGCGTCGTCAAGGGAACTAGTTCTGTGAGTTCCACAATGACAAAGGCCACGGTACAGACGAATGCATCCAGCTTAAGAAGTGCATCGAATCGCTAGTAAAATCGGGCAAGCTTAAGCACCTTGCCAAGGATTGGAAAGATGGAAAGGATAACAAAAAGAACGACAAGAAAGACTACCCGAAGGATAAGCCCACAACCATATTCATGGTACAATCGTGGCAGCGCAGGACTAAGTATAAAACTAGTCAAAGATTTCATTCCCTCCCATCACATCAAGCAATGTAGCTCAAGGACCTCTCACAATCGAAGTAAACAAGGGGACCATATTGTCCGCCGCATGTATATTGACAGAGGGTCATCATTTGAAATACTCTATGAACATTGCTTTGTACGGCTACGACCAGAGGTGAAGAACTAGTTGATGTCGGCTATGTCGCCGCTCATAGGTTTTAGTGGAGAAACCATCTGGCCATTGGGCCAGTTACGAATCCTTATGACCATTAGAGATGACGAGCAGTCAACCACAACGTGGATGAATTCCATGGTGATACGGTCACCCTCACCATACAACAGTATCATTAGAAGGCCAGGGATCTTGGATATCAGAGCCGTACCATCCACAGCCTATGACATGATGAAATTCCATGTAGATGGGGGGATCGTCACTATCTTCAATACGGTGGTACCACCATCAGAGTTTCATGCGGTGTCATCACCAGCGCAACCAGTTTCCAAGAAAAAAAATCACCACCAACAAAATGGAAGGTAGCAATCCACCTAGACTATCTGGACCAAGAGGTAGCAAGAGGAGGAGCTCTAACCGATAAGAGCAAGAGTGCTATGTACGAACTCCTAAAAGCGAACCTCGATGTGTTCGCATGGGAGCAAAAAGACATGACAGACGTACCGCGCTCCATCGCGGAACATAAGTTACAAATTTGCCCGGGATACCCCCCCCCTCGCCCCCCCGGTCAAACAAAAAAAGCATGGGCAAGCCCTAGAGCGAAGCCAAGTCATACTGGATGAAGTAAAGAAGCTGGTGGATGCATGCATCATGCAAGAGGTTTACTACCACGATTGGCTTTCCAATCCAGTCATGGTAAAGAAGCACAACGGAAGTTGGCGCATGTGCGTGAATTTCACAGATCTAAACAAAGCATGACACAAGACAACTATCCTCTGCCAGAAATTGACTGCAAAATAGAATCCTTGTGTGGATATCCTTTTAAATTTTTCTTAGACGCGTACAAGGGGTACCACCAGATCCAGATGGCAGTAGAAGATGAGGAGAAAACGACATTTCATACAAGCCAGGGTGTCTACTGTTACACCAAGATGCCGTTTGGTCTCAAGAATGAAGGGGCCACATATCAACGGTTGGTTGATAAAGCCTTCGATAACTAGATTGGGTGTAACCTGGAAGTCTACATCGATGACTTGGTTATAAAAATCTATACGGAGGACGGTCTTATTAGGGACATTGAGCAAACCTTCGCGACATTACGAAAAATCAATATGAAGTTGAATCCCAAAAAGTGCACGTTTGGATCCACTGAGGGGATGTTCTTAGGATACATGATAGATCCCAATGGAATTAAACCATGCCCTGATAAGACAGTAGCCGTAATACAGTTGGCGTCCCCAAGAACGCTAAAGGAGGTACATTATCTTAATGGTAAGCTCGCATGCTTGAATAGTTTCCTATCTAAGTTCGCGAAAAAGTCATTACCTCTCTTCAAAACACTCAAGAAGTGCATGAAGAAGAGAGACTTCAATTGGACGAAGGAAGCGGAGGAAGCTTTCAATGACCTCAAGAAGCACCTGGCCTTCCATTGCTGGTCGCACCGCGACCAAATAAGGAGTTGATAATCTATTTGTCAGTTATACATGGCGCGATCAGCGCAGTCTTAATGACAGATAGGAGCTCGGTACAGACGTCTGTCTACTTTGTCAGTAGGGTGTTGCAAGGACCAGAATTGAATTACACACCAATGGCAAAGCTGGTTCTGTCATTAGTATACACCACGAAGCGGCTGCGCCGGTACTTTAAGGCACATTCCATTGTGGTGATTACGGACCAGCCAATCAAGTAGATAATATCAAAGCCGGACGCGACTGGGCGCTTGCAAAATGGAGTGTTCTCCTAGGTGAACACAATATCTTGTATAGGCCTCGCACGATAGTCAAAGGGCAGATCTTGGATGACTTTATCATAGAGAATCCAGAGGATGGAAGTATGATAGCCCCCAAAAAGGAAAAACCCAAAGACCTATCGGTCTTATTCACAGAGGGATCCTCGTGCACAGACGGATGTTGCGCAGGGCTTACACTCACAAAGTCGAAAGGTATGGAGTTTACTTATGCCTTACGTTTTGAATTTACCACAACAAATAATGAAGCTGTGTGTGTAAAACCCGCATGCTTTTTCCATGAATAGTACCCTTAAGATCGTACGTATATGATTAGAACTTTCCTTTTATAACATGTTTACGTTTCACGTATAAGAATTACGAGTATTACGTACGTGTTAGAACACGATAAGTATTTATTACGTATGAACACACGATAATTATTCCAATAATAATTATAAACACGAACATGCGATCATAAAATCATGAACGTAAATTAATCACGAGCTTAATATTACGTATATATATATTTATTACGAGTACGAATAAATATAATAAGACACGAACGATAATTATTTAAATCACATAAAATACGAACACGAGAACACACTATATTTTTAGACACGGAAATTGTTCGGGTTACCCCATGTGGGCCCCATACCACACGGCTAGAACAAAGAAGAAAAGGGCCAAGCCCATTATTTTTTTAACAAGGAGAAAAAGGAAAAACATTCATTTTATTTCTAAACCTAAAAAAAGTAAAAAACCTAGCCTCCTTTTCTCTCCCCTTTTCTCTTTGGCCGCCGATTTGGATCATCACCACAAGGGTGATTGGGTTGATTTTTAGTGTTGATTATTTACAAAGAGCATTAGTGTGTTCATCCTCCTTGATTCACGCATTCGGTAAACCTTAAAACCCTTTTCTTTTAATCTTTTATTTTATTTTTACACATGAACTTATAAGGGTTTTGTTCTAATATGATTACCATGTTAATTAAATCAAGGGGGTAAATGTTTTGAAGTTTTAGGGTTGTTTGTTGTGGCCGACGTAAGAACCGAGCCCCATAGGGGTCTCGGCTTGATTTAATCCACATCACCGAGACCACAAGGTCTCGGTTTGGTGTCTTGTAGCCACGGCAGTAGTAAGACAAGGGACCCCAACCTTGGTCGGGGTGTGGTTTCGCTGTTTAGGTGTCGGCCAAAGCAAGAACACCACCGGCTTAAGCCGGTGGCTATTTATAGAAAGAAGTGGAAACCACCGGCTAACTGCCGATGGGAACTGCAGTGCTAGCAGTGGGAACCACCGGCTAAATGCCAGTGGCTATTTTAGGCAAGCAGTGGCAACCGGGTAGGCCGGTTTGCCACTGTTTTTGGTTTGTGGTTCGACCGGTTCATGGGCCCGGTTCACGTTCACGGATACGGTTTAGGATATTTTTAAATACCTTAAAACACAGGTTTCGGGCACGACATATATTTTTAAGATTTATTGTTTGACAAGTAAATAATTCTAAGACTTAATTAAATTAATTAACATGTATATAACTAATTTAATTTAAATCGTGACTTAGGTTAATTATTTTACTAGTAATACATAGTTAAACCTAAGTATTTTAATCATGGAAATTAGACTAAGTAATTAATTAATTATTAAAAAAACCAAGACTTATAATTAATTAATTCTCATGGCTTAGGTTATATTAATATAATTAATAATACATGTTTTAACCTAAGTATTTATATCTTTTTTTAATTAAATCACATTATATTTAATTAAATGCTTTAACCTATAGTTTATTTAAAGTTCATGGAATAATTAATTAACTATACTATTTTAAACATGACTTAGAATATTAATCAGAAAACACTTAAGCTTATATAATTAGCTTATTTAACCAGCTTATATCTAGTTATGGAAACTTTCTATTTTAAGAAACTTATTTAATTAAGGCAGCTAATCTATTTATGGAAACTTTCTATTTTTTAGAAACTTATCTATTTTAAGCAGTAATTCTATTTTTGGAAACTTTCTATTTTGGCAACTTTCTATTTTTGGAAACTTTCTATTTTAGGAAACCTGCTATTTTTAGAAAGTTACTTATTATTACACAGTAAGTATAATAATACATGAAATACAAGTAATACTTAATCAGAATAGACAGAATATAAGATAAACACAGTAGAAAGCTTAAAACAGTAAAACATGACATGAACGTATAAAATAAGCTAAGACATGATATAAAACCAGTTACATATTTAGTAATCAGATACTTATACACGTATGTAATTATGTAGCATTAGTGATACCGAAGTAGGACTCTCTTTCGTTCGTATTCTTCGTTCACTGGACATAAGGTACGGATTCTTGTCCTTCCAGTATGGACATTCTTTCCTTATTAGGATTCCCCGTATGCAGCCAACTGTTTTCCCGTAGTATAAGTTTATATGTTTGATTGCTTATGTTTAATTTAGAATACCTGAAGCCATATACATGCATGACCAGTTTCACCTAGTTATGGAGGTACCATAACCATAACACTAGAGGCACTGGTGTTATGACTTCCCCACGGCGGAGTGATTGCTCGTGGCGTCCCTTCAGCTTTTGGCCATATTATTATATTTATCATGTGGGGCGTATGGGTGCATCCTAGTTACATGTTTTTCAGCAGATTACTCAGTGTGAATGTGGTATGTGCCTTGCATCCTTCACAAGGAGCTGATCCCTCCTACCTAAAACCAGTATATTAAATTAGAGGCAGCCCCTCTAATTTACATGATGAGGTCATCCCTCCAAGTATTCATGTACGGTGGATTTTCATGACCTATATGGGCTAACGGTAATATATGTTAAATAATTTTTACAAGATAAACATAAGGCTTTTCAAACTATAAAACCAGTTTTATTAAGACTTAACCGGGTTATTCGGGACTTAGTTGCTTCCGCTGTTTCATGTTTTTATGCTTATATTATTCATGCTTTACTAGTATATCCGTGCACTGAGCGTTTTGCTCAGCCGTTACTTTCCTTTCCATGTCCTAAAATGGCAGGTACCCAGGACTCGAGCATTTGGGGGACGTGCATATGATGGAAGCTGCCATAGACTTCTTCCTTTGCCTTCATATACTTATGCTTGTTTTTTCATTTCTTATTTCCTTTACTTTATTATGTTTTGGGATTATGTTTGGGAACCGATGTTTGATTCCGGTTTTCCCTATGGTCATGTATGTTTTAGTATATTTTACCTTGCATGCTTTGATGAGACGCCATAATTACACGTGGCATTCCATTTATGAAAATGGGGTGTTACAATTATGATATCAGAGCCTGGTTTTGACCTGTAGGCTCTAAAACTTGACCTGTGACTAGTGGGTAGTCACCAGGAGCTTCCTAAGCCAACGTTTGTTATTCTACGTATTGATGTTTTCAGCGCATTGTTGTTTTAACCATGATGTTTTCAGCACCTTGAGGTTTTAACCTTGATGTTTTCATCGATATTGTTTTACTAATATGGATGGACAACCGTCATTCATATTTAGTTATGTGTCATTGTTTCATGCATAATGTTCCTCGTGAACTGTGGCTATATGGACTGAACCCCAGTAGTTCATAATTAGTCATATAAAAGTTTTTCTGATAAGTTTTGACAGATGAGTTTCATTTATTTATGTTTCATGTATCATTGTTGCAGGAATTATGACTAAGTAATGGTTGGTACATGACTGGCCCTATTTAGTCACATGTGCTTTTATCGAAACTTTTAACTTTGGGACCGACCCATAGGCGTCCCCTCGCCATGTCTTTTGTTTTGGGACCGACCCATAGGCGTCCCCTCGCACATATAAAGGTTTTTATAAACTACATTACGCATTCATGCACTGTTTTTCATGCATAAATTTTTTCTCATGATTTATTGGTATAAATTTTTTTCATGTCCCCTCATAAGTTATTATGTTTTTTTTGTGTCAAGTATGTTTTCATGCTACCATGGTTAACTAAAGTTTCATGCTGATTATGTTATACACTCCTTCATGATAGATTGTTTCATGTTTATTCATGATAATTCCGTCTTCATGTTGATTACGTCTTACGCCTCTTTTGTTATTTATGCTTTCATGCAAGACATTGTTGGATTTCATTGAATCCTTCTTTCATGATAGTCATGGTTGGTTTTCATTGACCCTGCTGTCAGGCAAATCATCGTTGAATTTTGTGTAACCACACCTTAACGTTTCTCGATACAACCAGAATGATGTCTATACTAATATTGCCAAATTATCATGATGGTTTTTCTAACCGTTTAACCGATATATTTTCCTTAAATCATGACAAATGATTGACCCCATACCGATCATTTCATGTACATTCTATGTGTACTCTATGTACCTTATCTCATGTGCATATTTCCACTTGCTGATACTCTACAAATTGTTGATGCCGCTCATAGCTTCGAGATGTTACTAAAGGTTGATGCTGCTGATGTTTGGAGACGCTACGAGATGCTGATGCTGTTCACAACCTGGAGATCTTACAAGGCGAAGGCAAAGGCGTTAGATCAAAGCGATCGGACGAGAAGATGCTTCACCATCAGATGATTTTCATCAATCATTGTCCCTAATTCTTAGTTACATGTAACACGTCATTCAGTTTTCATTTCAGTCATATGAGTACAAACCGGTACCAGCCGGCCACTCAGTTGAATAGTTACATGAATCACGGTCATGAGAATGCCCGTCATGGAACTGACAGAAAGGATGATAGTAACCACTACTATGACAACAACTATCCTAGAAATCACAACCGAGGCTCCGGCGCGGATGTGACCAGACATACAAATGATCAGTAGTCCAACCGATCCGCCAATTATGGCATAATAACCTAATATTGCAGTTCTATTGTTTCACGTCTTGAGACACATGTCAAGACATCAGTCAAGACACATGTCTCACGTATACTTTCTGAAGACACATGTCAAGACACCAGTCAAGACATATGTCATGCTTATATTTCCAAGACACGAGTCAAGACACATGACTCACGTCCAATTATGGAACATTTCTAAGAAATTCAGGGTACCCTCCCAGGGTATATCCATTTTGTTGTGCCATGTATTAATCAGGCCACAAGAAATTCAGTACCAGCACCGGCATATCAGTGAGATCTGTCACGATTGTTCGATGATACTTTCCTTTCTTGCACCTATAATTCACATATTCATGACCATGAAGGACGCCATTTGTATTCCCACGTATACGAAGGCTTTCCTTCAGCCTAATGATGGGATCCAAGCTACTAACGCATTTCCTCGGACATACACGAGTTGAATTTTATCCTAATATGGACTATGAACAGCACACCATGCTACGATTCATAATTATGTACAGTAATGTTCAGGCTCCTGAATACATTCAGCTTGATTTTCCATCAGGAAAATCTGTACAAATTATCTATGCTTACAAGCATGTGCGTTGTTAGACATGGTCGCTAAAATTTTCTAGCTGTCAGTTAAGACACGACCTCTTAAGTCCTTTTTCGCATAACCAGCGGATTATTCCAAAATCTTCCTATATACTCCAAAAGAAACCTCAAGGAGAAGGGCGATAACATGAGATTATGTGGCGACTACCGTCGATTTTAAACAAATCACCATTTATCACCGTTATTCTCCTCCACGTATTGACAAGATCGGATTCATTTAGGGGGCTAAAGCACTTTCCAAGATCGGATTCATGATCATGCTGCCAATCGTGACGAGTGAAAGAGCAGGACATGTCCATGACTGCTATTCTCTTCACGACTTGGTCATGCTAAATTCATGATTTTGTATTAGTTTCATAATTTCTACAGCATCATTATGGACTTAATAAATTGGGTATCCATGAACTCATAAACAAATTCATCAGTGTTTTCATCTATGACAACCTAACCTTCTCTAAAGCCTGGAGAAGACCAGGAAGACCATATTTGCACTATGTTGCAAATTCTAAGACAAGAGAAATTTCACCCTAAAATTTTTCAATATGAATTATGGTTGATTACAGTGACACGCTGAATCACATGTGTTCCACACTTAATCTTACCATGACTCAGCTTATGTGCAAAGATGAGAACCCTACACTACATTAGGTGCCCAGAAAATCCTACGCTAAGAGAAGTCTAAATTCGGAGACTCATAGTTCCGCAAATTTCTATGTATCGAGTTTCTACGAAGCAAGATACAGTTACGTTCATATCTAGGTACCTGACATACCAACAGGTTAAGATAGAACACCAACAAACTAGGATGTTTACCCACCATCAGAAATTGTAATCAGAAATGGGACAAGATCTCCATGGATTTTGGTTACCAGATTACAACAAACTCAGAAGAAGCATGATGCTATCTGGGTTATTGTCAACAGTTTGACCAAGTCTGCAGAATCCTTACATCCGTAAGGATTTCAGAACCAACAGATTGATCGGACACATTCCACGCCAAGGCTCATCCGATCACTTGGTAATCCCTCAGTTATCGGGTCAGACAAAGGTTCGCATTTGTGCTCCTTATTTACGTCCACGTCCTTATTCTAATTTCACGATTTGCTGTCACGCTCACGTTCATGACAATATTCACGTTCATGATCGTATCTTGGCTTACGATTTTACGTTCATCTTTGTTTTGTGAAGTTTTGCAAGAACTTGAGAAACCAGACTCAAGTCTAGTATAACTCTCTACCCTCAGACTGACGTTTCACGTCATATTCCACGTCTCACCTTATAGCGTTTGGCGTTACCACCGCCGTATTCCATGATCACGATATGTTTCACATGTCATGTTCATTCCACGTTCCTCATATCACGTTCACGATATGTTACACGTATCATTGATCACGATATGTTGCTCATACTACACTCACCATATCTCCACATATTACGTTCAAAATTTTTCACGTATCACATTCAAATTTTTCACGTACTACGTTTCAATATGTTTTGTGCATCGTTGCTAATTATCAGTTAAGTCAAATTATTTTGCATCGTAACGTTTTAGTTACCCTTGCACGTTAATTCTTATCCCCTCGATCAAATTTAGGGGATCTACCTTACGTGGATAACCAAGAACTTCTTCGTATTTCAAGTCAAGGTTAGGAGGACTAAGATTTATCATTCGTGTCAAGATCTTGTGAAGGAACCGTTCCAAGAGGGAGGCCACTTGGAAACGGACAAGTTCATCCGGACTTCTTATCCGTTTTTTTCTCTTATCAATTAAATATGTCCTTTCAGTCACGTCACGTTTCATGTCCTTTCAAGACATGTCACGTTCTACGTTCCTTCTACCATGTCACCTGCACGTTCATTTATCTTACATACCCTCTCAGTTTGATTCGGGTATGTTTCACTTTCAGTTTACGTCATCTATAATTCGGGGACGAATTATTCTTTTTAGGGGGGAAGAGTTGTAAAACCCGCATGCTTTTACCATGAATAGTACCCTTAAGATCGTACGTATATGATTAGAACTTTCCTTTTATAACATGTTTACGTTTCACGTATAAGAATTACGAGTATTACGTACGTGTTAGAACACGATAAGTATTTATTACGTATGAACACACGATAATTATTCCAATAATAATTATAAACACAAACATGCGATCATAAAATCATGAACGTAAATTAATCACGAGCTTAATATTACGTACATATATATATTTATTACGAATACGAATAAATATAATAAGACACGAACGATAATTATTTAAATCACATAAAATACGAACACGAGAACACACTATATTTTTAGACACGGAAATTGTTCGGGTTACCCAATATGGGCCCCATACCACACGGCTAGAACAAAGAAGAAAAGGGCCAAGCCCATTATTTTATTTAACAAGGAGAAAAAGGAAAAACATTCATTTTATTTCTAAACCTACAAAAAGTAAAAACCCTAGCCTCCTTTTCTCTCCCCTTTTCTCTTTGGCCGCCGGTTTGGATCATCACCACAAGGGTGATTGGGTTGATTTTTGGTGTTGATTATTTACAAAGAGCATTAGTGTGTTCATCCTCCTTGATTCACGCATTCGGTAAACCTTAAAACCCTTTTCTTTTAATCTTTTATTTTATTTTTACACATGAACTTATAAGGGTTTTGTTCTAATATGATTACCATGTTAATTAAATCAAGGGGGTAAATGTTTTGATGTTTTAGGGTTGTTTGTTGTGGCCGACGCAAGAACCGAGCCCCATAGGGGTCTCAGCTTGATTTAATCCACACCACCGAGACCACAAGGTCTCGGTTTGGTGTTTTGTAGCCACGGCAGTAGTAAGACAAGGGACCCCGACCTTGGTCGGGGTGTGGTTTCGTTGTTTAGCTGTCGGCCAAAGCAAGAACACCACCGGCTTAAGCCGGTGGCTATTTATAGAAAGCAGTGGAAACCACCGGCTAACTGCCGGTGGGAACTGCAGTGCTAGCAATGGGAACCACCGGCTAAATGCCAGTGGCTATTTTAGGCAAGCAGTGGCAACCGGGTAGGCCGGTTTGCCACTGTTTTTGGTTTGTGGTTCGACCGGTTCATGGGCCCGGTTCACGGGTTCACGGATACGGTTTGGGATATTTTTAAATACCTTAAAACACGGGTTTCAGGCACGACATCTATTTTTAAGATTTATTGTTTGACAAGTAAATAATTCTAAGACTTAATTAAATTAATTAACATGTATATAATTAATTTAATTTAAACCATGACTTAGGTTAATTATTTTACTAGTAATACATAGTTAAACCTAAGTATTTTAATCATGGAAATTAGACTAAGTAATTAATTAATTATTAAAAAAACCAAGACTTATAATTAATTAATTCTCATGACTTAGGTTATATTAATATAATTAATAATACATGTTTTAACCTAAGTATTTATATCTTTATTAAATTAAATCACATTATATTTAATTAAATGCTTTAACCTATAGTTTATTTAAAGTACATGGAATAATTAATAAACTATACTATTTTAAACATGACTTAGAATATTAATCAGAAAACACTTAAGCTTATATAATTAGCTTATTTAACCAGCTTATATCTAATTATGGAAACTTTCTATTTTTAAACACTTATTTAGTTAAGGCAGCTAATCTATTTATGGAAACTTTCTATTTTTTTAGAAACTTATCTATTTTAAACAGTAATTCTATTTTTGGAAACTTTCTATTTTTGGAAACTTTCTATTTTGGTAACTTTCTATTTTTGGAAACATGGTCCAATGTCTCGAGAAGGTAAAGTCGCTCATCTCAGGATTCAACAAATTCACCATCAAGCAAGTTCCTAGGGGTGAGAACAAGAAAGCAAATGCTTTGAGCAAGATCGCGTCACTAGCTTTTCTTACATATCCAAACAGGTTTTGGTAGAAATTCTAATAGATAAGTCAATAACAGAGGAGGAAGTTTTATCAATAGTCGATGAAGAAGTACCTACATGGATGACCTCAATAATCGACTACTTAACAAACGAAACCCTCCCGGATGATGAGACTGAAGCACGCCGCATTCGGAGGAAGTCGCACCAGTTCGAGATCCATGATGCAATCTGTGAAAACCCTGGTTTTGAGGTTCGTCACTTAGTTTTATTTTGTGCTAGTTACGTGTATTTATGTGTTTATGTGCTTATTGGTGTGTATAGATTTTGGTTTGGATATCATTTCCGGTACGGGGTACCTTGTGAGTGAAACGATGTGTGATGATTTCATGTTCATGAGTTCACATGATAGTGACTATGAAGTGAGTTTGTGATATGTAGTGGTTTTACGTATACGTATATGTATTATAGAAAATCGTATTTTTACGATTTACGGTTTAGCATTTGGAGGTCTCGGATGAGGTAATTAGGCATATGGATATTTTTCGGGATGGTTTTAAGTCATTTAGGACTTAGTTATAAAGTTTATTTTAAAATTTGAGATTTTTTTTTAAAAGTGTATATTTTACGTCTTTTACGGTAAAACGCGTAAATTTGACTAGTTTTACGGTTTTGAGGTTTTGGAGGCTTTATGAGCTGAAATAAATTAGGGAAAATTAAGGTAATATTATTAATACATATATTAATAATAAAAAGAAAAAAAAATAAAAAAATATATGTGTAAGTCGGTTTTGGGACGCAAGGAAGAAAAAGAAAAAGGAAAAAAAAGGAAAAAGGGGAACCAGACTTTTGTAATGGGCCAAGGACTTGTTAGGAAAGTATATAAAGCCTTATTTTTATCAAAACACTCCATAAAATCCCTGGATATCAAGTATGGGTCGACATCCATGGAGAAAATTAGGGTTCTTCATCAAAAATCTTGTTTTCCAAAAAATCTAAGGTAAAATCTTCAAACCCTTTTCAATTAAATTGTTTTTATGATTTCTTTAATCATATTATGATGAATTTAGGTTAGGGTTTAATTTAAAAACAGTAAATTAATGTTGTATTAATCATAATATGATGATTACATAAATTAGGGCTTGTAATTAGAGGGATTAGGGTTAATTAATGAGGTTGATTTTGTTAAACCCGTTTTTAAAAACTAGACAGAATTTTGAGTCAATTGTTTTGATCATATCGGGAATTCTGGGAACATTCAAGATGCGATCCAAGTATCCCTGAAAAGGTAATTGAAGTGGATTTCCAATGCAAGAAAAGAGAACTAAATTGGAGGTGGGGAAGTGGGTCAAAAACAGGTTACAACAGTCGAAGGTCAAAACAGTTTTGTAATCAACCTGTTTTGTTTTTAAGTTTTGGGTTGTTTGAGGTACTTAGGGTTGCATTGGGATCTTCTCATGAACATGAGAGATGGTTTATATATTGTAGTAAGTATCTGCACTTGGGATAAGGTTGTGGTTTAGGGTAAGACCCCTTAATTGTAACAAACTTTTCATACGTTTAAAATCAGTGAATTCTGGATAGGTAGCAATATATATACATATATCGGGGCCTTAACAGTAGCTTTAAGGTTAGGTCAAGTAGGAGGTTTTAGCAATCATATGTAAAAGTATGAATATTCCTTTTACAGAAACCATGGGTATGTTTAAGTGGACGTTTGACTTAAAGTTTTGAGACCTAAAAACTGGGACTGTTTTGTGTAAAATATGAACGGAATAGTTATTAAACTTAACCAAGTTAAGGACTTGTTAAGGAAGGGTAATGGGGTGATTAGAGCTTATCAATGAGGTATTTATATGGTAATAGGCTAGATTTCCATCATAGGTTGATGAGCCATCTTAGTGATTGGTTCATGTATTGATTGCGTGTTTTTGGTTTGTTAGCTTGTTGCTAGTGCGAGGACTTGTGAAGAAGCAATCAGGTGAGTTTCATAGTCCCATGTTTATTACTATTTTGACTTCCAGATGGGATGGAAGACACACTGTGTTGAGTTATTTATAAATGGATGCTGTGAATGTTTTTAAGGTTTGAGATGGACTTGTGTGTACATTATGTGATTAACTGCTATGTGATTCTTGTTCTTGGATGGGAAAGGTACATAGGTGTATGGGCGCCTATGGTACCATGGTTGTTTGGTAAGGCGTGATGCCTTGGAAATTATGGTTGTTGGTAAGGCGTGATGCCTTGGAAATTATGGTTGTTGGTAAGGCGTGATGCCTTGGAAATTATGGTTGTTGGTAAGGCGTGATGCCTTGGAAATTGTGGTTGTTGGTAAGGCGTGATGCCTTGGTATTGTGATGATTGATTGAACATGAATGCTAGTTGTTCATACATAATTGTAGCGCATTGTCCATATGTTATTGTGTTGATGGTTGTTATTCACAGCTTATAACTGGTTTAGCGTTGGAGTCTAAACCTATGACTCTCACAAACTTTATGTTGACGTGTTTTAGTGTCTCTTTCAGGTGATATTATGGTTAAGCTTGAGAATAGAAGTGGCTAGGATTTAGAGTTGCGTAGGAATGTATTTAGAAGGAGATTCCCGTTCCTTCTTAGTTTCTTTTGTTTGTTTTATAAGTGATATTGTTGGCACCTATATGTTTGTTTGGTTTATGTTTATTGTTTGTCTTGAGTAAGTGGTAGGACTGTTACCTACTTACCTAGACTCCTGCATTGTTGAGATATTGTCATGACATTTGTGTCACCATTTTATGACATTTCTTATATCATTTAGTTATCTCTATAGACACGCTATTGTTGTGATGATATCCATACGTCGTGCCCCATATTCCGCCATGGTGGGGTGTGACAGAATGGTATCAGAGCCAATTGTTATAGAGAATTAGGTTGCCAAGTCGCGTAGCCTAGTCTATAGCTTAATGGTCCCTACATATATGCGTCATAGGAGTATGTGTGCATTTTATATTATTTGATGTGTTTGGATGTTATTTATTGTGATGTTTTGACTAGTATGGATTGGACAGTAGTAAGTTCATACTTAGCCACATGTTATTTTCTTTTCAGGTTTGTGACTTGTGCGGGTTGAACCATAATCGTCCACGCTAGTCACTGTTGTATTTTTCTTAAATTGTACATTATAGTACATAACTTAGTACAAGGTAGTTTCTATCTTTTATCGAGTTATTTTACATACTTAAGGTATGTTATTTTTCTTTTGATGTTTAAGTCATGTTCCCTAAGAATAGTGTGGTGGTTCGAGTTACTAGGAGTAGGTGGATAGGAAGGGTTTTAAGCTGTTTCCACTCTTACGGGCGACACGAATTATAACTGATTATGTTTTCGTTTTGGATTTAGTCTAGGATGTTTTAGCTAGACTATGGATTTCTGTATTCCGAGAGTTTGACTATGTTATTTTAATAGTTGGAGTTTTGAACCTTTGTTATGTGGTTATGAGCTTATGTGAGTAGATGGATTTATGTGTTATGTGTTGTATTGATTCTTATAAGTGTCATCATAGGAGGGAGTGCATTGGGGAAAGGGTAATTGTATAAGTATGGTGGCCAACATAGTTATACAAGTACCACAACTTCAATGGGTTCCTAAGTATAATTGCATGAAAGAGGGTTAGTACATGCTTGTATATGATGAGATGTGGATTTTGGGTATATTTATAATATATAGGTTTTGTGCCTTGTTGTGGCATGGTGAGATGGTGAAAAGGTGATTACTCGTATGGAAAAACGAGTGTATGACGCGATCGACTTGATATGTATGATAACGAGTATGTTTTGGGAGATTTAATAGGTATATATATGCGGATGTATATATACTACTACGTGTTAGGTTATGGTATATGGTTGTTCACTAGTTATTATAACTTGAACGTACCTTGTGTTTGTTCGTGTTTCATGGTGCTGGAGTTTGTTGGAGTTCCAACGACGTTTTGAATCTTTTGAAGTGTGTCTTGTAGCGTATTCTTTGAGTTTCGTATTTCACGTGTACGTTTTAAAATGGTGTTTTTGGTTTCAAGTCTATTGAAATAACTTGGGATTTCTTTTGAGATAATGAAATCTTTTGTGTTGGGTCTTGCATTTCTTTTGGTCGGTATATATTGAGTTAGATGGTTGGTTGTATTCGGTAAAATAAGGGTAAGGTGTTGGAGTCGTGTTTGAAACAAGATGTAACATAAGATTTCTTTTTAATCAACACTTATATATTTCAAATTCTAAAAGACTTTCTTTTGAAATAAAGCGAAGTAAAAATTTCTTTCTACCTACATAGTTTATATAATTGAGTTTGACCGATTTATGTAATTTTTAATTACTTATACAAGGTTAAATTGAGTTTATGAAGATTTCACATACAATTATATCTGTCATTTAAAAGGATTACATTGATCACTAAGTTTATTCTTTAGTTTTTTTTAAAACAACTAGTATAAAACTGATTTGGTCATAACTTGTTCGTTTTTAGAGCTTTTTGAGTGATTCAAAAGCCAAAAATTATGTACTCGGAACGTACTTTTCAAATATTCAGAATGTATAGTCATGGGAGGTCAGTATCTTGGCCGAAATTATTGTACAAGTGTCGGGTTAGAGGTTGAGTTTGAATAGTAGTTTATTTTTATGATTTGGGATGCACGGGATACCTAGTTTTGAGTTGAGTTTTGAGTTTGTCAAGAGGGTTGTTTGTAGATTGTTTGAGTCACATAGATGTGAGAGGTAATAATAAATATATATATATATATATATATATATATATATATATATATATATATATATATATATATATATATATATATATATATATATATATATATATATATATATATATATATATATATATATATATATATATAAAGATATATATTCTTTTGGAAAAGTCGATTTTTTGCACGGTTTAAATAATATGTCGCGAGGCATAATATGTTTGGTTGCCATTGGGTGTTTCTTGGATTAATTTTTCATTGTCAAGGGTCATTTTGAATTTATACACGTTCTGGGTTTGAGTTTTCTTTTGAGACTCGTGGTTTTTGACTTGGTTTAACTGGTACACGTGAAATGTCGTTAGTTATCCGTGGGTTTGATTCGCTGATCGTATCTGATGGATTCAGATGTAGTTTTGGTTTCGTATTGTTCGGGAGCGTTGAGGTAGTCATATGAAAGACTTGGTCGCGTCTACACGCTTAAGTAGGTGGCCATGAGAGAATGGTCGGAATACCCTTAGCGGGGAGGAAAGAAGTTCGTAGACGAACTAATGTGGGTATGAGGTCTCTTAGGAGTACCAAGGAGATGAATAGAGATTTGTGGGATACCAGCACAAGCAACGTGCCATAGAGAGTGTTGGAAGGGGATATTGTTCGTAAGGCATGTATGTTTTCTAAAAACTTCTTGAAATTTAGTAGGTTTGCCTATTATTTTGAGGTAGAACCATAAATAGAGCAAGTAGGGGAGTTGAGAGGAGTTGCAGTCAGTGCCTTCCCAAGGAAATTGATGATGGGATGATTTCAAGAACAAGAGTTGATGGAAATTGCAACGGATGCAAGGTAAAAGTTGAGTTGCTTAGTAGTATATTGGATGTGGAAAGAGGTTGAGTGGTCTGATGAGAGGAAGTATTGGTCTGTTAAAATGCGTGTAGAATTTCGCAAGTAGAACGAGGTAGGAAATTTATTCGTATTGCTTCTAGGAGAGGGTGCAAGGAGGACGTAGTTGAAACTGCTAAGGATGTTGTATGAATGCTTTGGGTTTACGGTTATGCATTTGGCTTCGCCAAAGCACTAGCGGTTTTCATGGTGTCAATGAACCAAGTGTGCATGAACGTGTATAAACGAGTTGTCATAGGGAGCATCGACGACATCTTGATCTACTTAAATCTGAGAAGGAGTGTGAGGCGAATTATGTGTTGCTTTTGGAGTGGAATTATACGTGAGATTTTCAAGTGTAAGTTTTAGGATTAAGTGTACTATGATGAGCAGTTAGAGATGATGGCATATCATGGAACCAGCAATGGCGAAGTGAAGAAGGATGAGGAAGCTATTTGGGGGCTGAAGAAGTGGATTGGATAATGAGCCGATCTTGGCATTATCGGAAGGACTGGATGAATTCGCGAAGCATGAAGATACGTGGAGCAAGGATTTGGACGCGTACGAGGACGACAAAGAAAGGCGATCGCTTATACGTTGCAGGAACTGAAGATTTGGAAGAACTGGATAGACTTAGTTAGTGGAGTTGGATTGTTATATCTGCCTATAATACTAGAGGCATTTGGTGTACGAGACAAATCATGAACGTCTCCAACACATATTTAATCACCTTGATTGAACATTTGGCAAAGGTGATGGGTGGAGTTAATTGATGAAATAAAATTGCAAGGCCAAGTACCATCTGGGAAAGGCAAGCATGGTTGATGAGACATGGAATAAGAAGAATGAAGTGAAGCTGAGACGAACTTGAACTATATGGATGACGTATTAGGGTGGTTTGGATGAAGGATGTAGGTTGCACGAGTTGAGTTGTCTAAAGCAGAGAACGCGTCAACATGTATGTTGCGTGGCTTGGATAATCATATGCAGAAAAGGGACGTAGACTATATTTCCTACATAGATAGGAGTAGCTTAGAAAGGGCGATGTAAGGAAGAAGTTGGTGGAAGGGATACATAATGCGGTGGAGGATTAAGTACGATGAGAGTTGGGTGATAGTCGATAGACTGACTAATTCATCTCATATTTCAAGGGGAATGAGAAGTCACGTAGTTGAGAAGTTGGAAGGATTGCGTACGGATGTGATGGAATAGAGGGTTTTGCGTAAAAGACAGCCTAATATGTATGGAATGCCTTATGAAGGGTTATGGCAAGGGAAGAGACGATGGGAAGCATCACATTGTGATGTATGGTATGAGTTGAGGAAGAAGAAGGAAGTGTGTATAGAAGCGAAGCTTGAATGAAATAGGTCGAGATAGGAACCGAAGGTAAAACTTTGGTAGAGCCTAATGAGTAGAATAAAGCACAACGTAGGCTAATGATGTCGTAGTGTGGAAAAGGAAATGACACTGACCTATACTGATTGTTTAGGAGGCTTAGAGCCTTGGAATTGTGGACTAGAATTGGTAAAAGAGGCTACTAATGTGGTAATGGTGTTTGTGGAAAGGATGAGTGCAACAAGGGATGCTATATAGAAAGGAGGAAACCACTAGAGTTAGTGACAGAGTTATGTATGAAGTTTCACCCATAGTAACGGGTGGTATGTTTTGGTAAAATGGAAGAGTTGATGTAGAGTATTGTAGGTCCATTTATGATCTTTGGAAAGATCAGACCAGTAGCTTATGAGCATAGAATTACCTGGGGGAAATAAGTGGTATATATGATATATTGCATGTATTAAGATTGGTAAATGTTGTTTGAGAATGCATATTTGCATGTACGGTTATTCGGGACTTGTATTAATAAGAGTCTTTGTTTAATCAAAGAGTCATCTGTGAGATTTATTGACTGTGAGGTCAAGAGTTTGGCAATGAGTTTAATTATTTTTGGTTTGTATATGTGGTATTTTGAAACTTGAACTAAAGTTCTCGTGGAAATGAGAGGAGTTCGTTTAGAACAAGTATCCTCATGTGATTTGTTGTTTGTGTGTTTGATCCTAAGGAGTAAATCTCGGGACGAGATTTCTATTAGGAGGGAGTGATGTGACAACCCTGGTTTTGAGGTTCGTCACTTAGTTTTATTTTGTGCTAGTTACGTGTCTTTATGTGTTTGTGTGCTTATTGGTGTGTATAGATTTTGGTTTGGATATCGTTTCCGGTACGGGGTACCTTGTGAGTGAAACGATGTGTGATGATTTCATGTTCATGAGTTTACATGGTAGTGACTATGAAGTGAGTTGGTGATATGTAGTGGTTTTACGTATACGTATATGTAATATAGAAAATCGTATTTTTACGATTTACGGTTTAGCATTTGGAGGTCTCGGATGAGGTAATTAGGCATATGGATATTTTTCGGGATGGTTTTAAGTCATTTAGGACTTAGTTATAAAGTTTATTTTAAAATTTGAGATTTTTTTTAAAAGTGTATATTTTACGTCTTTTACGGTAAAACGCGTAAATTTGACTAGTTTTACGGTTTTGAGGTTTTGGAGGCTTTAGGAGCTGAAATAAATTAGGGAAAATTAAGGTAATATTATTAATACATATATTAATAATAAAAAGAAAAAAAATAAAAAAATATATGTGTAAGTCGGTTTTGGGACGCAAGGAAGAAAAAGAAAAGGGAAAAAAAAGGAAAAAGGGGAACCGGACTTTTGTAATGGGCCAAGGACTTGTTAGGAAAGTATATAAAGCCTTATTTTTATCAAAACACTCCATAAAATCCCTGGATATCAAGTATGGGTCGACATCCATGGAGAAAATTAGGGTTCTTCATCAAAAATCTTGTTTTCCAAAAAATCTAAGGTAAAATCTTCAAACCCTTTTCAATTAAATTGTTTTTATGATTTCTTTAATCATCTTATGATGGATTTAGGTTAGGGTTTAATTTAAAAAAAGTAAATTAATGTTGTATTAATCATAATATGACGATTACATAAATTAGGGCTTGTAATTAGAGGGATTAGGGTTAATTAATCAGGTTGATTTTGTTAAACCCGTTTTTAAAAACTGGACAGAATTTTGAGTCAATTGTTTTGATCATATCAGGAATTATAGGAACATTCAAGATGCGATCCAAGTATCCCTGAAAAGGTAATTGAAGTGGATTTCCAATGCAAGAAAAGAGAACTAAATTGGAGGTCGGGAAGTGGGTCAAAAACAGGTTACAACAGTCGAAGGTCAAAACAGTTTTGTAATCAACCTGTTTTGTTTTTAAGTTTTGGGTTGTTTGAGGTACTTAGGGTTGCATTGGGATCTTCTCATGAACATGAGAGATGGTTTATATATTTTAGTAAGTATCTGCACTTGGGCTAAGGTTGTGGTTTAGGGTAAGACCCCTTAATTGTAACAAACTTTTCATACGTTTAAAATCAGTGAATTCTGGATAGGTAGCAATATAAATACATATATCGGGGCCTTAACAGTAGCTTTAAGGTTAGGTCAAGTGGGAGGTTTTAGCTATCATATGTAAAAGTATGAATATTCCTTTTACAGAAACCATGGGTATGTTTAAGTGGACGTTTGACTTAAAGTTTTGAGACCTAAAAACTGGGACTGTTTTGTGTAAAATATGAACGGGATAGTTATTAAACTTAACCAAGTTAAGGACTTGTTAAGGAAGGGTAATGGGGTGATTAGAGCTTATCAATGAGGTATTTATATGGTAATAGGCTAGATTTCCATCATAGGTTGATGAGGAATCTTTGTGATTGGTTCATGTATTGATTGCGTGTTTTTGGTTTGTTAGCTTGTTGCTAGTGCGAGGACTTGTGAAGAAGCAATCAGGTGAGTTTCATAGTCCCATGTTTATTATTGTTTTTGAATTCCAGATGGGATGGAAGAGACACTGTGTTGAGTTATTTATAAATTGATGATGTGAATGTTTTTAAGGTTTGAGATGGACTTGTGTGTACATTATGTGATTAACTGCTATGTGCTTCTTGTTCGTGTATGATTTGGATGGGAAAGGTACATAGGTGTATGGGCGCCTATGGTACCATGGTTGTTTGGTAAGGCGTGATGCCTTGGAAATTATGGTTGTTGGTAAGGCGTGATGCCTTGGAAATTATGGTTGTTGGTAAGGCGTGATGGCTTGGAAATTATGGTTGTTGGTAAGGCGTGATGCCTTGGAAATTGTGGTTGTTGGTAAGGCGTGATGCCTTGGTATTGTGATGATTGATTGAACATGAATGCTAGTTGTTAATACATAATTGTAGCGCATTGTCCATATGTTATTGTGTTGATGGTTGTTATTCACAGCTTATAACTGATTTAGCGTTGGAGTCTAAACCTATGACTCTCACAAACTTTATGTTGACGTGTTTTAGTGTCTCTTTTAGGTGATATTATGGTTAAGCTTGAGAATAGAAGTGGCTAGGATTTGGAGTTGCGTAGGAATGTATTTAGAAGGAGATTCCCGTTCCTTCTTAGTTTCTTTTGTTTGTTTTATAAGTGATATTGTTGGCACCTATATGTTTGTTTGGTTTATGTTTATTGTTTGTCTTGAGTAAGTGGTAGGACTGTTACCTACTTACCTAGACTCCTGCATTGTTGAGATATTGTCATGACATTTGTGTCACCATTTTATGACATTTCTTATGTCATTTAGTTATCTCTATAGACACGCTATTGTTGTGATGATATCCATACGTCGTGCCCCATATTCCGCCATGGTGGGGTGTGACACAATCCCATACAAGAGGTCATCCTTACAACCGTGGTTGCGATGCGTTGGACCAAAGCAGGCCAGCTATGTGATTAGTGAAATTCACGAAGGGTCGTGCAGCATGCACGCAGGCCCAAGATTAGTTGTAGCAAGAGCCTTGCAGACAGGATAGTATTGGCCCACCATGCCAAAGGACGTACGAGAGTTGATACTTAAGTGTAATGACTGCCAAGTGCACATGCCGGTGCTACGTCATCCGCAACAGGAGCTAACACCCATTGCATCCCCTTGGCCATTCTACAAGTGGGGTATTGATATCGTAGGTCCATTTCTCGTAGCGTCTGGAGGTATTAAAATTTTTATCGTAGCCATGGACTATTTCACTCGATGGATCGAAGCCAAAGCAGTGGCAACAATCACGGGCAAGTAGGTAAAAAAGTTTGTTAAGCATCCACAGAACAACGGTCTGGTGGAGCGCCCCAGCAGAAGCCTGGGAGAGGGTACCAAGGCACGACTAGATGGTAAAAGTGCTAAGTGGGTAGATGAACTACCACATGTGCTATGGGCACATAGGACAATGATCAAAACTGCTAATGGAGATACCCTATTCGCACTAGCGTAAGACACTGAAGCAGTAATACCAGCAGATATTGGAATGCCAACCATCCGCACGGCGGAAGTAAACATTACCATGAACGACGAAGAGCTAAGGGTCAATTTGGACTTGTTAGAAGAAAAACGAGAGCTGGCAGCAATCAATGAAGCGAGAGCTAACTCGAAAAGGAAAGGGTATTACGATGCTAAGGTCAAGGGCGTATCTTTCAAACCAGGGGATTTTGTTTATCGTGCAAACGAGGCAAGTCGTGTTAAAAACACAGGGAAACTCGGACCAAAGTGGGAAGGACCGTATAAAGTGATAGATGCTTTGGGAAAGGGTGCGTATAGGTTACACGACATGGACGGCCGAGATTTAGGTCGTACGTGGAATATCAACAACCTTAAAAGATGTTATCTCTAAGGCCACGACCTTCTTCATGGATACCTAGCTGTAGCCAGCTCCAATAAAGATCCATGTGATTCCATCATTAATATTTTTTTAGGATTTGTCTGTCTTAGGTTTTTTATTCCGTCTCCAAACAAAAAAACGTAAACGTGACAATAAAATGTCGTGGTGCCTAGCTAGCCCACGACATGTTCTTGTTCAGTTTCTGTTTATGAACTTAGAATTATTTAAGTTATTTAATTATTCATATAATATCATCAGTCGTACATGTACTATCCGTTTCTATGTGAAGCAAGAGGATTGAGTGAACCTAGTAATTCAACTTGTCGCATAAGAGGGATGCAACCCCAGCGACCACGGATCACGAATCCTTACTAGACACCTTATTTTCAAGACATTGTAATAAGTTTAAACATACCTCATTAACAAATGATGGAAATGGTAAAGACACGCGGTGCACGTCTAGTAACATGTAGTATTTTGTCTTTTCTAAAGCTGTGACGCATTACTCACAAGATGTATACAATTATACAAACACATTATAACAAAAGGCAAGTCTATATTAAATAGGATGTCGTGGACATCCACGACCAAATATTACAAGTCCAAAAGTATATGTTATATTTGAAGGTTTATTAACATCATAACAATTATATAAAACCCTAAACGAGATCAAAGCACATATAGCAGAAGCGGTTTAACAAGATCATAATAATAACACAATTATAATTAACCGAGTTAGGGTTACATACCTTTACGCTAAAGCAAATCCACAAGACGAAGAACGAATCACCAATTCGGGTTTATACCGTGATACACCAAGATATAGTCTAAAGTAAGACTATATTACGATCTTGTACACACGTAATACAATGAGCCAACCATGATTCTAGCACGTGAAAACTGAGCTACAACACTTGTAAATAATCTACCCAACAACCCTACAGAGGGGCTAGGACTACATTATAAACGCAATCGATCAACCAAGAAAACCGACCGAAAACCCTTCGTGGTTTTAGCTTGCGATCGAACTAAGAGAGAGGGGAGGGAGAGGATTTAAGTTATGAAGATTATGAGGGATAAGGAGGTGTATTTATAGGCCTAGAATCCAATATAGCCCAAGTAGATAAAAGGCAACTTCCCCCCCCCCCCTTTGGAGCCCTAACCGACCGACCAAAACACCCCTATGGGGTGTTCCGGAATCTTCCGTCCTTCTTCCTTTATATTATCCTTACTATATATTATTTAACACTCGTTAATACTTAACTATTAATTAATTAACGATCGTTAAAGCTATATAGTTACTTGCTCGGTTTAATTTAATAAATATATATTTATTAAATAAATTAATAAATACAATAAATATATTTATTAATTAAATTAACTCTTTACATATTATGTGTAATCCTGTAATCTCGAGTTCGATCCTATCACACGACTATTAAATATAAGTCCATAAACTTACAGCTCCCACTTCGACATATTTCGAATAACGTGATTACATTGACTAACGTCTAGTTACACTTAGCAATCTCTCTAGTAAAACTCGAGTAAGGTCTCCTAGACAAAACCTTTTAACGATTCTGCATCGTTATTATTATCCTTTTATTTCTAATACAACGTTAATAAGGATATGGATCTTAGTCATTCCTTTCATTAACCATTCTGTTTCTCGTTCACAAATTCAACAAGATTACCAAAACAAATTTGGGTGTGGCCACACAAACATCTTACTAATCCCACGAGGGCCCCAGGTATTTTACTGTCACACCCCACCATGGCGGAATATGGGGCGTGACGTATGGATATCATCACAACATGGCGTGTCTATAGAGATAACTATATGAAATAAGAAATGTCATAAAATGGAGACACGAAGTCATGACAATATCTCATCAGACTCAAGAGTCTAGGTAAGAAGGTAACAGTCCTACCGCTTACCCAAGACAAACAAATAACATAACCAAACAAATATATGTGTGCCACAGTATCACTTATTAAAAGAACAAATAAAAACTAAGAAGGAACGGGGATCTCCTTCTATATGCAATCCTAATGCATCCAAATCTAGCCACTCCTATCCTCAAGCTTAACCACATACTCACCTGAAAGAGACACTAAAACACGTCAACATAAAGTTGGTGAGAGTCATAGGTTTAGACTCCAACGCTAAATCAATTACAAGCTGTGAATAACAACCATCAACACAATAACCTATGGACAATGTGCTACAATTATGTATTAATAACTAGCATTCAAGATCAATCATTCCAAACCAAAATCCAAGGCTCCTACCTTGCCAAACAACATGGTACCATAGATGATCACACTATGTACCTATCCCAAGGCCACTACCTTGTCAAACCACAATAACTGAGACGGCACGTGTCCCCTGATCCAAAACATACACAATCAAAAATCACATAGCAGTTAATCACATAATGTACACAAAAGTCCATCTCAAATCACAAATACATTCACAGCATCAATTTAGAAAATAACTCAACACAGTGTCTCTTCCATCCCATCTGGAAGTCAAAATCAATATTAAACATGGGACTATGAAACTCACCTGATAGCTTCTTCACAAGTCCTCGCACTAGCAACAAGCTAACAAACCAAAAACACGAAATCAATACACGAACCAATCACTAAGATGGCTCATCAACCTATGATGGACATCTAGTCTATTCCCGTATAATTACCTCATTGTTAAGCTCTAATCACCCCATTACCCTTCCTTAACAAGTCCCTAACTTGGTTAAGTTTAATAGCTATCCCGTTCATAATTTTACACAAAACAGTCCCAGTTTTAGGTCTCAAAACTTTAAGTCAAACGTCCACTTAACCATACCCATGGTTTCTGTAAAAGGAATATTCATACTTTTATACATGTTAGCTAAAACCTCCCACTTGACCTAACCTTAAAGCTACTGTTAAGCCCCCGATATATGTGTATATATTGCTACCTATCCAGAATTCACTGATTTTAAACGTATGAAAAGTTTGTTACCATTAGAGGGTCTTACCCTAAACCACAATCTTAGCCCAAGTTCAGATCCTTACTACAATATATAAACCATCTCTCATGTTCGTGAGAAGATCCCAATGCAACCCTAAGTACCCCAAACAACCCAAAACTTAAAAAGAAAACAGGCTAAATTCAAAACTGTTTTGACCTCCGACTGTTGTAACCTGTTTTTGACCCGCTTCCCGACCTCCAATTTAGTTATAGTTTCTTGATTTAGAAAGCCAACTCAATTACCTATCCAGGGATACTTGGATCGCATCTTGAATGTTCTTAGAACTCCCGATATGATCAAAACAATTGACTCAAAATTCTGCCCAGTTTTTAAAAACGGGTTTAACAAAATCAACCTCATTAGTTAACCCTAATCCCTCTAATTACAAGACCTAATTTATGTAATCATCCTATTATGATTAATACAACATTAATTCACTGTTATTATATTAAACACTAACCTAAATCCATCATAAGATGATCAATTAAGCATAAATACAATTTAATCAAAAAGGGTTTGAAGATTTTACCTTAGATTTTTTTGGAAAACAAGATTTTTGATGAAGAACCCTAATTTTCTCCATGGATGTCGACCCATACTTGATCTCAAGGGATTTTATGAAGTGTTTTGATAAAAATAACGCTTTCTATACTTTCCTAACAAGTCCTTGGCCCATATACAAAAGCCCGGTTCCCTTTTTCCCTTTTTTCCCCTTTTCTTTTCTTTGGTGCGTCTAAACCGACCCAAACACCCCTAATTTCGTTTTTTTTATTTTTATTATTTAATATTATGTTATTAACATTACCTTAATTTACCTTAATTTATTTCAGCTCCTAAAGCTTCCAAAACCTCAAAACCGTAAAACTAGTCAAATATACGCGTTTTACCGTAAAAGACGTAAAATATACACTTTTATAAAAAATCTCAAATTTTGAAATAAACTTTATAACTAAGTCCTAAATGACTTAAAACCATCCCGAAAAATATTCATATGGATAATTACCTCACCCGAGACCTCTAAATGCTAAACCGTAAATCCTAAAAAATACTATTACTATAATACTTATACGTATACCTAAACACCACAATATCACCATTTTCATTTCATAGTCACCACTTGTGAGCTCATGAACATGAAATAACCGTTCCTCGATTTACTTATGAGTACTCTATACTCATAAACGATAACCACACCAACCTCGTTCACACAAAATAAACACGTAAACACACAATTCAAGTAAGCACACATAAAATAACCTAAAAGTAAGACCAAGTGACAAACCCAAAACCACGGTTGTCACATCACTCCCTCCTAATAGAAATCTCTTCCCGAAATTCACTCCCAAACTCAAACTTATTCTCAGCAAACAAACGAGGATGCATATCCCTGATAAAACCTTCACGTTCAAACGTGAACTCAGTTTACACGAAAATAATCTCAACCAACAACACATGAGCCTTAACCATCCGCGAGGAAACTCATCAAAACCATAAAGTTATGTAACCAACCTAACTAAATCTCGTAACTCATCAAACAAGAACTGTCTTGAAACCAAGTTAGGAGCCGTCACATAACTCAACGGGTTTAAAACTGTCACCCCGATTTCAGTCTTACTCATAAATACCATAAATCAAAACTCATCAAAATATAACCACGTATAATAAGGTCTAAAGAACTCTCAAATTCCTTCCCAACTCATCTCTATGTTAACCCTCCAAGTGTTCATTACCGCAAAATACCCAAAACACGAGTTTAAACCATGTTGTCCGAAAAGTTAATCTTGAACTCGACACTTGTACAATTAACTCGACCAAGCTACTGACCTCCAATTACTAAACTTTCTGAATATATGTTCCGAGTACATAATTTTAGGCTTTTGAATCACCCAAAAAAACTTTAAAAACGAATAAGTTATGACCAAAACGATTTTAAAACAAAAAAAACCTGTTATTAATTACAAAATTCAAGGTCTAATTTATTTTAATTCTAGAAAATTTAAACTCTCACCCATGATATGATTAATACATGATTTAACTTATTTAAGTTAATAAGAACAAGAATTCTAACTAAAGAACAATAACTTTAGGTGATCAAAACCAAAATATTTTAAAATAAAAAGCCATGCTTATATGTTAAAAAAAAATATATTCCACCTTATTTCAAACACGTTTTCGACACTTTACCCTCATTTTATCGACTACCAACAACTATTTTTATTTTACTATTTGCAAGTTCTATTTTTTTTACCATGTATAACTCGAAACAAAAGACATCGTTACCCCAAAAAGAAATCTCCACCATCTCAAAATCCTTCACGCCAAAAGTACCGTACAAACAAACACGTGAAATGAGGACCCGAGAAATGCGCTACTACAGAAGTTGAACATCTCAAAGAGAAACGAGCTAGCAACCATCCCAAGAATACAACCGGTAAGTAGAAAATAATTTTACATACATAGGCATAAGCGTACATACACTCAAATCCATCCAACATATACTATACAAGCATGTATTAACTCTCTTTCATGCAGTCATACTTGAAAGTCCATTGGTGTTGTGGCACATATATAATTATGTAGGCCTCCATAATTATACATGTTCCCTTTCACCAATGTACTCCCTCCTATGATGACACTTATAAGAAATTAATACTACACATAACACATAATCCAACAACTCACAAGCACATAACCACACAAGATAAGATCCAAAACCCCATGTATTAAAATAACATAGCCAATGCACGAAACACATAAACTTGTAGTCCAGCTGAACCAGCGTAGACAAAATTCAAAATGTATAAAGAACATGAAAACATAATTAAGCGAAATCCAACAATGACTAACGTATACGACCATGGTTCCACCCGCACTAATCAAAACTCGTAAAGAAAATAACATGTAGTTAAGTATGAACCATAGTAGTTCACAAGCTAACAAATACTGCGAAAATAATATTCAAACACATCAATTACTATAAAATGCACACATACTCCTATGACGCCTATATGCAGGGACCCTTAAGCTATAGACTAGGCTACACGACTAGGCAACCTAATTCTCTATAACCATTGTCTCTGATACCATTCTGTCACACCCCACCATGGCGGAATATGGGGCGCGACGTATGGATATCATCACAACATGGCGTGTCTATAGAGATAACTATATGAAATAAGAAATGTCATAAAATGGAGACACAAAGTCATGACAATATCTCATCAGACTCAGGAGTCTAGGTAAGAAGGTAACAGTCCTACCGCTTACCCAAGACAAACAAATAACATAACCAAACAAATATATGTGTGCCACAGTATCACTTATTAAAAGAACAAATAAAAACTAAGAAGGAACGGGGATCTCCTTCTATATGCAATCCTAATGCATCCAAATCTAGCCACTCCTATCCTCAAGCTTAACCACATACTCACCTGAAAGAGACACTAAAACACGTCAACATAAAGTTGGTGAGAGTCATAGGTTTAGACTCCAACGCTAAATCAATTACAAGCTGTGAATAACAACCATCAACACAATAACATATGGACAATGTGCTACAATTATGTATTAACAACTAGCATTCAAGATCAATCATTCCAAACCAAAATCCAAGGCTCCTACCTTGCCAAACAACATGGTACCATAGATGATCACACTATGTACCTATCCCAAGGCCACTACCTTGTCAAACCACAAGGCCACTACCTTGTCAAACCACAAGGCCACTACCTTGTCAAACCACAAGGCCACTACCTTGTCAAACCACAATAACTGAGACGGCACGTGTCCCCCGATCCAAACATACACATACAAAAATCACGTAGCAGTTAATCACATAATGTACACACAAGTCCATCTCAAATCACAAACACATTCACAACATCAATTTAGAAAATAACTCAACACAGTGTCTCTTCCATCCCATCTGGAAGTCAAAATCAATATTAAACATGGGACTGTGAAACTCACCTGATAGCTTCTTCACAAGTCCTCGCACTAGCAACAAGCTAACAAACCAAAAACACGAAATCAATACACGAACCAATCACTAAGATGGCTCATCAACATATGATGGACATCTAGTCTATTCCCGTATAATTACCTCATTGTTAAGCTCTAATCACCCTATTACCCTTCCTTAACAAGTCCCTAACTTGGTTAAGTTTAATAGCTATCCCGTTCATAATTTTACACAAAACAGTCCCAGTTTTAGGTCTCAAAACTTTAAGTCAAACGTCCACTTAAACATACCCATGGTTTCTGTAAAAGGAATATTCATACTTTTATACATGTTAGCTAAAACCTCCCACTTGCCCTAACCTTAAAGCTACTGTTAAGGCCCCGATATATGTGTATATATTGCTACCTATCCAGAATTCACTGATTTTAAACGTATGAAAAGTTTGTTACCATTAGAGGGTCTTACCCTAAACCAAAATCTTAGCCCAAGTGCAGATCCTTACTACAATATATAAACCATCTCTCATGTTCGTTAGAAGATCCCAATGCAACCCTAAGTACCCCAAACAACCCAAAACTTAAAAAGAAAACAGGCTGAATTCAAAATTGTTTTGACCTCCGACTGTTGTAACCTGTTTTTGACCCACTTCCCCACCTCCAATTTAGTTCTCGTTTCTTGATTTAGAAAGCTAACTCAATTACCTATCCAGGGATACTTGGATAGCATGTTGAATGTTCCTAGAACTCCCGATATGATCAAAACAATTAACTCAAAATTTTGCCCAGTTTTTAAAAACGGGTTTAACAAAATCAACCTCATTAATTAACCCTAATCCCTCTAATTACAAGCCCTAATTTATGTAATCATCATATTATGATTAATACAATATTAATTTACTGTTATTATATTAAACCCTAACCTAAATCCATCATAAGATGATCAATTAAGCATAAATACAATTTAATCAAAAAGGGTTTGAAGATTTTACCTTAGATTTTTTTGGAAAAAAAGATTCTTGATGAAGAACCCTAATTTTCTCCATGGATGTCGACCCATACTTGATCTCCAGGGATTTTATGAAGTGTTTTGATAATAATAAGGCTTTCTATACTTTCCTAACAAGTCCTTGGCCCATATACAAAAGCCCGGTTCCCTTTTTCCCCTTTTCTTTTCTTTGGTGCGTCTAAACCGACCCAAACACCCCTAATTTCGTTTTTTTTATTTTTATTATTTAATATTATGTTATTAACATTACCTTAATTTACCTTAATTTATTTCAGCTCCTAAAGCTTCCAAAACCTCAAAACCGTAAAACTAGTCAAATATACGCGTTTTACCGTAAAAGACGTAAAATATACACTTTTATAAAAAATCTCAAATTTTGAAATAAACTTTATAAATAAGTCCTAAATGACTTAAAACCATCCCGAAAAATATTCATATGGATAATTACCTCACCCGAGACCTCTAAATGCTAAACCGTAAATCCTAAAAAAATACTATTACTATAATACTTATACGTATACGTCAATATCACCATTTTCATTTCATAGTCACCACTTGTGAGCTCATGAACATGAAATAACCGTTCCTCGATTTACTTATGAGTACTCTATACTCATAAACGATAACCACACCAACCTCGTTCACACAAAATAAACACGTAAACACACAATTCAAGTAAGCACACATAAAATAACCTAAAAGTAAGACCAAGTGACAAACCCAAAACCACGGTTGTCACATTTACTCCAAAACGAAATTGGAGGAAATAAATCCCATATTGACTACGAGCAAAACTTATGAATTTTGAAACACTTCCGACAATAATCCTTATAGCTACCAGTTACGTTTAGCGTTAGATTATTCCACAAAGATGCACTAGATTCATAACAGTTTCCTGGTATCTCAAGTCTAAGGATAACTATTTATGTTTTACTTAATGACAAAGATCCATAAAGTAAAAACATATAGTTGGGATAAGTCCTATATTCGATTCATCGAATATCATCCAAAATCGATCAATATACTTTCAAGTATACTCTGTCGCTATTTTGATTTGTCTTAGTTTAATAATATTCCCATATTATTAATCGACAACGAAAATTTTGCATAACCTTGATTAAAACACGTAAAATAGGATACACTTATTAAATAAGAAAAATAAACGAAAAACAATCTTTATTTCATTATATAATAATGTCATAACATCCTTTATCCAAATACTAATCACAGATTCATTGCATGAGTTCGCTAGCTAGTTGTAGCCCAATCACCTTGGCATGCTTAACTACCTTTGGTCTAGGCAAAGCCTTATTTAAAGGATCGGCTACGTTATCATCTGTGTGAACTTTTATTAATTTGATTTCGCGAGCTTCAACTTGTTCTCGGACGTAGTGATGTCTACGCATAAAGTGTCTGGCGCCTTTCATGACTCGAGGGTCATTGGCAAATATTATTGCGACAGAATTATCACAATACATATCTATAGATTCTTTAATTGAAGGCATCACTCAAAGATCTTCAATAAACTTCCTAATCCAAACAAATTCCATTGCAGCTTCTAAAGCAGCCATGTACTCAGACTGAGTATCATGCATTGCAATCGTTGTCTGTTTCTTGCTCTTCCAGTCAACTGCTCCTCCATTGATAACAAAAATGTACCCTTCTGAGACTTCGTATCGTGTTTATCACATTGCCAGGACGCATCACAGAAACCTGTCACATTCAGTTATGTGTCTGGTTTCCCTCCATATACCAAAAACATATCTTTCATACTCCTCAAATACTTTAGAATATGTTTAACAGCAGTCCAGTGGAGCTTCCCTGGATTCTGTTGGTATCTACTGACCAAGTTCTGAGCAAACGCCACATCAGGCCTTGTGCATCTAACAACATACATTATAGATCCTACAGCCGAAGCGTAAGGCACCTTCTACATGTATGCCTCCTCTTAAAGAGTTGATGCATCCATCTCATGACTCATATTATGCTTAAATTCCATAGGTTGAAAACCTTTCTTGGAATTATGCATATTATACTTCTTCAAAATCTTATTTATATAAGCATCTTGACATAGACCAATTAACAGTCTTTTCCTATCCCAATAGATCTTAATTCCCAAAATGTATGCAGCTTCTCCTAAATCCTTCATAGAAAAACATTTACCAAGATAATATTTAACAAATTTAAGTCTTAGAATGTTACTTCCCATGATTAATATGTCATCAACATATAGGACTAGAAATACTACATCACTCCCACTAGCTTTACAATATACACATGGCTCATCATGATTCTGAATAAATTCAAACTTTTTGATTTCTTCGTCAAATCTTTTATTCCATTGACGTGATGCTTGCTTCAAACCATAAATGGATCTTTGAAGTTTGCACACATGTCCTAGATTTTCAGGATCAACATACCCTTCTGGTTGTTGCATATAGATGTCTTCATCTAAGCGACCATTCAAGAAGGCAGTTTTAACGTCCATTTGCCATATCTCATAGTCATAGTATGCTTCTATAGCTATGAGAATCCTAATAGCTCTTAAGTCTGCTATAAGAGAAGAAGTCTCCTCGTAATCTACGCCAAAGTTTGAGTAAAACCTTTAGATACTAAACGAGCTTTATAAGATTGTACTTTTCCATCCATGTCGGTTTTCTTCTTGTATATCCACTTATGTCTCACTATTTTAGCATTCGGTGGTGGTTATACAAGAATCTAAACATCATTTACTTTCATGGATTTCATTTCCTCATCCATAGCAACCATCCACTTATCCTTTTCAGGATCAAGTATGGCGGATTTATAATTAGCGGGTTCACCAAGATCCCCTAACTCATCATCATCCTATATGTTAAGACATATATTGCTATTTGCGTTTTTAATCCTTGCGGATCTACGTAGAGGAACTAATTTCGGTGGAATCGCCAGACTTTCTGGTTCTACAGGAATTATATCGCTAGTGTTTTCAGAAGGTAATGTATCTATATGACTCACTTCAAGATCATAATTTCTCCCACTGAATTCTTGATTTACAAGATCAGATTCAAGGAAGTCTCCATACCTAGCAACAATCACTTTGTTCTCAGGTGGATAATAAAAGTAGTAAACCATAGTTTCCTTAGGGTATCCTACAAAGATACATTTTATAGATCGTTGTTAGAGTTTGTCACCCGAGTCACGTTTCACATACGCCTCGCAACCCCAGACCTTTAAATAAGACAAATATGTCTTCTTGCCATGCCATATTTCATATGGTGTCTTATCGACCTTCTTTGTGGGAACCATATTTAAAATACGAACAACATACTCTAAAGCATAATCCCAAAAGGATAAAGGTAAAGTTGTAAGATTAAACATAGATCGTACCATATCCAATAATGTATGATTTCTCCTTTCAGATACACCATTTTGTTGTGGAGTATAGGGAGAAGTAAGATGCTGAACAATTCTATTCTCACCTAGATAATCTATAAACTCTTGACTTAAATATTCACCACCTCTATCAGAACTTAATCTTCTTCCCTAATTGCAGTTGTACTTCTGCTTTAAACACTTTGAATGTTTCAAATACCTCATGTTTATGCTTAAGTAAATAAACATAACCATAACGGCTATAATCATTCGTAAATATTAAGAAGTAGCTAGTACCTTTCCTTGACGTATGTCTAAGTGGTCCACACACATCAGTATGTATAAGTCCAAGTAGATCAGTAGCTCTTTCAATATTGCTATTAAAAGGTTTCTTGGTCATCTTTCCAGAGATACAATACTCACATTTGTCAAATGATTCATCATTGATAATTTCCAAAAGACCTTCAAATTGAAGATTTTGTATACGAGTCTTCCCAATATGGGCAATTCTACAATGCCAACGATAAGAAGAGTTCTTGTCAAACTTTCTCTTCTTACTCATGCTAATTACATATTTATTGTTCTTGGATTCATTATCATGCATGTCTATTTCAAATACACCATTCACAGAAATTGCATTAAAATAGAAAATACCATTTTTCCAAACAGAAATACCATTATTATCAATCGTGTGAACGAATCCATTATTTAACAACCAAGAAAAGGAAATAACACCCCTAACAATTGTAGGTGCATAATGACAATCATTTAAACTTAGTACTAAACCCGAAGGTAAAAATAGATTAAATGTTCCTATAGCTTCAACCGCTGCTTGTGCGCAATTGCCTACATGCAAAAATTGTTCCCCACAGGAAAGCTTCCTTTCCAGATTAAATACATGCAACATATTACAAATATTAATACCGCATCCCGTATCATATACCCAGGAATTTAATTTGTATGTTAAATTGAACAATTCAATCATTGATAAAGTACCTGAAGCTGCAACGCTCTGCTCAGACTTCTTCTTTATTTCTCGTAATTCTTCGAGGTAAAGAGGGAAATTCCTCTTCTAGTGACCACTTGCCTTGCAATGGTGACAAGTCTCATCCTTTTGAGATCTTTTCTTCTTGACAAAGTTCTGCTTAGGTTTTGAATAAGTCGCAACTTGTTTGCCCTTATCACCCTTGCCTTTGCCTTTCTTCTTATTCGCTTGTGGTTTTAGCTTACTCACTTTACCCTTTTGTATGGTTAGTAAAGAAGGCGTAGCGGTAGATGCCTTGTCTTTCAACCCATTTTCATAGTCAATGAGCATTGCATGCAAATCATTAACTGTCTTCCCCGTGGAATGCATATTATAGTTTCTAACAAAATCATTGAAGTCCTTGTTAAGGGACCTATAGATCAAGTTGATAGCCATATTATGATCATAGGGTTGTCCTAGTGCAACGAGTTGTTCCATATAACCCCTCATCTCCAAGTAATGGGCACTTACAGGCTTTCTAGGAGTTTGCTTGCAGTTGTGCAAAGCATCAACCAAGTCGTAGATCTCCACAACTTGCGGCTTCTCGAACATAGCCTTGAGCTCATCAAGCATTCGCTTAGGTGAAAATAGCTCATAAGTGGAGGAGCCATTTTTCCTAGCATTAAGCAAGCCACCTCCGGATAGGGAGTAGTCAAGATATCGATAGTACCCGCTGCTCTCAAGACAATTCTAAGCGAGCGATACCAATTATTGAAGTCTGGGCCAGTAAGTTTGGGACGTTCAAAGAATGCCTTGAACGCAGAACTTATAGTGTTATTGGTGGGTTGATCCATTTCTGTTGAAATAAGTTCAAATATTAGTATTTTTGATAACAAAAATACTTTCAAGAAAATAAAATTACCCCGGTATAAAAACCATATTATTTTCCTTGAATTCTAGAACTATATTGACATAGATCCATTACATCATTTGATCTACTAGTAATGAACGTACTCAACATAGCGACTTGTCGAACAATTCAATTGACAAACAATTTTCAATTTCTAGATATTTAAGGGAGTTACATTACCAAAAAACGTTTTGCATTGTAAACATGCTTTATCCCTTCTGAATGCATTAAGTTTCCAGATCTCACTGAGTAACTTAATTAAGTCGTCTAATCTAAGTAACATAAAACCATCATACAAATTCTCATTCTACAAATAGTTTTCTCTCCATCACAACCTCACCCAAAAATCGCATTTGATGATGAAGTAATTTCAAGTGTTCATCAACTAGGAGCATTCGACTTAAATTTTAAGGGTATAAAATTTGATGTCAAAATTAATGTATGGAGAAGCATGCATACAACTCCATAGCATAAGTTTAATAAAACATTTAATAAAATTTTTCACGAGACTAAATTTCTTCATAAATTATGATGCGGTATTGGTTAAACCAATTAAAGAATTTACCCACAACTACTCACAACGTACTTTTGCTAGAACTCGGCTACGCACAAAGCAATAGCTTCATTCATTGTGTTTCGGATGTGAATTTGTCGTAAATCACCCTTAAGGTATAATTCAATTAATAATCGTAGGTAATTTCAATTTGACGCACAAACAACCCGTACTGTCCCAACATTATTTTATTCTTTTATTCGTGCTTCTTGAATTTTCTAACGTATTACGTTTTCTTGTATGCTTATATGTAAATCCTGAGATTATGATAATTTTAATTAATTATACTTTTCAAGTATTTTCTGATCATTGATAAATACTTTATCGGGAATTATAAAATTCTTATTTTATTCTTGCATATTTATTTAAATCAAAGTTTTTGATTTAAAATCACCCGCGTGCGTTTTACAACGAGTTTACTCAAAATCAATGTACAACGAGAATTCCTAGTGATCGCGGTACCGACGGATGCCCAAAATTTGCATTTTATTATCGTTTGCTTCGATAATTATATTTTTGACGATTTCGTTTTAATTACGTATTAAGTCATGTCGGGAAATCAAATAATCAAATTTACGATGCATCTTAACTTTTGAAAAGTATTTTTACGAAACCCGAGCCCCGTACATATTTCAGTATTTACTAATAGTCATTTTCTACCCTTTAAACTAGTAAATTATTTTTAAGTCCAAAGATTTTAAACTTGGAAATATTGGTCCCTCCACTACCACCATATAAAAACCACGTCTCTTAAACCAAAAACATATACAACTACAATGTTTATAAAAATCAACTCCATCTGTTCCTTTCTCCTTCATTTTGCCGCCACCTTCAACACCACAAAACACCTCTCAAAATTTATTTTTAGCTTAAATCAATCAAAGTCCCATGTTCAAAATCTTCTTGTGATTCTTATGATACCAAAATTTACCACATGCATCAACTTTCAAGATTTTATGATTTCCATGGTTAATTTATGTTTAAATTATAATGCATGTGATGATCTAGGTAGGATCGTCATGTTTTCATGTTAAAAAGATTATTTTTGATCTTTGATTTTGTTAATAATTTGACATACAAGTGTGTTAGGAGTGTTTGATTGATGGGTATGACAGTAGGGTGATTATAGAGGTGTGGGAATGGTTAGAATTGGTGGGAAAATTAATTTGTTATGATTTCTAAAAGTGTAAATTATATCAGTGGGTTAAAGGCTGCTTTTCGTGAGTTTAAGATTTGATATAGGCTGAGATTATTTTATTTTGTTGTAGAGTGTTCCGAGACGCTCGTTTTGGTATAAGATAGAGCTTCTAACTCATTACGAGTCAAAAGTTATGCTAGTTTTATTATTCGTGTACCGGGAGACGCAAGTCGGCACAATCCGAAATTATGGCTGATTTTGGGTCGACTCTCGGGGACTTTAGGCTTGGTTAGATAAATGATACTACTGGTTTTCAAAGTTTATAAACTTAATATGATGGGTCTAGTAGTGGGTTTAAAAGACGGATTGTCGAGATAATACTTTTAAAGTGGTCTAAACGGTTTTATAAAACAACTACACATTCTGTCCCAAATTTTAGAGTTGAGTAAAGTGTCGAGCTGATGGGTTTTAAAGTATGAACTTTGGCTCAAATTTTGGTAGGTCTTATACAGGTTATAAGTGACCTTGACAGCAAGTTTCATATAATCAGACAAGTCTAGATAGGGTAGATCGGTGTGTACATTCGGAGTGTACTTGCTGATTTGTATGTTGGACACGTAGTTCAATGCTTATGTTGCATGAGTATGAGTATTCACTATTGGACATGGTGTTGATCTCAAACTTAGATCGATTAGCTTTGTGTTAACGAGATTGAATCAAGTTTAACACGTACAGAAACTTTGTTATTGTTATGAACAATCCAAGTGTTATGTAGAATTAACACTTAGAATAAAGAACAAGTAAAACAATTAAACCAAACTTTCACTTTTGATTGATAATTGAACTTGCTTACAATGAAAGTTGAATACTGAATAATAATATATATAAACTACAAACCCTACGACCTCATTTTATAACATAAGGAGTCGTGTATAAAGGATAACCTATCAACTATTCTAGGTAAAGATAAATATAGAAAATACAATATTGAGTATATCTTTACTTCAAATAATAAACGTGTTGACTAAGTTTTCCTATCAGTGGTTGGACTTCTTCTTGTCAGCGCTTGGATATCTCTGGTCAATGCTTGATCTGTCAGCGCTTGATTTCTTCTTGTCAGTGTCCAATTTGCTCTTGTTAGCGTTTGAGTGACTTAGCTCATTTTATTCCCAACAATCCTCCCCTAAACTTGATATCTACTCTAGTAATCAAGTTTTTGAATAAAAACTAAGTACAAAGAGGGTTCTTACAAATACAAATTACTTGTTAATTAGATAATAAACAAATCTAGTTAAATCTTTGCCAACATCACTAGTATAATCCATTTCTAGCTGTGTAGACACCATCTTTTTCAAAACATCCTTGGACATAGGATATTGAGCATCCACAAGAAGATACTCTGAAAACTCAAGAGTACTTAGATGGTAAACACCAGTTGCTGAATGTAGACGCCATTGTAGTCCACTGTTATCAACCAGATCCAACCATATTGGATCTGCTTCAATTGGTTGAATCATCCTTTTGAAAGATGTCCAGATCTTTATTCCATTGACTGAAGTAGGTGCTTCAGCCTCATACTTGGTCTTCATCAAGTTCCAAAGATCTACCAAGTCTTCTCTATCCAGGCTTGCAAATAATGAGATCAAAGAAGTAAAAGTATGTACCTTCTTTCCATATCTGGTGATCATCCAGAACCCACTTGCATCTTCTTCATAGTTAACTATTGGGTTTCTGAAATCCAAAGGTAATACCTCTGCAACATCGGAAGCCTCCAATGGTAAAAGCTTAATACTCTTTCTGATTATTGCTTCACTAGGATTCAATTGATCAAGAACTGGGAACTCAAAGGGAACTCCCTTCTTCACTGGTCTTGGTGCAATAGAAGCCTTCTGAATCTGCATATTCTCTTCAATCTCTTCTCTCCTTTCAGCTGAGAGAAGCCTCATGGTATTCTCCTCACAAATTATTACCCAAATTGGATAAGCATAATGTTCTAATTCTTCAAAAGAGAGCCTCCTCAATCTATCATAGGTCCACCCACCTTGATGACACCTAAGCAACATAAAGTACAACTCTCTTCTATCCCTCTTGAGTTCAGAGAGCACCTTGCTAGCCTTGTGCTTCAATATTACCTTACAATCATCCTAAACTCTCAGAAATATCTCCAACCCCAAAAATTTTCCAATGATTGACATATCTGGGTTCTCTTCAACCTTGGACTCCCATGCAAAATACATTTCCCTTACTTTTGGCATGTTAAAGTCCAATTTCAGCTTCAACTCTCTTAGCCTCTCCTTGGCTAAGTCATCCTCCCCATATTACAACTTCCCTGGCTCCTCTAATATCATCACACTAGAATCTGAGCTCTCACCCATCACCACTACCATCTTTATCTTTCTCTGTGGTAGCAAAATCCTGTTCTTGCAGTTGTGCAACCAAAACTTGTTTAAATTGTACCTGGGCTGCATTCTTTTGTACCTCAACTTCAATTAAAATCGCTTTACCCTTGTCTTTTGCTCCAGTAGTTGGTAAAGTGGTTGTTGGTACCTGTGTAGCAACATCCCTAATGATAACTGGTGGTTGGGATACACCAATCATACCTATGGGTTTGTCAGCGCTTGCTTTGCTCTTGTCAGTGCTCAAACTCTAAATGTCAGCGGCTGATTTTATAGATTTTCCATCATCTCTAAAAATGAAAACTTCTTTGGAGTGAGTGATGAAACATCAAGAACATGCTTCTCCTTCAAGCTGGTCAAGGCTTCAGCTATTTCCACCTGTTTACTCCCAAAAGAACCACCTTCTTCTTGTGAGCCCTTGTCACTCAAATTGAAAGGCTCTGTTGGTGCATCCTCCCATTTGTAAGAATCCTCCCCTGATGAAAGGACTCTAGCTTGCCTTCTCCTAGCATCTGCAGCCTTCAAAACAATTATCCTCTCCCTCAACGTATTGAGTTCAAGGCCTTGACCGGTGACAACTTGTACCAGGTCTGCATTTTGCTTTTGCAAGCTAATGCAAACCACCGTCAATTCTAAAAGGGTATAAGGTTCCAATCTGCCCTCCTCTATGATGGGAATTTGACCTCCCAAAAGAGATTCATCGGGCATGGATGGGATCTTAATGATGTTGGGACTGTCTTGACCTGCTTCTAAGATAGAGCCAATAGTCCCAGCCCCACCCATGTCACCAACCACACTTGTGGTGGTGGTTCTCTCTGCTACATGGCTAGGACCACTAGAGGAGAACACTCCAACAGTCCTTTGGCGTTTTTCGAACCTAAAATAGGGTTGTGTAGAAGAGTAAGTGGATTGAGGGTCTGTTTGGGTGATAGGGGGTGTTTGGGTATGTGGTAAAATGGTATCAACGTTTGGATTGGTCGTGTCATCGCCCACATTGTGTGTGTTAGCGCCGGATGGTTGAGGGTCAATATCCATATACTGGGGTGATGGAGGGTGTTCTGGTAAGAGGTCTGGTTGAGGTTGTGGTTGAGGTTGAGGGTTTGCTGCTGCCTTAATGACAACAAGCATGGCTGGGGTGAGTGGTAGGTCTTTGTATGGTTCAATATTCATATTACCAAAAACTGTTTTCTTTTGAACAGCGATCGTATAAAAATTGTCATGATCCCTATTGCAGTATCCTTGCATGTCAAAAACCATTTTTAAAAACCTAGGGTAAACAAGAGTCATCTTGTTACCGTTATTGTGACACATGCCATCAAAAATCATTTTTGAAAAATAATAGTTTTGCACAGTTGCAATACACATAATGGCACTCCTAATAGAACGGTTGATTTCAGTGTGTGAGGAGCATTTGGGACTCAAAGATTGAAGGATGACATGTATAAGGTACTTCCAAGCAGGGGGAAATTGTTGTTTGGTATACTTATTAAATGTCCCACTGGGGGCAAATTATAACCCAAAGCTCGAAGTCCTAACTCTAACTCTGCAAGGGGAAGGGTGGTTATACCATCAACATCATTAAGATGCAAATCTTGGCGAACCAAAGCTTCAGTAACCACCCATGAAACCCCATGAACAGTAGCAGTCAATGTAATCACTCCATTAACTGTTGAGGAACTAACAGTGTTCCAAAACTGTTTAATGTGTGTGATACGGACAAGAGGAGTATGTGAAAGTGCATACCTTAAAGGAGACGCATTCAAATACTCAACCATATGAGTATATTGGGGAAACAAAGTATTATCAACTTCCAAATAATCCACCATGTTGTGTTGGCTTCTGAACCCCAATTCCAATAGAGCAGGTTTAAACTTTGGTGCCATAAAGATTGATGATAGAAAACTGTGAGATGAAAATATGAATATATGAAGGTTTGAGAGATTATAGTTAGACAAGAAATAGCAGTTACCCTGTTTGAAAAAAATTAGCCAAATTTATAGGAGAGGTGAAAATATACGATTGGTTAAAATATGAGGTAGTTATATTCAAAAAGTAATGATGAAAATCTTGAAAAATATATAACTTATCTCACACATTAATTAAAAGTTACCAAATCCTAAAATTACGGCCCATATTTTCGTTAAAAATAACAACTGGGTAGGACCCAATGTTTGTCAATGGTCAAAAATTAAACATCAGCGTCTAACGGCTATATTCTTGTTAGTGTTGGAAATTTGCCATGTCAGCGTTCAAATTGGTCTTATCAGCGTTTGGAAAGAAAAATGTCAGCGTCCAAATATAAAAATAATTAAAAATAAAAAGGACCTTAACAAAGTAGTTTACCCTAGTGAAGATAACTTTTAGACTAAAAATGACTATAGATGGCAAGCACTGTCCAATCATGCATACTTGCTTAAGCAAGATAGACATAATTGTCCTCAAGTGTCCCTTGCTAACCAAAGTTCTTAACAGTGAAGTTACCTCATATAAACCCTTTGTAACTTCCCAGGTAAGCCCAATAAAAACATTCCCAAGTCTCCCAACCGACCAAATCAAATTCTAGGCAAAAAAGTCTTGGCAGCGTGCACAGTATATCAACTTTGCATGCTAAAGTGCAACACGATTTAGAAAACTAACTCGTACTCACCAGTAGACACGATATAGAATTGTGATAAGAATATTATAAGATACCCAAAAGCCTAAAGGTTTCCTAAACCTCCCCTTAAATCATGATATACAAAGTTGCCAAATAAAAAGTATGTAATAAAAAAATTATGTCAAGATAGGAATGTAAACATTCCAACCATCATCCATAAGCTTTAACACATCCTAGCAGCTGAAAGATCAAGGAAACTTAGGTTTCCACATCCATAAGCAACTCTGTATCCATTTGTACAATGCTCATAATGCCTGCATGATTAGATCAAAAACCACAAAACTAACATATTGCTGTCAGCGTCCATTTGAACACTTATCAGCGTTCAAATAACCTTTATCAGCGTTAGAAAAATAAAGTGGAAAACCTAATCTTGTACAAAGACTAATAACAGTACACATCCTGTACAAACTATACAATGATTTCAAAAACACATTTAGGTGAGATTGATGATTCCAATACTTGTTACCAAGTACTAATACTTGTTACCAAGTACCGGAACCTCCCAACATCAAAAGGTTTAGTTAAAAGATCAGCCATATTTTCTTTTGTGTCTACCCTATCTGGATGTATTAAACCTTTTTCAAAACAGTCTCTTATAAAATGATGTCTAATTTCTATGTGTTTTGTTTTAGAGTGATGTACAGGATTCTTAATAATGCATAATATACTGTTATTATCTACAAATATCTTGGTATGCATAAAATTATACCCATAATCCAACAGCTGGTTTTGTATCCAAAGAACTTGTCCACAACAAGCAGCTGCAGCAACATATTCTGCTTCAGTTGTAGAGTTAGCCACCACTGTTTGTTTCTTGCATTGCCAAGATATCAATCTGCTCCCATGAAATTGGCATCCACCAGTTGTGGATTTTCTATCAAACTTATCACCTCCATAGTCACTGTCTGAATAGCCAATAAGCTCCAATGCAGAATCTTTAGGATACTGTAATCCCAAGGTGGGATAGCACCTAAGGTATCTAAAGATCCTTTTGACATCATGAAGATGACACTCTTTGAGAGTCACTTGATGGCGTGCACATGCACACACAACAAACATGATGTCAGGTCTAGAGGCAGTAAGATACATCAATGAGCCAATCATTGATCTATAATGCCTGACATCCACTTCTTTTCCATCTCTAGTCTTTCCCCAAGGGTGTTCCCTATCCATGGGTGTGCTAGCCCGTTTTTCATGTGGAGAAAAACCAAACTTCTTCAAGATTTCTGGTACATATTTGTGTTGAGATATAAAGATACCATCTTCTTTCTGTTGGACTTGTAAACCTAGAAAGAAGTTCATCTCCCCTATTGCACTCATCTTGAATTTGTCTGTCATAAGCTTGGAAAAGTCTTCACTCATCTTTGGATTTGATGAACCAAAGATAATATCATCCATATAGACCTGAACAACTAGAAAATCCTTACCAATCTTCTTGGTAAATAAGGTCTGGTCTATGATGCCCCTCTTAAATCCATTTTCAACCAGATGATATGAGCTAAATTACTCATATCATTTATATCTAAAAACGAACAATAAATGCATATGATCAATGAAAATGCCTTGTATATGTTTGTTTGTCGTTTCATGTGTCTAGGTACCGATGATCACGAAAACCGGCAAAAATGGCACGAGTTTGAAGAAAAGATCGACAAAGCCAAATTCAAGCTTGATTTTAGCTTTAATCTTTATGAAGACATTTGAGCCTTGTGGGACCCATATTTGTGTATTGGGCCTAAAAGCCCAATATTGGAAAACATGTACCACTATTGGGTCAAAAGCCCAAATAAGGCCCAAAATATATGTAAACCGATGGAAGGTCATTTTCGTTTGGGACCAAATTGCAAATCCAAAATCCCAATATTTAATGAGACGAATGAAGTAATATTCATGGTTTTTGGGCAGATTTCGGGTTAATAAAAGCCCAAGTAAAATAAAGAACGGTGGGTAAAGAGTTTATATTTACTCTTGGGTCTGATTTTTGGTCAAACAAATAAACATTTGCCCACACACTCATCACATTATTTCTTTCGATGATAACTAAGTTCTACCCTCATCTCTCTCACCCTCCCTAAACAGATAATCAAACCACAGTTCATAAAATAATTGGGGCTTTTTCTGATTCAAGCGCGTGAAGCCACACGCATGGGAAATTAATTCCCCACTTTTTCGGGGCTTGAAGATGGGGTGCATCTATTGACGTGGAAGATTATCATCTCCTAATTGGCTATAACAGCACATCACCACCAATCCACCAATTATCTAAATCCACTTCAGCAAAGAGAAAGCACAAAGAAGCACAGATGTGCCAGCCTGGCGATCCGTGTACACAAGGAAGATTTACAGCCTTTGGATCAAAATAAACATGAGAGAAGGTAGAAAGATACTCATCCAAGGGCCAAAAACGATTCCCCATCAACAACCCACACCTCTTCACCAGCTATAAATACCCCCTCAAAATCATGTATTCGATATCCCTTTCTTTTTTTATACTGTTATAATAATAGTTTAGATTAAATAGTTGTAATTTTCTTTTTATTAATTTTGTAATGTCTTGAATTGAATTTAATAAAGTTTCAGTTTTAATTAATCTCGTGTCCTTTTTATCTTTACTAAAATAATTTTAAGTTTAATCTTTAAGCTAATAATTATAAGAGTGAATGCTTGTATAAGCTGATGTTAATAGCTTGTATGAATATTAGAATGAGATTGGGAAAATATTTGTAAAACTAGAAGGGGGGGGGGGTTGAATAGTTTCTTATATTTACTTGTTAAAATGTGGTTTCCAAAAATCCTTTTTCGAAAACTTAGGCCTGAGGAAATATGTGTAATCTTCTTATGCACGATATGAACAATGATAGTGTAACTAAACTAATAATAACAAAAAATATCCACAAAGAATAAAGAATGATAGTGTAACTAATCTAATACTAACACATGTATATGCATAAAGAATAAAGAACGTAAAGAGTTAAGGGTAAAGAAAGATCAAACCGAACACCAAGGATTTATAGTGGTTCGGCAACGAAGCTCACTCCTCGTTCCTACTCCACTCCTCGAGTACTCCTTACTCGAGAGTTCACTACACAACAAGCTCCTTATGGTGGAGAAAACCGTACACGTCGCTTAACCAATTTCCGACTCTAAGCTAAAAGTCGAGCCCTAATCGTAGCTAGGACCAATCTACACAACTATACTTAGTACATACACAACTTCCAAATAGATACAACTACTTGGATCTTCACAACTATGACACAACTACAAATGTATAAAATTAGATCTTCAATGGATCTTTGGTGGTGGACTCAACACTTCACAAGGATAGTGTTCTTCTCTTTGCACTTGGAGAGGAAGGGATGGAAGAACAAGATTCACTTCTTAAACAAGTAATAATCAAACAAATGATCAAAGATTTGAGTGATTAAAGAAGGGGTTTGAATCTGGAAATAAATGTGCAAAAGAGGTGAGGTGAAAAGCTGAGAATGGTCCACTATTTATAGGACAAAGGAGCCAACGGCTATATCTGCCCGCGGTACCTTATCTTAGCCCGCGGTACCTTATCGATAAGGTACCGCCTAGGTGCTAAGGTACCGCCGGACTAGATTCCGCTCCTTTTTGTCCTTTAGTGGTGGAGGTCTTATCTGGATATAAAAAATATCCTGAAAGGATATTCTTAACCAAATAAGAATATGCCATTTTCAAATTTCAAATAATTAATTTAATAAAACATTTTCTTAAAAAGAAAGTTTAATAAAAACTTGTCACACTTAATAAAAAGTGAGTTTTAAGAAAAGATTAAATCACTTGATCACTTGATTAAGGTTAGTACTTGTTTATCCATACCTTAAGTGAAAATGGGTAAAATGAAAAATACTTGAACTCAAGAATTCGTTTTTCGTTGTTTTCGTAAATGCTTGTTTTTACATATTGTCGTAATCAAAACTATGCGAGACCGAAAAATGCAAGTAACGATTTTAGTCATTATTGCATTAACAATCTCCCCCTTTTTGATTCCGACAATACATAAACTCAATCACACAAAAACAAGATTTTCGAAGACGAGTTTATTCATTTCTCCCCCTTTGTCGAAGCAAAAATGTTGCGTAAGCCGGTGTTGAAGAAACGGACTTTGCAAAGACTCCCCCTTGGTGCTTACTCCCCCTAGCTTGGGGCACCGAGGAATCGAGATATGGTGACAAGCTACATAGAAGGGTTAGTTGAACAAAAGAAACAACTAACAATATATAGCAATAGGTCACAAAAAAAAAATAAAAGAGAAGAAAACACAAAGACAAAGATCCAAGATGGGTTACTAAAAGAACATCATACAAAGAAGTATGGAAAAATAAACAAGCCAAAAGCATAAATCTAATCATAGTTATTCTATAATTCTAAGATTTGCTTGAATTTGGTGTCTTGAGGATAAGCAACCAATGCTTATATGAAAGACAAGGTAATAGCGGAGGGTGGTGGTGGTGGCTTGTTGGAGATCTCATAATCAAAGTGAAAAGGAGGCTTGATTAAGAGACTCTTGATGTAGCTCAACTCCTCATAGATGTGTGCCATAGCAAGATGTTGATATTGACAACAATGACAATATGTTCCATGGTGCATGACATTATCATGAGAAGGAGGAAGAACACTAAAGGGTGGTGGTGGAAGAAACGATGTTCCACAATCAACATTCTTGGTAGGAGACATGTGATTAAGAGTGTTCTTGGGTGGGTTTGGATTGTAATGGTTTTTGGGTGAATTGGGATTGAAATCAATTAGAGAAAATGGAGGAGATTCAAGGCTTTCATTGGGAGAATAAGACATTTTGAATGTGAAGTAATGCAAAATGCTTATGGTTTAAATAGGGAAGGCTTAGGGTATTTTTGGGGTGGTCAAAGGGTTTGAAACAAAGATTCTCAAAAAATGTTGGAGCAAATATGGAGTTTCAGACAAAAACCCGAAAAAGGAAGGCACTGTAGGCGGTTCCTTATCTAGGGTGGCGGTACCTTATCAATAAGGTACCGCGGTTCACATATGGAACCGCCTGCAGAAGCAGGGTTTGGTGTTTGGAGGAAGATTTTTCAGCAAATCTTATTTTTCTAGTCTAACTTATCATAGGTATATGCTTAAAAGCAAAGATAGATAAAGAAAACATATGCAAACTTACAAAATAGAGATTTGACCAAAATACATGGATTAAAAAATCGATGTAGGAGGTGTGTAAGACAAGACCTTAAGTCATGACACAATGATCCTCCATGATTCTATCTTGTTCTTGCTATGTTTGAGAGAATCATACATATGAATTATGTAAGCTCTAGATTAATAGCGAGAATCTATGAAAAATCGTTTTTCGATTGAATTAACAATGTCAAACTAATTTCTCAACCATTTTCGAAACAGACTTTGAGAATTTTAAAAAGGAGAGGAGAAGATTTTTCAAAAGGAGTTTAAACGACTCAAAGACTCAAAGTGGTAAAAGAAAACACACAAGAAGAAAAGAATTTAAGGAAGATGTTCCATTAATCCTAGACCTAGACGCAAGTAATTAAAAGGTTCCCTCTTAAGTGGCTTAGTGAAGATATCGGCTAAGTTGTCTTCGGAGGGCACCTTTTCAATAGTAATGTTCCCCTTTTGAACATTATCCCTAAGGAAATGGTGTCTAATTTCTATGTGTTTGGTTCGCGAATGTTGCACGGGATTCCTGCTTAGGTCTATAGCGCCTTTATTATCGCACATGATGGGAACCCGTAATCAACAAGCGCTTGCTTCATCCATAGAGCTTGTTGGCATGCTTTTCTGGCACTCACATACTCGGCTTTCGTGGTGGATATTGCAAGAGCGGTTTGTTTCTTGGAGAACCAAGAAGTTAAACAACAACCCATGAAGGTACAAACTCCACTAGTGCTTTTCCGGTCCACATAGTCTCCCGCATGATCCGAGTCCGCGTAGACAATGGTTTCTACGCCGGTCCCTTTAGGATACCATAATCCTAAATGTATAGTTCCTTTAATGTATTGGAAGATACGCTTAACCGCTTCAAGGTGAGAGGTTTTGGGAGCCTCTTGGAAGCGAGCACAAAGGCAAACAGTAAACATGATATCCGGTCGACTTTCCGTTAGGTACAACAAACTACCAATCATACCTTTATATTTGGTGTTGTCTACCGACTCACAATCATCATCTACGGTGAGTTTAGTATCCGAGGCCATAGGGGTCTTCATTGGTCTAGATTCTTCTAATCCAAATTTCTTTAGCATTTCTTTAGCGTACTTAGATTGACTAAAGAAAATACCATCGTCCATTTGTTTAATTTGGAGTCCTAAAAAGAAGTTAAGTTCTCCCATCATACTCATGTCAAACTCATCATGCATGATTTTGGCAAAGTCATAACACAATTCTTGACAAGTTGAGCCAAATATAATGTCATCAACATATATTTGTACGATTATGAGGTGAGGACCTTTCTTCTTTGTAAAGAGTGTATTGTCTACCATTCCCATGATATACTCATGTTTAACAAGAAACGCTTTAAGTCTATCATACCAAGCTTTAGGTGCTTGTTTGAGTCCATAAAGTGCTTTCTTAAGCTTCTAAACATGGTCCGGTTTCTCAAAAACAATGAAGCCGAGAGGTTGAGCCACATATACCTCCTCATTGATCAAACCATTAAGAAATTCACTCTTTACATCCATTTGTTGAAGCTTAAAATCTAAGGCACAAGCGTAGGCTAAAAGGATTCTAATTGATTCTAATCTAGCTACCGGTGCATATGTCTCGTCATAATCAATCCCTTCTTGTTGATTATAGCCTTGAGCTACAAGTCTAGCCTTGTTACGAGACACTACACCATTATCATCTAGCTTATTCCTAAATACCCATTTGGTTCCTATAATGGTAGAACTTCTAGGTGGAGGAACAAGTTCCCAAACATCATTGGCAACGAATTAATTCAATTCTTCTTGCATCGCAATGACCCAACTCTCATCCGTCAAAGCTTCTTTAACATTCTTTGGTTCAATCAAGGAGACAAAACAAAAGAAGTTGCTTTGGTTTTGGACTTGAGATCTTAGGGTCCTTTGATTTAAGTCACCAATGACATTATTGAGAGTATGATCCCTAGACTCCTTAATGTTTACTTCCTTTTCAACACTAAGGTCTTCAACTCCTATTTTTCTAACCTCTTTGGATTTAACTACTTCTAATTCATCCAAGTCATCATCAACCAATGGTGGTGTCTTGGGTGAAGGAGGGGTTTCATCAAAGGTTACGTTGAGTGATTCTTCAATAACCCCCGAGGTTCTATTTAGGACTATATAGGCTTTACTAGTTTGGGAATAACCCAAAAGGATACCTTCGTAAGACTTTACGTCAAACTTGGTAAGGTAGTCTTTGGTGTTGAGGATAAAGCACTTGCTTCCAAACACCCTAAAGTATTTTAATGAGGGTTTCTTACCTTTAAGAATCTCATAGGGGGTCTTTCCTAGGAAAGGTCGAATAAGAATTCAGTTGAGAATATAAGTCGATGTTTCCACGGCATTGCACCAAAACTTTTGAGGCAAAGATTGCTTGTTTAACATCGTCCAACTCATCTCTTGGAGAGTCCTATTCTTCCTTTCAACTACCCCATTTGATTGTGGAGTGCGAGGAGCCGAGAAGTTATGGGTAATACCATGAGCTTCACAAAAGGCACCAAATTGCACTTCATTATCAAATTCCCTACCATGATCCGTCCTAATAGAAACAATTGAACATCCTAGTTGATTTTGAATTCTTCGACTAAAGATTTCGAAGTGATCGAAAGCTTCATTCTTAGATGCCAAAAATCTAGTCCAAGTGAATCTAGAATAGTCATCAACTATAACTAGGGTATAAAGGTTACCTCCATAACTCCGTATGGCGGAAGGTCCAAAAAGATCCATATGTAGGAGCTCTAAGCACCGAGAGGTCGAAACCAAATTCTTGGCTTTGTGACTAGAGTGAACTTGCTTTCCAACTTTGCAAGCATCACAAAAGTGACTATCAAACTTAATCTTGGGGAGGTGTCTTACCAACTCCTTAGAGACTATAGATTGAATTAAACGCATATTAGCGTGACCTAATCTCCTATGCCGAAGAGTAGAACTATCATCTATAGTCGCAAGACATATGTTGTCTTTTGACTTCTTATTAACCTTCATGACATAAAGCCCATGCTTTCTAACACCTTTTCCAATGACTTTTCCATCTTTTACGATTTCACTGTCATGTTCCGAAAAGATGACCTTACACTTATTATCACAAATTTGACCTATACTTAAAAGGTTAAATCCTAAGTTATCTACGTGCTCAACATTTTCAATGGTCATGGATTCAAGATAAACCGTACCTTTGCCAATGATATTACCACGTAGACTACTAGCGAATGTGACGTTACCTCCATCATATGCTTTGTAATGCGAGAACAAACTTTGATTACCCGTCATGTGTTTAGAACATCCACTATCCTTAATCCACTCATCAGGCTCCAAATCAATTCCCAACCATATCTAGGTAACAACACACAAGATCAAACATTTGGTCCCCAATATCTCATGGGTCCAAAATTGTTAGTTCCGAACATCCCTTGCATTTGGTTAGGATGCATGAATGAAGAAGGGGTTCCCCATGGAGAACAAAATGGAGGAGGGTAGTAATTCATGTAACCATTTTGTTTTTCATTATTTCTCCTAGGTGTATTTGATCTAGGTTTAGAGTTATGATTATTCCTTCTAGGTGTTGGAGTTTTACTACTAGATCGTGAATTGTTTTGATTATCTCTTCTAGGCGTTGTCGTTCTACTTCTAGGCTTAGACTCATTCCGTACTCTAGGTGGAGTAGAGGATAGTCTAGATAAACTTCTATTTCCCATGAGAGGTTTACTTAATGGCTTGTAGAACTTACCAATAGCATTGTCGTCAAGTATGGGTAATTTTACCTTATTAACAGTAAGATGCTTTAGTTTTTCATCTAACTTAGACTTTTCAGAAAGTTCAGGATTTTCACCAAAATCATCCTCTGCCCGCGGTACCTTATCTATGGCCGCGGTTCCATAGTGATAAGGAACCGCGCCATACAATTTGGAACCGCGTCCAGTGGGCGTTTTTTGTGAAAAGCTGACTTGTTTTGGTTCACTGGTTGAGGCTTCATTTGAGTTAAAACCTAGACCAAGTCTTTCCTTAGAATGAACTTGTTTGTTTAACATATCATCAAGAGCACTAGTACCTTTCATGAACTTTTCCAATTTAATGGAGGTGCTCTTGAGATGTTCATTCTCTAATCTAAGTTTGTCACAACTTAAGCAACTTAAATCAACCTCTTTATTTTTCTCAAGTTTAGCCAATTTCTCCCTAAGTTCATTGATCTCATTTTCAAGCTTAGTTTTGGTTGATTTTAAGGTTTTATTCTTTTCTATGAATTTAAGACTAAGTTTGTGTAAGCTATCATATTTGCCTTCAAATTCAATATCATCTAAAGTGGAACTATCATTGCTATAATATTCGGTTTCGGAATGTACCTCTTTAGAAGTGTGAGCCATAAGATATTTCTCCTCTTTGGGGTTGTCATCATCATCTTCACCGCTATCGCTCCAAGCGCCACTAACGAATGCCGTGTGGTTCTTATCACGAGCGGGCTTTGGACAATCACCAATGAAGTGATTTGGATCACCACATCTAAAGCAATTCTTATCACCTTTTTCGTTCTTGACAAACCGATTCTTTGACAATGGTTTCTTGTCATAGTTGGGTTGCCTAACGTGTTGACCTCGTCTCTTGAAGAACTTCTTGAAATCTCTCACCGCCAATGCATACTCCTCGTCATCGCTTTCCGAGGAACTATCATGGTCACTTTGTGCCTTCTTGGCTTTAAGTGCAAGAGATTTCCTTTCACTCTTGGTTTTCACTAATTCCGAGTCCTTCAAAATTATCATCTCATGAACCTTCAAGTTTCCTATGAGTTCATCGAGTGATAAAGTTGAGAGATCTTTCGATTCTTCAATCACCGTGACTGTTGCTCTCCACTTTGAATGTAAGGCCCTTAGAAACTTCCTAACATTGTTCTTGCTAGAAAAACCTTCATCAAGTGCTTTTAGACTAGTAATAATAGTGTTAAACCTAGCAAATGCACTATCAATAGTTTCATCTTCTAAGATGACAAATTGTTCATATTGTTGAACAAGAAGATCGATTTTGCTTTCTTTGACTTGGCTATTACCTTGGTGGGTTACTAAAAGAGTGTTCCAAATATCTTTAGCGGTTTCACACATAAAAATTCTTTCATACTCTTTCTTAGGCAAAGCATTATAAATCACCATTTTAACCTCATTATTTTTTGAAAGTTTCCTTTTTGTATCATCATTAGCTTTGTCAAAAGTGACCAATTCTTTTGTTTTAGAAACTTCATTAAATTGAAAGGGTAAAAAATCACCATTGGTAATAACATGCCAAAGATCTAAATCTTTTGATTTCACATAAGTTTCAAATCTATTTTTCCAATAAATAAAACTATCGGTTTCAAAAAGTGGTGTTCTTTGCATAGATTGCCCTTCTAGGTATTTGTTGGAATCCATAGATCGATTCAAGTTTTAAAATACAATATACCTTAAAAATTATTGAGCAACCCGCTCTGATACCAATTGTAGAAACTAGAAGGGGGGGTTGAATAGTTTCTTATATTTACTTGTTAAAATGTGGTTTCCAAAAATCCTTTTTCAAAAACTTAGGCTTGAGGAAATATATGAAATCTTCTTATGCACAATATGAACAATGATAGTGTAACTAAACTAATACTAACAAAAATATATCCACAAAGAATAAAGAATGATAGTGTAACTAATCTAATACTAACACATGTATATGCATAAAGAATAAAGAATGTAAAGAGTTAAGGGTAAAGAAAGATCAAACCGAACACCAAGGATTTATAGTGGTCCGGCAACGAAGCTCACTCCTCGTTCCTACTCCACTCCTCGAGTACTCCTTACTCGAGAGTTCACTACACAACAAGCTCCTTATGGTGGAGAAAACCGTACACGTCGCTTAACCAATTTCTGACTCTAAGCTAAAAGTCGAGCCCTAATCGTAGCTAGGACCAATCTACACAACTATACTTAGTACATACACAACTTCCAAATAGATACAACTACTTGGATCTTCACAACTATGACACAACTACAAATGTATAAAATTAGATCTTCAATGGATCTTTGGTGGTGGACTCAACACTTCACAAGGATAGTGTTCTTCTCTTTGCACTTGGAGAGGAAGGGATGGAAGAACAAGATTCACTTCTTAAACAAGTAATAATCAAACAAATGATCAAAGATTTGAGTGATTAAAGAAGGGGTTTGAATCTGGAAATAAATGTGCAAAACAGGTGAGGTGAAAAGCTGAGAACGGTCCACTATTTATAGGACAAAGGAGCCAACGGCTATATCTGCCCGCGGTACCTTATCTTAGCCCGCGGTACCTTATCGATAAGGTATCGCCTAGGTGCTAAGGTACCGCCGGACTAGACTCCGCTCCTTTTTGTCCTTTAGTGGTGGAGGTCTTATCTGGATATAAAAAAGATCCTGAAAGGATATTCTTAACCAAATAAGAATATGCCATTTTCAAATTTGAAATAATTAATTCAATAAAACATTTTCTTAAAAAGAAAGTTTAATAAAAACTTGTCACACTTAATAAAAAGTGAGTTTTAAGAAAAGATTAAATCACTTGATCACTTGATTAAGGTTAGTACTTGTTTATCCATACCTTAAGTGAAAATGGGTAAAATGAAAAATACTTGAACTCAAGAATTCATTTTTCGTTGTTTTCGTAAATGCTTGTTTTTACATATTGTCGTAATCAAAACTAAGCGAGACCGAAAAATGCAAGTAACTTTTTTAGTCATTATTGCATTAACAATATTTATTCCACTGAATAAATATTATATTTAAAAAAGTAGTCGTTCGAAGTTATTATTGTTTGAGTGATTGGGAGTTTTGAATTTCTATGATCTTCGTGTTAGTATCCTGAATATTTGGTGTCGATTTGTATAAGGGAGCTCAGCGCTCGCCTTCACCTCAACGGTTCTTGAAAAGGTAAGGCTCAATTTAAGTGTTAACTTTTTAGTTAAATCTGGGTTAACTAGTTGTTTATGTAAGTTTATTATTTTGAGACGTGTTGTGAATTTGCTTTGATATCTGTTACATGTTATTTGAGATTGATGTTTAGTTAGTATAAATGTTTTAGAGTAATAAAAAGAATGATTTAGTCTGATTTTCATGTTTAGGTTTCTATGAATCTATTATTGACTATGTTGAATGGATTTGTGATTTACTTGTCTGAATTTGAATAATATCAGAATCTGTAAGATCTTATCCGCTTATATTAGAGATTGTTGTTACATAGTCTGCTATTATAATTGGTATTATTTGCTGGTTTTCATTAGGTAATGTGAGAATAAGTTAACTGGTGATTGCCACGTTTGAGTTTCCAATGAATGTTATGATTTATGATTTTGAATTTGGTTTAGTAATCAGTTATGTTTGAATCTGAATATTGATTAAATTTTGTAGTCCTGCTTTAGTTAGATTTTAAATGCTGTTAGTGTAAATCTGTTTAGTTTAATTCGTTTATGAATTATTAATAGGTCAGTTGCATATCTGTGTCTAAACTGATAGCAGTTGAGCTGCTAAGTTTGTTCATTTGTATAATCTGTTATAACCTGTTGAGTTATTAGGTAATGAGAGATGGTTGGACTGGTATGGTTTACTGCCATAGTGTGGTTGTTTTAATACATTTTATTTCTGGATTATTTTATAGCCTGAAGGTATTTAGCTGATAACTTGTTATATTCTGATGGTTTATTTGTTTTTTTCTTTTTGGTTGCTGAGAAGTTGTTGAGTGATCTGTGTAATTTAGTCTGCATTTTAACTGTAATTTGTTTTTTGCCTGCAATTTAGCATTGCTGCAATTGTTGTTCTGATGGTTTCTGTAGCTAACAGACTCTATTGGTCTGTTCGTCCACTAATGATTTATCAGTTTTATAAATAGAGTAACACAAAGTCAACCCTGTGACTGTTTCAATATAACTGTAAAAAAAACAAAATTACCATAAAAATGTCTCTAGCAGGATTCGAACCCATGACCTCCTGGTCATGGGCCAAACGACTTAACCAAGTGGTCTATTTGTTGTTTTGGTTTAATAACAGCTTTATTAACTAATATAGCCTAATCAATTTCGTCTAACATTTTTTAAGTAGTTTTAAATACATAGTTTTCATTTAGTAAATTTATTTGTTTAAAATTACTTTAAAAAAGGTTCAAAACAAAAATAAATAAATTAAAATTTTTTTTTATTAATTTTAGACATTTAGTTAACTTAAAACAATAAGTTTTTAAAATAAGTCGCTTTAAATTAATTTAGTTTTTAAATAAATAGTTTTTAAGAAGAAAATAGATTTTGATTTGATAAAAAAAAGTTTTAGTTAATAATTAGATAGATTTAATTAGAATTAAAAATCTTTAATAGTTTTAAGTTAGTTTATTTAGTTTTAATAAAGTTTTTTTATTTAGTATAAAAGTAAATTTAATTATAAAGTTAAAGTTTTTATTTAATTTTTAATAGTTTAATTTTAAAAATAGTTTAATTGATTTTAATTTTAAATAATTGCTTTTAGATTAAACAAAATGGGGAACGATTCATGCACTTAGGATTTACTTAGGTATTAATTTGTAGAATTTAATTTTAGTTTCAAAAACCGAAAATCCATTCAAATCAATTGTCCTAATAGAAACAAAACATCTCAAATTCACTCGATCTTCGTGTACAACGAACTTGGTTCATCATCGTGTTTAATTAAATTCGTCTTTGGTAATTTTAGTCTATTACTTTTTCCTAAAACCAGATAGGTGGATAATGTACCATACCATGCTCTTGGGGCTTGATGAAGTCCATACATTGCTTTCTTTACTCTATACACTTTGTATGGATGCTCTGGATCTTCAAAACTAGGAGGTTGCATTACATAAACCTCCTCTTCAATTGTGCCATATAAGAAAGCACTCTTCACATCCATCTGATAAATTGTGAAACCCATGCAAGAAGCATAGGCTATGAAAATCCTTATTGCTTTAATTCTTGCAACATGTGCAAAAACCTCTTCATAGTCCATTCCCTCTTCTTGTGTATAGCCTTGAGCAACTAAACATGCCTTGTTTCTGACCACAATACCTCTTTCATCCTTCTTGTTTCTAAGAACCCAACGTGTCCCAATAGGTCTAACATACCTTGGACAAGCCACTAGCTCCCACACATCTTGAATGGAAAACTGGTGAAGCTCATCCTACATTGCTTCCACCCAACTTGGTTCTTTGAGAGCATCAAAAATCTTCTTGGGTTCCTGTTGTGACAGAAAACAAGTAAACTAACATGCCTGCACAAGAGGGGTATCTTCCTTCTTGTGAATATTGACAATAAAACCACCTTGAGTCTGATGAGACCTTCTTGTTTGAACATGAGACAATACATCACCAATGATTAGAGAAGGAGGATGATTTTTGACCACTGTTGTAAGTATTCCTCCCCCAAGTAGTGTGTTGTCTTCTATATCAGTCTCCATGTTGCCAATATCATCTTTATTTCTACTCCCATCATCACTTGAATGAACCTCTTGATTAAGTATAGAAGGTTCACCATGTTCAAAAGTATTGGAAGAGAATAAATGTCCAAATGGGTTGTCAGCGTTTGAGGTGTCAACGTCTGAATTTAACCTGTCAGCGTCTGATTTGTCTTTGTCAACGCTTGAAGATGCATGCATTTTTTTGCAACTGGCCTTTCTTGTGGCCCTTCTTCTTCCTTTTCAGCAGCAGCAGAAGCTTGTGCAAACCTATCAGTCCATATGGGAATGGTAACATACTCAAGCATGGGGTGTGATTTGATTGCATGTGATCCTTCTTCCTTAGCAACCTGTTTACCTGTACTGTCAACAATAGGTTCTTCCACAACATTTGAATCCTTTTTCACAATGTCTGGATTAGTGACAGGCATATAATTCAAGGTCCTAGATAATGGTTCTAAATCAAAGAACGAGTCTGGTCCACTCTTAGGATCACTAGGTTTACTTTCTAAAAACTTAACATGCACTTTTTCAAGAATGCGTTTTTCCTTCTTGTTGTAAACCCTATACCCTTTGCTCTGCATAGAATAACCCATAAAGTAGCCTTCATCACCTTTTGCATTAAGCTTACCTAAGGCATCACTTGTATCTAAGATCACTACATGATATCCAAAAGGTTTTAGAAACCCTATATTAGGTTTTCTATTCCAAAATAGCTCATAAGGTGTTTTATTGTGGATTTTGTTGACCAAAGCTCTATTCTGAACATAGCAGGCTGTATTCACAGCCTCAGCCCAAAAAGCAATGGGAAACTTAGCATCAGCCAACATTGTCTTGACTGCTTTTATTAGGGTTCTATTCTTTCTTTCAGCCACACCATTCTGCTGTGGAGTTCTAGCTATGCTAAACTCCCTAGTAATTCCTTTATCAACACAGAAGGTATCTAACAGTTTATTTCTAAACTCACCACCATTATCACTTCTAAGTATTTTAACCTCATTCCTTGTTTTCTTTTCAATTTAGGTAATAAAGTTATTTAAAACTGTGGAAGTATCACTTTTTAAAGCCAAAAAGAAAGTCCAAGTAAATCTAGAAAAATCATCAGTTATAACAAAACAATAATATTTACCATTCAAACTTTCTATATTAGTTAGGCCAAATAAGTCCATATGTAGCAAGTGAAGTGGTTTAGAACTGGAATGCACAAGTTTAGACTTAAATGAGACTTTGTGTTGTTTGCCTTTAAGACATGAAACACAAGAGTGATTATTGTAGAAATCTTTTGAAGGCAAACCATCAACTAAATCATGTCTCACAAGTCTATTAATATTCTTAAAGTTTATGTGCCCTAACCTTCTGTGCCATAGATTACTTTCATCTACTGAAGCTTTAGCATACAAACATGACAAATTGTTGTTCATCCTAATTCCATTAAGATTAACATTTTCAATTTCCTTATGCCTAGGTGTTCTATAATCAATAAACTTCTCATCAGGCATTTTAAAATCTTTACTCAACACCAAGCATTCAGTATTAGTGAAAAGAACCTTATTTTTGTTATCACAAACTTGTGACACACTAAACAAGTTATAGTCAAGTTCTTTTACCAGAAAAACGTTTTCAAAACGTAAATTGTTGGTGATAAGAGTGCCTTTGCCAGAAATTGTACCATATCCTCCTCCAAAGTACACTTTGTTACCATCTTTAATGGGGGTAAAGTTTGAAAAATAATCTTCCTTCCCCGTCATGTGCCTAGAGCATCCACTGTCCCAATATCCATGATCATTGACCTGCTTTTGAATGCCTTACATATAAAGAAAACAAAATAGTTTTCTTTGGGAACCCAAGCCTGAGCAGACGTGGATTCATGTGGTTGTTCAACAAGAACATATTTAGTCCTTATAACAACCCATTGTTCATCCTTTTGTGGCCTGAACACCCAGTTTACCCAATTGGTTTAGTAATGACCTTTGAAAGATAATGAAATCTGTTACAGGTCATAGAAATCCCATCAGTATTAGGGTTTTGGTCTTGTTTAGGTCTCCAAGTAAAACTAGATGAAGCTTTAGACCCCTTTCCCTGAGGTTGTAAGTACCTACTATTACTTGGTCTAACACAAGAACCAACACCAGCTTGTTGTGGCATTTTCACCCTATACCTAAAGTTGTCAGCGTTGGAATTGTTCCTGTCAGCGATGAATTTGTTCTTGTCAGCGCTGAATTTTTTCTTGTCAACGCCCAAATTAGGGTTTGCTACAGGAACCCATTGTCTGTTAGACCATGTGTTGGTCTTTTGAAAGGGCCTTTGTCCATTAGTATTTGTCCCTTTAGTAAAGAAAGGAGCTGGTCTAGTAACTTGTGGACTTGGTTGGACTAAAGGTCTGGGTTTGACCATGGTTGACCTATTGTCAGCGTTGACTATAGAGGCACTGACACATTTATAGGCCAAGTGAGAAAAGCTCCCACATGTGTAACAAGCTTTTCTAAACATAACTTTAGGTCTAGATTGAAAGAACCCTGTCCTATTAAAACTAGCTTGGCTTTGTGGTGACCTAGGTTTACTGTACATTTCAGCATATTTAACACTAAGTTTTCTCTTAATAGGTGAGCCAAGGTCAACAGGTTTTCCAGTCGTGGGGTTGGTCACAGTAATGGGTGTAGGCTCAAATGGACTTTCACTAAGCATTCCACCCTTAACAAAGAGAAAAGGGTTGTCTGCTTTCCACTTCTCAAGGTCAGTCACCTTTTGTTTATATTCCTCAACTGGGGTGATCACTCTAGGTGGAGGAATGAATTCTTCTTCTTGGAGTTCTGGAATACCAGTCCAAGAGAGATCTTTTCTCTAAACACCATAAAAGTTCCCAGCAGGTGGAGGAACAACAACATATTCATTCATCCCAATCCCAGACATATCCCTAGGGTTTCTTTGTTCACTTACACATTTTTCTAGGTTTGCCTGGCTTTATCAAAACTTTTAATTTTAAGCCCTACATTTTCTTTATCCTTAATGGCTTCATCTAACTTAAGTTGCACCTCTCCTCTGGATCTTATCAGAGTGTCCCTAAGTTCAACACTAACTTTAAAATCATGAGACAAAACATTAATTTGATCTTTTAGGTCAAATTCCATTTTCTTATATTCCTATATAGTCTTTTCAGTTTGAACAAGTGCCATTTGATAATTTGATAGCCTGCATTCTACATCAAAAACATCTGATTTTAACTTTAAAATTTCTTTGTTAAGCTTTTCAGTGTTTAATCTACAGCCTTTACTACAGTAAGCATCATCATATACCTTATTATTTGATGAAGACGAGGAATTGGCCATAAGAGCAAAGTGAACATGCTCTTCTTCTTCCTTCTCAGCAATCAAAGCCTTATTCCAGTCCGATCCAACACCATCAATGTCTTGCATGGCAACCATAGCCTTTGGCTTAGTATCTTCAACCTTGATGATTTGGCTTGAAGTCTGTCCAGCATCAGATCTTCTTGGAAATCTGCATTCCCTCATAAAGTGACCCATCCTATGGCAGTTGTAACACTTAACCTTGGATTTATCAAATCCAACAGTGTCTTTAGCATTGAGGGTCATATTCTTTCTAAATCTCCTATTCCATTTGTTGTCCCTTATGCTTGCAAGTGCCATATTCCATTTAATATCCATCTCTTCCAAATTCTCATCACTAATTTGCTCAAGATCCTCATAGGTAATCAAGGAACCATTAGGCAATGCAGCAATGTAAGCACATACTGTATCTAAATCAATACCAGCACGTTTAATATTTGGTGAGTCAACATTGTATGTGTCAGCGTCTGAATGTGAGGCGCTGACAAAGGTTGGTCCACCATTGACATAAGTTGATCCAGTAACAGGATGCACACATGACTCTCTTTCATTGATTTGAGCTTCGCTATGTGAGATAAAAGCCATGTTTCCAGTTTTTGACTTGCTTCCATGATCCAGTAAGATTTCATTCTCTACAATCTTTAGCTTATTGTAGATGTCATCAAAAGTAGAACTCTTATGGGCATTGGTAGCAATTATAGACCTAGCTTCAATTTTCCATGCTTCACCAAGACTTTTAAGGAAAGTAGTAATGATGTCTTCATCATCATATCTGTTCCCATAAAGGTCAAATTGCTAGTGATATCTAGAAGCCTGCTTCTTACCTCACTTAGCTTCTCATTGGGAAGAGCTTTAAACACAACATATTCATGCAAGAGTTGCTTCTTCTTTTCTTTAGTAGTGTCATCATTACCACCATAGTTGATTTGAAGAGCTGCCCAAAGTTCTTTGGAAGACTCAAAACTCCTATACTTGTGCTGATTGTTTGGACCCAAAGAGAGTTTAAGAATGCTTAAGGTCTTCATGTCATTCCTTCTTTTGGCTATATCAGCAGTTGAGATAACCCTTCCATCTTCAGGTGTTTCTCTACGTTCTTCAGCAGGAGAACCAACAGTAGTCCTTGCTGCAATAGCAGCAGTAACCCTAACTACTTTATCAAATTGATTTCCAAATTCAATAATTTCCCAGAGATTATGATCATGAATTTGAAGGTATTGTTCAAAATTAAACTTCCATTGTTCAAAGTTGTTAGGGTCGAGCATGGGGATTTTTAGGTTGTGGTTTGATGAGGAAGAAGATTTTGTAGCAGACATCTTTTTTGGTTTTAGGGTTTTGGTGTTTTTAGGGTTTACTGTTCTTCTAGATCAAAGTTTCTCAACAAGCTCTGATACCACTTGTTGATCCCAAAATTAGATCGATTAGCTTTGTGTTAACGAGATTGAATCGAGTTTAACACGTAGAGAAACTTTGTTGTTGTTATGAACAATCCAAGTGTTATGCGGAATTAACACTTAGAATAAAGAACAAGTAAAACAATTAAACCAAACTTTCACTTTTGATTGATAATCAAACTTGCTTACAATGAAAGTTGAATACTGAATAATAATATATATAAACTACAAACCCTACGACCTCCTTTTATAACATAAGGAGCCGTGTACAAAGGATAACCTATCAACTATTCTAGGTAAAGATAAATATAGAAAATACAATATTGATTATATCTTTACTTCAAATAATAAACGTGTTGACTAAGTTTTCCTATCAGTGGTTGGACTTCTTCTTGTCAGCACTTGGATATCTCGTGTCAATGCTTGATCTGTCAACGCTTGATTTCTTCTTGTCAGTGTCCAATTTGCTCTTGTCAGCGTCTGAGTGACTTAGCTCATTTTATTCCCAACACATGGTGACTTACTTAAGTGCTTAGTCATTATATAAATGACTTAGCTACTGGTCCGAGTAAGGTAAATGGATAGTTTGACTTTCGTTGACTTGGCGTCTTATGACGGGTCAATTTCAAGTGTACAAGTGTTTAAACGAGTAGTGTTGAATTAATGGGATAATATGGATTCATTTGGTTCGTGTCATTGGTTTTGAAATACGAATACTTTGAAAACATTTGAGTCATATTATATTTGGTATATATCGATATTTGAGTTCGAGTCTTAACGCGCGCCTTATTGTGATAGGTTGCGGTTTTCGTGTTTCTCGGGCATCGATATCGTCGATGATCGTCTCACTACCATTGTTTCTACTCAGTTGCTGAGTACCGTGATTGACTTACCTCGTGGCTAAGGTGAGTTCATAGCCCCTTTTTACTTGTACATGGTTTCTAAACACGGGGTGAGATTTTACATGGTGGAACACAACCATTTAAAAAAAACTGTATGCTATCCAGAACTTGCATGCTATCCAGAACATGTATGCTTTCCAGGTGAATTCAATGATATTATTGCTTTTAGACGTTAGCCTTGAGTTTCCTCTCCCGTTCATGAACCGTTAATTGTCCCGTATGCTTTGCGTAAGCGCGAATGTTGTGGGTGGATCCATCGGGATTGACTATCCCCGTCTCAAGTACCTTGACGCACTAATATTCGTTTATAATTGAGTATTTAGGCTGAATAATCCCAATAGGAACTTACATTGAGTTACGCTTCGGTTCATGAGCTAAATAACAATAATATGCACCGTGACTATGGACAATGTGCATAGTTATCCCCCCATTACTTGTTTTACAAATTCTATTGTGTTCAACACCTTTACTGCTAAACCTATGAATATCACTAAACTTTATGTTGACGATTTTTCATGTTTAATCTCAGGTATTATTTACTTAGCTTTGCTTGGATGGGAGCCCGTAGGATATTATCGCAGCTTGGAGATTTCTGTGATGCTTTTAAAAGATTGGTTTTAGTAAAAACTGTCAGAAGTTTATTCTATCTTTTGGGCAACTTTATGTTATAAATCCTGATGAAATAATATATTTTTCCGCTTATAAAACTCTGGGACCTATGTTTAAAAAAACTCTGATCTTTTATGATGTAATGTATATGTTTTTATTACGTTAGCTTTGTGTCAACAATAATTCATTGTTTCTTGTACCATGACGTGTTACCCCTTTGTTGCCTAGTTGTTACATGTCAGATTCTGGGGGTCTCACATATTGGTATAAGAGCGATGGTTATAGGGAACTGAGTCGTTTTTCAAAACTTAGTCTATAACCGAAAGTTCAAATATTTCATGTTTTAAGTGTAAATCATAGAATCTGCCAATGTTGTTCGATATCTGCGCGGGTAACTCTCCAATCCTTATCAATTACTTTTGCTTTTCATTGTAGTATTTCATCTCTTTATTTCATGTTGAAATATTACATCACCCTAATGAAGATAATTACTATGTATTTTCAAAGCCTTTGTGCTTCATGAACTATCCTTGGATATTACTTGATTACATCTACTCTTAATGTATTTCTAGAATTCTTGTTCTTGTGAATTGATCTGGTTACGTTGATATTATATTGTTATGACGTTACATACTTGTATTCGGAGCACGTATGCTGCTAACTTTTCATACTCATTCTTCTCAGTACTATTGCTATTTCGTCTATGCGTGATACGAATGATCTTGTATACTCGTTCGTTTTGAACCGTCTGTTTTTCTCAGCTCACTGTTACATCCCATGTATACTCTCGTGATAACATTGTTCGGGATTGAATAAATGTTGCTTTCAATGAAACTTATGATTTTCATTTTACTATCGTGCGTGTTGCTTTCATTATTAAACCTCATTGTCATCTTGTAATCCCTCCTCTATTATGTGACGATGTTTGAACACGATTGTACTTCTATAAACTTGTATCCTCCCTTTTCATTAAACCTCCTCTCTCCAGGAGTATGACTTGTAATGTTCCAATTCTTTCTCGATATGTCTTGTGATTTGAAAAATCACGCTGCCAAGAGACCTTCCTTCATTGCATCTTGAAATCGAAGACATGAATGTCATGCGCCATTTTGGATTTCTTAGATTTTCGTTGGTATTCTTGAACAATTTCTATACTGTGGTTTCTTTACATGATTAATTTTACAGTTTATTCTCTTTCGTCTTTAGGAATCCACAAGTCTTGTGTGTACATTAATTCTTGGTTATTTTTAGATTTAATTTCAAGTTGTGTCGAAAAATATACTTTGTACAGAAACTTTACAGGAAATTTAACACTGTCGATAAAATATTTTTATAACTTTAGACATAAAAATATGCTTCTACTTGTTGAGATGTTCTTTTAGGACATAAAATTCAACCAGAAAATATTAAAAACGAGCAGGTTACGCTCATTTGGGGTTGTAGAATTTAAGAATTTAATTCTATGTATCTTTAAAATACATTTTGTTGATAGATTTAATGCAAGGGCATTTTCGTCCATTTTTTATCCGTTTCAAGTCTCGAGTAAAACTAGAAAGTTATTCAAAATATCGTTTTACACCGAATTGCATTAGACTTCGAGTTTTATTTAGCGAGTCAATTGGTCGGGTCAAACCCAAAAGTCAAAGTTGACTGAAAAGGGTCAAAACTGATAGAATTTTAAAATATGGATTGAAGCGTTTTTGAGTTCGTTTGAGCTCGTAAAACTTTAACTAATGATATTTTGCAAATTAAAAACGTTGATTGCATTTTAAAACGTTTAAAAATAGTAACTTTGAGCTCGGTCATACATAAATCCTGAATTTTTAGGAACCAAGTGGTTTGATAAACTGATGCTCTACTTTCTTAAAAGTGTATTTTTGTCAAATAAATTACGATGTGCACACCTACGGAATCCTTTATCCTTTCTTTTATATATGACTTATTTGTCATTCTATATTGTCTTTCTTTGCTTCTAGCATACCACTGATTTGGACCGAGGTTGAAGTTCTTGCTTTCGTATCGTTCGTTACCATCTTGACACGTGTTTCCTAACGATTCTTGCTAAACCACTTGAAACCTTATCACCTTGTAACCATTTCATTGATTGTCTTGAATCACTCTTTATTTCCCTCATGTAACTCACTCGCTATCTTATAAGATATCACCATATAAACCGAAATTACAATTGTTTGCAAATCATTTTTACAAAAATGTTCTACTTGGATTTTACAAAATACTTGAAGGTTATCTTATAAAATTAATTTATATTAATTTTACAATGTATTTTCACAATTTATTCTACTTTGGTCTTATGAAGAAACCTTATAACTGTTATGAAATGTAGAGAACAAGATATGAAGGAGGAAGAAGATAATTGTTATTGAGTAGTATCCAAATGAGTACAATGTATCTCTTATTTATAAGAGTATAAGAAATGTAACTTCTCTTGCTAATTAACTAGTAATTTAAGCATAGTTACTACTCATTCAAATGTGAATATACATACAATAAATATATAATGAATATATTTATAACACTCCTCCTTGGATATTCACCGTTTGTATACGCCATCATCTTCCTTGTTAAAAACCTTACCAAGAAAAAAGAACCCAATGGGATAAAAACTTGATGAAGGAAAAAGAGTGCAGTGCGCATAATGCTCCTCCTCAAATTAATGTATATCCTTCAAGCGTCGAAGGACGGTCTTCCTAACATGTTGCAAAAAAAACTTGTGTCGGTAAAAGTTTGTAATAAAGTCTACTGAATTATTAATGTTTAAGGTTATGTCCTACAAAGATAACATAATACGTGTAGCTTCCAACCCAATATCAAATACATATTACTAATACAATTATTTAAAAAAATATATACAATCTCATGACGTATATTGACTGCAAAATTGACATCAAAAGTTTAGTTGCACTTCTGATACTTGAGGACCAAATTTTTTTTTTAAACATGTGCAAAAACAAGATAATATGCGCCCAAATGATTATTAATCAATATAATAATTCATTCAGCTTGATCAAATAAGTTATTTATAACTTTATCAAATTCTTTCATAAGTTAAAATTGCCAGATATGCTTGAAGCATTATGGATCATGGAATATTAGAGCTCTAATAAAATGTATATAATCAATAATATATTTACATCCACCTCTAGAAAATACGGCTCTTAATAAGTAGTTTCATGCTTTTGTGAATTTATTTATTCCATAATTCATGTCTTAAAGCATGTAACTTTAGAGCTCTCAATTTGGTTGCGCATACAACCCTTGTATATCCAATAGCTTTTACACATTCATGTGTATGGACTTCTTGTCCTAATCCTTCTCTTATTTTCTAAAGATCGCCTCTTTTCATGTTGGTCAATCATTTTGATGAGCTCATTTTTGGATAATAATTAATTAATGATCCTCATTATGTATGATAACAAGCGCTAGATTACATGTAAAAGAATTTATCGACGTCATTTTGTTTTGATTCCATATGATTATAGACATGATCAAATTTATTGAGATCTCATTAGTTATTTAAGGTTCTTTTGGAACCTTTATGTCTAGTGTCTCTTTGTGAGACTATCATGGGGTCTTTTATACCTCGAACAACCATCTGGTTTTTCTGCTCCATATATTTCATCGAGGATTTTATTTGGAATCGATTTGTTTACCATGCTTGAGGCATGCCATAATTAAGTAGTGTCCTTGAGGGACAAAGTAGGAGCATGAGTAGCTGAAACTTTGTTATTGGCCAATGTATATGTATGGCTATTAGATTATCATTGAATAATAGATTCATAAAATTTCTATCGAGTATCAATAAAATATGGTAATTCATTCTGAATTTGTAGCTACTTATCTCCTCCTGAAGGAATTACCCCTTCGTTTATATCTCGTATATTTTCATTTAGGTGGAGTAATGCACAAAAAATAGGATAGGTTTGGTTTATAACCAAAACCAATTATGAAATGGAGGAATTATAATAATATATTGGCAGGATGCTAATTTTGTTTTTGTGTATATGATAGTATGACCCCATACAATAAAAAAATATTTTCTCTCATTATCATTGGATAATGTAGAAGTAATTCATCTCATATTCACAACGAATTACTTATTCTGGAATGTTATGCTCACATTTAATATGTCGAGCTATTAGTCATGCAAACATGAAGTTTCAATTTTATTACCATTTAGACGATGCATCGATTTATAGAATTCTAAATGGTTCATAAAATGGATACGTATGCAAACGTATATCCACTTGTTTTCTTTCCAGAAAATTAAGGGATTGAGTCGTAAATCTAGTTGATAGACGAATAATCAACTTTTTTTAGAGATAAAACATTAGATTGAAGAATCTAATCAATTTATAGATTTCACATCATTAATGACTCGTGATGGTATAACGAGTCATGCCAAAAAGATTATAATTATAGGCCATAAATTTATGTTATGACTAGTGATAATATTTCACTAATTTATCTATAATGTATGTCGAGGAAGTGCAATATAATGCATAAATTATATGAAATTTCATTCCTCGTGACAATTTTATATTTTCTTTTAGGAGCAATAATGTGTTATAATAGATCCTTATGTCTATGAATATAGTGTGTAATATTTTTGACACACTTGTATATTTCCATAAATCATATTTTCGTCTGCTCCTTTTTATTTTGCCACTATTAGTGGTTTGTCATTTTCATATTACTTCGACCATATCATTTATCATGATAAAAAGGTTTTTGAAAATATACTGTTACATCATCATATTCACTTGAGGGAATGAATATTTCGATGTTGTTCATATTATCACATTCTCATGAGAGAATGACGATCATTAAGTTGATCATTTCATCACATTCACTTGAGGGAATGAAGATTTATATATTGATTATTATATTATCGCATTCACATGAGGGAATGGATACCTTTTAAATCTCATTATTTTCTGGCTTATTAAAAAGACATGTATATGAATAAGGAGACATGAACAAGACTAAAAAGTCTTTGGCTATTGCTACTATATGAGCAAGTTGTAAAAAAAAATTATAATTGATAATGTCCAATTAAACATGATTTTGATAATATCGTACCATCATTCGAAAATACTACATGATTTAAAAAAGCAAATACATAATAACGTGTGTAGAATATTTTTAAAAAAAACACAACTAAAACAAGTAATGAAGCATTTTGCTTTCTTTTTTTTAATATGACATTATTATTGTAAGATTTATTTGCTTAAATGACTCGCATATTGAATAAAAATGTAATTCATATCGTTCACTCTATAGTTGGCAAATATTTATATATACAATGATGAGAACATTATTATCATATGTATAAATTAGAGTAATTTATAAACAAATGATATGAAAGTATACCATAGTCATAAAAATTATGTTAAAAGTATGAAAAAAGATTTTAAGAAGTACGCATCACACAATAATTCATTCTTTTAAGTTAATATCCCGGTTTTCTTTCAGCCAAAACCGGTATACTTTAGAGAAAGAATTGAGTTGATGTTACTAATTATTTTGCGAGATCACAATAAAGGTTTAGGTTCTTTAAACCTTGAATCATAACTTGATTTTATATTATTGTGATGTTGTTGATGAAATGTTAATTGAACTTAAGGTTCACAATATAATAACAATAACAATGAGGTTATGTTATCATGATGCACTCAAGAAAATTGTCATAAAACTTGAGGTTCTTTAAAAAAATATTACAATACCTTAGAACTTGAGGTTCTAATTATTATATATATATTTTTCAAAAATAATTCTTGAAGTTTAGATCATTTTGAAAAAATGATATGATGAAAAATTAAAATAAACGTAACATGAGGTTATGTTTATTGATTGTGTATAAAATTGTAAACGAACTTGGAATTTTACATTTTTTGAGATTATTTTATTTGTGATTCAGTCAAATCGTATAGAACACGCGGTTCTTTGAAAAACTCAATCATAACTTGAGGTTATGATGTTTCGAATTTAAAAGACTTATAAGGGATCATGTCCTTAAATAATATAAATTTAAGTGATATATTTATTCTTTTGCAAGAATAAAAAATAATAACTTGAGGTTATTGTATTTTGATTATATTCATCGTAGTATAACTTGAGGTTGTAAATAAGTGTAATCACAATATGAGGTTATGATACCTTTTGATCCCTTTTTTTTATAATGGATCACAATAGAACAAGAGATTCGTACTTTCTTTTATTATATAACATGTCGTTATATTATTTTGATTCGCTTCTTGTAAGCAGGATAAATTTCTTATTCTTCTTGTAAACTACAATAGAGTTTTATTCAAATAAGAACAATAAAAAAATATAGTTTACAAGTTTAGAGGAAAAATAATAACATTTAATAAGAATTATACACATTAAAAGTCTTTGTTCAAAAATGATATTTAAATTGTGTGTAACCACACAACATGTTAAATGATATTTAAGTTTTGGTTCAATCATACTTAAGTTATTTACTTCTTTTATTTTCTCAAAATATAATAAAAGACTTTTAGAATATGTCAATAAGTTCAATTATATGAATAATAAAAAAAACGTTAAATACAAATTCAATTTTTATTGTAGCTATTTATTACATGAGAAAACAGATTGCACAAAAATTACATGAGAAACAAGTTGCATAAAAACTCTTGTGATTACGATTTTCTAAGTGCATTGTTATTCTTTAACAAAAACAAAAATTCTTTGTAGAATTTATTAACATTTTCTAATATATACTTGAAACATTAGTATTATTAAGCTATCAAAATGCAACAAAAATATAAGAGAATGAAAGAGAAATATATAGCACAAATGACTATAATTTACCAATAAAAATAATAAAGATTATAGAACTTGAGGTTCTATAAAATCACATAACAATTATAAGAAGTTATGTTTTGATTCTCTAGAGGGAATCATAATAAAACTTGAGGTTTTTATTATTAATTTTCTCTTTTTTATAAAATAACATAACATGAGGTTATGATATTGAATAATACTAGAACATGAGGTTCTTAGTATTTGTATACTTATTTTCTCTTTACATAACATGAGATTATGTCATTTAATTTGTTTTCATGTAGCCACAACAGAATATTTGTTGTTCACATAAACTACAAGAGATTTCAATTGTAGAGAAAAAATAAATAGCAAAATGTATTCTCTTTATGTAATCACAATAGAACATGTAATGCTCATGTATATTACAATAGAGATATATCAAGAATCTTCTACCTAGTTTTGCTTAGAGCAAAAATCGTGCTGATAACGTGTTATGAAATGTAGAGAACAAGATATGAAGGAGGAAGAAGATAATTGTTATTGAGTAGTATCCAAATGAGTACAATGTATCTCTTATTTATAAGAGTATAAGAAATGTAACTTCTCTTGTTAATTAACTAGTAATTTAAGGATAGTTACTACTCATTCAAATGTGAATATACATACAATAAATATATAATGAATATATTTATAACAATAACAATATATATTGTTGAATTAAATATCTAGCCAGTAACTTAGTGGCGAAGAGTTTTACAAATTATTTTGATTCTTGTTTCTACAAATGACATTATATACATATTTTAAATCATATGATATGTAATACTGATTTGACGAAGCTGAGCATCACATTGCTAGTCCTAAATTATGCATGATCACCTATGATTAATTTAGAAGGATCCATGCAAGGCCAAATAGTAGTCACCTTAAATATTTAACCAATAATCAACTTTTTCATTATGTTTCTTTAAAAGTTAGATAAATGTAAATTTTGAAAACTTTTACATTTTATGCGAGTATCAACAGTTCGCGACTTACAAATATGAACCCTTATCTTTTCTTGAACAAAGTACATGCCTCAAGCACATATTTCCTTACTCAACGATCTTTGCTTTATTTGTTACCTCATCATCCTCATGATACAATTTTCGTTACCATTTGCCTAAATTCTTACCATTAATACCAGACTTGAAAGTTTTAACGTTGTTATGCTTCTACATCGATCGACCTTCTCTATCTCTTTTGGTAGACCTCCGAAACATCTCTGGACGCGAATAGTGAGTTATGACTAGAAGTGACCAATAATTTCTTGTATCCGTCATTATGTGTGTTAGACTTCATCGTCTTGAAATTCTTTCGTGTGAACCACGTTTTGATTTCACCTCTCATTTCTAATGATATTTATTTTGCTAGAACTACTCTCAAGTGACTTCTTAAGAATTTCTTTGATTCAAAAATCTGTTGTGTGGATTTTCTCTTTTGATCGTGTATCGACCAGTGAAAACTTAATAAACCGTTGTTGGTAACGCCAACCACACCCGTGAATTAATCTTGATAAATCCTTGTTTCTTATTGTCCTTATTATCAATGCATTTATTCTATCATGTTCGTTAAGAATTCATACCTTAATTACCTTCTTGGATTTCTAAGAAATTATTATAAAATTTTAAGAACGTTTTATACATTTTATCAAATGTTTAAATTACCAAAATAACTGTTCCAAGTTAAATACCAGATATATATATCCTCTTTGGAAAATTTACCTAGGGTTTCAAAGGATATCAGTCTGTATCTTTTAAAGTAATTGGTTTTATCATACTTTACCTTCAATAAAATGAAATTATTAAATTAATCTATAATTTCTAACAATGATTCTAAATAACTTGGAAAATCTGATTTTCTCTAATGGTAACGATAAACCTGAGCTTCTAACAGAAATTTCATGCAGTCACCCAATAGTTCTTAAGCCGATCAGGATAACTATTTTGAACTGTTCTACTTTTGCTTTGAAAATCCTGATCAAGAAAAAGATTTAGTAATTGCTTAATCACTATATATTTAGAGTTTCATTTTAAATCACTACACCTTGTAAAATTTTCTTGTAATCAAGAAAATATTTAAACTGAGTTTTTAAAGTAATACCAAAATCCTAAACAACTGATTGTGACAACTTGTATTCAAAATGATCATATGTAATTCATTTTGCCCTTCTATTTCTCTTGTAACTAGATTGTTACGTTTTAAGATTGTCATGTTTTACAGTTGCAAGATTAACGACTCCTTGTTGATTAACAATCCAAGTTTGAAAATTTGTTCAAAAAGGAGCTATGAAACTGAAGCGTAGTGAATTCTAATTGTGAAGGTACGTCGTGGTGCAGAAATTACCTGGGAAACAATGAATTTGTTCTACACTTTGTACCTCCTCTTGTTGCATCTTCTACTGTTTCCAGGAGAATTCTGAGGGACCAGAGTTCCTTTAGGGGGAAGACTGTAAGAACCCGTACTTTCCCAACATTATTTTATTCTTTTATTCGTGCTTCTTGAATTTTCCAACGTATTACGTTTTCTTGTATTCTTATATGTAAATCCTGAGATTATGATAATTTTAATAGATTATACTTTTCAAGTATTTTCTTATTATTGATAAATACTTTATCGGAAATTATAAAAATCTTATTTTATTCTTCCATATTTATTTAAATTAAAGTTTTTGATTTAAAATCACCCGCGTGCGTTTTACAACGAGTTTACTCAAAATCAATGTACAACGAGAATTCCTAGTGACCGCGATACCGATGGATGCCCAAAAATTTACATATTTTTATCGATTGTTTCGATAATTAATATTTTTGACGATTTCGTTTTAATTACGTATTAAGTCGGGTCGGGAAATAATATAATCATATTTACGATGCATCTTAACTTTTGAAAAGTATTTCTACGAAACACGAGCCCCGTAAATATTTTCAATATTTACTAATAGTCATTTTCTACCCTTTAAACTAGTAAATTGTTTTTAAGTCCAAAGGTTTTAAACTTGGCAATATTGGTCCCTCCACTACCATCATATAAAAACCACTTTTCTTAAACCAAAAACACATACAAATACAATGTTTATAAAAATCAACTCCATCTGTTCCTTTCTCCTCCATTTTGCCGCCACCTTCAACACCACAAAACACCTCTCAAAATTTATTTTTAGCTTAAATCAATCAAAGTCCCATGTTCAAAATCTTCTTGTGATTCTTATGATACCAAAATTTACCAGATGCATCAACTTTCAAGATTTTATGATTTGCATGGTTGATTTATGTTTAAATTACCATACATGTGATGATCTAGGTAGGATCATCATCTTTTCATGTTAAAAATGTTATTTTTTATCTTTGATTTTGTTAAAAATTTGATATACAAGTGTTTTAAGAGTGTTTGGCTGATGGGTATGATAGTAGGGTGATAATAGAGGTGTGCGAATGGTTAGAATTGGTGGGAAAATTGATTTGTTATGATTTCTAAAAGTGTATATTACATCAGTGGGTTAAAGCCTGTTTTTCGTAGGTTTAAGATTTGATACCGGCTGAGATTTATTGATTTTGTTGTAGAGTTTTCCGAGACGCTCGTTTTGGTATAAGATAGAGCTTCTAACTCATTACGAGTCAAAAGTTATGCTAGTTTTAATATTCGTGTACCGGGAGACGCAAGTCGGCACAATCCGAAATTGTGGCTGATTTTGGGTCGACTATCGGGGACTTTAGGCTTTGTTAGATAAATGATTTTCAAAGTTTATAAACTTAATATGATGGGTCTAGTAGTGGGTTTAAAACACGGATTTTCGAGATAATACTTTTAAAGTGGTCTAAACGGTTTTATAAAATAACTACACATTTTGTCCCAAATATTAGAGTTGAGTAAAGTGTCGAGCTGATGGGTTTTAAAGTATGAAATTTGGCCCAAATTTTGGTGAGGTCTTATACAGGTTATAAATGACCTTGACGCCAAGTTTTATCTAAATCAGACAAGTCTAGATGGGGTAGATCGGTGTGTACATTCGGAGTGTACTTGCTGATTTGCATGTTGGACACGTAGTTCAATGCTTGTGTTGCGTGAGTATGGGTATACTCTATTGGACATGCTGACTTACTCAAGTTCTTAGTCATTATATAAATTACTTAGCTACTGGTCCGAGTAAGGTAAAGGTATAGTTTGACTTGCGTTGACTTGTCGTCTTATGACGGGTCAATTTCAAGTGTACAAGTGTTTAAACGAGTAGTGTTGAATTAATGGGATAATATGGATTCATTTGGTTCGTGTCATTGGTTTTGAAATACGAATACTTTGAAAACATTTGGGTCATAATATATTTGCTGTATATCAATATTTGAGTTCGAGACTTAAAACGCGACTTATTGTGATAGGTTGCGGTTTTCGTGTTTCCCGGGCATCCATAACGTCGGTGATCGTCTCACTACCATTGTTTCTACTCAGTTGTTGAGTACTTGATTGACTTACCTCGTGGATAAGGTGAGTTCATAGCCCCTTTTTACTTGAACATGGTTTCTAAACACGAGGTGAGATTTAACATGGTGGAACACAACCATTTAAAAAAAACTGTATGCTATCCAGAACTTCTATGCTATCCAGAACGTGTATGCTTTCCAGATGAATTCAATGATATTATTGCTAATAGACGTTAGCCTTGAGTTTCCTCTCCCATTCATGAACTGTTAATTGTCCCGTATGCTTTGCGCTAAGCGCGAATGTTGTGGGTGGATCCATCGGGATTGACTATCCCCCTCTCAAGTACCTTGACGCACAAATATTCGTTTATACTTGAGTATATAGGCTGAATACTCTCTAGATGAACTTTAATAAGTGTGTAAACACTTATCCTTTTGCCACTAAAATCAAGGAAAAACAAGACCTAATCATGTGTTTGGTATCGTAAATGTCGGAATTACGCGTGGTTTTGTGTTTTTGTGTTAAATAGGTACAAATGATCAAAAGAAGAGAAAACACGGGATTTCACGGTCAAATGTTGAAGAAAAGTCCAAGAAAAAGACGAAGACAAAGTCAAAAGACCAAAAGTGTGCCCAAGTTCACGAAAACCGGCTAAACAAACACGATTTTGAAGAAATGATCAAAGAAGCCGAAATCAAGTTCGTTTTTAGCGGATTAAATATTTTTGAAGTTATTTGGGCCAAGTGGGTCCCACATTCGGGTATTGGGCCCAAAGGCCCGTTAAGATTTTTAAAGTTATTTAAAATATGGGCCATAAGCCCATTTGCCATTTTATGAGACGGATGAAAAAATTGTTTGGGCCATAAGCCCATTTGATTAAATAAAAAACAATGGAAAGTTTTATTCCCAGTCAACACACACAAGTTACTTTGTCAAAAACGGATGACTTATTTACTTTGTCAAACTCACACTTAACATTTATATCCTCTCACTTACCCACTTCCCATTTTTACTGTTTTCGATATAAACAAGAACAAAAAACCCTCTCACTATTTACCTTCTCTCTCTAAAAAACTACAACACAGCCACCCCCAATCTCAAAACCCTAATTTTTACCCATCACAAATTTAACTCAATAAAAATTGGGGGTTTTACCCAAAGTGTGTGATTCACACACTTGGGGATTAAATCCCCAAGTTTTTCGTAGCAATCACTAATTCTGGTGGTCCTCCATCTCACGTGGCATCCATTCCCTTTTGTGATTGGTTATCACCACCTCACCACAATCAATCCACCAATCCCTATCATCCACCTCAGCATTAAACAAACACAACTACCACACCTATGGACAGGCTGGCAATCCGTGGCACAAGAATCATTTTCCACCGTTGATCAAGTGAAGAAGAAAGAGAAAAGAAGAAGAGCGGCTAGGATTGAATGCTTACTCTTGAAGCTAAGAAGAGGGTTTCCAGGGGTTTGCCTATAAAGACCCTCTTATCTGTAATTTTAAGGGAGCACTTTTTATTTTATTTTATTTCTTCAAATTAGTTTTAGGGTTATTGTAATTTTTAATTTTCAGTAATTGTAATTTTTATTATTATTAATGAAAAGCTGCTTTTAATTAATTTTCTTCTCAATTTATTTTCTGCCAAAGTTTATTACTGTTTGTTTTATTAAAGTTATCTTTAATCTATTTCGTTTTGTTACTGTTCGCTTTTATTAATTGATAAAAAAAGAAAAAATAAATAAATAAAAAGAAAGTGAAAGTTGTTTTCCCCACTGGAAAATATATAAAGTTACTGTTTGAAGATTCTTTTTGGTGGCACGGTTACTGTTCTCTGTTCGAAAGAGATGTTCATGGTTCGATGATTTGTTGATGGTGTTTGGGTGAAAAGTGGTGTTTGTTTCGGTTCAAAAGGAGGCACAGCGCCATCCTTCGTCGCAAAGGCTATCGACACCAGGTTCTCATCTCTTTTTATTATTTTTTGTTAAGTTTATGCTTATTATCTGTTTTAGTTATTTTGTTTGACCTGCCTACTGTTTAAGTTTAAGTAGTAATAGGATCGGCTTATGTTTAGATGATTGTTGTTTGTTTTCGTTTCGTTATTTAGATGTTTATTTAAATCTGTTTATGCTCGGATTACTATTTGTTGGATGTTAGTTCGTTTGGATCTGCTTATCTGTTTTTTAGGTTTAGTTTGTTTGTATCTGCTTATTTGTTTTTTGCTTATGGTGCTTATTCTTAATTTAGCAGTATATTCAGTTTGGCTTTTTTTTAGGTCTTATTAGCTTATTGCTTATTTGTATCAGCTTATTTCAGTCTCAGAATCGATTTGCTTATCTACGTTTGCTTTATTTTGTCTGATCTTGATTATAGTTCATAGCTTAGTTTGATTTGCTTATTTGTCATATTGCTTATTGTATAATCTAGCTTATCTGTTTTCTTTTTTGTGAGTTTAATTAGCTTATTTGGTTTTATACTTTTACTGTTATGCTTCTCAAACACTCAGACACAATTGGTCTGAGTTAATTAAAAAAAATCTGTCCAAAAAAATAAATTGCATAATTTTGTCTGTCAGGGGACTTGAACCCCTGACCTCTCGTATACCTGTCCAACACCCTTACCAATTGATCTAAACCTTATTTTTGTTTATTGTCTCGTCATTTAATTAATAGAGCTTCTTAAACTTTGGCAGTTTTATTTAAATTAGTTTAAATCAAATTTTTAGTTTTGTTAAATTTAATTAAAAGTTTTATAATTCAGTTTTTATAAAAAATAAAAAGATAAAAAAAAAGATATTTTAATTTTTAATTAATTTTATAATTTTAGATTAGTTTTCATTTTATTTTTATTTAAAAATAGTTTTGTTTTGTTTTTAAAAATATTTTCAGTAAAAGTATTAGTAGAAAAGTTTTTAATTAGAGAAGTTTAAATTTTAGTTTCTCATAAAATTAGTTTTTATTTTGTTTAAGTTTTGAAATAGTTATTAATTAAATTAGATTTAAATTTTAAATAGTTTAATTAGTCTTTTGTTTAACTTTAATTTTTAATTAGTTTAAAATTCCAAAAAGAATTTATTCACCAAAAACAATAAATCTCACGTTAACCGGATATCAATTCAAGTGAGTCGAGGAAAACGAACTTTAATTGTTTAATAGGACTAAAAATTCCTAACATTAAAATGGCGCCGCTGCCGCTTCGCTCGTTACGATTGACGATTTCGTGAGACGTTTGGATTTTGGGATCCGTTCATTTTGAACGTTAATTTTCTTGCACAAAAATCAAAAATACAAAAAAATCAAAAACTTAAAAATAAAAAAAAATTTAAAAAATCACAAAAGCAAATTCTTTCCTAAGATTTGCAACAAAAAAATTAAAAAATCAAAAAGTAATACTTTTTCCTAAAAGTATTACACCAAAAATATTACGTATTAGTGTTATTTTTCTTAGTTCGATTTTTTTCGATTTTTCTTGTGAATATATATTTTTCTAAAAAACTACAAAAAGATTTTTCATTTATTATATTATATTACGTAGAACATTAATTTACCTACTTTTCAAATAAGCCTTAGTTGGGATTTCATCACTTAACTATTGTATTCGCATCCACAACGAAATAAAAGGGCAAAATTGATAAATACTAGTAAGACGTTTGAAGTCGATATATACAAACTATAAGGTGGGTATAAGGAGACGCGCTATAAAAGGCCGTCTAAGGAAAAAGGTTTTTAAGTGCTTTGTGCCACCTCGTTTCCCTGCTTGCTTGTGCATATATTGAGAGGGAAGACCGATTATTGGTTTGCCAACTCAATTAGTATTAAGTATATATTTTTGTAGCTTTTTCATATTGCACCTCGAGAGGGAAAATCCTTTTCCTCTCAAAGTCGACCGAGGTCACCTACCTCATTCCAAGTTTTAATTGTATGCGCACTCGCGCGCATACATACATACCGATTGGTGTACCAAATTCTTCTAATTCTTCCAAAAAGAAGAAGAAGAATAAAAACAAAAAGACCGTCATTCAAGCCGATCCCGAGAATCGAGCTTTCGACAATACGATGGCAACGGATAATTGACCAATGATTGAGATTCTCCAATATCACGTTGAAGGAAACGATGACGCGATTGTGGTGTCGGATATTGGAGCTAATCATTTTGAACTTGAAACGGGTTTTATTAAAATGGTCTCCGTTACACCATTTTTAGGCCGTACTAATGATGACCCACACGCTCATATCAAACGTTTCATACACTTGGCAAACACCGTCAAATACAATGGGGTGCCACAAGAGGCTATTCGTTTACAACTCTTTCCTTTTTCCCTCGAGGGACAAGCCCGGATTTGGCTTGATAAGGAACCACCCCAAAGTATTACAACATGGATTGATTTAGAGACCAAGTTTATTAACTACTTTTTCCCACCATCACGGACCACTTCTTTAAGGAATGAAATCATTACCTTTGAACAAAAATATGGGAAAACTTTTAGTGAGTCTTGGGATCGATTTAAAGAGCTTTTAAGAAAATGTCCACAACACGGTTTCACTAAAGTGCATCAATAAATACGTTTTACAATGGTTTAACTCTAAATGACCAAGACTCACTTAATAGTGTCGCGGGGGGCAATATTCTTGTGAAATCTATGAACGAGGCTTGGGCCATAATTGAAAACAAGGCTAAAGTGAAAACCAAGAGTGTTAGGGCCACTATGGCAAGTGCTAGTTCTAGTGAGAATGATAAGATAATTGATAAGCTTACGTCGCTTATTGAATCTATTGCTCTAAAAACCGAAGCCCTCAATGGTCAAGTTAATGCCATGAAAGAACCTTGTGAAACGTGTGAGAATTGTGGTAGACCACATCCATATTTCATTTGTGACAAGGTTTACAATCAACAACAACAAGTTTTTGCTTATAACACCAATGCTAATGAACGGGTTCAATTTAAACCTAATGTTGATGTTAACCATTTGTCTTACAAGAGTACTAATTATTTGGCTCCCCCGGGTTTTGTAACACCACAAAGACCACTCTCACCCACCTAAAATACCCAACACCAAAATAGGAACCAAGGTCCTCAAATGGGTAATTTTCAAGGGAATGCAAATCAAGGGAATTTTAATGGTCAAAATCAAGGGTTTCAAAATAATAACCAAGGTTTTCATAATAACAACGGTTTTCAACCTCAATATCAAAACCAAGGTTTTCCTAATCAAGGTTTTCCTAATCAAGGGTATAATTAAATGAACATGCATAATCCTCAAATGGACTTGGTTCTACAAAAATTGACCGACCATGAGCGAATTATGAGAGAGATGCAAGAATCGACCGATAAGAAATTTTTGACAATGATTCAAGCCCTTAGACCCCAAGGAGCCTTACCTTCAAATACCGAGATTAACCCTCGTGCTAATGTGAGTGCTATCAATACTCGAAGTGGAGCCACTTTAGTGGGACCTTCCATCTCTTCGCCCATAAAGGAGAGACAAGGCCCGAAGGTCATAATGAGTAATCCTACTCCCCCTTCGGTGATTCCTCCCACTACCACTCCTAGTACTAGTGCTCCCTTGCCCCAAGAGCCTATCCCTAAGGTTGTTCAAGAAGCGAGTCCTTCTCCTTCTCAACCTTCACCATCTAAACCCAATATCCCTTAGCCCTCTAGGTTAGACAAGGCTAAAGTGCTCACCAAAGATGACGTTCATGTCTCCAATAAATGATTTCCAACGTCAATGTTAACATAAGCCTTATTGAAGCACTTGCTCAAATGCCAAAATTTGTGAAAATGTTTAAAGGTTTGCTTAATAAGAAAGAAAAAATGGTTGAGCTCGTGAACACCCGTTTAAATGAGAATTGTTCCGCGATCCTTCTCAAAGAGCTTCCTGAAAAGCTAGGAGATCCCGGACGATTCGTGTTACCTTGCTCGTTTCCTCAAATCGATGATTGTATGGCTTTAGCGGATCTCGGCGCTAGCATCAATCTTATGCCACTTTCGGTTTGGAAACTACCCGACCTTGTACCGACTCGTATGACTCTCGAGTTAGCTAATCGAACTCTCGCATACCCCGTTGGTATTGTCGAAGATGTTTTTGTTCGAGTTGGTACATTCACTTTTCCCGTGGACTTTGTCGTCGTCGACTATGAGATGGATCCTCGTATTCCGTTAATACTTGGTAGACTATTTTTACGATCCGGAAGAGCCTTAGCTGATGTGGCCGAAGGGGAGTTAATTCTTAGGGTTCGGGATGAACAACAAGTTTTTAAAATGGGAAAAATCACAACAAAAGCAAATGGAAAAGAGTCGGTCAATATGACTGATGTTCTTAATTATAATGAAGAAATTTTTATTAATCCTTTTGGAATTGAAAAGTCTAATCAAAATGATTTTGTGATAAACTCATCCCTTCCCTTAGAGCCTCAAATTTTTTATACTCCTATTTATGACACCTATAGTGATGACACTTCTTCAAGTGATCACACTATCTTCGGTTTAGACGACTTGTCTTTTGACCCACCCACTTTTGACCCAACCACTTTTGACCCACCCATTTTTGATACCCCAATCTTTGATAATTACGATGATGACACTTCTTTAAGTGATCTCATTAATTTTGATGACCCACCCCATGATCTTAATGCACCTCATATCTCTATGAGTGATTCTTCCATGGAGACTCCTTTTGACTTTTATACTCCAATTTTAGAAGTCATGACTTTTGAGGAGGATCCTCCACTCTTAGAGATCATTCCGACTTTAGAGGTTATTCCATTTGAGGAGGATTTAGATATCTTTCTAAATACCTATTTTCCTTATGAGGATGAGTTTTCCTATGACTCTGATGATACTTATGTTTTCACATCGAGTTTGGAAGAGGACGACTTTCCCACTTTGGATTTTGATGATATTTTGAGCTTAAATGTCAACACCTCTTGCTATTTTCCCATTAAGGAATCGGTGTTTGATCCCGGAATAGAGACTTTAGTGCTATCATTTCCAAATCACCTTACCCTTCCTTATAAGAGACTTTTGACCAAGGATACCCCACTCTTCTTTGACTTGCGTGATTTTACCACCTCGGGGTTTATTTCCTTTTGTGATGGAAATTATGTGTTTGACCCGGGTGGATTTTCATGGGGTATGCCTTATATGACTTTGTTTCACCCCTTTAACATGGAGAGATTTTCCTCCCTTGGAAATCTCGGTTTTCCCATGATTTTCCCATTTGAATGATGACATTCGGGAAATCTAGTCGAGCTACAGACTCGTGATAAATAAATCAAGCATCATTTAACTAGGTTAGATTTTTTTTACCTTTTCCACCCTTTTTACCCTTTTTCGCCTTCACCCATTTTCACCAATAAGTGTAGGGGGAGCCTTGTAGGTTGTTTGTTTTGTGTGTTGTGATTGTGCAGGGACATGTGCTTAATGATCCACTTTTGGTATTTTTTACGAGACCCGTGTTCCCGTGTTTCCCGTGTACCCGGTTCCTTCGATAAGTTTTTGCTATTGTGATTCAATCTTGTATATAAATAAAACGAATAAATGTAATCACTTTAGTTGTCCCTTCCTTAGCTCGATTTTAAACAACGTACTCAATGTCCTAAGTGTAGGGGAGTTTATTCTCCCACATGCTTAAACATTAAGGACAATGTTTATATTAAGTGTAGGGGGATTTCTATCGAAATTTTAGTGGGTTTTTCCATGAATTTGACCCCATTTAACCGAAAAATTAAAAAAAAAATTCAACGTTTTTCAAATTTTTGATCTATTTTGGCCTAGTAGTATTTTGTTTCCTTTTTGTCATCGCATCGTATTAATAGTTTCCATTTAAAGAATAAAATCAATAAATAATTGAATAAAATGGTTTTAACAAGTTTAGATGTCTTTGATATATTAGGCCCGTCGTGAATATTTTGACTCAACCCGAGTTTACTTATCCAAGTTTACTCTAGATAGTATCCTTAACCATATGGACCTTAATTGGTTATTAGGCTAAGCATCCACGAGTCTCATTCTTTGAGATTTTAAATTGTGGAGAACGAGAGATGATAGAGTTGATAATAAGTTTAAGGGTTACTTCTTCCTTATATGAGTTTTTGTGGCTCTTTCTTCCCGCTTGTATATTTAATTGCTTAATAAATGAGGATTTTTGCGGTGCCGATTCGATATCTTAACTCTTAGCCAAATCTTTATTCTCCTTTTAATTAAAGCATGAACACATTGAGGGTGCCAGCGTTGTGGACTTCTGACTAAGGTGGCTCATAACCACTAAGTAGGAGGTATTCAGACCATGGGACCGTGGAATTTGGCCTACTATATATATCATAATAAGAAAGAATAAGATTAAAACATGACCTCAAGGAGCCTTAGGGTGTGGGGCATGTAGCACGAACATTGTCATTAGAGCCTTAGGGTGTATGGCATGGTAAGTGTTGAATAAAAATTGATCCAAAAATCAATTCCCTCGTTTATCGTTCAAGGAGCCTTAGGGTGTGGACAATAGATGAGGAGCATTTTTACATCTTAAAGAGCCTAAGGGTATATGATGTGAACTTGCTAAACTCCACATAAAGTCTACATGACTTTGGAGGAATAATTAATAAAGTAGTACTACTGGCCAAATTTTGGGTCCGGGAATTTATTCCCCAAATGGTGTTAAATCATCCTTGATGTGGGCTTACTTTAGTGACAACGTTTTTGAGGACGAGGTTAGGTTTTGAGTGTCGGGTTTGCACCGTTTGGCCTTCATTTTTGGACTAATAATTATCAAATAAATCAAATGAGCCTACGGGTGAATGACAATCAATAAAATCTAGAGATACAAAGTAGGAATTGGAGAAAGAGTATTACACAATTGTCTTATATAAGTGGTTTTAACCTAAGGACTTATGGTAAACAATGATCTCATTTTTAAGCTTGGTATGGGGAACGTGAAACTTGAGGGTGATTAATATTCATAACACCAAAGCCCTAATCTAAGTGTTAGATTTCAATACGAGTTTCTTCCATCAAATAATTTCCAAGTTAATAAATTGTTATAACTTTTGTTTCCTTTTAAGTTTTTATCTTTATCGTAGTAGTAATAGTATATCTTAATAAAGGCCAAGAAGGGTTAATTATGAGAAAAATGTAACTATATGCTTTGAAATAATGCATTGCATGGGGTCATTGCAATGGTCAAGTGTAGGGGATTTAATAAGTGTGTAAACACTTATCCTTTTGCCACTAAAATCAAGGAAAAACAAGACCTAATCATGTGTTTGGTATCGTAAATGTCGGAATTAAGCGTGGTTTTTTGTTTTTGTGTTAAATAGGTACAAATGATCAAAAGAAGAGAAAACACGGGATTTCACGGTCAAATGTTGAAGAAAAGTCCATGAAAAAGACGAAGACAAAGTCAAAAGACCAAAAGTGTGCCCAAGTTCACGAAAACCGGCTAAACCGACACGATTTTGAAGAAATGATCAAAGAAGCCGAAATCAAGTTCATTTTTAGTGGATTTAATCTTTTTGAAGTTATTTGGGCCAAGTGGGTCCCAGATTCGGGTATTGGGACCAAAGGCCCATTAAGATTAAAGTTATTTAAAATATGGGCCATAAGCCCATTTGCCATTTTATGAGACGGATGAAAAAATTGTTTGGGCCATAAGCCCATTTGATTAAATAAAAAACAATGGAAAGTTTTATTCCCAGTCAACACACACAAGTTACTTTGTCAAAGACGGATGACTTATTTACTTTGTCAAACTCACACGTAACATTTATATCCTCTCACTTACCCACTTCCCATTTTCACTGTTTTCGATATAAACAAGAAAAAAAACCCTCTCACTGTTTACCTTCTCTCTCTCAAAAACTACAACACATCCACCCCCAATCTCAAAACCCTAATTTTTACCCATCACAAATTTAACTCAATAAAAATTGGGGGTTCTACCCAAAGTGTGTGATTCACACACTTGGAGATTAAATCCCCAAGTTTTTCGGAGCAATCACTAATTCTGGTGCTCCTCCATCTTACGTGGCATCCATTCCCTTTTGTGATTGGTTATCACCACCTCACCACAATCAATCCACCAATCCCTATCATCCACCTCAGCATTAAACAAACACAACTAACACACCTATGGACAGGCTGGCAATCCGTGGCACAAGAATCATTTTCCACCGTCGATCAAGTGAAGAAGAATGAGAAAAGAAGAAGAGCGGCTAGGATTGAATGCTTACTCTTGAAGCTAAGAAGAGGTTTTCCAGGGGTTTGCCTATAAAAACCCCCTTATCTGTAATTTTAAGGGAGCCCTTTTTATTTTATTTAATTTCTGCAAATTAGTTTTAGGATTATTGTAATTTTTAATTTTCAGTAATTGTAATTTTTATTATTATTAATGAAAAGCTACTTTTAATTAATTTTATTCTCAATTTATTTTCTGCCAAAGTTTATTACTGTTTGTTTTATTAAAGTTATCTTTAATCTATTTCGTTTTGTTACTGTTCACTTTTATTAATTGATAAAAAAAGAAAAAAAATAAATAAAAAGAAAGTGAAAGTTGTTTTCCCCACTGGAAAATATATAAAGTTACTGTTTGAATATTCTTTTTGGTGGTACGGTTACTGTTTACTGTTCGAAAGAGATGTTCATGGTTCGATGATTTGTTGATGGTGTTTGGGTGAAAAGTGGTGTTTGTTTCGGTTCAAAAGGAGGCACAGCGCCATCCTTTGTCGCAAAGGCTATCGACACCAGGTTCTCATCTCTTTTTATTAGTTTTTGTTAAGTTTATGCTTATTATCTGTTTTAGTTATTTTGTTTGACCTGTCTACTGTTTAAGTTTAAGTAGTAATAGGATCGGCTTATGTTTAGATGATTGTTGTTTGTTTTCGTTTCGTTATTTAGATGTTTATTTAAATCTGTTTATGCTTGGATTACTATTTGTTGGATGTTAGTTCGTTTGGATCTGCTTATCTGTTTTTTAGGTTTAGTTTGTTTGTATCTGCTTATTTGTTTTTTGCTTATGGTGCTTATTCTTAATTTAGTAGTATATTCAGTTTGGCTTTTTTAGGTCTTATTAGCTTATTGCTTATTTCTATCAACTTATTTTAGTCTCAGAATCGATTTGCTTATCTACGTTTGCTTTATTTTGTCTGATCTTGATTATAGTTCATAGCTTAGTTTGATTTTCTTATTTGTCTTATTGCTTATTATATAATCTAGCTTATCTGTTTCTTTTTTGTGAGTTTAATTAGCTTATTTGGTTTTATACTTTTACTGTTATGCTGCTCAAACACTCAGACACAATTGGTCTGAGTTAATTAAAAAAAATCTGTCCAAAAAAATAAATAGCACAATTTTGTCTGTCAGGGGACTCGAACCCCTAACCTCTCGTATACCTGTCCAACACCCTTACCAATTGATCTAAACCTTATTTTTGTTTATTGTCTCGTCATTTAATTAATATAGCTTCTTAAACTTTGGCAGTTTTATTTAAATTAGTTTAAATCAAGTTTTTAGTTTTGTTAAATTTAATTAAAAGTTTTATAATTCAGTTTTTATAAAAAATAAAAAGATAAAAAAAATATATTTTAATTTTAGTTACTATAATTTTAGATTTGTTTTCATTTTATTTTTATTTAAAAATAGTTTTGTTTTGTTTTAAAAAATAGTTTTCGTTAAAAGTATTAGTAGAAAAGTTTTTAATTAGAGAAGTTTAAATTTTAGTTTCTCATAAAATTAGTTTTCATTTTTTTTAAGTTTTGAAATAGTTATTAATTAAATTAGATTTAAATTTTAGATAGTTTAATTAGTCTTTTGTTTAACTTTAATTTTTAATTAGTTTAAAATTCCAAAAAGAATTTATTCACCAAAAACAATAAATCTCACGTTAACCGGATATCAATTCGAGTGAGTCGAGGAAAACGAACTTTAATTGTTTAATAGGACTAAAAATTCCTAACATTAAACTTACATTGAGTTAAGCTTCGGTTCATGAGCTAAATAGCAATAATATGCACCATGACTATGAACAATGTACATAGTTATCTCCCCCATTACTTGTTTTACAAATTCTATTGTGTTCCACACCTTTACTGCTAAACCTATGAAATCACTCAACTTTATGTTGACGATTTTGCATGTTTAATCTCAGGTATTATTTACTTAGCTTTGCTTGGATGGGAGCCCGCAGGATATTATCGCAGCTTGGAGATTTCTGTGATGCCTTTAAAAGATTGTTATTAGTAAAAACTGTCAGAAGTTTATTCTATCTTTTGGGCAACTTTATGTTATAAATCGCGATGAAATAATATATTTTTCCGCTTATAAAACTCTGGGACCTATGTTTAAAAAAAACTATGATCTTTTATGATGTAATGTATATGTTTTTTTACGTTAGCTTTGTGTGAACAGTAATTCATTGTTTCTTGTACCATGACGTGTTACCCCCTTGTTGCATAGTTGTTCCATGTCAGATTCTGGGGGTCTTACAGATTGGTATCAGAACGATGGTTATAGGGAACTGAGTCGTTTTTCAAAACTTAGTGTATAACCGAAAGTTCAAATATTTCATGTTTTAATGTCAATCATAGAATCTGCCAATGTTGTTCGATATCTGCGCGGGTAACTCTCTAATCCTTATTAATTACTTTTGATTTTCATTGTAGTATTTCATTTCTTGATTTCATGTTGAAATATTACATCACCTTAATGATGATAATTACTATGTATTTTCAAAGCCTTTGTGCTTCATGAACTATCCTTGGATATTACTTGATTACATCTGCTCTTACTGTATTTCTGGAACTTGTTCTTGTGAACTGATGTGGTTACGATGATATTATATTGTTATGACGTTACATACTTGTATTCGGAGCGCGTATGCTGCTAACTTTTCATACTCATTCTTCTGAGTACTATTGCTATTTCGTCTATGCATGATACGACTGATCTTATATACTCGTTCGTTTTGAACTGTCTGTTTTTCTCAGCTCAATGTTACATGCCGTATATACTCTCGTGATACCATTGTTCGGGATTGAATAAATGTTGCTTTCAATGAAACTTCTGATTTTCATTTTACTACCGTGCGTGTTGCTTTCATTATTAAACCTCATTGTCATCTTGTAAACCCTCCTTTATTATGTGACGATTGTTTGAACACGATTGTACTTCTATAAACTTGTATCCTCCCTTTTCATTAAACCTCCGCGCTCCAGGAGTACGACTTGTAAATGTTCCAATTCTTTCTCGGTATGTCTTGTGATTTTGAAAATCACGCTGCCAAGAGACCTTCCTTCATTGCATCTTGAAATCGAAGACATGAATGTCATGCGCCGTTTTGGATTTCTTAGATTTTCGTTGGTATTCTTGAACAATTTCTATACTGTGTTTTCTTTACATGATTAATTTTACAGTTTATTCTCTTTCGGCTTTAGGAATCCACAAGTCTTGTGTGTACATTAATTCTGGGTTATTATGAAATTTAGATTTAATTTCAAGCTTTGTCGAAAAATATACTTTGTACAGAAACTTTACAGGAAATTTAACACTGTCGATAAAATATTTTTATAACTTTAGACATAAAAATATGCTTCTACTTGTTGAGATGTTCTTTTGGACATAAAATTCGGCCATAAAATATTAAAAACGAGCAGGTTACGCTCATTTGGGATTGTAGAATTTAAGAATTTAATTCTACGTATTTTTCAAATATCATTTTGTTGATAGATTTAATGCAAGGGCATTTTCGTCCATTTTTTAATCCGTTTCAAGTCTCGAGTAAAACTAGAAAGTTGTTCAAAACATCATTTTACACCGAATTTCATTAGACTTCGAGTCTTATTTAGGCTGTTAGATTATTATTGCAATTTACCAATCAACGCAATCTTATGTAATTTAAATCTCTAACAAATCATTATTTTTAATATGATTTAGTTCATATTATTTCTTTTCAAAAAAACCCATTGTTTACAACAATTCAACAATTTTATACATAAACAAGTAAAAAAACTAAACCATAAACACATAATAACAATTTATATGTGTAATAAATGAATCAAATATCAACATGCATACGATGTATTCAATAATTATCAAATCTAGGTCTTTATATTCATATAAAAGTCTTCCATAATTCTAGATTTATTAAATCAAATAATCACGTAGCACATAAAATCATATAAACATATAATTTTACGATCCATGAAAACATGCACGTAATCATGGTTCCCCACAAATCTTAAATTTAAATCTCTACGGATTGTAACCGTACATGACATAACAATTAATCATGCAATTTAATCTAAAATTATCCCACATGTAATTTAGGGTTTCAAAACAATTTTTTTTTATTAAAAATTCGGCCAAAACCCTAATTTTTTTTTAAAAAACCTTAATTTTATGAAAACCTAAAAAACATGTAGTTTTAAGTCAAAAAAATTAGTAGTTAAAAAACTTTAGATTTTTGATAATTATAACATGTTTAAACGACTCTCGATGCCACTGAAGGTTTATTAACATCATAACAATTATATAAAACCCTAAACGAGATCAAAGCACATATACCAGAAGCGATTTAACAAGATCATAATAATAACACAATTATAATTAACCGAATTAGGGTTACATACCTTTACGCTAAAGCAAATCCACAAGACGAAGAACGAATCACCAATTCGGGTTTATACCGTAATACACCAAGATATCGTCTAAAGTAAGACTATATTACTATCTTGTACACACGTAATACAACGAGCTAACCGTGATGCTAGCACATGAAAACCGAGCTACAACGCTTGTAAATAATCTACCCAATAACTCTAGAGAGGGGCTAGGACTAGATTATAAACACAATCGATCAACCAAGAAAACCGGCCGAAAACCCTTCGTGGTTTTAGCTTGCGATCGGACTAAGAGAGAGGGGAGGGAGAGGATTTAAGTTATGAAGATTATGAGGGATAAGAAGGTGTATTTATAGGCTTAGAATCTAATATAGCCCAAGTAAATAAAAGGTAACTCCCCCCCCCCCCCTTGGAGCCCTAACCGACTGACCAAGACACCCCTATGGGGTGTTCCGGAATCTTCCGTCCTTCTTCCTTTATATTCTCCTTACTATATATTATTTAACACTCGTTAATACTTAACTATTAATTAATTAACGATCGTTAAAGATATATAGTTACTTGCTCGGTTTAATTTAATAAATATATATTTATTAAATAAATTAATAGATACAATAAATATATTTATTAACTAAATTAACTCTTTACGTATTGTGTGCAACCTTGTAATCTCGAGTTCAATCCTATCACACGACTATTAAATATAAGTCCATAAACTTACAATCTTCAGATATAGTACAAGGTAAAAAATAAATACATCACTGAGGAGGGACGTGATGAGACATGTCCTCCTTTTTTTGTTGAATGGAGACTAGGCTGGAACCACCAGGCGTCGTTGGATCCTCCAAAACCACGGCCAACCCAACTGAGGTGAGAGCTGCTACGATGACACCATCGGATCGAGGAAGATGCGCAAATCCGGCTGTAGGAATCCTACATAAGATCTGGCTTTCCTTCTTTCCCCTCGCTCTGACCTGATTCGCTTTTATGGCCTCGGATAGGGTCTTCTCTCCTTTCAGGGCCCAAGGGTCGTTGGGAGGAGGATTGTCGGCATACAATGGGATCTTCAGTTGCTGATGGTTCGACTGCATACCTACCCACCAGTCGGGCGCATTCTGAGTACTGAAGTTGGCATTGAGGTGGAGCCGTTCCATGATTTCAATAATAGGCGCATCCTTCAAGGCTTCCAACTCACCAAGTAAGAGGTATCAACGTCCTTGAGGACAGTCATGGATGTGGTCATGGCCTTCTCTGCATTGGGCTTATAATAGATATGATATGTTTAGGGGCTCTTTTGATTCACCCAGTCCGCACCAGGAAGTAGTCCCTCATGCCTACCTCTATTGATCCATCAGAGACAACGTTGGCAAAAGGATGGGCCATTTCCTTGGTTCATAATAGCCAGCCTTAGGTCGTGCCCTATCATCCACCTGCGACCAACAATGGTCGTAAGCATATGAGGGTACAACTTCTCATCAAAGTCGATGGCGAGGGCATCTAGCCGCATGTCCACATCATCCAAACGGTCATCTATATTTTTTTCACTTGCTTCCCTGTATCGATAAAATTCAGCGACCAACTACTGCTCACCCTTCACCAGAACTTGGAGGTTGTCACGGTCTCGGGCAAGAGTATCAGCCTTTATAGACAAGGATTGGATGGACGCTTCCGCAATAGCTACCTATAAATAGACATCATGGAGTATAGGTGTGTAAGGAACGCAGAATGACACTTGTAAAAAATGCATAGAAAGTCATAGGGAAGTTATTTATGATACCTTGTCAATCGAGGATTGAACCTTCGCTTCCAATTCAGCAATCCGGGCGTCACGAATGGAGGCGTGCTGGGCCTGCTCTTGAACGGTAGCCTTTGAGGTAGTAAGTTGAGCTTTAAGGGAGGCTATCTTCTAGTCTTGCTCCCCAATGACCTGGTCCATGCGGTCCATTTTTCTGTTAGCACTTGCCAGAAGGTGCAATGCTTCTTCAAATCTCCCACGCATGGACGTGCCGCTGACAATTTGGTGGGCAGAGGACACATTGAACTCCTCTATTAAGTCATCGTGCGACAACTCGTGAAGATCCGCCGCGTAAGCGAGGGGAGTCAAGTGGTCAATAAATCTCTTGTAGGACACATCTTGCAGGACACAGCTGTATCCGACTTGTCTCCGTCGCACAAGTTCCACTTAGGGTGAAAGACATGTGGTGCTTGTTCACTGGTGGAGGGTTCTTGGGTATGCCCTATGTTGGGGGGAGACTTGGGTATGTCCTCAAAGTTCGGAGAAGGCGCCCGTGTGTTTGTCTCTATATCGAGGGTCTTCTCCTTACTCGTGCCTTCTTCACCCGTCCTGGTATTTGATTGATCATTCATGTGGTATATATGGCATAAGGATCTATTATTATAATATAGTATACGGACGTAGTGTGTATGATGAATAACTTACAAATCATCTTTCGCCAGTTCTGATGAAGTGGGCGGCACGACGCTGAAAGGGGTGGGATACCAAACAACATTGGGGTTTTCGCCTCCATCATCTGTAATTTGGGATGCCCACTTCCTTAGGTGCGGTCGTTCCTTGATGTCCTGATGCAATGAATGATCTTTTCACATCCTCTTTGAGGGCGCGTTTGTTTAATCATATTCCCGGACCGGTACCTTTCTCTTCACGATCTTACGCTTCCTTGAGTGGTGAACGACAGGTATTCCTTCTCCATCACCACCCTCAGCCGCCTCGTCCTCACTTTCCTCCTCGTCTACTGTGAGGATCTCTTCTTCATTAAAAAGCTGTTCCTCAGCTAGATGGGTTGATGCTCTCTTGGCAGTAGAAGTGGCTTCATTCTCGATCATTGGGTTCTCGCCGTCTTTAATAGAAAAATCAAGAGGAGTCCATATAATTTTGGAATCTCCCATGTCTGAGTGGTGCTCGAGGTTCACGACCAAGGGGATGGTCACATTTATTGTGGACTCCAGTAGTGTTGGATCGTTCTCCCGGCGTGGACGACTTCCCTCTTTTACTTCCATTGGGTTACCCCGGCATAAAAGTCCAAATAGATTCATCTCCGCGGACAAGAAATAAAAGAGGATAAATGTTAGTCTAAGATAACAGTTAGTCCGTACGCAACAATATACATATTTACACCCACCCTCGTTCCAGCTGTTTAGAAATATATGGTATTGATCCGGCCTTCCGTAGTAGTTACCGTTGATGCCTATTAGGCATAAGGAAGAATTCGGGCAACCATTTGTGGAAATGAGTTCGATGTGTGTCCAACATCCTCACATCGTTGGTGTTATATGAATCAGCTGGGGGTGGGTAATCTATGGGGGCACGGTATTTTAATTCAAAAGGTTGTGGGAAGACTACGATATCTAAAAAAAGAACCTATTGTACCAATTTTTCAACGAGTCCATGGCTTTGTTATAGCATTGGGGGGGGGGGGGGTCGAGGACTGTTTCTTAAAAGAAAGCCAACTGTTAACTATTTGGGGTGTGTAGAAGACCCTAAATAAGCTTACGGAGGGGAATACGTTGAGTGTTTCACACCTGATTTCGAATTGGTTTATTTTACAAGCACCTATGGCGTGGAGTTGGGTAACGTGGAAATCATAGTATGTCAACAGATCTACGAGGAACCTAGAGAAGGGAATACAGAAGTTGGTCGTATCTAATAGCCGGGTATACAGATTGTAACACCCCACTTTGATAAGTGGACCGTTACGCGTAATTATGGCGTGTCATCAAAGCATGCAAGGTAATATGTAGTAAAACATACATGACCATAGGGAAAACGGAATCAAACATCGGTTCCCAAACATAAGCCCAAAACATAAATAAATTAAATGAACTAGGAAAGACTAGACAAACATAAGTATATGGCAAAAAGGAGAAGAAGTCTATGGCAGCTTCCATCCTATGCACTTCCTCCAAATGCTCGAGTCCGTCCTCGGGTACCTGCCGTTTTGGGACATGGAAAGGAAAGTAACGGCTGAGCATAACGCTCAATGCACGGATATACGACATAGTATTAATGGCTGAAACATAAATAAGACTAATAGCACCGGAAATATATAAGTCCTGGAAAACCTAGAACATGTTCACAAAACTGGTTTTATAGTTTGAAAAACCTTATGTTTATCTTATAAAAAATGCTTAACATGTTAACCAATAAGCCAATATAGGTCATGAAATATCAACGTGCATGAATACTTGGAGGGGTGACCTCGTCATGCAATTAGAGGGGTTGCCTCTAATTAATATAAATTTGGGTAGGAGGGATCAGCTCCTTGTGAAGGATGCAAGGCACACACCACATTCACCTGATTAATCTGCTAAAAACATGTAACCTAGGATGCACCCATACGCCCCACATGATAACATAATAATATGGCCAAAAGCTGAAAGGGACGCCACGAGTTATAACTCCACCGTAGTGATGTCATAACACTGGTACCTCTACTGTTATGGTACCTCCATAACTAGGTGAAACTGTTCATGCATGTATATGGCTTAGGCATTTAATTAAACATAAACAATCAAAACATATAAAACATATACTAGGAAAACAGTTGGCTGCATACGAGGAAATCCTAATAAGGAAATAATGTCCATACTGAAAGGACGGAGAATCCGTACCTTATGTCCAGTGAACGAAGAAGACGCACGGAAGAGAGTCCTACTTCGATCTCACTAATGCTAAATAAACAGTATACGTGTATGAGTATTCTTATTACTGAGTACGTAACTGGTCTTATATCGTGTCTTAGCTTGTTTTATATATTCATGTCTTGTTTTACTGATTTTAACGTTATACTGTGTTTATCATGTATTCTGGATATTCTGATTAAGTATTACTTGTATTTCTTGTATTATTATACTTGTGGTGTAATAATAAGTAACTTTCTAAAAAAAGCAAGTTTCCTAAAATAGAAAGTTTCCAAAATAGAAAGTTTCCAAAAATAGAAAGTTTCCATAACTAGAAATAAGCTGGTTTAATAAGCTAAAAATATCAGCTTAAGTTTTAGTGATTAAATATACTAAGTCATGTGATTAATAGTATAGTTTATGAATTATAACATGTTAATCAAATAAACTATAGGTTATAAGATTTAATTAAATAAAAGTATGATTTAATTGAATTAAAGTGTATAAAATACTTAGGTTAAAACATGTATTAATATTGTATTAATATAACCTAAGTCATGTTCATTAATTAATTATATTTTATGTTTAAATAATTAATTAATAAGTACAATAGTCCAATTTAATTAAATAAATACTTAGGTTAAAACATGTATTATTTAATAATATTAATAACCTAAGTCTCATGTTTAATTAAATTAATTATAGGTCATGTATTAACTAATTTAATTATCTTGTAAAAATAATATACTTGTAATAAGTGTGTAAACACTTATCCTTTTGCCACTAAAATCAAGGAAAAACAAGACCAATCATGTGTTTAATATCGTAAAAGTTGGAATTACGCGTGGTTTTGTGTTTTTGTGTTAAGTAGGTACAAAATATTAAAAGGAAAGAAAACACGGGATTTCACGGTCAATTATTGAAGAAAAGTCCAAGAAAGAGACAAAGTCAAAGTCAAAGAACCAAAAGTGTACCGAAGATCACGAAAACCCGACAAAATCGACACGACTTTGAAAAAGATCGTCAAAGCCAAATACAAGCTCGATTTTAGTGGATTTAACTTTTTATGAAGATAAATGGGCTTGTGGGTCCCACAATTGGGTATTGGGCCCAAAAGCCCGATAAGGAGTTCAATTTAACTAATTTTTGGATTCAAAGCCCAAATAATGGCCCAATTCTAAATAAACGGTTGGAGTATATTTACTTTTGAGCCCAAGCCCATTTACAAAAGAAAAAGGATTCGGATGGATATGTTTAAAACAGATTGGACCAAAGCCCATGGCTAAATAGATGGGACGGTTAAAAGCAAAATGTTATTCACTTTTTGAAGACAAACCGTATACCTCACACCACTCACTCACCCACTTTTCTTTCTCCTTCGATGAAAACAAGAAACAAAAACACAGCCTTTACTATTTACCCCAAACCCTAAAAAAATGAAATCCAAATTGGGGATTATTGATTAAAGGCGCGTGAAGTTACACGCTCTTTAATTAATTCACAAGAAAACCGGATCAAGAAGGTGGTCCTCAAATCAAATGTGGCTCCTTCTCCCCTATTCTGATTGGGTGGAACACCTCTCCACAAACCATCCTCCAATCAGGGCTTGCCATCTCAGCAACCAACTAGCACAAAAGAAACACAGATGTGCCATGTTGGCAATCCGTGTGCGAGAGGCATCTTTTCAGCCATATGATCAAGAAGAAGAAAGAGATTAGAAGATTTAATGGCCAGGATTTGATCTCTTCATCAACAATCCTTCCTCAACAAGCCATGGGGGTTGGCTATAAATACCCCCACCATAATCTGTAATTTGGAGTATTCCAATTTTTCTTTATTTACTATTTTTTTATTTTAATTTAGGAGTAGGATTAATTGTAATTTTAAGTTTATAAGTATTGTAATCAATTTTCTGAATTAATAAAAGTTTTATTTAGCTTCATCTTTTTATTTCAAGTATTTACTGTTTAAGTTTTTATAAATTCTTCTTACGGTTTATTTGATATAATAAGTAATCATTATTTGATTAAGATTCTTAATAGCTTAGTGAGATAATTAAGGTAAGACTGGGATAAAATCAAACCCCACTGGTTTGATTTTATTAAATAGTTGGTTCGGTTCATTCCTGGTTCGATTGAGTTCGTGGTTCGAGAAGGTACGATGTTGGTGTAGTTTCGTTGTGAAAAATCCGCTCAGCGCGCGATTTCATCATCAACGGATTCATCAACTGAAGGCCAAGCTCAGTTTTTAATTTCTTAATTTTTTGTTTTAGTTGTTTGTTTTATCTGATTGATAGATGATTATTAGCTTAAATAATTTGTCCTGCTAAGATTTATTATTTATATGATTTGGTTTTTTTTCCTAACTGCTTTCTAGTTTAATATATATTGTTTGTCTTAAACTGATTTTAGTGAAAGTTAATAATATTTGGTTGACTGCCTGCGTGATTAGCTTTCTGATTAAAGAATTTGGAATTGGATTTTCAGTTGCTGATAAGTTTTTTTATGAGTCTGCTTTTAATATCATGGTTTTGTTTTAGTAGTCTAGCTGAGTCTTTTATTTGTGTTATTTGTTCTATAAATCTGTTTACTTAATAGAGTTATAGGTTTCAGTTGGGTTTGAACAAGTGGTTTTGTTTGCTGAGATTGATTGGTACTGATTTTTATCTGTTTCTACATAATATCTGATATTAGTTTTGCTTTTAGTTTTCCAATTTAGTTTTTAAATCTGATTTGCATCCTTATTAGCTGATTTTTAATGTTTGTTAATACTGCATAATTTGACCTCACAAACTCATTTAGTCTGTGTTGGATTTGCTCTTTCATCAGTCCATTAACCGCATAAGTCAACTTCTTTTTATTCCTTTGAAGTTTAAAAAAAATAATTCACAAAAATGTCTCCCGTAAGTCTCGAACTCGTGACCTCCTGGTCACGCTCCCAATGTTTACCATCTGATCTAGCCCTTATTTTTTGTTCGATTATAGTTTTATTAATTATTATAGGTTTTGTTTTAGCTGTCAGATTTTGAATGGATTTCAATCACAAGTTTTTGTTTAATTAATTTAAAAGTTTTTTTTATTTACCTTTATAAAGTTTAAAAAAATAAAAGATAAAAAAATATTTTAATTACCTTTATAAATTTAAATTGTTTTTAAATTTAGTTTTTAAAATCAGTTTTCAATTAATTTAGTTTTATTTAAAAATAGTTTTAAATAGATTTCATTTAAATTAAAAGTTTTAGTTAAAAAATGAATTAGAGTAAATTAGATTTAAATTAGACTTAAATTTAAAATAATTTTCAAAATAGTTTAATAGTTTTAATTAAATTACATATTTTCTTTTTAATTAGAGTTAATAATCTTTTATTAAATAGTTTTCTTTTTAGTTTTTAAAATACCAATCAAGTTTTAGTTACCAAGAACAATTAATCTCTACGTCAAAATTGGATATCAATTCGAGTCGAGTCGAGGAAACGAACTTAATTGCACAAAAATCACTACATTAAAATGGCGCCGCTGCCGCTTCGCTCGTTATGATTGACAATTTGTCGTGAGAAGATTTGGATTTTGGGATCCGTTCATTTTTAAACGTTACTTTTCTTGTTAAAAATCTAAACATAAAAAATCAAAAAGATAAAAATACAAAAAAATAAAAAAATCATCAAAAGCAAATTATGTCCTAAGATTTGCACCAAAAAAATTAATTAAATCCAAAAGTGACGCTTTCCTAAGTGTTACACCAAAAATACTCCTCTTTATCCTCTATTGTGTTTAATTCTTTTCTCTACCCCTCTTATTTTTAATTCTTCATGGATTCGTATTGCGTAAGGTGTGGGAGACCATGGAATGGTTATCAAACATGTCAATGGTGTACATGTGAGCGATGCGGCTATCATATCGACAATACACAACTTGGATTTTGTCCACTTTGCAATTCAGCCAATTCGTACTTCACCACTCCCATATATGAGGATCCGTATCCGTAACATGCACCAGGTTTTTCTCAATACCCGTGTTGCAACAATTGTGTGGGCCCTCACGATACTTCTTATTGTCAGTCGATGAATTATGAGCCACGTCCGTGCTATAATTCTGGTTTTCAACATTTTGAACCCCCACAATACTCCGTCGTTCATCAACCTTCTTTTGAGGAACAACTCACTAGTTTGGCTGGAATTCTAGAAAGCTTAAATCTACTCAAAGTTAGCTTGCATGACAAAAGACGAAAAGAGCAAGTATATAATCTTATTGCTTCTACTCCTCCTCTTGTGCGTTCTTACTATTATGATGATGATGACGATTAAAATACTATTTCTTGGAATGATCTTGTTGCTCAACATCCTAGTGCAATTGTAATTCCTTCTCTCGATATCCCAAATGTATCTAAGGATTGTGATACATCGAGTGAGATTAGTGATTTTGGTCTCGATAAATTCTTTGATGAAGTTTGTGATGTGCCGACTTTTGCGGAGCTAACGGACGAGGTCGCTCTTACGGATGACATTTCTCCATGTTATGAGGATTTCACGTTTGAAATTTCTCCTTTTCACCCATTTCCACCGGGAGATGAGGGCGATGTCGATTTATTCTCTCCGGCTTATGAGATGTTCACCGATGAACTTTCTCTTTTAGATGAGGTGGAAGACGTTATTCTTCGCGACAAATTATTGAAAATTCATCTTCTTATTTCTCAAATTGAAGCGTTGAATTCTACTCCTATCAATGAATCTTTACCTCCGTCTTTAACTCCCGTTGAGAATAATGACCCATATATGGAAGAAATTGACAATCTCTCAATACCTCCGGGTATTGATGATGATGACACAGAGGGGGACATTCTCTTTGATAATTATATAAATAAGATATTGTCCCAAGTCCCCCTCCCGAGAACCTTTCCTCCCAACCTTTAGAACCTATTACCGAGGATGAGTGCTTTAACCAGGGAGGTGACATTGACCATTCTATGATTGATACCTTTACGGCTTTGCCGAATAATGACCATCCATTGTCTTTGGGAGATGACAATTTGTCTCCTTTACCCACCCCACCGCCCGTGGTTCAAGACTTCACTTACTTTTCTTATGTTGAGAGGCCTTTTCTACCCTTCAAGACTTATCCTCCTGCCTCTCATTTATTATGTTCCTCCGGGACCGAGGATAAGATTTTTTTATCCCGGTATTACATTAGAGGCTTCCCCATGGACCATTTAATTCGGGGTCGAGTCAGGCTCGTGACTCGGTTAACAAAAACAAGCGCTTCTCGGGAGGCAACCCGATGATCTATTTTTTTTATCTATTTTCTACTATAAGTGTAGGGGGAGCCGAGTAGGTTGTGATGTTGTGCAGGGATGTGTGCTTTAATGATCCACTTTTTAGTGTTTTTGACACGACCCGTGATCCCGTGTTCCTATGTACCCGGTTTCTTCGATAAGTTTTTGCTATTGTGATTCATACATGTATATAAATAAGTTTTTGCTATTGTCACTTTAGTTGTCTCTTCCTTAGCTCGATTTAAACAACGTACTCAATGTCCTAAGTGTAGGAGAGTTATTCTCCCACATGCTTAAACATTGAGGACAATGTTTATATTAAGTGTAGGGGGGACTTCTATCAAATTTTAGTGGGCTTTTCCATGAATTTGACCCTATTTAATCGGAAAATTAAAAAAATAAAAAGTTTCAACATTTTTTTCAAATTTTTTTATCTATTTTGGCCTAGTAGTATTCCCATTTATTTTCTTTCCTTTTGTCATCGCATCGTATTTATAATTTCCATTTCAAGAATAAAGTCAAAAAGAAAAAATAAATGAATAAAATGGTTTTAACAAGTTTAGATATCTTTCATATATTAGGCCCGTCGTGAATATTTTGACTCAACCCGAGTTTACTTATCCAAATTTACTCTAGCTAGTATCCTTAACCATATGGACCTTAATTGGTTTATTAGGCTAAGCATCCACGAGTCTCATTCCTTGAGATTTCAAATTGTGGAGAACGAGAGATGATAGAGTTGATAGTAAGTTTAAGAGTTAATTCTTGCTTATATGAGTTTTGTGGCTCTTTCTTCCCGCTTGTATACTTAATTGCTTAATAAATGAGGATTTTTGCGGTGTAGATTCGATATCTTAGCTCTTATCCAATCATTTTATCTCCTTGTAATTAAAGCATGAACACATTGAGGGTGCCAGCGTTGTGGACTTCCGACTAAGGTGACTCATAACCACTAAGTAGGAGGTATTCAGACCATGGGACCGCGGAATTTGGCCTACTATATATATCATAAATAAAGAAAGAGTAAGATTAAAACATGACCTCAAGGAGCCTTAGGGTGTGGGGCATGTAGCACGAACCTTGTCATTAGAGCATTAGGGTGTATGGCATGGTAAGTGTTGAATAAAAATTGATCAAAAAATCAATTCCCTTGTTTATCGTTCAAGGAGCCTTAGGGTGTGGACAATAGATGAGGAGCATTTTTACATCTTAAAGAGCCTAAGGGTATATGATGTGAACTTGCTAAACTCCACATAAAGTCTACATGACTTTGGAGGAATAATTAATAAGTATACTATTGGCCAAATTCTGGATCCGGGAATTTATTCCCCAAATCATGTTAAATCATCCTTGGTGTGGGCTTACTTTAGTGACAACGTTTTTGAGGATGAGGTTAGGTTTTGAGTGTCAGGTTTGCATCGTTTTTCCTTCATTTTTGGACTAATAATTATCAAATAAGTCAAATGAGCCTACGGGTGAATGACAATCCTTAAAAGCTAGAGATACAACTTAGGAATTGGAGAAAGAGTATTACACAATTGTCTTATATAAGTGGTTTTAACTTAAGAACTTATTGTAAACAATGATCTCGTTTTTAAGCTTGGTATGGGGAACGTGAAACTTGAGGGTGATTAATATTCATGACACCAAAGCCCTAATTTAAGTCTTAGATTTCTTTACGAGTTTCTTCCATCAAATAATTTCCAAGTTAATAAATTGTTATAACTTTTGTTTCCTTTTAAGTTTTTATCGTAGTAGTAATAGTATATCTTAATAAAGCCCGAGATGGGTTAATTATGAGAAAAATGTAACTTTATGCTTTAAAATAATGCATTGCATGGGGTCATTGCAATGGTCAAGTGTAGGGGATTTAATAAGTGTGTAAACACTTATACTTTTGCAACTAAAATCAAGGAAAAACAAGACCCAATCATGTGTTTAATATCGTAAAAGTAGGAATTACGTGTGGTTTTGTGTTTTTGTGTTAAATAGGTACAAAAGATCAAAAGGAAAGAAAACACGGGATTTCACGGTCAATTATTGAAGAAAAGTCCCAGAAAGAGACAAAGTCAAAGTCAAAGAACCAAAAGTGTACCGAAGATCACGAAAACCCAGCAAAATCGACACGACTTTGAAAAAGATCGTCAAAGCCAAATACAAACTCGATTTTAGTGGATTTAACTTTTTATGAAGATAAATGGGCTTGTGGGTCCCACAATTGGGTATTGGGCCCAAAAGCCCAATAAGGAGTTCAAGTTAACTAATTTTTGGATTCAAAGCCCAAATAATGGCCCAATTCTATATAAACGGATGAAGTATATATACTTTTGAGCCCAAGCCCATTTACAAAAGAAAAAGGATTCGGATGGATATGTTTAAAACAGATTGGACCAAAGCCCATGGCTAAATAGATGGGACGGTTAAAAGCAAAATGTTATTCACTTTTTGAAGACACACCGTATACCTCACACCACTCACTCACCCACTTTTCTTTCTCCTTCGATGAAAACAAGAAACAAAAAACACAGCCTTTACTATTTACCCCAAACCCTAAAAAAATGAAATCCAAATTGGGGATTATTGATTATAGGCGCGTGAAGTTACACGCTCTTTAATTAATTCATAAGAAAACCAGATCAAGAAGGTGGTCCTCAAATCAAACGTGGCTCCTTCTCCCCTATTCTGATTGGGTGAAACACCTCTCCACAAACCATCCTCCAATCAGAGCTTGCCATCTCAGCAACCAACTAGCACAAAAGAAACACAGATGTGCCATGTTGGCAATCCGTGTGCGAGAGGAATCTTTTCAGCCGTATGATCAAGAAGAAGAAAGATATTAGAAGATTTAATGGCCATGATTTGATCTCTTCATCAACAATCATTCCTCAACAAGCCATGGGGGTTGGCTATAAATACCCCTACCATAATCTCTAATTTGGAGTATTCCAATTTTTCTTTATTTACTGTTTTTTTAATTTTAATTTAGGAGTAGGATTAATTGTAATTTTAATTTTATAAGTATTGTAATCAATTTTCTGAATTAATAAAAGTTTTATTTAGCTTCATCTTTTTATTTCAAGTATTTTATGTTTAAGTTTTTATAAATTCTTCTTACGGTTTAATTGATATAATAAGTAATCATTATTTGATTAAGCTTCTTAATAACTTAGTGAGATAATTAAGGTAAGATTGGGATAAAAATCAAACCCCACTGGTTTGATTTTATTAAATAGTTGATTCGGTTCATTCCTGGTTCGATTGAGTTCGTGGTTCGAGAAGGTGTGATGTTGGTGTAGTTTCGTTGTGAAAAATCCGCTCAACGCGCGATTTCATCATCAACGGATTCATTAACTGAAGGTCAAGCTCAGTTTTTAATTTCTTAATTTTTAGTTTTATTTGTTTGTTTTATCTGATTGATAGATGATTATTAGCTTAAATAATTTGTCCTGCTAAGATTTATTATTTATATGATTTGGTGTTTTTGCGTAACTGGTTTCTAGTTTAATATATATTGTTTGTATTCAACTGATTTGAGTGAAAGTTAATAATATTTGGTTGACTGCCTGCGTGATTAGCTTTCTGATTAAAGAATTTGGAATTGGATTATCAGTTGCTGATAAGCTTTTTTATGAGTCTGTTTTTAATATCATGGTTTTGTTTTAGTAGTCTAGCTGAGTCTTTTATTTGCGTTATTTGTTCTATAAATCTGTTTACTTAATAGAGTTATAGGTTTCAGTTGGGTTTGAACAAGTGGTTTTGTTTGCTGAGATTGATTGGTACTGATTTTTATCTGTTTCTACATAATATCTGATATTAGTTTTGCTTTTAGTTTTGCCAATTTAGTTTTTAAATATGATTTGCATCCTTATTAGCTGATTTTTAATGTTTGTTAATACTGCATAATTTGACCTCACAGACTCATTTAGTCTGTGTTGGATTTGCTCTTTCATCAGTCCATTAACCGCATAAGTCAACTTCTTTTTATTCCTTTGAACTTAAGAAAAAATAGTTCACAAAAATGTCTCCCATAAGTCTCGAACTCGTGACCTCCTAGTCACGCTCCCAACATGTTTACCATCTGATCTAGCCCTTATTTTGTGTTCAATTATAGTTTTATTAATTATTATAGGTTTTGTTTTAGCTGTCAGATTTTAAATGGATTTTAATCAAAAGTTTTTGTTTAGTTAATTTAAAAGTTTTTTTCTATTTACCTTTATAAAGTTTAAAGAAATAAAAGATTAAAAAAATATTTTAATTACCTTTATAAATTTAAATTTTTTTTTAAATTTAGTTTTTAAAATTAGTTTTCAATTAATTTAGTTTTATTTAAAAATAGTTTTAAATAGATTTCATTTAAATTAAAAGTTTTAGTTAAAAAAATTAATTAGAGTAAATTAGATTTAATTAGACTTAAATTTAAAATAATTTCAAATTTGTTTAAATAGTTTTAATTAAGTATTTTTAATTTAAGATTTTTCCTTTTAAACTAGATTAAATAGTTTTTTAATAGTTTTAGTTTTTAAAAAGTTTTAAAATACCCATTAAAGTTTTATTCACCAAGAACAATTAATCCACGTTAAATTAGATATCAATTCGAGTGAGTCGAGGAAACGAACTTAATTGATAAAAATCACTACATTAACTTGTAAAAAAATAATAACTTGAAAAAAAACGTGACTTGTAAAAACGTTCCCATGACACATCCCGTGCTTTATTTATAAGTCAAAACATAACCGAACCGGACCCCATGAACCGGACTGAACGAACACCCCTAGAAGTGGCTACCCGGCTCAGCCGGTCACCACTGCCCTAGTCAAAATCCCCACCGCCAGCTTTGACTGCCAGCCGTGGGTTCCCACTGCCCAGTCGTGACTTCCACTGTCTGAGCAAAACACCAACCGACAGCAGCAGCCTTGGCTGCCACTGTGCAGGGTTCGCTCCCCCTGCTTACCTGCTGGACGCCACTATTAGGCCAAAACCACACACGCCTTACTGCTGCTGGTGTATAACCACCACCGAGACCAATAGGCTCTCGGTTTTGTGTGTAACCCGGCTGTAAACAACACCCAAACGATTTCACCCTTATTTTAACACGCTTTAAAAATTAGGGTTTTAACAGATTAACATAATCAATTGGAAACAAAAAAACGAGATTAGGGTTTCTTACATGTGTTTTAGGTTTTAGGAACAACAAAACATAAACCACCTTGATTCCTTGATCTGAACCACGATTTGATTTCTCTTGATTTTGTCATTACACACGTCGGTACCAAGAAAAGAACAAGAGGAGTGGCGGCTGTATTCTTTTTCTTTTGGTTTTTAGGCTTTGTATCATTTTATGTCGACACATCCCAAAAGTAAACAAATACTCCCTCTTGTTCCTTTTTCTTTTGGCCGGACCCCAATACCCATTGGGCCTTAGCCCATTTCCCTTGTTATCCCTTGTCTAAACGGCCCAAACCAACGTTTCTTTAATGGTTCGTATTTCGTGATTAAGTGCGCATGCGTGCTCGTTTATTTTAATTATCGTGTTTATTATTTCTTGTTATATTGTACACATGTTATACGTTAATAATAATAATAAAATGTGTGCTTACTTGTCGTGTTTAGTTAATATACCTATAATCGTATTATAGTTCGTGTTTTAATTTTATACGTAATAATTATCACGTTCTTAAATGTTCATGATCGTATCTTCATGATTATAGTTATTTTACTTAATAATTATCATGTATTATCACGTACTTAATTATTATCGTGAACTAACACGTGCGTAGTTTCTGACTTTAATATTTGTGGCACGTGTTTGTGCTATAAAAGGAAAGTTTTAAATGGTTCGTGTGCTTACGTAACGTACTATTCATGGCATTTAGATGCGGGTTTTACAACTCTTCCCCTCTAAAACGAATAATTCGTCCCCGAATTATAGATAACATAACTGAAAGAATATGGACGTGGAACGTGACATACCTGAAAAGAATATCACTGACTTACGGAAGGATGAGAGGATAAAATCCGGATGGACTCGTCCGTTTCCAAGTGGCTTCCCTCTCGGAACGGTTCCTCCACAAGATCTTGACACAACTGATAAATCTTGGTCCTCCTGACCTTGACTTGAAAATACGTAAAAGTTTCAGGTTGTCAACTTAAGATAGATTTGTATGAATCTGATCGAATGGATTAGAATTAACATGTAAGGGTAACTGAAACATTATGATGCAAAATAACCTAACCTAATTGATAATAGTAACGTCTAGCAACGATGCGCGAGACATTCCGAAACGTAGTACGTGAAAAATTGTGAACGTGATACGTGAACAATTTTAAACGTGGTACGTGGAGATATGGTGAGTGTAATATGAGAAAACATATGGTGATCAATGATACGTGTAACATATCGTGAACGTGATATGAGAAACGTTGAATGAACATGACATGTGAAACATATCGTGAACATGGAATACGGTGGCGGTAACGCCAAACGCTATAAGGTGAGACGTGGAATGTGACGTGTAACGTCTGTCTGAGAATAGAGAGTTATACTAAACTTGATTCTGGTCGCTCAAGTTTTGCAAAGCCTCCCAGAATGAACATGAACGTAAAATCGTAGGCCAGGATACGGTCATGAACGTGAATAGTGTCATGAACTGATTGTGAAAGCAAATCATAAAATTTGGACAAAGGACATGAACGTAAACTTGGAACACAAATGTGAATCTTTGTCTGGTCCAATATCTGAGGAAGTACCAAGCGATCGGATGATCTTTGGCTGGAAAATGTTTGAAAATATGTCGACTCTGGAATCCTTGCCTATGTAGGGATTCTGCAGACTTGGTCAACTGTTGGCAATAACCCAGATAGCATCATGCTTCTTATGAGTTTGCGTTAATCTGGTAACCAAAATCTATGGAGATCTTGTCCCATTTCCGTTCACAATTCCTGATGATGGAAAAACATCCTAGTCTGTTGGTGTTCTAGCTTAGCCTGTTGGCATGTCAGGTACTTAGATATGAACGTAACTGTACCTTGCTTCGTAGAAACTTGATACATATAAGTTTGCGAAACTCCGAGTCTTCGAAATTAGACTTCTCTTAGCGTAGGATTTTCTGGAACACCTAATGTAGTGTAGGGTTCTCACCTTTACGCATAAGCTGAGTCATGGTAAGATTAACCGTGAGAATCCATGCAATTCAGCGTGTCACTGTAATCAACCAGAATTTATATTGGAAAATTTCAGGGTGAAATTTCTCTTGTCGTAGAATTTGCAACGTAGTGCAAAAATGGTCTTCATGCTCTTCTCTAGACTTAGAGAAAAACAGGTCGTCCTTGATGAAAACACTAATGAATTTGTTTACGAGTTCATGGAAACTCAATTTATTATCAGGAATCTGATCTTGGAAAAGTGTTTTAACACCCTAAAGTCGATTGGACATGTCGTCAATACGTGGAGGATAATAACGGTTATGAATGGTGATTTGTTTAAATCGACAGTAGTCGACACATAATCTCATGGTACCGTTCTTCTCCTTGAAGGTTCTTCTGGAATGTATGGGAAGATTTTGGAATAATCGACTGGTTATGCATAAAAGAACTTTAGTGGTCGTGTCTCAACCGACAGCTAGAAAATTTCAACAGCCATGGCTAACAAAGCACGTGCTTGTAAAGCATAGATAATTTGTACAGATTTTCCTGATGGAAAACCATGCTGAATGTATTCAGGAACCTGAACATTACTGTACATAATCATGAATCGTAGCAGGGTGTGCTGTTCGTAGTCCATAATTAGGATTAAATTCAACTCGCGTCTGCCCGAGGTAATGCGATAGCAGTTTAGATCTTATCATTAGGCTGAAGGAAAACCTTTGTATACATGGGTGATACGAATGGCGTCCTTTATGGTCATGAATATAAGAAATATGGGTGCAAGAAATGAAAGTGTCAACGAGCAAACGTGACATATCTCACAGATACTCCGGTGATAGTACTGAAATTCTTGTAGCCTGATTAATACATGGCACAACAAAATGGATATACCCTTTGGGGGGAACCCTGAATTTCTTGGGGATGTTCCAGAATTGGACGGGTGAGTCATGTGTCTTGACTCGTGTCTTGGGAAATATAAGCATGACATGTGTCTCGAGATGTCATACGAGTAAAATTTGAAACTCTTGGGTTATTATGCCAGAATTTGGCGGCTCGGTTAGACTGCTGACCTTTTGTATTTCTAATCACGTCCGTGACCGGAGCTTCTGTTGCGATTTATAGGATAGTTGTTGTCACAGCAGTGGTTACTATCATCTTGTCTGACAGTTCTATGATAGTCATTCTCATGACTGTGATTCATTTACTTATTCAGCTGAGTGGCCGGCTGGTACCGGTTCTCACTTATATGACTAAAACGACGACTGAATGACGTGTGACATGTAACTAAGAATTAGGGACAATGATTGATGGAAATCATCTGGTGGTGAAGCATCTTCTCGTCCGATCGCTTTGATCTAACGCCTTTGTCTTCGTCTTGTAAGATCTCTAGGTTGTGAACAACATCAGCATCTCGTAGAGTCTCTAAAATCCGCATCATCAACCCTTAGTAACATCTCCAAGCTATGAGCGGCACCAGCAGTTTGTAGAGTATCAGCAAGTGGAATACGCACATGGGATACGGTACACGGATTACACATGGAATGCACATGAAATGATTCGTATGAGGTCGATCATCTGACATGATTTTAAAGGAAAATAATTGGTTAAACGGTTAGAAAGACCATCATGATAACCTGGCAATGCCAGTATATACCTCATTCTGGTTACATAGAGAAACGCTAACGTTTTGTTAAACGAATTTCAACGATGATTTTCCTGAAAGCATGATTAATGAAAACCAACCATGACTATCATGAAATCAGGATTTAAATGAATTCCAACAGTATATTGCATGAAAGCATAAACAACAAAAGAGGCGTAAGACGTAATTAACATGAAGACGAAATCATCATGAAGAAACATGAAACAACTTAACATGAAGGAGTATATTACATAATAAGCATGAAAATGAAGTTAACCATGATCGTATGAAAACATACTTGACATAAAGATATAGTAACTTATGAGGGGACATGAAAATTTTTTATGCCAATAAGTCATGAGAAAATTTTTATGCATGTAAGCAGTGCGTGAATGCATGATGCAGTTTATGAAAACCTTTATATGCGCGAGGGTAAACGCCAATGGTCAGTTTACCCAAAACAAAAGACATGGCGAGGGGACGCCTATGGGTCGGTCCCAAAGTTAAAACTTTCGATATAAGCACATGCTGCTAAATAGGGCCAGTCCTGTACCAACCATTACTTAGTCATAAACCTACGACAATGATACATGAAATAAATGAATGAAACTCAGCTGTCAAAACTTAACAGAAATTTTTTTATGTGACCAGTTATGAACTACTGGGGTTCAGTTCACATTAGTCACAGTTCACAAGAAACATCGTGCATGAAACAAGGACACATAACTAAGTATGGATGACGGTTGTTCAGTTCATATTAGTAAAAGCAATACTGATGAAAACATCATGGTTAAAACAACAAGGTGCTGAAAACATAAATACATGGAATAACAAGCGTTGGCTTAGAAAGCTCCTGATAACTACCTACTAGTCACATGTCAAGTTTTAGAGCCTACAGGTCGAAGCCTTGGGCTCTGATACCATAACTGTAACACCCCACTTTGATAAGTGGACCGTTACGCGTAATTATGGCGTGTCATCAAAGCATGCAAGGTAATATGTAGTAAAACATACATGACCATAGGGAAAACCGGAATCAAACATCGGTTCCCAAACATAAGCCCAAAACATAAATAAAGTAAATGAACTAGGAAAGACTAGATAAGCATAAGTATATGGAAAAAGGAGAAGAAGTCTATGGCAACTTCCATCCTATGCACTTCCTCCAAATGCTCGAGTCCGTCCTTGGGTACCTGCAATTTTGGGACATGGAAAGGAAAGTAACCGCTGAGCATAACGCTCAGTGCACGGATATACGACATAGTATTAATGGCTGAAACATAAATAAGACTAATAGCAGCGGAAATATATAAGTCCTGGAAAACCTAGAACATGTTCACAAAAATGGTTTTATAGTTTGAAAAGCCTTATGTTTATCTTATAAAAACTGTTTAACATGTTAACCAATAAGCCAATATAGGTCATGAAATGTCAACGTGCATGAATACTTGGAGGGGTGACCTCGTCATGCAATTAGAGGGGTTGCCTCTAATTAATATAAATTAGGGTAGGAGGGATCAGCTCCTTGTGAAGGATGCAAGGCACACACCACATTCACCTGATTAATCTGCTAAAAACATGTAACCTAGGATGCACCTATACGCCCCACATGATAACATAATAATATGGCCAAAAGCTGAAAGGGACGCCACGAGCTATCACTCCGCCGTGGTGAAGTCATAACACTGATGCCTCCAGTGTTATGGTTATGGTACCTCCATAACTAGGTGAAACTGGTCATGCATGTATATGGCATAGGCATTTAATTAAACATAAGCAATCAAAACATATAAAACATATACTAGGAAAACAGTTGGCTGCATATGGGGAAATCTTAATAAGGAAAGAATGTCCATACTGAAAGGACAGAGAATCCGTACCTTATGTCCAGTGAACGAAGAAAACGCACGGAAGAGAGTCCTACTTCGATCTCACTAATGCTACATAAATAGTATACGTGTATGAGTATTCTGATTACTGAGTACGTAACTGGTCTTATATCGTGTCTTAGCTTGTTTTACATGTTCATGTCTTGTTTTACTGATTTTAACGTTATACTGTGTTTATCATGTATTTTGAATATTCTGATTAAGTATTACTTGTATTTCTTGTATTATTATAATTATGGTGTAATAATAAGTAACTTTCTAAATTCAACATGTTTCCTAAAATAGAAACTTTCCAAAACTAGAAAGTTTCTAAAAATAGAAAGTTTCCATAATTAGAAATAAGTTGGTTTAATAAGCTAAAAATATAAGCTTAAGTTTTACTGATTAAATATACTAAGTCATGTGATTAATAGTATAGTTTATGAATTATAGCATGTTAATCAAATAAACTATAGGTTATAAGATTTAATTAAATAAAAGCATGATTTAATTAAATTAATGTATATAAAATACTTAGGTTAAAACATATATTAATATTGTATTAATATAACCTAAGTCATGTTCATTAATTAATTATATTTCATGTTTAAATAATTAATTAATAATTACAATAGTCCAATTTAATTAAATAAATACTTAGGTTAAAATATGTATTATTTAATAATAATAACCTAAGTGTCATGTTTAATTAAATTAATTATAGGTAATGTATTAACTAATTTAATTATCTTATAAAAATAATATACTTGTAAAAAAATAATAACTTGAAAAAAAACGTGACCTGTAAAAACGTTCTCGTGACACATCCCGTGTTTTATTTATAAGTCAAAACATAACCGAAGCGGACCCCATGAACCGGACTGAACGAACACCCCTAGCAGTGGCTACCCGGCTCAGCCGGTCGCCACTGCCCTAGTCAAAATCCCCACCGCCAGCTTTGACTGCCAGCCGTGGGTTCCCGCTGCCCAGCCGTGGCTTCCACTGGCTGAGAAAACCACCAACCGACAGCAGCAGCCTTGGCTGCCACTGTGCAGGGTTCGCTCCCCCTACTTACCTGTTGGACGCAACTGTTAGGCCAAAACCACACAGGCCTTACGGCTGTTGGTGTATAACCACCACCGAGACCAATAAGGTCTTGGTTTTGTGTGTAACCCGGCTGTAAACAACACCCAAACAATTTCTCCCTTAATCCCATTTGTTTTTAACACGCATTATAAATTATGGTTTTAATAGATTAACATAATCAATTGGAAACACAAAAAAAACAAGATTAGGGTTTCTTACATGTGTTTTAGGGTTTTAGGAACAACAAAACATGAACCACCTTGATTCCTTGATTTGAACCACGATTTGATTGCTCTTGATTTTGTCATTACACACGTCGGCACCAAGAAAAGAACAAGAGGAGTGGCGGGTGTATTCTTTTTCTTTTGGTTTTTAGGGTTTGTATCAGTTTATGTCGACACATCCCAAAAGTAAACAAATACTCCCTCCTGTTCCTTTTTCTTTTGGCCGGACCCCAATACCCATTGGGCCTTAGCCCATTTCCCTTTTTATCCCTTGTCTAAACGGCCCAAACCAACGTTTCTTTAATTTTTCGTATTTCGTGATTAAGTGCGCACGCGTGCTCGTTTATTTTAATTGTCGTGTTTATCATTTCTTGTTATATTGTACACATGTTATACGTTAATAATAAGAATAAAATGTGTGCTTACTTGTCGTGTTTAGTTAATATACCTATAATCGTATTATAGTTCGTGTTTTAATTTTATACGTAATAATTATCACATTCCTAAATGTTTGTGATCGTATATTCATGATTATAGTTATTATACTTAATAATTATCGTGTTTTATCACGTAGTTAATTATTATCGTGCACTAACACGTGCATAGTTTCTGAATTTAATATTCATGGCACGTGTTTGTGCTATAAAAGGAAAGTTTTAAATGGTTCTTGTGCTTACGTAACATACTGTTCATGGCATTTAGATGCGGGTTTAACACAAACCAATCTTCCCAGGCGGACAATCAATGATTGCGTATTCCCCAGGATATGTGGGGTGTATCTCAGGTGGAATGAAGTATTCGGAGCAAAACTCAGTAAATTTTTCCTCCGAATACTCATTCACCACGGACGTGATCGTCGGGTTATCCCTAACCATGATTTATAGAGAAAGTTAAAAGGGCGCGGTGAGCTGACCTGTAAAATGGGTTGTCTCTACAAGAATGTAGGTAGAAGGAAGAAGGAGATACAACAATGACGGATATAGCTTTAGAACTGTGTGTGTATAGTCACACTCTGAACTATATATAGTATTGCTTCGGGGTTCGTTCCTTGTTAGATTATTGACACGTGTAACCCACTATGTTGATCCAACAATGGAGAATCGATGTCAACTGAAACGTGAGACGGGGCCCACAGGGTCACTTAGTGATCAGAATTTACGTGGCTCGAGGGTGAGACCCACTTGGGTCACTTTTAAGATCTTTTCAGATAAACAATCGCTTAAATGGTGCACTTTGATGCAGGATGTTGACTACAATAAATGTTTTCATTTAAATGGTTCCGGCTATAGCACGACCTTGGAAGCATTTACTTCATCATTTATTTTTCTTTCACAGAATGGCGGGGGCAGATTTGTTAGTTTAGAGGTCACGCCTACGACTGTTACCACTAGACTGAGGGGACATGATGACGTATAGTCCCCATCCGGGTCTTGCACCCGGCCCACGGGTACTACACATATGCGGCCCAACATGAATAGGTTGGATCAATGTTACTCTAGGCTTATGGGCCCGGGTAATGATGGTCGCACACGGTACTGTGCGGACCACATCTTGCCGCACGCGACATTGGTTAGATAGAATCACAATCTAATTAGGATTGTGATTCACCCTTAAGCAATAAGATATTCACTAACCATAAACATCATATAAGGATTGACACAAATATGGTAGTTATCCTTTGCTTTGGGCTTAAGATTCGGTAAAGCCCAACTAGAGTTTACCGCCTATATAAGGAACCCTTAAGGGTCTCACAAAGGTACGAGTCACTCAATACCCTCATCTCACCGATTGCTAACCCTAAACCAATTACTTACTCTCACGCTGGAGCTTAATCGTGAGATAAGTTCCCGTGTAAGTCTAAATCGTGTTACTTTTTGTGTGCAGGGTCTCAAACCAGAAGTTCAATTGGTGCAAGAGCCGGAGCTTGGATAATCGAATTAAGCCTAATTCGAGTTAGTCAAGGTCCATCCAACTTTTGTATCAACAAACGTCTTGTAGAAACATTGAATGAGGAGATGGTTGAAGACTTCAAAATGATTGAGGCCTTTGAAAGTATAGAAATTGCTTTAAAGGAATCTACTACTAAGAGAGCAACACGCATTATCAGTTTTAAAAAGACTAAGGGAGGCTTTCAGTTTAACATGGATGTTAAATTTGTTGCTGGATATTCAAACTAAAGATATAACAACTACTGCATTTGTACGTTTGATAACGAAAGTTGTCGAAATAAATATGAATGATATGACATAATTTGTTTATGGATATGAAGAGAGCGGAGATGGCCAAGATTGATGAATGTCTGTTGGGCTGTTTAATGTGTTTGTGTTTAAAGTAGTTGTAATAGTTGCTGTTTTAAATTTTCTGTTAAAATTAAATATGTTTATTTTTCATTCTTTTTATGGTTTGTTAAAGTATCAAAGACTTTTTTTGCTAGTGATGTAGGATTATTCATAATTCATCTAGGTTTTATTTGCATTAATTTGTTCTTGCCATGTTGCTAATCTAAACTTTGATGACTTTGTTTGCTAATATTGTTACATGAGGCACACATGTTTTACATTATTACTGTTCTATAAGTATGTTTCTTGCAAGAGCTATAACGAAGAGGTCAGCGACATCAAAAGATGTGATTGAATAGATCAAATCTGCACGAAAGATCCATCAATCAAAAAATTCATGAGATCTACTTTTAGAAAGAGATAAAGAGATCTACTTTTTGAAAGAGAGCGATGATGAGTTATTTTTTTGTTAGATATTATGAGTGTGAGTTAAGAGGAAATAAAAGCGTGAGAGGGGGCTTGTGCAAAGGGGACATATTAGTTTTTTAATGCATTGATTGGGGCATTCACTGTGAATATTTTGGTTGTGAGAATGAAAATATATTACTCGCTCTGTCCTTTTTTAAATATTCATGTACCAAAAGCTCAAGAATTAAGAGAACATGCAAGTTTGATAATAAAATGACTATTTAACCCCTTACTTTATTGACTTCTCATTATACTTTAGCACCTTTTTATACCTGATTTTTGATGACGTATAGTCCCCGGCCGGGTCATGAACCCGGCCCACGGGTACTACCCGTATCCGACCCATCACGAATGGGTGGGAATAATGTTATTTGAGCTTATGGGCTTGGATGAACAGTAACCGCACATACGTGTGCGGCCCACGGCCCGGCATGCCCGGTGTAGGGTTAGACAGAATCATACTCCTATTATGATTAGGATTTATCCCAAAGGGGAGGATATTCACTCACCATAATTAGAAGATAACAATCAATCTAAATCTGGTGATTATCCTTTCCTTGGGGCCGAAGCATCAATGACAGCCCATTAGGGTTTCACTGCCTATATAAGGAACCCCCAAGGGTTCCACAAAGGTATTACATTCTACATACTTTTGAGGATTTGCTATATATGATCCGGTGGTCTAGGTGGGTGGTGAAATGTGGTGGAAGCCATTGTTGAGCTTAGAGAGAGTGAGTGGTTGTGTGAAAGAAAGAAAAATATATTAAAAGTGAAAAATGAACACAAGTAACACCCCTCCTTGGAAGCTAAGGAGGGGTATATATAGTCACACACGACCCTTAATTTATACATTGTACCTAGTCTAGTCTAAGCGTGTGTGACTATGATAACTAATGGGAATTCTTAAATGTCGTCACATAAAGTGAGTTTCCAACAATCTTCCCCCATGGGACGACGTGTAGAATTCCTTACAATATTTTTCCTAACAAGTACATAATGATAAAGAACAAAGCTTTCATGAAGCATTCAATGCTGATGATGTCTTCTGAGGCCTTTGACTTCAAAACGCCTCATCTTTAAAGTAACTTGTAGTAGAAATACTGTAACGGCACGAGCTAAGTAACCCATACACTTCTGATTAAGGAGAAGCTTCTGAATTAACTTCCCCCTAATTCATGCCACATAAACTTGATGTAGAAGCTTTTAAATAGCTTCCCCCTAAACCGACAATCCTCGTAAGCAACTTCAAAGCTTTCAATAAAGCTTAGAATGATTAAGCGCACAGCGGAATCTAACAAGCAAATCCCATCATATAACATGATAACGTTGCTAAGAGGGATTGAAAATAAGGGGTACACCAAGTAGATCAACAACTTTTCTTCTCACGCTTGAATGATTCTTCTGAATTTTTCTTCCCCCTGAGAGTTCAAGTTATGCATACCAGAAAGAATCAAGACATTTCTTCCTCCACATAGTTGAAGAAATTAAATCAATCCCAATTATGAAGCTCAAATACTGAAGTGGACACTTTATCCCATTCATGAAGTTGACATCATAACACCAGAGTCAATTAAGTCCCGGAAATGCACATATCTTCTTCCGGAGATGCACCAGAGTCAATTAAGTCCCAGGAATGCATATAGGATAATGATGATGTTTAATTGCAACAATCAAACAATTAAACCTCGAATCAGTAGTGTATCGTTTAGAGATTGATAACGCCACGAGTTAAAACACTGATTTTCTCTGCGGCTATGACAAATGTCATCCCGGAATGTCTTCAAATCAAAAGAAGGCATGAAGTTCATCACGTGTACTCGTTGTGCGTTCAATGTGTATTCTTCTTACCCCTTGATGGTTTCGAAACTTAGAACCATCAATAAATCGTAAGCACATGAACCTGAAATCTCGTGAGAATAATAAATAAGTTGAATTATATATTTTGTGAGAATCAGCTGTTGATCGAAAATCTCTTCTCATAAACTCTCCATGGCCACCTTTACCAACCCACGTGAAAGCAATTTGAAGTGACCACTGATAGAATGAACCAGATACATCAAACGTGAAACTGAATAAAAATCCTTCGATCTTGTGACTTAAGCTTGCACTATTGTTGAATGAAGAACGGTGGAAAATCTCTAAGTACCTAATGCATCACTGAAGAAGTCTATAAGCACAACATCTCTTGAAATTATCCACGTCGACTAAGCGCGTGACACTGAGTACAACAATGTAACCCCTTTAAGTGATAGTTATCCGAGTCATCAACCATCCACCCCGAACCCGGAAACTAGATAAACAAGTCTTTATTCTAAGATTAAGCATGAGCAAGTTATCTTTTAAGATAAAATAAATACACGCCTTCGAAAAATCCGTCTTCAACTTCACATAATTAATACCCGGTCAAACAAATTCGTAGCCACTAAAAATATACCTATATTTCTTGGTCTCGTCAAATAAATTTGTCACGTTGTCTCATCTTTTTGTCTCGTCACGTTGTCCCTTTGTCACGTCCCAATTATGTCCAATATGACTTATTATTGCAAAATTTGTGTAAATTAATTCTTTAACACAAAGTTTAAAAAAAACTTGTGTAAAAAAATAAATAATCACATAATCAAATTTTACTATAACAAATTATAAGCCAAAGAAATGAGAAATTTTGTTAAATAAATCACTTGGCACAAAAAAGGAAGCTGGGATTCATCCTCAGCCCGTCACACATAACCAGCCCAATAGTATATTGGAAGACGCAGCCCACTAAACAGACGCAGCCCACATTGCAATAGCTGGTCCGATGAATGGATTAGTGAATACAAGGCCCAACAGACGCTGTACCCGGTCCAACAACTAGGAATGCTTAGGTTATCTAACAGCCACATAACCCTAATCTCATACAAACTTAACCTAATCCCTTCTCACTTTTTCTCCGCCCCCATCTTTGCTATAACTCCTCAGCCACAAAAAAATAATCATCTATCAATCTCATCTCATCTCAATCTTAATCTATAACAGATCAATACAATCACACTCTCTTACAAAACCAAATACAAATCTTATCACAAGAATCATCACTAATCTCGTAACCCAATCACAACAAGATCAGTTAAGACGAATCCAAAATCACGACATCAAGATCAGTTGAAGGATCTCAGGTAGGTAATTGATTGCATGTTGGTTTATGTGTTTGAATCGAAATAAAGATTGGGTTTTAACATGTTTGTTAAAATCTGCTCTTATTATTCGAATATCAAAGATGGTTGATACCATATATTAGATCGATGATGCATGTCTATTTTGTGGATCTTAACTGTCTCGGTTTGCATGTTAAGACACAAAAATGAATCTGAGATCGTATTTTAATTGTTTCGAGTAAATGGAGTCTAGATTTGATGGGGGAATAGGTGTCGACGAGAATAGGATTAGATTTGGAGTTTGAGGAGCTAAAAGGTTGGATGTGTTGATATTGGTTTGGTCACATTTTTGGTCCACTGGTTTTATAAACAGATACTCTTTTTCTTAAACCAAAAATAAACAATCTCAAACTTATCATCTTTTCGCAACCATGCCATGGTCATGATTCCGCAACCATCAATCTTGAAATCTACAAGATTTCGCAACTTGAAATCATTTAGATTTCGCAACTTGAAATCAGAAAAATTTCGCAACTTGAAATCAATGATTTCGGAAATCAATGATTTCGCAAAGACGGAAATCAATGATTCCGCAACTTTAGAAATCAATGATTTCGCAATCCAGTAGACACAATCCCGTAATGCATGATCAGTAGATGTACTTTTCCGTTTTTTTTGTGGTTCTTGGTTTTTGAAATCTGATTTTCTGGGCAGATCTGAAATTCATCTTCTTCTTCATTAAAAAACAAAGAAAAAATGTAGGACAGTATGATTGATTTTTAAGAAAAACACTGTTAGACCATACACAGATTTGACCAGAAATCATAACTTAAACATGAAAACCAAATCTGAAAGCATTGACAAGAAAACCAATAAAAGACATTACTTATGAGACCAGCAAAAACGTGACAATATCAGATGTGACAGAAAGCTATGAATGAATGTTGAGATTGCTAACAGTGTGGAAGTTTGGACAAGTGAAACAAAGAAACACCGTGACAAAAAAGAGACATACGGACCAAAAAAATGATAGAACGAGATAAAAAAAAATTAGACCACCAAATCAAAAACATGAACACGATCCAAGGATGGAACCGAGGCTCTGATACCAATTGAGGATTTGCTATATATGATCCGGTGGTCTAGGTGGGTGGTGAAAGGTGGTGGAAGCCATTGTTGAGCTTAGAGAGAGTGAGTGGTTGTGTGAAAGAAAGAAAAATATATTAAAAGTGAAAAATGAACACAAGCAACACCCCTCCTTGGAAGCTAAGGAGGGGTATATATAGTCACACACGACCCTTAAACTATACATTGTACCTAGTCTAGTCTAAGCATGTGTGACTATGATAACTAATGGGATTCTTAAATGTCGTCACATAAAGTGAGTTTTCAACAACTTTCAACTCCCATCCGATTCCTATAACCCTAACCGATTACTTACTCTCACGCCGGAGTTTAATCGTGGGAAACATTCCCACAGTAAGCCTAACGCGTGTTGTTTAGTGTGTAGGATCCCAACCAGATAATTCACTTGGTGCAGGAGCCGGAGTCTAGCCAACCCGAATTAAGCCTAATTCGGGTCTAGCAAGGATCACCCAAATTTTGTATCAACAAGTTGGCGCCATCCGTGGGACCATTACACTAAGCTAGAGCAAAATCTCATCTTGAATTCTCAATGACGAAGGGGCATCCGCAGGGAAATCCCAGGAACACAAACCCTGGAAATAGGAAGTCCCAAGGGGAAGGGATACTCATTCCCAATCGATCCCCTAGGCATCAAGCTGACAGACCAAACAACCGGAGTGGTCTTCAGTCCATGGGGGTGACAAGCACGTTCTCCATGACCCCACCACCTACTTCGACCTTGGATAATCCTGATCCAGGGAGTGCGCCCAATCCCCATAACAAGGAGCCGCGCAGACCATCGACCGAGGAAGAAGTAGAGGTCGAACCACTCAGCGAGGAAGATCTCACTCGAGTTCTCACGCAGAACTTTGAGAGGATCGTCCCAGGGATTGCATCAAGGTTGAATCTAGGGAGGGACCTCCAATCTAGGCTCAACTTTGGCAATGCTGGACCAGGCACCTCTTCTCAAACTCAGAGGAAGAGAAGGACACGACCTCAGGAGCGGAGCCTCTTTGAGGAAACTCCCCAACCCAGGAATGTGTTCGAACGCATAGGGGAACGTCTCATGCAGGAACTAGTGCAGTCCAGAGAAGAGGAAGAGAAGTCCGACGGTTCACCCGAACGACCAGATCTGGAATTAACCAGAACTAATCGCCGCACAAGCGTGTGGGATAGGATGAACACCTGGAAGAAGGCTCCTGGCTCTTCCCACAAGAGCGGTCCTCACCCAAAGGATGGGGCACCACCTCCTTCTCCCGGTCCATCAGGAGAGGACTCGGATGACCATCCGCCCAAGCGTCGTCGACCTCGGCGTACTCCCCCACCACCACCAGACAATGAGGAGTACTATGGCGGCCCCTATTATCGAGATATAGAAGCAGAAGATCTTTCCCGCCCGTGGTGTGACCCTAGTCTCACCCGTCCATGGGCAGATCCCAGGGAAGATCCTTTTACTCTCCGCATACGGGATTACTTTGAGGATACAAAGCGTCGCATGCCGGCCTGTGTTAAGACTTATGATGGGACTGGTGACCCAGATGATCACCTAAAGATATTTGATACGCAGGCGAAAATTGAACGATGGCCCATGCCTATATGGTGCCAAATGTTCAATTCAACCTTGATCGGCAATGCTCGTGATTGGTTTGAGGGACTTCCTCCGCGAAGCATTTATAGCTTCACTGAATTACGTACTGCGTTCAAGAATAATTATACTCAGCGGAAGAAGTATAATAGGGACCCGGTCTCATTGGAAACCGTCAAGCAACGGCCGGGGGAGTCTACGGAAGCCTTCACTGAACGCTTCAATGACGAGTGCACACGCACAAAGATAATGCCGGAACTACTAAAAATTTCCGACTATATGTACGCCATAACAGACAGGGAATTAATCAGACGTCTCAATGACAAACGTCCGGAGAGGTATGATGACCTTATGGAAAGGGTCAGAAACTTCATAGAGGGAGAAACCGCGGTAGCCGCAGCCTACCCTTCAAAAGGAAACAGCTACCGATCGAATGACCAGTCCAGGAGACAATCGGGCGGTCAAAACAACCAGAACAGTGGGAGGGGCTCAGATTACAAGAGCCAAAACAAAGGAGGATGGCCAGAGGACAAATTTACCCCTCTAAAGATGTCCTACCGGGAGATCATGCTGACAGAAGGGGCCAATTTCCCAAGACCTCCTCCATTGACGACCCCGCTGGACCGTCGTCAAGGAAATCGTTTTTGCGAATCCCATAACGACAAAGGCCATGACACGGAGGAATGTATCTAGCTCAAGAAGCACATTGAGTCACTGATCAAGTCAGGTAAACTCAAGCATTTGGTCAAGGATTGGAAGGATGGAAAAGACAATAAGAAGTATGACAAGAAGGATCCCCAAAAGGACAAACCTTCAACTATATACATGATGCAATCCAGACAGCGCCACACGAGGCAGAAAATTAGTCAAAAATTTTCACGCGGTAGAGAAATCTCATTCCCTCCCATCACGACAAGCGATGTGGTTGATGCGCCTCTCACTATTGAGATAAGCATTGGAATACACAATGTCCGCCGTATGTATGTGGACGGAGGGTCATCAGCAGAAGTACTGTACGAACACTGTTTCATACAGTTACGACCAGAAATAAGAAGCCAATTAGTACCGGCCACAGCGTCGCTCATCGGTTTTAGTGGAGACACCATCTGGCCAATTGGACAGCTGCGTCTGCTTATAACCATTGGGAATGAAGAGCACTCCACCACAGCGTGGATGAACTTTATGGTGATACGCTTACACTCTCCATACAATGGGATCATAGGCAGACCAGTATCCTGGCCATACGAGCGGTACCCTCCACGGCACACGGGATGATCAAATTCCCTGTGGAAGGAGGAATTGTCACCATCTATAACACAATCGTACCAGCATCCGATTGTCATGCCGTGAAAACACCGGTTCCACCCGTTCCCCCTAAAGACGGATCATCACCTCCCAATTGGAAGGTGGAAATCCATCCTGATTACCCGGAACAAGAGGTGTCCATAGGGGGAACACTCTCAGATAGCGGCAAGAGGGCCATGTGCTCTCTCCTGAAGGCAAACTTAGATGCATTCGCATGGGAGACCAAGCATATGACGGGCATACCGCGCACGATAGCAGAACATAAGCTCCAGATCCGTCAGGGATACCTTCCCGTTAAGCAAAAGAAGTGGGGTCAGGCACCTGAACGCAGCCAAGTGATATTGGATGAGGTACGGAAACTGGTGGATGCAGGTATCATGCGCGAGGTATACTACCACGAGTGGTTATCCAACCCAGTCTGGTCAAAAAGCATGACGGAAGCTGGCGCATGTGCGTGGATTTCACGGATCTGAACAAAGCCTGTCCACAGGATTGTTACACGTTACCAGAGATTGATTGGAAGGTGGAATCCCTATGTGGATATCCCTTTAAGTGCTTCTTAGACGCATATAAAGGATACCACCAGATCCAAATGGCGGAAGAGGACGCAGAGAAGACAGTGTTCCATACTAGTCAAAGCGTATACTGTTATACAAAAATACCGTTCGGACTGAAGAACGCCGGGGCAACATATCAGCGGCTTGTGACAAAGCCTTCGACTCACAGATAGGCCGCAACCTGTAGGTCTATGTTGATGATTTAGTCATCAAAAGTCATATGGAGGATGCACTCCTCCGAGACGTCCAAGAGACGTTTGACACATTGAGGAGGATTAATATGAAGCTAAATCCAAAGAAATACACGTTTGGGGCAACAGAAGGAATATTCCTTGGATATATGATTGATCCAAATGGCATCAAGCCTTGCCCAGAAAAGACGGATGCAGTAATACAGCTACCATCCCCTCAGACACGGAAAGAAGTACAGTCCTTAAATGGGAAGCTGGCCGAGCTAAACAGGTTCTTATCAAAGTCTACAGAGAAGTCACTCCCCCTATTCAAAACACTCAAGAAGTGAATTAAGAAGGGAGACTTCCGGTGGACAAAGGAAACTGAGGAAGCCTTTGGTCAACTCAAGCAACACCTAGCATCTCTCCCCATGCTAGTAGCTCCCCGGCCAAAGGAGGAGCTCATTATGTACCTATCCGCCACACATGGAGCAATAAGTGCGGTACTCATGACGGATAGGGACACAGTCCAAACTCCGGTCTACTTCATAAGTAGAACACTACAAGGGCCGGAGTTGAATTACTCCTCTATGGAAAATTGGTTTTGGCATTAGTGTTTGCTACAAAACGGTTGCGTCGATACTTTCAGGCGCACCCAATTGTAGTCATTACTGATCAACCAATAAAACAAGTTATCTCTAGACCAGATGTGGCAGGTAGGCTACAAAAGTGGAGCATTCTATTGGGAGAACACAACATATCTTATTGACCAAGGACGACTGTTAAAGGCCAAATCTTAGCGGATTTCTTGATAGAGAAGCCGAATGAAAAGGGACCAATCGTACAGCAAGACGAAACTCCAACAGAACCATGGGTATTATTTAAGGACGGATCTTCGTGTACGGATGGGTCAGGAGTTGGTCTCATCCTTACGAATCCGGAAGGAATGGAGTTTACGTACGCCCTTCGCTTTGAGTTCACAGCCACCAACAATGAGGCAGAATATGAAGCGTTGATTGCAGGTTTAAAAATCGCCGCTAGAATGGGAGTCCGCAACCTTTAGGCCTATGTGGACTCACGGCTTGTCGCGAACCACATTCTAGGAGGATACGTAGCTAAGGAGGATAACATGGTTCGATACTTGGAGAAAGTCAAGTCACTCATTGCGGCTTTCAGCAAGTTTTCTATCAAGCAGGTACCGAGAGGTGAAAACAAGAAGGCGGACGCTCTTAGCAAGATCGCGTCTACAAGTTTCGCCCACTTATCCAAGCAAGTCTTGGTGGAAATACTCAAGGAAAAGTCTATAACAGAAGGGGAAGTCGCAGCTATAGTTGAGGAAGACGGACCTACATGGATGACCCCGATCGTCAACTATTTGACTAATGAAACCCTTCCAGACGAGGAAAAAGCGGCACGGCGGATTAGATGGAAGTCGCAGCACTTCGAGCTTCGAGAAGGTACTCTTTACAAGCGCTCTTTCTTGCAGCCGTGGTTGCGGTGTGTTGGGCCGCGCCAGGCTACTTATGTGATCAGTGAGATACACGAAGGGTTATACGGCATGCACACGGGTCCCCGATCCGTAGTGGCCCGAGCTCTACGCACAGGATATTATT